>JAWNKX010000244.1:0-1455000 GCA_035041755.1 Cacoxenus indagator | reverse complement strand
TATATTCTTCTTTGATTGTTGTCATGGATTTAGCTTTCATGCTTGCAATGTAGACAGCCCAACTGTCCGATTCAAGGTACCTATATAACTTTTGCTCAAAATCGTACAGCAGTACTTTTGCAATAAAAACTTCTTTCTCCAACTTTTCATGATTTTCGAATATATACCGAATGTAATCGACAGCCGCACCGCGACCATATTCGCTATCCGCTGAGAGGTGGAAATGAAAAAAAATTGTCTCGGTTAAAGTGTGTTTCGGTTTTATGGGCTTATGGATTACTTACGTGAATGAGAATCTGATGAGGTTGATTTAGACATTTTTCTATGAGCTTCGAAACATAAAACAACATTCGTTTGTTCTATAAAAAGTTTTGTGAGATTTTAAAATAAGTGTAAATATAAGTATAAATATAAAATAAGTATATATATAAGTAGTAAATAATACATAATAATAAATATATAATAAATATATATATATATATAATATATATAATAATATATATATATATATATATATATATATATATATAAATATATATATATATAATAAATAAATAAATAATAAATAATAAAATAAGTAAATAAATAAGTAAATAAAATAAGTAAAGGTAAATAATACCATATACTCGTATATCTAAAAGCTTACTCTGATACTCGTATAATTTTCGGATAGAAAATAGTATTGTAATACGGTGAAGGAATTTCAGATATCTATATATAAACTACCGGGCCCGGCAGACGTTAATCTGGCCTTCCCTGTCTGTAGGTGGTGCGATGAGCTTTATTAATTTTTAGGTACCAATTCTCTCATCGCACTCAACGAAAAGTGTACAGATTACAGAATAGATAGGAACAACGCATTTTAAAACAACTAACAGCTGGTTTCACACACACTTTTTCATAGAAGCATTAATCTGATAAATGTTATATCCTGAGACTGACATAAAAAATTGTCAAAAGCACTTTGGAAGACCGTAATATGATTGTTTGTGACATAGCTATTATCTAATAAATAATATTATCTAATAGTATTAGTAGATAGAATCTATTTTTGCCCGAACATTTGTCTATGAGAAAGTTGTGTTCAAATTTTATGCCAGGCTTGCTCCCTACATTAAACGGACTTATGTGTTGGAATCGAATCTATGTTGTTAGGATGAACTGCGGCTCTTTCAATATTTGAATGAAATATATTGATTGGCTTAGTGTAGAGTTGCCAGGTGGTTCACAATACTTAGTATGAGACACAGATACAATACATCCGATATACAATGGAAGCACACATCCGCAGTCAGAGGAGATGAACAGCAGCCGTTGGAAACCGTACAAAAGCGATAATTTCGGCCGCTGAATTTTGAGTTTTTATTTCTTATTTTAGTATGAGCAAAGTTTTTATTTTCTGACAATTTTGACTATTTTTCCATAAGAAACACTGCGATTTTACCTTTACTTTTATGAATTGTAGTTCGAATCAGCCGTCGTCTTCTGAACCACTGACCCCCAGAAAAAAAAGAAAGGAAAAATACCCCATGGTAAAAGATATTCCTAAAATTATAGTGCCATAAAGTGGTGATGCCTATCAAACAATCCATTACGACTCATAATTATTTGATGTAAACAGGCCGCAAGAGAAACTACAAGTAAGGGCTTTCAGATTTATTACCATAAAATTCGTTGTTTTTATTAATTCCTCGGCGTACAATTGTTGCATTGTCAACTCGAACGTCAAAATGAATTACCAGCTTATCGCATTAGAGTTGCCAAATTTTTAACGGATTCGTGGAAGCTTTTTAAAGTTTTGTTGGCTGTCCAACTGAGATTTACCCAAATTGACATGAGCCGTTGACTAAGCTTTTGAGATTTTGTTTGCTCTTGTTTTGATTTCGAATGTATGAGTACATATGTGTAAATAATTAATTGAACGCAATTGATTGTAAAAGCAGACAACAAAGTCGTCCCGAAGGCGTTGACAATAAGTTTTGTGTGTATGTGTGTATGTGTGTGTGTGTGTGTGTGTGTGTGTGTGTGTGTGTGTGTGTGTGTGTGTGTGTGTGTGTATCTCTCTGTGTGTGCGTGTGTAATAATTCATGTCTGTTAGTAAGCTAGAGTTTAAGTCGCACTTGTACAAAACATATAAAAGAAACAAAAATAGCTACGAGAACCATAAAATTTGCCTTTGAAACATAAGAACAACAATAAAAGCAGCAACCTTAAATTGATTATCTCCGCCCACGATAGTAGCAGCAGCAACAATTGTACTTCAATTCGATGGCAAAGGCGACGTCGGCGACGTTGATGACAATGGTATCGAGGAGAACTGTTGTTGTACGCAATGCTGGTGCTGCTGATGCTGTTGATACTGCTGATACTGCTGTTGCTGTTGCTGCTGTTGCTGTTGCTGTTGCTGGCTCAAGCAAACGTTATTCGACCAATCCAGTTCGGCGGGCATTTCCCCTGCGAGGCGAAGCCACAATACCGCCTTATGTTGGCGCCAAATCGTCTCCTGTGTCGAGCGTGGCTAGGCATGCGCTCAATTTGGTGAGAGAGAACGTAAATCAACAGTGCGTATGAGTGACAGAAATAGCAAGCAACACAGCCTTTTACTCATAAGCATACACACATACAGGTACTGTTATTGTGACTGTTGATTGTGGCATTGAAGATTAACCTGTTGAAATGTTCGAGATGAGGAGCCAAACGAGTATTCAAGACCATAATTTTGTGTGTCTGTATGTGTGTGCGTTTAACTGTTTGCGAGTGTGTTATATACAAATGCGTGTATGCAAAGTGGTGCCTGTATGTGCCTATGAGCAAGTGCCAATGCTGAAACAATAAATTCATTTCGTCAAGTCCAACAGGTATTTATCTCTGTATCATTTTGGCGCCTGCGAATACGCAACAAACATTTACTGCCATTTACTACCCGTTTATATGAGTCTATTATCACTTACGACCACCTATAATTAGGGGCGTCGATTAAATGCTATCAATGTGTTTTTGCTAATGGAACTGTTTTCCTGATCAGTAACCAAGATCTGGATAGTCAGCTGTTTATCTCAGAGAGTGCGTAAGAAAGGGAACATGTTGCACAAGTCTTAATATGGGTTGAGCTCTGTGGTACACTTTGTACACTTTGTTAGAGTTAGTTAAATCTTCCCTTGAATAAAGATATGAGTTCCTAGGCCAAAAATTCAATTCCGAAAGAAACTCAGAATCCTCGCGATAGACTCGAATAGTCCCTCTCTATGCCAAATCTACGCTAACCATATTTATGCATATGTTTCTCTATCTATATATCTATCTATCACAGGAAAGATACCATAAATAAAAGTTGGGTATGCCATTCTGAATCCTCTTCTTACATTCGCGGTAATTTTTTTATTGGGAAATCAGTGCTATGACAATTAAGGGAAGGTTTATATGAAACGGTAGGAATTCCATACGAACTACGAGTAAATGCAACGGACTTGGAGTACGAAAAACCATGCAAAAAATATATTCTTCTATACAAAAAAATAAAAATTAAATTAAATTATTTTTGCATCGACTTGTCATGGATGATGTGTGCCCCAACTTAATTTACGACAACGGTTACCAGGTCAGTTAGGTCAAACTAGGGTAAAAATACCATGATTCATTATGAGCTTTTAAAATTAGGTCAAACCGCTGCACATCCTCCAGTTTGCCGGCAGTACTTCGAGGTATTTGTATTTGACTCCATGGCATAAAGGTGGCTTTTACTACTACTCGTGGGAGCTAGTGCCCGGACAGAATATTTTTTGCTATCCCAGTCTATTGTAATACAGGCATAACTCATGTACGATGTGACTCAAACACAATAATTGTCATGGATTCTATTAGATTAGAGTATTTTTATAACTAATAATGTCTGAGCCGGGTATTGCTTACTCTTCCTCGAACTGAAATTCATCAGTCGAATAACTGAATTTCCACTTTAAAACATACAAATATGTTAAATATGCGATCAATTATCTACTGTCTGAAAGTATGCAATAAAAATTTTAAAATTCAAATTTCGATATTTATGTTTTTTTTTTTTTTTGTAAATATTATGTATTTATTTACACTTCTTAAACTACTTAACTTAAACTTAAACTAATTAAATGTAAGATATTTATGAATTTATTAAGTTACTCACTGTCAATGTTATCCAACCTATCCCTAAAAAGCATTATTTCAATGTTTGATTGAAATATGAAAAAAATTAAACTAAAAAATAAGATATTATTAAGTTTATGATATTCGAAAAAACCCGAATTGAGTGTGACTCTGGTTATGCCGCATATTTCCAATCGTTTCCCCTGCTGTTAACACACACCCACCTGCACACAAGCATAATTTGCCCACGCATATGCGAACGAGTGAAGGCAACAACGAACTAACGATTGAATAGCACGAACCCGAAAACCACTACACACACCAATGCACGCGTAATTCTAATAAAGCATACAAATCTGTTGCTCTTTCGCTCGCTCGATTATTTTGTCGTTTGTTTCACTTTGCCTTTCTAGCAAACTGAACATAATCTTTTTTTTCAGTAGGCCAAAGTCCGCCTTACCTCCTTGCCTATACTCTCTCATGAAACTGTGACACTGACTGACTACTTGCAGCAAGTACATACGGCCATCTGTCGACGGCCTGTTGCCTATTGCCATTAGTACTGATATGCCACCTACACCCGCCACACCTCCTCAGAAAGGTTGGTACGACCTTCAAAGCTCGCCGTTCATAGGCAGGCGACAGCGCATTGCGCTTGTATATGTGTGTAACTGTGTCAGTGTGTCCGCGTACAATCTGTTGCAGCGTGTATGTGTGTTCGTGTTTGGTGGCGCAATTTCGGTATAAAAGCTTGTGCAACATGTCGCCGTTTATTAGTCGTCTCTGGGCTGGTGCAGTGTTAATTTCGAAAAACGGAGAGTTTATAAGCTTCTCTCTCGTTTTTGTTTTCTTTTTTGTTTTGGAAAGGACAACATTTCACTTTGGCTGTTCTTGGGTTCGATTAAGTGTGCCTCGGTGCCTACGTGTGTGTGTGTTTGTGCAAGTGCGCGTGTATATAAGGTGATGGCGAAGGCAAACGATAGTACAAAATAGAATGTGAACTGTGGTAAATATACCTTTTGTTTGTTATAATATTCTCGCTGTTAACATAAGTAAAGATGGGAACGTAAACCAAGGCGGCGGAGTGCGAGCGGCAAAGAGCGCACCACAGAGCAGGGAGAGCACATAGCCAGAAAGAGACGGCAAGGTATACAGAAGAATCACAACGAAAATGCGAAAATGGTTTTCTGTCGGCTAAGCATGGCCAACTGCCGAGCATGGCGTTGTTGACGGCATCGGTGAAGGCGGCGTCGGCGGTAGCGACAACACAGCAAGGACTCCGCTCAGTAGACAAGCAACAGATGCTGGGTAACTTTGTTGCGAAACGATTGTGCACGGCAGCCGCAAAAGTGGTCGAAACACAAAGTTGGCCAAGAACGAAACCACGAAACAAGTCGTAAGCAACGCAGCATGCAATTTTGAGAACACAGCATTGGCATACCGTTTGCCATACCACAAAAAAGAAATAATATTAGGTATAAAAACTATAAAAAGGCACATTGCAACAAGGACAAGCAACAATCCATTGAAGCCAGAATTTAATTTTTTAGAATTTTTTCGTATTTTGTTTTTGCCAATGTGTGTGCGTAGCTATTTTTTAATGTTTTTCTGTCTGCGCGAGCAAAGTGCCAAAAATAACGTACGGAATTTAAACAAAGGCAAGCAACTAAAAGAAGATAAAATGGTAAAGACATTTAAAGCAAAAGCACACAACCTTTCTCCAAATTGGCATCTAACCGGACAACGTTGTGCTCTCCCAGTGCGCCACAAATGATAGAAACTCAAACAGCCAGCAATCGTCACGTACAAATCGATACAATTGGCTAGCAAGCAATAGTAAAATTAAATGTTATTGAAATTATAGTATTAAAAGAAAATTAAACAAAAAATTTAATCAAAACAAATTACATACTTAAACATATAAATATATACAAAAAGAAAGGCAGCAACAGACGAAGTAAACGACCCAGAAATAAGTAACCAACAATTTACGGCAACAATGAACAGCAATTTTCCATAAGTACAATCAAGTTATACACCAATTGAATTACATATATGTATAAACATACTCGTACGTATAAAGTATATATAGATATATAGTATTAAATAAGTCATATAATTTAAAAGCAACAATGACAAAAATTAACAAACAAAATGGACACACATTCGAACACCAAAATTAATTTATTTCTGAACACTCATATAATTAAACAAATTTTTAAATATTATCGCATATAGACATATATAACCACATACTACATAAAGAAATAATACACAATTATAAAAAGACACAAAATTCTACAAAAAATCGTGTTCGTTGTTCGTTCGGTGTGCAATTTCATTGTTATTAAACATATGTTTAAAAAAATATGAATAATCACAATAATAATAATAATATTATTGACTCTAAATAAAAAATATTTTATATATATAATTGTTAAAAGGCACACACACTCTATAATTTTTTTTTAATTGTCTAAAAGAGTTACAAAAAAATATAAATTAAAAGAGCAGCCCAATTTTTGTTCGCTGAAGTTAATCAAAAAGCAGCTAAAATGTGAGTATTTATATTGTTAATTAAATTCTGACATACTTATACTTATATACATAATATTTTTCCAAGCAATTAACCATTTTTAATATTTTAATAGGCACTTTTCAATTAATTAATTATTTAGTTTTTATATCAAAGAACAAAAACTTACATTCACTGTAAGTATTTTACGTACATAAAATTGCTAAGTATATTGTGCATAAAGTGTTAATTATGCTTATTTGAAAAAATTTTAACTGCAGTTTCTGAAGAGTTTCGTTAAAACTCATGCAAGGTAAACCAAAATGAGTACACATTATTCAAATAATAATTTTTGTTTTAACCAGTGGCCTATTATTATTGTCATTATTAATAATATTAATATTATTATTATTACTATTATTACTATTATTATTATTAGTATTATTATTATTATTATTATTATTTTTATTATTATTATTATTATTATTATTATTATTATTATTATTATTATTATTATTATTATTATTATTATTATTATTATTATTATTATTATTATTATTATTATTATTATTATTATTATTATTATTATTATTATTATTATTATTATTATTATTATTATTATTATTATTATTATTATTATTATTATTATTATTATTATTATTATTATTATTATTATTATTATTATTATTATTATTATTATTATTATTATTATTATTATTATTATTATTATTATTATTATTATTATTATTATTATTATTATTATTATTATTATTATTATTATTATTATTATTATTATTATTATTATTATTATTATTATTATTATTATTATTATTATTATTATTATTATTATTGTTATTATTGTTATAAAAAATTTTAATATAACAAAGAATGCTTTTTTTTCTAATTTCTTGTAAATAATAATTACTTTTTTCGTATTTAAAAAAATGTACCGACTATCCGTACTAGTCCTTACCAGTCCTGTCTGTTACCTTTTCACACCTAAAGAGCTGCACAAATTTTTATTGTATATGGTTTTGGTATAGAGATAGATGGCACCTTGGGAAACCACATAGGCTACTTTTTGTCGCGAAAACATACATGTGACAGGGGAAAACCTGCTTTTTAAATATAGCACAATCTGCTGGACGTTAGCCTCACACACGCTATCTTGCTCACAGTGTATACAAACGCTGAAGCGAAGCAGAGAAACGAACAACAACATGGACAGCTCACGAATGTCGAGTCTACAAAAAAGTTTTCAAGGTTCAGCAAAGGTTGGAAAACCAAAAACATAATTTACAAAAATTTGTTGAATTAAGTTATTAGAGTTTTAAATATTTTCTTCACAACAAAATCACTGAAAAGTTTTTCATTTATTTAATTAGTATTATTATAGTGTTTGATGTAAGTTAGGAGAAAAAAAATAGGCTACTCGAAGTACTAATTCTATGCTGATGAATTCGCGGGTAGCAGCAAGTATAACATAATTGACTTGAAATGTATATTTCTTGTTAGCCTAAACAGATATTTAATGATATTTAGACTGGTGTGTTAAAATGCCAGAAAACCCTAACCCTCCTCATTAAACTCAGGAAGCGTATACGTCTATTTTTTCTACTTCGAGTTACTGATTGAAATTGAAAATTTATGATTGCATTTACTTAAATAGATTTTTTATTTTTGAGTTAGAAAAATATTAAGACTTTCCAGAACGAAAAAATTCAAAATAAATATTTTTAAAAATATTAATTATTAACTATCTGAAAAACTTAATAAGATTCAAAAGCTAAAATATATTTGATTTTTTAAAATTATATAAGTAAATCTGCTGTATAATTTTCTTTAGTATTTGTTTAGTTATGTATATATTTTTTTTTCTGGCCCCAAGTTTAGGGAATTTTTTTTAAAGCAAATTCATAAAAACAATTAATTTTATAATAAAGTATTTTAACAAGGATTTATTGACTCAGAGAATGTCAAGTCAAGAACGTGAAAAGGTAAGATATATCACCATACTTCTAGTAGAGCGTTATAATTCCAGCAATTGGATTAGTGCAACTGATTTCACCAATTAACTATATAATAAAGCTTTCATACACTGCTTCATACACGTTTAGTCGCATTGTATATAACTATTTATAATAGCCATTATTAAGCGATTCCTTTTGTAAGTGTACACTTGAACTTCTCAGACAATTTCAATGTCGTAGGTTTAATGGATCGTTTAGATCCCATACGTAGTGTTTTCGAAAATTGCATAAAAAGTTATTCTGTCACCATAACTAATAACACTCTTCTCAATTATCGACACAGTTTTCATTGAGAGACTTGCAGCGTAAATCTCTTTGTCTTGTCTCAGTAAAAATCAAAGCAACTTTTTTAGATGCTTTCGAAAGAAACTTTTAAGAGTCTCGTCTCTGCTCGATGCCTCATATCTTTAGATATACGAAAACTAAGTCTATTACTTTGTTGGTGGTTCAAATGCATATCTATCTCTCTCTTCTGGATCACCCAAAATGTCAACTAACACATCTCTATATAAGAGTTCCAATTACACGCTTAAATTTGTGCAAAGGATTTTTTTTGATAACTTTCTACATATATTTCCAACACAAGAGGCATACTTAGTGAAAAGGTTTTTAAAAATACCAACTACTTAAATACGAGTTTGCACAAAACTGAGTAGCTTCAGAGTGGCAAACACATTTTATATTGTGGCATTGTGAAATCTGAAGTGTCTAAATGCAAATGGAAATATGTACTTCATTTTAATGGAAAAACGAAAGTTCTTTTCCGAAAGTTATATTGTAATTGTTATTCGCATGAAATGGCATCACATTAGCGTGCACAAGCGAAACTTCCACTGGAATACGATTTGAATGTGCGTCGTTTGCCCCATCGCGATGGTTTGACCCTGATGTATTACATTTGAATTCGTAGAATCCTTATACCCTCACAAAGCTTTACAGATAATTTTACGTGATTTTAAAACGTCTGACTGGCGCAGAAGCGATTTGTCGCTGCGCTTACGAGTGATGTAATTGTTAGAGATACAAAATTTGTAGAGAAATCACGTATGCCCTAAATGTGTTACTAATGAGCAACAGAACGTTCATCTTGCTCAGCAAATTTGAATATACTGGTATCTACAAAGTAAAATATACACATGTGAATATTTGCTTTAATGTTGAGCACATCGTGTATCGACAGTAAACACATCGTTACAGTCAGCTCAACTCAACTCAATGCACCATTACATTTACTAAATGATTGCTATGTTGACTGGATTTGGAATTTTACCTTTCAAATTTGCATATGTTGCATTGGCCTATCAGTCAGTGGTTCAAATTGCTCTGATAGGTATAACCCCTCTATTGCAGGCTGCTCGCCTATCCATTTGTGCATCGATTTGGGCAGCTTACGTTCATAATCTGATATGTGAACAATTCGCTTGCATCATTCGGTTCGAAAGAAATTAATGTTTCTGGTTTCTGGCATGAAAACTACTTTTTGCTCTGCCTTTATATAAATATAAAATGTCCTTTGCCAATAGTTGGTCGAATGTATGTGTTTTCCGACTAGCGTAGTTAGGCTATGACAGTTGGATAGATTGAGTGCGGAAGGGAGTAAACAAAAACCGATTTTTCATGTTTTAGTAGAACCAAAGCGCCATGTTAAGCTTATGTTTCAGAATTGATTAAAAATGTGCTATAAAAAAAAACAGCAAATATGTTTATGTTGATACATTTGCAAGATTCGGTGCAGATACAAAATACAGTCAAAAGTTGATTTAGGAAGGCTTTTCACGACTTTTTTTTCAGTAAGTCAGCTCAATTAGTTACTGTTACTCAGTTGAACTGTCTAGCAATAAAACCTCTGCAGAGCTTAGAGGCTGTGGTAATTCAAAGCCTTACTTTGAGACGGGAAAGTTAATTTTAAGTTGGACTGTAGATTTCAACATTCCCAGACAACAGTAACCCCTTGTCAACCCCAGTTTATGTTAGCCATTGTTAGTTAAAAAGGCAGTTGGAATTTCTACGAATAAACTTCAAAAAGTCAGTGAAACATCTACTGCTGTGCTAACGAGGCCTCGATAACAGATAACATACGAGTATGCGTAAAGCATTTATAGTTAGTAGTATTCGCCCAGCGATTGAAACTCAACCACTGCAGCGACCACACAAATTAGTTGGGTATCATTTTTTTAAATGGAATATCTTTGTAGAACGCAGATCATGCAAACAACGAAACCAAAACACACATAGAACAGGTGGGAATTGCAGATAAGAGATTGAAAGAAATATGGTATTCGATGCATTTAAAACATGAAAAAACATTTGTGCCGCCGGATAGGTGTGGCTGTAGCCAAGAGTCTGGCCTAGCAATTTCTGTGAAGCCAACCTCTTTAGTCGCGTTGAGGGACTTTTGTTAAAATCTTGTGAGCTTCCATCACCGACATGTTATTTCTCTTTGTGTTCATTTGCTCGCCTTCTAGTTGCTTTTAAATATGATTGATTCATATTTCATACAAAGTAACAAAGCAATTTTGAAGCATAACCTATTGTAATTGGATGGAATTTTCCGAATTTTGTTGGTAGACTTTGCATCAAACTTCACTATATTACTCTCCAGACTATAATAGAGTTTTGGAGTCTGGAATGACCATACGTAAAGCAAAATGTAGTTTGCTTTAGAAACAAGCTTAGAAACAAGCAAAGAACATGCAAGATCGAACTGTTTGCTTCTTTTCGGGTCGCTAATGAGTCATTACACACGAGGTTCGGTCTACTCGAGTATGCACAAAATTTGCGACTGTGCACGATTTAGTCGAATTGTGACCTCAAGATAGAGGGGATGTATTTTGCTGTTTTAATTTTCTCTTGTTCTTTGGTTCTCTTGGCAGTTAGCTTCGATAGTTTATTGTTAGTATTATTATAATTATTCTTATTTTGGTTCTTTTCTCTGGGCAGCTTCCTTTATTTATTAGTTATATACTATATACTGCGTCTCACTATATCGTTCTTTGTAGTATAACACCAGATGATAAAAAATTATCTGATTACGTTAATCGATTAATTTTTGTTTGTGGGTGTGTGATAAGGCTGCCGCTACCAGTGCTTGGTGATGGTAGTGCCTACTGTCGCTATCAAGAAATAACGCCAGCTACGTGAGATTCGAGGTATTGACCATGACTATGACCAGTGGGATTCGAATTCCAACCTCCGGATAGGCGGCTATAATGCACTCATACCAGGCTACCGATGCACTCCACGTGCGACGATATGAGTATATTAAACACAAGAGCAGATAATTCATTTAGTTAATTGTTATGACTAACCCCGCAAAGCTTGCCACAATAATAACAGCTTACTTTGTACTCACAAAGGTAGATTCGTATATCAAAACTCAGTTTCATTGACTCCGA
The DNA here is from genome assembly GCA_035041755.1 of Cacoxenus indagator. Classification (NCBI taxonomy): domain Eukaryota; kingdom Metazoa; phylum Arthropoda; class Insecta; order Diptera; family Drosophilidae; genus Cacoxenus; species Cacoxenus indagator. The sequence continues at coordinate 1,442,941 of JAWNKX010000244.1, read as the reverse complement.
TACCAAATATTACATAATCCAGGTGGGCGTGTGTGTGCGGTCTGTCTGACTACATTTAACGACTAGTTTTGTTACATTTCTGAAATGCAGGTGGTTTGACCAATACTCATATGCCATATATGTATCAGTGTTGTACCGTTTAAAATTGTCAATTGCAAATTGCATAATTGTGTGCGATTTCTTGCTCTGATCTGAACATACTAGATGCGTGCTATCAATGTACTTCATTGCGTTGCTAAGCTATACGGCATTTCGACTCTTAGCTATACTTATGCGTCCAGTTAAATTGCGTTCCACTCAGTTGAAGGGAGCGCAGAACCACCAACGAAATACAGAAAAACGAATACGTGAATTTAAGTTCAGCGACCCCTAAGTCGTGTCTACTGGTAAAACCAGCAAATTCCGTAGAAACTCCTAATTGGCGTGCAAACTCTTAAACAGATTTTGTCACACGTAAAAAAAAAGACAAAAACAAAACAAAACAAAAATAAAGAAAAAAAAACAGCTTAAATCAAAATCAAGTGCCAAGGAATTACTTGTTAGACAAGTTTTTTAAATTGAAGCAGCTCGCTTTATCGATTCATGCAATGATTTCCGAATGGCTCCATAGGGCCCACAAACAATAGTCTCAAGTAGTGCGCTTAACACTACTCCACACACACTTTAAGGAAATGCATCGGGCACTAAAATTCTTGTCTTTAAATGTGCGTAAATGCTTCAGAGACATGAAGGGTTACAGGCAGTTATAATCAAAACAATATTCAAAAGCATTACATAGCGCATTGCTCAGATATTTCACTCATTTTCAAATCAACATAACTTTTCGCACAAGCAACGATTTACAGAACTGTCTGCGCAAAAAATGTTGCCGCAAATATCAATCTCTCATAATCGAATTCGTATTGCAAAATATATGGGTATCATCACCAAGGTAGTCCTAACGCTCTTTCAAATTAACGAAATACGTAGTATTTGCTGCGAAGCATTTGACACCTTCAGCATAGACGAAACAAACGTGGCTCCTTATTTGAATTTTATAATTTTTTTGGTATTTCCAAACCAAAATTCAATTAAACAAAATATGCACATCACAGTTTTTTCTTTATTTAAATATATCTTTAATCAACGTCAAACATGCCATGCAGACAGCATCCACGACATAGAACAGAGAAAAAAGAGACAACGACGTTTCGAGTGAAAGTGAACCAGACAGTTTAGTCGATGTAAAAGGAGAAAGGCAAGAATGACACCGACAGTGGCAGTCACAATCACGACCATAATTACAACGGCAACGCAAACGACAACCACAACGACAACGACATGAACCACTGCTAACACAGTGAACAGTGGCACAAATATAAACCAGGACATGACATAGTTACGAGTATCACTCAGTGGGATGTTGGTTGCATTAGAAAGTGCGAACGACGGTTCCTAGGAGGGCGAGCAAAGCTCAACGAGGCTGACATTAACCTCGACGACGTCGACTTGCAGATGATGTAATGTTGAAGCTGTTGGTGAGCATGTTTACTTTACTACTGTCCTATGAAATCACCATTACTGAATGCGCAGCAAATGTCTACACTACACACCTGCTCGACTAGAGTGCCAAGCAGATGTTCGTTCGCCAAGGTCGCAATGAGTTCTGTCGATCGATTTCTTTTTCATTTTCAATTGTTTTTATATATTAATATTTCTTATTCATATATTTGTTCGCCACTGTCAGTCCACTGTGATCAACGTGCCTTCGTCCTTCCCGGATTTTCCTGTATTAACTTTTAAAGTGTAATCGAGTGTAAATTTTCAGTGAAACATGAGCGTCGAGTTGTCGTTGAGATTTTGTAGGTCATCATCAATAACACAAAATGGCTACAAAAATGGCTCAACCAGAGCCATTTGAATCAAATAAACTTCAAATACTTCTGTGTGTTTGTGTGTATGTGTATGTATGCGGTATATCCTGTACCTCGCTAACTAGTTAACTGTCTCCTGTCTGCCCATTAAATTGTTTGATATGCGATAGATACATCGCTCTGCCTTGTCTGCCTGTGCTTGTGCGGGTGCTCACATCTACAAAATGTATTATACATTGGTATCAATGTATACTGGTGGATATGTTGCGCACATTTCCGGTTATACGAACGAACACTTACACACACACACATGCACATACAAGTATATATGATGACGGACAGATCTATTAAAGGACTCAAGGGCGCCTTTAACAACATTTAATATGTGTTTGAGTAGCTTTTTTAGTCTCATTCGGACTCATTCATGCTTCTGCTTTTGCATCCGCCGCGCTTATGTTGCTCCATTGCCAATATTAACCAATCCAATAATGTCATTGCTTCATAATTTTGATCACAGAATGCACTAACATTACAGAACTAATACGTTTTTGGCCTTGTTATTCGCTTGGGTGGTTTGCTGTTTAGTTCCAGTTTAAAATGCTTTAAAAACTATATTTTGAATGACGTCGCAGGAGCTATAGAGGCTATAGAAGCTATATGAAACTGGGGTTTTTGTGTATGCATTTGAAATGACGACTGTCCAAATTTCAGCAAGAAAAAAAAATTCATGGGCTACAAAGGCAAGACGATTATGCCGCTCTGAATGTTACCAGCCAACTATGGTGGAACTACACCATCGTCATAAAATACTACTTTCACCGTACAAATATACGCTTGCAATGAGTGAGTAAATTGTAACCAAAAGCAACTCCCTTCGAAGTCTCCTCGCTTTGTATAGCAGCAACTGTTATTGTAAGTACGGAGAAGAGTAGCATTGATTCGGTTGGTTGCGGTAATGGCTTCATCGTAATTCACGATCATCAACAAATCATCCGTTCTGCTTATTACGATATACCCATATATTGCGCAATACTAAGCCGATTGTGTCAAAGGAACACGTCTTTGAAAGTTGACATTTGTGGCTTCATTTTTTTGCCTTTGAATGACTTGCCGAGATTGAAGCTGCTTCGTTTTCGTTTTGGGGGGCAGTTTGAAGTCAGTAGTGATAGCATAACACATTTCCCCACTGTGTAAATATTATATTATCGTGATGGAAGTTGAAGTTGCGCTGGTTAATTATCAGATTCGATGGATTATTGGTTGGACTTCATCACCTTCGTATTTTCAGAGAGCTCAGTCTCTTGCCAAATACGAGAGATTATTTATTAATTAATTCCTAATCCCCCAAAATATTGTATCTCAATGTCAAATATGAACGCACAAGCAAGTAAATTAAGTAAAACACTTCTCGGTGGACATATGTGCATTCTTGATTTTTTGATTTCGTAAAAAAGACATGGCAAGAAATAAATAAATAAGTGTCGCACATATGTTAGAATCAGACGCCATTAAGAGTGGAAGCAGCCACCAGCAACAAGTTTCCACTCAGGCACACTCATGCATGCATAATCAAGAGTCAAAACGAGTAAATGCGGTTCTGGGGGTTGCCGCAGTAGAAGCTGAAGTGCTTCCAGTAGCATGTGTGGCATGTTGACGTTTGGAACGGAAACAATAGGTGACGATCCCTGCATTTAAAGTGACAAGAAGAAAAGGCAGAAAGAAAGAAAAAAAATTGAAAAGAAATCCGAACAGAAAAAAATGGCAGGAAATTGCAGACAGTATATGCAAGAGTACAAGAAGCAAGTACGTGTAGGCAAGAAGCTCGGTGAGGGAAGGACGATAAGTCCCCACACGCACTTGGCTCTGCAACGGTTCTGAATGCAAAATGGCAATGACAAAGGCCGAGGACGTGCAATGGACGAAGGACATTCTAACGTGACATGACAAGGCGCCAACTTTATCCTGCACTGCTGCGGGCCTGTGAGAAGCTACAGTGAGTGGTCTCTTTCGCATCAGCTCTGGAAAAATAAGGACCAGGGCTCACTCCCACTCTCACTTACTCTCACTCTCACTTTCTCTCATTCACCCGTTTAAGCGTACACAAGGTATAAGATATTAGTGCATATTTATACACTCATCTCATCCCTATGTAACGCATTAGGTTGTAGTCTATATTTGTACATGTTCTGTACTTTATGTGTGCAAGGACTTACACTCGCCAAATCATTTTCTGCCTCAATGATTGCAAATCTAGCCTGCTCGCCATAGTCAGCGTCACGTTAATGGGCTGCTCATAAGAGGTTAGAGGCTAGGCAACCTCTACTATCGCACACAGTCAAAAAATGCGTTGAAGCGTTAAAAAGGCTATCGATTCATTGCTGAAAATAAACAAGGAGACCGTCAATGCAGAGCGTAGATACATAGCTACAAATTGAAATTTCCTCTTAGCCAGCGTAAAATAGGCCTAGTATTACGCTCGCATACCCAATTCAAAAATAAATACTAATTCGTTGAACACTTTTTGTTCATCGCCTTAAAAAAATATTCTTCCTCTGCTAAATCAAGGTCCCTCATTGCTACAAAGTCAATGTGGTGTGCGGCGTCAGACGTGGTACTCCTACATTGTGTACCTTACTCGTACGTGGGCACTTCGCTAGCAAATTTTATCTGAAGTCTTGTTTGTACGAGTATATTAGCCTGCGGCAGTGATAGGCTCAGCTTGTGAGTCCACTAAACTATTGAGCACTTGCATTGAAACTTGGACTCTTTAAGGCAAGTATAGCTATTTATAAAGAATAAATCAAGTCATCGAAATACTTTCCATGGCTGGCTATACATTTGTCCCATTTCACCGGGTGTACGTAATTTGCATATACCATCTCAATAAAATAACTGCTGCCTCGAAGTTATGCATTCGTTGATCCATTTTTGGATTCTCTAACAAGTGACAGTTTCGTGGTGCAAAATGTCTGGAGAGTACGGTGAGTGAGGTACAACTTACCATTCCAAATTCAGTAGTGTTTCTTTTATAAAATCTTGCTGAATGTGGCCGAGCGTTGTTATGAAGCAAAATCATCAATCAGTTACGATTCCGCATAAAAACCCCTTTTTTTACGCCGTGCCATCGTAGAAAACGAAATATTGGAGCGGTTTGCAATATCACTTTCGCATAAGTCATGCTGCCATTTCTCTTCCTTTTGAATTTTTCCTATGTTGCGTAAGCGTCGGACAACTGTTAATTCGTCAACATCCTTTAGCGTTTCTGCTGAATTTTCGTTCAGTAAAGCCTCTAATTGTCATCTGCAAGGCTTAAACTTCCCGCTGCCGAAGCTTGTAAACAAATTTTTAGCCGTTGAAAGACTCGCACAACTCCCGCCGAGTGTCGAATTTTCAAATCAGTAGTGTTTGCCAATTCAGCGAAGTATGAATGAATAATATTAAAGCGCAATATTAAAAAGTTAGTTCTCTTTTTGTTAATCGCAATTTTCATAGCCGTGTTTAAATGCAATCACTTAATTTTTGCAAAGCACTCACTAATCACTATTCACAAGCCGAACTTCTCTTCGTATTCGCGGCGAGTGAAAGCCATTCTTCGTTTCCACTCGGCTTGCTTGACACTCTTATTCACTGCAGATCTCTTGTGTGTATGGTCCATTACTTGCTATTCAAGTTTGTATAAATAATGATGATGTTGATAATTGTGCTATGAGTCGTTATCGCTCAATTCGACATGGTTTTCTTTATGATATTGTTCTTCTACTATATACCCTTGCTACCATTTGAATACCTAAGGCTGTTTCGGTATTGATCTGAGATTGAGATATGTTGCATTCAGATTCGTATACCAAAAATTAGGTTATCAGCCGATGTATCTACACAAACAGCAGCAATAAAAATGAAGCTCAGGATAGTCCTCATTCGCAAGTGCACTGTCAAATCGACTAGTCGTCTCCTTTCGCTCTCCGAATTTAACAATACAAAAAGTAAATTAAGGGACAAGATAATCAATTGTTCTTATCTCAAAGATGCCTGTTGAACGCAGTCCCCCGACTGCGCGCAGCACGCAAAAACAAAATCATCCATCAAAAAACAGCATGAGCGTACCCCACGCTCAAACAGCTGTCCGCTTAAATAACAACAAGGAATACCTTGGTACATCAACAAGCTGTTCAAACAACAGCATCAACATCAGAGACTCTCACCAAGCCTCACTTCCCGCTAATTTCGAGAGAGAGCGTAATACATCAAACAGCTACACACTCACAAAGTGAAAACAATAACGGATCATCAATCCAAACAAACGCAACCTCTCGCTCTACCGCTCAACTAACTGTCAGCTGTTCCATGGCAGCAGGTAATATGCAGCCTCTGCCGTGGAGTGCACAATGCGCTTCACCGACGACGCCTATCACCTCTTTACAACCAACAACAACAACCACAACGCAGACTTCAGCTGCTATCACAATCACACTTATTACAACAACCACCCCGTCAACTTTCGCAGCTTCAATGCCAATTTGCTCCCACTCTTCGGCAACAACACTGATCTGAGCAAAGAGTAATAATCAATGAATATGTTCTCTCTGGATCAGAGGAAAGACATCAAACACGCAAGTACAAACTTCAACCAATCAAAACCCACAAGAGTCAAAAATAAAACGCAACCGTAGTAAGCTCTCTCCCAACAACACTTCCGAACAAAATAGCAATAGTAAAAAAAAGTAGGAAAAAAACTCAAACACAAACGACAACACAAACAACACTGCAAAAGTACTGGCTGAGCGCGCCTGATACTAATAACAGGTTCGAACTCCTCTACAAGACGAAACGGCTGAAGACGGCACTGGTACAGAATCCAATTCTAATTCGCCAAATCAACCTCGACCATCTACTAAAATTCATAAACCACCACCAATATACGTACAGGACGTTGAACAAATTAACGTACTAAACAAAGCTCTGAAAAACACAATACAACAAAACTACATTTTAAAAACACTTAAAAACAAAGAAGTATGCGTACAGACAAATGACTCGTCGAACTACTCGGCTGTGGTTAAGATGCTTAGAGATAACCATACTAAATACTACACATTTAAGCCCAAAGAGGGGAGCGGATTCAAGACTGTACTAAGGAATATGCACTACGCCACTGATCTTGACGAACTAAAGAATGAGAAACTAAAAAAACTATGTGAACTAGGCCCAGACGTTATTAATATACACAACGTACAACAAAAACTGACAAAGAAACCCCTGCCGCTTTTTTTCATTGAACTAAAAGCCAAAGCAAATAATAGAGAAATCTTTAATATAACCACACTCCCATGTACCAAAGTCATCTTTGAGCCACCACACCACAAACGCACGGTAGCTCAGTGCTCAAACTGCCAAAAATATGGTCATACAAAAAATTTTTTCACCAAAGAGCCGATCTGTGTGAAATGCGCTGGCAAGCACAAGACTATTGACTGCAAACTAATAAGTGCAGATAAATTAAATGCGCTCTTTGTGGCGGCTCACACACAGCCAACTATAAGGGATGTGACGTATACAAACATCTAAAAATTAAAAGATTTCCCTCACTAAGAGAGAAAGACGCTAAAAAAGATGACCATCAGGTAGTAGAACAGACATCAAACAAAGTTAAAATTGGAATAACGTACGCCCAAACAGCAGCCAGTAACCATAGAAATCCCACAAATCAGGTACAACCTCAACAAAAAGATGAGGAACACAACAAAAACGAAAGCAACAAAAACGAGACTAGTAAAAACACAGAAAAAAAGACTGCATTTTCAAAAGATTTAACGGAAATAAAAGATATAATAAAACAACTATAGTACTATGTACTATTGACAAAACTCGACAACAAGAATGGACACTAAAATAAAGATTTTAACTTGGAATACAAACGGATTAAAAAATCTCCTGAATGAACTACAGCTTATCTTACACAACAACTACACTGACATTGCTTTGACATCGGAAACACACCATAGAAGTAGCCAGCACATGAACATACGTGGATACAAGATGTACCAAGCTATCCCGACGGTACAGGACACGGTGGGACTGCTGTCATTATTAAACGAAACATTAAACATAACGTACTGCTTCCATTCCAAGAAACCTATATCCAGTCGACAAGCATACAAATCTTCGACTCATCCGGGCCACTAAGAATAACAGCCGTGTACAGCCCACCAAAGCACAATATCTCACAGTCGCAATACCTTGACTTCTTAAAAATTCTCGGACAACGCTTTATAGCTGCAAGCGACTACAATGCGAAGCATACAGACTGGGATTCCAAAAGCTTAACATCTTCGTACCGGCGAACCCACGTATTGGCCAACAGACAAAAATAAAAAGCCAGACCTCATTGACTTTTATATACTCAAAGACATAGACTTAAATAAATGTGTCATAACATCAAGGCTGGAACTATCGTCAGACCATACACCTATACTACTCGAACTTAATTCAGTTGAAGTGAACACGACCAATTTTAAACTATTGCACAACAACAAAACTGACTGGAATACCTATCGCGACTACATTAACACAAACTTAAATACAAGCATTCCACTGAGATCACCCGACAACGTAGAATCAGCTATAGTCCACCTAAACGATAACATTGAGAAGGCAGTATTGCAAGCAACTCCGGACAAGATAATACACCGTGCAAAGCGATACACAACCCCTACGCTTCGCAAATTGATATGCACAAAACGAAAACTGAAAAAAGCATGGACCATTTGCAGATCCCCCGATGCGAAAAATAAATATAACAAGGCAACTAAAGAAATTAGAAAATATCTCGAAAATCAGAAAAATTACGAAATCACGAAGTATTTACAGAGGCTAACACCGACATGCTGTACCGACTACTCCCTGTGGAAAGCTACAAAAAAATTGACAACTAAAACAATACACCAGGCACCTATAAAAATGGACAATGGATCATGGGCAGTAACGAACCTAGACAAGGCGAATTATTATGAATAAATATTTGCTGATGAAGTACTCAACAAGATGACTGACTGTCATATAAAGTCGACAATCACTGCCCAGCTAACTCGCCTTAAAAAAACATGCACAAATGAAATACTCAAATGTATACAGCACGACATAAAGCCCAAAAAAGCACCCGGATATGACATAGTTGACGTAAAACTTTTAAGGGAGCTACCACTTCAAGCAGAGGTAAACACACGTAATATTTTCAACGCGATAATTAGATTAAATTACTTTCCTAAAGTATGGAAAATGGCTGAAGTCATTGCAATTCCAAAACCTGGTAAAGACGTATATAATCCAGCATCATATAGACCAATGAGCTTACTTCCAGTGCTGTCAAAAATATTCGGGAAGCTCCTGTGCCAGCGACTGTTACCTATTATAGAACGCAAACATATTTTACCTGACCACCAATTTGGCTTTCGACGAAAACACTCGACCATACAACAAATCCATCGTGTGACTCATAAAATTTTAAACGATCTTGACAACAAAAAGTTCTGTATAGGAGTTTTTCTAGATGTAGAAAAGGCATTCGACAAAGTTTGGCACAAAGGACTAATCAGAAAATTGCGCAATATATTCCCGCATAACGTACTACAGATATTAGTACACTATATCACAGAAAGACATTTTTTCGTTAAGTACTCAGATGAATATTCCACCTTAAGAAAAATCAAAAGAGGTACCACATGGAAGTGTATTAGGACCGTTATTATACACATCTTTACAGCGGACATACCATCACCAAATGACGACGCTTCAATGATAGCCACATTTGCTGATGACACTATAATACTTAGCGCACATAGACAAGTAAACACAGCAACATCCAAACTGCAACAGCATCTGGATACTACCCTAAGGTGGTTTGAAAAGTGGAAAATAAAAGTAAGTAATACCAAAACAGTACATGTTATATATACAACTAAAACTAAATTCACACCACCTCGTATAACGATTGACGGAGCTGACGTAAAAATTGAAAATGTAGTCAAATACCTGGGATTATATATTGACAACAAGCTCAACTGGAAATACCATACACTTAAAAAACGGGATCAAATCAAGCTGAGGATTAGTCAATTATATTGGCTGCTCAAATCAAAATTAACATTAGAAAACAAAATGCTGATCTACAAAGCCATTGTGAGACCAATCTGGACGTACGGAGCACAAATTTGGGGAACGGCCACAAATTAAATACAGACATAATACAAAGACAACAATCAAAAATAATTCGTATGATCACCAAGGCTGGGTGGTATATAACTAACGATGATCTGCATCGTGATCTTAATATTCCAACAGTGACAGAGGAGATTACAAAAATAAGTCGTACCTACCAGACGAAGCTTACCCAACACTCAAATGTTGGTGTCAACCTACTACCAATACAGGAACTTCATTGCAGAGGCAGGTTACAGAGGACAAGGCCAGAGGATCTGGTAGAATAAATTCGAAGCTAGATACAACACATATATCAATACCTCTTTCTTTTTCTTTTTTTTTTGTTTAATGTTATTTATTTTTGTATTTTATATTTTATTTCATTTATGTTTATTTTACTTTATTTTGTTCTATAATTGCATTAATTTAATTTAAATGTAATTATTTTTGTTACTATCTTTACAAAAATTAAAAACTTTTGTGATCCGCTCACATAAGTTAGCTTTAACCCTAAATTGACGTTTAAGCTATGTACTAATAGTCTTAATAAAAAGTAAAGACATATGCACACACACGACATATGGAAAAAAAAAAACAAAAAAAAAGGATAGTCCCAGAGCCATGTTCCAATGCATCTATAAATCGCTCTGAATCATAAAGCAGTGGATAGGTAGACCCCACAACAAAAACGTAATGTAGCGTCGAATTTCGTTCAACCATCTTATGCCAGGCGGCTTCCTTAATACAAAGTTCGCCTGAAGTTTTGGTGAAGTTCAGGATGCTATCACCTGTTTGCCTGGCACTCTTGAGTAGTAGGGGTCGAGCATACGATAAGTACGAAAAGTATTTCATTATTGATTCACTTGAAAGATTATTCTATATATTTTTGCTTGTGTGTCCAACTGACGTTGAGCGGCATACTGAGGGAAACGAATGCCGACGTCAGATTTCTTAACTTCGACATGCTTTCATAGCTGTGCTGAAGAACACTCTACAAATTAAGCCAATAAAGGCAAAAATATTTGACGCATTGGAATTTCATGTACGAAGCTATTCGTCAGCGGTTAAAGTCATGCCGAGCAGTTTGGCATATAGCTACTACAGGCAGAAAATAAGTAAAACAGCACATCTGGACTTACAGCTCCAACATCAACAAGACTGCCCACTATGCCACACCCTCCATCGTTAGTCTTGTTCTTAGGCAATAGAATGTCCATTAACTTGTTTTGCTTCAGCATTATTAGGGTATATTGCATGAATGAAAAGCCAACGTCGTTCGTTTCCATGAATGAACGGCTCAGCATTCAGCAGACTATGAAGAAAAGCAGTTGTGTCAGTTATTCTGGTTACAACGCTGATAATTAAGTTGAATTCATGTAGAAGTAGCTACACTGAATAAGTGATGTACTAAGCACGATTTGGCCGTTACCGAGTTAACCTGACTTGCACTTCAAATCGGTCGCTTCGACTTAGCCTGGATTGCCTTTCTCGATTTACAGTTCTATCTATGAAATTGATTTCATACGAAAATTGCAAATCACAATAGCTTCTCACACATGCATACTAATTAACTGATATGTTGTCAGGCAAGTCATTTGGGATTGTTTCATGTCTACGTTTTGAACTCAACACTTAATGTTTGACCACTCGATTTGCATGACCAATTAGAGTACTTGACTTTATTGAATTCGGAGTTGCTATTGTTCTGGGCTTCTTGATGGTGAAGTACATTCGTTGCACATGAAATTCTTGATTTACCCAGCTTAACAAACAGGCCATTTTGTGTAGTTGGCAGCAGCGGAGTGACGTGATGTCACTTTCGAAAAAAAATCTCCTAAAATAGCAGTAATTTCTCTTGCTCTGATGGGTCTACTTAACAAGCCGTGGTCCCATGTTAAAACAATATTAAAAAAGTTATATCATCCGAGTTTGCGAGTTACAAACACGGAATTAATCCGTAGTAACTCGCACGAATTATTAATTTTATTTACACTGGCATGATAAGTTCTAAATTCACAGACACAAAGCACAAAAGTGTTTTGCTTCTGTGCTATTTCATGTGTCATATTGCTTAACATATAGACACGATTGCCAGTATTTTCGTCAACATTAGTGTTCGACTCATATTGTCGTAGAATACGGGTCTGCTGTCAAGGAAAAGAGATTTTCTCATTCAAATTAATGTAGCAGAATTCAATGAAATCGTGTCCAGGACACACAAAGTTTGATATTTAAAAAGATAGAATAGAATTTAAGGATGGGCTAACATCAGCTCAATGGCCTGTAGTATATATATAGTATTCAGTATCGTTTATAATTTAATATTCCAAACAGCTGACCAGCTGGATATATTACTATTACTCGTACTGAACCCACAATGCGGTCACAGGCTTCAACGAAGAGTCCCCCTGTTTAGCTGCTGTCAAAAAAGACCACGAACATTTTTCGTAAATTGGTTTCTTACAATTGAATTAAACCCTTAAGTTGGCAGCACTGTACTGCCTTCTGATGGCATTCGTAGCATATTTGAGTTATAGACTCTGCTGTTATTTCATGACTGCCATTAGTTTGGTTTTTATAGTTTAGAGACGACGGAGAAATTGCAAGACAAGTAAATTCTTTTTAAAATATTTGTTATTGAAATTAAACAAAAAACAAACAAAATTCTAAGTTAAGCAGAGAAAACGTCAGTGATCATTTTGACGAAGTCTCCAGTGTCGATGAAGGTCTTAATGTTCGTAATGTACTTATCTCCAATCCTAAAGTTAGAGAATGGTCGGAGGATTACTTAGGACCAAATGTTATCAAAGTATCGCTAAATATCAGGAGACTAACTTTAAAACCAGCAGTTCCAAATCCATATTCTAAATTTCTGGAGTAGAGAAAAGGCTGACAAACCTGCCAACACCCAGAGAGAACTATCGCACATCAATCCAAATGCATCCAGCACCTCTGTTCTTGAAGAAAAATTTTAAACTGTTTTTTTTATTTTTATTTTAGTTAAATCGGATGAATCGAAGAATGTATATAGTAAATCCTGTATTAAATAGTATTTAATTTATTTATATAATGCATATAATTTAATATTTCAATTTCAATCTTTCACCTACACTGTAATTTGGTCCATTTTAAAATTTTGTTAAAAAGTTAAAGTTGCATGCATGCCACCGTCACTACCACAAGAACGTAAAAAACGTTTACATACGCGAAACCTGGCAAGACATGGCAACCCACAACCGAAGATTGCAATAAAGCGTGGTCTACGATGCATTCGCTTCGAGTTCGATTTCTTCCCTAACAACCAAGTGACCAAGGATAAACTGGCTCGCATTCTAATGTAGATGCCAGTGATGGTCTTCTGCCAGGTGGGCAATTTGGTTTTAGTGGTGCTCGACGTTTTGTGAATATTGCGATCGGCTTCATCTTTCGTGTATATATATACTGTGGCGCGGTCAACGTTTTCGTTCGTATATAGTGTCAATGGTGCAGGAAAATAAATTAATTAATTTCAATAAATTAAAAAGTTATAAAAAAAAATAAAAATGGCATTGCCTTTGTATGAAAAATTAGATTGATGCCGTGAAAACAAGAACATAAGCTCGTTGAAAGAATAGGTTTTAGCCACTTCTGCATTGATAGGGAAACTGTTGCAATTTTGGTTTTTACAATCCTATCGGCACAATATTGCTCTTTTGTGAAAGGATTATTAGAAGCGCTTGGGCTTTTGAAATGGTTCTGATTTAGTTTTGTGGATCAATTGAATATTAACCGTAACTTAAGCGCCGCTACCAGATCACCTTGTCTTCGCATACGAGCACCTATGCTTGCTGGTTGAAGCAATAAATGCTCATTATATCTCTTTGTAATTGAAATATTTCCAGCTTGTTTCCTTCGACCTCTAGCAGTCTTTAACATATATGGCAATGCAGGAAGTCCAACCGGCCTTTTTTTAATATCTAAGATTGTTTTTTCATCAAGCCAGGCGGCATGTTTTTTGTCAAACCGCTCCAGTTTTCCTCCACATTTTTGCTGTCTCAACGACAAATTAATACCAAATTTTTTGCTTTTTTGTCCAAATACGAATCACATGTGCTTCGGTCTGAACTCGTTTTAAAGCATTCGAAAATCGCCCATTGTTGTTCACTGCGACCCTTCACTTTTTTTCATGCACCAAACAAGTCCGCAAGTCCGTTGCTAAAAGTGAGGTTAGTGAAATTTCGGGAAAAGCGCACAAAAGCGCACATTGCGGTAAAGTGAATCGATATCAGAATTGATCAAGTGAAAAATAAAAAATAACAGTACAGCTAAGAAGTGCTAAGAACATTTTGTAGCTCTTTACAAATGAGTAAAATGAGTTTTATTTACAAAGCTGTTTTTTAAAGATGCCTCATATTAACACACCATTGCAAAGAGAGCACTTTATTTTGCACAGTTGAAGTGTACCAACACATAATATGAACCACAATTAAAACATTTCATTACAAAAAGACCAATACAATACTTTTTGTTCGTAAGTTCTAATCACTTGTAAATCACTCATAAAAAGGCACTTTTATAAGTACTTTTCCTCTGTCAACAACAGTTGTGTAGCCTGCAACTATTATTTGGACAAGGCATTTGCATTTAATCAGCATTTCTGGTATGCACCATTATGATTGAATGTATTTCTAAAAGAATGACTGTGGAGATATATTATTTCGAACAATTTCGAAAAATGGGTTTTCGGTATCAAAATCGGTCAAATTTCCCATAGTGCACTGGTACTGTAGAATTTCAAAATGCCTGTGTGTGAGTAGCATAAGCTTTTCCGACTTTGCAATTGTGTTCTTTTCCACGACCGAAAAATAGTTCGCAGAAATGACCACAAACTCATTGCAACTATGCTTCGCAGTACTAAAAATGAATACTTGAATAAGGTAAGATGGCAAAAGGAGAAGGGGAAAAAGTTTATTAAAAAGTCGCCGACCAACTGAAATTAACAAATTACCTGAAGGAATTACGAAGGGCGACAGACGGCAGGTGTTCAGAGCTATGAGATTACTTCAGACAGAAACGTGGTGATTTGGGGTTGCGCTTGGAGAAGAGGTCGAGTTTGTGTGCGTGTGTGTGAGTCAATGTATTTAGCTAGCGCATGGGTAATACATTGAGTTATTTTAATTTTTCATGATTTTTTAAATGTTTTGTTTTTCTTTTTGTTTCCCGTGATTATGGTCGCGTTTAAAATAATTTCGAAATGTATCAATGTCTTTGTGTGTGCGAGCATGATTGGGAGCCGACGAAATATGATTCAATTGAACAAGCAAGCCGCGGCTGCAATAGGTTTAGCCCTTTGGCTAAGGTACGGACCGACATATTGGTAATCAAATTACGAGCCAGCCAAACACAGTGCCAGGCACTGCACAACCGCAAATAGTCTTTGCTTTGTTAACCCTACCGCAATTTACACGTAACTTCGCTCTTAGTGTTTCAGTTGACTGTAAAACCATGCTAGGATGTATGTATGCGGGTCTGTGTGACTGTGTGTATGTGTGTTTGATGTCATATGAAAAGTAAATTTTAATGCCAACATTGACAGATAGACAGCAAAATAGGCAGGTGAGCCATAGTCAAAGCCTATCGTGCAAAGTGCGTAAACTGGCAGCATCATAAAGGGAAATAAGTACGATGGATGGTAACAGGGCTGGAACACAAACAGTGTCTGTAACAGGCTGTTGACGGTTCTAAGGGGGCTGCTGCCAGCATGGGCATGTGGATGATGCTTTCACAGCCACTCACACCGCACCATACCCGCAGCCAATTTGTTGTTACGAGCTTTGTGTCGCCATCACGTATGCCTGTATGATTGAATACGTATGTGTGAGTGTGTGTATGAGTGCGTGCGTGTATATGCTACTAATGGAAACTCAAGCATAGCGTGTCGCCAAACATACGACGAAAAAAAAACAACTGACAACTGAAATGAAATTGCCTTTCTCAATAAGCCGTTTTTGATGTTTGAATTGTTAATGCTTATGGCTTTTTATCTTTTTCGATGGTGTGAAGCCTGGCAATTCCTTTATTGTACAATGTCACTATTTGCCTTCTCTTATATATTTATTTATTTGGTTATTATTGTTATTTTTTTATTTACTTTATTTTACTTCATCTTATTTACAAACGCCGAAATAATTGCAAACGCAAACGTATTCAAGCGATTTATTTGCCTGTGACTCTTGGGTGTCTGCAGAATTAGTTGATTTGTCACATTTTATATTAGCAATGCCAAAGTTATACAATCGTCTATAACAAAGCACGAATCAACACATACATAAGTAGCTGAATAATGCCTTTTGTTGTCCTTCTTTATCAAAAGAGTTGCCAGTCTTTTATAGCTACGAACTCCTTCAATAACGGACAACCCATTTGTGTGTGCGAACAATTGATTCACACAATTTTTGCTTATTTATGTTTTCATTTTTATCGTTATTTTAGAACAATTTAACTACTCTGGCTAAATATTAATTGCTCCATCATGAAATTGTATAAAAGTCAACCTTTACGCGTGCACTAAGCACTCAGACAAATATTAGTTCAAAGGCGGAAAATTATGAACGAAATGGTTGATCGCAACATAATTAACTCTCCGCATAAAATACATTAGAGTTTACATGTACACACCCAATTTTGCCATGGTGAACTGAATATGGGATTGTCTTTACATGGTTTGAAAATGAGCACTTGGGGTATGTGTAATATTGAATTTAATAATTTTGCTTGTTTATTTATTTTTGTTGTTGTTAATTTTTAATACACAATGAGTATCTCTCTCCTTCACCGGAGAGGCGTTTTGAGTGGACAAATTTGTCTGTTGGTAGTAGTATCAGTGATGATAGTCGAAAGGGAATTTTTAAAAAATCAAATTGCGGGGCTGAGGAAGTACTCCTGAAAATATTACATAAATATTTATATATTTAAAGTAGTTCTAGAATAGATAAAAGTTTGAATAGAGCAAGAAATGCCTGTTCGAAGAATGTTGATTGAACAAGACATCACACATGTACGTATATATCCTAAGGGTGATTTCAAATCACTCCCACAAATCAAGCTCGCAGTATTTGGGTTGCTCTCTTGTTATGCTACAAAGAACGCTACTAAATCCAACTAAAACTCTGATACGCCCATGGTACAATTATGAGAACACGAGTTAACTCAACTCAAAAATCGAAACCATGACTTTATTACACTTACTACGAATTGTCCGGTATGCAGCTCGACTTGGCCTTCTGTTTTAGTTCCAGCGAAGAGTCGCTGGACTTGCCCTACACTCCAGAACCGCCATTATCGATAGGATTTGGCAATACATAGATTTGCCCGGTCGTTGATTTTTTCAACTTGGACATTTTTGAAGAAAATTGTACTTGGTATAGTGAAGAAATATTTAAATAACTAAATTTGTTTTGAAAAATTATTTTCTACGGAAGAATTTGTTTTCTTCAAGTGAAACATTTTTAATGATTTTAATGATTTTAATGATTCTAAAATTTGCAGGTGCACTTACAATCCAAAAAGTTTTGACGTTTCTCCCTAAGGTACCCTTTTCCAGAAGAAGAGCTAGAAGTTCTTTGAGACCATTCGAAGACAGTAACATTTTTGCTAAGGTAATCGAAAGCAATGAGCTGACAGTCATTCTAGTAAAGGCAACTGCCATATTACTAGAGTAGTCACTACAAAGTCGACCTCATCCCAATGGGAATGGGTTCCGCATAGCTTTGAAGTATGAAATTTAAAAATTTTTCTTGACTTACAACCTCAAATGAGACATGTTATCCAAAATCATATTATTTATGAATCATTGACCATAAAATTCAGACTAATATAGTATTATTCGTCTTTGGTTCAGCAATGTTCAAGTCCAAAAGCGCTCTGAGCTGTTGAATATCTCTTAACGAGATAACCAGACAGCACTACATCCGGGTAATCTGAAAACCCTGGCAAGGGGACGTCATAGGAAACTGTATAGCAGACGAAGTACCGCATCAGAATATGACCGCACAGATTTTCTTAGTTTAATTTTCTCTTGAACTATAAAATGTACTGTAGAACCCCAAGGAACGCCAAAATGGTCGCTATCACTGGATAGGTGGGTAAACGTTGCAACCAACAATTTCTGCAAGAGCTGTAGTAACGAGGACGAGGATGAAACCATCCTTCACCTGACGTGCACATGTCCCGCTCTCTCCAAGGATAAATTTCAGCGCCACGACATTGATTAACTCTGACAATCTGTCGGACTTTTAAAAAACTTGTAAAGAAGTCTTTAAAGAAGCTTTTACATTTTGTGTGATCGCGTAGGTTGTTATGAGGGGGGTGATATGTTCCGCACTTACGGCGTGACCAATGACCTATGTTTAGCCTAAGTAGGATGGCAAGTTTCGCCCTTCGCCGTTGTGATCTAACTTAACCTATACTGATTTTTGCTTTCTGTTTTCGATGGCATCGTCTCGTATGCTGTCTGTCCTAACTCAAACAGCCAAAGTGTAAATAGCTTTAGAACTAATAACATTTGTACTCATATTTCAATAGACGACAATGATGATTTCAAGATGAGAAATTATGCATGTTGATAGCTTAATTATTCCGTATATTATACAGTGACAGCACTATCGTTTTAAACAGTCAACACTCCACTTGAATTCGCAACATCCTCAGGATTATTATTAGTTGTATAGATAGGTGGTTTCACCAAGCCTTATGATTAGAAAAAATGTGAAATAAAAAATGTTCATTACATATTTGTAGGCGGTTATAAACAACTTCAATTTAATTAAATTTGGGCTTCGAACCAAGTTAACGGCTGTGTCATTGTGTTTGTATATTAAGACCAACTAAATAAAAGTTGCTTCTCTAATTTGTACATAATTAAAACAAAAAGGAAGAAAAGGAAAAAACAGCATTTATTTGGGACCCCCGAAACACATCACATGTTACGCTATGTCGAGGCTCAGATTCATTTTCGTTGCGTGTGTTTGTTCAACACCAATTAAAAGAAGGCTGTCGACATGGCTTCCTGTGGTGAACCGTTTCGAATGAACAAACACATGATTACGTTTAACAAACAAATAAACAAATTTCTTGCATACTTTTCGGCTAAGCGGCAAGCGAAACCAGTGTTTACAAAATAAGTACCAAAAAAAAAATAATAAAAAATAAATGCAACTCCTTCGCTCAGTACCGTACAGCGCCAGCATATTATGAAAGTGGCACCACACGCTACATAATATGTCCACACACATCCGCAGAGAGCCAACCACAAAGTGCTGAGCCCAGTTGCTCATTTTTAACGCTTATAATTATCTCAAGTGTCAGCAGCAAAAACAAAGTGTCTTTGATGATGGCTCAACTCACATCGTTTGTTTCAGCTATAACGGAATTAGCGAGGCAACATATTTCGTCTGCATCCATCCGTCACCGGTGGACGTGGTCCTAGGCACCCATAGCTGTGGTATAGGTTTTTGGGTGTTGAAAATGTTTCAGTTACTTAAATGGCTTAGTTACTTTTCTTCATGGTTATAATTTATTCGCTGATGGAAGCCGTCTTAGTTGTTCGTGGTCAACGCATAGCAAATGACAAATCTCTCGCTGTGGTAGACACTTTCAAGTTTTGTGTCGTGCTCCTAACGCTTTTGTATGATGATAATCTTCTTACAATTTAGTAGGCATATCACGCTTAGATGAGTACATACACTGTTCAAGTACTTATTACCGTATAACTACAGGACGAATATAGCGAGAGTTGTGCAAAAAGATAACACTCAGAACAGAAAGAAGAACAAAATATTGTATTCATCATATACAAGAGATGTGTCAACGTGTTACCCTGTTAAGTTGTCCACTGACGTCCTGATGGTAATTATGTCTAAATCTATCCAGAAGCCGATATGTAACCTGCCGTGATACTGTTTCGTTATTTTGAACTTCAGAGAAATTGAATATACAAATAAGTAATACCTTAATCGTAGTGACTCATATTGCAATGATTTCTTAGACGACTTAACGCTGCAAGCAACGAACTTCTGCTAACATATTTCAAGCATAATTTCAGCTATACAACTCAACCTAATAATGATCCGCCAACAGGCGGAAAAAAATTAAATTTGACTTACTCAAGTGGGCGCACGCACTTTGCACTGGATTATGAATCAAAATGTATGTAGTACAAGTACATCGTATTGCAGCAAATGGCACATAATGGGAACTCAAAAACGTGTGGGACGAGCGGTGAAAGTCCAGATCTCGAAAGCGTATGAAGTAAAAATAATTTGTAGGTCTCTATATGGAATATATTATCATATCATATTACCATTGTTACTCGTAAGGGTCCCGGCGTTGTTCAGGTAGAATGAACATGAGCAAGGGCAACTGAAAACTTCTTTAGTCACGTTGAGCGATTTTTGGTAGGGCGAAGTCTTATTATTGTTATTATTATTATTATTTGTTTTGTTTACCGAATAGATAGCTTGACTACCTGGAATACTTTTAGGCATATTTCAATAATAGTAATATACGCTTTGAACTGGGTAATTGTATGTGTGTCTTTGGTTATACTGACATAAGCCATTGTCAGCTTATATCACCTCATTCCATGCAAAAATGTTCTGCGTATAAACTTACTATCACAAACGCCCCAAAGTATGCTGTACACATTTTTCAGTGCATATTTGCATTAGATTTGCCAGTAACCCTCTCGCATTTACTACGATTATTCTTTTCATTTCTCTTCTATTCTATTTTATTATTTTTTTTTCATATTTTTTTTTTGTTTCTTTTCTCTTTCTACATCTACACTTTCACTTGATGTTGCAAGTGCTTTGGTTCCGTTATAGCGTTTGATGCCTTTTGCCGCTAAAATACACACTCACTCGTCAACTTACTGTTATGTATTTGCCGTAGGACTCTGTCACAAGTAACGAGGCAGTGGGTGCCCTGACATTGTAGGCACGCTGTTGTCAATAAAATGTTTTGAATATGTTGCATACTTTCAGGCGGAACTGCAATTTTATACGTATAAAAAGGTGGATTTATTGTGGTCTGTCATTTGCGACAACAACTTTTGCGTGAGTTTGTATATTATTACTGATACCTACACATGTCTTGTGTAACCTTAGTAGGCTCGATGGTAGTCAAGCCTAAACTCATCGTTGTGCGGCATCATCTGTGAGCTGAGATTAAAGATCTTGTGGAAAGGTATTTCCAAAGAATTCTAGTGATGTCTGGAGACTGTAATGCTGAAAATTCAGACCTTTGCATGCAATGGAATGCAAGAAAATACTAGAAAAATGTGCGCGCAGTTTACTAGTTCAGTTGGCATATGCAGTACAATTGAGTTCGCGTGTTTTTCACTACTAATTTAGAAAATGTAAAAATGTACCGTATTTTTGCAAACGAACAGAGTATCGCATTTTAGCGTCGGTTGATCGTTTGGTGTGCATTAAATGTGGGAAAAAATAAGAATAAAATATAGTTTAAAAAACTAAATAATACGCTCAACAAACCCAATAAAAAATTATGTTTAATTAAAAAAAATTATTTAATTGTAAAAAAGCGTAGGTGCTTTTTACTATTTTACTATTTTTATAAAAACTACTTTTATCAATTGTTACTTATGAAATATGTATAACAATTGATATCATGAACCCCACTTTTTTTTTAGAATTAAATAATTTTTTTAATTAAACTATATTTTATTTATTTATTCATTAATTAATTTATTTAATTATTCTTTTTTTCAACCTATAGAAATTTGCTAGTACAAATTTAAGCTCAATTCATATGTTTCAATACATATATTCAAATTATATTGCCTTATAAAAACCTGTATTAATTTAAAATTCAACTAAGAAAACCGTTTTATCTGAAATTTGGACAGAATAAAATTATAAACTTCCTATGGACCGATAAACTGCAAGACCTTGTTAGTGTAACTGCGCGTGAATAGTATTAGAATTTAGACACAGCGGACCTTAGCCAGTTTTCTTGCGCTTTTGCTTTTGCTTAGCGATTCAGCTTTTCGTTATATATATATAACGAAAATAAACAAAAATGAAGAACATTCAAAAACATACGGCGAAAGTTTAATAGGCATTAAGGCTCTGCTTATTTTACCTCTACGCTGCTGAGTGGAAACGCTTCTACACGAGAAAAATAAAGCGCCTACTTGCGATTGATTGATAGTCAGTCACTTTGAAGGGCATTATTTATATTACAGTTAACGTGACCATTTTTTTTTTTGACTCAAAACGGGACATCGGTTTATATTTCGTTAGTTAGTAGCTTGACAGTAGAAAAAAAGACACATTTTTAATAAATTTTATTCTATTTATCAAAATAGTATTATTATTGCTATATGTGTCAGAGGAACAAATTTGTTTTAGTAC
This sequence comes from Cacoxenus indagator, assembly GCA_035041755.1. NCBI lineage: Eukaryota > Metazoa > Arthropoda > Insecta > Diptera > Drosophilidae > Cacoxenus > Cacoxenus indagator. The sequence goes on along the minus strand of JAWNKX010000244.1, from coordinate 1,420,479 downwards.
AGCTGGTGATGATGTTAAATAAGACTAAAATTCTTGGCACGTTTTTTAATATTCACCTTAGTTATCAACATCGGACAAGCACCGGAAACTATAACTCTGTTTTTTCAGTCGTCCACAATTTATTATTAAAGAAAAGACTCTTTCTACTGATGCATTTGTGCCAGGCAAACATAAAATGTATTCAATGAAAATAAAAAAGTTTTTATGTTTAAGATTGTTGTTGAGAAAGGCTTTGAATACTTCCACCCAATGAGTTTCCGTCGAAACATTTACGTTTTTAAATTCGGTTACTTTTTGCGATGTTATGTAGTTAGAAATTAATGAAAATTCGTTAAATACTTCTGTGTTTTTATTTAAAGCAATATATAAAATGGGACAATTTTGTGTCACGAAGCTTTATTCGGTGACGCCGGGACGGAGAACCAAAAGAGGGACGGCCCCATTCGAAAAGGGACGTATGGTCACGTTAATTATAGTGTCAGTGAAAAAAGAAAGAATGAAATAAAGACAAAAAAGACAAGGAATTAAATGTGGTCTATAGCCGCAAGAGATTTCACGCTAATTCACTTTTACGTGACTAACAAAGTTAATTGCTGACATTTTGAAAATCACATGAAATTACCCGGCACGCACACACACATAAAATAATATGCACGCCCATATATTATGTGATTGTGCCTATGTGTATGGGTGTGTGTGTGTATAGGTTTGTATGCTTGTGTTTAGTTGCATGTTTATGTTAACGCCATCGAAGCTTTATTCGTTGCGTTCTTTGCGCGCTACGTGACACATTTATTTTTATCTAATTTTTTGTAGAATACTTATTTGCGTTACCTGTGCAACCAATTGCTGTTGCCTTTGGTATTACCGTTGAGCGTTACTTCAACTTTTGCACGTTAGCTGCATACAAATGCTCTTTGTAGTCTTTCACCGACAGACGCCATGCTGTCCACATCCGTTAGCTGTCATTTGTCAGACTATAAAGACGAAAAGCAAGTGACACACACAGTGTTATTTATTTTTGAGATTTTCTTTACGATTTTATTGTTCATTTTTTATATATTGTTTTGTTTTATATACTCTTATTTTGTATTTAATTTTAATTTGTTTTTATTCGATACTTTAAATTCCACACAGCATTATAGTTTGGTTGCGCGAATCAAGCGTTTACGCCCACTTTTACCCATTTACTCTCCTTCTCTCTCATTCTATCTCTCTCCCTCTATCTCTCTCTCTGTCTGTCTATCTGTCTGTCACTATTTCTCATATACTCGCAGAGCTGATAGCTCCTCATGTGCCTACGTTGTGTTTTAATGAGTCAGTTGTTGCCCACGAATCGTCTTCGCTTACCGACCTGTCTATCATGGCTCTTTGGCAGGCACAGGGAGCCTCAATCTACTAACATTAAAAGTATATGCGCATGTATACCAAATGCCGAAGCGGTTGTCACTGACTGTTTCTTTCATAAACTTTCTCCATTCCAGCTTCAAGTCGTTCCACTTTCTACGTGCTCCAACGTACTCCAAACAATCGCAGAAATTTCGCTTACCCCGCTTTCGCTCTACCCTGCCTTAAGATTTCCGGGTGATTCAATTAGCTCGTTCCGGTCAAAGCGGGTGTCAATCGAATGACAGCTAATCATTCGGAAATATTTCTTTCTTCTTATTTATTTATTTTTTATAATTTTTTGTTTGCTTTTGTTTTGTTCTTGTCATAATTTAGACCGCAATTTCAGCACAATTTGTGGCTGTTTGCTGTCATAAATTTTAATTTTAATTTGTCTTTGTTTACTTTGTTATTTTTGTGCATTGTTTCTAACGAGCCTTGCCGAGTTTTCACATTTATTCTAGATTGAATCAAGACTTAAATAAAGCGTAGGCGAATTATTATGAATTTATAGAATAGAATAATTAAAACCCAATTTGGTGCAAGCTTCCTTCTTATAACACACTTAAGGCACTGAGATATTGATAGGGTCATGGTGTCTAAGATAAAAAGGATACGTATTATGGAATAGTGACTCTTTCACCCTTTGTCGAAGAATTCCTAATCAAAGCAAGTGACACGAGTTCTACTACAATGAAGGTGGACAAAAACAGACACGCACACACAAACATTTTTCGTTGATTAACTTGGTCAGTAAATTCTTGAGTACCGACGAAGTTTAAGGAGGAATCATTTTCTGTCGGTTCGTTTTCAGCCTGGGCTTTAAACCTAACTAGAGGCAGCGTCATAACATACCGTCTTCGGTAGATGGCATTGTTCCTTGACGACGTCAGATACGACGTCCCATAACCAAGGACTTACCACATTAGAAAAGACCATTACTTGGCCAATGTAGGATGGTAGGTTATTGTCGTCAACCGGTCTAACCTAACCTTACACCATCTCTTTCGGCTTCAGAGAAATATTGGTTGCCGAAAGTCCAGTATCCCCACGTAACATATCGGCTGATATTAATGCCGATAAAAATGTGAAAAAACATTAAGTTTAGGATGGTCATTGAGTTTACAAAGAAATCATTTGACAACTATGGCATTTTAATCCAAAAGCAATATGTGAATTTAAGCCAAAAATTTGGCGTATGTATGAGATTATCATACGGTGTGTGGTTGTGTGTAATTGTTTCATCATATGTGAATATGTAACTCTGTATTGTACTTTATAAGCCGCTCAAATGTCTAAAATTATATACTTGTATGAACCAACTTAGAAGGGCTTCGGCTACGCAACAACAGCGAAAGCAACAAAGAATCTTAGAGCAATTCCCAGGTTGTTTTCAAAGGCAAAAGGACCGAAGGGGAATAAAATGAAGTGTAGAGGATTATAAGAAATTGGAAAAAAATTCACAATTCGCAAATTATACTGCAAGTGGCATCTGCGTCTGCTGTGTCTCTCTCTCTGTGTGTGGGCTAAAAAGACAATAACATGTAGCAACGAAAAAAGGTTTCCATTTACCTTAAACCTTGAAGCATGCCCTAATTCAACATGGCACAGCAGTGCCACCACACCGCCGACACCAACAAATCGTTTGCTTTCTACTCGTATATTGCCTGCATTTGACCTTTGGGAAAAAGGTGTGCTTAAAAAAGGTACAATGTACAGCAAATTACGATGACCTTTTAATATTGTAGACCCCCGACCTGTGGCACCCAACACATCAAATCGTTGGCGACAGCCTACGCAGCAGCAACAAAAGAATCGTTTACAATTAAAAAATAAAAAATAAAAATAAAAACATAAAAAGAGAAAATAATAATGAAGTAGCGCAAATTCAATATTTAACATTATTTCTCTCGTACCGTCATGAATACTTAATGCGCGATTTTTTGTGCAACACCCTTTTACGTTGCTCAGTGTACTGGTACCAAGTTTAATGGCATGAAACAAGTGCAACCCATCACTTCGACTCTTATTAATTCTTTCGTGCTTAATCCCACCAATCCCGTCACCAACTCTAACTCGAACGTGTCTGTATATATAAAACTATATATAAGTCAATAAATCTATGGTAGCTGTGGTCCAAGCTCTTCTCATGCTTGCGTCTATGTTTCAGTTGAACTAAAAGTTAAGCCAAAGCTAGCGTGGAGTTACAACAGAGAACCCGTTTAAGGAAAATGTAAATTGATTGGTATACATTTTTTTTTGCTAATTTTTAAATAAAGACTTCAGCCATTTCTGTCTTTAGTAAATAAAGAAGTTTTAATTGCCAATAAGAGGCTCTAAATAGTAGGCCTGGTCAAAGGCCAATCAATACAAATTTGGGCACTAGAAACCCGAAGTAGAGTCTTGTGGTCTTCCACAGGAGTAGTTCAGAACCTAAGATAAATCAACTTCGAACCGATACTTTGCGTTCTTTTGACGTGAATACATCTTAGTTTTTCAGTTATATGGGGGCGAATGTTTAAAAAGTAAGTGAGTGGTGCGATAGAGTTTGGTGTTGTAGCTACATATCTAGCATCCACAAGCAGAATTTAATTACACCACTCAATAGCTAAAGAATGAAAGAATGCATTAGCTTTAGTGCGAACTTTGTCGCATAGCGGTGGGTGGAGGGGGAAGCGAAGCCGTTTTGATTTCGTTTTTTGATAAATTTCAATGCGAAATTGCTGTTGTTATTATTTTCTGCGTCGCTGCCCTCGTTGATGTTGTTTTCTGTGCTGCGTGCCGTTGTTTTTTTGTTTCCTTTTCATCGTACGTTTACGGCGTATGCGTTTTGATTCACTGAAATGCGTTGCTTTCTTTCTTTTTTTCTCTTACACTTCCAATATATTGAATAATAACTAGGCGAACTGGCTATTAGCTGTTACTTACTGTTACTTAATAAGGCTTAAAAGATTTGTTTACTGACTAAGTGTAGTCTGATTGTAAATTAAAATTAATAAAAATAAAACTAAAATCCTTCCAATGTCTTTCTTCTCTTTTTAAATGGGTGGCTGGCGGTGGACGAAGAAGCGCCGCGGATTTGATTTTTTCAAAAACTATTGATGGGACATTTGCTCTTTCTTGTGGTTCTTTCTTATTTCGCTGCCCTCGTTGTTTTTGTTTTCTGTGTTGTGTACCATTGTTGTTGTTTATTATTTTGTATACTTCGTGTCTGAGCAATTTGAATTATGACATATGTAAACAGATATGTATGTAAGCATTATACGCACACAGAAAATATTACCCGTTACGTAGACGCATTCACGTAAAACGGCCGTGTCCCCGACACATCCACAGCCCTTTTTTTTACATATCACTTATAAATGTTCATATTTCCCAGAGTTTGTTTTTGAACTTTCAACTTACTATGACAGTTTAAAGAGACACCGACATAAAATAAGTTAAAGCAGGGTATACGTGTGTTATACTCCTGCAACAGCACACGCTATACTTATTTGACAAAAGCGATTTAATGATGATGTTTCCTTCTCCCGTTGCGAACTTTCGTCTTCCTCAATAATAACACGACATCGCCCTATGCATAATTTATGCATAATTTTATTCAGAATTTACTTTATGCTTTCCCAATGGGGGTGCAGAGTTTTTTTTAGCTTTTTAGCTTTTTAGCTTTTTAGCTTGCGGCCAAAATCAGTACAAAACGAGTTTTCAATCTTACGTAACGCATCCTGGGCCGAGTCTATGTTTGTGTTTGGGGATTTTCAGCAAACGCACAAAATTGTAGACATGCATATATATATATATATATATATATATATACTCGTATATCGACTTACACAACAAAAAGAAAGACGTGAAAAAACTTTGAGCAAACTCAATTTGACAGAGGAATAAATTTATTAAGCGCTCGTGTCTTAGAGTTCGGTTGAACGGTCGGAAATGGTTTCGCCGTCTTTTTAATTAATTGCGAGCCGTAATTACTGCCTTAAGGCTTTCCGATAACTTCGTTTGCCTAAGGGGGTGGTGAGCCACAATGTTTACTCATTTCAACGATTTCTTTGCGAAAGCCAAAAGTTTGAAAACATTTTCGGCACGACTTTTTCAGCTTTGCTAGGTTTCTGGCAGTACTTAAAGTAACGAAGTAGTTTGAGACGCAGAGTTGGCCGACAGTGACGAAGAATACTAAAGGCAAAGAGAAGGTATGAAAAATTTATGTTTTCAGGCACACAACATTTACATTAACCGGAGTATGGAACTACACCATTTATACAGAGTTGTGGTAGAGTTGGAGATTAGAAATATGGGGACTCAATGAGTGCAGAAAACGAAATACAATAAGTGCAATAAATGTATGCCAATTCCAATAGATTTACATATGAATACTTTTAATTACCTTATACTAAGTACGTGCAGATTTTTCCTACGAAAATTCTTTTTTACGAAAGCCGACTTTTCGGCCTCTATCACACTCTATCTACATACATACGACATTCGTCGCTAACTGTCACGAACAGTTTCTTGAGATTGTACACACATTGGAAATTCCTCTCTAATAGAATATTTCATTGTTAGGAATTCTTTTCCCCAATAACAACAATGATTCTGTTGAAGTGAAAAAAACACTTGGTTGTGAACATTTTATAGACTTCAAAGCCGCCTCCAAACGTTGTGCGACACAGATAAAAGGCAAAAGATGATGTAAAGGAGACTGGCAAAGAAGAAGATTACACCGCATATATACGGATTTTATTGCGAAGAAAATGAAACGGCAAACAGAGATAAGCTGTGTTGTATTCGATATTCAAATCTTTTCATATTAGCCTCGGACATAGGTATTTGTATTATAATATCGCACGCCCACCGTTTACGCACGCCGGCCAGAATTCTGTAATTTGACCAAAGAGTAATTGTTGTTGAGCATTGCTTTCATTTATTCCAATACTTCGTACAAATGATTTCGCAGTCGTAAAACACACATGGGACTCCGAGTGTATGGGATGCAATAACCATGAGCAAAAATTTATTAATCACCTCAGCATCAACCACATCAATTGAAATCGATTCTGCAATCATGTGTTTTAATGCATAATATTGTATTATACTTTACAGCTTCCCTAACTAGAAAGCCGTTCGCAGAAGTCACTGACCGTGACGGCTCGGACAACACAGCACTATACACAGTTTCGATACAACGATGGCAATACTTAATATTCAGCCATTGTTAACGTGACCCATTCGTGAGAGGAATGTTATGGCGTTACATTTCTATTGTAAATTTCGTTTTCTCTCTTATATGTGGCGTTGTAAGAGAGATGTATAATAAGTGTTTGTGTAGTGCGTCTGTGTGTCATGCGAGTCGGGTATGTGAGATTTTCTTGTAGTTGTGCTTATGACAACTTTTATTCGTTTTTACGCCCACAATATCCAGCTAATCTTATTACAAAGAATACTGTGCACATCTGCAAATGAAAACCTGTCGAATGGTATATTTTTTATAAAAATCGGTTATATGGTTAAGGTGTAAAATGATGGTGAAGAAAATCTCTTGGCCCATTTATATATATATATATTTATATAAAGATAACCTCTGTAAACCGCTCTAACCCTAAGACCCGACATCGATGTGAAACGGTATTTTGTAGCCGCCCAAAAGGCCTTGTCTGCATATTCAGTTGCTTGTTACACGAACATAAGTGTTGTATTGCCTTCTATTGTCTTTTTCTTTCATTCTGCAAGAAGCTTCATGTTAAAGTTATATTACTATTTACTACGTGAAAAGTATAAAAACACATTAGGGACCTGTTATTAATACTGTGATCGTTCACATCCAACAAAGTAAAAAAAGAAATAAAATCTTACAAGGGTTAGTTGGTATCGTCAGCCGTGAATCTAAGTAACAAAAACGCAACGCGAAGGCTTTTTCCAAGGTCCTCAGAGATACACAAAAAGGTAGATGTGATAGTACTTTAGTACTTGCCTTGAGGCTCGACGTACAAAGCGCCAATGAATTGTAGCTTAAAGTTAGAATACACAACTGCCTAGCAGCGAAAGTGCTGACTTGCTGGCAAGAAGGTTTACGAGATTACATAATGAAACTTTGGCGTTTCCAAGCAACGTTTGATAAAACGTTACAGGCAGACACGCATCGTTACCACGGCAGCATTAATTAGTAAGTAAGCTGGCCCGATATATGAAAGACGTCTCAAATCCTCTTTATCTTGGTCAACGACTAATCCCTTCGCAACTAATGCAATGGCGCTAAAAAATGATTTGTCTGTGTCGCTGGACTGAAAATTTTGAAATCATTCGGGACATATAATTAACCATACCATTACTCAATGGTAGCTGGTTGGTAGCAAGCGAGCGTACATTTCGCAATTATTTATACACGTTTGCGGGCAACGTGGGTGGAAGAGTGCGCGAGAACGGCTGACTTTTGTTAATGCGTATGTATATAATTATTTGTTTGAATCACACAGAAATGAAAGTCAAAAAACACGCCTGGGAGTAACGTGTGGTCGTTGCATGTATTCGTACATAAGACTGAGAGGAATGCGTTAACGCGTTCGAGCAGAGATAAATGTGCTAAGGACGCTTTTCATGGCATACGAGTATGTTTCATTGAGTTTGCATTTCAACTTGGGAATATGGTTATACAGAGCGGGAAGTGGTGGAGAAGATGGCTTTAAAATCATTTCATACGCATTCACTTTCGTAAGCTTTAAGTAGAATAACAATAAAAGTTTTTTCAGCTCCATTTTTTCACGTTTTGCTTTTATTGCGCTTTAAAATTTGATAGAAAATCTATTTGCCGCCTGGCTGAAAGTTTTGTAGTCTTGTACTTGCGCTTGTATGTGTGTTAGTAAGTACATCCACTCTGATTGCGTTGTGCTGCCAGATTTAAGCTCAACGTCGGCATACGCAAGCCGAAGCGTATACAAATTTGAAATTATGCTTAAAATGGCTGAGCCTACCGCGCTGACTGCCTCCCCGCCAGCCGTGTTACAACCACTTGGGCCATAGCCCCACTTGTACGAATATTGTGAGGGATTATGAAGCGGTATTAAGTTACCATACAAACGCCAAAGCTTGGGCTGAGCGCCGAACAAAGCACCCCTTCAATTTGATGGTGAATTGCGCTGCAGCGTTGCCTTTTTTTCCAAATTCAGACCGTTCATGTTGGCTTCAACTCGAATGCTAACTTCAAGTGTATCTTGCAAAAGCTCTCAGTGTATGCGTTCTATGTACAGTTATGTACAATTTATGTTTGAGAAATTCAAAGCAAGCAATTCATAAACACCCGAGAATCAATCAAGGCTTAACCGATATTTAATATTACACTACCTATGCATGTCGTATTGCCTTTGTGTTCTGATACGGTAAGTAGTTATAGAAGCGAGTGAAGATAATGTTGCTTCGGCTTTTTCTAGTTGTGTGGCCACGAGCTTATTCGTGGCACCTTGAAAGCTAAATTTTAGAAAACGATGGACGAGCTGGACTGCACTAGATATAGCGGGCGCCAAATATAGCGCTCATTTCTATGTAGTTAGTAAACGATAAGCGAGATTATAAACGATGAGCGTTACCAGATACGATATAAACAAAATAATGTAAGCAACCAGCGATCATGGGACAAATTATGAATCTGTAACATTACAGCTGGTTAAGTTAGATAAGTTAGTCCTCTCAGCTGTATGCCTTGGAGCGTTGGAGCTGCAGTGTCATCGAGACATTGGGGTATGGGGCGATTATCATAGTTCACACCAGAGCAAAAGCTGCTGGTTGTAACAGTTGCTATGGTGTAGATGGTATTACTAGTGGCACTAGTAAATGTTATAGTTGTGGTGGTTGAGCTACTGTTATTAGTTTCAGTGCAGAGCAAGCGTTGAAGATCTGGGCGGCACTCAGACCTAATCGCAGAAGGTAGCTTCCCAGCTATTGAGAACATATTTTCATGATCAATCTGCTTCATTTTACATTCATTTTAATAAAGGTAAACAAAATATATACCGAAGAAAAACAAAAACAAAACAAAAATAAATAAATAAATATATATTCAGTTTACACGTGCTTTACTATGCTTAATTTACGCAAAGTAAATCAAAGTCACTGAAAAGAAATATTTTTTTATTGCCGCTTTTGTGCGGCCGCGCGCGAAATGATGGCAACGTCTTGCCAGAAGGGCAGTGAGTACAATTCACCGTTCTTCTTCTAATGTTCTTTATTGTTGTCCGAATGCCAGCACCGTGCGTGGCAGCGCCCAAAGTTTGTTATCTATGCTATTTTTAGCACACGAAGAATGCACTGCTCAAGGCAGAAAATCAGAAATCAACTCAGCGCAATTACGACACAACCGATCTCGATGAGAGCCCGTCATCAACTTTTATCTGCATGAATACATTCATATGTTCAACTTTAGTATGTACAGTACTATACTGCACTGCACTTTAGCGAACTCAATTTTCCTTGTGCACTGTACACTTAGAAGTAAAAGTGAAAAAAAGTGAAAATCGTTTTGCTATATACATTAGAGGTCTGCATGAATGCATTCAAAAAGGCGTTTTTTTGGTACTCATGCTCAATTGAATGAGTTTTACATTCATTTGAATGAACGTGCTTGGATGCATGTAGCTGGCGGATTGTTTTATGTACTCATTTACACGAAGTGTTTGCCGAATTAAATTGAGTTTTTATTCGTGTACTATTTTATGCAGTAGGATAAAAAGTTTTTCTTATTCGACACACACTGTATTTGTTATATTTGGACAAAAACAAAGAGTAATTCAAATTGGATTGTATTTATTCAGTTTATTATCCTTATTCTTAATAAGTAAACTTAAAATACCAGAAGAGATGGAAACAAACCTAAATTGTATTCAAACTTTATTATATGTGCTTAATGCTAAAGTTACAGAACTTAATTAATGCTATTGCTATGTAGGAACATTATTTTGTTAAATTTATCGGGGTTATTGAAAATTGTGCACCGTTTTCGGTTATTAAATTCCTAGCACTTGAAAATGCTAAATAAATAGACTAAACATACACAAAAATAACATAAATTATTTAAATGCAAATCAGCTTATTATTAACTGACACTTTGCTTCAATACATTTGCATATTTTGCATATTCTGTAAACTTTTTTTCGCCTTCACACAAACCAAACAACCAAATGAATGTGATGAGTACCATGAATTAATATGAAATTTTAATCTTCTGTTTTCGTCTTCTTTACACCTAGATTCATTCATTTCGTTGTGAGTGTAGATTGCCTACTATACAATGCTAACTAAAAAAATAAGTATTCATTGTTTTTGTGCCTGGTTGCTGACAGTGAGTACAAAATTCAATGGTACCCATTTATTATAAGCAAATGAATGCATTCATACAGACCTCTACTATACATGCAAAAAGAATATTATGCGTGCTCGATATCATACGAAACAGAACGATATGTACAGTGAAATTTAAAGGAGTGAAATGGGTTCACTTGTGTCCAACATATGAAGGAACATTGCAATATGAACTCTAATAACTAACATCATTTTTAGTATTAAGTTTTTGCAAATCCACTGCAAGAGAGTGAGTATGCTGACTTATGAATACAGTGAGTACAGTGAATACAGTGAACTTTGTGTTGTTGTAGAGTAAGCTCATCGCACCCAAATAGCATGAAATATATTGTGTATATTGTATACTGTTTGACTCCAACACATACAAGAAAGATCGAAACAATGTTTTCGGGGGCCACTGGTCTACAATAATATTATGTAAACAGCAAATAAATGTAAGGTATTATTACCGCCCTATTCTGTGCACTCTATCAAATGAATAAATAGACTTTATATAGAGAGTCAAGTGATAGAACACTGTTACTGGATTCATGCTCTTTTACTATTTATCATCAGTTTTTTTAACGCCTCCTAATCAGGTGACGTCAAAAACAAGGTGATTTGCTGAATTTTAGCAATTTTTTTGGAAAATGATGAAAATTGTTACAACAGAAGTGTTTTAAAATCGTTGCGTGACCATAGTGATACTTTTTCAATAACGGACAATGTTTTTGAGAGAAGCTATCGATTCTCAAAAATATTGTACCACCTATTGATAGAGCAATTAAAGCCGCGGTATAATGGAAACTCAAAAATTCCATTTGAGTTTCGTTTCGTAGCGGCTTTATATTTCCACGGACATGGGTCATACGCGTTTGCTTGGCGTCCATTGTCAAGAAAAAGCATAAAAATGACCATAATCCCGCTCTGGTATGGCATTTTTTGGACTATTATGACAAAACACTTTTTTTGTAATAGTGTAGCTTTCAAAGTGCGCGAGAATAACAAAAATGACCGGAAGCCTCTATCTATTCAACTAATATGAAACTTTATAGATAGAGTGCACAGAATATGGCGATTAATCCTTACAACAACTAAAAGTCGCAATTACAAATTACAATTATCCAATCTTCAAGAGACTTAGGTCTCATCAAACCCACAACCGACCACAACTTTCTCGAAAAATTAGTAGGCAACAGTGGTTCCATAGTGTAGCGGTTATCACGTCTGCTTTACACGCAGAAGATCTCCGGTTCGTTCCCGGATGATATAAAAAAAATAAAAAAAAAAAACTTAATCCTGCTTGTTGCGCGTTGTATGTAATACAAATGTTGACGTATGTTGCGTATTATACAACAATTAGGTACGATAGGATTATGTTCTGATGTGGGCTGGGCGTGTTGATAGTAGAAACCAATTTAAAATTGCTTCCAGAATAAAATAGAACCAAATGTAATAAACCAACTGATTTCGTATCATTGTCACTCTGCTGACAAGTCAGTGATTCAAAGAGTTGCAAATGTATTACAGCAATGGAAATATCGATCTTTAAATTTTGTAAATCGGTCTGTCAAATAGATCGTATTTATCTATTACGTAAAAGCACAAAATAAATTGGAAATGCAGATGGACAAGTTGCGTGTGCTTGTCAGTGCTGTAATAGTCAGTCGGTCAATGTCAAGGCTGCCATGAGTGTTGCAATTTTTTACATATTTCCAATAAGATCTTAGTTTGGAATCGTATTGCAATATCATATAAGAGAAGTATGCAACGCGTTGAGTGTGACTGTATTTTGGTTTGAGAACCCATTTTTTTTGTTTTTTATTTTATTGCTTTGAAATTTTCAAACGGTTTACCTAATAAAGCAGAATACATATGTGCAATAATTCCTATGAACGAGTTTTGCTAGCCGAGTGTCTGCTTTTGTATACGATTAAAACAAGTTTGGTTATTAACTCAGGCCATGAACTCAACTCCATTAACTCAGTGCCGCAACCGCGACATGAAAGATCTGCATTTTAATGGGCTCGTCTGAGTTATTTTATAAATGGAGGCTTTCCTCTTGGCCTTTTTATATAATTTTATGATTGCTGGTCGGAAGGCAGAGGCAACTGCATTGTTATGGGCAAACATTTTGTGTGTGTTTATTAAATTTAATTAAAATGTAAAATACTCAGAAAAAGTGCGAAAAACATTGGCCTGAAACCATAAAGTCAGAAGTGGGAAGAAGATGCACACGTGTGCGAGAATATTCATATACCTGTGCGTGTGTTGTTTAGCGTGGCGAACTTAGGAAGGATATATTTATACTAGAAAGTCTGAGTCCAATTTGAAAAGAATTTTCTTCTTTCGTATGCAGTTAGTCGTTGGTCATTGTGTTAAGGTTCTGTGTGGGTTTGTGTAAAAATTCTGCAGTACTGACTTGCACACTCGCTTCACCACTTTCTGTCATTTAGCGAAACTTGCTTCAACACAAAAGCGAATTCGAGCTTGCGGCACAGTTGCCAAACATAGTTTAGTTTAATAAACTATGGTAGAAAGTTTGTGTAACGGAATGTTTCGAAATACACCAGGAAGTTTACTAATTTGTTATATGAAAATACTGATACACGAATTTGCTACAGTGCCACCGCCAAATCAAGTGGAGAGATGTGAGTGCCTTTAACATGTGGAACGAGTGCAGTAATAGTTTTAAACAAGTGTCACATTTAATGGATACCTATGTTCAAACAAACTTTAGATTAAACAACGCAACACAAATATAAACGCACGGGCTTTTGAAAATATTTGGTTAATTAAAGAAAAATTAATGTGTTGTACACTGTTAAAATGATATGTTGAGAGACTTATATATGGGGTACATGCCCTTAATATTTAGAAATACATTTACGTAAATAAATACTTTTCATCCTTAAATACAGTCTATCTCGTTTGAGTACCGAGATACAGACGCTTTATGGTAAGGAAAGAGCACACCAAATTTCTAGTAAAGCTTCCAGTATAGCGCCTATTAGATCCAGACTGCGTTAGAGCTGGTAACAGATAACCCACATCACCCTACATCTTCTAATATAATCTAATCTGATCCAAACTAGTCTTGCCATATCTAAATGGGAGATCAGAGACAAAAACTCTGTGCATGGTATTGACACAGACTTACTCACTCATAGAAGCCCCCTTGTTGACGCGAAGTAGAAACCCAAGCCGTGGGAAATTATGAGTTATCTATCCTGCTGGTCAATCGTTAACCATAGAATATTTTCCATTCTCGGTTCCGTTTTATTGCTCATTGGCAGACAGTATTCTTAGCTGACAATATAACACATTTCGCATAATATATGTCGGACCATACCGGAGCCCCGTAAAATATAACGGCTTGGAATATTGATCTAAATAAATATAATTTGTTCTCTATATTAAGACAAGAATTTCTATTTATGAAAGGGTAGAACGTCAAAATATTAACTTTTTTTATTATTAAAATTTACGTGGTCCCTAAATATTATAAAAAAAATTTGAACTCTCTTTCCCACCTCACGTCTACTATATTTAATTGTATGTGGCTCGAAGGTGGGTAACATTGATGTGTGTAAAGAAAAACTTTGTCTCTTGCTTCTTCAAGTTTCTTTCGTCTGCTTTTCGTTTAATTAATATTGAAAGCAGTCAGTAAACACAAATAATTGAGTATATAAAATTAAAATAACTGCCGTTATAAGCAAAGTGCCCACATCGATACAAATTTTGTTGGGCCTAAAATTACCTTACATAGCTGGCGACAATTTCATTATATTGATCAACACCTGCACAGCTTGAAGCGCAACACCACTCAGCATGGCATACCCGAAGCGTTGAACAAACAAATTTAAAAACTTTGAACAAAGTTTTTTCTTATCGATTTTCTCTTCTTCCCCATTTGCTCTTGTTGCTTCTTTGCACTCGATTAATTCAGCCAACTTGAAATTGAATTTACAAATTTGTGCTTTAAGTGCTATGAGGCGGTGTGTACGTTTTTAAACTGCGTGTAAATGTGCGTTTTAGCGAAAATCCTAGGTATTCACGCAAACACATATACAGCACAGCCTTAAAAAAAAATTGCTGCGTTTCCAGGGCGAAAGAAAACGGAAAAAAATGTTAGTTTAAGTAAAACGGGTTTATTTCAATAATTCAACCCTCAGTTCCACTTTGCCTGAAAACTTTCAGCTAATTTATACAATACTTACACAGACCAAAAAGCCAATAGGAATTTTACGACCAACAATTGGGTTAAATTACTTATCTATATGATTGATTAGGTTGAGTACTTCACCAGAGTTGATGCCAGACTGTGAATCTAGCAACACCTGGCTCAGTCAAATAACAAATATTTTTGCATAATTTTGGGCGCAAAGCGAGTGTACAGTGGTGCTACTGTGTTATTAAAATATTGATTATCTCAACGCTCTGTGCATCCCTCCTGAGTAATGTACATACAGTAACACATTTGGTTGACAATGATGAAAGAAGATTGATTGCCCAGAAACGAAGCTACACCCAATCGCATACGGAAATCGAGATATATCGGTATGAATATTGTACAAACAAAGCAAGTGCACATAAGCAACATTTTGTATTGCCAATAGACGCGACGGCATCAATGATAACAGCTACGATGAGTGTATTTGATAGATGTTATTCATCATACCCCTTTCCGAGTATTGATATTGAAACATTTAGCCGATATTTGTATTTTACTCGGCGTTGATGATGTAAAAAATCACTGAGCTATGCATAAAACCACAGCAAGTATTGGACAACTCAATATGACTTGAGTGTTAAAACAAAAAGACTTCTTCAAGCCAAATAAATAATAATAATAATTGGTATAAAACCCTGGCAAGGTGACATTGGCGCTCGAGGAAAAGTACATTTATTTCTATGATTGGTACTACAACCTCCTGTTAAAGAGATCGTTTAGATGTAATGATGCTAATGAATTAGTATGGTGTAATAATCTCTCTATATCCACTGTTAGAGTGTATATTGCCTTTGCTTACAGTTTCGCGAAACCAGATTTGTCATCTGACCACTTGGGTTTGGCAAACCTTCAACTTGCCTGCCACTACTTGCCTGTAAATGAATGCCTGTTACACCTTCTGAACAAAGCCTGAGCCGTCTGCCAGACAGAAAGCTACCATACCAACATAGAGTATCTTTTTTTATTGCATAGTATATAGGTAGGTATTTGTAGGTATTTGTGATATAGTATTGGGTTGCATTTTTGATTTTATTAAGATAACAAAAATTGAATTCTCCAACTTATTGTTATGTTTCATACGTTGTGTGTGCAATATCATTTTCAAACAATTGCGTCTCGCGTCTACAACTAACTTGTTCAAGTATAAGTTACAGCAAATACGTAGAGTATTTCATTGTATAGGGCTTGAGATTATGTTACGGGAGTTTGGCAGCTTATCGGAGACACTGCGATATGAATACTTTTCTAAAAATGGTGGGCCCACACTGATCCATTTTCAGTTAATTCCTAATTCGCTATGTTTCCGCAAAAAAAAAGACAAAAAAAATTTTTTTTTTATTCCAGCCCTATATCATCCTACCACATCCTTGTTCCTTGACACTCCCAACCAACACATGTCTCGTATATTTAAAAGATAAAAGATATCTATCCAAAGAGGAATGAATAAGCAGAAAAAAATGTATTGAGTGTTGCTAATTCTATAAATCATTAGGTGATATAAAAAGCATTCGCGTTTATCTTATCACTAGATGGTGTTGATGCCCAAATATTGTGCAACACTAATTCGTTTGTGTCAAACGGACACGTGATTGTAAACTGAAATTTCATGGTATGTAAAAGCCAGAAGGGTGTAAAAGATTTATTAATTTGAAAATTAGTTAAATACCGGTATCTGAAATATACGCTCCCGCGTATATGTCGAGTGTGATTCGACGACTAATTAATTTTTAGTGTGACGGTAACTTTATACAAAAATAGATTCACCAATTCATGCTCAGCTTTACTCCGTACCCCTTAACCCCATTATTTATTGCTCATAGAAAGTATTCATTACTTGCAAATTTTATCACAACAAGAACACTTTTCAAGCGATTAAACATTAAAACAGTGGAAAGCGCACTTTATATGCGAGTGCGCGTATATCTATCTATATACAAACAGTTATTAAATAATTAAAAAAGAAATAATAAATAAAAATTCAACAAACAAAGGCGGATGATGATAAACACCAATTCACAAGCAGCAGCAAATTTTTCGCATATCTGGGCACGCTGTTAACACAAATAACAAAGAAGGGAGGTTTACTTCGGGTCGACACCCAAGAACGGAATGCAAATTAAAATATTACATAATACAAAAATTTTTAATAGCGAAATTATGAAGTTATGCCATCGAAAAATAACTACCAACATTTTTTGTTGTTGTTGCTTATTGGCTTTGACTATTTATATTCACATTCTCGAAAAGGTAGTGACCAACGATACCGCCCGCACACATTCCGCAGCACACATGTGCTTTTTTGGGTTGTAAAGGTCGATTATTTGCTATAGATTCATTCTCGTTCCCTGTGGTTGAACAAGTTGTCTGCGTTTCCATGATGAAACTGACAAGTTTACTGAGCATTTTTATGAAATCCGATGTTAAAAGAGTTGTAGGTTTGCCATATGGCAGTATTTCGAAGTTAGGACGTTCCTATTGAAAGCTCCTGTAATGCTGCTACCATTAACTGCATAAAATAATATACAATAAAACTAATAATTAAATAAAATAAAATTAACTTAAAAAAAAGAAGAATTTACCTCAATTGCGGAATTATTCAGTGCTGAGCCAGTTTGCTGGTACGAAATGTTTAATCTCTTAAAACTACTTGCTCATAGGTATAGATTAATCTAAGACCAATGGGTTAAATTCTTGAGGCATCAAGCAAAACTATAGATATGAGCTTTGCAATTGTAGATAGGCAAGCAAGTAAAATTATTTTTAGTGCCCTTGAAGGGTGTTTCTATTTATTATTACTTTTCGTATTAATGTAGTCTAAGAGCTTTATGGGTCTTACTGAATATACATAAATGTTTTTTCTTGGCTGACCTGGCTTAGGGCGAGGTGACCTCATGCCACCCAAATTGTGTTAAGTGCTATTAAAATGAGTACTCACTGTCTTAAAAGTGCTGAAGAACATGAAAGGTTTTTTTTTTTGATACTCTCGAAAATAATCCAAAATATAATTGGATGCCTATATGGGATATGTGAAACCTATATAGGCATTGTTCAGAACGGTGTTAGTGTCGACAGGTACGCAAAAAAATATCAATGAGTATTTTACACTGACAAATATTAATATATATTCGCTGTGGCTATCCCAGCTGCCAGATATGTTCGCGAATTTTAAGCACAGCGAATGGCAGGTGGCAAGCAATCGTTTAGCTTAGCATGCTATTGTACAAGTGGCTACTTCATTACAAAGGTAAAATGTTTTTTTGGAAATTTTTTTCCTTCTTCTCCTTTTTTTTGACGATATTAAATTAAAGGTGGCGAACGGAAATTTGAAACTGTGAGTTTGAAACGAGCAATAAAGAAGAAAAGCAAATCTTGCAATATGCCTAATTTTGTTGTTGTTATTCTTCTAATAAACTTCAACCAATTGGCAACAGATGGCTTCATCGGTAGTAGTCAGAAGCACCCTCATTTAAAGAGGGTGCAACAAATTAGCCTTAATACAGTCCCAAATATAAGATGGATTCATATGAGTTCCTTCAACAAAACATATTCTCAGGCATTTTAGGGCCATAAATATGAACGACTATTTTAACAACAAACGAGCGTGTTGACGTGACACATTTTGTCAGAGGAACATCCGAATCAATTGATGACAATCAATTCTGAAGTTATTAAAAGCTACGCTGAGCTTCTCCTCCACTCTAGAAGAAGATGTGACTTTTTTGCATGTTTCCGATTAGTGAGACCACAACCCAACTAACGAACCCAAATGCCTGTTAATTTTTATACGCTGCACCCGCACAAAGTGGCAAACAAGTAGATGTGTTGTGCAGCAAGTGCCTCAAGTAGTGCCTGAATGAGCCAATTAATAGTAATTATATTTAAACCGTAAAACACAAAAACCGAATTTAAGCATTAGAAGTGCAGCGGGCCATTTTGAAATATTCAATTAAAACCAAACAAACAGCCATGATGATTCAAAACATGCCACATGTACTCGTACACTCCCAAGTGAAGTGTACTGACAGACGGGAAATTCAAGAAAACCAGTGAAACGACTTAATTAACTCAGTTACATAACCGACCTTCTCCGAAGCTTGTCAAAGGAACTTGCACAAAGCGTGTGGCAAAGGTACTTGACTTGAGAGTGGGAAATGCACTCGACAGTAATGAATTGAATTGTGATTGCAGCCCAAAACATCAACATAAACAACAACGACAGCAACAACAACAAAAACTAACTCGTTTTGTGGCACAAATTATTTGCTGCACACATCACAAGCACCAACCGCACTTGTGGCATATACGAAATTCAATAAAGTCGTATCAATTTGATTGCAGCGCATCACTCATCTCTCATTGGAAAATTGAGTCTTTTTACTTTTTTAATACGGTAATGCATTTATGAACCATAGGCTTTTGAGAGGCATTCAATTTGATTAACCTGGCAGAGTTCAGCTAATTGGCAACCGACAAAGTTCGCCACTACGCCGGAAAGTTGCAAAATCACTGATTACATTATGTCATAAAATTTTTTTTTAAAATCTATATGTATTCACCCTATATGTCTATACTCAAAACTTAGCATGCGCAATGGACTGTTAGGGCTTAAGTCCACTTTGCCCTAAGGGCATACGAGGTGTGTTCCAAAAATAAGTTAACTCTTTATTCTCCCCTACAAATATTTATTTATTTATTTTTAGTTTTAATTTTTTTTTAGTAGGGCATGGCTTAGCCATTCGCTCCTCTTAAAGTAAATATAAATAATATAATATAATAAATACAAAACGTGTATAACAAGGAGATATAAAGATATGACATATAAAATTAACATAATAAAAACTACAAACAAAAAAATAAATAAATAAAATAAATAATAAAAAAACATTTAATGAATTACAAAGATAACAGATTAAAATCTCTATGTGCGTCAAAAAAACGTTACCTTTGCCCATAATTGCATCCTTTGCTCGCAATATGTGCTTTGGCTTTGCCGATATGGTTGATCAGTAAATCTTAGAACTTCCACCCAGTCTTTAAATATAAGTGATATTATGTATGTATTAATTGTGTCGCGAAAGTAATTTCGTTCCCCAAGGTCATACTTAAGCAATTTATACGATCTATGTTTGGCTTTGTCGCGCTGTTCTAATTTTCCCGATTTGCGTTTTCGATACTTAGTAAGAGGGCCTACTGCTCCTGCTGTGGGTGCCACGTGTGCGTCATCGATAATAAGTTGCTTGAGTAGATATTTCGCTACAATTTTAGGGGCTCTGTGATCAGGTAACGCTAGCAGTTTGGTGATGTATTGCAAATTTAACTTCAGCGTGTACACGAATAAAGTCGATAGCCCCATCTCTAAATGGATAGCATAGTTTGGTGTGTTGTTGGGTAAATGGAAAAATTTAAGAAAAGCCTTTGACATTTGTCTACATCCTCCCTCGTACGGTGAACGCACGGTCGCCTGAAGCATATGGTATTTCGTACTGGCCGCCACTCTTCTCCCACCAAGGAATGCTTTTCATGAGCTGTTTAAAGCTGCTTTGGTGTCTTTCAGTTTCAGTTGCAAGTGTTTAGCGAATCGCATATCTGAGGTGATATTGACTCCTAGATATTTGTAGCTCTTTACTACTTCTATATTTTTACCTTCTAAGCTCCACATCTCCTTCGCTGTATATCGGCCTCTGCCAGCTCGCACAACCATAACCTTTGATTGTTCAGTGTTTATATTTAAGCTCCACTTTTTACAATACCTGTGTGTGCAAATAATCATTTTCTGCAGCATTTCCGGATTCTCACTAAGAATCAGCATGTCATCGGCGTACATCAAGACTATGAAGCTGTTATTCCCCAGTTTAACTCCTCCTAGTAGCATCGTTGATATGTCGTCAATGAACAATGCGAATTTCAGGGGGCTGAGGAGGCAGCCCGGTTTGACTCCTCTGCTTCAATCCGATACCGCTGTAGCATTGTTCTAGTATAGACTGAGCAACGTGTTTAACATTTTAGTGGATAGCCCTATATTACTGAGCTTAAACATGAGGCACTTTCTGTCAATTCTGTTGAATGCTGCTTTAAAATCTATAAAAAATATGAACATTTTCTTTTCACGGATGAGATAGTCTTTCGCTATTGACGAGAGTACAAAAATGCTGTCTACTGTTGAATAGCCACTTCTGAAGCCTGATAGGTTCTCGCTTAGCAGCCGATTTGCATTTACAAAGTCTGTAATGCTCCTTAACAGTGTCGCTGTAAATACTTCCATTGTGGAGTTCAGAAATAAGATGCCTCTGTAGTTCGCGACTTCTTTCGGGTCGCCCTCTTTATATATGGGCTATATAATAATTTTTAGGAAAAATATTTACTTATCCATGTTTCCCCTTAAAGTAATTCCCCTCAGATATAATAAACTTGTGCCAGCACTTTTTCCAATCCTCGAAGTACTTCTGATATGTGCTATTCCGTATGACCTTCAGTTTTCTAGCTTTGCGGTCTTTATTTCATAAATTGTGGCAAACCTACGTCCAACCTACGTTTGAGGTTATTTTTAATACAAATAAAACATAGAAATTGTGTCCCAGAATTTCTTACGATTTTGTCCATCTCTTTGACAGAAGAACCTGAGTGATTCTGACAGCTTACGCAAGTTGTAATTCCATTTTATGCCCTGCCAACATCAATGCACATCGTTGGCTGACAGCTGCCATTGTCATCGGTGCCAATAACGACATAAAAGATGGAAAATAACGGGCTGAGCTGTTAAGGTAGAAGAACACAGCAGGTGGTACACTAATTCACCGCATGAGCCCAGTCAGTTGTCGCCTTCTCTTTCTTGTGGCAATCTCAGATTCACTGATTCATTATAATCGTATGAATTTTGTAGTGATTTTTTGTTTCTTTTTGTTCCTTTATGGGCTGGCAACTGGGGTATGGTTTTTTCTTATTTTATTTTATGCACCCAGTTCGATGGTATACTTACTTCTGATCATGATGATATTTATGTTTTGCTAAACTTGCGTGAAAAAGTTTGGATGTAACAGCTACTTTAGTATTGATTGGATTTCTTATTATTTCTTCTTCTATTTTACGACCAATATAAATGTCATCCACTTACAAAAAGCTTCGAAAAATGTAGTGCCACAAAAAGCAACCACAAAAACCAACAACAAAACAGATGTGAAATGAAATTGAAAATGTCGAAACAACGAAATTAGTGCGCAAAATGCTTCATCGTTGTTGGCGACTACGACGATGGTGGCAACGGTGTTTATTTGGTAATAGCAACACCATTGCTTTCATCGCCACCGTCGTCAACAGCGTCCTTACCAGATGTCACTCACGCGCAGTCTGTGCAAAATGCAAAGATACATTGTTCCTTCAAATGAGGAGTAAAGGAGCCTTCAGCGTAGTAGAGTGTTTTGCTGTGCAGCATTTGAATGCTTGACAGTGACATGCTTTCTACTAGGTTCAACCACAATTCTCGACTTCAATGACTAACTGACAGCGACAGTGACGGTAGCAGTAAACGAAAACCAAACTATCTGAGAGAGATGAGGCGTCAGATTGTAACTGTAACTTGATGTAACTTGACGACTCGATTTTGGACTACATCTTTAGTAGAAATGGCAACAGCACTGGAATAGTAGTACTAACCGTAACCGCAAGAGCGGTTTCGAACTTGTTGTCAACAACTGTTAGCAGCATACTAAACCAGTCGTCCTTAGAAATGTCGAAAATGTCACTCTTTCAGGGCATTTTCTAATATATATTATATTTTATTTGAAACGTCTTCGATTTACGATACGATTTACGATAAAAATATTTATAGCGTAACGCTCACATACAATCAAACATCGGCATCGGCTTGCTCGAGTCGCTGGACATAGTATACAATTAAATCACTTGTCTGCCTGAATGCGTGCGTCGACTCGGTAGCCTGGTGGAAGTGTATTACGGTTGCAGTCCCACTGGTCGTGGACGGGGGGAACGAAAAGACGCACGTTGCAAAAGCTGGTGAGCGCTAAACATATTCATATTTATTTTTTGCTAATATCTAATAGTTTTCTGAGTGTAACCCCACCATAAAGTAACACATTAAGAAATTTTACGTTTTCCCATACAACTTGAGCTTTTCATGTACAATAGTTTATATTCAAAGAGAGTATGCAAATTTATAATTTGGTGAATTGAAAGATTATAAAAAATAAACTTCAAATTTTTTGATTTCTTTGCGATCTCTAACTATAGCAGCTGCCTACAGTGTACCTAAACACAAGATCACTTTGACACAATATAATGACTTCCCGCAAACTCTTGGACCGCACTTTATTGTCGGTGGAGACTTTAACGCAAAAAAAAACACGGCTGCCAATTACACTTAGAGTAAGTCGGAAAATTTTTACTGTGTATATTGGTATTAGATGCTATCTTGGATACTATGTGCTGGTGAGCTCACATTCGGATGGTGAGCATCCGAATGTGAGTCGGATCTGTTAGCAAGTCTAGAAAATTTGTGAAGAACATATCCAAAGTATAAGGTTTTGCTTTATAATTAGCTGGAATGTATGTAGGGTCCTTAGGCTATACTATCGTTAACTTGTTAATAAGTGCAAAGTCGTGGAATGTTACCCCAGCAGTTAGCTCTCTGGAGTTCCACAGTCTGTTTTTATAATTGATATCAACACCTAGCACAAAGTGGTCATTAATACGTGATAAATTGAGAATGTCTGTTTTAAAGAAACCTTTACGGTATATTTTATAGTTAGTTGGATTGCAAGACCTGTCCAAACATGTGGCCGATCGTCACGGAAAGTAAAGAGAAAACAGGTTTTGGGTATTTTGTGAAACTGAACTGACTAATGTTTTCAAGGTGAGTAATAATGTTGGGGATTTTTTGATGTTTTAAAGAGTTATGAATTGAGCTAGCGACCCCACCGCCACTGCGTCACATTCGATCCTTCTATAAAGAGTACTATTAGGAATTTGAAATCTGTCACTAAATGTTAGCCATGCTTCAGAGATTAAGCAAATGGGAATTTAAATGGAGCTTAGGAAGCTTAAGAGTTCTGATGGTTTGTGTTGAACGGCACGTGAGTTCCATGCCATGAGTTCCATGAGAGAGTTATTAATATTATTATATTACTTCGAGACATATACTTAATACATACTTAACAGATAACTGGGTGATGACATTGAATTGTTCACTCATACTAGAGCATTTGCTTAGTTTTTCAAGCAATTCCTTGGTAAGCGTCTGGATTTCATCAATAGTAAAGAGATCATTCGATGACTGGGCTATCACTTCAACCGTTCATTTGCCCGATTTCTAAAAACGTCGTTAGTCCAAAGGATTTGCTGAAGCACTTTTTATCTCACAGCAGGCATACATTTATTTCAACGTAGCCCCTGCACCACTTTGAGAAAAAGAAACTTAATTTTTTTAATCAAAGGCCAGTCACAGTCGCTACGAGTATATTATAAAACTAGACCCTCTCTGTTAAACCGGATGAATCAAGGAATGTATTTAGTAAATCCGGAGTAGAAAACAAAGTTGTTCATAGAAGATTTTCCTCCTTTGCGTCATTTTATTACAAAATTTTAAGTGTAAAATATATTAAATTAAATAAATGTTAAAAATATTAAATTTTCAATCTTGCATCTACGCCATAATTTGGTCTATTTTTAAATTGTGTAAAGAAGTAAAAGTTGCCTGCAACACCACCGCCGCCACCACAAGAACATAAGTCGCTGCAAAGGGAGATAGGATCCACCAAGAGCGTTTACCAGGTTTACGTTTTACCTTACATGCGCATTCTCCGAGGCATTCTTTCCGCCTTCGATTCCTTCCCTAATACCTAAGTGATCAAGATTTAACTGCCTCGCATTGTAAAGCTCTGTGGCTTACCATCCTATTGGCGGATGCCAGTGTTGGTCTTCTGCCAGCTGGGCAATTCGGTTTTAGTGGAGCTCGACGTTTTGTGAATATCGCGATCGGCTTCATGTTTCGTGTATATATATACTCTGGCGCGGTCAACGTTTTCGTTCGTATATAGTGTCAATGGTGCAGGAAAATAAATTAATTAATTTCAATAAATTAAAAAGTTGGAAAAAAAAAATTAAAATGGCATTGCCACAAACTTTGTCTCGTCTATAATACGCCAACAATAGCAAATCTGCTTGTGCCTCGTATATAGTGCCATTGGTGCAGGATGTTGTTGGCACACATCCTAGTTCGGGCTTTCTAAAGAAAACGATTGAATGGCATTGCAGATACGTGCATACGGTGATCGCAAAAATGAACCACATAAGAAAATGTAGTTCCTCCCGTGAAATCGCAATATGGAAACTCAAAGATTTAGATATTTTTATAAAATTTTATATACTAAAAAAACGAAGAAAAAATGATACATTCTTTTTTATAAAAGCTTTTAGCTTTGGACGCGTAATTCATTGGGAGTTGGAGTTGGCACTAATACCGATCCGGAAAAAATTTTATTCAAAACTTACATTAATCGAATGTTAGAAGAAATGTAAGTGACTACTCAAGAACGATGAGAACAAATAAATATGTACTTTATTAATACCAAATAACTAAGAACACGTAATAACGTCGTATAAAGAAAATCAATACGAAAACTAAAACATAAAAAAAAAACTGATAAATTATTCCAAAAAATTAAGGCAAGAATAAAATCTGTCGAGCTCTAAACCAAACTGTGCCCCAATTTAGGCCTAATTATCATCACCTTGTTCCATAACCTACTGAGAATTACAAGTAATTAAAGAAAACTTCAAGAAAAAATTAAGTCGAGGTTTTCAGTAGAAGAACGACGTACGTAACGCCATTAGTAACGTGATAAAATACACAACCCACTGAGGATCTCAACGAATTCATGGAAAATTGGTCGAACATCAAGTCGAGACTTTCAATTGAACAATGACTTGGGTTCCTTGTAAATACATATGGACAGACACTTTAATATGAATATGTGAGAAGCGATACGGAAAGTGAGAGCAAAGTAGCAGAAGCGCAGTGGTCGTTGCTCCTAGTAAAGTGAAAACAGGGAAACAATTTATACGCCTTATTAAACATGCGCCGATATTCGGTACTTGTCATCTCAATGCTGGTGATAATGTTTTTAATTGAAAAAATATCCTAAAAGTGAGTATAAGAAGAAGAAAAGTAAACCCTGTTCGTCTCATTTTCGATTAGTTTAGTTTCCCGAAGTCTGCACTTCTAACGTGTGTGAAATGCACATTTGATTTATTTTTTTTTTAAATACCCTTATTAGACTGTTAGTAAGTGGGTAGTTTTCTGGTTTTAGTTTCGGGTACTAAACATACTTTTCACAGAAGCGATGGTTTTATGTTTAGCTGTAGTTTGTAGCTGGTGTTTAGACTTACAATACTCATGTACAGAAGTGTATATGAGGCCTGTCTATATCAGTTCAAAATAAGTTGTTCCTATCTCACTGAGAAAAGCGTTGCAGAAGCCATTCTTGGAATATCAATAACAACAAGGGCAGCACGGGCAGCACGGGCAGCACGGGCTGACAGATTTAATGTTCTTGATGTTGATGACTTGAGGCCGTGCAACTGTACACGTACTTTTGTGTATTCATAAGGCTTCATTAAAGCAAATAAGGTCTAAAATGTTTCATGCGGCACTCGTTATTTTATTTTATTTTTTGAATTGAAACTTCTTTAGCGAGGTGTAAGTCCAAAAGAAGTGAAGGGAGGTAGAGGGGATAAGCATTGGCTTGTCCGTCTGGAGCGTAGGGTAATAAGTGTGAAAGAGACTTGGAATGAAAAGTCTTGATCAGAGGAATTCTGCAATCCTATCAATAAATTTTGGTGTCTAAAAAATTATCTTTTCTTGAGCCATTCATTCCAACCTTTCTTCTTGGTATATTTTCTTTTCTTTTATATTATTATTATTATATATATATTTTATTTGTTTCTCTACCAGCTTTTATTTTCAATTAATGTATTATGCAATTTTAATCGCATTCATATAACTGCGGCTCGTTCATCATGAACTGCTTTGATGCGCTGCGTTATGCTGCAATAATTGATAATAATTAGTGCACCAGACGCTTTTTCGTCAATAAGACATTGTGAATATTGACGTTTGTTTCAATTTATTAATTAAGTACCACTGTACTTATACTGGTACATTGTATAATCCAATAAATACACACTGTTGTGGTTCAACGAGTGCGTTTGTGGTTTGAGCTATCAAGCCAATGGGTATTATAATAGTGTAATGGATGTATAACTGTTTCATATTTTCACTTAATCACTCATTTGTCGTAGTGCACAACTTAATCCATATATACGCGTAGTTCGAATTGCATTATATTTAACACACGCAGTCGAAACACTGACTTAATCTTTGTTTTATTTTTTTGACTGACGTCACCTTTACTGACTTTGTGAGCTGGTAAGCAATATTAACTATAAGGATATATAATACTTAAAGTAAGCAGTAATGAACCGTGGCAAGTAGTTTTTGTTTGATTAATGAGAAAATTCGAACTTTTGCTCGACGTGCTGCTTAGCGGGCTTCGTCAAGTCTGTGCTTCAAGAGTTTCGCGAAGTGTTTCTTCGAATGTGTGTGGCCCATGTTAGCCCATTAGTGTTGGCTTGTTGCGCTCAAATTACGGGTGTGGCTATATATATTATATTAAAGCAACCAAAGAAAAAAAAAACGAATACAATGAATTCGTCAATGGCACTTGAGAGCTGGAAAGTTTGCAAAATAAATGAAATACGAACAAATCCAAGAGCAAACAACGTTTAATTTTTGGCTTGATTTTGTTATCATTGCAATCATTGTAATCATTGTATCATTGTCATTTGAGTAGATTCGTCAGGATTTCATGAAATAAATGTTTCGTCGTGAGTGAGGTCTTATTGTACGCAGGGTGGCGGGTGGCTTTTGACAATCTCCTTTAAGGACCTTTGCTTTAAAGCTTGCTGTAGTAACATAACAAACAATTTGTCAAGGCAACCAAAATAACGATGCCACTTTTCCTCAAAAGTGTATTTCGTCTTTTCTTAATGTGAAGCATCGTTGCTTTCACTAGGGTAAAATTTTACAAGCGTAACCTTCGCATAGAATTAAACATTTTAACGCTCACATCTTCTATATCTATACTATTATAGAGAATTGATTTTATGAAATCTGTATGTAACGCTAATACAAATGCTGCTTATTTCTTTGATTTTTTAAAGGACATGTTTTATTTTAAGGATATTTTTTCAGAGTATCCTGTGTGTTTGCAATATGACAATTTATTTTTATTTTGTTTTAAATTCATCAAGTAAAAGCGGAAAGTTTGCGGAAGAGTTCAAAAACATAAGGCACGTCTGGTAAAAGAAAAAAAACATCAATACTCTCGCATACAATCAAACAACGTCATCGGCTCGCACACGAAAGCGTACAAAGTCGTGGGGATCACTTCCCTCATATATATCATTTGCCTGCCTAAATGTGTACGTCGACTCGATAGCCTAGTGGAACTGCACTCCCAGAGCTCAAGGTTCGATTCCCATGGTGGGCGCGGAAAAAAGTCGCGCGTTTCACATCAGAAGCTCGAGAGTGTCAAGCATATTGTTCTTTCTATAGTCCTTATTTCTACTATCATTAGACGATGTCTAATTCCTGATGCGGCGATGGCAGACCTAAGTGGTGTAGATTTTTCAGGTATCGAGTTCGTCTGCTGTTGCCCAACCAACAGGTTGATTGCTAGGTATTTGACATGGCATCCCTCATTCTTACATTCGAAGTACACATAGTTTCAACTTTAGGCGTTCCGGCCACCTATTTTGCTCGTTTACTTTAATGTCGAAACCGTTTATTGTTTTCGGAAAATAGTTATGTTATCTTTATATTTATTTAAATTTCTGTTTACTTTAAAAACGAATGGAAGGAGAAAAGCCTAATTTTCTTTTGACTGTCTTGAAATAACCTTCTTTGACTCTAAGCTGACATTTCGCCTTAGACTTTGAAGAGCCAAGCATTCCTTATTTGTTGTTTGCCCTTCGTTAACGTTCGCAGGGGTCTTCGTTAATAATTTATGCCTCCTAGTTATTTGGAACTGTCTGTTTACACTTGTAAGAAGTCGAAGCCACTAGTCGTGCAGTAGAGGCAGTTATCGTCAAAAGCAAAGCGAAGAATACAATTTTCTTAATTAATTATCATGCAATCAAACCCCCTGGAAAACATCAAAGGTGTTGGAAAATTAAATAAATAGCAAATAAACAGAAATGACTAAGCTTATTTTGTGAACAAATTTGCCGGCAAAGTCGTTGCCGAACTCAAATTGCAAATCAGTTTTCGAGACACTTTTTCTTTCTACTTTTCTTATTTTTTCTCTCTCTCCCTTTCTGTTCTCTTTTCATTATGTTTGATCGTAAAGTGGAGAAAGCAGTACATACTAAACAAACTGTGTTTGTCAAATTCCAATTTTATTTATTTATTTTTTTATTTATCTTATCGGCACAAATTATCCGCACGCCGCCGTTCACAGCTTCAAATTTGCCGAGAATGAGAAAAAGGCGCAAGAGACGCTTTAAATCGTTGTCAAATTTGACGAAATATTAAAAAGTTTGGATTTTTGTTAAACGTTTGTGCAAATGCAAAAACACCCCCATGGACACGTCAAATTGAGTAAATTTCCCTTTTTTAGGGAACATTTGTGCAAATATTTGAAGCGTATATGTGGCCCTTAACGCTACTGCGTGAGTTCTAAAGATATGTTTTCAGGATTGTACTTCAGGAAAGAAGGAAAAGTAACGAAATCCAATGGGCGTTATTTTTTTTTTACATTATTTTAGCATACTTAAAACAATTTATGGGACAATCTATATTGTTCGGAATTAATTACTTACAATCGCGTGTCAGTCTTATTGTATACTAGCAGGGACTCGGCATTTCGTGCCTTCGCGTGCGTCTCGCTCTTCGAATGTTTCAGCAGCTGGCGCTCTGTACACTGTTACGATTTTCTCGTTGATCTTCCAGTGTTTGACTTTTTTAGTGTCATTTACTATTCTTCACTTTTTTGATTTATTTTTTCATTCGAGTATTTGAACATATCGACTGTGTACAGTTCGAGCAACACGCCGGCAAACTCAATTCTCAGATGCTGCTTTATTTTTGTATTTTATTTGTATCTGTACAGTTGGAGAAGCAATTTGAGTTGGTCTTAATATTTAGCGTATTCGACGATTTTTTCGTCCCAAACTTCACAGTAACCACATAAAGGCTATTCTACAGGTTCCCTGAAAATTCCACCAAAATCGACACAGCGGCTTCCGTGTCCATAACGCACAAATAAGAGAACAAGCAAACGTACTTCCAATTTTATATATATAGATAGCTTGCCAGTTCTTTCTATGCACTTGTTCTAGTCACTTGAGGCGCGAGCATGGTCTCTAAGTCTAATAAACTGTAGGGTGTAGAGACGAAATAGGCCTGTATGCATACCTAATGTGAATTGATATTATTTAATGGATGTTGTATTATCATTGAAATATTGCAAAATATTTTCGTATTTTGATTATTGCGCATTAAAATTGTACTCCAACCGAACAAAAGGGAATTTGCCTGACCCACCGACTCATGTCATATTACATAGTTTTAACTTAAGATTATCCGAAAAAGGCTAGCGGTGGCTATGTTCAAATGGCATGATGTAGAGTGTTTCATAGACACTGAAGTCATAAAGGGCTCATTAGCCAATTCGATCCCATATTTGCCTTCGAAAACATAAAAGGGGACTCAATGCATAAAAATCTACCCTACTATGCCCCGAGGAATAACCGTTACATATACTTGTTTGAATGGTAGGGAATTGGAAGGACATGACTGGGCTTAAAGCTAGAGTTTTGTGATGATAGTAGCTTGAGTAGTAGAGATCGTGGCTGCCATAAAATAGAAAGACGAGCAAGCTTAGCCGTAATTTGTGGAGACATTTACAATATTACAGCGGCTGGGTAAATTCTTTTTATTTTATATTTCACAAAAAGTAAATGATGAAGTCATTTTCACACTAAACATTTAAAAAATGAGTGCTATCAATTTGAATGAGGCCAGTTCCACAGGCGACCTGCATTGGTCGCGCACTCGTACAACACTTCTAAAAGAAAGACGATTACATGGTTGGTTACAAACCCATGCCGGATGCGGTGGAAATAAGAGTAGCTCAAACATCTACTTCCATTTTAGCTCATTGGGGGAACATTAAACAAAATAAGTGTTTTGGCTACTTTATCCTTCTATCACAAGCCAGCTGGCGGTTTTTGTAGTAATATATTCAACATTACTCATTGCCCGGTTTGTGGCTTAGGGGTGTATGGTTGCCATACCGTTTGTCGACACCCGAGTTGAGGTTTATTTGTTTTATTTTTTTTGTGGGTTTTTCTTCATTTTCTGCATTTCTGGGTACTTTGCGTCCTTTGATTTTTAAATACACATTCTCAGAAAACCAAGTAGTAATGAGAGCCGGATGCGAATGTAGAAGAATATAAGGAGAACGATGACGATGCTGACACGGATACGAATATTTTAGTCAGTGTTTTTCGTGTGCGCAACCAAATTGCCATAAATCTATATATCCAATGAGCATGACAAACATCACTAACGAGAACAAGTGCAAGTTGATAAAATATTATATGCAAAATACATCAGTAGCAACATCAGTGCTGGTGTCTATATTGGCCACTACATACAACATAAATATATATTTTTTTGCAGTTACTAATAAACTCATCAGGAAAATGTAATAAAGAAGCCTGGCATACAGACATTAAATACGTGTACATATCCATGTATATACACACACAGTGCATTATTCCTTCCTACTCGACACAAATAACTAGCATCATCGCTTACCGTGAGCTCTATCCATCTGTTTTATATGTTAGAAACTCATCTTCACCGTAGTCATCGTTATAGTCATTGGGCGCGTTCAGCAGAAGTGTTTGATGACCTTTTTTGGTGCTTTTCACTCATTGTGAATGCCAAATTCACAGTTTCGTTGAAAATTTAGTGATTGCGATGACTAAAATTCACCACAAAAATTTCTTGATAACTAAGTCATCAGATTTTGATCAGATGTTTTCCGTTTGTAAACAAAGTAATAAAGACACAAATTTTAAAGAAAATAATTTGAGGTTTGTTATTAGATGCTTTGAAAATGAAATGTAATAATATTTATTTATTTAATTTTTCTTTTTTTGGCCAGTCCCTTCTGAAATGCGTCGGACTTCTATGCCGAGCATTTCCTAACTAGCACTGCGTTCAGCAGAGACAAATCAGTAATCGATTATTAAGTCAGAGAAATAATCACATTCTATACAGTCGCACAATTCAATGACCAATGATGGACTGCAGCTCTTGTGGATTTTCTTATTCGATTTCTTTGTTTGCGCTTTTTTCATCTCCTTCAGCATTGTATATGTACATACAATGTCGTATTATTGGTTGTAACACTTTTTAAGTTGCAAGTTAGTGCCTAATTTTGTGAGGTCTATAGCGTGCCGCCAACAGCTTTTTCCACATCATTGGCTGCTAGAGACTGAATGAATGTATATATGATAAATTGAGTATCACGTATACGTGATAAATTGAGAATGTCTGTTTTAAAGAAACCTTTACGGTATATTTTATAGTTAGTTGGATTGCAAGACCTGTCCAAACATGTGGCCGATCGTCACGGAAAGTAAAGAGAAAACAGGTTTTGGGTATTTTGTGAAACTGAACTGACTAATGTTTTCAAGGTGAGTAATAATGTTGGGGATTTTTTGATGTTTTAAAGAGTTATGAATTGAGCTAGCGACCCCACCGCCACTGCGTCACATTCGATCCTTCTATAAAGAGTACTATTAGGAATTTGAAATCTGTCACTAAATGTTAGCCATGCTTCAGAGATTAAGCAAATGGGAATTTAAATGGAGCTTAGGAAGCTTAAGAGTTCTGATGGTTTGTGTTGAACGGCACGTGAGTTCCATGCCATGAGTTCCATGAGAGAGTTATTAATATTATTATATTACTTCGAGACATATACTTAATACATACTTAACAGATAACTGGGTGATGACATTGAATTGTTCACTCATACTAGAGCATTTGCTTAGTTTTTCAAGCAATTCCTTGGTAAGCGTCTGGATTTCATCAATAGTAAAGAGATCATTCGATGACTGGGCTATCACTTCAACCGTTCATTTGCCCGATTTCTAAAAACGTCGTTAGTCCAAAGGATTTGCTGAAGCACTTTTTATCTCACAGCAGGCATACATTTATTTCAACGTAGCCCCTGCACCACTTTGAGAAAAAGAAACTTAATTTTTTTAATCAAAGGCCAGTCACAGTCGCTACGAGTATATTATAAAACTAGACCCTCTCTGTTAAACCGGATGAATCAAGGAATGTATTTAGTAAATCCGGAGTAGAAAACAAAGTTGTTCATAGAAGATTTTCCTCCTTTGCGTCATTTTATTACAAAATTTTAAGTGTAAAATATATTAAATTAAATAAATGTTAAAAATATTAAATTTTCAATCTTGCATCTACGCCATAATTTGGTCTATTTTTAAATTGTGTAAAGAAGTAAAAGTTGCCTGCAACACCACCGCCGCCACCACAAGAACATAAGTCGCTGCAAAGGGAGATAGGATCCACCAAGAGCGTTTACCAGGTTTACGTTTTACCTTACACGCGCATTCTCCGAGGCATTCTTTCCGCCTTCGATTCCTTCCCTAATACCTAAGTGATCAAGATTTAACTGCCTCGCATTGTAAAGCTCTGTGGCTTACCATCCTATTGGCGGATGCCAGTGTTGGTCTTCTGCCAGCTGGGCAATTCGGTTTTAGTGGAGCTCGACGTTTTGTGAATATCGCGATCGGCTTCATGTTTCGTGTATATATATACTCTGGCGCGGTCAACGTTTTCGTTCGTATATAGTGTCAATGGTGCAGGAAAATAAATTAATTAATTTCAATAAATTAAAAAGTTGGAAAAAAAAAATTAAAATGGCATTGCCACAAACTTTGTCTCGTCTATAATACGCCAACAATAGCAAATCTGCTTGTGCCTCGTATATAGTGCCATTGGTGCAGGATGTTGTTGGCACACATCCCAGTTCGGGCTTTCTAAAGAAAACGATTGAATGGCATTGCAGATACGTGCATACGGTGATCGCAAAAATGAACCACATAAGAAAGTGTAGTTCCTCCCGTGAAATCGCAATATGGAAACTCAAAGATTTAGATATTTTTATAAAATTTTATATACTAAAAAAACGAAGAAAAAATGATACATTCTTTTTTATAAAAGCTTTTAGCTTTGGACGCGTAATTCATTGGGAGTTGGAGTTGGCACTAATACCGATCCGGAAAAAATTTTATTCAAAACTTACATTAATCGAATGTTAGAAGAAATGTAAGTGACTACTCAAGAACGATGAGAACAAATAAATATGTACTTTATTAATACCAAATAACTAAGAACACGTAATAACGTCGTATAAAGAAAATCAATACGAAAACTAAAACATAAAAAAAAAACTGATAAATTATTCCAAAAAATTAAGGCAAGAATAAAATCTGTCGAGCTCTAAACCAAACTGTGCCCCAATTTAGGCCTAATTATCATCACCTTGTTCCATAACCTACTGAGAATTACAAGTAATTAAAGAAAACTTCAAGAAAAAATTAAGTCGAGGTTTTCAGTAGAAGAACGACGTACGTAACGCCATTAGTAACGTGATAAAATACACAACCCACTGAGGATCTCAACGAATTCATGGAAAATTGGTCGAACATCAAGTCGAGACTTTCAATTGAACAATGACTTGGGTTCCTTGTAAATACATATGGACAGACACTTTAATATGAATATGTGAGAAGCGATACGGAAAGTGAGAGCAAAGTAGCAGAAGCGCAGTGGTCGTTGCTCCTAGTAAAGTGAAAACAGGGAAACAATTTATACGCCTTATTAAACATGCGCCGATATTCGGTACTTGTCATCTCAATGCTGGTGATAATGTTTTTAATTGAAAAAATATCCTAAAAGTGAGTATAAGAAGAAGAAAAGTAAACCCTGTTCGTCTCATTTTCGATTAGTTTAGTTTCCCGAAGTCTG
The DNA here is from genome assembly GCA_035041755.1 of Cacoxenus indagator. Classification (NCBI taxonomy): domain Eukaryota; kingdom Metazoa; phylum Arthropoda; class Insecta; order Diptera; family Drosophilidae; genus Cacoxenus; species Cacoxenus indagator. The sequence goes on along the minus strand of JAWNKX010000244.1, from coordinate 1,385,386 downwards.
CACTTCTAACGTGTGTGAAATGCACATTTGATTTATTTTTTTTTTAAATACCCTTATTAGACTGTTAGTAAGTGGGTAGTTTTCTGGTTTTAGTTTCGGGTACTAAACATACTTTTCACAGAAGCGATGGTTTTATGTTTAGCTGTAGTTTGTAGCTGGTGTTTAGACTTACAATACTCATGTACAGAAGTGTATATGAGGCCTGTCTATATCAGTTCAAAATAAGTTGTTCCTATCTCACTGAGAAAAGCGTTGCAGAAGCCATTCTTGGAATATCAATAACAACAAGGGCAGCACGGGCAGCACGGGCAGCACGGGCTGACAGATTTAATGTTCTTGATGTTGATGACTTGAGGCCGTGCAACTGTACACGTACTTTTGTGTATTCATAAGGCTTCATTAAAGCAAATAAGGTCTAAAATGTTTCATGCGGCACTCGTTATTTTATTTTATTTTTTGAATTGAAACTTCTTTAGCGAGGTGTAAGTCCAAAAGAAGTGAAGGGAGGTAGAGGGGATAAGCATTGGCTTGTCCGTCTGGAGCGTAGGGTAATAAGTGTGAAAGAGACTTGGAATGAAAAGTCTTGATCAGAGGAATTCTGCAATCCTATCAATAAATTTTGGTGTCTAAAAAATTATCTTTTCTTGAGCCATTCATTCCAACCTTTCTTCTTGGTATATTTTCTTTTCTTTTATATTATTATTATTATATATATATTTTATTTGTTTCTCTACCAGCTTTTATTTTCAATTAATGTATTATGCAATTTTAATCGCATTCATATAACTGCGGCTCGTTCATCATGAACTGCTTTGATGCGCTGCGTTATGCTGCAATAATTGATAATAATTAGTGCACCAGACGCTTTTTCGTCAATAAGACATTGTGAATATTGACGTTTGTTTCAATTTATTAATTAAGTACCACTGTACTTATACTGGTACATTGTATAATCCAATAAATACACACTGTTGTGGTTCAACGAGTGCGTTTGTGGTTTGAGCTATCAAGCCAATGGGTATTATAATAGTGTAATGGATGTATAACTGTTTCATATTTTCACTTAATCACTCATTTGTCGTAGTGCACAACTTAATCCATATATACGCGTAGTTCGAATTGCATTATATTTAACACACGCAGTCGAAACACTGACTTAATCTTTATTTTATTTATTTGACTGACGTCACCTTTACTGACTTTGTGAGCTGGTAAGCAATATTAACTATAAGGATATATAATACTTAAAGTAAGCAGTAATGAACCGTGGCAAGTAGTTTTTGTTTGATTAATGAGAAAATTCGAACTTTTGCTCGACGTGCTGCTTAGCGGGCTTCGTCAAGTCTGTGCTTCAAGAGTTTCGCGAAGTGTTTCTTCGAATGTGTGTGGCCCATGTTAGCCCATTAGTGTTGGCTTGTTGCGCTCAAATTACGGGTGTGGCTATATATATTATATTAAAGCAACCAAAGAAAAAAAAAACGAATACAATGAATTCGTCAATGGCACTTGAGAGCTGGAAAGTTTGCAAAATAAATGAAATACGAACAAATCCAAGAGCAAACAACGTTTAATTTTTGGCTTGATTTTGTTATCATTGCAATCATTGTAATCATTGTATCATTGTCATTTGAGTAGATTCGTCAGGATTTCATGAAATAAATGTTTCGTCGTGAGTGAGGTCTTATTGTACGCAGGGTGGCGGGTGGCTTTTGACAATCTCCTTTAAGGACCTTTGCTTTAAAGCTTGCTGTAGTAACATAACAAACAATTTGTCAAGGCAACCAAAATAACGATGCCACTTTTCCTCAAAAGTGTATTTCGTCTTTTCTTAATGTGAAGCATCGTTGCTTTCACTAGGGTAAAATTTTACAAGCGTAACCTTCGCATAGAATTAAACATTTTAACGCTCACATCTTCTATATCTATACTATTATAGAGAATTGATTTTATGAAATCTGTATGTAACGCTAATACAAATGCTGCTTATTTCTTTGATTTTTTAAAGGACATGTTTTATTTTAAGGATATTTTTTCAGAGTATCCTGTGTGTTTGCAATATGACAATTTATTTTTATTTTGTTTTAAATTCATCAAGTAAAAGCGGAAAGTTTGCGGAAGAGTTCAAAAACATAAGGCACGTCTGGTAAAAGAAAAAAAACATCAATACTCTCGCATACAATCAAACAACGTCATCGGCTCGCACACGAAAGCGTACAAAGTCGTGGGGATCACTTCCCTCATATATATCATTTGCCTGCCTAAATGTGTACGTCGACTCGATAGCCTAGTGGAACTGCACTCCCAGAGCTCAAGGTTCGATTCCCATGGTGGGCGCGGAAAAAAGTCGCGCGTTTCACATCAGAAGCTCGAGAGTGTCAAGCATATTGTTCTTTCTATAGTCCTTATTTCTACTATCATTAGACGATGTCTAATTCCTGATGCGGCGATGGCAGACCTAAGTGGTGTAGATTTTTCAGGTATCGAGTTCGTCTGCTGTTGCCCAACCAACAGGTTGATTGCTAGGTATTTGACATGGCATCCCTCATTCTTACATTCGAAGTACACATAGTTTCAACTTTAGGCGTTCCGGCCACCTATTTTGCTCGTTTACTTTAATGTCGAAACCGTTTATTGTTTTCGGAAAATAGTTATGTTATCTTTATATTTATTTAAATTTCTGTTTACTTTAAAAACGAATGGAAGGAGAAAAGCCTAATTTTCTTTTGACTGTCTTGAAATAACCTTCTTTGACTCTAAGCTGACATTTCGCCTTAGACTTTGAAGAGCCAAGCATTCCTTATTTGTTGTTTGCCCTTCGTTAACGTTCGCAGGGGTCTTCGTTAATAATTTATGCCTCCTAGTTATTTGGAACTGTCTGTTTACACTTGTAAGAAGTCGAAGCCACTAGTCGTGCAGTAGAGGCAGTTATCGTCAAAAGCAAAGCGAAGAATACAATTTTCTTAATTAATTATCATGCAATCAAACCCCCTGGAAAACATCAAAGGTGTTGGAAAATTAAATAAATAGCAAATAAACAGAAATGACTAAGCTTATTTTGTGAACAAATTTGCCGGCAAAGTCGTTGCCGAACTCAAATTGCAAATCAGTTTTCGAGACACTTTTTCTTTCTACTTTTCTTATTTTTTCTCTCTCTCCCTTTCTGTTCTCTTTTCATTATGTTTGATCGTAAAGTGGAGAAAGCAGTACATACTAAACAAACTGTGTTTGTCAAATTCCAATTTTATTTATTTATTTTTTTATTTATCTTATCGGCACAAATTATCCGCACGCCGCCGTTCACAGCTTCAAATTTGCCGAGAATGAGAAAAAGGCGCAAGAGACGCTTTAAATCGTTGTCAAATTTGACGAAATATTAAAAAGTTTGGATTTTTGTTAAACGTTTGTGCAAATGCAAAAACACCCCCATGGACACGTCAAATTGAGTAAATTTCCCTTTTTTAGGGAACATTTGTGCAAATATTTGAAGCGTATATGTGGCCCTTAACGCTACTGCGTGAGTTCTAAAGATATGTTTTCAGGATTGTACTTCAGGAAAGAAGGAAAAGTAACGAAATCCAATGGGCGTTATTTTTTTTTTACATTATTTTAGCATACTTAAAACAATTTATGGGACAATCTATATTGTTCGGAATTAATTACTTACAATCGCGTGTCAGTCTTATTGTATACTAGCAGGGACTCGGCATTTCGTGCCTTCGCGTGCGTCTCGCTCTTCGAATGTTTCAGCAGCTGGCGCTCTGTACACTGTTACGATTTTCTCGTTGATCTTCCAGTGTTTGACTTTTTTAGTGTCATTTACTATTCTTCACTTTTTTGATTTATTTTTTCATTCGAGTATTTGAACATATCGACTGTGTACAGTTCGAGCAACACGCCGGCAAACTCAATTCTCAGATGCTGCTTTATTTTTGTATTTTATTTGTATCTGTACAGTTGGAGAAGCAATTTGAGTTGGTCTTAATATTTAGCGTATTCGACGATTTTTTCGTCCCAAACTTCACAGTAACCACATAAAGGCTATTCTACAGGTTCCCTGAAAATTCCACCAAAATCGACACAGCGGCTTCCGTGTCCATAACGCACAAATAAGAGAACAAGCAAACGTACTTCCAATTTTATATATATAGATAGCTTGCCAGTTCTTTCTATGCACTTGTTCTAGTCACTTGAGGCGCGAGCATGGTCTCTAAGTCTAATAAACTGTAGGGTGTAGAGACGAAATAGGCCTGTATGCATACCTAATGTGAATTGATATTATTTAATGGATGTTGTATTATCATTGAAATATTGCAAAATATTTTCGTATTTTGATTATTGCGCATTAAAATTGTACTCCAACCGAACAAAAGGGAATTTGCCTGACCCACCGACTCATGTCATATTACATAGTTTTAACTTAAGATTATCCGAAAAAGGCTAGCGGTGGCTATGTTCAAATGGCATGATGTAGAGTGTTTCATAGACACTGAAGTCATAAAGGGCTCATTAGCCAATTCGATCCCATATTTGCCTTCGAAAACATAAAAGGGGACTCAATGCATAAAAATCTACCCTACTATGCCCCGAGGAATAACCGTTACATATACTTGTTTGAATGGTAGGGAATTGGAAGGACATGACTGGGCTTAAAGCTAGAGTTTTGTGATGATAGTAGCTTGAGTAGTAGAGATCGTGGCTGCCATAAAATAGAAAGACGAGCAAGCTTAGCCGTAATTTGTGGAGACATTTACAATATTACAGCGGCTGGGTAAATTCTTTTTATTTTATATTTCACAAAAAGTAAATGATGAAGTCATTTTCACACTAAACATTTAAAAAATGAGTGCTATCAATTTGAATGAGGCCAGTTCCACAGGCGACCTGCATTGGTCGCGCACTCGTACAACACTTCTAAAAGAAAGACGATTACATGGTTGGTTACAAACCCATGCCGGATGCGGTGGAAATAAGAGTAGCTCAAACATCTACTTCCATTTTAGCTCATTGGGGGAACATTAAACAAAATAAGTGTTTTGGCTACTTTATCCTTCTATCACAAGCCAGCTGGCGGTTTTTGTAGTAATATATTCAACATTACTCATTGCCCGGTTTGTGGCTTAGGGGTGTATGGTTGCCATACCGTTTGTCGACACCCGAGTTGAGGTTTATTTGTTTTATTTTTTTTGTGGGTTTTTCTTCATTTTCTGCATTTCTGGGTACTTTGCGTCCTTTGATTTTTAAATACACATTCTCAGAAAACCAAGTAGTAATGAGAGCCGGATGCGAATGTAGAAGAATATAAGGAGAACGATGACGATGCTGACACGGATACGAATATTTTAGTCAGTGTTTTTCGTGTGCGCAACCAAATTGCCATAAATCTATATATCCAATGAGCATGACAAACATCACTAACGAGAACAAGTGCAAGTTGATAAAATATTATATGCAAAATACATCAGTAGCAACATCAGTGCTGGTGTCTATATTGGCCACTACATACAACATAAATATATATTTTTTTGCAGTTACTAATAAACTCATCAGGAAAATGTAATAAAGAAGCCTGGCATACAGACATTAAATACGTGTACATATCCATGTATATACACACACAGTGCATTATTCCTTCCTACTCGAGACAAATAACTAGCATCATCGCTTACCGTGAGCTCTATCCATCTGTTTTATATGTTAGAAACTCATCTTCACCGTAGTCATCGTTATAGTCATTGGGCGCGTTCAGCAGAAGTGTTTGATGACCTTTTTTGGTGCTTTTCACTCATTGTGAATGCCAAATTCACAGTTTCGTTGAAAATTTAGTGATTGCGATGACTAAAATTCACCACAAAAATTTCTTGATAACTAAGTCATCAGATTTTGATCAGATGTTTTCCGTTTGTAAACAAAGTAATAAAGACACAAATTTTAAAGAAAATAATTTGAGGTTTGTTATTAGATGCTTTGAAAGTGAAATGTAATAATATTTATTTATTTAATTTTTCTTTTTTTGGCCAGTCCCTTCTGAAATGCGTCGGACTTCTATGCCGAGCATTTCCTAACTAGCACTGCGTTCAGCAGAGACAAATCAGTAATCGATTATTAAGTCAGAGAAATAATCACATTCTATACAGTCGCACAATTCAATGACCAATGATGGACTGCAGCTCTTGTGGATTTTCTTATTCGATTTCTTTGTTTGCGCTTTTTTCATCTCCTTCAGCATTGTATATGTACATACAATGTCGTATTATTGGTTGTAACACTTTTTAAGTTGCAAGTTAGTGCCTAATTTTGTGAGGTCTATAGCGTGCCGCCAACAGCTTTTTCCACATCATTGGCTGCTAGAGACTGAATGAATGTATATATGATAAATTGAGTATCACGTATACGTGATAAATTGAGAATGTCTGTTTTAAAGAAACCTTTACGGTATATTTTATAGTTAGTTGGATTGCAAGACCTGTCCAAACATGTGGCCGATCGTCACGGAAAGTAAAGAGAAAACAGGTTTTGGGTATTTTGTGAAACTGAACTGACTAATGTTTTCAAGGTGAGTAATAATGTTGGGGATTTTTTGATGTTTTAAAGAGTTATGAATTGAGCTAGCGACCCCACCGCCACTGCGTCACATTCGATCCTTCTATAAAGAGTACTATTAGGAATTTGAAATCTGTCACTAAATGTTAGCCATGCTTCAGAGATTAAGCAAATGGGAATTTAAATGGAGCTTAGGAAGCTTAAGAGTTCTGATGGTTTGTGTTGAACGGCACGTGAGTTCCATGCCATGAGTTCCATGAGAGAGTTATTAATATTATTATATTACTTCGAGACATATACTTAATACATACTTAACAGATAACTGGGTGATGACATTGAATTGTTCACTCATACTAGAGCATTTGCTTAGTTTTTCAAGCAATTCCTTGGTAAGCGTCTGGATTTCATCAATAGTAAAGAGATCATTCGATGACTGGGCTATCACTTCAACCGTTCATTTGCCCGATTTCTAAAAACGTCGTTAGTCCAAAGGATTTGCTGAAGCACTTTTTATCTCACAGCAGGCATACATTTATTTCAACGTAGCCCCTGCACCACTTTGAGAAAAAGAAACTTAATTTTTTTAATCAAAGGCCAGTCACAGTCGCTACGAGTATATTATAAAACTAGACCCTCTCTGTTAAACCGGATGAATCAAGGAATGTATTTAGTAAATCCGGAGTAGAAAACAAAGTTGTTCATAGAAGATTTTCCTCCTTTGCGTCATTTTATTACAAAATTTTAAGTGTAAAATATATTAAATTAAATAAATGTTAAAAATATTAAATTTTCAATCTTGCATCTACGCCATAATTTGGTCTATTTTTAAATTGTGTAAAGAAGTAAAAGTTGCCTGCAACACCACCGCCGCCACCACAAGAACATAAGTCGCTGCAAAGGGAGATAGGATCCACCAAGAGCGTTTACCAGGTTTACGTTTTACCTTACATGCGCATTCTCCGAGGCATTCTTTCCGCCTTCGATTCCTTCCCTAATACCTAAGTGATCAAGATTTAACTGCCTCGCATTGTAAAGCTCTGTGGCTTACCATCCTATTGGCGGATGCCAGTGTTGGTCTTCTGCCAGCTGGGCAATTCGGTTTTAGTGGAGCTCGACGTTTTGTGAATATCGCGATCGGCTTCATGTTTCGTGTATATATATACTCTGGCGCGGTCAACGTTTTCGTTCGTATATAGTGTCAATGGTGCAGGAAAATAAATTAATTAATTTCAATAAATTAAAAAGTTGGAAAAAAAAAATTAAAATGGCATTGCCACAAACTTTGTCTCGTCTATAATACGCCAACAATAGCAAATCTGCTTGTGCCTCGTATATAGTGCCATTGGTGCAGGATGTTGTTGGCACACATCCCAGTTCGGGCTTTCTAAAGAAAACGATTGAATGGCATTGCAGATACGTGCATACGGTGATCGCAAAAATGAACCACATAAGAAAATGTAGTTCCTCCCGTGAAATCGCAATATGGAAACTCAAAGATTTAGATATTTTTATAAAATTTTATATACTAAAAAAACGAAGAAAAAATGATACATTCTTTTTTATAAAAGCTTTTAGCTTTGGACGCGTAATTCATTGGGAGTTGGAGTTGGCACTAATACCGATCCGGAAAAAATTTTATTCAAAACTTACATTAATCGAATGTTAGAAGAAATGTAAGTGACTACTCAAGAACGATGAGAACAAATAAATATGTACTTTATTAATACCAAATAACTAAGAACACGTAATAACGTCGTATAAAGAAAATCAATACGAAAACTAAAACATAAAAAAAAAACTGATAAATTATTCCAAAAAATTAAGGCAAGAATAAAATCTGTCGAGCTCTAAACCAAACTGTGCCCCAATTTAGGCCTAATTATCATCACCTTGTTCCATAACCTACTGAGAATTACAAGTAATTAAAGAAAACTTCAAGAAAAAATTAAGTCGAGGTTTTCAGTAGAAGAACGACGTACGTAACGCCATTAGTAACGTGATAAAATACACAACCCACTGAGGATCTCAACGAATTCATGGAAAATTGGTCGAACATCAAGTCGAGACTTTCAATTGAACAATGACTTGGGTTCCTTGTAAATACATATGGACAGACACTTTAATATGAATATGTGAGAAGCGATACGGAAAGTGAGAGCAAAGTAGCAGAAGCGCAGTGGTCGTTGCTCCTAGTAAAGTGAAAACAGGGAAACAATTTATACGCCTTATTAAACATGCGCCGATATTCGGTACTTGTCATCTCAATGCTGGTGATAATGTTTTTAATTGAAAAAATATCCTAAAAGTGAGTATAAGAAGAAGAAAAGTAAACCCTGTTCGTCTCATTTTCGATTAGTTTAGTTTCCCGAAGTCTGCACTTCTAACGTGTGTGAAATGCACATTTGATTTATTTTTTTTTTAAATACCCTTATTAGACTGTTAGTAAGTGGGTAGTTTTCTGGTTTTAGTTTCGGGTACTAAACATACTTTTCACAGAAGCGATGGTTTTATGTTTAGCTGTAGTTTGTAGCTGGTGTTTAGACTTACAATACTCATGTACAGAAGTGTATATGAGGCCTGTCTATATCAGTTCAAAATAAGTTGTTCCTATCTCACTGAGAAAAGCGTTGCAGAAGCCATTCTTGGAATATCAATAACAACAAGGGCAGCACGGGCAGCACGGGCTGACAGATTTAATGTTCTTGATGTTGATGACTTGAGGCCGTGCAACTGTACACGTACTTTTGTGTATTCATAAGGCTTCATTAAAGCAAATAAGGTCTAAAATGTTTCATGCGGCACTCGTTATTTTATTTTATTTTTTGAATTGAAACTTCTTTAGCGAGGTGTAAGTCCAAAAAAAGTGAAGGGAGGTAGAGGGGATAAGCATTGGCTTGTCCGTCTGGAGCGTAGGGTAATAAGTGTGAAAGAGACTTAGAATGAAAAGTCTTGATCAGAGGAATTCTGCAATCCTATCAATAAATTTTGGTGTCTAAAAAATTATCTTTTCTTGAGCCATTCATTCCAACCTTTCTTCTTGGTATATTTTCTTTTCTTTTATATTATTATTATTATATATATATTTTATTTGTTTCTCTACCAGCTTTTATTTTCAATTAATGTATTATGCAATTTTAATCGCATTCATATAACTGCGGCTCGTTCATCATGAACTGCTTTGATGCGCTGCGTTATGCTGCAATAATTGATAATAATTAGTGCACCAGACGCTTTTTCGTCAATAAGACATTGTGAATATTGACGTTTGTTTCAATTTATTAATTAAGTACCACTGTACTTATACTGGTACATTGTATAATCCAATAAATACACACTGTTGTGGTTCAACGAGTGCGTTTGTGGTTTGAGCTATCAAGCCAATGGGTATTATAATAGTGTAATGGATGTATAACTGTTTCATATTTTCACTTAATCACTCATTTGTCGTAGTGCACAACTTAATCCATATATACGCGTAGTTCGAATTGCATTATATTTAACACACGCAGTCGAAACACTGACTTAATCTTTATTTTATTTTTTTGACTGACGTCACCTTTACTGACTTTGTGAGCTGGTAAGCAATATTAACTATAAGGATATATAATACTTAAAGTAAGCAGTAATGAACCGTGGCAAGTAGTTTTTGTTTGATTAATGAGAAAATTCGAACTTTTGCTCGACGTGCTGCTTAGCGGGCTTCGTCAAGTCTGTGCTTCAAGAGTTTCGCGAAGTGTTTCTTCGAATGTGTGTGGCCCATGTTAGCCCATTAGTGTTGGCTTGTTGCGCTCAAATTACGGGTGTGGCTATATATATTATATTAAAGCAACCAAAGAAAAAAAAAACGAATACAATGAATTCGTCAATGGCACTTGAGAGCTGGAAAGTTTGCAAAATAAATGAAATACGAACAAATCCAAGAGCAAACAACGTTTAATTTTTGGCTTGATTTTGTTATCATTGCAATCATTGTATCATTGTCATTTGAGTAGATTCGTCAGGATTTCATGAAATAAATGTTTCGTCGTGAGTGAGGTCTTATTGTACGCAGGGTGGCGGGTGGCTTTTGACAATCTCCTTTAAGGACCTTTGCTTTAAGGCTTGCTGTAGTAACATAACAAACAATTTGTCAAGGCAACCAAAATAACGATGCCACTTTTCCTCAAAAGTGTATTTCGTCTTTTCTTAATGTGAAGCATCGTTGCTTTCACTAGGGTAAAATTTTACAAGCGTAACCTTCGCATAGAATTAAACATTTTAACGCTCACATCTTCTATATCTATACTATTATAGAGAATTGATTTTATGAAATCTGTATGTAACGCTAATACAAATGCTGCTTATTTCTTTGATTTTTTAAAGGACATGTTTTATTTTAAGGATATTTTTTCAGAGTATCCTGTGTGTTTGCAATATGACAATTTATTTTTATTTTGTTTTAAATTCATCAAGTAAAAGCGGAAAGTTTGCGGAAGAGTTCAAAAACATAAGGCACGTCTGGTAAAAGAAAAAAAACATCAATACTCTCGCATACAATCAAACAACGTCATCGGCTCGCACACGAAAGCGTACAAAGTCGTGGGGATCACTTCCCTCATATATATCATTTGCCTGCCTAAATGTGTACGTCGACTCGATAGCCTAGTGGAACTGCACTCCCAGAGCTCAAGGTTCGATTCCCATGGTGGGCGCGGAAAAAAGTCGCGCGTTTCACATCAGAAGCTCGAGAGTGTCAAGCATATTGTTCTTTCTATAGTCCTTATTTCTACTATCATTAGACGATGTCTAATTCCTGATGCGGCGATGGCAGACCTAAGTGGTGTAGATTTTTCAGGTATCGAGTTCGTCTGCTGTTGCCCAACCAACAGGTTGATTGCTAGGTATTTGACATGGCATCCCTCATTCTTACATTCGAAGTACACATAGTTTCAACTTTAGGCGTTCCGGCCACCTATTTTGCTCGTTTACTTTAATGTCGAAACCGTTTATTGTTTTCGGAAAATAGTTATGTTATCTTTATATTTATTTAAATTTCTGTTTACTTTAAAAACGAATGGAAGGAGAAAAGCCTAATTTTCTTTTGACTGTCTTGAAATAACCTTCTTTGACTCTAAGCTGACATTTCGCCTTAGACTTTGAAGAGCCAAGCATTCCTTATTTGTTGTTTGCCCTTCGTTAACGTTCGCAGGGGTCTTCGTTAATAATTTATGCCTCCTAGTTATTTGGAACTGTCTGTTTACACTTGTAAGAAGTCGAAGCCACTAGTCGTGCAGTAGAGGCAGTTATCGTCAAAAGCAAAGCGAAGAATACAATTTTCTTAATTAATTATCATGCAATCAAACCCCCTGGAAAACATCAAAGGTGTTGGAAAATTAAATAAATAGCAAATAAACAGAAATGACTAAGCTTATTTTGTGAACAAATTTGCCGGCAAAGTCGTTGCCGAACTCAAATTGCAAATCAGTTTTCGAGACACTTTTTCTTTCTACTTTTCTTATTTTTTCTCTCTCTCCCTTTCTGTTCTCTTTTCATTATGTTTGATCGTAAAGTGGAGAAAGCAGTACATACTCACAAACTGTGTTTGTCAAATTCCAATTTTATTTATTTATTTTTTTATTTATCTTATCGGCACAAATTATCCGCACGCCGCCGTTCACAGCTTCAAATTTGCCGAGAATGAGAAAAAGGCGCAAGAGACGCTTTAAATCGTTGTCAAATTTGACGAAATATTAAAAAGTTTGGATTTTTGTTAAACGTTTGTGCAAATGCAAAAACACCCCCATGGACACGTCAAATTGAGTAAATTTCCCTTTTTTAGGGAACATTTGTGCAAATATTTGAAGCGTATATGTGGCCCTTAACGCTACTGCGTGAGTTCTAAAGATATGTTTTCAGGATTGTACTTCAGGAAAGAAGGAAAAGTAACGAAATCCAATGGGCGTTATTTTTTTTTTTACATTATTTTAGCATACTTAAAACAATTTATGGGACAATCTATATTGTTCGGAATTAATTACTTACAATCGCGTGTCAGTCTTATTGTATACTAGCAGGGACTCGGCATTTCGTGCCTTCGCGTGCGTCTCGCTCTTCGAATGTTTCAGCAGCTGGCGCTCTGTACACTGTTACGATTTTCTCGTTGATCTTCCAGTGTTTGACTTTTTTAGTGGCATTTACTATTCTTCACTTTTTTGATTTATTTTTTCATTCGAGTATTTGAACATATCGACTGTGTACAGTTCGAGCAACACGCCGGCAAACTCAATTCTCAGATGCTGCTTTATTTTTGTATTTTATTTGTATCTGTACAGTTGGAGAAGCAATTTGAGTTGGTCTTAATATTTAGCGTATTCGACTATTTTTTCGTCCCAAACTTCACAGTAACCACATAAAGGCTATTCTACAGGTTCCCTGAAAATTCCACCAAAATCGACACAGCGGCTTCCGTGTCCATAACGCACAAATAAGAGAACAAGCAAACGTACTTCCAATTTTATATATATAGATAGCTTGCCAGTTCTTTCTATGCACTTGTTCTAGTCACTTGAGGCGCGAGCATGGTCTCTAAGTCTAATAAACTGTAGGGTGTAGAGACGAAATAGGCCTGTATGCATACCTAATGTGAATTGATATTATTTAATGGATGTTGTATTATCATTGAAATATTGCAAAATATTTTCGTATTTTGATTATTACGCATTAAAATTGTACTCCAACCGAACAAAAGGGACTTTGCCTGACCCACCGACTCATGTCATATTACATAGTTTTAACTTAAGATTATCCGAAAAAGGCTAGCGGTGGCTATGTTCAAATGGCATGATGTAGAGTGTTTCATAGACACTGAAGTCATAAAGGGCTCATTAGCCAATTCGATCCCATATTTGCCTTCGAAAACATAAAAGGGGACTCAATGCATAAAAATCTACCCTACTATGCCCCGAGGAATAACCGTTACATATACTTGTTTGAATGGTAGGGAATTGGAAGGACATGACTGGGCTTAAAGCTAGAGTTTTGTGATGATAGTAGCTTGAGTAGTAGAGATCGTGGCTGCCATAAAATAGAAAGACGAGCAAGCTTAGCCGTAATTTGTGGAGACATTTACAATATTACAGCGGCTGGGTAAATTCTTTTTATTTTATATTTCACAAAAAGTAAATGATGAAGTCATTTTCACACTAAACATTTAAAAAATGAGTGCTATCAATTTGAATGAGGCCAGTTCCACAGGCGACCTGCATTGGTCGCGCACTCGTACAACACTTCTAAAAGAAAGACGATTACATGGTTGGTTACAAACCCATGCCGGATGCGGTGGAAATAAGAGTAGCTCAAACATCTACTTCCATTTTAGCTCATTGGGGGAACATTAAACAAAATAAGTGTTTTGGCTACTTTATCCTTCTATCACAAGCCAGCTGGCGGTTTTTGTAGTAATATATTCAACATTACTCATTGCCCGGTTTGTGGCTTAGGGGTGTATGGTTGCCATACCGTTTGTCGACACCCGAGTTGAGGTTTATTTGTTTTATTTTTTTTGTGGGTTTTTCTTCATTTTCTGCATTTCTGGGTACTTTGCGTCCTTTGATTTTTAAATACACATTCTCAGAAAACCAAGTAGTAATGAGAGCCGGATGCGAATGTAGAAGAATATAAGGAGAACGATGACGATGCTGACACGGATACGAATATTTTAGTCAGTGTTTTTCGTGTGCGCAACCAAATTGCCATAAATCTATATATCCAATGAGCATGACAAACATCACTAACGAGAACAAGTGCAAGTTGATAAAATATTATATGCAAAATACATCAGTAGCAACATCAGTGCTGGTGTCTATATTGGCCACTACATACAACATAAATATATATTTTTTTGCAGTTACTAATAAACTCAGCAGGAAAATGTAATAAAGAAGCCTGGCATACAGACATTAAATACGTGTACATATCCATGTATATACACACACAGTGCATTATTCCTTCCTACTCGACACAAATAACTAGCATCATCGCTTACCGTGAGCTCTATCCATCTGTTTTATATGTTAGAAACTCATCTTCACCGTAGTCATCGTTATAGTCATTGGGCGCGTTCAGCAGAAGTGTTTGATGACCTTTTTTGGTGCTTTTCACTCATTGTGAATGCCAAATTCACAGTTTCGTTGAAAATTTAGTGATTGCGATGACTAAAATTCACCACAAAAATTTCTTGATAACTAAGTCATCAGATTTTGATCAGATGTTTTCCGTTTGTAAACAAAGTAATAAAGACACAAATTTTAAAGAAAATAATTTGAGGTTTGTTATTAGATGCTTTGAAAGTGAAATGTAATAATATTTATTTATTTAATTATTCTTTTTTTGGCCAGTCCCTTCTGAAATGCGTCGGACTTCTATGCCGAGCATTTCCTAACTAGCACTGCGTTCAGCAGAGACAAATCAGTAATCGATTATTAGGTCAGAGAAATAATCACATTCTATACAGTCGCACAATTCAATGACCAATGATGGACTGCAGCTCTTGTGGATTTTCTTATTCGATTTCTTTGTTTGCGCTTTTTTCATCTCCTTCAGCATTGTATATGTACATACAATGTCGTATTATTGGTTGTAACACTTTTTAAGTTGCAAGTTAGTGCCTAATTTTGTGAGGTCTATAGCGTGCCGCCAACAGCTTTTTCCACATCATTGGCTGCTAGAGACTGAATGAATGTATAGAACGCCAATCAAGGATTTGGTATCATACTTCCTCTTATCACTGTAAATCGACTTTGGCAAATGCAATAATATTATTTCTGCATACTTATTTGGAGCCCTGTGAGACATGTTGGGCACCAACTGATTTTCAGTGAGTTTTATTGTTGCTCAATGTTAACCTCCTTGGGAGGGAGAAGCTGGTCCGTCGTGAGTTTCTAACTCAAAACTATTGGTGTATAGTTCATCATAATAAAATATGAAGATCTCATAAAAAGGAAAATGTTCTAGGTAAAACGCTTTATAAAACTTTATATATGTGTAGTATAAAGTGTTCAATGATCTACAGTGATTGCCTCGTGATTTGGGGAAAACGTTCGTTCGAATTAAACGTTAATTATACATTAACTTTATAACCGAACCATTATATTACTACATACCACTTGTTATGTATAAGTATTGCCACATTGCAGTGGATGTCCCAAGTCTCAAGCTCTAACCGGGAGAAACACCAATACCTCATTTTCCAGAGATAATTGTTACAAGTGCAACTTCCAAAGAGCAAATATCTATTTATTTCTAAAAGAAAATGGGAAAAGGCGTTTGTTTTACTCTGCTAACCGTAATTTTCAATCAATTTAGTTGGTTTTTTTTTATAATGGAGAGATAAAAAAATGAAAAATATTCCAAAATATGCTTATGTATGAGCAAATTTTTTATTCCCGTCTCTCCTTTATGGACATTCAGTAAATGCCGTTTAATTAAGTAAATTATTCAATTTGCCAATTGTCAAAATATAATTTTTTAATTTTGAGAATCATGGCAAGAAAATTTAGTCTTATGAATAATATATTAATGAAAGGAGGCAAGCTGCTGGCAGAGAAGAAGAATGTGAATTACAGCACAGACACCGAACACAAGATCCTCGAGAACGTAATATGTTTTGATTTGATTCAAATTGTTGAATAAAGTTTTTTTTTTGCCTAGCATACAATACCATAGCTTTTCTTAATTAGCTCACCTTTTTCTCAGAGTTCATTCTAAACGGCACAAATTCATTAGCCGACATTGCCTAAGAGAGAGTACCATATTTTGCAGTGCCCAAGCATAGCCACGACTTATGGAGACATTTAATAATCGAAAGAAATCGCCTTTGCAAGACAAAAGGAAACAAGTATAATTCTCTTCTTGCCCACATGAGTCACGTTCGCAATTTACTGTGCCTTGCACCAAATACCGTATTATGACTTGTAACACATTTGGTTGTGCAGATTGAGCTGACCTGACCTGATTTGGCCTGTTCTAATTTGGGCAGAACTGTACTCGACTCACACACACATTTTGTTGACCTGTTCCTGCTTTTACCACTTTTCCTATGTGGGAACATGTTTAGGATTTGCAATTTAGACCTGTGCGTTGGCACTTGGATTATTGCATGAGAGATCAGGATCATCAATTTCATGGATTTAATCACTGCCTCACTTCGTTTTATAAGTATTGTTTTGAGCTTACTGAACTCATATTTTATTTTCAGTACAACTGGATAAAATGAGCCAAGAATTTGTGAAATGAAAAATTAATCGGAATTTTCGCTTGCCATTAAACTCAAAATTATTTATAGCACTGAGGCGTGACTACAAACTCAACAGGGAAGCGTGAAAATTTATCCAACCGAGGCACAATCGAATCGTTTATTGCGTACAATTTATTATTTACACTGTAGATGGCTTTTCCTATTGAGGTTTTCCGCAATCGATTCTTATTTCAGACAAAGTAGCTCACTGAGCCTTCGAGCTACTGTAGCTATGACAGCTTAAGCGTACTTGCCTTTCGGCCTGTATTTGGTTCAGTATTTCGAGGTTGGGTTGTGTTGACAAAGAAATATATTTTTGGGTTTGTATGTGTGTGGGGCTCGAAAAATGTTGGTTAAAGTACATGTGTATGCGTCTGGGTGAGTGATGTAAAAAGCAACAATTACATGTCTCTATCTCCAAAGATGAGGGATTTATTTAATATGCATCTTCGTTGCCAAAACGGGCATTGGATATCTAACAACAACAACTCCCCCAACGAAGACGACATTTTGTAGACGAACCAGGAGACATATTGGACATTGGAACACGGAAACCCTTAAGGAAGTGCAGATGGAGACCTATAACATCAGCATACTTTGTGTAAGCGAGATGGGTTGACATCGTATTATCTGGGGACATGGGAAACACCTTGCATCCCTTGAAGCCAATTTCTGACCGCATAATTCTGGCCCGCTTCTGCGGCAGTATACACCGGAACATAACCATCGAGCAACAACGCTATGCGCAATCAGAAACCCGTGAGTGCTAAACACACTCTCTCACTTTTTACTATAAAAAAGGTCAAACCGCTGCTAAAAGACGTCGTTTCTATGCCAAAGATTCACCTCGCTTTGGTCGGCCACTGAAAAAGCCGATGAAATTATTAATCTGCCCCTCCAACGCTCAAAACTGGACCGCTCGACAATGAAGCAATCAAGTAAAGGCGACCACAAATGGCTATCAATAGTTTTTGATCATAAATGTACCAACAAATTATAATACTATATGTATAAAATTGGAAGTATGTTTGTTTGTTTATTTGTCTGTTATGGACGCCGAAACCGCTGGACCGATTTCGATGAAATTTTCAGGTAATCTCTGTAATAGATGGTTACTGTAAATTGTGGCGTATTAGCTAAATATTAAGACCAACTCAATTCGCAGATTCTTCCCAAACTGTACAGATACAAATAAAACACAAAAACAGACCAACATCTGATAATTGAATTTGGCAGTGCTGCTCAAACTGTACGAAGTCGAAATGTTCAAATATTCGAATGAAAAAAAAATCAAAAAAGTGAAGAATACGAAAAAGTCAAACATTGAAAGATCAATGGCAAAATCGCAGCAGTGACAGAGCGCAGAACTGCTGAAACAATCGAAATCAAGACCCACGCAAACGCAGAGACGCGCAGGGTCCCTGATAGTATATTACAAAGCTTGTTTCATTCTTAAATTTATTTGTTAGTTCGCTTTGCATTTGCAAATCGAGGGGTACGTAGGCTGCTTTATTTGAGCATGCAGCAGTTCAATCAAAGTTAGCATCTAAAAAATTTAAATCCCTTGAAAATCACTAGAATTAGATAGACCTAAGTCGGCCGTCCATCACTTTGATTTTTGAGGCTAACAATTTCTTGCCTTCCTCCAACTTTGCCAGCTGCACAGGAGGCTGCCCTTCATCGACCGACTCGTCCATCTCATCCATTTCATCAGAATCGGAGGGATCAAAACTGGAATCGGAATGGCTTCCATTTTATGACAGCTACGACGACGGTTGCGGTACGACGTTTCCGTCTTACTATTCATGTTTGCGTCTTCAAAGTAATTTTCTGAGGCACCGTAACGGCTAATATATTCAGCCAACGACATCTTCTTCGCCTCTTGCAATAAAATCGAATTTCTGCAGTTCATTTCTGATTATTATTATCTCAAAAATATGTCGTAATGAAATATTTGTTTGTAGCAAAGATCTTCTTTTGCTCGATCTCGAATCACACTCCCGAAAAGCGCAAATTTAAACTCGAAGTGGAACTTTCCATCTTTGATTTGTGATTTATTTGCGCAGCGATTTGGCAAACTTGTAACTTTGGTGACGCTCTAGCAGTGCCAGAGGAGAACTGCTAGCCCCAGTGCCACTGGGGCCAGAGGAGCCAAAGCGTTGTGATTTTGTGTCAATTTCCGTTGTTGTTAAGGCGAAATCGTTAAGAACTTTGCAAATTTGAACTTTCTGACAGGACGACTTTGAGTGGGTTTCATTAATGAATCCTACAGGGATTTTAACAACCAAAAATAAAAAATAAAGAAATAAGAATAAAATCACAACCAAAATTACACAGACTTGAAAAGGAACTTAGTAATCAAAAGAAATATAAAGTAAAAAATAAAAATTATGAGATTAAAAAAGCGAACGACAACTTCTTTTGAAATTTAATAATATTACAATTTTGCTTATACACAGAAAAGGAATTTATTTACTTGTTTTTCATAAAACGTTCTTTGTGGCTTTGCTTTACTTTAAATTCATTTCGACGATAAAGCCTAAAGCGTTTTCCTGGCGTTGCGACTTACGTGGTATTACACAGAGCAGAGTCGTCAGAACTTAAACCTACATTTATGAACGTAACTCAACATAAAACGTAAAAAGGCATAAAAAAATTTGTGAAGAAGGGACAACGAAATAAACGAGAAACAAAGAAATGAAATGACTAATAAAACAAGAGGGAACATTAAATTCGGCCCAAGCGAAGTTTTTACACTCTCCATACTCAAAAGATCCAAAATTTAATGTGTAGATTATGAGTGCTGTATACTAAAGTTATCCTATGTTTTAGAAGATTTTGAGCCTAATTTGTGTACGACTGAAATTAGATGAATCTAAATTTGCGTTCTGTTAATAAAAAAACTTGTACTTATAAGAAGATTATATTGACCCATAGGTTCAAAGATGTGCTATACAATACAGCAAAATACAGCAAATTTCCAGTTTCTTGTGTAAAGCACTGAAAGTAGGTGTAACCAAATTTAATGTAAACATTTTGATTTACATAGTAGCCTGAATACACTGAGCCGCAATTAATCGAGTACGACATGCGCAGCAATATATAGATCAGAAATAGTTCTATATATATTAATAAAGATCTGAAGTGGATCCTTCTAAAATCAAAAAATAAAAAATACAAGTTTTTCTCAAAGTTGACCACTGACCTAAATATATGTATGTATGTATCTAGTAATCCTAGTATCATACCTAATATAGGGTGTCCTAAAAATGACGCACACAATATTATGATTTTTTTTTAAGGAATATGCCGTTTGAGCTACTTTTAACTTTAAATTTTTGTCGCAACCGATCAAATGGAGTTTTCGGATGCCTGGAATATTTGGTATATCCTTACATTTTTCTAGTATCTTTATCGAAAACTTTTCAGCACCAGTATATGTTATTTTAATGCCTTTTATTTGTTTTGTGTATATTTAAAGAAGGAAAATCCACGCCAAACTTTTCTTTTAATAGTAGCTTCTAATCCGTCTTTTCCTTAGGAGGTTGCAAAATAGTTCCATTCAATATTTTTACAACCGAATTGAATCACAAAATCGGACAAACTAGCAATAATTAATTTGTTTTTAAAGTGGCAGCTACTTCCGTCCGAAAAGAAAAAAATCATTCACTTTCCTCCAATGTTTACATTCCATATTTTCATCCATTTTAGTGAAGTATGCTAGAGGATACTTTTTAACAGGATGTTTTTAACATCCTGTGTACAATTTTCGCAACAATTTGTCATACAATTTTCATCCTTAATATTGCAACAAACAGATTGTAGACAACTTTGGAAGTCGTTAGGAAAGGATTTTATGACTTTTGAGCAGCCCTCTAATAAAAATTTGAAATTTGCATGACGAATGCATACACACATGTTATGTGGCATTTTGCTCGAGAGTTAAAAAATAAAATTTCTCTTTGAAAAAACACTTACGATGAAAAACGCGAAATTTTTTAAAATTTAAAAAAAAAATGTCGAAGGAAACTTTTCAAACGAACTGTTTTTTTAAGTAAACGCCACCAAATTCAATTTAAATAATTATTGGCAGACACTTCCTTAGAGCGGTCTCGAAGTAATGAAAATAAATTATGTTTTAGATACGCGAACGCGACATTCGAGTAGCAGTGAAAGAAAAATGAAAATTTACCATTCCTCGCGCTTAGTTTCATCCGTTATTAATTTTTTTATTTGTTTCTTCTTTGACAAAGATATTGGATGAGTGCAACCACAAAATTTATATGTATATGTGGACAACAAAACTTAACAACAAAACAAAATTAAAAATTAAAAATTAAACAAGAAAAACAAATTTAAAGTTTTCAGGGAAATTTTCTCATAATAACTGAATAGATAAATTGTAAATTCATTATATTATCAAAATGTAAACATTTATTTTATTATTTATTGTAAATGTGCACTCCTTAGTTGAAAAACGAAAAGACTAGTTTTCAACACGACTAAATGAATTCTTCGATTTTATCTGGTCTCTGATATGTAGCACGACGGAGCAGACACCTCATTACAAATTTCATGAAATCGTAAATGACCTTCACGCATACGCACAGCACTCACCGTAATGTGGAAATGTCAGGGTTACGCAGATTCGTCGTGAATAGCACGATCTAAAGATGAAAAGTAAAACGGGGGAAAGAAAGAGACAGACAAAAAAAAAGAAATGCATGTATAAGGATGAGACAAGGAGACATATTTCAAAGCGAAGAAGAAAAGCAGCGGCCGTGCTGGTGGCAGAAAATATATGAGTATGGCCGCCAAAAGTCGGCACGCCTGTTTTCTTTCATTCATCTTTTTTTTTATTATTTATTTATTTATTAATTCTTTATGATTGCTTGTCAGCTGTTGAGCGGTGCATGTACATTGAAAGAATAAGCTAACGAACAAGTGTACAAACAAGTAAGGGAAAGCAAAGAAAGCCGCTGAAGTGCATTGAGGCATACTATGTTCACAACATTGTTTGCTCGAGGCTTGCCTTTTATCATTTTCAGTGTGATCATCGTCATCTCCATCAGCAGAGTCATCATCATTATCATCATTACCGCAACATAAACAGTAGTCTCTGCCATGTTGTACGAGGCATATGTATGTTCTCTTAATGCCGCACCAGAGCTTCTGTATATATACACGCTCATACACAAACAGACATACCATTCGCTTTCTTTTGTGGCATATAAAAACACAAAAACCACTTTTTTTACATACAAATTAAAAACATATTTTGACACACAAACACAAACAATCAGGAATATGGTCCGCTGAACATATTCCCGGTTCTCGTAAAAATCGAAATATTGCAAAAACGCTGTAGAAAAAGAAAAAAGTAATAAATAAATATAACGACTAAAATAATAAAAGCAAGAAAATGAGAAAATGTTAAATTTTTATGAACCATAAAACAACGTCATAGTTTATGCAGAAATTCGTACGATATAAAGTCGGGCAGACCTTCGAAGACCGACGCACCACCCCAAAAAAATGTACTGTTTTGATTTGAAAATCATTGCACTACTTTTGTTTCAGAGCGACCTTTTTTTGTGTTATCCCCAGAACACACTAAAGAGGTGCTGTTCCAAAGGGCAAGGGAAATGCAAAATTATATTGTACTTTTCTTTTAAATAAAACTTCAAATAAATATAAAATAAATCAAGAAGGGTTTACACGCTTCACTCTCAAAGTACTTTAGAAAAGTTTTGCTTGGAAAATAATCAGTTCAATAAGCCCTGGCAATTGAATTCTATGCCTTTGACTTTCTAAAAAAAGCTTCGCTATAACATCCCGTCCCGACCTTCAAATTCCAGAGTTGGATTGAAATTTAGATCTTCGCATTCGAGTTTATATTGATAGCTATGTGTATCATATACTAAAATATCAGCTTGTTAGGATGTGCTAAAATACAAAACAATTTAGTCGGTTAACTAGTTCACTAGTAGATTCCAGTCTTAAATATATACTGTGAGCCATTTTTATGTATGATTACGACTTCACGGTACCATGGAGCGAATCCAAACAAGATCCAAACCCCAATTGATTGGAGGATCGAACGAAATTTGCGCTTTGTGATGAAATATACCATTGACACTACATCTAAAATGACAAAACTGCTATCCGTAAATAGTTCCAAAGAATTTCAAATTCTTCTTCTATTAAGTTACTGTCGCTACTCCAAAGTAACCTGCACTCATCAGAAAATGCTTCGTAGCTGGCTGTCTAGAAAGATGGCGTACTAAGAGCACTCTGTAGTAAAAAATCTCAGCTTTAAACTCATTGCGAAACGATATTGCATATAGCAAATAGCAGAGGTACTTAACAACGTGAATATATAATAATAACCGATCAAATTTGGACTTGTCTTGCAGAGTCCATTATATACAATTGGAGATGTGTTGTCATAGAGAGCCACAATATTCAATATATTCGTTTGATGTTCATCAAGGTTGATCTCCTTCAACTCCACAGACCCTCTGATAATTCGCTACCCGACCTTTTGTTTAGTTTATTGTTGTCTATTATTTATTTCTATTTCATTTTATTGTACTCTAGATTATCGTCGCACTATACAAACATTCTGTTCTATTCCGTTATATTTTATTCTATTCTAGTGTGGTCTTCTTAGGCTTAATACGCTTCCTGTTTTATTGTTACATCATTTTTCTTTATTATAGGGTCTCTCTTCTACAATGTAATTTCTATATATATTTTCTATATTTTTGGCGGTGTAGAATCCAGTTGATTGTCACTTTATAGTATTTATTTTTGCAATGAATACACTGCATTTCCAGGCTTTTTTTGGAGTTGATGGCTATGGTTTGCATGGATTTTATCACTGCCGCCATGTTCTGAAATATAGAGCACTGATTCAGTACTTTCCCCGGCTGCTTTATGTTCAACTGTGTCTGATATTGTATATAGCCAATATCAATATACCAATATGAAATTACTTCATCACTGTTTGAGGTCTATCATTGACTTCGATTTGAAACACAATTTATCACTCTCCAAAATGTGAGTTCAGCTTATAAACAAACAAAAATTCGCATTTGCAATGGACGCCTCACAAGAGACTTGCATCGATAGAATTTGCAGCCAGCCCATGAATTTGTATTATGCTTGCGGCACACATTGGGCAGCTATCTGCATGGTATGACTAGTGGTGGAACGTTGGTATGCAGCAAATGGGAAAACGGGCAAATTTTGATTTGAGCTGCTCATCGTTGGTTGTTATTGTTGCTGAAGCATAGGCATTCAGTGCTAATGGCCATCGACGCTTTGCATGCTATTCAGAGAGCCAAACTGTGTGATTGTGTTGTTAGTGGCAAAAATAGAACAGTGGCGTTCAACAGTCAGATGATGATGCTCGACTGGCATAGGAGTGGTTGCGGGCAAGGTCGCAGTGATTGGGGTGATGCAGCATTCATGGCATTGGCAACAGATTTCTGACTTTATGCATCATGGTCAACAAAAGCAGTGTCTATGAGTTGGAGGAGGTAGAGAAATACGGTAGGGAAGGATGCAAATATCAATAGAGCTGGCAACAGACTTGAATGTCTGAGTAGAGCAAGCGGCGATTAAACTGAAGCAGTCAACAAGCCAACAGAGCGAACTCAATGGCAGCGGCAGAATAGATGAGAATTGATGTAGCTTGTGAATAGCGTTAGATACAAAACCGATGACAAAAAATAAAGCAGGTAGCATGACAGGGAACGCATGATAAGAGACTCTACATATTGGAATAGTACAATGAGTTAGAGATTGTATGAGTCAAAGAAACACTTTGATAGTCGGACAATTAGACAGCTGGACAGATAGGTAAGTAGGTGAAATTTGACAAAATCAATTCGACTGAAGCTAAAACAAGTTTGGCGAACCTGGGTGATACACATTTAAAAAGGAAGAAATATTGCTGATTTCATTAACTTAGTACTACTGTTCTTGTTCTTTTCTGTTAAGTCTGTTAAAAATTACTACGAAATTGTTATATATCGTACATATACTATACTATTGAATAGTCGAATTGGCCAATGGTACTAACATAATGCGCAGAGTAAAAAAGTTCAACAAAAAACACAATCAAAGGAATTGTGTGTGTAGTTCACACACGGTAGAAGGGAAACTTCTTGAAAAATAAAAATTTACTCTATACTAATATTATAAAGGGGTAATGTTTGTTGGGATGTTAGAGGTAATCTTACTACTCATCCGATTTTAAATATTCTTTCACCAGTAGAATGCTAAGTTATCACTGACTCTCAACGGCTATATCTCTATTTGATTTTTTCAAGAAAAATATGTTTTTTGTGTTTGTGAGTTGTTTGGAAAAAGAGTCTGAGCGGATATTTGCGAAGAATAATACTAATACTAATAATATAATATATATATATATATATATATATAATATAATAAGTTTTTTACGTTGACCATTTCATCTAATTTCACACAAACAAAGTAAAGCATAGAAAAGTATAGAGAAAGTAAAGTATACTTTTGGGCATATAATTTTTTTTCTGGGCCGCTAGATGACTGAAATTTTCGTGGTAGTGTCAGAGAGTGAAAGGGAAGGTAGTGAGAATGAAAACACGCATCACCGGGATACAACACACCACTCGGGTAGCACTAAAAGAGGCAGCAACGCGCCGAGTACCCTCTAGTGTGAGATAAAGACAGAGAAAGAATGTTTGATTTCATTTTTTCTTTTTTATTAAAAAATTATATATATTATTTGTATAATATGACAATAAAATATAAATTGTTTTCCTGTATGGGAAGCGACTCGAATGACTTCGTATGCCTACAAGTCAAGCCGAAGCCTTTTACGCCGGCAGCAGGATCGCACGTCATTGTTGTTGATGTTTTATATTTATTTTTGGTGGCCTTCGAACGTATTGTAACGCTGACGTGACGTAACATGCCCTTGAAATTTTACTCTCGTTTCGAACCGCCGCCTAATATTGATGCTCTCAAATCTCATTCATCTAAATCCTGTAAATACTAATTCCATTTTGCTATTATAAAAACCAGGCCTCATTTAACAACAAACCCAAATGTATGTATATGCATTTATCTCTCCTTATTATAATATTGTTTAACCTATGTACTTGTGGCATAGCAAAGCCGTGACCTCGTTCTATGAAATCCAATCCATTCAATTATACAATAGTTGTTTATGTCCGGACATAATCTACGCAATTTTGCTACTCTGAATCAACGAGGCTTTTAATATCATATGTTTTCGCGTTTTCCTATTGCTCACTAAGTAACTTTTCATGTTTGGGCCTACGTACATATGGCCATATGCCTATGTCCCGGCGAATTGGCAATAAGTATTGTCATAAAGCCTACAAATAACTCAAATGATTTAAGTAAACAGAACGCAATCTCACACTTTAATCCAGGTTGCATTCGGCAGGCACAAAGCTTGTCGCAGCCAGGAACTTAGGGACAGGGACAATGAAAGCAACACACCCTTGCTGCCACGTATAGAGTTGTTTGTGCCTTCTGGTCGACACCATGTCTTTAATGTAGAAAGCAATATAGGCATGGCTTGGGTGGTGTTTATACAACCTTACTCGTACTCATTGATGAACTGTCTTGGCTTGGCATTGTGCAAACACAAATGTCAAGGCGAAGCTAAAATTAAAGCGAAAATGAGTAGGCTGGCATCAACAACAGGGGGTCCATTGAAGGTTAGACGTAAACCCAAAGCCTTGTATTTTCATTTTTACTTCCATTTATTTATAATTCATTTTAACACATTTGACATTTGCCTAAGTCTGTTTACATAGTACTTCAGTTCGTGGCTGTGTGTGCGTGTGTGTGTGTGTGTGTGTGTGTGTGTGTGTGTGTGTGTGTATGTGTGTGTGTGTGCGTGTGTGTGTGTGTGTGTTTGTATGTTTAAAGACTAAGTGAAAATTCCTAAAAACTTTGCTTAGTCATATCAAGACCCCATATATGTAAAGGATGACTGACAGATAAGTCGGTATCAAAGCGGCTAGCAGGCGAGTTAAGGCGCCTATGACGAAGAAGGATCGGCTCATCCTGAATTCAGGCAACACACACAAAATTCCACTTAAATCAGATGAAACAATTTGCACTTCCGGCCTTGTTCATTTTCGGAATTAATTCGACTATATTTTGTTTTTATTTTTATATTTCACTCACAGCTTGCATTACTTGTCGCGCACTCAAACACTTAATAAAGTAGTCGAGTTTATGTGTAGATATCCGTTTAAAGAGCCACACTCATTTAAGCAGCTTTAATTACCACAATGACTTCTTGCAAAATTTATGACAAGATTTCATACAAGAGAAAAGACATACTCTTCACACTAGCTGATGGTCCTGTGCTTCCAGAACGATATGACAATACTCATTTGACTTAACATATATATGTTTAAGGGATGGAAAATAGATTTTAAAAGGAATTAGCGATGTGTAAAAAATCGGGACCATTTTTTATTGAAGTATAAAGAAAAATTTGGTTATATAGAGCGTTAGAATATGAAAAATAATTTTAGGCTTCCTCTATAAAGCGTTGTATAGTGGTAGCAGAAATGCTACAAACTCGTACCAAAACTCTTATCTGCCAATCCGACAGTGATACGTTAGGGGCGCCAACTATTGTGTTGCGTGCCTACATGTTAAACTCTATCCTGCTGGGCGAAGTGGCTAATGTTCAATTAGCAGCTTACAACTTCTAAGTGCAGCTCTTTATTTCTAGCATTACATCACCACTTATTCCTATCTCGGGATGAGTAACTACTGCAACCTTTTCATAGGATCCTATGTTATCCTATGTAACAAAAAAATCGAATTTGTATTTTAGTCAAATTGCTGTGTAACCTTCCGCAGAACAGCTTATATGACTTGAAGGCTATTTCATCTGTGTCGTAGTTGTGTTACTTTTCTGCTTTTTTTCTTTTGTTTTATTTGTATCCCTCTTTCGAAAGGTTTATTTTTGAGCTCGTCATCCAACCATCATTTAAAGCCTCAGTAAAAGTTTTCACACATAACTCTTTGGCTTTTATATCCTATTACTTGGTGAGGTTTAAACAGAATGGGGCATGAAAATCGATTAAAGTGGGCGAAAACGGTTTTCTACCCATTTTCACTGGCTTTGCGTGTTACGTCCCTCGTCTTTAGCCTAGCCTTCAATACACAACGTCCCTAAATTGTATGGTTTGTTGGACTACATTTAAAAGTTTCCCCTCGAATTTTTTAGCATGGAAGCACCCCGGTTAAATATACCAAAACATAAATTATCCCTTCCAAAAAAAATAGATTTTGTATATTGATTTCTGTTCAATTTCTTGCTAAATAGTTACGCTGTCAGTTAGTCGTAGACTTCCGCTTGTAAAAATTGAAATTTATTAGTTGACGACGACAGTTCTACGATGTGGAAAGTCTGTGGCTCGCAACTTAATCGCCTGCAGAAGCGACGCCTTTAATTTATGGCTCAACGTTGACATTGAAATTGCTTCAGTCAAAGTCAAAAAAAATGTCATATTTAACTTTTAAATTTGAATTTGTATGAACAATGTCTGGCAATGGAAAAAAAACCCACGAAGTGGGAGCCACTAATAGGTTAGAGGTCTCAGAGAATAAATATTTGTTTTTTTGTAAATTTTTACAATTTTTACACATTTTCCTTAAACTAGTGAACTACTACCTATTTTATTGGCAGCTTAAACTAGTTATATGTAAAAACTAACAAAAAACGTATGACTATACAAAAGCAGTTAATTAACATTTAACAGTTATGCATTTAAATTTACATTTTAACTTAAAAAAATATATATAGAGAATCCTCTGGGTGGCATCGTTTTAGTCTGCTTATCCACGCTCTTAGCCTGTACGTTCGGTAGCTAGTACGTTCGGGTAGGAACTAAGCCATTCCAAGTATTTTTTTAATTGTATTTGTAGCACGTCACCGACTTTAGGGACTCCTAAATCCCTTTCAATATCCCATGTACGCATGTACTATGGAGCATTGCAAACTCTCCTTAATATTTTCCTTTTAACCACTCGTATTTTATTTAAGTGGGTTTTGGCGGCAATTCCTTACACCTGCATCGCACACTTCCAGATCGGACTTTGTTGGCTAGAGAAAGCTTGTTTTTGGGGGAAAGTAGCCACGCCAATATTCCACCTTTTGGCCTAAATCTCAAAACTTTGTACATACAGGAGCGCCCTTCCAGCATCACTAATAAGACGGCTTCTAGTCAGTACAGCGGTGTCATCGGCGTATGTGGCTATGAGAACGTCGTTGCTGTCTACAGAAGATATAGAGTTATGTGTTGGCATGTCTGCTGTATATAAGGTATAGGGAGTGAGTCCTAGTACGCTTCCTTGTGGGACTCCAGCGCAGATTTGTCATTTAGAAGATTTGGTGCCATCAACAACCACGCAGAAGTACCTATAGTTCAGGTAACTACTTACAAGCTGAAACAGCTGTGGATTAAGGGACCATTTCAGCTTGTATTTTAGACCACAGTGGCACACCCTCTCGAAAGCTTGTTGGATAACCATGTTGTTGTCACTTTCCTTAAAACTCTTTATTTTTTCTTTTAGCTCTTAGTGTCTATAGAATGCTGCCACTTTCTACGGACTATCTTAATGAATTTTTGTTGTTGATAGTGCTACTGATTCCTTAGCGCTAGCTTGGAATTTGCGAAGACCAGGGTTCAATTAGCGGCGTCTCCAATAAAAGATTATCCTTTGTTAGAGGGGAACTCCTCTCCAACCAAAAGAATTTGTTCCGCACTAAGCTAATGAAAAAACGTCTGCAGGAGTGAATCAAAATAATAAGGGTGTTTTATTAAATTGTAGAAAGATTGAGTCAGCAAGTTACCAGTTGTAGTTGTTGACATAATAAAGGTAATGGTGGTTGTTGTAGTTGTTTGGGTGAAGAAGATTGGTGTGCCTTGAGTTGAAACATTGGTCGCTCCACGACAGCTGCGCCACGATAAATGTATTTTAACTAAGAAATGTTCATAACTAAATAACCTCAATAATAAGTCCTTCAAAGAGCTCTTTAAGTGGTCGAATTTCAACCAGTGGGCGAAAAACTAGCACATTTAAATGCCATACTCAGCCTAGAGACACTTGGGTGCCATATACTTGATAATAATATGGCTTTAGTACAAGAAAATTACATACAAGTTGATGGTACCATACATAAGGTTCGGGTTGAAGGTTTTAAAAGGCCTTCTTCATATCTTTTTTTTTTTGTTATAGCTTTAAGTGGACAGATAACTTAAAATCTGTGGAATTTATATATTTGCTCTTAAGTTGTTTGACAAGTCAGCAAAATTTGTCATTCAGAAAAGGCGCCTATGTCCTATGTGGTGTCCGTTTTTATTCTCGAAAAAATTTTAAAGTAAAGGCTGCTCTTGATTTCTGACTAAATTTATCGGGAACATAGACTGAAAATCAAGTAATATTCATAAACCTGCTGTGTCTCCAGAGGACTAATTGTATTTGTTCTATAGTGGCGGAGGGGGGGAATTTTTCTACGAATGATCCAACAAGTCAAGAACTCACTGACGTAGATCTGAACGCTCAACTTACGAAGCTCGATTCTATTAAACGAAAAACATTTCGTCGAATTTTAATCCGCCTTGCAAACGGCAGGCTTACACAAGAGGAAATTAGATTTCCTCGTGATTTCCTTTTGCGCAGTAATGTTGACAATCAAGTGGAAAACATAAAAGGACAGAAGAGTGGCAAATGCCAATGACTAAGGCAGTGACAGTGACGAAGGCACTAGTTGAATATAATACAAACGATAATTTTTCTTTCTGTCTGGCAAAGGAAACAAAGGCGAAACCACAACATCAAACAGCAATAGAGGACAACAAAACCGAAGGACGCATCAAACGAACGAAAGTAAACGCGGCACCTTTAAAGCGATATAAGTCCTTGACATCATCGCATTCACTTCATTTGCATAATAGACGTAGAACGACAGGCGACAAGCTGCAGCGAACGTACGACAGACGATGGATATGTAGACGTGTTGTTGCGGTGGAAGTGGAGCTCCGCCTGCAAATAATAATACCGCCCACTGCTCGACTCATCTTAGTTACTTCCTGGTTTACTGACAAAGGCGAACAAAACCAAATTAACACTTGAAGAAGTTGAGGAAGAGAATGCAAGTATATGAGAACGCATAAAAGTATGCAACAAATAATTGCGTCAGGCTTCAGTTCTGTGTCAGCTGGTTCACCAACTCGCAGCTGCGACTGCGATTTTCATTCTTACGGTTGACCATACGCTGCTAACGAAATGTTTATACATGAATGTAATATATATATATATATATATATATATATATTTATTTATTTATTTATTATCACTTAATGTATGCAGGAACTCTGTCATTCAGCTTTTTTGTGCGAAAAGCTAATACACGCTAAAGCCGAAACAACAATTAAAATGCGTACAATCGGCCAAGGATTCACACGTTATGTGCTACGTTGTGTAAGCCTCTTATTGAATCAATCGTTCATTCTTTCATTTCACCATTCACTCCTTAATTAACTTTGAGCATATTCAGCCATTCAGCACGTAATTTCAGGCATCGCTGATGAATGTGCCTTCTGCGCTGGCATTGCTACAATGGATTCTCGACTTCCTTTTCTACATTAAACATTTTTAAGCAAAGAAGCCAACCGGAATTGGAATTGTTTCTTCACTTTTTGCTCTAGCAGTATTAGAATTGTTTTTCCTCATATTTTATGCCTTTCTTAACTTAGTCATTCTCACAACATTTTTTCCGCTCCTCCAGAATTACGTAATGCCTAAAGTAAAATTTCTGTTTTGCCTGATTTCGGCTTGAGGAGCACATACATAGGCCTCAGAAGGCCTGGCATAATTCTTATGCAAGATGATTATGCTTTCAACCTCTGAAATACAGTCATCTTTTGACCGAAACATTCAACATCAACTCTTTTTTTTCCAACCTGTATTAAAATATTTCTTTTTTTAATACCTCCCAGTAAGAGTATTCGACTAAAAGGCAAACCGTAAATAATACAGTAAAAGCTAAAGGTATGCGTGATTTGCTGACTGTAATAAAAACTTCCTGTCGCTAACCCTATTCACGGCTAGTTTTAAACGCATACGTACTAATGCACTACCCGACTACGCCCGTCTGTTAAATCTCTATGCCTTTCTTCATTTCTTATGACTCGTTTTATCATTGTCACTAATAGCGCGTTTCCCAGGTTCCGTTCCACCTGGGAGTGGAAGGTTTCATTGTCATTGTTATTTTCATTGTTATATTCATAGGTTGTGTGCCTATGTCGATTAATATATTCAAATGTTCAAAGACAGTTGATATTGCTGAAGGAATATAATGTGAAAAATTTGCGTCTTAATTTTTAACGTGGTCACTAATTGATCGACCCTCGTATGCGCTTGGTCTTGCAATATTATACGTGTAATCCAAAATTCTTATTCTAATCTCTCTCAGCTTCTGCTGAAGCCTGCCCCATCCCATGTAGACCCTCGAATGTCAACTACCTCAACGAAGGTACGACGAAGGCCCTAACGAGTTGGTTTGACGATGTTTTATTTTCTTTTGTACACGAATGTGAATGAACGACTTTATGACCAATGGTCTTATAACCAACTCCAGTTAACT
This sequence comes from Cacoxenus indagator, assembly GCA_035041755.1. Taxonomy (NCBI): domain Eukaryota; kingdom Metazoa; phylum Arthropoda; class Insecta; order Diptera; family Drosophilidae; genus Cacoxenus; species Cacoxenus indagator. The sequence continues at coordinate 1,352,873 of JAWNKX010000244.1, read as the reverse complement.
CTGTCAATCCAGTTGAGCATGGTCTCTTTGCAAAAGTCATCTCTATGCCGTCATTCAAGTTTCTAGCTCAGTGACACTGCCTTGAAACTTAATTAAACTTTACTACTGGTTTGCTTCGACACTTCTTAAAAAATTTTCCTATTAATTTTCATTCCAATTTCCACTTTGGTTGCTATGTATTTGTAAATTCGCCAATCTTATACGACACAATTTCGAAGGTTAAATGTTCGTTTCTCTTCATTTCAAGTTCGTCCTTCGTTTTTCGCTGCTGCTTAGTTTGTTGTGCGACTATTGCTTCAATCTCACGCACGTCCTAAGAAACTTTCAAACTATGATTGGTTGCTGAGCCGAAGGAGCAAAAGAGCTGAAACAGATGTTGAAATAGGATAAACTAAATTATGAACAAATTGAAAATAGTTTTGAAAACTATTCTCGTTTAAGGTGCTCGCCTCGTCCAAAATCACACTCCAAGAAAAGCTGGTCGACAATGTTCAACGTCATTCTGATATATTTTTTTATAGTGCGATCAACTCACGGATAAAACTATTTTGCACTCTATATTGATTTATTGCTTAAAAGATTGAAAGTTTTGGTGTGGCTGATTCTCTTATTTAGTTAATAAAAACTTCATGAAAAGTTTTCAACCTTGTGAGGTCACCTTGAATCACGAATATAACGGATGAAATGTATCCAGAGTCGTGAGTACATTCGCGGCAAATTGAGTGGTGTGCATGGTACCAATTTTGTAATTGAAAAATATAAGGAAATTATTCGTGAAATTGACTGGTAGTTAGGTTTGGTGAAATTCCAAAAGAAGGTAAAGCGTCTTCAAAAGAGCTTCGAGGAATGAAAAAAGGGTTGGCAATAGTGTGTTATATCTGAGAGCGAATACTTTGAAGGGAACAATATAGACATTGATCAATAAATAAATATTTGTCGACAAAAATAAAATGTCGATATAGGGCACAAATTTTGACAACTTCCTGGCAACTACTCTTGAGTAGGAATTAAAACGGCACTCTGAGTTTCAAGAGGTCAGCTGCGGTGATGGGCTGTCAGTGGGCGGTGAATTTTATACTGTGTTTCGTTTAGACGCCTAGTGGCATATCCATTCTGAAGTAATATTTAGGTTTGTTTCCGAGTTGGAGTTAAACTGGAATTTATTGCATTCAAACAACCATATGAAAGAGCTTTTATGACAGACTGTTACCAGGTTGTCTTCTTAAACTATGTTTTGTTTGAAAACATTATCAATAAGATCATATATCCATAGGTCGAACTTTTATAAGTCGAATATCTCCATGACTCGAATTGAGTAAGTTTATAGTGAAAAATTAATATAATATATCTTCCATAACTCAAATATCTTCATAATTTGAACTTTTGTTATGCATTATGACTGTACGAGAAATACGCACAGTCCGCAAAGTTCGAGTCTCAATCGCGCAAAGCAAATTTCGTCACCCTTACTTTGTGTTGTATTCTTTCCTCTTCTTTCCTTGTGATCGGCAATGAAGAAAAAAACAAATGGTCTAGACTTTATTGTTGCGTGAGCGTAGCAAAACAGAGGAATTTTTATTCCGGCACGAGTCCCACTTCACATCGTAGTCAACAAGTCAATTTTCGATGGTGGTACCAAATGTATCAGAGGTTAGGCCCCGAGCTCGTGTTTCGTTGTTAAGTTCAAGTTTGCATGCACGCAAAATCTTTACATATTCATATACGCAGGCATATCTTTTTTTGTCTTCCCTTATGTTCGGAAAATAAGAAAATAACACAATTGTCGCACGCTTTGTTGTTGCGTGGTCAAATGCAAAATTTATTTCTTTGCCTTTCCTGATATTCGCAATGCGGAGATGGTTTGATTTCATTTTGACATGGGACATTGCAGTTTCTTGCTGTTTGTTCTGTTTGCCTGGTAGTAGAGGTAGAATTAGCTGCATTCAACTTCATGTGATATAGCTCATCACCATAACACATCTGTTACACAAATCCACCACCGATCTGCCCAGAAGTAATCTTTCGAATACTTTGGAGAATACAGGCAGCAAGCTTATCGGTCTATATGAATTTACATTATAATCCAGCTTGCAAGATTTTGAGACCATAGCATTACTGCTTACTTCTATTGTGAAGGAAATTGTTGAAAACGAATTATGGTGTTTAATAATATGAGAAGGAAGAGTACACCTTGATTAAAAAGAGCTTTAAAGAAATTGCAGAAAAGACGAGCAAGTAAGTAGTTTGCGTTTCTTCATCAAGTCACGCCCCATATGTATGTATATTAACGCTTTATGCACAATTGAAGCAAACACTTCCTTACTATATAAAATAAATATACTGAAATTTATTCCAATATAAATACACTAATATAAGAAAAAGCATGTCTTATTTACTTTCGGTATATAGCAAATTGGCTATATAAATTTTTTAGCTTTTGCATTAAAATATTAGATCTGATATAAATTAACAGTATATAAGTCACTTAAACAATGTTATTTTCTTTTGTAATGACTTTAAATTTATGTCCCCTCAATGTTAAAACCAACGAAATTTTTTCTTAAATTTTTTTCAGTGTGTCTCTGTGTGCCTCTGTGTAGCCAAAATACAGTAAATCCCCTATCCAACAAAGTATTTTGCAAATTAAAAACTAATAATTATATTTATTATATAATTATATTAATTTAAACCACAATAATTGTAATTAATTAATTACTTAAATAAATTGTAATAAACAATTTAATCTATAAAATTTTGATTTTGTAATGAAGTTTTAAAAATATGCTGGATAAAGCTTTAACTTAATATATTTAAGGTGAAAGTATATAACAGTGAACGTAAGTTAATATGCACAGTCGAGTCCTGATAATTTGATTACAGGGGTTTTCGATTAATGAGACTTGAGAGATTAGAAAAATTCGAAATATATGTTTTAGTTGATGTTCACATATGTTTCCTTTGCTTTTTCCTGAAATTATTGTACATTTTGTTTTTGTGAAAATGATAAAGTTGAGAAAAATAAGAAGAAGAAGAAATTGAATTGAAAAAAGTCCGCTGTGTAAGGCAACGATGCATTAATAGGTTAGTATTCATTGCAATGCGAATACAAATACAAACTAACGAAGGGAGTAAAATGTATGGAATATTTACGAGATCGAAGAAGTTTGTTTCGAATTATTGAGGTTTCCGATTTATCAGGTTACGAATTATCGTGATTCGACTGGATAATATATGAATTAATGATATACATATGTATATTCAATAAATTTTTATATCACATACTACGCAGTTGTCAACTTCTAAAGAATATATATAAATAATTTATTTAACAAAAAAAAAATACAAAAAAAAACAGATAGCCATCTGATCATCAACTGAAGTACAAATTAGAGTACCAATTCGACATAAGTATAAGAAAAGCTGTAATTTGTAGCACCATAAAATCGTGCTATAAAAATATTTTGTTTGAAACAATAAAAGAAAATAATAATTATAATAATAATAATAATAATAATAATAACAATTAATAATAATAGTAATAATAGTAATAATAATAATAATAATAATAATAATAATAATAATAATAATAATAATAATAATAATAATAATAATAATAATAATATAATAATAATAATAATAATAATAATAATAATAATAATAATAATAATAATAATAATAAACGCGTTACCAACAATGACTTTCCGAATTGACGAATAAACAAAAACAGGTAACTCAAAGCTAGTGAAGCACAAACTGTGTGAGTGTCAAAGCAAATAAAAGACAAGTTCAATAAAATCGAACTCAACACAAGCACAATCCAACTCACTTAAAAAATTACTGCAATCAAGTGCTCTGTGAACGTGAAACCGAGTCCAAGTCATATTTGGCTTAAGCAAACCGAATGAAATAGACTCCAACACAAACCAGCTCATACACTACTTGAAACAAATTAAAATAACTAAATCAGTTCTAAAGTAAACCAAACTATTAGATAATTCAAAAAATTTTGTTTGATGCAGAACCAAATTGAAATAAACCGAACTAAACACAAACTAAATACAAGCAATAAAATGCAGTTGTAGTCAAACTAAAACGGAAGTAAATCAAACACAGCTTCCAGCACCACTCAAACCTTACTCAACATTTGAAAATGCAAACTTAAAACAAACACCCTTTGAATTCGAAACCGAATCCAATAGCACCTAACTAAAATAATGAACTAAATTACATCCTGCAAAAATAAATTAAATCGACACATCTCCACCCGGTTTACTTTCACCACTCCCGAGAAGCCAATAAACCATGCACCATGCCAAAACTACGGCATTACAGGTCAATGGATCATACGAATGCGTCGGCCAACATACTCAAAAAGTGCGCAAAATCAATTTTGCAAATTATTGCAAAAAACTAAAATTAAAAAAAACAAATAATCAAATAATCAGCTCAAAATCACTAGTTACGATCACTCTCTGCCACTATCTGTAACTCACTCTTTGCTTATTTGTGTCTCCTTCACTCGCTATGTGTATGTCTAGACCTTACATTGCCAATCACCTTATTTTACAACATGCACTTACAATTTTGTATTATATATGTTTGTGTCTTTCTCACTCTCATCTTGCTGCTTTTCATTTTAACAGTTTAATAAGTTACTGTGCCTAAAAGTCCTCTTCAAATATTTCCTTTAATTTTTGAAACATTTCTATCTTCATCTAATACCCATAAAGTAAGCTTTATCAGCGACTTGTCCAGCCATTTCTATGCTGGGTTCTCCAATCAAACACGAACCAGCACACAAATATTTGGGAGTCTTATTAGACTACTTATTTTACTACTATGGTAAAACAAACAGTTCTTTCAAGAGCCAAGAAAATGGCGTGGCTACTTTCCCATAAAAACAAGCTTTCTCTAGCCAACAAAGTCGCAATTTACAAAATTATATTGAGCCCGATCTGGAAGTGTGCGATGCAGGTGTAAGGAATTGCCGCCAAAACCCACTTAAATAAAATACGATTGGTTCAAAGGAAAATATTAAGGAGAGTTTGCAATGCTCCATAGTACATGCGTACATGGGATATTGAAAGGGATTTAGGAGTCCCTAAAGTCGGTGACGTTCTTCAAATACAAGCCAAAAAATATTTGGAACGGCTTAGTTCTCACCCAAACGCACTAGCCAGGCGTCTTGCGGGAGAAAGCCTAAGAGCTAGGATAAGAAGATTAGAACTATGCCACCCAGAGGATCTTCCTGACAGAGTCCTCTCTACACATATATTTTTAAGTTAAAATGTAAATTTAAATGCATATTAACAATGCTGTTAATGTTTAATTTACTACTTTTGTATAGTCATTAGTTTTTTTTGTTAGTTTTTACATATAATTAGTTTAAGCTGCCATTAAAATAGGTAGTAGTTCACTAGTTTAAAGAAAATTTGTAAAAAGTGGAATTAAATACATAATATTTACAAAAAATTTTTTTAAAAAATAAACAAAATAAGCTTTGCGCACCATAAAAAAACCTTTCAGAATGCTTTTCAAGCTTTAGAACTCGTTCGCGCTTTTGAAAGCTTCCTTTCACTGTATGTTGTTCAGAAAATCACGTAGAAAGCTCAATTAGGAAAAGGTATTATAGAACAACACAAAGAGTATTAATTCAATGAATTAATACTCTTTGGAACAACAGCTGTGCACACGCTTTAGTCAGCTTTTAAGTGAAAGCTTAGAACTTTTAAAAGCGCATATGCAATGCTTTGAAGTAACGTCGTTGTCTTCGCTTAGATTTTATGAGGACGCTTAGAAGAATGTTGGGAGAAAACAGTTTTTCAGAGTGGTTTTTCAAAAAGTTAGCTTTTATGAAAGCAGGCATTGAAAGCGGGAATTTTCAAAGGCGGAAGCATATTTACGGATCTGTTGATAGGGGGATAGATAAATGAATAGTTAGATAGTTAAAGCTGTCGCCTCCGGGAATTTATAAGACATCATTGAAATATTAACTGAGTGGCGAGGATAGAAATAACTTGGTCATCAGCAACGGTTAGAGATTAGTGGGTACAGGGGGGCCTCCTAGCAAGAGCGGAATAACACAAAAATATTCATACGCAAGACGCAATTCTATTAGGCTTTTATTAAAATTTAAAATATAACGTTTTAAAGTGAAACTTCTAAAGGCGCATTGGTAGTAAAAATGGAACATTTCGACGCCAGGACGCAGCGTTCTAGGACAGACATGGAAGAAAAATATGTAGGAAAAACAGAGAAGGAATACACCGCAGACCTACAAATTTTGTGTTTGTATTTATGAGTTGCTTGAAAATGTACAAATGATACTCTCTCTTGAGCACGCAAGAAAAAATGGCGCTCTTCGTTGTCTTCTTTTTGTATGTGATGTTCATCATTATGGCGCGTCATAGTATCATCGCGTCATCGCATTATCGTTCTTTGTGTAGTATTCGAGCGTTGAGCCGAAATTGTGAAATGAAAACAAAGGGCACGCGCTGTTGTTTTTTAAGAAGTTTCACCTCTAGCATGCGTGAACTGCACACATGACTTTTTGTTTTGCCACAACAGAAATGTAAGACATGAGACATTATTTATATAATCAATTGACCCATTCATCAATTTAAATAAATTTACAAATTCAGCATTAAAAACCATTTCTTTGCAAAATATTCTAAATGAAGCATGCCTCAATACTCTCACATCATTTCAATATGCCACCTTGACTGCATGTACTCTGTTCGGTAACCATATCTTCGTTATTTGTACATATATACTATAATACATATATGTATTTGTAAATATGCATATCATACACACGTAGGTCGGTCGGTCTGTCTGCGAGCCCCTATGTAATTTTGTATAACAATGCTTTGGAAATCTGCTTTCAGGACTATGACAGCAATGTGCTTCGTCTGCAATTTGCCCATCATGTCACACCAGGTTGGGCTGGTGTGGCAGGGTGGCAACGGCTGGGACGACCTAGTTCGAGAACAGGTACCTAAAAGGCAGTCAATTCCGCTGTAAATATAATTGACTAATGCCCCATTATTCCTACATTCCATACTCAGTTGGAGGAGTCAACAATACGTCAAAGGCTCGGCGGCCGACGCGATTCAGCAGCACAGATCTCAACGCCTCCAAGCACATCACCACCTCCGGGCATACAACGTCGCCGACGCAGTTCTCTCGCCCAGCTCACTGATATACTGAGGGAATGGAGCGGCGGCACAAAGCAGCAGTCGCAATCATCGCAGCAACAACAGAACGTTGTACAACGAAGCAGCAGTAACAAAGGACACCTAAATCGTCGAGAGACGTTAGCTGATCTAGCGCGCAGTCTGCCATGGCGCACCTCAACCACCGACACTGGAGCTGGTTCCGGATCCAACACGACCTATATTGCACCGCGCAGGAGACGAGAATCAAGCGCGGATTATGGCATACGCAGCACTCGTTCGCGTCGCGACTCTAATACTGCAGAATTCGTAAAGCACTGGAATCGACGTGAGAGCACAACCATTGAAGAGCCCTCGACCACTGTGTATGTGCCGGCTGTTGTGGAGAGCTCGCAGAAGATCGTAAGTATGAACAAAAAGTAATTAGACAGCCTATGCCATAGATAGGCAAGATTACAAGTATAAGTATACCCAGACACGCATAGCACACATACGAACGTACATTGACTATCTCATTAACCTCTCTCTCACTCTATTTCTCCTTTTTTCGATTGTAAATACGAATCATTCGATATATCCGTTCCAACCATGTACAATACCTGCATACACATAAGACAATTCGACGAGACTCCGGCGAAAGTTATGTGTCTGGTTGTCGTGATAACATTATTGGTCGGACTAGTACAACACCACCGCCACCAAAATACCAATTAACCAAAAAACGTGACTCCCTCGCCGCGCCCGAATTCCCTAACTTCCGCCAGGAGCAACGTCCCTCGACCAGCTCTGGTGGTTCCGATTCAGTGCCGTTGATCTCGACTAGCTCTTCTCATTCGCAACAGCAGCATCAACACCATCATCACCACCATCATCATCACAATCAACAGGTTGACTCGGCGTGTCAAGCATTGCCGCCGCCAACCATTATCACCAGCTCAGTGACACCACCTGCCACTAGTCCAACAGCACCGAAGGGCCGTCGTGATTCGACAACACAATGTGGCCGCGTTAATAGGCGTGACTCTAAAGCTGGTCATAGTCCGGAACGCGCACCACGTATGCAACGGCTCCAACGTCAGGCGACCGCTTTTGACGAAAGTTGTATTCCTGGCAGTCGACGCGGCTCACAGCCAGCACTCAGCCCAGATCCGGCAGAGGATTCCGAACGACGCACCTCCCGCCGTGATTCGCTCTCGCCTGACAGCGCATCACGCGGTGGTCGGCGTGACTCCCGCACCCACCTATCACCCGATCGGAGCCACGATCGGGATGGCAGTCCGCGACGACACACGCTACGTCGCCAGAGTTCATCGGCCGCACGTAGTTCACGTTCACCGGACTCGAACAGCTGCTCGTCATCACGTGATCCGAGTCCATGTTCACGACCGACGCCATTGCCTGTCGCTGAACCATCCCAGCGACCTGCGATACGTCGGCAATCGACCACCGAAGAAATTCTCATCGCGCGCGGTTTTCGTCGACAATCGACGACGGAGGAAATGATTCGCTGTCGCAACTTCCGACGTCAGAGCTCCCAGAGCGACGATGTCTGTCGGTGAGTATGGGTATGCTAAAGAGCGCTTACAAGCCTAAGCTAACGTTCATCCTTACTTTGTCACGTGATATGATGTCGATCTATCGCACACCCAGCTATCGCGGTCGACGCGATTCCTCCGCTCAGATCATCGATGGCACCATTGGTACAATGACGGTGGAAACGACAAGCACTTTTTTTGACTCCAGCACACAGACCGGTAAGTCAATACCGCTTTTACTTCTTTACTTCAGATGTGCGCCAAAAACTGTTTGACAAATTATAAATTGAAGATTGTAAAAAGCTTGCCCAGACCTTAGAATAGAGCTGACGAGTGCACTGTATTCGTATTTGAACAGAGAGAACAGAACAATGCGATCCGATTGATGTGATGATGGCATATGGTATTTGAGGAAACTAACCAATAAACTTTAGGCTGATAGCAAAACTCCTGGTGTATAACATGTCATTTACCCAATTCGACAACTTTCGGAAATGGTTCGGTGAAGCACAGGATATTAAATTAATCTCTATAACTTAGAATGCTACTGTCTTTTCCAAACATACAGACACTTTATATAACCAGTTTATATTCAGCTTGTATTCTGTCTAAATAACATTTTTTTGGCCAAATTGCGGCTTCTTCAGCAGCCTTTGACAAAATTTAATCTTTATCGTTCCGCGAATTTAAAACGCTCTGCTGGCCTTACAATTTGCAATTCGACACTGTATTAGCAAATGTGGAATGTATCTCCCTGAGATTCGAATCTGACACCCTCCGCATTCGCCGTACAACGGTGAAGATTTGGCTAAACTATACCGCTGGGTTAAAGAATTTTATTAATTTAATTTTCCCTTATATTTATTCTTTATATGTGGCTTATGATGGATCTAACAATAATTTTAAGCATTTCTTTCTGTACGTAGTAAAATGCACTTAAAAAAACAGCGATTAATAATAGATAGACAGATAAAGATAGGCTGATAAAGAACTTTTTAACAATTTTGGACACATTTTAATCGATCTCATGTGTCTGAAGTACCAAAATATATTAGCAGATAAATCCCTGCACTTGAATAATTCAAAATTGTTTCTACTAAGTTATGCGCCAATATGGAAGTTCAAGTTTGACAGACGAAAAGCTCAAAAGTTTTGCCATCCTGAGAGTTTCGTTGTCTCTTGGCCAACAACAATAACCGTATGCTTTCTCACATGGAAAGCTTTCATTGCTAACACTCTCTCAGACTCTCGCTGCTATGGCAGATCTAACAAGAACTGTCAGTTTGTGTTGTTGCGTCTCCTCTATTTCATATTGGCGAAGTGTCAAGAAACATAAGCGTGTTTAGCCTTAAAAGGATTCAATGCACGCGTTTTTAGTCAGTTGATGTTGAATACGGAAACGTGACACAACGAAAAACGAGCCGGGCAGCGCATTTAGGGAGATAAGCCATAAATAAATGCCAAATAAACAAATAAAAAATTAACAACAAAAACTTGTTGCAAAAAACATATTTTTATTTGAATCCATGAAATTTATTTAAATAAAAATATTTAACAAATAATGATAAAAAACATGACGTAAATTTTTTTGTAATTTTTTTTTTTAAGAATTCGAGTTTAAACAATAAATAAACATGAAGTGCTCCTTTTGAAATACGTTGTGAAAGAGTGTGCTTCAAGTAACAGAAAGAAATTTGTAGCATAATTTTAGGCGCGCGCTAAAACGACAACAACAAGAAAACAAAAGCCGAAAGCGCACAAACAAGAAAGACAAAAATAATAACGCGCCGATTTCAGTTCAATTCTATCCGATTCAGTTGAGTTCAATTTAGTTCAGTTAAACTAAAACTGTTGTCGACTTTCCGGCACTTTATTTGCATTTTTTTATATTTACTATTTTATATTAATATATTTATACATATATCTACGAGTATATATATAGATATATGCAATCATTTATGTGTTGTATGTTGTTTATGACTATATATGTTTTATGACATATTTCAGATTTGTGCTAACTGCACGCCTAAAAGCAGGCAACATTTTTTTATGGTAGCGCGCGCACGCTCAACACAAAGTGTTTTTTTTTATTTATTTATTTATTTATTTATTTTTATTACATTTTCCCTGCTTCCCTTTTTTGTGGCTAAGTAATTCTTTATATATATACATACCCGCGCACACCCATGCAACACGTTGAATTGTGTGTGTATGAATATGCGTGTGTGTGTGAGTGTGTTGCAGCGGTCGTTCCGCCTACCACTCATTTTAGTGCGCTTCTGTTTTCACTTTCATTTTCTTGTATTTGTCTTTATATTTTGTTCTTCTTGTGAGAGTGTGTTTGCGTGTAGCGTGCTTTAGTTTTCCCTTTTGCTTTCAAATGTGTCGCCTTAAAATATGCTACAAAAATCTTAACCTGTTTGTTTTTATTTTCTGTTTTTCTTTTGTTTCGATTTCAATTGTAGGCAAAATCAATCAAAATTTCAGACTTCAAGCAAAAAGGTGCGTAGACAAAATACCTTCTATACTCTAAACTATTTAAGGTTAATATGGATATAGTTTCATTCATAAAGTTTCGCTCATTCAGTCCAGTCCGGTCTGTGAATGAGTCAGTGTCAAAGTTCAGGTTCAGGTTTGCACACCCTTAAAGAGAGACCACTCTAACAATCTAATGAATGACAGACAAACTAACTGAATGAGAGAATGTATGAATGAATGAACGAATGAGCGGGAGAGTGGGTGGGTGAGTGAACAAGATGCAAGCAGCAAAGTGCTTCCAAAAAGGCAAACAGGGTGGCAGATACACAAACTGATTGGCTTTCAGCCAAGCTATTAACTTTCACTTGTATCTGAATAAGTGTAAATTAAGCGAATGAATAACCGAATGAACGAACGTACCTATCAACAAATGAGTGCATGAATAAATGGGTGCTACCATCACTAAATGTACCAGTATAGATGAATAAGTTAAATGAATAAACAAACATACACCAGCATGAATAGACACAAAAACTCAAAGTAAATAAAGGAACAAAAAACCCAAGAAGTGCAACAAGTTTTTCAATTTGCGTTGCAAGAAGATTGGGATCATTTTACTCATGCAAAGGACATTGATTGATCTTACATAAAGTAAGTCAGTCTATGAAATCTATAACTATACATCTTCGATTCGGGTACTTATTAAAAAATATAGGTATCTCTCTCTGAATGTTTATGTGTATATGTGAATCTACACGGCAAACACGTCAACACTATCGTTAGTCGTCAGAGAGACACCTCTGCTAAACGACGTTGCTCAATAATTTATTCATTGGCCACGAAATATACCAGAAATAAATGTGTGTGTTAGTCGTTTTCGTATACGTTAGTCGGATGGGTTACATTAAATTAATCGGCTATGTCGAATCAGTAGTAGACTTTAGCAAGAATAAGTCGATTTTAATATAAATTGTATATATGGTCTATTTAATAAAATTTTAATTTATAGTCTATTTAATATAGCACGAGCAAAAATAGTTACTTCGCAGCTTATTAGATAGATTGTTATGGAACTCGATATATATAGAAATATAAGTACACCAATTGGGGGGAGTAATTAGTTTGCATACAAGCGGAATATAAGCTATATAAACTCGCATATACTTCAGAGTCACTAAGTTTACCTTCAATGTTTCAGAAAGCTCATTCTTTTGGCCTATGCCTTTGTTCAAAGCCTCACTTCGATTTAGGTAACACGATTCATGTAACTTCACACGGAATCTCGCGTTCACAGTCCCTGGCAGCTAAGACATTGCATTGCTACAGCTTCACAAAATACCCTTAAATACTGCAACTCAACACGAAGACAAATATATCTGTACCCAAACGATGTGCAAGTAAATAAATTTGGCATTCAAGTGGCAGTGATTTGTACGGAAAATGACAAACAGAACAGACAAAAGGCACAACCCATTCATTGTACAAACAATTGAAAATCCGGCGAAGATTTTCAGCTAAAATCAGAACTAAAGTTGAAGTCCCTATTTGACATTTCCCTCAGACAATTGAATTTCGCAAGTGAAGCACGTCCCATCACTTAATTTGCATATGATAATCAATTTGCGGTTGCACCTATTGCGGTAGTGAGATTATTTGCACTTTCATAAGATATTCGTAGTCAACTGCATTTTCACTAAAAGCCGCCAGCCTTTATGGAACAATTTTGCAATGCCATCAGGCGAAAACCACATGCCACAGCACAGATCAACGCATGTATGTTTACCCTTTCGCCCATAAATATGCTTTAAAATAACTCGCTGTCACGACAACTCGCCAATGTGTTCTTTACATAATTCAACTAAATTGAAGATTTTGTTATTAACATAATTTTCAGCTTGTTTGCATAATGGCGGCGCATTTAAACCTTAATGGAAAGCAGTAAATGGTTTCGTTATAACGCCACTTTAAGGGTAATACGAGCAAAGTTTTTTATTATAATTATTACTATTATTATCGAGATACCTTATATATACAGTTCAGCTGAAATGTTGCCTATAAAACATTAAATAAAATGTTGTATTATAAACATATAATAAGTTAAGTTTCCCAATATATGCTATGTGAACAATCAGAAACAAATTTTTACTCACGGGAAAAATGTTTGTGGAATAAACGTCTGATTAATTAATAAATGGCGTCCTTGTCTATATATTTACTAATTTCGATATATTCTTCTATATCTTCTAACTATAACAATTGAGCGATTGAGAGTTTGCGCGACTTTTGGTAGGACAAAGCCCTATGAGTTCGCGTCAACGACACGCCATTATTCATTAGTTCGGTTCGGTTATCACGCTGAATAATAACCAAAATTTGCTTTTAGATAGAAGTATTGGTACAGTGTCCATCCAGAAAATCAACATTATATCAAATCCGATCTTATGGAAATCAATTCAATAACACATTTCCCCATTCTTTCTCGCATCTTTTAAAACTGTTAGTCAGATTAAATCTAACCAAGATAATGCACTAATCCGTTAAAAAAGTTAGTTTGAGTGTCACATTTTCCCATCCATAATATCCAAAAAGGTGTGGAGAACTTTATATGAAAACAAACAATTCCATAGCCAGAACAAGAAACCTCAAATGTACTTTTAATTACACCGCAACGCGAGTTAAGTTGAGAAAATTTACATTTTAAAACCAATGAAGTTTACCGAAAACACAAAGTAAACTAAATAAAAGTAAAAAACATATTTTGTAAAAGTTTAGTTGGATCCAGTGTCAGCGCCATTCAATCAAAACGCCATTTAGAAGCATTCAAACTCGTTGACATATGAGAAAATCATAGCTCTCAGCCAATCAGTGTATACAGCAATCAATAACTAATTACTATACGAAACGATTAATCAAGTATCAATTAATATATGCTAATTATAATTGTCATCAATATTTAATGTATCGTCACTCACGTTGGGTCACTCTTATTGAAAAGCTCTATTAGACAAACTCGAGAAGCCTTTTCCAGATATCGCTGAAATTTTTAATCCAAACGAGAAAGAATCTATTTCAGCAGACCAGCTAGATACTTAGATGAGAGTATTTTCCGGAAGTTTTCTTCCTAATCGAAATTTATTAGAACCCCACTCAAGAGAACTTATTGCTCAGCACTCCCTGTTGTGAATGACCATAACTCGCACCACACCAAATTTAAAATATGTGCAACAGCAGTTCCTTACAACATGAAAACGAAAACTTTACGATTCCACTACCTCAATGAACAAAATCTTCGAGTTTACTGAATGCAGCTGCCTAACCACTCCCTACATTTCTAAGTTCTGTGCTGACCATGGTGTATAATGTCTAGGATTTGCGAAACAACGAAGACGATATCGGAGAGAATGACTTAATTAAATTCTTGGCTTGTATATATCAGAGTTCACGCTTAAAATAACGGCAAAACATAAAGGCGCCACACAGAAAATAAAACCAGTGCTAGAGAGGTAGACTGGTGAATAACTACGCAGTGAAATCATAGCGACTAGGTCTCTACACCATACAGCCCACACCCACATACACTTATCTTTTGATAGCACACAGGTGATTTTGTTTACGATATCATATACCGACGTGTAGGCGAATAGCAGGTGGATAGACATTTGGACATGCGTGTATGTACACGCGCTGTGGCGTGTTCGCATGTGAAGTCCACATAACTAAAATTCATGGGTTGCCTTTATTTACACTAAACTCACTTGCTCTGCGCTCTGGCAAGGCGTACGTGTCGACCAACAAACACCGAACTAAGACAACGGCTTTGATTACCTCCACACACACACACACACACACACATATATACACACACAAAGAAATACACATACTTGCAGACATGGGTGTGCCCACTTTCAATGTGAGTTTATGTGTGTATTGCATGCTTAAATGAATCTTCGGAAAATTTCGTATGGTGTTAATTGAACAAGATAGATAGACAGACAGGCATTGACACAGACACAAATAAAACAGTGACAAAGCTGAACGTGTGAAACTATGCTTCCTGCGTTTTTTTTTTTTCTCTTTTTAAACAATTTACACTTCTCCGAATTTTGTCTGCCTTGTTGTCAATCTTTTGTTGGCATTGCCGAAATCCCCGACTCGAAAAACAAAGCAAATATGTCGTTCGTAGCAATGAACGCAAATGCTTTAATAAAATCTTGAATCGATACGAATCGCTATTCTTCATGTCGAGGATATAAGATGTTTTAACACGAAATGCCCCGTGATTGTTTGAATATTGGGAAGTATTGTAGCCAACGCAATCTAGTTATTAAAAGGAAAATAAAAATATTAACCAAAATACAGTCGTAGCACATTAGCCTGTGACTCAAGCTCATGTCTACGTGCAGTTGCTAGTCTATGACTTAGTACTGCCAGACATTAGCATAAAAAGTCTTCATTAGCTTGGCGATAATTCTCTTTTTACAGCTACTGCAGCATTTTTTTTTGTACTAAACACGCAGTTATACGACGTTGGCACCAAACGTTTGAGAGCCCAATAAGAAAATTAACCGCCTCGAAATCTCAAATGTGTACCGCTCGATAAGGCAAAGCATCGAGCGGTACCACTCATTGTACCACTCACAGTTAAAGGCTGTAGAAGGTGTGTATGTCTGACATGAAATTGTTCGGAAGTCAATAGTTTGCACTTGCTGTATTAATCTCATTGGGTACATTTAGTATATACTAATTGCAAGTTTATCTAATAAAATATACCTTTTAGTAGTTTTAGATGAAAAAATATCCTGCCATTTTGATGTCAAACAAACATAAAAAAAACATGTCATAAAAACATAAATACTGCAACATCCATGTTGCAAGTAGACTTTAATAAAACACTTGACTGGCTGAGAAAGTGGCATATTAAAATAAACAAAAACAAAACAGTACAAGTTATATACACTACTAAGACTGTATTCACACCAATCCATATAAATATTGACTGAGACGACGTAATCATTCAAAAAGAAGCCAAGTACTTAGGATTATATATTGACAGTAAACTAAACTGGAAACACCATATACAAAAAAAGCGTGATCAAATCAAAATGAAAGTAAGACAACTGCACTGGCTGCTCAAAGCAAATTCAAACATTTCACTTGAAAACAAGCTCCTAATCTATAAGACAATTATTAAACCAATTTGGACATATGAAGCCGAAATATGGGGAGTTGAGAAAAAATCAAATACAAAGTTATTCCAGAGGCAACAATCAAAAATTATTCGCACCATCACAAAAGCCCAATGGTATATCACCAACACGGACCTTCATCGAGACCTAAGAATTGCGACAGTAGATGAGGAAATAATCAATTTAAGCAGAAAATACCAAACCAAACTTTCCCAGCATTCGAACGATGGTGTGAATACATTACCATTAGATGAACTAACTCGGCAACGTAGGCTAAACAGGGTGAGACCAGTGGACCTCACATAACACATTACTTTATTACATTACTTACTCATTGTTAATTGGTGTTATCTTTAATTGTTTATTTATTGTTAAAATACATGTATTGTTAAATTTCAGTCACAACATGACTTTACAAACTAATTGTAAAATTGAAATTCACCCACTTGTCCTAAATATTAATCTGCACAATAGTCGATTTATTTTTCTATAATAAACAATGTACTCTTCTTTTGGGAAAATAAAAAAAAAATAATAATAAAAAAAATGTTGATGGCAAACATCACGCTCGCATGCACTCAAATCATTTGCCTGTCCCAATATAGTGGACTTTCGTTAACTTGAACACCCAATAACCTGAACTATACAGTGACTTCTTTCCATTGCACACCCTATAACTTGAACAGGAATTAATTTCATGACTCGTTAACTTGAACTTTTTTTTCAAATCTTTCTCATTACCGTTTTTTCCTCTTACTGATGTCATTCATATTCAGTCGTCAGTGAGTTTTGTGAGTGACCGCCGCTAATCTTACATTAAATTCCTATTTATTTAATTATGGTTTAAAAAGGATACAAAACTTAAATTATTAACGATTAAAATTGACCAAAGAAATCATGGAATAAGTTCTACATAGTGTGCTAAGCTCGGAATCAACAGCCATTAATATAATGCACAACAGAAATTGACAGAGTTTCTGAAACTTTTTCTGGTCCTGTAAAAAAGAGTAAAATCAAAAATACTGAGTACCCAAAAACAGAAAAGATGTTGTGTCGGTGATTTCTGAAACAACGCAAAAGGTATGTGCCAATTAATGGGCCCGTTGAAAGCACATTTGAAAGCAAATATTGGAAAACTCGGTCTAATCAATTAGCAAATTTACAATGTAGACTCGACTGCCTTTTTCTGTAAGATATTGCCCAAAAACATGTTTTCTCAATTGAGCAAAATGCATCTGAAGTTAAACTACCCAAACAAAGAATAACTGTGTTGATAGGTGCGAATGTAGAAGGACAATCAAAAACTATTTTTAAAGAATTGAGGAGGTTTGCTCAAAATCGGTCACATAATGCTCCATGCCACTCTGGAGAGTCAAAATTGCTGACTGTTAATGGAGATATATACACCATGTCATCCACCAAGTATAACTCCTTTACTATAGCTTATGGATCAAACTGACAACAGATTTTTTATGCTACGAATAAATAAATCCTATGGGATGCCCCACAAGAAAAAAAATTATTTAGTAGACACAGTATCCTTCTTGTTTGTTTGGCTGACTAAACTCTTCTATAACATTTTAATTTAAGCATATAAGCAGTAACTTTGAAACCTCGATAACCTTAACAGCCTTTGTTTGTTGGTGTTCAAGTTAGCGCGAGTCTACTGTAGTTGAGTAAAACCAATTCTGACATTTGAATATTTGTGCAAAGCAATGAGAGCCAAGAGCGCAAAACAGATCCTAAGTTGGAGCAGCCTTGCACACAGCTCGTGGAACAAAGAGACACACGTAATAATCAACACTCATGATCATGTAGTGTGAGTGCGATAGAAGGAGAGCTGGAATATGAAGAAGGTGAAAATGAATTGTGTCTGTGAAATGTGGTATTGAACTGCTCATCCTTTGTTCTCTCTCTTTGTACGTAATAGTTGCACAGACAATAGAGTGCATAAATATAATTCACAAATTACAACAAGAAATATGAAGTGTGTTATTTGGGGGTTATATTCCAATAGTATCAATTTCAATAGTCAACTCAAACAGTTCGTAGTACCAGCCTGGGTTTAGTAGCACTTGTCATACAAGCCAACGTTAGACCTCTCGCAGCATCTAACCCTTACAAAATAGATTTATCTGTTAATGCGTCTATTTGGTTATTCGCAACAATAAATCCAACATATTTGGGCTATTAACGGTAAACGTTCAACTGTAAATTCTATTCAGTACTGAATAACAATGAACCAATATTTATCCACTTCAGTTTATTTATTTACTTGTTGAGAACTATGACGGTGTTATTACTTGGGGTGGACAACAATGGCAATGAGTACAACGACGACGGCGAATAAGACGATGGCAATGATGTTACACACTACAAGAACGACCTCTGCAACAAACAAGGGAGATAATCCATATAACTCATGTCATTGAAATAACAAAGTAGAAAATGGGCAAACAACAGAATGTTTTTGTTAGCCATGCTAGTTAGCATCGGCCTGTTGAGTACCACTGGCAGAGCCACTGTCGTCATCAACATCACTTATCCTCACTTCAATCATGCGTTCGAAGACTACCTGCATGACTGGTTGGGTGCATGGTCTGCCTCTTCGACAGCGTGTCTACCTAGATACCCCGTATTCATTATTGTCAACATACTCGTATAATACCATTAACAACTGTAATTTTTTTATTTTGTATTATTATTTACACGACTAGGACTTGGGTGTGGCGCTACATTTTGGGGTCCTGCTTACTGAAACTTTTGTCTTGTCCAAGAAAGACTGAAATACAAGTAAATACAGAACAACAAACAACAACATCCAAAAGCCATTTAAATAATTTCTTGGACTTTTTTCTCGTTTTTTATTTACATTGTATTTCCGTAATATTCACTCAGGCGTCACTTCCGGTTTTCGACATGCCCAGGCTTCGTTCCTTTCGTCCTTTTAGTGTTGAATTTTATATTTGTTTGCCCTATGTGCCCTATTTGCGAGTCGGTTTCAGTACGGTTATCAATGCTCAGTTTGTGATGTGGTAAATACTCGAGGTATTTGAATTTTGTATTGATACTTTTAGTGACTTCTTCAAAAAAGTCGCCGAGCTATAAAAATCAATGCCGGAGCCGTGCTTAGATAGTCGTCAAGCATGATAACAACAAGTGTACTTGTTTGTGCTTCATTCTTCATTCAATACTCGTAATAAAATATTTATAACTGACGCATACTGCTCGTTTTCACGAACACAACATTATTTCCAACATTTCATACCAGTTGTACGGTAGGGAACTCATTCATATTTGTCGTTATGCCTTATCACAAATGACAAGTGATGGTCCATTATTTTAGCCTTCGATATTAGCCAACCAAGAGAAACGTTGTCAACTTTAATTATCTTGAATCGTACAGCGAGAACATCACCGACGGCAGATTTTTAACACGCCACAACAAAATTTATTCAACCACATTTTATAGCTCATATAATTTTATTAATTACGTTTTCTGTATACATTTTTATTTGCCTTTTCCCCATACTCAGCAGGATTGCCCTGGGCAAAAAAAAAGGCAAATTTTATATATATATATTATATATATAAGAATATATATATATTCTTTAAAAATGTTGCGTTGCCTTCGATTTATTTTGTTCTTTTAATTCGATGTATTTTATTACGCTAATATTTTGAGTGGGTCAAACAATAAAGTATTATTTTGCTGAGGACAAAAAGTATTTGAACACCACCAAATTAACATGTAAAGGGCACATAACTCCTCCCACCCAAACAGCATCAAATATATTGTGTACTAGACTTGCAATAGGTTACTAATTATTTTAAAAAAAATATGTGCGCAGTTCACACGTGGTAGAGGTGAAACCTACAACTGCGGGCAAAGATTACATATTACGTGGGTGCGGAATGGAAAATTATTTTTCATTATTCCGCCCGCGACTTCGCTCGCCTGGTATAGAATAATATTGAACACTATCCCACGAGATCCTTTTATCGGAATAAAATTATGGCCTACCCAGATCGATGTCTATATGACACAATGAAAAAAACGTATGAAAATTTTTGTGCTGCAAGACCAGTGGTTTTGCAAAAACTTAATACTAAGAAAACTTAATACTTAAAAAAGAAATGAAATATAGATACAGCCCATGACAGTCAGTAACTACGTAGCATTCTACTGGTGAAAGAAGTTTTAGAATCGGATGCATAGTTTCGAAAATGACTTGTAACATATAAACAAACATAACCTCTTAATAATATTAAGTATAGATATACTCCTTGATCTCACCACATAGAAGAAGGGCAAAACAACGTTTTGCCGGAGCCACTAATATTATACATTATATATTATATTCCTCTCTCAGTAAATAACAGAAGGGAGTTTTTCTACCTTATAATTAAGCCGTCTTGCAATATATTATGGGACTGAGACAATCAATACCAATTATCTGAGGAATAGAACAGAATATTATGGAATGGCATCAAATACTGCTTGACAGATTCTATGAAAACTGAAGCAATGGCGACGGAAATAGTGGAATAGCAACAAATAAAAATCGTCGAAAGAAGAATAAACAGTAAATCGAGAATGTACAAAGACCTCTGCCGCACAGTAAACAATAAATAGCTCAAATTACTTAGGTAGGAGTGAATCATAAAAGTGAATCATGAATGATCTACTTAGTAAGAGCGTGGTGATATATGCATGTGTGTATGGGAATTGTGTATTGAAATGTATTGGGGGTTGCGGAAAAATATTATTTTCATCCCATTTTCAAATTTTCTTGAATTTTCTTGTCGTACAGGCTCTGGTCCATGCTGCTAAAAATCTCGGACAATCGATTTTTGCAGTCCAGCACTGAATGCATTTTTTGAGTTGCTCTGTTAAAAGAATATCAACTTTCCGTCTTGTGCTTTCTTGACAATCGCTAGTTTACATCGGTTCAGTTCTTAACAATAGCACCTCGTGGTTGACGATTCCCTTCCAGTACCACCAGACGCACAGCAAAAGCTTTCTGGCTGTTAGTCCTAGCATTGACACCGTTTGAGCTGCTTCACCGCGCTTTAACCATAATTGTTTTCGCACAACATTTTTGTATCTAACTCATTGACCAATACTTTACAAATTACAA
Organism: Cacoxenus indagator; assembly: GCA_035041755.1. Lineage (NCBI taxonomy): Eukaryota > Metazoa > Arthropoda > Insecta > Diptera > Drosophilidae > Cacoxenus > Cacoxenus indagator. Next base: position 1,331,358 of record JAWNKX010000244.1, on the reverse strand, counting down.
TATGTATATTTAATAAGAGAAAAAATTCCGACTGAAAAGTTTTGGTATTATATTTGCAGCAGACCAAATGAAACAGATATTGAAAAATTTCTTCTAATACAAGAACCATTACAAATTATGAATTACATAACGTAAGATAACCAAATAACTAATATATGGGTCTGTGTTATACACTGCATTATATTTGTACTGGACACTTACTTGCTCGTGGGTGAGAGCAGCGGAAGCACAAGTCATCGGACGTACGGCGGTTGTCCCTCGCTAAATTTGTAAGAGGGACACGCGCTTGAAACGGCGATTGAACAAAATTTAATTTCACTAATTTAACGAATTTATTTCTTGCTATACGCAAAATTTACAAATATTACAGAGCGTAGCGCGAATTGCATTAGCCACGACAAACGCGAATTAACTTATTTCGAACCTCGAACAAGACTGACTTGCTGCCTCTCACAGGTCTTTTCGGTAGCTTAAAACCCGATCAGATTCAAGGCGAAAGCTCTTTAAGAACTTTCCGCCGCTCTCCGATGAAGCCGATCGCTTCTTTACACCTTCGCGACGTGAGACTTCAATATAAAGTTATATTAGAACTTTTTCGCCGCAATCGAACTCTGTGATCGCAGCGTACTCTCCCGCTGAGAGAGGAATGTAAGCTCTATATGAATTATTACTCTTTGGTCAGTACTCTCCGAGGGAGTCTTTCGCACCCGCTTTACTTTTGTTCAATGTGAGTGCATCTGACTCTGTAAGAGCATACAGGTGTCTATGACAGACGTGAATAATTTGTAAAAATGAAGCTTCCCAAGCAACTCCAATACGCTGTACAGTGCTAAACGACATCATAGTTTTTTGTAAGACTTTTGAAGACAGGAAACCAAGTATTTTTGTAGCCGCTTGTTATTTAAAATACTTAATTCGGATAGCTTTTTCCATAAGCACATTATTTTGGTTGCAAGAAAGTGGAATTAAATTCGCCTGTAATGAAATCAAATACCCGCAAACGCACACTTTAATTACACCAAAGACCCATGAAAACAATTCCCGCTGTGCTGTCCCTCATAGTCGATGTGAAATCACTGGAAAAACTCTAACTTTTAGAGGTTCAAATGTTGAAAAGTGTTGGGTGCTGAATCGAACGATTGGTAAAAAAGAAAACCAGAAATGATGATCTGCTAAAGTACCTGTTTGTGAGAAAGCTTGGTATTGATTTAGTTATGTAGGTAGGGGTATTTTAAGTTATTGGCATAACTAGCCTTTTGATGTTAGCAATCAACAGCTTTGTGCAGGCCGGCACAGTAGGCACAAGAAGTTTTGACAGCACAATGCATAGAACCGTGTCCATATGCTAGTTGGCAGTTGTGACACTGAGTCAGTGTATTCTAGGATTTCGTCTTGTACTCTTGTATGGTTGTATTATTTACGTAGTTGGTGTAAAATGATGCTTTTATTTGTTAAATGAACTATATACAGAAGTAGTTTGTGGTAATTTGTTGTAGTTTTTTCAATAGTTTTCACATCAAGGCAATTCAAAACCAATAACTCTGGTATGATGATAATAATATAATGATTTCACTTCAGCATTTTGTACCCTGTACCCTGTCAAGACCAGAAAGTATCGCTTTGTAGGGCTTGCAGCTTTTTGTTTCATATGAGTAAAATTCACAATTTAGATCTCGAAGTTTAGTACAGATTTTGCAAAAGTCGCCTTCTCCTTTAATGAATATTTTATTACCAATGGAAATACTTTTGATATAGTAATCATTTATGTAGTAAGTTGTTGAGAATTTCTTGTATCAATTTAGTAGTCTGCTTTATGACAGTTGTAGGTGGCATTTTAACTTCCTTTTCAGTTACGGCCACAGGCAAGTCATCTGAGTCGTCTCAGTTGAAGTTGTTTTTAATAATTCGAAGTGGTCGAAAATAATTTGTGAACTCATCACGAGGTGATTGATTTTGGCTGATGCAGCAGTACCGTCAGTTATTTTCTTTTGGCACTTAATGTTTTTATTTTATTTTTTTTCACATTGACATAATAGGTACGCAATGACCACACACTGATCTCACATGGGGCAGGCCCAAGTGTCATCAAAATTTACCCAGTCACATAGACTGGGATCAGCTGGTGTTAGTTGCTAATTTCTTTAGTGAACATGCGATACCAAAGCTAATGTCTTCTTACTAAATATTTGGCTACAGATAAAAACATCATCAGCCTCTAACAAATAAGCATGCAATATTAAACTTAATCTAAGACTTAATTTAGAATTCAATACCTAAAATGATATAGACAATTCAAACAAAAATTTAGATTACAAGTTTAGAAAGTAAGTTATGCATTAATTCAATTAAGCCAATAATGTAGAGATGGAAATTTCAGAGTTTAGAACATCACGGCGAAGCAAAGTCTCAACGAAAACAATAATGACAGAACTGAAAGAAAAACTTCTAAGATAAAATGAATAAAGTTTACACTTTAGCCTAGCCATCTAATACTTTGAAAGTGTAGTGTTAGTTTTTTGGAGCATTGGAAGAAACAGAAGATGAAGCTGAAGCAGTGACTGGTAAGGTTACCTGCAAAGGCCTAGTTTTTTTCCTAGGAATAAACTCATGGACCACCATATGTGCAGGCCAGAAATTAGCGCCACAAATGACAGAAAATACTTCCATAGCAACTGAAAGCTTGAAAGAAGATCCTTCTCTAGGGCTAGAAAAATTAAACTTATGAATATTAATATTCGAAAGGTTGCATGCTTTTGATGATATATAGCGTGCAACGTCGTCACAGGTTGTCTCCTTATCCAACCTGGAAATAAAAACATGTTTACGAGGATCCAGCACCTTCAAAATACATGGCACTGGAGTAAAAGCAGTGTTAGACTGCGAATAACTCTTAGGGGGACACAAAGTACAGCAGGAGCTAGAAACTTTAGTAGAAGATGGAGCAAAAGTTACAGTAGTAGGACAGGGAATAGAGGAAGATAAACAAGTAGTGGAAGGAAAGTTTAAATCAACAGATGAAGAAATAGTAGAGGGGGTAATGGTAGAAGCAGCTACTGGATTTGGTACGGGATGGGACGATTGGGTAGATATAGAAGAAGGTAGGTATAGAAGAATAAGTGTGTAAAGGGTGGGAAGAAGGAGAAAAAGTTGCAGAAGTTGAAGCTGAAGTCGAGGCACGAGCACTACTGAGGTAATTAGTGTTACAGGGATAGTTGTTGTTATCGCTACAAGAGTTAGTCGACGACTAGTGATATTATTATTATTATTATTTTTTTTTTTTTGTGTTTATGTCTTGCCCTTATTTCCAACTAAGTGACATTGGTATGGTTGTAGTTGTTCACCTGTATTTGTACTTACTTTGTTATGTACGTGAAAAAATAAAAATATTAAAGTAAATCTGATGAAGTTCAACCACGTTTTGCCATGTTACACGCGGAAGTAGCCACAGAACAGAAATTTACAACGAGTACCCAACTTGCGTGGAATGACAATATGTGAGGCAAAAAATGGCCACATTTTTACACAATGCATTGCATAGTTTTAAGCAGCTTATGCTCGACCAATTGCGCTAAGAACTGTTGTAGTGTTTGCTAAGTGTTTAAGTTGAACAGAGTGATGAACGAGCACTTAGAATATTGAGAAAGAAAAAAGAAGTCGAAACAAAGCAAATTGAAAAATAGTGGCTGCTAAATTCGTCAACGTAGAAGTATGCAACCCAAATTGTTAAATCGGATACTTGATAATATACTAATGTATTTACCATATCCAGGCGCACTACTCTCTTCTATTATTCTGTACGCTGGTCCCCACCTTTTTTATAATATTATTATTTACTAGCAATATATTATTTACCAACAATAGCGCAATAAACTTGCGATTTGAGTTGATCTTTTTTTTATTATATTTCTTTGGCAGACTTTCGAGTTCGAATTTGATATAGGTATATACATATCAACGGCAAGCTGAGGAAGCTATATCGATGTTATACAGAAAAAATTTATGGAATTTTCCGACTTTCTCGTTGGACTATCTGATCAAAGTTCACATACACACATTCTCCATGATGACATCCATATATTTACCAATTTTGAAGATATTCGGTTAAACGGTGTCGGGGTCTATAGGCTTCAGACAGATAGACGGACAAACGAACGGACAATCAAACATCCATTTTTACATATATAGATAATCATATATTTTATTTATTATAAAATACCCTCATCAAGCATTTCTTTTATCTAGTCTTTTCTTCGGGAATCGAATATATTCAGCCATGTCTATAAATTCATGTTAATCCTCAGATTTTAAGTTACACTTATTTCTCCCATGTGCTGTAAACTTCTCGTAACCGTTACAACCCAACAACTAGGAAAACGAACAAAAACCAATTACTCAAAATCATTTATATGGCACTTCTTTCGTGACATAACTAACTAAAATCAACTCCACTCTGGATGTTGGGACTACTGAGTCGTATAGCTCTGTCTCTACTATAAGTTCCTGTAGAAATATTCTATATTTTTAACATATTGCCGAGATTTGAAGTCTTTATTTCGAATGCTGAATTTTTAGAGCCTCCAATTACTGTCTAATATTGCCTGAATAAATAGCTCGTCCACTTATAGATCAATCGATCTGCTTTTGCTTGTGTTACTCTCATGGTGAATGCCCGTCTTATCAAGACTTGTCTCTTTTCCACCCAGTCTTTCCCTACCCTCTTGTTTGTCATGCTCTTTGCTGTTGGCAATTCTGCGCATTTTCTAATCTTCCCACTCCGCTTAAAAGAGTAATGGTAATTTGCTCCTCTTATCGCCTCTTTCTACTCTTAGCTGCTCGTTTTTTACAACTTTCTTATATCTTGGTACTCCGGCCATTACACCAAGTCCTCTGCGTTTCTGGTGCACTTTAAATCAGCCTTTCTTGTCTTGTTTTTCTATACAAAAAATGAAATACCTTCACAATACTCATTACATCGCTTTCCACTTCACTCTGTACAATTCTCTTCAGAAAATCTTCAAACTCAAATTACTTGACTTATTATATTATAGTTTAGATTAACAGCGAACACACAAAGCCTTGAATTGTTTGCAGCACTCATCGGTATCACTTAGCTGCCAGCTTTGGCTTGAGTGTGAAAATTTTCCTCTGTCGTTTGTCATCTGTCGTTTCATACATTCTTACAAGTACAGTCGTACAGAGTCGTCTTGAAACATTCTCTTTCTTCAGTTGAGAGATGATGCAAATTACCTGAACACTGCCGACGAGGCTCTTTGATAAATACCCGCAAAAGCATCTGCGTATAATATAAAAGGGAACACTGCGACGAATTTCCCATTTCCCTTTTCTGTCGTTGATGTTGGTTTTGCGTCCTGTGACTGATCGCTGTAAAAATAGTAAGAAGAAGCAATGAAGCGAGCCAGCATAGGCGGTTTGGCTCTGTCAACAAGTTGCTCACCAGAAATCAAATTGGTCATGCTAACTGCAATCTTAATCATATGCCACATTTGACACGAATGAGTGAACATAACACGACATGGCGTGACGTGACGTGACGTGACGTGAACTGACTTCACGTTACGTAACGCAGCTCACCTTAAATGAGAACGTGTTTTGCTGATTTTGGTGTCGTCATCATTCGCTACGCACCTCTCTCTGTTCTGTTCCCACTGTTCACTCGATCAATCACTTTATTCAAATATAATTCTATATGTCTGCCTGTCTGTCTCCCTGTCTCTCTGTAGGCTTCTTCGCCAATGCTTGAGTAAAATTAATCACAAGTCATTTTTGTTGCCTAACTCAAAATCCCGTTGGATTATACCACATATACCAAGCAACCTATCGTGCGTCGCCCGCTGCTATCTTATCCCGGCGTTCTATACATTATTACAGAATTTGCGTTTTCCTGCCCCGGGCATCACTTTCAAGTATCCCGGAGGTGCTTTTGACTGCCTGCCTGGTTTTGAATATAAAGCGTCATTGCTGAGATTTTCATATTTGTCTTCTTCATCGTCTCCACAATTGAAAAGCTCACACAATGCACAACGCCTTATTTCGGCATGCGGCATTCAAAGTGGGTGCTGCCAACGAATTTTAGGCTTTCAAAATAATTAATGATTTAGAAGTAGCACACCACATCAATATTAATCGTTTTCATTGAAATCACAGAACACTTTGTGTGGACTTTGGGCCTTTTCACTGTAGTCGCAATTTCGGTACATTATTGAACACTTCACTTTCCTAAAGGAGTTTGGTGAAAATATTTTGCTGGCGGTAGACTTACTGAGCACACTGCGTCAAAAAGAATTTAGAAAGGAAACCGTCTTTAGATTTCGCTGCGAACAGCTTGGAAAACAGAATTTGCTGACGAGACTCTTCTGACGAGACTTTGCTTTTTTTGCTAAAGAAACTTGGCCGACCTTGCGAAGGAGAGTTTGTTTAAAAAATTGTGATTGTGGGAATTTGTTTGAGGGCCTTTACTGATGCGAATTTGCACAAGACAACTTGAACTTGACTAAGAAAACTTTGTTATTACTTTTGTTGGAATATGTGGCAATGTATTGCAGTTGTAGTCATATAAAGTTCTTGTTATGCATTTCAGGTGTAAGTTTATCGTGTATAAGTAGTTGTTTTCACTTCCTGTTTCTATGGCATTTACGTAGTTAAGAGTGCATTCTGGCAATTGCACTACCCGCTTGACAAAGTATCTCTGTAATGCATTTACTTCATTGTAGGATGAATGTCCCCACACCTGAACACCTGAGCTCTATGTGTTTGGATGGACCTACATACCGCATACTCAATGTTACTCCTAGATATTTGTATTTTATTACCGCTTAAAGATTTCAGATGTCGATACTTGGGGAAATCTCAACTAAAAGAGCATTAAATTATAGGCAATTTAAACGGTGTAGGAGATAATAATTGGCCAAATCTAGTAATTTATGTAAAACTAGCTATAAAATACAGAAAAGTTATGATAAAATAATTTATGAATTAAGCAAAATTCTATGTAATAATTTAAGTTATTTATATATTAGACCCTCAGAAAACCCAAACGTTGAACGATTCGCTATCTCACTAAAACAGGAGAGGTGGGTGTAATATGAGAGGATTGACAAAGGAGATCTAACTAACGGAATTCACATACACATATCTACACACATTTTTAGTTTCTATTCGTTTTTTATAAACAGTTGTCTAGGCAGACGGCAAGCATCTATGCCAATTAACTAAAGTTCTTTAAAATTGTTTAAAATTATCGCATTATTAGCCAATAAGATAGGATACTTGTATATTGGTTGGACTTATTAGAGCACAATCAATCCTGCGACGAAATGTATATATGTACCACTGTATTAGAATAAAACACTACTACTACTACTATATCAACAACAGCGGGTCCAAATAAAAATACCCATTCTCGAAAGGTCTGCATTTGTCTTACGGTTCTCATGGAGACCTTCATAAACGCCACGTTTAGTTTTAAGCTCACTCCCGGAGGAATGCTTTAGGTTTCTTGTTATATAATTGTGAACATTCATTTTCTACCAGAATTTAAAACCATTGAATATCTTAAAAATGCTTCGACTTCGTTACTCTAAAATAATTCACTTTTTAATTTTACATTGGAACCTTTAAATTTGCTGGCTCATTAAGCAACCCAAACAGCGTTAAATGACACTCGTCATATGATGTTTGGCGACATCAAATCTCTTACGTCGGTGCGTTCAGTCAAAAGACGCAATTCACTGAAGTCTTCTCAAAATTTCGCAAACTTGGAACGGCAGGCTGGTAGAGTGTTAGTGTTAGAGTGTTAATATCTACGCATCCATTCTTTTTGCCTCATTTAGGAACGACCTTCTTGTAAGCGCCAGTTGGGATGAACACGGAGTTTACTACCATCCTAAACATTTTTCTGTATGAGCGAAAACATCCATTAATAATATGGCAAAATGGGATTTTTCAACTGGGTACTCACCAAAACGGTTTACACTACAGAAAAATCCCAAACGTATGAGGCAAAGCATCCTCCTTTATTGCATATACAGTAGTTCCCGCTTAATTGCTATCCGCTTATTTGCAAAACTCCTTGAATTGCAACACAATTTTTTCAACGAAATTTCTCCCTTTAGATGTGTAGAAAATTACCCGTATAACTGACACCCGCTTATTTGATATTCCCTTTTAATTGAATCATACACTAATAACTGTCAAAAAGTAAAAGTATGAAAAAATTCCCGCATATTTGTGATTGTCGAAAAATAGGTCCACAGAGAAAAATTAATATTAAATAGCAACATTTAATGTATATAGTATGATATTTAATGACGGTTGAGAAAGGTCCGAAATGTATACATATATATCGCTCCATTTTGGAATAAAAACCTTGGAGGCCTTTATAAACTGCGACCATTAATTAAGCTGAGGTCTCTAATAGAGATGAGCCAGAGTCTTCGGAAGATGAAATCACTACACCACCCCCATCCACCACGAAAATGCTATTTGAGTTCTTCGAGAATTTTTTCTGCCAATCGATCAGTTCTCAAATGAGCTGGAAAAAATGGTGGCTACGGTTGTGGAGAGCAAGGGCAAGGACCGGGTACAGTCAAAAATAACACTTCAACCACTTAAAGTCTACGAAAATATATAAGAAAGATAAATTAGTGGTATATAAATACATAGTATATAAATACATAGTTTCGATAAAAAAAGGACTCGGTTAACAACAATGATCTCTCAATTATCCGTAAACTCGGATAATTGAATTCGCCGGTTAATTGCAACAAAAACCTTATATTTTCGCTGTCTCAATTAAGTGGAAATTACTGTAGAGTTTATAACATATGTACGTGAGGGTTGGTAGGGCTACTTCAATGCAACGATAAGACTCAATCTAGCTAGTATATTCTATAACAATTGAATGCAGGTAAATGAGATTTTTGGCTGCTTCAGAGAAGTTGAAATGGGAGATGTCAGAGTCAAATTGATATAAAATCGAGGTAAACATCCAAACGCCAATAGAAGGAGATTGGCTAGGTTACATGTTTTTTGTGTTGTGATTTGGGTGTCTTTGATGAAATATTTTCCAATTAACCACAAAACGCACGAATACTACTGCAAATGACGTGTAATCGAAGATTGAATCAAACATCTGGTGGAAAGGAAAAGGAATGTCAGAGGAGTTGAGTCAGTGCAGTCTGAAATGAATGATTTGAGAATTGAACGAAGAGTGAAGCACAAAATATTGTGACACTGTACGCAAACGCTGTAGGGATTGGAAATATGAACTAGATGAATTGACGAAATTAGAACTAAAAGTTAAGGGCCAAAGGAAAGACAGCAATAATTGGCACGGCATTAAAAACATTGACTGTTAATCGAAAATGAGACCAAAACAAAACTATAGGAGGAATTTTATAGGTAAAGCAATATTGAATTGACAATTAACAAATCGAGGAAAAATTGTGAACAGTAAATATTTAGCGACTTGAGGCACAGTTGAAATAAAGTTAAAGTAAATCAGAAAGGAGTTTAGAAAAGGTTACGGCATTATGTCATGTTTCACGAACTTCACTAAATTTCTATATAATAAACACTACTTTTAGGGTCATCTTGTTTTTTCACAGTTATGTAAGTTTTATACGTTAGAATTTTACAACTTTACTACTAGCGATTTCATAGTATTCGGGTGTTGAAATTTATTGAACTTACTTGAATTACGTCTGTCCACATTTCAAAACAAACAAAAAAAACAATTTTCCCGTCTCATATAGACTTGACATCGTAGACCTGACTAATTAGAATGAAGTCAATAAAAGGTTTTCAATATAAGAACATTAAATTGACCATAGGGTTAACTACACGATACAGTATATCTAAATTCTCGAAATTTTCAGCGTTCGTTGATATGGATTTACAAATATAAAGGAATTCACTGTGTATTCCTTACTTCGAATGTGTTTGTCCGTTATGGACGCCGAAATCGCTAGACAGATTTTGCTGACATTTTCAGAAAACCTCAAGAATACCCTGTATATGGTTACTGTTAAATTTGGTAATAAAATTTCGTCGAATTCGCTAAATATTAAGACCAACTCAATTTTGGGATGCTTTTCAAACTGTACAGATACAAATAAACCACAAAAACAAAGAAACATTTCAGAATTTAGTTTGCCTGCAATAATGCTCAAACTGTATGAAGTCGAAATGTTCAAATATTCGAATGAAAAAAGAAAATAAAAGAAAAGTGCAGAATACGAAATGCCACCCACAAAGTCTAACACTGGAAGATCAACGAGGAAATCGCATCAGCAGACAGAGCGCAGAGCTGCTGAAACACCCTAAGAGCGATACGTACGCGAAGGCAGCCACGCGCCGGGGCCCTGCTAGTAAGTTATAAAATGGATAAGTTCCATCATGGGAAACTGATAAGATTGCAGTATTCATTGTTGGCGACGTATGGATTGAAAAAAAATTTTGAATGCGTTGTCATGGGTGTGGTGATAATGATGTCGTAAATCAAAATGAGGTCGAGAATGCAGTACAATATGTACAAGTGCTTCAAATAAGGCAGTTGATGGGAACATGGTCTGGTGACATATAGTGTATTCTTATACGGTATAGTCGTATAGACGTATGTAACCATAAAGGATCATTTATTGGCTTATATGGTTGCATATGGTCGGATATTATGTTTTTAGTGAATGGCACTTCCTCCTTTAAACAATTTAACGTTCATTTTCGGTTTTCACCGAAGCTGTTTTTCGAAGCTCTTATACAGCAATATTCAAACAAAGGAGTCGAAGTGTGGAAGTAGAACTTCGTTTAACTTAGCGCTTGGCGTAGGCAAAAATTCATGACTTTATCAAAGCTGCTATCAATAGCTGACTAATGAACCGAACATAGGTCCAACTTCTGTTTTTTATTGCTGTCGTGTGTGTGTGTGTGTGTGCTAGGGCTGAAAAAAACCGGTTCTTTTCAAACGATTCCGCGCTGGCCAAGACAAATGATTGGGGCCAAAATACTTGCGTGTAACTGACTTAATGGAACTTTTCCTTTTTTGTTCATTGTTTCCCCTTCCTAGCTCATTTTACTTTCCTTCGACTTTCTCACTTCCACTGTCGCTCTTCGCGTTCGTCAAGCTGCTTGGCTGTTGAATGGCCTCTCAAAGTAAATTCTGCTTAATGAGTCGTATACGTAATATTAAATCGCTAACAATTGTAAGCACTCGATGCAATGACTTGTAATAATAGAAAAGCAGAGTGCGCTAATCGCCTTCGAAGTCATTACGAGACATACTTCTACATTCGCAGCTGACCCATTCTGGAAACGCAATCGTTGACAATATACGCATAAAAGCTTTCAAACTAATTTACTTGATTGAGCGAAAAAATATAGTTCCACTTATTATGAGTAAGATTTGTACAGCGAAGTGGACAGGCTTCATTAACAGCTTTGGCAGGTCACGGTATGACGGCAAATTAGACGCAACAATAGTTTTATGTATGTCTAAAAATTTAAGTAAAACAGATACCGGCTAGGTAGTCTTCTTAAAAAAGGAAAGGCTTCAAAGAGCACAGAATCGCCAATAAGAACAGCTACGCAATGTAATGTTAGACCCTTTTAAGAGTGTTCTATTCTGTGGTTTGGACAGGATGTGTCATTTCACAGACAGACAGTGATTAGTGATTTTATTGCAGTATTACATGTTTTTTTAAAATAAATTTTGCAGAGTATAGTTACACAATAACTTAACAACTATATTATTAGAATTACGAGTATAGTGTAAGTGAAATAATGTAAAATGGCTAAGGAAAAACCTTAATTATTAATGAGATAAAACTTGCAAATAATAACTTACAACTAGGGTTGGCATACTGACACTTAGACTAGCCTAAGAGTTAGTATGACGAATATCAACATAGGCAATCTTATTAACACATTGCGTGTTATATAAGAGCGTTGCGATTATTATATTAAGGGATTGATAGCTCGAATTCAATTCAGTTGAAGACATTGAAACCGACAACAGCAATGGTAGCTTAATTAGTCGTAACCCGTGACCAGGAAACTGTATTGAACATAATATTAGGTCATATAAAAAGTCTCCAAAAAACAAAAATTTTCTTTACTCAAAATCAATTTCAATCAAGTACATATTGGCCATTATTATTTATGACCTTTTGCCATTTTCCGGGTACCTTCATAATTCCATCGGTGTAGAACTTCTGTGGTTTAACAGAGAAAAACTTGGCCAAGTGATTTTCAGCGGCTCTTCGGTCGGCTTTTTTTTACTATGAAGAGAGTTTTACAGAGACCGAAACAAATGAAAATGGAAGTCAGAGGGTGCAAGGTCCGGGCTATATTGTGGATGAACTTCCCAACCAAGCTTCTTGAATCAATACATTCTCCTAAGGAAAATTTTGATAAAAAAACGGATGCACAACTTAACTGAGGCATGCTTCAATTGGTTTTTACATATTAAAAACCAATTTGAAACAAATCTTTCTAAAAAAACACATTTGATCCCCAAAAAAAAAGCAAACAATTTAACCAAAGAATAATTGGAAGAGTATACTTCATTTAACGTATTCTGTTCCAATAGTATGAACATTATTCTAATTTTGCACGAGTTTAACAGAGTTTGAGAGGAGCGCTTTGATTTGGTCTTTCTTCTTTCGATCTCCTACTTTACCTTCTCACGCACTCTGTACAATTAGGCTTAAGATTTGAATTTCCTAGTAAAGTTAGTGTCGGTCTCCTCCTTCGCTACAATTTTACATCCGCGGTTACCAAGAAACCACTCCTGGTCTTAACACAATATTCCTACTAACTACTGCCAAATATAAGCCAAGTGTTCCAAATATGTTAAAACAAAAACAACACTACATAAAATTAAATCTCAAAAATTAATAATACTAAAATTACCTAAATGTATTTTTAAGACGTAAAATGCAAAATATAGCCTCCAAAGCAGTATTAGCTACTACTACCGGCCCCCACACGGTCATGTATGCATGATCAATCAGTTGAGTACGTGTGCATGAAACTGCGTAATGCAAGAAGGTCAGAAGAAGGTCGTTCAATTGTTAATTTTTTGTTAGCTTTTGAAGTGTGCAGATGACAATGTCAATGGTGGATGCAGCTGTCGTCGAATGCGAATGTGCAGCTGTCGTCGAATGAACCACAAAGCAGAATGAAATATTTTTATGGGAAGCGACCCGAACGACTTCGGAGGCCTTCGTGTGCTAGCCAAAGCCGCTCTCGTATGATGAAATAACAAAACTATTCCGATATTATAGCATGCATTGTACTCAAATTTCACTAAACTATAACAAAGATTGATTATGCACTATGTGACCGTGAAAGATGAAAGATTTTTTTATAAAATATTTTTGTTGTTATTTTAATAGTATGGAACCGTATTTGTAGTAATGATAATAACGATTGTCCGCCAGCATAGAATACATAAAATGTATATAAAAAACCAACCTTCAAAAACACGGCTTCCTTTTCATTTCTTTTCGACGTGGCAATCAAGTTTTTTGTTTTCTTTTTTATTGGCTTTTTTTATAACAATACAAACTTTATTTTTTCGTGTGGGTAAAATTTTATAACTACGGAATTACTTTGGAAGTGTACTAGTTGGATTTCTGATTGAAGTCTTTCGAAAGAGTCATCTCATTTTTTCGTGCCCGTAACAATTTTAGCAGTAATTCAAATATATTTTTGTTGAGAAAGTTTTAATCCTTAATTGAAATCCAAAATTTTCAAAAATTTCTAGTATATGAAATTCTGTTTTTGGCCAATATACATATAGTTTATAGAAAAACACCACTTGTGCCGAAAACCCATTTTCGAAAACCAGGCTGTTGACGGAAAAATGTACTAATCAAAATTGCATTTTTTATGAGTTGTTTGCAAGTGTTCAAAACTTAAGAAAACAAATATTTTGGAGGGCTAGTTGTGTTGGAATCTGACAATTTTGTCATTATGTTCCAATTACGTGTTGGTACACTTCAACTGTGCAAAATTAAAGTGGTCTCTTGATAATGGTGTGTGATAATATGATGTGAAGCATCTCAAAAAAAACAGCTTTGTAAATGAGACTCATTTTTGTAAAGCGCTACAAAATTGTGATAGAACTTTATATTGAGAGCAGTGAAAGAAGTTTATACAAAGAAAAAAAAAAAAGACTTAAAGAAAGGAGGACAAAGTACAAGATGGCGGATAATGAAGTTGCGCGGTGATCTGCTGTGGTTAAATGGGAGTCCACATCAGCTGAGCAGAACGAGAATGTGCACATTATACAATACACAGGAGGAAGAAAATATACGCCACTTTCTTGACAGATGTCGATATAAAGGCATTTTTTTACAATTTTTTTTTTAAATTTTTTTCATTTGGCGCAAAATGTTCCCAACCCATTTCAATGAAATTTAGGGAACGTGTGTGATTGGGTCCCGAATCCGAATTTGAATATTTCTGTATATTACAAGTGACGTTGTTGTCTAGATCTAGACATGGGGCAGAACAACATCTGCTTTTCGGAACCACTAATTTTTATTTAATTTATTTTTTAATTCTAATTTTTTTTTTTTGATTTAATTTCATTTGGTAAACCAAACATTGTATCCGTGTGTGTCTGTAGTTCATCTGCTCATTCTTATATGATGCAACAAGCCCTTGTTGGGCTGAATTTTATTTCGAATTTTATTTTACTTTTTCTGCGGTTACTCTTACCGTTGGAAAGTTCCTAGTAAGAGTATTAGCACACGAACAGAATATAGGTCAGCTATAAATAGCAAGTAAATGCTTCAAAAGCATTGCTACAACCATGCAAAAATTAAGGCAAGCGAAGTTTAAATAAAAGCACCTGTTGAGGGCAGTGACCAAAATGGCAAGGCGACAATAAAGAGACCGAATTTCCTGAACTGCATTACACACCAGAAGCTTGAAATTGACACAAAGTAATAATAATACAGTAATAATAATAAATACAGAGTCTTAAATAAGTGCACAACCCTTGACTTTATGAGCAACTCTATTTTGGTGACACTCTATACTGCTGCTGAACCCAATTTTTATTCATTTAAGTCTTATCCAGACCATTAAACAGTTAACATAAGCTTCCTTAGTGAATATTAGACCTACGGTCTGCGACGCCGCGGTCCCACGTTACAACTCATACTCTATAATAATGCTACATTTCGACAGATCAACTTTTTTTTTGGTTCTGAACTTTATTAACAGATTAGACCGACTTTTTAAAGAGATAAAAGTTATAAATCGTGCCATGTGCGAATTTCATATTACACGCCCTAATAGTAGAGTAGCTTAAATATGGAAAACAAGTCGCGTACTTCTTTAACAAGGCCAAAACAATTTACTACAAGTACGATCTAAGGGAAAATAATCTTGCCAACCGTTATTCTCTGAACGACTTTAAATCCAATTCATTTCACCATTGTGCGTATTTTTTTATTAAACAGCGAACTAAACAGTTGTTGATTTATGGCTGCGCAGGCCCACACAAAACCTTAAGGTGGTCACGTATTATTGGTACAAATCATCACAAATTATTGGAACACGTCATTGTTGTATGAGTAAAAAGCTTTGGGCTATGAAAAAAGGAATACACACGAGCGATACGCACCCGTACCCGAATCCGTATAGCGGAATATCAATTTGACAATGACAATGAAAATGACTAAGTGACAAATAAGCATCAATAAAGGCTACGAGTACGACAAAACATGAGTTATGGAAAATATTGAAAATTACTGCGAACACAAAATGTGCTTATTAATTTGAATAACAAGTGTTATTATCGCGATTGAGGCACGCCATCGAGCGTGACTCGGTTGTGCTGAGTGCGTTTGTCGCGTGGGGCCGGCAGTTCGTGTCGGAGATGGCAAATACCAGGTGGCTGGTGGCAGGTGGCAGGTGGCAGGTGACTGGTGGCTGATTACTGATGGCAGGTTAGGAAAGTAAGGCGATGGAGCGCACAAACTAACAGCAAGTGACAGAGGTGGTGCCACTCAATCGAGCTCAGTTACAACCGGAAATGACTTTCTAATATAACCAAATTAAGGGCACATACACTTAAGCACCAAACACACATGCTCGGTTGTTTGCTTGTACTCCTAAATGAGCAACGAAATGTGAGTGCAGATGAGTAAGCGTTCATGTTGATAAGAGGTTCCTTGCCGTTTGACAAAGGTGTTGTGTATGAGCTTGTGTTTGGTATACTACTACAGTACTTGGGTGTGTCTAGCAGTGGCACAATTGCTTTTATTGAGTATGTGAGTGTTTTTGTATGGGTGTGTGTATATCTGTGTGTGTGTATGTGTGTGTATACAGGCATAAGTATGGGTTTGTGGATATTGTGGCATTGACGTTGAGCATTTCGCGTTTATCACTTCTAAACGGAAATCACATTCCATTCCGGAAGTGGCGACAACGGATGTCCAACATTATTAATTAGCACTCAGATGTACATAAAGAACCCCGCTAATGAAATCCGTGTGTATTTTTCTTTAAAAAAATTTTATTCGCAGATGAATACAAGGATTTGAAGGCCACACAGACTTTGAAGTAATTATTTGTTCGACTTTGTTGTTTAGTCGAAAGTAACTTGTTATGCACCCACGTCACTATTCAAAATAATTACAAGAATAAAAATATAACTTTCGACTATAATTTCGTCATATTGGATTAATTATTTTTATTGCCCACGTGTGAAAGAAAATGCTATGAGAACAATACTTGTACGTAGCAGGTCAACCTGAACAAAAATCGATATACTCGCCATAAACAACTTACTTGAATCAAGTTAAGAATTAATTTCCTACGTGTTCGGCATCGGTAAACATATAACTTTGATTATAATGCAATGTGCCGCACACAATGAATAGAATTAATGAATTGTGTAATGACAGCACAATAGATGAAGTGGTGAACATAGAAGTAATTAAACAGGTAGATGGATTCATATAGAAAGATATAAAAATATAATCATAGCTAGATAGAGAGATGGATGTAGATAAAGGTTAACAAATTGTGCCGAAAGAAATATGATACACTAGCTTTAGCAGGCACACTCTGTGCATTTGTTAAAATTAGTAGGAAATTTGTGTTGACCGCATTTAATAGTGAGTGAAAGTGACAAATAATAGAACAAAATGATTTTAATAGAGTAAACAAAGTGAGGACGTAAGTTTAATACCACTTGGATCAACAAAATATACATATAAACAGACTGCCTTTCTGCCAAACAATTCGGAAGAGTCTATAAAAAGTGATTGCAAACTGGGTAGCTACTTTGTGTACGCATCAGTAAGCTTTTATATTTGCGTAAATCTGAATAATCGAAATTACTCCAACAATTTCATATACAGATACATATCTGAAAGAACTGAGACAAAATTTTAAATATAAATGGTATGTAAAGTAGTACCACCCATTCCAAAATCATGAATTTTTCACAGTGTTTGTCATTGGCATTTTGGTCTTAGACAACTTTGAGTGAACTGACGAATTCCATTGATACCATCATATTGGCATATACACAAACGACATTACTTTTTAGTCCATCTATTGTGAGTAGTCGCATGTATTTAGAATAATATATAGTTTACAAAAACTAAAAAACACGCAAGCAGAACTAAAAACTAAATTAGTTTGGGCCCTAGTAAAATTGGTCATTTTCATTTATCATTTATTTCATCAGGATGATGATCCTGGTCAGGTCATAAGGGACAAAATTGCCAAAGAATTGTGTTGTCATCGGTTCTTGATAAGTGTGCAAAGTTTCAGTTTAATCTAATGTTTTGAAGTGGTTGAAAATAGCGTTCAAAGATTTGATCACAGATTACAAACAAACAGATGAATTTTATATAAAGTATACAAAAAGATTTGCTTGCAGTCTATGTACATATGTGCGCTGTTAAGATTTTAGTTAAGATTTAGTGCTGAAAATCGCTTCTAAACAACGCTACAATTTCTATGAAAAGCATGGGACACTTTCAATATCTTGTAGAATAGACGCACTTTTTGAGTAGGTAAAATGTACTGCTGTTTGTCATGGTCTTGCGGTTAGTTACTATTTCAAAGTTTTAGACTTTCTTAGAATGTTCAAGAAAATGGACCACAGTAGGCAAACCCTACGCCTGAAAAGGCTACACCCCTATACACCCATTCATTATCACAGATAAATGATAAGGTCATTGAAACTGATTATTGTAGATTTGATTTATAAAACAGGATGAGATTCGCTTGGTATCATGTGCCGATATTATACTAGATTAGATTAAGACTTTTTTAACTTTTCAAATGTTCCATATCGTTTTTTAAAATGTTTTGAAACTTTAGTGAGTCTTAGAGAAACAGCTGTTACAGCTCCTACCTTCCGAATAGCGAAAATACATTATTACAAATCGAGGGAAGACCAGTAAGGCGCGTATAGAATCTTTATTCTTTTTTATATAAGACTAGCTGAAAAGCGCCCACTTCGCTAGACAAAACAAAACATTTTCCAACAATTTGAATAAAAAGAAAACAAAATGCTGTTCGCTGTTCACTGTGTGCGCTGTACTTCACTTTCTTCTTCTCTGCCACAGCTTGCCTTCTTGCATTAAAAGCTTGTTGATTGAGGGTAAATCTTCTTGGCATGATTCTCAAAATAAAGAATTATATTTTGACAATTGAAATATTCAATAAGTTACTTAAATAACACTGAATGTCATTCAAAGCGAGTACTGATTTATAAACAAGAATACAACTAAATATTTGTTCATATATAAAACGTGTGCGTACTATTTTTTATTTATCCAGTGCGTTTGATTGAAAATTACGGTCAGCAGACGAGAATAAAACTAAAAAAACTTTTTCCACTTCGTGTTATATATATAGGTATCAAATATTTATAAGAATATAAATATAAAGCCAAATATTTTGTTTTCCTTTGGAGCTTTACACATACCCAACTCGGTTCTTAATGATGTTTAAAAAACAATGAAAAAATCCAGACACGGCAAAGTACGCAAAGGGACTTCTACCCAAAGTATATTGCGTTGCTAATTTACTAAAAGTTCCGTGAAAAGTAGCAGAAGGCTGAGCTGACATTGACTGTAGGCGTTGCCAATCACTTGGTAATTTATAATAAAGGCAATATTACGCAAGGTCCGAGTGTTGAGCAGTAGAACGGAAAATTTATATTAAAGATGGAGGCGTTAGCAACGATGATTGCCGTCTTCCACTTCCAAGTCAATGGAGCCACATTTGGTTCGGTGATGCTTGGTTGCATCATACGGCCAACAATGGCAGGATGGTCAACGGTGTTTCCGACGTTGTCGTTTTTAATTTAAGCAAGTTGCTTGAAAAATATTTCACAATTTTCGCCTCTAATCAGTCTTCATTTGAATAAAGTAACAAGACAAGAACACGGAAATTCATAGAAGGCAAAATTTCTTGACAACAGCGTAGAAACCTTGAAAGTAGACTACGTGGAAAAACATCAAGAGTGAATATTAAATTATTATTTTATGCATCATACCCCATTTGAGTATTTTTAATGTATTTTATGAATATTATTAAAACTTAGTTATGGAGTTTGTAACATAGTGTAAGAAAGATCGGACAATCGGTAAACTTTCGATCAGGGCGACAACACTTGTCCATATGTATGTCTGTCTGTATGTACTTAAACTAAGCCCTCAGGTTTTGTGGTAAAGAGATGATATTTTAGACGAACTCTTCGAAACGTTTGTCGCAAACTGCTGGATGGACTTGAAATACTACACCCATACAAACAAAAGGAATATAATAATTCGTGTTTCATTTTCCATTTAATTAAACTCGAAAAGTATTATGAACCTAGGTTTACTGAATACTATAGGTGGTTTCATTTTATTACGCACCCACTGGCTTATATTCTTCCCAATTATCGAGTCAGTTATTGGTTCGAAGAGTAACCGAAGTTAACGTATGCCTATTGTTTTTTTTAAAATTTTTAATGAACTTATGTCTGTGGCTATGCGTTCAATATGAAACGGTGTTGATAGTAATGTTTAAAAATGCACACAGTTATCGCATACACATCGCGCTTTCAAACAGTGGTACACTTTCTGAGGATTAAAATTTCCATTTGCCAGTGCAGCAGTTGGCCGTGTTGGTGTTGGTCATGCTGTGTGTTTATGCATTTCCACGGAGCAATGATAAAATTCATTAAAAACGGAATTCCGCTTTTCAGTTTAAAATCGTATTTATGTGAAGTTTGCCATAGTCGCAGTCAAGCGTAATTAAATTTTTATGCAATCAATGCAAATTAGCAATGTGTTTCTGTGTAAGCCATTTCGCGATAGGTCTTTGCACATAATTTGGTGGCGGAAGCGTGTGCCGATGTGTGATGCAATGTTAATTAAAGCGATTATACTCTACATAAACACTAAGTAGCAGTTGAGCGTGTGCTCTTTAAGCAGCTTGGATGTGCTTAATAGCATTAAAAATTTACACAAAAACAATTTTTTTTAACACACAACACACAGGAACGGTTGAATTTGCTTACGCCTAATATACAATAATTATTTGTTGCTTTTATATATAATTCTTTCATATTTCATACAAAACTATCTCCTTACAAAACAAAAATTTTCTGATTTTCCCGTTAGACTTTCACACCAAACTACAGTCGATTACTCTCCGGAGTATTCTAGAGTTTCACTGAAAATTTCATTAAAATCGGTCCAGCAGTTACGGAGTCTATAGAGAACATACATACATAGCCACATAGTTGTGCTATTTAATACGAGATGTGCTCAAAAAAAAGGTGACTTTTTATTTATTTTGTTAGTTTTTGTTTACTGATTTTTTGGGCAAGTCTCTGTGGATAAAGCAACCAATAAAAGTTTGAGACAAAAACGGCACAAAATTATGCAAAATTGTGAGTTAGTAAACCACAACTAAGTACGCAAAAACCACTTCTACCCTGAGTTCGACGAATTTCTCAATATTTCAATGCGGTGTAAGTTAGGCCTTTCTACATACACAGAGTTTAACAACAGTGGCAATGACTATTTGAAGCGAGCGCATTATTTAATTGATTTTCTTACGAGCCAACTGTGGTAGACTCGTTATGGAGTAAGAACCATCTCATAACAGGGCTATGACTAAATAGTGGGTGATGACCATTCAAAAAGTATCACAGACACACCTGGGTTAACAAATGGAACGCAGGATTTGGAAAAGACTAGCACTACATATGTAGTTCTATCTTAAATACAAATGTTTGAAGCATCGAAACAATAAGTTCGTCGTAGAAATATGCAAAGCTAGCAAGAGTGATGAAACGGCTGTGAGAATGGTTCGTTTGATTTTAGATATGGGTGTATAGATAAACTGGTATCAAAAGTACCAACATACCTTGCTATCACATCTATCTCAAACAGTTCCGCTAATAACGAAACTCTTGGTGCCTGGGCACGCCACCACCAGTGAAGATGGCGAGTACATAGCATAGTTTTCAGTGTCTGGGATAATAAAAATGTATTTCTAAGCATATGAGGCGAGACATTAAATATTAATCGTTGTTTGTCTTTATAACAGAGATTGGGGAAAACTGTAGAGAAGCATAGACCTACATCAACAACAAACAATTGGTCAATACGCGAGTATGAGTTAATTACGATGTGAGACAAATTTTCTCATCTTGCTGTTGAATAAAATAAAATGCCTAGATAGGTTAAAAGTGACCATTTCGCCTGTCGACCTTCTAGACCTGTACCCTATTGCAACCACTTGTAAGGATGTTGTAGTGGTTTAGTTGGTCGGTTGTCCACAATATAAGACCGTGTGTCGATATACTTGCATTAATTATCTATATATAAATAGGCCAAGACGTTTTCTTTATCATTATTTTACGTCTAAACTATATAATCGATTTGGACGAAAAGTGTACCATTCGACAGATAGTCATTTGCAGATGTGAACTATGGCCATAACCCCGAAGAAACACTAGCGAAATAACAGCGCTCAATAATGCCCATCGCGAAGCTCTTGTATTCGGCTCAATCATTGAAATTCGCTTGACGAGTTGTAGAATATACAAGACTCCAAAAATTTATTTACTTTCAAGAACAAAGGTGGGCACATAAGAGTAAAAGAACGACATGGGCTCTGAGCCAGTTATTGGTTCGTCTGCACAGCGTAATTAGCTTGGTAATCTCTTAAATGAGTTCGATTTAGAAAATCATGGTGTTTGGAGGACTCAACACGCCACAGAAAAAAAACTGTATTCATTAACGAACGTCAGCGATGACAGTTGACTTTCTGTTCAACTTTCGTAGGTTAATTACTAGCCACTGACTGCTCACAACATTAGTCATTGTTTGAACTCCTGAGAAATAAGGTTGGTGCAATGCAGTCAGACATCTTGCAGAAATCCAAAAACGAAGTATTTAGTTTAGTTTAAAAACACCCACATTTATTTAAACAGTTAACTAGGAGCCCTTAAGATGCTGTTATAGATATAGAAGCGAGGGAAAAGTGTGTGCTCACGAAAACATTTCGTTCGACAGCCAAATTCAATTACTTAACACTGTGAGCAAGTACAAAATAAGTCAAATAAACAACAGAACCTCGATTTTTTTTTCTATATACGTAAAGTGGTCAACAACAGAATATTACAAAAACCCCTAATAATGAATCGTTCATTTTTCTTATTATCACTACAGAACCTTCACCGCTCTATGAAAACAATCACTATCATGAGGAATGTCTACGCTGCAATTCCTGTGGCTTAAATTTAACTGGTCCGAATCAGAAACGTGCCAGGCGGTTCAAGGTAAGCATAACAGCTCATACTCATAATACTCCAAAAATTCGTTGAAGTAAACAGTAATTACAATACGTTAAATGAGAGCGATTAAAAAAGATAGTGTAAACTAGCGCCTTATTGGAAAAAGTTGTAGAAGTGTAACGATTAGAAATTAAAGTACCCTTAACGCCACTGTGCTCATGTGAGAAAATTAACTACATGAAAAAGTATTACCTTCAAGATACGTTTGGCTATATTTATCTTACCTTTATATTTTCTATCTACCTATCTAGTGATGGGATATGCAAATATAATATTTTTTCTAGAGCTAGAGAAGTTTAGAACCAAATTGGCATTTCAGTGGGCAGTGGTCTAACGTTCAAAAACTTCAGCCATTGTAGGTCCAAACAAGACATATTAAAACCTCGTGGTAACATTTCATAAAAATTACAATATATAAAATATGTATATTGTATCTGTATATATTTTAATCAATTTTAACTTTTTACAGAACCAAATACTTTGCGATCTGCATTTTGCAGACGTTGCCCTAATGGAGTGCTCCGATTTTATGCAACAGCTACGTAGCTTCAAGCCACAATCATTGGGTTGCGCAGTCGCCAGACGAAAGAGCTCAACAACTTTAATATTTCCATTGCCACCGCAGGCATGTTCAGGTATGTATGAATGCATCCTTGTATGCATGTATGTATATATGTATGTATGCAAAGTCATTTCCATAAACCACCACAAAAGTAGGACAATGAAACTAGAAATTTAGAACAGAGCAGAGAACACAGACCGTACAGCTCAGTGTCAAGCGCTAAACATCGACACTTTGCCTTGTCCTGCCTTGGATTCTAGCTTTACTTTACTTTGTTTACATTGTGTTGCGTTCCATTGCGTCGTAGTAATTTGCGCTAACGTAAAAGCAGAAATTTGCCTCAATGGTGTCAACGTCGCCGCAAAGCATGCAACACGTTTTTTAGCCACGCGTACGACTACGCATTCACCTTCCGCGTTGCCGTCCCCTGTGGATGTGCGTTCTCTCACTCTATCTCCCTCTCTTTCTTTCTCTCGCTCCCTATCTAACTCTGTCTTTCTATCTCTCTCACTCTCACTCCCAAGAGAGAGACAAAGCAAGAGATAAATCTTTCTTTGTCTTTCTTCTTTCGAAACTCATTTCTAACGCACTTGTACATCATCACATTAGTTAACACAGATATGCCCTATAACACACAAATATTCTCAAGAAGGATTTCCATCTATTTATACGCACACACACACACACACACACACACACACACACACACTTTCTACCATTTTTCATCGCTGAATTCGAAAGGTTCGGCTTTTTTACGGAACAAACTTTTTAAGCTTTTTTGCAGTTCCTCTCGCTGTCTTCTTCTTCTCGTTCTGTTTCTCTATCTTCTGCTGCCCCATCATCTTCTTTGTGCTTGCAGTAACAGCTACCGCGGGACAACTACCACCGTAACGTCATTACCATTCCTCAACGGTGCGCATAAAATTTTGCTGACTCTAATACCCGCGAACGCGTGGAATTTGAATGCGCTCGACATCAGCTGCCTTCCCATTTGGAGACTCATTTACATGTCTGTTGGAAAGTTTAATTAAAATGGGACACAACAAATGAGTACGACAAATTATTAGTTTCAGTTCTAAAGTTACTGAAAAACCTTCGGCTTTTACGATTTCATCGAGCTACTTCAAATTCATAGATTTCTTTTTACAATGAGGTTGAAAGATCTCATAACGTTATCCAAATACTTGCAGATACGTACAAGTTAAAGTATTTGGTGAGCGTTGTGTTTGCGGAAACTTTATGCAACTTTTGGAATAGGTAAAAAAAATATATCGAACCAATCAACACATATTAATAGTTTTGTCGCAATTTCCAAGACTCAACTTTACCGAATCTACTTAACGTATTTTAACCAGATTAGAGGAATTCGTATAAGTCACGCTAAAGTATGTGTTACCATGTGGTCGTATGATCATATTATATAAGTAACGGCATCGTCATCATCATTAACATCATTAACGTGCCATCATGAACAACCTCGTAATTATCAACGAAGAGATATACTTACGACTCATTTACGTGCCGGCGACTGCTTATCCTTTCTCGTATTTGTTATATACGTTATATAAGTTTTATGATAATGAAATTTTTCGCTAATCTACAGGTTATGAAAAGCATATATGTATATATACGAGTACATTCTCTACACCTTACGTTAACATGCTTGTACAGTTTCTTGGGAACCATTATAGTGGCGTATGATAAGAAAAATAGTAACCTCCTCCTATTCCCTCCTCCTATTGGACGACTCCGACAAATGCATATTATGGTATAACAATTTCAGTTCTGTGGCTCAAAAACGGAGAGCCTAATTTGCATACACATATACATACGGAGTGACATACAGACAGACGAACTTGGCTGATCAAAAATATGGTGTGTTCGATGTCTCCTTCACTGAGTTACAAACTTTATAACAAATTTATAATAGCATTCACAGAATGTGAAGCGTATATGAAAGGACATCGTTTTGTAATGTACATATTGTTGCATTAATCAGACGCAAATGTCCCAGCTTAAATTGTCAGTTTATAAGGTGTGATGTTCGTTTTCTTGACTAAAATTTTAGCTTAGGATATTGGGATTCCCAATTCGAGTAACGAAAACATTAATAATCTGACAATATGAATGAATAATGACAGTTGAATTATTTCTCCACTCACCTAAGAAGCCATGTCGCTTCATAATACTTAGAACACCTACAATCAGATCAACGCCTACACAGAAGTATGAGAAGGTTGTCAGTGGTAGTGATGAACGACATTGCAATTTTTCGATATCACTGAAATTGCCGAAATCACTAAAAGGTTATACAACAAGTGATTAGCACAATACATATTTTATTAGGTTGTTCAATAAGTTTTGCGGTACGATAATAGACGGCGTTGCTACTAGCCTAAATTTTTTTTTGTTGTGTTTGAACACTCTTCACATGAACGTATGTGAAGTTTCATATCAATCTGTCAATTCATTCTTTGTTTACAAGCCATTTAGTATCGACGTGTCACATAATTTTTTTACAAAGGAAAAAATCAAGTATCGTGCAGTGATTGAATGTTTATTTTTGGAAGGTTTAAAAACAAAGGAAATTTATGAAGGAATGTTGAAAGTGCATGGGGACTCTTCGCCCTCATTAGAAAGATGATAGAAAGATGGTTTGCTGAATTTTAACGTGGTCGTACAAGCCTTGAAGACGATCCACATCAAAGGCCTCCAAAACAAACAGCAATACCAGAAATCGTAAAAAAAATACGGCATATCGTATTGGAAAATCGTCGAGTGACTGAAAGAGATTTAGTAGAAGCCCTAGGCATCTCCTTGGGCAGTGTAAGCAATATTTTGACTAAAGAATTGGGTTTCAGAAAGCTGTGTGCACAATGGGTGCCGCATTCGCTGACAATGGAAGAAAAACACGCTTCGAATGTGATTTAATAATTATCCATAATAATAATTTGTCCATAATTATACAACAAATGTATGGAGTTAATCAAAGCTTATTTGCGTCAAGTGGAACTATAGATATTTAGGTAAATAAAATTGTTCTTCTTTAATTTTTTTTTGTTTTTGTATTTTATTTATTTTTTTAATATGTCTTAGTTTTTCAGTTATGCATGTGCATGTTTAAAAAAGTAAGTGAGTGAGTGGTGCGATACAATTTGATGTTGCAGCTACCTAACTATCATCCACATCCAAAATTTAATTACACCACTTGATCGCTTAAGGATCAAAGAATTCATTAGCTTTAGTGCAAAATTTGTCGTCTCGCGGGGGGTGGATGGGTACGCGTCGCTGTTTTGATTTCGATTTTCAATCAATTTCAATGCGAAAATTGCTGTTGTTGTTATTCTTTTCTGCGTGGCTGCCCTCGTTGTTGTTGTTTTCTGTGCTGCGTGCAGTTGTTGGTGCTTTTTTTTCCTTCTCATCGTACGTTTGCGGCGTATGCGTTTTCTTCGCTAAAATACGTTGCTTTCTTTCTGTATTTCTCTTATACTTCCATTAAATTTTTTTCTTTTTAAATTGCTTTCGGGGTCGGAGGAAGAAGCGCCGCAGTTTTGACTTTTTCAAAAACTATCGGTGCGACATTGTTCGAGTCTGAGCAAAATTAATTCTGACATTATAAGCACCAAGAAATTATTACCCGTTACGCAGATTTATTCACGTTAAACGGCCAAGTCCCCGAGATAGCCTCGCCCCATTTTTTTTCTACCCCAAAGTAGGCCTTCATAACCAAGGAATCCTAGTCATGACACTAGGACTCTTCGCCTGTTACCAAAACCACTAATTTATTAAATTGTCGATTAGCATTTATCTGTTGATTTATTTTCATCTTTTTTTTCACTTTTTTTTTGTTTTTATTCTACTTTCCATTGTCTCTTGGTCGGTCTTTGCATGCGTGATTGGTTACCAACACTTGACGTTCGAGGCAGCAACCTCTTCACTATATTGACAGCGGCCACTTTGCGTGTTTCTTACTGTGTCAAAACTTTTAAAATTTGCAAGTAAGCGATACCAGTCAGTTCATGTTAAGTACCATGGACCCATGCCTCAATTTGCTTAGTCATTCAGTTATAGAATAATGTACATGGTCACCTTTACACTGATACTAAGCCGAGAGTATTTCCACAGATTTCAGTAGGATTTTTGTTTTTTTTTTTGCTGTACAATAAACAATGACGCACATATATATAAAAAGATCATCCCCAATCTCCGATCATCTTGCTCCGAACAATTGTTGGGCAATAAATGTTCAGTGTTGGCATCATCAGTAATGTCCACACGCTCTGCATTATCCTTATCCTTCGAAATGTTTTCAATTGCTGAATTACCAATTAGAGATTTATGATCGTTTGTTGCTTTGAGGCCAGTGAGGTTGTTATCTTTACCATTAATTAGAATATCAAGAGCGTTTTCTGATACAAAAGCTCGTTCCTGTTTCGAAAGCAATTTTAAGCTGTGCTGCTTTGACTGCAATCGTCTCAGTAAGCTGTTGTCATTTTGGCAGCCCCTCATAGACTGTATGACATAGTTGTGATCACTCATAATGGACGAGATATCATTGGTATCGTTCTCCTCCTCCAAAATCTCCAGAGCCATATTCTCTTGGTTACTAGTATTTTTGTTGGGTTTTTGTTGAAATTTGAATATGTCATCTTCTTCCTCCCTAGCACAGTCAGACGCCACATTCACCTGTACGATGGTCTCATTCAGATAACGGAAAACATAATCCGTTAACTGGACACGTGTTACTTGTTCTGGTTCGATTATGATCTCCTCTTTTATTAAACACTCAACATGTTTTGTTACTGGAATTCCTACATCGTTGTCAACAGCATTCGAAATTTCCCTTTGGGATTCTACCAATTTCACGCAGACTTCCGCCATGCTAACACGCAGCTGCGTGAAAACACAAACTTCTGTAATAAGTACAATAACAACTACGCAGCAAACGTCAACAAATACTATTATGAAATTTGTCAAAACCTATAAAAGACATACGGATTTACGAAGAAAAACAAAAAACATCTTCATCCCCACACAATTCCAACTTCTAATATTTTGGAGCACTTTGCTTTAATGTTTAGAGCTGCAAGGCTTCTGATTTTAATATCGATAGATTTTAATTATCGGTAATGACATTGGAATTAAGTGAGTCTTAAATAAGACATAAATTAAATAGAATTAATATATAAGATTCTTTATCATCTCGTTGAGATGAGAATGCTGTAAGTTTATAAGAATACTTCTTGTGTTATGGTATATCGAGCTTTAGTTGGTCTCTTAGAGATTCTGCGGAATATTGCTATACTTCATATAATGAATTTTAGCGGAACTTCAAAATGAATTTGAGCTTTTATCTAAGATCAGAGAAAGTTTATACAGGTCAATGACATTTTAGAAAATACGTTCCATAAGTGTTCATTGAAATAACCATAAGTCTCTAGCATTCCAATTCTGTCATGTTCTTATAATCGAAATTTAGATGAAAAAATGAAGTGAAGTGGAGTGAGTTCCAATATAAAAAAATTTTACGACATATGAGTGATTAATGATTCATTAAGTCTTGATAGGAAAAATATGATACGGTACTTCAACGAAATCTACTCACAGTATACTTTTTTAAAAAATCTTAATTGGTCTTGTAACAATAGGGTCATAACCCAAAATTTTCAAGTGATCTCCCTTAAGCATTGTAAAAATGTGGTAGTTTTTCTCTATCCTTTACCCAAAAAAACCCAAAATACCATTACTGGGCTACGTGACTTAGAAATAAACAGACGGCCAAAAAATAGCATATAATAATAGTAAGATTTATGAGTTAAGAAAAATAATGGAGGAATAATAATTAAATAGAAAAATATATATATTTTTTTGGGATTTTAATAGTATAGTATTTTCGCATTCATTTTAAAATCATATTCCGAATAATTGAGGGTATATTACATTAGTTCTTCATGTGTCTACAAATTAGATCCTGAGTCTTAAATTATATAGTGGGATCCAATCATTAGATAGGCCATTCAATTTCTTGGTCTTTGTCCTCTCTTTCATATCTCAACCGAAATTTCAATATAGCTTTTATATATTCTTTTTTATTATATTCTTTGCTATATATCTGTATGTATGTAATATAAACAATAAAAGACTTTTGGCTCTTCTAAAAATTGAACATTTTGAGTTATGACTCTCTATTAAGGCAGCATTCGGAGAATGAAAGAAAGTTGTTACCAAGTGGAGTGGAATTCAATATTATTTATTTATACATTTTTATTTTGTAACAAACTCTCTGGAAATCAAATATGTTTTCTAGATCACTACGTGTAAACTGAAACACAACGTTAGTGTTGGGAAAAGCAGTCGGAATGCTGGAACAGAATGGTGTAGCTGTGTCTCAGTTTGTAGCCGGTAACAAAATCAATTACAGCTTTGTATGTGAACGCACAGAATGTGTAGCTGAGTCTGAAGCGAACCCGCCACGGTCCTTCATTGCAGTATTAATGATTTCTGTACGTGTTCGCATGAAGCAGACTTCCTGCAGCTGTATCGTGAGCGAAAATTACAACAATGGCGGACGAACATTGCCATTATGGCTGAAAAAGAATGAATGTGACCGATAAAGTCTGTTACTGTGTCTGTTTCTTTGTATTCAAACTGGTTCAACTTTGTTTCCGCTACAAATCGTCTGTCTCACTCGGGCTCTCTCCGTGTCATTCTCTTAAATGACAAGCACAGCTGACTGCGATTCAAACGAAAAACGAAAATGGAAGAGAGAACATTAAAGTTAATTTTGTTAATACAAATTAAAGAATTTTTATACAATTTGAAGTACGCAAACAACAAAAGTTTAAAGAAAAAGGAAAATGCAGGAACAACTAGAGTTGTCCAACACATTAAGAAAAAATAACTATGAAATTTTTGAGTGAAGCAAGGTATTTCTATTTTCAAGGTTTGGCGTTGTCAAACAACCCTAGTAAGGACGAAACTCGCAGTCTGTTCTCCTTTTTTCGGGCTTCAGCTACAGGCTGAGAAACAGCCCTCCGTAATTTAGTGGTAATATAAGTGTATTGTAATTGTTTTAGGGGTTTTTTAGGGGCATATTTGGGGAGTTTTTATTTACAAGTATAAGCCCTACCAAAAAGGGAAGATGGTAGTGACCGTTAGTGATTATCGCGGGTCGAATGCGAGTTCAGTCACTGCACTAAATGTCCGCTGCCATTGATATCGATCCAGATAGACGGATTGCGTGGTGATTGATATTCCTCCATTTAAGATGAGTTTTATCAAATTCAGTTACATTCCTATTCAGTAGAGCAGATCGCCTTTGTGATGCCTAAGGTAGTACGAATTTTTAGCCATGCCCTTTGGACTGAGAAATGCCTGTTCGATTTTTCATCTTGCGATCGCTTCAGACGTGAATTGGCTTATTCGTGTGCAGTTGCTAATATAGATGATAGTCATTTATGCTGGAAACCGTATGGAAAGTAGGATTAAAAAAAAAATTTATATAATTTCGTATTTCTCAAGGCCAGTGTAAATTATTTTGATCTTTTTTTTCTGACAAGGACGGTGAAATCAATAATATAATAATTGGCATCGAACTTTCGCCAATTTGTTCCGCAGTTTTCAGAGTGGATGAAACCATTATGTAGACTGACCTCTGAATGTAGTAGCAGTTGTAAATATATATAAAATATTTCAAAACACACATTGTTTTTTTAGGGGCTTTTTAGTGGTAAATATTTTCGGGAGTTAGCAACCCTGAAACAGACAGCTACACCATTCTGTTCCAACGGTAAGACTTGTTAACTTGTTAAAAGAACAAAAAATCCTATAAAAAAGCTTCAGCCAAACGAAACGAAAAATATGTTTTCCACGCCGAATACCCAAAGATATTTTAGAGGAAGGTTTGAAACAATTACAATATCCGAAAAATGATGAAAAATCTTGCGTGTCGCTTAATAAAAAGACCAATGAATTGGATATGTCTATAACACGTGAAATGAGAATGAAGTTGGATTATGCACGCCTGTGTTTGTTACGCAGAGACTGGCGGAATTTGGGCAAAATTCTCACAATGAATTGTTTCCACATGTCAAAGCATTCGAATCACGCATTCCCGATTTTAGTAAGGGTAAGTATCTCAGCTGTTAGGATTGCAACAGATAAAAATCAATGTCCATTTCCTATCTTGCTAGAGGTTATCGCTCCCAAGAACAGAGTGTTTTTAAAGGAATTATAATGCCTCTAGCCCAGTCTCGAATCTTTTTTTGTATTAAACCATTTGGGGTTTCTATCATTAAAGAGAAGAGTTCCACTTGTCTGTATTGATTACATGAAATTGTCTTGCTTTTCGGATTTCCGCTAATTTGCCACACGGTGCTCGTCGAAGTTCGGCTGTTCGCCTACCATTACTCCTATGGATTAAATATGAAACTTTTAATTCAATTGTTGTATTGCGGTGGTAAAGCGTCAACTGTTCGGGTCTAGATGGTGACTGCCTTCGCTGCATACGCTGAACATTCAAGGCATTTTTGCTCTAGCCAACTTGTCATGACACATTCTTTAAGTTTGCAGAACCTTCACTTGGCAGATTACATACATTACTAACATAGGCAGTTGTCCTCGTCTGGTTAACCTGCTTGCCTCACAATATCTTACACTATTTAGGTGGTGGATAATACTGCAGTGTTTTGATATCTCAAAATCATGAGAACAGTTTTTATTACGATTTCTCTAAAAGGGGAAATTGATTAATAGCAAGTACTTGTACAAGTAAGATAAACCGATCAATCGAAAGGGTTTAGTGCCCATTAAAAAAGTAAAAAGTACGGGGAAGAATCCGTATATACATGTATTATACCACAAACTTCTATTATACATTCGAAACATTCCAGTATGCCCACATTTGCCTGATGTACAATGACCCAACAAGGCTGGATATATTTAACAAAACCGTACGCGGTTTGAAGACTACAAATTGAGAAGCTTACACGACAACCAATGAGTAGAGTACGAAAATTGAGAAATCAGATTCCTTGAACTTTATTTCAATCTTTTGTTTATTGTAATTCGAAGTAAATAAATATTATTTGATATCAATAGATTTATTACAGCATTAAGCAATTTTTCATCATTTGTTCTGTTCTGATTAGAAGATAACCAAACACTTAGAGAAATAATTTTAAACAATAATCCTTTTGTAAGGAATTTATACACGAGTGAGCGTTAAACGCTGATACCGCTTTGTTATCACGAAAATGAATCAATGAGAATCATTAAATGATTGAAAATCAATCAATATTGATATAAAGTACTCAAAAATAGAACAGTAGCTTCGCTTTAATTTAATTTGAGGTTTTTTTTATCAATATATGAGAATAAAAATACAAATCGAAAAATTTTACAATTTGAATCAATGAGAAAATTGTTTGATAAAAAGTTCTCAAAGTGAACAGTTAAGTGCCTTTTTCCTAATAATATATAAGAATAATAATACAAATGGAAAAAGAGAGTACAAATCAAATATATAATGTATTCTGCTTATAGATAATCCTCAAGAATGGCATCGCGTGTATTTAAAAACATAAATTCTCACTTCGCATCTCTCACCTGCCTCTATGTCTGTAAATACACTAATAAAGATTTCAAACTCAAATTAAAAACCGGTAATTGATAGAACTAAACTGTTAATGAAACATTTTCAATAGCATTTCTTTAATAGACATCCTCCTCTTCCATTGAGAAATCAGAAGTTTCGGCTGCCTAAAGCGAACTGAAATTAAGTATTCAAATTAAATTAAAGAATAATAAATAATCGTTAGACTTACTTGATACCACGAATTGTAAAGAATACAATGCTCTTCAACTTTTTGTTATAGAAAAAGTAGTTGAATGCCCAAAGACAGCCGGGTTCGCCAAAGGGATCAGAACTTAGATCAGGATTGTAGCTGTAAATGTCACATTCTGACAGATTAATCTCGTCATCGACAGCAGACCACAGCGGTTGCCGTAAGACTTGATACTGATCTCCAGCAAGGGCGGAGAGGTTCGAGTGCACGGAGTTCATGACCCACTGTAGAGAGGGCTCCTTGCTGAATTCCTCAGAGTAAAAAGAAAAGAAAAACATAATTTATGATGAGAACTTTTAAACAGTTTTTATGCTTTTCACACTTGGAGAACTTATTTTGATTTGACCCATGGTTTGGTGGAAGATACCCTTACCAGAGGTCGGTATCGACAAGTGCACAAATATGATAAAAGAATACTTCGTGCAAAATTAGTTGTCTAGCTCGAAAATTAAGGGACTTGTTTATATACAGTCGGTCGTGAATAAATAAATAATCATCAAGCCTATCAACAATACACATATATTTATGATGTCTCACGTTATACATGCATAATAAGAGACCAGGTTCAAGCTTTAAAACAAACCTTTGCATCCGAGATGTCGTAGTCCGGTTCAAACGATGCATTCAACGTTGCAATTAAGTAGAACAAAGTCCTACTTGAAATCGTATCGCATAGAATGATGCCTTCATCGCCCGATTGGCTATTATTGCGTTGGAAGTTAGGTGAGAAATCGGTCAGCGTTTGCGGAGGCGAAAGTGCCTGCAAACCGTTCGGTCCGATTTGAGCTTCAGCTTTGAAGCGCTTATATAAAGCCTTGGTTGCGCGGGCCATTTTGCAGGAGTAGCTCTCAATGCGTCCAAGTACGCTTATGCCACTCGTTTGTATGGACAAGGCATTGTTGATTGCCTCAAAGCGTGAGTTCTCGAGTAACTTCATGACGCACGACCAAGGGCAATCCTTACTCTCTGTTCTGAATCCAAATACGAATTGTTTAAAGATCCGCGTTGATTTTCCGTTACCAGGGCGTTTTTGTTATTGTTTGGCGTTTGCCTTTTACCAGTATCAAAACGACTTTCAATCCTTATTTAACGATGCATATAACTTATATAACTACTTAATATCGCGAACCTGGATCAGGTGCTCGTCTAAGCTTTGCTGCAACTCGGAAGTTGTGGCAAACAGTAAGATATTGATGATATATCGTCACGATAGGTGATTGCATAGCCCAGACTGGAAGCGCGGTATAATAACTTCTCAGGTTTCTAAACATGGTATTCGGGTGCACAATAATTCTCTTCTTGACTGCAACTCTTTTCTCAACGATACTGAAGAAGGCAAACTCAGTTGTCTTTGTTGTGAACATTGCACTTCCACCAATAATAGGAAGGGCTTCACGCATTAAGCTATGCAAGACAAATTATTTCAATTTTTGTTTGATCCTCTTTTGCTGCGTTTCTCTTTATTTATTTTTATACACTGAATTTTATTTTTGTGGATATTTATAAACTGCTGTCCGTGTGTGTTTGTATGCGACCTTCCACAAGAAAGTATATGATAATGAAAATTGACGGCAGTTTTTTTTAATGTTATTTGTCACTTTGCCTTTTCCAATTAGAACACACCCAATTTTCCACACTTGCCTAAAATCGACTAATGTACTTTCGATTTTTTGTTTTATAAATGTTCAGAATCTATTAAATCGGACATATTTGTTAAAGAATGTAATAAGGGAAACATTCTCAAATATAAAAATGAACTTTTCACGAATGGAATAGCAAATTTGCAAAATTTTCTAATTCACTACACTGCCTTGACGTTCTTATTGGAAATCAGTAATGGCTATAACGATTATTAATTCGATTCTATTTATACACCAATAAATCGTTACTTGATTTCGAACTCACGGTTATCTACTAATAAAACTAGTTACGTACTGAATTGAGGAACGAATCAACACAATTGATTTCGGCTAGTACGCTGTGACCCGAAATTTTTTGAGCTATACAAATGTGTTTTGTGTTTCGTAGTATATAAATTAAAATATGTCTCATTTATTTGGTAGACAGAATATATTATAAGTGTGGAACTTATGTGTAAGTTTAAACTACTTTAATCGGTGCGCGAAATGCGACTTTTCTTTTTGCTTGTCCAACCCAGAAGAACTTTACTTCGAAACCAGTTCACAAGAGAATCCTCACAAAAAGGGAGACGCATATTGAATGTACCCGCTATTCAGTCGGCGACACAATCACTGCGCCAGCGTTACTTCCAAGCACATCTGTTCAGTTGAAAGATGTGTTGCGGTGCCAGGGGGAAGGAAATCGCTCGCAGTTCCCTTGCACTGTCGCTGATACAATGTGGTTTTGTTAACTCCTCCACGGTTAAGTGATGGCCGTCCTCGGTCCTCTTACTTATTTTACTTATTGACTTGGTAGGTACGCAATGACCACACACTGATCTCACATGGGGCAGGCCCAAGTGGCATCAAAATTCACCCAGTCACATAGACTGGGCTCAGCTGGTCTTAATTGCTAATATCTTTGGTGATCATGCGATACCAAAGCAAATGCCTACGTACTAAATATTTGGCTACAGATAAAAACATCATCAGCCACTAACATAATCAGCATGCAAGATTAAACTAAAGCTAATATTCAATTTAGAATTCAAAACCTACAATAACATAGACTATTCAAACAAGGAGAAAAAATGCACGTTACCAGTATACAAAATAAGTTATGCATTAATTCAACGATGCCAACAATTTAGTTTTTTAACATAATAAGAGGTGAGAGGAGCAGCACACGCAAAGTGGGTATTAAAAGATTTGCATAAGACATAGAATGGATCATGTTGCAAATAAGAAGCTCTACAAAAGTTAGGAGTAATAGGAAAATAGTTTCTAGTTGGACGTACCGGTACACTAACGTTAATCATTCTAAGTAAGAATGGGTGAGTTAAGGTGAGTTAATACTACCATAAATGAGGTTATACATAAAAGTTACACCAATGACCGTTCTACGACTAGACAAGGTAGGGAGGTTGATCAATTTGAGACGACACCGATAAGATGGTAGGCAAGCATTAGGATCGCAGTGCAAGTTTTTTCGACTCAATACATCGATCGATATACATCTAATATTGAGGATCCCAGACACAAGACGCATACTCCAGAATATGTCTTGCCAGTGAAGTGTATAGTACTTTGGTAGTATACGGGTCATCAAATTCCTTAGACCAGCGTTTAATATAGCCAAGAACACCTCCAGCTTTAGAGACCGAAGTGGAAATGTGGGTACCGAAATGCAACTTCGCGTCCATCAAAATAACAAGGTCGTTAAACTGGGAAATACGATCTAAACTATTTGAGTTAATGTAATAAGAATTTGAAATAAGGGCTCCACGAAAAAATGACATAACTTTGCATTTATTGGTATTGAGGATTAAATAGTTTTTGGAACACCAACGAGATAAAGAGTCTATGTCACTCAAACCACCGAATACAAAGTGGATGTCATGGTATTTGTGTTGCCTTTTGCGCTTTAGACAAAGACCTAGCCATGGACGAGAAAGTTGGACGTAGAGAGTTCGAAAGATGCCAGACTTCACATTAGCTTTTCATCAATTTTCCTTGGGCCCCGTGTTGTAAAGAAGCGCCTTATAAACCAAGCTTGGTGTTCTGCTCAGCCAGCGTCTACGATTCTGGTCTGTGGAATCGTTGACCTTGATCCTATTGTTGATCCTGTTGTGAAACAGCGGAATGGATTTCCAGAGTGTATCGATTCTAAGAATTTAATTGTGACAATCAGCTAAGCAAACATCTTCAAAATTCTGCCGTGATGTTGGACGAGGAACAGGATCAGCTTTTTACATACAAACTTAGGTTTAGGAAATTTAATATTAAATAAGATCTTAATATATGATACTTCTATAATATACAACTATTAAGGCGACACATAATCAATCGCAAAGCCATGAGAAAATCGCTGTTGTTTTTATTTAGCGTTAGCTCCGCTATGGGGTTGAATCAGGCGGCGTCGCCGTGTTTTAGCACCAACCAGCTTAAAATTTCTTGAACATACCAATAGCCATAGCTCAAGTCAAACAAAGAGCTAATGGGTGCATGTTCGCCTTTGGATTTGTAGATGTGTCTTATGGCGCTTATGTTATCATCTTCTTATTCTTCTTGCTTTTGGCTTTCTCCATCGGCTATTTTTTCATATTTTTTGGCTTTCGCGCATTACGCTAATCATTAAAAAGCCGACATTGAATAAGGATTCGGTATGTATGTATGTATCTCATTTTCTCTCATTATCATCTCATTTCTCTCTGTGTGTGTTTGTGTATGTGTGTGTGTTTGTGTGCATTTGGATGTACGTGAGTACTTAAATTGACAAAGCATTGCTTTAAATATATGTATAAGGAAGCATAATTAGTTGCTCAAAAGCATACTTGTTCCCGCTGCGAACTATAGCAATGACGTGCACATTTTTGCGCGTACTTTGTTATTTAATGACGTGGAAACAACCACATTAAAAATATAATGCTAAAGCAACTGGTTTTACCATAAGACTGCATAGAATGCCGCTACTTTGTTGAATGTTTTCCAAATTCTATAAATAATGCTAGGTTACCGTTTGATACAAAAAATTAGCATATGGGTTAATCAAAAAGTCCTTAGAAAATCCGAGATATAGCGCTCGATAACTTTTAATTCTTGAAGTTAAGACCAACACTGATTACTGTTAGTGCTGTTGAAGTCTCAGTACTACCGGCCACATATGTAGTTTCATTTTTATTGAAGCAACAAACTTCTGCGTATTAAAAAACAAGATTGGAAATGAGTAAATAAATAGAACCCGGGTTCTTCTGCTGGTTAGAGTAACACAAGACTTGCTTTATTGAGCTCCGGTCTGAAACTAAGTTATACAAATTTTTATGCTAAAAATTAAAGTTCGCGTCGTGTGCTCTTGCCGTTGAGGAACTGCTGACGGTGGAAGTTCTGAGGCAAAGTGTAATTTTGAGAACGTTTACCATGCTCCGCGTGCAAGGTATTACATTTCAAATTTTGTCGCATTAGCTTAGTGCCGTTATCGCCGAAAAATTAGCTAGCGATGCAAATTGTCTGGTACTTTGTTGCTCACGTTAACTTGTATGGAGCTAGAGGAGATTATATTGAAAAATAAAAAATATAGCACAAGCAAAAAATAGTCTTTCTATCTTTTTCGATAGGCCCACGTAGCATATCGAACAGATTGCATAAATTTGAATCAATTGAGCTACATGGATTTTACATAGAATTTTTGCAGATACCACGCGCCATCATACCACTAATGGTCCTGAAGAAATTTTCTGCCCAATTTCATTAGTTTGCGGGAAGAAACATTACTATTCAGTAATTAAAAGTACCGTACTTTCAGTAGATATATACTTCTATATTTAGCGATAGTTCTAGTTTGCAGCATCCTTTCGTGGAGTTTTCTTATCTTTTTGACAGGCGTTAAATATTGCGAAATCGAGTTATTCAATGTTCAATTATTTACACTTTGCGAGTATTTCAATTGGTTTATTTGTTAGAGTTTTGAACCAACGTGAAAGCAGCGAAAACAGCACAGGTCCCAATGTCTCAAAAGCAGACTCACTGTTGCACAATTTGGTGCATGGGATTGTCCGTGTAATGAAAAAACAATATAAATCATGAAATAGCGCAGATTTTATGAGTCTGATAAAAGAGAAAGTGTCAGGAGCAACTGACTAACCCTTGATTAACCAATTCCGAAAAGAAAATAACCTTTATTGTATTGAGTATAGGTCAATTGGTTGCCAAACACTTTGCCAAAGGAAAAATAAAAAATAAAAAAACAAACAACAAATAATAAGCTAAAATATTATTTGAAGTTATTTGCGTTTTTTTTACCACCTCATATCGTTATAAATACCCAATTTCATAGAACGTTGTAAGGCAAGTGAAGCATTGTACACAATACTGCCTGAGTGTATTGTGTGTCAAAAGTTATCAGTATTATTATCATTGTCATAATAGTCAACGCCGACCGTTGAAAAGTGAAATAAGTGTAAATCAAAAAGGCTAATGTAGCCGATATTCAAGAAAAGGACAAACTTTTTACAATGACGACGAAAGCTTGATGAGACAAAAGTTTGACGCAGCTTCACCGAACCAGCGACAGTTTCGAACGTACAGCAGTAAGTTCTATTCGAACCCACTTCACATAAATATAATAAAAATAATATTTATACATGTGCACATATGTCGAACTACGCAATGTGGCCAGAAAGTAACCAAAGATACTTTGAAAGTTGCCGTCGTCCTTTGTCATTTTCAAGTTGATATTGTTTGATGATACTCGTACTCGTAACAATGCTGGGTGGTATTGAAGTTGATGACGTCGATGTTGGTGTGGAGGAAGAAATTGGCACAACAAGATATACAAACAGACTCAGTGCCGACAGTTAAGCGGAGAGATAGAAAAGAAGGCACTCAGGCAAGCAAGCAAGCAAGCAGCCAAGAAAAGAAGAAAGTAACTATTAAGGAAATGAAACTTAAAGCATAAGATACAACATACTGTAAGGCGCAAGGAAAGAGACAGAAACCAACTGAGAGATAAATAGGCTGGCAAATGATGAGAGTTGTCAACATCTTCATCTTAAGTACGGCAAACAAGACTAAGAAAACCCATATCTACGAGTATGATGTTCGTGCAATAATGTCAGCACAAAAAGGATGCATATGCCTACATACGATCATACTATATAGTACGAGTAGTACTATATCGTCATTATAATGTAAAGTGTTTATTATGGTCGAGAGCTCTTCACACACAGATTGGCAAGCACGCAGACGCTGCCAGTCGTAATCCAGTCGTAATTGTCCTGCAACTTGCAATCATAAAAAATTGCTCAAGTATTTTTAAACCTTTAGTAATAAATGTCTCATTGATCGGACAATGTATACATGTACTACACATATTTACTTGTAGTCATAGTAGGGTTATAGATAGAATGGGGCAAATAACCTTTCAAATCAAACGTACGAAACACCCCATGATTTCCTACCTAGTGTATGCGAGTTTGGGCTATGCTCAAAACTAAATAATTTTGTTTGGGTTTCAATAACCTAAACGTATTAGTACTGATTATGTATAAAGTTCCGGTGCAGCATCTCTATTACATAAAGCATTTCAATTATCAATTAAAGACTTGCCACGCAGATTCGCAGGAACACGCGCTGGGGCAGCCTTTTACGTGTTTTTTCATTTTCTTGGAAAGTGAGGGAATCATGATGCGTTGTCTAATTAAACATCATGATTTAAAAAAAATATGAACATATTTTTGGTTGCTGATTAAGAGAATTGTTTAATTGAATTTCGTATTTTAGGGAAGCCATTGCATGCCTTTTTATTATTACAGCGTGTACTTTGATAGTTGATGTGCGTTTTTGTGAACCCTAAATTTTTTTAAGCTCCACATACATTTCGTGGCATTTTGTTAATAGCCTCATGTGCAACGTGCGGTTACAATTTCCATTGCTATTTCGACAGCGTATGTGTCATATAGACTGGAGACTCCTCGTGTGTGGCTAAATGTGTATCTGCATTTATGTCTGTGCTTGTATCTGTATCTGTGTAAGTGTGTGTTTTTTATAGCAATTTTCACTTCATCTATGAATGGTTTCCGACTGAATTCGCTCAACGCACCGATCACGTTGAGCTTTAAGACAAACTGGTTTTCATTTGGATAAGCATTGGTTTACGGATTTACTGATTTTTAATTTGCATTTACGAAATAGCAACAACAACAACAAAAATTTTAATTTTCTTGTTATTTGCAGGTGAGTTGAAAATGGCGCCAACATGCGTAAGTTATTTTTTTTGCCTTAACTAAATCTATACTAATATTATAAAGAGGTAATGTTTGTTTGGCTGTTAGAAGTAATCTTCAAAACTGCTCATCGATTCGATTTTAAAAATTCTTTAGCCAGTAGAATGCTACGTGGTTACTGAGTGTAATGGGGTTTGTCTATTTTTGATAATTTAAAGTAAAATATGTTTTTTCTGAGGCTCCTTAGTTATTACTAAGAAATATGTGTAACGCAGCAAATAGTATTTAATCGTACTTCCTAATATATAATTATAAATGTAAAAAAATGCCGGATAGAGCTCGACCTGGAGAGGACATACTTTTATTCCGATAAAAGGATCCCGTGAAATAATTTTCAATGTTTGAATCTAGTATGAGATACAGTAAAGTTTTTATGATATCACTGCAATTTCTCATTCTAACTAAAATAATTGAAACTGAAAAATATAACTGTAGGTGTGACTGCCCTCATGAACTTATTAGGTGTTTGCATTGAAACTCGGCTGTAAAAGTTATATTTCACTGAACTAGCAACACTGAATTAGTTATATCCAACAAGATGGAAGAACCTTGTGGAGGACCTATGCTCCCAAGACGAATGAATAAAGATATAAAAATAAAATCTTATGATTTTGTGTCACCGACTTGCTAATGCTTATTTAGTTTTCTGTTTTTGGTTTTTATGTTTTGATATGTGATGCCAACATGTTTCATACAAAACTGTATTTTATACAAAAAACGAACTGCTTTACGTTACAACGTTTTACTTGGAACATCAGTTCTCGTGATTGGCTGGAAAATCTCGACTTTCACCGTGGACTTTCACATTAAATTTCAAGTAAAAGCCTTTTCCATGATAACATCCATGTACGAGTATTTACCAGTTTTCATGGTGCTCGTGCACGTTGCTCATCGTTACAGGGTAGGGAATACGTAAACAGAACAATCATTTATAATTAAATTAAAAGAAAAAAAAATAAAAATCCGATAACATCGGAAAGCCTAAAGTATGTCTCAGCCAATGAAGTTCTGCAATATTTTCCTATTTCCTTCCGGTTGTTACTTGACGAATTCAAAACTAAATCTTGATATATTGTATGACATAAACAGCTCCGCTGACCGAAAATTTCGAACCAGATTGGATTCCCTAATTTTATACTTAACGCAATGTTTGGTGGCAAAAACTCGATTGCCGCCACTTTAATTTTGTGTCACATTTACTTGACAGCAATGAACACAGAATGCTTAAACATGCTGTCGCATTCTATAATAGATACAAAATTGAACACTAGCACAAATATTGAAGAGAAAATCAACGACCTCATATCGAAACGAGAAACTGCCTGTCTGGCGCCTATAATCATTCAGTATTCGTTGAAAGGACGACGACATTGCGAACGCAAGGGGTACGAGTGATTGAACGCCAAGGACGATTGTGCTAAGATGAAAATTAAACTAACGAACACTTCTGAATTACATAAAAACACTTGCCAATGAACCTTAATTGCTGATTACGCATACGCCATGTTGTATGGAATTTATTTCTATTCTTCTTTCACGGCTTTGAAATTATTTTCTCTACAAGTGTGACTGCATCTCGCTGTGCTTCGTTTGGTATACATATTTTCCATATTTTCCAGGATCTTACTGGAAAGTAGCCAACCTAGCCTCTACATGTTTATCGCAATGTCCAGATTCATTCTAACCTAACCCAAGTAAACCGATAACAGATTACAAAATTAGGTTTTTCCGCAAGTTATCGACTATGTAATACTGTAAATCGACCTCATTAACCCTACTGCTTCAAATAGATACGTCTTCGACAGATTATCGAAAATTGCAGATTCCAAACGGCAAAAAAACTTCAACAACTTGAG
This sequence comes from Cacoxenus indagator, assembly GCA_035041755.1. Lineage (NCBI taxonomy): Eukaryota > Metazoa > Arthropoda > Insecta > Diptera > Drosophilidae > Cacoxenus > Cacoxenus indagator. Next base: position 1,288,340 of record JAWNKX010000244.1, on the reverse strand, counting down.
TAAAAAGATTTTTATCTGTTCATGATTGTATTCATAAAATCTCACCTCACCTCTCATCGATTTCTTACAGCAAATAGAGCAGAGCACCGAAAGAATCGAAATCAGAAAAAGCAAATCGCTTGCATACTGCAAGGCGCTTTAGCACAAAAATATACTTATGAATTATGAGAGATATTTCAATATTATGTGTTGGCAATTGCTAATACGTGCATGGATGTGGGTGTGTGTTTTATTGTTACGCATAATTCAATCATTAAAATTTTCAGCACGTATCAACGCAACACTTGTCAACGTGGGATCAAGTATATTTATTTGTTTTTCTTTGTTCGGTTCCTTTTTGCTGCCTTCGTATACCTATTCATTCCAACTGCCAAAATATCTGAACGCTAATTCAAACCAAAAAAACTTCGCCACAGGCATAGGAAAATTGTAAACCTTTTATTCAAGAATGAACATGTATAGGTAGCACCATTCACGGTTTTATTTGGTGTAAGCAGCACATAGTAGTACCTTTGTTTTTGTGAATGACGCGCTTTTGCATAGATTTAAAATGTTGCTCGGATTCATCCATGATTTTTTGTATTTTTGATTATCAAATCCATTTGTATGGCCAATTACAATTCGTCACAAATTACTTTTTTCTTTCTACGCCATGCCAGCAAAGAAATCGAAATATTGGAGCAGTTCGCAATGTCACTGTGTAAGCTACCGGAAACTTTTAATTCGTCAACATCATATGCTTTAGCAAGGTCTTTTTAAAGCTTCTAATTGTTTGTCAACTTCAATTCAGCACTTTAAACGAGGATATTCAAGGCTTCAATTTCCTCTACGAAATCTTGTAAACCACTTTTTAACCGTTGAATGACTCACAGAACTGCCACTAAGTGTTTAATTTACCAAAACCGTACCTTAGGCACAATTTTTCCTCGTATAAAATGTGAGTACATCGCAATATCTTAAATGTCGCTTTTCATCATTTACCATTTTTGTGTTGCCAGTTCAGCGAAATAATGAATGTTAATGAAAATTATCAACCATGCACGATAGTAATTCCATCTAACTTTATTTAAAGCGCAATTTTTATAGACTAGTTTCAATGAAAGCATCTAGAAGCTGGTGTCGTCTGACTATATATCCAGGTTTTTAAAGTTAATACTAGAATGCAGACAAAAGTTGCTCAACTAATATTGTCCAACTTTCATTTCTACGAGTGTATAACAATTAGTCCATCGAGCAGAGTCATTTTTTTCTGATAGCTCAGCTCTCAGGAAAAGGTTGAGTTCAGTTACCATACAATGTGGTAACAGGATATGCATATTGCCACATTGATGAAGGTTCAGTGAGAAGATCAATTAAAGTGAATCAAGATAATTCTTTCCACAATTATTTCATCAATATAAGCTGGTTAATAGTAAAATAACCAAATCGAATCCAAAGCAAACCCAGAAAAGTAAGAAAATACTTTCAGATTGATTAGTCACTCTGCAGTTTTAATACACTTCTTATACAAAAATGCATATTCTAACAGAAGGAGGAAGTAATATTTTAGGGTTTGAAGGCACCGCGCTTACATATTGTAATGCGTATTAGCCCCTATAATATAACAAAATTGCAGAAAAAAAAATATACAAAAAAATTCTACGTGTACACTCTTAGAAAGTAGATCAATTGAGGTTAAAATATGTGCTCGAGTCTAGACAAGAAATGGGACTTCGCTTAGTCGGACAAAATTACGTTGTATAACAGATCAATAGAAAAGTTCTTTGCTTGAGAAAATATGATTGCAACAGCGGTGTTCGAGAGGGCCGTACTTCAGAAATCGTCCTGCACATAAAATACTTGTTTTGGGTTGCAAAGACTATATTTCCAAGTATATATGATATTTAATATGCCACTATTTAGTTCCTCTTACATAATGAAAGACGTCAAAAAACGGCAGCAAAGAATTATTGAGCACCAAAAAATGACACTATCAATACACTCCCTAGTATTCCAACACAGAACTCCACACACTGCCAAAACGATTGGGATTTCCACCCAACTCTTTTCGTCTTCTCTCCATATATGGTTAGCCGATGGTCGGGGTGGCACGTCGACGGGGTTTGCTATCGCAATGTTTATTCCGTAGATTGGAATAATGTGTTCATCACTGAGCTCGATCTCACATACTGGGCACATTCGGCGATTGGCCCTCATCCAGCGATACAAGCACGGCCAACAGTATAAGTGGCCGCATGCGCCTATAACGGGGTCCCTTGCGATGTGCCAACAAATCTCAAAATTATACGGTTGGATGCCATCCATTTTTACGACTATATTTTCTATTGATTTGATTTTATTTTTACGGGACACATATATATATGTATATATATAAATTTAAAAAAATTCAAAGGTGACTCTGTTTCGAAAAATCCAAGATTCTTTCAACAAAATGGTACTTATTTGACCTGAATGCTTATTAAACAAACTTTGAAAATACGGTAAAAATAATGGATTTATTTTTACTCAACCTAATATAAAAGTTATTGCTAAAATCCAAAATATACTCGTAAAACATTCAAGCATCCTGTACAAGGTTTTAAAAAGCAAAACACAGTATATAATTTGAAGTTGTCAAAGGGATATAGCAACTACCCTCATCTGAGTACCCTGAATCTTTTCCGTAAGCTTAGAACCTTCTTTCATGTTAGTCATTTAACTCAATTTTGACTATTTATGGGTTTCGGATGTAAACACATATGAGGACACAACAGAAATAGTGGAGCATTATTACCAGATGTGTCTCACATCTTAAAATAAAAGACTATGAAAGGCTCCTACCCTAGAGCATGTGGCGCCTAAATCTGATTTGACCCTCTTCTCGTCTCTTGGCATGAAAGAATGGTACGCAGCTCCCAATGCTACCAGTGTTAGCAATGAGATTACCACAATTCGCGGACAGTGCTCGTCTCTTCTGTGTGTTTTCTGTGCGAAATCGTTTAGATAAGAATGAAAACTGTGCAGCTTTGGGCATACAGAACGAAATGATATTTTAACTAGAGTCGAAGTCAAATCAGTGTGGGTCTATGTATTTCTTGGTATCTCAAAATATTTCACATAATTAAAAATGACAATGTTCAACAAAAAATAAATACATAAATGAATAAATAAATATATTCAAAAACACCTTTTCGATGTGGATCCTGTTTAGTATCGTCTTAACCAGTCGCTCCAAGTCAATTCAAATTCCCTGAACTGAAACAGAGGCTCATTACAGTTGGGGTCAGTTGCCATGGCATGCGTTTGCTACTTTCTATCACAAACTCACCCCCTCCCTCCCTCTCACCAGACCTACCACTCGCTTTGACATGTTAAGGGTTTCCCCCCAGCAGTTTTAAAAAGCGCTTTGACACGCCGTGCAGTTGATTCTTTTCTTTTCTGGCCTTTTAATTCTTTGCATTTTTTTAATTAAATGCAAACAACATTAATAAACAAATAACTCGACTTGGCTACAAGCCCTAATCCAAAGTATTTTAATCCTACAAAAGCCCATATTTCCCGTTTTGCTCGACTTTTTTTGTCGCCGGCGAACGAAGTGAGTGGGTTTTTATGCAAAATATAAGAAAACGTGGCTTATCATTTGAATTTGACCAGGATGTCTCCCGTACCGCAGCAGTTCGCAAAAAATATCAAAGTATAACTCGCCCCAAGCTATTTGATTACTAATGGCAGACTCAACACCACCTGAGCTTAATTTATCTTATTATTATTTTGAATATGGTGTACCCCTTGACAATACAATGCACCAACCTCAACTCTGACATCATGTTGCACCCTATGTGAACCATTCTCACATAAAATAAACTGATATTTGATATTTTTGTTTCAATGAATTTTGTCATTGCTCTGAGCTACTTCTTTCCGCTATGACAAAGCCAACTGCTGTACGACAAAGACGAGCCTTAAAGCCACTGTGGCCGTGCCATGGCTTGGTACGTTGCCAAGACAACATTAAAACTTCTTCGAAACTGACTTCACCTGCAAGCCTTTAAGTTCATTTTCTTTACACTCTCCCATTTCTTCTTCACCATTTATTACTTACATTGCCACAAACGGCAAGCTAGCTGCGGGCGTGCTCTTTGTCGTGCTGCTTGAATTGAAATTAATAATAAAATTCTTTAGTTGTAAAAATAAAGTCGATTTTTCTCCTTCTGTTTTCTTTAACGATTTTCACTGATTTTGATAAATATTCTGTTCTCACTATGTTGCCGAACTTGTGATAATTGCATCGTGCTGCAGCGGCATTTTCATGGCTTGGACGGTTATCCTTCCCATATTGGTGCATTTCACTGTGCATGAGCATGACTTTCGACTTTCAAATAACAAAACTTAATCTCACAAACAGCACTTGAAAAACAATTAGGAGCACAGCAGAAAAGTACTGGGAATGCAGTAGAATAGTGCACATTGAGGGTAAATGTGAAATAATCAGGGTTAACCTAGTCGTAGTTTTACTAATAATCGTTCTTAATTATATATAACTATCAGGAACCCGGCGCGTTTCTGCCATCTCGTATTCTTCACTTTTTTGATTATTTTTTTTCATTCGAATATTTTAACATTTCGACTTTATACAATTTGAGCAGCACTGCCGGCAAACTCAACTCTCAGATGCTGATTTGTTTTTGTGTTTTATTTGTATCTGTACAGTTTGAGAAGCATCTGAAAATTAAGTTGGTCTTTAGCGGATTCAACTATTTTTCTGCATCAAACTTCACAGTTACCATCTATTCTAGAGATTACCTGAAAATTTCATCAACATCGATCCAGCGGTTTCATCGTCCATAACGGACAAACATACTTCCAATTTTATATGTATAGATTAGGCAACCTGTAATGTTTGGGCTCAATGTCACGCCCGTCATTCGATATTACCGTCAACAGATTGGTAGTTTATTATCTGAATATCGAATAGACTTTGTAATAAAGAGAGGGCAAACTGTATTGACGATCTTTAAAGCAAGAAGCCCCACTGGGACTCCTGAATTGTATATGAGTATGTTTATATGCTAATGACGAATGTCGGCAACAAACTAATGAGTGTTGATAATACCTCTACAGGAGAATCGTTGGCTTTGTTGTGAAATATAAAAGAGCTAATTTTTGAGTTGTTTGCATTGTGTTAGGTGGCAAACGAATATGTACACCATAGATATTATATATTCAGGGTGGCACCTGAATTCAAATGTATATCGGTAATATTGGCTCAATCACTCCGTTTATATGGCAGCTAAAAGCTGTTTAGCTAAAATCACTTCGACTTAAAACGCATATGTAAACACTTTCCCAGAGCGCTTTAACGCAGTAAGTGGATTAAGCGTGGGTAGCTTTTTAAACCCGACGTTATGACAGTCAGCTGTATGTAAAGAGTTGAAGTTTCGTGAAGAGTTGCTATGTAGTGTAATTATTTTGCTTTATTTTAATTTTTTAATGATTTTACAAATTAAATACTGAAAAATCATTGTAAAACGTTATTAAAAATCAAGATAAGCCTTATACATTTATATTTTATTTTATACAATGTGTTTTTTTTTAAAATAACTTATAACCACATATAAACACTTACAAATAAAGTGTTCTAAGAACCGATTTTACGTAAACTGCTTTTAGCTGCCATATAAACGTAGTAAATGTCTCAAGCTTCATTTTAAACCGATTACATTAAAACATGGACATTGGTAAAACATTGCCTTTCGACATTTTTCTTCTTTTTTTTTCTTTCGATATTTGAGTTCAATTTTTTTTTTACCAATTTGTCTTTTATGATTTTCATCTTGTAATGAGGAGTGTTGCATTTGAAGAAATAAACTCAATGAAATAAATTTTAAAAATGTGGATTGTGTGGAGTTATAGAAATTTCTTGAATTCGACACTCGCTGTAAGTTTCAACAACAAGCCTTTGAATGTACGTGCTTGGTGTTCTTTCTTACAGTGAATGTTGACTTCGCCAAGCGGCAATTAAAACACTTAAAAGAGAATAAGCAAAATAAAGGTGTATAATATTAAAAGTGACAAGAAATAATAAAATAGATTTTTTTTGTTTCGACTTACAGCTTTATTTTTTCTTATCTTATCTCACGTTTTCTTATCTGCTTGGTTATTTTAAGAATTTTTTGTGATTTAAGAAATCTACTACTTAGAAGGAAAACTAACACTTAGAAGGGACACTAACTATAGAAGTGCAACATTTTGGTCTTACCAATCTTCTCGTTTTTCTTGCAGTGATCGGTTCACGTCGATGAGTTGCTTTCTTTACATAGATGCCCGTATATAACAGTATATTAAGTAATAACGATAATAATGACTGCTCACATCTATAGGCAATATGTAATAAATATATATTGAGAAGACCGTCAACTTAATAGCTAAAACGTCGTCCTCAACATTTCCTATATGTTCTAGCCCCTCAGCTACACACGCACGTCGACTGGACTGGACAACTTTTTTTTTATTTTTTTCGTTGGACCAGGAACTTATCAGCCGATGTGTTAAATAAAATAATGCCGCGGTCAGAAAAAGAAAACTTAAAGGCTTAGCAAAATTTTAACCAAATTCCTTTTTACACTTCATTATAGACGCTGAGCCAAACAATATGACGTGATTGGGTCAGCGCCATGGGGAGTGATGTTTGCACAGTATTTAATGTCAAATCACATCACGTGGCATATTGTAAAATATGTTTTATAAAAAACATTATGCCAACTGAAATTCTACTGCAATAAGCCTATGGTGGAAGATGGGCAATGGGTGATGCGCTAACAGATAAAGACAATTCCAGCTAACCCAGCCAGTCCCTCAACTACTCCGTCAATATATAAGTGTCTTACGAAGGTAAATACTTGTGAATTTAAAAATATGGAAACAAAGACAAAGTTTTGAAAGGCATCAAATCAAATGACATAAACACTGACAAACACTGATGCAGTTGGTATGGATTAGGTGGTTGAGAAGGAATCAAAAAACAGACGAACTGAAATAAAATATTTTGAAGGACTGGTGTCATGCTGTGAATGAAAATTATAAATATACAATAAGTTGCTGAATGAAACAATTGCTAAATAAATCCACGCTATTCGACAAATGCTATGAATCTCTTCTACGTTAGAAAAAAGCTGGTCTAATATGCTAGAGATTATATGCAGTGGCAACTTAACTTAAATTTGGGTTTAGAAACTGATGAACACAATAGCCACAATAGTTAGGTAAATTTCAAACATGTTAGAATAACTTGTTGATTCGTCCACTTGGGTGTATTGTAGTTTTCCGCTCCTTGCTAATTTTGACATTCTCAGAGGACTAAACAAGTATATATGGCATATAAACCATTTGATTACAATCAGCACGCCTCTCGATCTTAATTAATCGACTGCCTTACACAAGACACTCACGTAATCACAGTCGTTTCCCACGTGCACCGTTGAGCTTCTCTTTTTGTTGTACTCATCTGATTATTCCAAATGTAAACATGTCGAAAAATGAACAGCAATGGTGATATTGGTTTAAGGCTTTGAAAAAACATCTAGTAAGCCTGAGTATCATTTGCCTATCGGCATATTGTCATCGACTTTGTTGACGCTTATGTTGTGAAATATTTACCTATTGGGAAGCGGAAAAATATAGAAATGAGTGTTGTTAAGATGTGTATATTATAGGATGACAAATGTTTCCGCGGCTTTTGGCAATCTCAGCATGAGAACACTGGCAAAGCTCACCGACAACAATCGTCATTTTACCAGAACAAACCGACCCGAACTCAGACGATTGCCATAAACAGCAATGCTCCTTTTTGCAAGCAAATTGGATTGTGTCAGACTTGAGTTCATATACGTAAATGAGATACGTACCACCATCGCTATCCTCACCATTCTAACAGTCATCATCACCATCATCATTGTCGTCATCGCAGTACTCAGTTTAGCCAGTTTCCTCCCACTTGGTAATTGGTTCTAAGCTATGTGTGTATTATGTAATTTCATGCTTTCCTTACATCAAACTAATGAAGTTTTCGGCCAACATAGATGACGTTTTAAAGCTATTTAAGCAAATTAGGTCGGTCATTTAATGCTTTAAACATGACAAAAGTTTGCGATTTTTAAATGCGTAAATTTGTTCTGTAATATAACCTAGCCTCTTTATTTAGCATGACATGATCTGTGGAACAGGAATTCTTAGCCCACTGTCCCACAATTCACTTCTGGCTGGGCAGACTACCATTGACTCAGAAAAGCATCAGTTGAGGAAATTAAGAAACGGTTGGAATAAACTGATTGATATATTTATACAATTAAAATAAAAAAAAAAATAGATACATAGTGAAAGAAAGTTGTGCCTAGTGGTAACACAATGGGTCATTAGGATAATTTCGTTCTTTCAATGGGACTATCTTTTGAACCAGCCATAAGCGAATCTAGCTTATTAGTATAGTATGTATGTTATTAGTATGCGCTATAAATTAATTACTACTCATGTTCAAGAATACTCCAGACTGAGGTGTAGCTTTTAGAAAGAAAAATTTTTACAATTGGTAAGAAGCAAGCAAAACTCTGCCAATAGCCCCCACCAAGAAGACCACTAAACTTTATATACACAGTTTATATTGTAACAAAACATTGTAGGCATAAGGTAGAGTTGTCAGGTATTGCAATGAAGTTCAAGAAACAACATGTTCTATGCCACTCTGATATATTTGCCAAATAACAACTTAAGTACCCCGAAACAGCAGTTTCTCAACCACATAATCTTTTGGCTAGAAATAGCTTCGCTTCTACAACTATAGCTACAATCAAGGAAAACTGTCACAATAGAGCCGATATCTTCGCTGTGGCTTGGAGAGAATTGGTCCTTTCTCCACATATCGAGCGTAATTTAATTCTCGAACAAGTTCAACTCGAGCTTTTATCTAGTAAAAACATGTTTTTAGCTGTCCCCCTCTTGTTAACTCACGTTCGCTGCTACGATTTATCCACAACAAATCCATCGTTAGGTTGTACCAACAACAGTAAATTTAAAGCTAAAATCTTAAAAATTAAACGCCTGCGGGCTGACGTTAATCCTGATCTAAAATCTATTACTGCCCAATACTGCGCTAGCGCTTCGGGTCGGTTCGTGCGTGTATGCTTCGACGTCTTTACGAATAGCACGAGTGAGTCATGCCCTCAAAGATCATGGCATGAAAATACCCAAACGTCTAACGAGAGTGATTTTAATAAAGAAAGAAAAAAACGAAAAAACGACAATGTCATGGATAACACAACAGCAAAAATATTAAAAACAACTACTACGCATTGCTTAACGTCGACAACGACGTTAACTGCATCAACGAATTTGAACAGTATGTACGTAACGAAAATACTGTTTGTACCGCTATAAGTACATATACAAATAATTCATCGAGAGTTCAAACTACAGAGATCTTCGTCAAAAACTCGCAAGCAACTTATCCAAGCAAGAAGCGAGCAAAAATCAAAGTAAAATTAACAAAAAAATTCCACCTATCAACATAGAAAACGTTGGAGCAAATGAACTAATTCAATTTGTTAAACAAGGGCTTAAAATAAACGAATTCAAAATAAAAGAATATAAGGATAAAAAACAAAATCTTTTTGTAAACACAATTGATGACTTCTCCAAAATTTGCAATAAATTAGAAAAAACTAAAGCCAACTTCTTCACTTTCACGCCAAAGCACCTAAAAACAAAAACTTATATTCTAAGCGGTCTTAATGCTGAGACAACTCCAGAAGAAATATTATGTCATCTGCAGCATCATGAAAATGACAAACTTAAATTTATTAAAGTATCGGAATTTAACACCAAAAATTCAACGAAACTAAATAAAAAACTGCCAATTTGTTTGGTGCAAGTCTCACCGGAAAGCGACGTCAACTTACTAAAACATATCAAATGTGTTCTATACAGATATGTAAAATGGGAAAACCTTAAAAGACCCGAAATATCTTAATGCTGAAATTGTCAAGGATTTTTCAACAGCACGGCAAACTGCCACTTGCCATCCAGATGCGTCAAGTGTAACGAACCACATCATAGCAAAGACTGTAAAAATCCGAATTCCGCTGAGGGATAAAAGTTAACCTTTCTGCGTCCTATGCAAGAAACATGCTCAAATGGCTAAGAATAATATTCCCCAAAACAATAACACTTACCCAGAGCCACCAGATATCATAAGAATAATTCAAACTCTTTAGTTAAGAAATATTAAACTCAATACTAAACCTAACCAAACAGTTTAGGAATTTCCAAAACCAACTCAATATACAAATCGCCAGAATTGACGCGTTATTCTCTTTACTAGAATAATAATGTCTGCTAACACTAATAATGAAACAATTATCCTTAAAAACAATCTGAAAATAATCTCGGTGAACGTAAACTCAATAATTAACATTAACAGAAGACTAGACGTCCAAACACTAATAGATAAAAACGTCACTGATCAAGTTCTAATCAATGAAATCAAGCTTCATTTAAGACACAAAGTTAATTTTAATAGCTTCTCAATGATCAGGATGGTCAGACCAAATGGTACTAGAGGGGGTGGAACCGCAATTTTAATTAAAAATTGCATTAAATTTAACATATACATTAACCAACTAACCGAAAATCTTAAAATCCTTGAAGCTTGCATTATAAAAATATATATGGGTTCCAACGAATCACTAAATACAGAAGGGACCATTATTACATAATACCAGGCGATTTAAACTTCAAACACACAGACTGGGGCAATGAAAATAATAATGCAAATGGCAAGACACTAAAGGATTGGTTATAAGACAATGAAATAAACTTAAAATGCAAACTATATGCAACTTGCACGCCATCTTACCCACGCTCCAGCTCATACTTAGACCTAGTTCTGTCTGACGTTAGACTTAAACTTCAGCAAGACAATGACTCAATCAACTGCATACCAACGTTAGACTATGATAGTGATCACAATGCCATGCCGATCAGTGCGTCTAAACCAATAAAAAAACCAATAAAATTCAGACTAAACTTCAAAAATACCAACTGGAAGAAATTCCAAAGAACACTTACGAATATCAATAATAACATTGCACCTAATAACAGGAATTTAGAGAACGCCGAAATCGACGATTACTTTAAAAAAATGGACCAAAACATAATTAATGCTATCGAAGCAACAGTACCTAAATTCAAAGAAACTAATCACGTAGAAACAATGACTAATAACTCAATTAAAAAATTACACAAAGAAATAAGTAAAATATTGTCAATGATTAAAAAACATAATAGACTATTGTGGACCCTTCCCATATATGAATACAACGTGTTAAAAGCAAAACTGAAGCTAATTAGGACACTCATTCAGGAAAACATTACAATAGCGATTCACAAATATATTCAAAATAAGTTTTCTAATCTTACACGTACCAAATCAGCCAAAAGGTTCCAACTCATTAAAAATAAACCGACATTACAAAAGCAAAGGTTAAAACTAAACTTTATCAGAGTTCCAACTTATAAGAGCTGCTAATTATTATTATTATTATTTTATTATTATTTTAAACAAGTTAAGTTTAAACAGAGGTATTTTATTCTATTTGGTTGATACGTCGGACAATCCGAAAGGATGTGAGAGACGGTTAGGTTATCGTTGCATGATTGACAAGTTGGCGGGGGGTATTTTTAAGGGTGTGACCATTGGTAAGATTTGTGTGTCCTAAGCGAAGTCTTAGGAATTTCGTAATATCAAAACGACCAGGATATTTTTTTGCCTTGGAGAATGTAGTGTTGTATGGACATTTCGTACCTGTTGAAAGTTCTGTAGTGGAGAGTAGTGTTATGCCAAAGTGTTTGTCTGTATTCGTTACAAATATTTTTAAGATATTTTTTAAGGTCTGCTAAGTTTTTATTAAATTCATAAATTTATTCATAAGTTTAGTGGTCTTATCAGCTAGTTCGTTGCCTGTTATTTTGCAATGGCCAGTCTGGATGAAATAATGTTTCTAATCGATGATGAGTAGAAATTTTGATTATTGGTATTGGCAATGGCTTTTATTGAGGATAACGAATCTGTACATAAATTTGCCTTTTTTCTTTTGAGCGTGTTGGCAAGGTGAAAGTATGGCCGATATTTCAGCCGTAAATATGGAAGAGAAGTCGGGAAGAAGGTGACGACTTATAGTGTTGTCAGCAGTGGTGACACTATAAGATACTCCTGTGTTAGATTTTGAGCCATCTGTGAACAAGAATTTATAGGAACTAAGGGAGTGTTGCAAGTCTAGGATTTTTTCATTGTAAATAACTGATGGGGTGTCAGCTTTGTTGGAGGTGTGGAGAGTTAGGTATAGACAGCAGTTGTTGAAGGACCAGGGAGGGGAAACTGGTTTTTTTGATTTAATAGGAGCAATTTGAAGGAACAGATTCTTACTTTGCTTTATTACGTTATGTAGGGTTGAGGGGATTTGTGGCTGTTTTTTGATTTTCTAATTTTGTTGAAAATGTTTTCGACAGGTGAGTGTTCGGAGGTCATAATAGTTTTGAAGAGTTTAGCTGTTTCAAGAGGTATTCTTGATTCTATCGGTATTAAGTTAGCTTCGTAGAGAAGGTTGTTTATTAGGGTAGAACGGAAGGCCCCAAAGGCAAGTCTGAGGGCAGTGTGGTATAAGGTTTTAATTTTGAGTAATGAAGATTTTGGGGCATTCCCATAGAGTTGTAATCCAAAGTCAATTTTAGACATAATTATACTCTTGATTACGTGGATGATGGTGACAGTGCTGCAATTTAATTTGGTGATTGACAAGCATTTTATTATGTTGAGTTGTTTGGCTAACATAAGTATAAGATTGCCTATGTGTTTGTACTTGTTTGTGATCGTGATTCCAAGGATTTTTAATGAGTCTACATTATCAAGAGCGAATGTGTCTGATTGTAGATGGAAGGAACAGACAGGGATGCGCCTAAATAGTCACACCAAGATATGATGTCGGTGAAGAGGTGATTTATGTTTAGTGTGTTAGATTTTTTTGTTGATGTATTTTATAATTGTGTAGTCGTCGGCGTAAGCAGTAAAGTCAAAGGTTTTATGTAATCCAATTATTCTGTTGAGTTTGTTATACGCTATACAAAGAGAATGACTGAGAAGGGCGAACCCTAGGGTATGCCATTTTCTAGAGATTGGGGTGCAGAACGAGAGTACTCAGTTTGCACACAAATGTTTCGTTTTGAGAGAAAGTTAGATACATAATTGATCATTTTAGGAGAATACTCCATAATTTAAGTTCGTCTAATATGGAATGCATTCCCACCCAAATTCCCCATCAAACGGTTTAGCAAAATCTAGAGAAAAATTGAGAGATGTTTTTTTGTGGAGAGGGCGAATACTGAGGGACATCGATAAATGTTTAAGCAAGGGATAGTTAATTCGGTCAAGATCGGGGGTTTTTCCTTTCAGTTTGTTTAGGGAGATTTTGGGCTCAAGTAAAGATAAGGGCTTTTCTAGTAGAAGCGCTTTTTCGGATGGTAAATATGGTATAGCCGACGAGGAGGGTCGCTTGTGCTGACAAAAAGTCGTTGGTGTCACAGGAAAATTTAGACAAGTGTTGGCAAAATGTTTCAGAAATGTCGTTTTTGTTGGTTAAGTTTTGACTAAGATTGTTAGGGTCGGTGAGGGAATGAATGGAGTGGGGTGTATAACGTCTGCGGAATCTGTTAATGTTTGACCATAATTTGGAGATGGGGGTGTTAGGGTCAATGTCAGAAGTGAACTGATACAAATAAATTTGTTTTTTAATTTTTATTTCGCGTTTAAGCAGCGCGTTGGCTTTTTTGTAGCTTATTATATTGGCAGTAGTTATGCAGTGTTTTAATTTTAGCCACTCTGAGTTTTTTTATTTTTTAGTTTCAACAGGGTGGTATCCCACCAGGGGAAATTGAACTTATGATTGGATTGAGGAGAGGTTTGGGGAATAGCTTGATTTGCACTTTGAAGGATTATCTTAACAATGTTGGCTGCTTCTTTATTTAAATTGTTGCTTATTGGTTTCTCAGAGTTAAACTTATCTGTAAGTTGCTCAAACAGTGGCCAGTTTGCTTTACTAGTGAGGAATTTTGGCCTATATGAAGAGGTATTGAGGGGGTTAGGATGGAAGAGATCTATACAAATTGGGAAGTGGTCACTGCCGTATAGGAGTGGGTCTGTGTGCCATTTGAAATCTAAAGAAAGGATTGGTGAGGTCTATGTGTGTAAATGTGTGGTGGGTGCTGAAATGGGTAGGAGAGCCATTGTTTAAAAGTGATAGAGGATATTGATTGATGAAATTAAAGAGACTGTTCCCTCTGGTATTGTACTGGTATATTGGCAAACATATTATGTAAGTTTTATATATTAAACGTTTTTTTTTTATTTCCCAAAAGAAGAGTAGATTGTCTATTATAGAAAAATAAATCGACTATTGTACAGATTAATATTTAGGACAAGTGGGTGAATTTCAATTTTACAATCAGTTTGTCGTAATGTGATTAGAATTTAACAATACATGTATTTTAACAATAAATAAACAATTAAAGATAACACCAATTAACAATTATTAATTGGAAGTAATGTGTTATGTGAGAAGTAATGTGTTATTAAAAGATTTAACGGCGCTATGTATGCAGATATGTTGTTGAATTTGATTTTTGATTGTATAAGAAAAGCTTCACCCCCTCTGTCAATCATTAGATTAACAAGTAAGGGCGCTAGGTATTGTTAAAGAGACCATGAGGGATTGAGATCACCCATGAGGATCGCCGTCCCCAGAGGCCCCTAACTGAATGAAATTAGGATTAGATGTCTAGTTTTGGTTATTTTTGTTGGCTGTTTTTGTTATTCTGTTTGTTATTATTCTTAGCTTTATTTCTGTATTTAGCACTGAGTTGTGATGAGAGGGAGTTTATATGAGGTTTTTGGCTTAAGGTCGTATAAAGGCTGGATTTTTAAATAATTGTCACCTTCATCGGAAACAGATTCCGTGTCAGTGTCCATGATGTCCTCATATGATGTTGGAGTCCTGATTTCGGGTTGTACTTCTTGAAGCGGTGGGAGTGGCTGCAGGCGTGTGGATTTCTGCCATAGTTGAAGTGGCAGGTGTGAGCTTTGTATTGCTTGTCGCTTGTGGTGGAGGATTGGTCACTACTTTAGAGTATTGAGTCAGCTGGTGGGACTGGCGGATATTATATATCTTTAGTGCTGATTTATGATCCATATTTTCTGTAACTTTTATTGCTGTTATCTCCTGTTGTTTAATGAATGCCTGTCACTTTCTGTCTAGTGGAGAGTGATTGCTTTGGATATCGGGGTTATGTTTGCAATTGATGCATAATTTTTCTTTTAAGCAGGTTTCATTTTCAGTTGTATGGGATTCTTCTGAACAGTTTGGGCATGTCTTATTGCTTTTGTAAATCGATGTAGGGTGACCAAATCGTAAGCAATTCTTACATCTTAGAGGGAGGGGAATATATGGACGAACAAGTACCCTTTCATACCCAATCATCACATTTTCTGGTAATGTGTGAGCCGCGAAAGTAAGGATGATGAGGCCAGTTTTAACAAGAGAGTTGTCTTGCCGTTTCTTTATTTTGTAGATATCCGATAGGTTTTGAGATTTCAACTCCTCCAGTATTTCTTGTTGAGGTAAATTTCTAAGATCATTAGATCTAAGATCTTGTGTTCCGTAGCAGTTATTGAGAATCCACCAATTTTGGAGGTCTTGTTTTTTTTTACACATATCCACTCAACACGTATAGTCGATGACTTTTTTTATTAAGAAAGGTGATACATTCTCAAAGCTAGTGTTGTCCGCTCTGCTGATGACGATGTATTTGCCTGCCGAGTGAGCTGTGTTGTTTGTTATTGTGAACAGTTTGTTCACGTCTGATGGTTTATACATTATGGTTTGTTGTCGGGCCTGAGCCCTGAACCCGATTTTTTTTTTTTATTGTAGTTTGACGATAAGACAAATTTTTTTTTTGCAGTGAAAGTTTATTGTTTCTACCTAACGGTAGATTATTTTGTTTACACAAAGATTAACGGTTAATTTTGAAAACACATTAGAAGCGATCGCTTGGTACATTGACTGCACGCGACGAGTAGTAGACGACGACTCAAGAGCTGCTAATATAAACTCACTAACAGCTGAAAAAGATACAACAAATAATAGATGCATAATTAGAAATAAACAACATATCATACATACCATAGGACTTTATTTAGAATCAGTGCACTCTTCAACAAAGAACTCACAGGTACATTCATCTCATAGCCATGTAGAGTTAATTCAATCAATTATTTGACATTAAATCCTGATTTGAATCAAACAAAACAACTTTAACTCAATTCAGTAACAACAGATTGGGGAACAAAGTTGATGACGAAAAATTTATTTACATATTTGCAAAGTTAGCAAACAAACTAACCACAGGTATTGATAACATAACAAACATTGTACTAAAAAAATCCCCACAGAAATCATTTTAGAATATTGCACGCTTTTTAATAACATGCTTAACAATTCAAATTTCCCGAAAGATTTGATATTAGCCAAAGTTATTATGATACCTAAAAACATTAACGAGAATGATTTAAAAAATTTGAGACCGAGACTGAGCTTACTCCCAAACATTAGCAAAGTGTTCGAAGTGTGCATAGACATGTAATATTCAAACTGTTACAATATAAACTTCCTATTTGTCTGATAATCTTAATCCACAACATGATATTAAATAAATAATTCATAGTTAACAATAACAATATCAATAGTTTTCAGCGCTTCCATATTACAAATGGTCTTCAACAATGCACTGTCAATTCCTCTCTATTGTTCGACTTATATATAGTCGACTTACAATATAAAATAAACAACAATATAGCCTTCGCAGACGTTCTAGTATTATGCCAGGTCGACATGGCAATACAAAATATAAACTCTAAATTACAAACTAGCTTCAACATAATTGAAGAATAGACAAAGGAATGGAAACTTCAAATGAATACTCAAAAATGTGAAACTATTCTATTTCGACCTACTCTAAACGCACACTCCTACTCTAACTGCACTTATAAATTAGGACAATTTAACTCAATATCCCAACTAGCTATAAAGTATATGTGCACTAATAAGTATTTTGTCTAATTGACTAACTATTCTGGCATGGAATTCTCATGCCGATTGTAACAAAAGATTAGAGCTTCAACAGTTCTTGCATATAAACCAAATAGATACTTACTTAATTTCTGAATTCTGAATTCTTGGCTAATGAATACTGACAGATTATTCATTCCAAATTTTGTAGTCTATAGAAATGATCAATGTTGTAGCAGGGGTGGAGGAGTAGCTGTTATTATAAAAAACGATATAAGGCATAGGCAAATCCCATGCCTGCAAATCCAAAATCTAAAACATTTGAACACTTCATCCAAGCAACATTAAAATGCATATTCTCATGCTTTAACGTGCACACATTAAGCCCAAGAGCTTTCCATTAGATACGCATTCCGAAATTATAATAGCTCCATTAGGATTATAGCCACATTGCTTGAAGCATATGACGCTGAACAAAAAATTTATTCGAAATGCGAATACATTACCAGAGATGTGGTATTTGGACGGTGGGATAGCCGGTAGGGTGGACGATTGCGATTGCTAAAATAACGCATTGACAATATTCTGCTTTTTTATGGTTCGATTTTCGCTCTACGTTTCTGTACGGAGCCACAAGTGCTGTTATGATTGTGCCCTAATGTGAAAGTCAAATAACCAACGATTTGAACCTTTCGTACCCACGACCGATGTATGCTTTTGCATACAACGTTTTTTTCGCTTCATGGGAATTGTTTTTTGCGTTTAGTGCGGCTGTGTGTGAGTACCCATAAATGCCATTGTTAAAGTCGTTTCTTTTGCCTGTTGATTCAATACAGCAGCATTAAGCGTTAACTTCACAATAACAACGTGACACTTCTTTGCTTCTCTTATTTTCCAGTGTAAGTATACAATACCTGGGGTGGATTTAACCACATTCGAGCTCAACGAAACCATCACTTATTATATACAGCGATTGTGCTGCCGCGCTGTGAAGATGAAAAAAATTAGTATGAAACGTATTGCAGGCCCGATTATACATATATGTATATATATATGATATATGAATTGGAAACATGTTACCCAAAGAAAAATTTATTAACAATTTCCACGAACATATTTATTAGCAATCGGAACCGATAGTCCTTGCCATTATAACGAAGAACCACTTTCCTGGATGCCTCGTTTCTGAAAGCGAGATGCTTAAAATTGCTCTACCAAATTTTAATTTCTTCCGACCCCAATTACTATTGATCCAAACACTCACATATTTTTTTTCTGTTCATAATCACATTCCGTTTAAAAAGAAAAATTGTGATAAGGCTTCACGAAACAATTAACAGTTTGGCTGCTAATTTATTTGCATACGTTTCGAGCCAGGAGTCGTGCTTACTGCAGCAACTAACGATATTTTCCTTAGTACTTGGGATCACAGACTTTTTGACAATATCGATAAGTCTTCATAGGAGTGCTATTTTGAAGGAATCTCCATTTGAGTTTTGAGCGATGCCCAAAAGCTTAATATACTAAGTCTATACTATCCTATTATCAAAGGAAACCCAAAATAGTTAATAGTGTTCTCCAGTTCATTTTGAATGATAAGACTTAAGTAACTGTAACGGAAAAATATTTTTGTTTCTCTATCGGCTTTATTCGCAACTATCGTTAGACGATATCCAGCGAATTATACAATGATTAAAAATCCCAATATATATTCAATAAACAGTTAGTGCGACTGACCAATCCTCCTTAACGCAGAATTGAAGATCCAGGAGGTGTAGCCTTTTCAGGCGTCGAGTTTGCCTGCTGTTGTCCAGGAAGTCGATTGCTAGTGACTTGACATGGTCCTCCAATCTAAGGAGTTGTCTGTTGCTGTGCTTGCGAGTTCGTTTTTGATTGTTGACATCTTTAAGTCTCGATGGATAACAGAGTTCCGGACATACCGCTGTGAATCCACGATCCTCCGCAGTAGCTTAGGCTGAAATCTCTGAAGAATTTCCAGGCGTGATTGGACGCATTGCCCCAAAGTTGTATACCGTAAGTTCGGAACGGTTTGTGTATGGCGGTATACAGTAAAATCTTGTTTCGTCGGTTGAGTTTCGAGTGTGACGTTGTTAAGGGAGATACCTATGAAGCGTCTAGGTACTTCGCAGTGGCGCTTATTGGAACGGCATCAGAGTTGAAAAAAACCGCAGGGCAAGGGTAAAGTGTGAGGATTTCTCTGCATTGACGACCCACATTTTCACCCAAGGCTCAATGAGGCTCAACTGGTTTTGCAAGAAAACTGAGGCTACAGCCGGATAGCTATAACTCACCAAAACATTGTTCACTATTTTAGTCGCCTTGGTTGCATTTTCGCCTTTATCAAGCAAAATTCTTTAAATATACCACATTTTTACCTTATTGGCATCCATATTTAACACAATTTATCTCACAAATGAATTAACCAAACGAAAATTCGTAGGTATCTCTTTAAAGTGGAATCACACATTTTCAATAAGCCCAACAATGAATCAGTGTGAGCAATGCTTTACGAATTACAACATACAAAAATTACCAACTAAAAAATAATGGATTTCCTTTTACTCAATCTTAATTTTTTCGGATTAGAGTCACCTTTGAATTTTTCTAAATCAATTTTTTTGATGTAAGGGGCATTCAATAATAAATAAAACCCAATAACAATCAACAGAAAATATAGTAGTAAAAATGGATGGCATCAGACCGTATAATTGTGTGATTTGTTGGCATATCGCAAGGAACCCCGTTATAGGCGCATGCGGCCACTTATACTGTTGGCCGTGCTTGTATCGCTGGATGAGGGCCAATCGCCGAATGTGCCCAGTATGTGAGATCGAGCTCAGTGATGAACACATTATTCCAATCTACGGAATAAACATTGCGATAGCAAACCCCGTCGACGTGCCACCCCGACGATTGGCTAACCATATATGGAGAGAAGACGAAAAGAGTTGGGTGGAAATCTCAATCCTTTTGGCAGTGTGTGGAGTTCTGTGTTGGAATACTGGGGAGTATAGTGATAGTGCCATTTTTTGGTGCTCAATAATTCTTTGCTGCCGTTTTTTGACGTCTTTCATTATGTAAGAGGAACTAAATAGTGGCATATACTTGGAAATATAGTCTTTGCAACCCAAAACAAGTATTTTATGTGCAGGACGATTTCTGAAGTACGGCCCTCTCGAACACCGCTGTTGCAATCATATTTTCTCAAACAAAGAACTTTTCTATTGATCTGTTATACAACGTAATTTTATCCGATTAAGCGAAGTCCCATTTCTTGTCTAGACTCGAGCACATATTTTAACCTCAATTGATCTACATTCTAAGAGTATACACGTAGAATTTTTTTGTATATTGTATTGTATATTTTTTCTGTAATTTTCTTATATTATAGGGGCTAATACGAATTACAATATGAAAACTTCAAACCCAAAAATATCACTTCCTCTTTTTGTTAGAATATGCATTTTTGTATAAGAAGTGTAACTTCTTACCAATCAATGTGAAAGTATTTTCTTACATTTCTGGGTTTGCTTTGGGTTGTGTAATTATCATTTGAAATTTGGAAGAGTTATCTTCATTCACTCTCATTGATCGACAATGAAAGAAAAAGTAATTTAAAATTCTGAATTATATTTGAGCATTTTCTGCAAAAAATGTGGAATCAGGTGAGTCGCCCGAAGGCAATGACATCAATGGATCAGGTGGTGAATGCATGTCGGCAATTTCATTTTCCCAATCGCGCAGCACATTTTTGGGATTTCATTTTTCAACCTAAGTGAACCGCAATTCCCATACACCCTATTCATTTTGCCGATGTTTCCACTTTGATGCAATCTATTATCGTATTGAAATGCAGAAAACTTCAAATCAACATATACTATTCGTCGAGATCGATTAGCATGGTATGTCGATCTTCTTATTCTGAGGAACTTGAATAGGCGAATCGGCTCTGTTTCAGAAAGTCGAGTTCGTTTTTTGCCGTTGTAATATTTTAGCAATGGGCAGTTCAAAGTTTAACTAATCTTGGATTAATATCTATGAAATCATTTTAAACAATTTATTGGAAATGAAATTTTACGCTTAAGAAGCCAACGATGCCGTGGGTGCCGTAGAGTGACTATGACTTACTAATTTTCGTGAGTACTTACTCTTATCTACTCAATTGACATATTTATTAAGAGATCAATCATTGGCTTATTGTTAATCATGAGGAACGGGAAATGAAGCACGTCTCCTGGCACGCGTGAATTGGAGTGATCCTTTTCAAAACTTCACTCAATTAACTTTGATTTATGACTTAGTTTAGCTCCACTGCTTTTCGCTGTTAATGGCAACGTATGTGGTAGCTCCGTATAGATCTCTACCAACCTTGCCAATTCCTTTAGCCACAATGGTTTATCAAAGTAAATGGTGTCGTCGTACATAATGTGGTCGCGTGTACCAAGTACAAATGAGATATTCTGTTCCTGTTGGCATTGGCAGTTGTTACATTCATGTTTCCCAATTTTCGACGTACATAAAGCCTTGCTTTCCTGTCATTTATTTCATATTTCTTTTATTTTTTATTTATTTTTAGTTTTGTTTCAGTTTCTTGTTATGTCACGATTTGTAATGCCGCTTGTCGTTTTTCTGTCGATTCGGTTAGCCAGTTGGGCATTACTTTGAATCCGCTTCGTGTGCAGATCGATCAAGTGTCACGGTAGGTGATTGCATGACGATAGCGAAAGGGAAACCGTACCATGTGAAGGACGTTCTGTTATGTCAGATACGTTTATGCATAAGGTTGTTAAGTGTCACAGAGCGCAGCCTTTTCAACTTTTTTTGCCCACGATGATGGCCTAGAATACGTTATGACTCGCACTTAATGTGTGCTTGTGTGTGCAATAAAATTTACTATTTATGACGTTATATAAGGATTCGATGCGAACATGGATTTCAATATGGAGACCAGTGCGAAATATTTTGCACTGCATACTTTGTTGTGGACTCCCTTGTTGCCTGATTTGTTAGCTGGCTGGCTGGCTAACGAAGACTATTCTACCCATCTCGCAACCACGCCCAAATGCTTGCTGTCGAGTCGCTGGGCAAATACGTTTGCGTGGAAATATATTCATTTATACGTCGCGTAAGAAGCTCAAAGCGGAAACTCCAATTCTGGCGTAAAGCAAAAAACTTTCGCATTTATCGTAAACCAAGAAGAGGTATATTGTTCACTTCTATGATGTAATGAACAGCGAAGTTGGAAAGTGATTCAAAGTCAAAGAACTGCGATTTATTTGCACAACATAGTTCATTTGCAAAATAAAGAAATCCTTCTTATGGTATTATGATACTGACTGTAAGTGTGGCGTTTTCAACATTACGAAATATAATAAAATATACTATACTATAGTATAGTATAGTATAGTATAGTATAGTATAGTATAGTATAATATAGTATAGTATAGTATAGTATAGTATAGTATAGTATAGTATAGTATAGTATAGTATAGTATAGTATAGTATAGTATAGTGAAAGATTTTTATTTATTATGGATTATTATGTTTATTTTCTACTTGAAGTTGGCGATGACATTACTATTCACAAAATTAATAATAATGTTCACGAAATACTACTTGCTCGCAGTTGAAGGTTTCACTTCTACCGCGTGTGAACTGCCACATGTTTTCACCTACTCCGTGGACACTATATAAAAAAGGTTTCCAAAGGAGTAAACTCCAGTAGCGCATTGGAGCTGAGACGCACCTTCTTTTTTGTGATGTACTTCATTTAAGCACGAGAAGTTTATACCCCACTTTAGACGACATTTCACCAACTCGAGTGGTACCACATAATAATAGTGTCGGAAGGCTCTTTGTGGAACATAATTCACGAATTATTTGACAAGATAATCAAAGGCCACACTAGCCGAATGGTTAACATCCAGTGTGTAAGCTTACATTATTGAGTCTTAGAAACAAAAAAATATTACTCCTTTCTATCTATTCTTTTCTTCCCTGTGCCCTGTATAAACCTTACAGCTCAGTACACCATGTTCAGGTATTTTACTTTACTTCATTTTAAAATCTTATAAAACTAAAGGGATAATTCAACCAATATCCCCGTTTTGAATCCGGGTCAAGAGCCCAACAGTAAAACACTTTTGATGTTGGCTTCTTCATATACTCACCGCCATCCAATATTTTGACTAGCAGTGTTCTCTCATCTTATAGCACACACTAAGAGCAATTAAATCAGGCTTAATAAGAAAACCTGCATTCGTTGCTAAAAAATAGATTTTGCATGTGAACCACTCAATATGTCCAAGCTTGTTAGTCATCATTCATGGTGCTCGTTACAATGTAGGTGACGCCTAAATAACTCTCTAGCCATTATTTATAATTCACACACGCTTTGCCATTATTTCGTAAACTATAAACCAAATAATTTACTGCAATTCAATTTAAATGCAAATTTCATATGTGGAACATAAGTACCCGAGCAGAAGACATGTGAAGCATACAAGGAGAGACGATAGCAGTTACTAAAAATAAAGAGTTCAACGAGTGAACGCACTTAAAATGTTGCCACAGTTGTGTCACATAGCCAAGCAACCAAGTTGTTAGGGAGGGCAACCTAAGGGAACCTGATGCTGAATGTG
The DNA here is from genome assembly GCA_035041755.1 of Cacoxenus indagator. NCBI lineage: Eukaryota > Metazoa > Arthropoda > Insecta > Diptera > Drosophilidae > Cacoxenus > Cacoxenus indagator. The sequence continues at coordinate 1,264,534 of JAWNKX010000244.1, read as the reverse complement.
ATAGCCTTTTTGTTTAAGTGGTTGTCAAATTAGGAGAGGAAAAGTGAAAGCGTCAACTGGCAGTGCCTAATATTTGTTGTATGTGTATGTGTATTTGTGCGTATATGTATGGGTTAATGTGTGTGTCTCTTCTCTTTATATGCAAACAGAGCCTTTAAGACGCTTTAAAGGCACATAAGAGTATAGGTCGCATTCATGCTTTCGACGAGCTACGAGTGTCATATTTGTTTACGGTTATTCCGGAAGGCTCTACCAATTATGGGATTTTGGTCATAGAACCAGGGTGTTAATATTCTGTTGTCCTTCTGAATTCAATGGTTTTATGGTAGCTCTATATCTCCAGATATATATCTCTATTATTCTTACTGTATAGTACTACTTATCTGTACTTCGTCCGAATCAACAATTAATTGAGAAACCGACCACCTAATTACCACACATTTTGAAAATTATATCACGCCAAGTATTCTGTATCTTCCAATCTACCCTGGCGGAATAAAGCGATCGTTTTCAAAGGTTTATTATTTATTAATCACCTACTTACCCCATACAGTTCAAACACCTTGAAGTTTTCTAGAAAGGGTATACCACTTTCGCCATATGTTGCCTTGCAAGCTTAGCTCTCTATGCTCTTCACTCATTGTTGGAAATCGCTTATTACCTACACGTACTCGTATATACCAACTTGAAACTCACTATGCGCGCCATTCTTGATGCCAAAACCATAGCTTTACCGACGTCTGATGCTTATGTGTATGCCCTATTTTACAGATATAACTTTTTTGAAGCACGTACGCAATGTGTCAAACACTTAGCAGAGCGCAGTTGAAACTTTGGGACGTAACTAAACTATACTACACTTTCGCTACTTCAACTCTTGAACTGTGAGCGCAGCCAGTCACTGGATAATCGACTGCTGCTGTTTTTGCGATTTTTACAAGCCACAAACACAGAGAGGGTGGGAGTTTCTTTGGCATTTGAAGTACTCGAACAACATACGTATACCTATACATTGTATATGATTTAATTAAGACACCAAGGTATCAAAATCCATCATCACGCAACCGAGAAGCTTAACACTTTATACCACATAACACATGAGAGAAGCACCTAAAAGTGAGCTGGTATGAAAAGTTCCATACGCTAATGGTTTTGAAAACTTTACAACAGTTGTTGCATTGAGGTATCTTATACGCTAATGTGGTAGTATGTGCGGCTTTCAAATTACTATACCCGTTTCTAATCAATTAATAAGTTGAACTCTGCAAGGAAGTTTTCGAAGTGAAGCTAAATAAAACAAATTACAACGGGACTGTCAAAGAATCGGTAAATAGTATTAGTTGTGACTCAGAGAAGCTAAAGATAAAGAAACGAAAATATCTTTATTCTTCAGTATTCACCGCGTAATTGTACAATATAAAATAATCAATATATGAGGCGCACTTAGCATAAGCTTAGTTCGTAATTTAGGGGTAAAAATAATATTTCTTCTCAATGTATATGAGTAGCGTAGAACACATTCATGAAAACCGAAACTTACTCTATAAACGCGTACTTTTATGGGTATGTGCCACTTGTTCAACGCAAATGTGTTGTGAACCAAACAACGGTAGGGTTGGTACCCCAAACCTCTGCCTTGCCAACCAAGCATATATTATATGAGATTGTTGTTGTGGCAGTATTCGCCGTCATCACAGGCGTTGTGAGGGCGCAGTTGTTGCGCTCGACTCGAGAAGCACAAAACTTTTTCTCGTAAGGTTACGACAAATTTTCTAGTTGGGTTAACACACGCCAAGCGACGCTTTCAACGCCCCGAGCGCCGGCAGCATCCTCATCGCCCATAGCCCCCTTAGCAACCAAATAACTGGTATGCAGATACAATGATATTCACAAGGCAAATAGTTTGTGACACTAATTTCTATTTGAATAACTTAACTATGCGGCGCCTTGAGCTGACTATAAAAAATATCTGAATTCATTCTAGAGTCGTTTTTGTCCCTACACGTCTTGTGGATTGGGATTTGAGGGTTGAACAATTAGTTATTTAAATTTTATCAAAGTGAATAATTGTAACCATATGGCACTCAGTACAATTATAATTTTAATGCGTTCCAGCCATAAAGTATACTTCAATTTGGATATGTTCTTGTAATTCTGCCATGCGTTTACGCTTTGCTTATGTGGCTTTCTATGACGTGAAAAACAAACAGTTTGGCACTAACAAAAACAAAACACGAAAGAATGCATTTAAGTGACAGCCAGTCACCAAAATTATTCAACAGTTTGTGTATGTCAGTAGAAACCGCCTTAGCAATGAAGAAGATAAATTAAAAACCCATATGGAAGCAGCTCTTTATAGAATATTCCCTTCCAGTCACACCAAATGCACAGCAAAATCTTCCGGGCTGTTAGTCCTCGCTTGTTGGCTGTTTGAACTGCCTCTCCTCCTTTCGACTACAACCGTGTTCGCTTGATAATATCGTAAGTGACCTACTTTTCATCACCAGTCACCATACGTTTAAGAAGTGGGTCGATTTCATTCCGTTTGGCCAACGCTTCCCAGATGTAAATCCGATCCAACATTTTTTGCAACAATTCGTATGGCACCCATACATCTAGCTTCCTTTTAAATCCAGCTTTATGTAGGTGGCTGCTGACATGCCGGTCTCCTTCAATCATTTCCACGATATTTCGCATTTTTCGGCGACAGGTCAAACTGTACGAGGTGCATCTTTCGCTTTGAAATTTCAGGAAGGAAATCGTCGAAACCATAATTGCACATAATTAGCTAAGACAGTATCGGGCTCATAAACATTGTTCACAATTTCAGTCGCCTTGCTTGCATTTTCGCCTTTATCAAGCAAAATTCTTTAAATATACCACATTTTTTCCTTATTGGCATCCATATTTAACACAATTTATCTCACAAATGAATTAACCAAACGAAAATTCGTAGGTATCTCTTTAAAGTGGAATCACACATTTCCAATAAGCCCAACAATGAATCAGTGTGAGCAATGCTTTACGAATTACAACATACAAAAATTACCAACTAAAAAATAATGGATTTCCTTTTACTCAATCTTAATTTTTTCGGATTAGAGTCACCTTTGAATTTTTCTTGATGTAAGGGAGCATTCAAAAATAAATAAAACCCAATAAATACAAAAGACCAAACCACAATCAATAGAAAATATAGTCGGAAAAATGGATGACATCGAACCGTATATTTATGAGATTTGCTGGCATATCGTAAGGGACCACGTTATAGGCGCATTTGGCCACTTATACTGTCGGCCCTGCTTATATCGCTGGATGGGGGCCAATCGCCGAATGTTCCTAGTATGTACGTTCGAGTTCAATGATGGAAATAATCCGATCTTCGGAGTACACAATGCGATAGCAAACCGCACCGACGTGCCGCCCCAACTACCGGCAAACCGCATAGAGAGGGAGGAACCGTCTTCGCCTGCACTTCCCATCGCTTTGGCAGTGTATGGTGTTCTATGCTGGCATACTCCTCCCGAGCAATCTACGGAATAAAAAATGCGATAGCAAACCCCGTCGACGTGCCACCCCGACCACCGGCTAACCATAATTGGTGAGAAGACGAAGAGGGTTTGGTGGAAATCCCAATCGTTTTGGCAGTGTATGGAGTTCTGTGTTGGAATACTGGGGAGTATAGTGATAGTGCCATTTTTTGGTGCTCAATAGTTCTTTGCTGCCGTTTTTTGACGTCTTTCATTATGTAAGAGGAACTAAATAGTGGCATATTAAATATCATATATACTTGGAAACAAATTCCATTTTAGGGATCTATGAGAGACGCTCAATGCAGATGGAACTAGGCGTTGTACCGCTCACAAAGGAGTAGTCTTTGCAACCCAAAACGAAATAATTTACTCCTATTGTGCGAAGTCCCATTTCTTGTCCGGACCAGAACACATATTTTAACCTCAATTGATCTACTTTCTAAAAGTGTAGACGTAGAAATTTTTTTGGAAGTATTTTCTTACTTTTTGGATTCTTAGTTTTTGGGTTTGCTTTGGATTCGATTTGGTTATATTTATTTTGGCGCTACGCCATACAAATTTGGGGCACTACTGCTGCCTACAATATCAGAAGAGTGCAGGCGTGTCAGAGCAAGGCTCTCAGAAAATTTACGGGCGCCCCTTGGTACGTCCGCAACACCACGCTGCATAGGGATCTTGCCGTGCCAACTGTTATGGCGGTGATTATTTCTCACAGCTGCCGCATTCACTACAGACGTTTGTCGCACCCAAATCCGCTAGCTTTCTCCCTCACCCGTATCTCAACAAGGCGTAGGCAGAGGCCTTGATCTCCCCCTAAGAAGGAATCAGCCTACTATGTCATTGCCTTTTCGGCGCAATTAGCATCATTTTTAATTTAGTCTAAGTCTAATATTTTTTTTTTCACGTCATTATTTTTTTAATCCGACAAATGTGTTATGCAGTATTAAATGTTATAATTTAATTATGAAAAAAAAGGTTATATTTATTACTATTCTTATCATGAAGATTGCGAGTTACATTTATACTTTCCATTTGTGTGTATTCACTACACGACGCCGATTTCGCATATTAATTTCTGTGAACGTCGCTAAGGCTTTGCTGTTATATGTCATATAAGTACATACGTTATTTTTATTTATTATTATTATTAATAAATAAATATTTATTAAATTATTAATAAATAAAAATATTAAAATATTTAGATAATTATTTATAACATGCTGTCAATAGTAAAATTGCGTGTATATTTGAGCTCTTCGATTCGCACAGGGTTTTAAAATCGTAGGTTATAATGGAAAGCTAGCTTAAAAAGGGAGACCTACAAGTATGCATTTTTGATACTTGCATCGCAAGTAAACGCAAATAGTATACAATTAGATAGACCGAATAAATCGCTGACGCTCGTGTTGGGTATCACGAGCTTTGCAAAAAGAAGAAGAGCTACAGGAGATCCCTAAGCAGGATCATGGCCAACTCTCGTGGACCCTGGCAAGGACGACGGATGCTACTCCAAGGGGTAACTAAATCTATAATGTTGTACGCAGCCCCAATCTGGGATAAGGCTATGGCCATAAGGAGCTATCGCAGAGGACTCGACTCTACATACCGCTTGGCGGCCTCACGGTTATGCAGCGCCTTTCGTACGATTTCAGAAGATGCTGCTCTTGTCATTGCAGGGATGATACCGATTGACATCTTAGCGGAGGAGGCTTCGGTGATCCACGACGAGGTTCAGGGGACGGGTGCGATGAGAGAGGTCGCACGATCGCAAGCAAGAACGCGAAGCCGAGCAAAGTGGCAACACAACTGGAACTGCTTAACAAATGGGCGCTGGCACGGTAAATATTGAAGCAGCCGGAGCTTACAGCGTCATGTATTCGCAATCTGAAGCCAGCGTTTGCGGGAACCCAAATGGCTATCCTCGCTCTACCAGTTCTATTGGCAAAGCAGTTGTTGACAATTGGCAAACGCTTTGTCGTCTAATCTATCTAATTTCATAGTGTTTAACATTTGACAAAAGAAAAAAGTCAAGACGAAGCGAATCAAACAAAAGAAATAGTCAATAATTGAGCATAATTTATGGAAATATATAATAAATGAATCTATATATATAACATTGGAAGTATGTTTGTTTCTTTATTTGTTTGTCCGTTATTGACGCCGAAACCGCTGGACCGATATTAATGAAATTTTCAGGGAATCTCTATAATAGCCTTTAGATGGTTACTGTTGTTTGGTGCGAAGAAGTTGTCGACTCAATTTTCAGATGCTTCTCAAACTATGCAGATACAAATAAAAGCACAAAAACAACGCAGCATCTGAGAATTGAGTTTGCCGGCAGTGCTGATCAAACTGTACAAATTCTGTACATTTTCTAATAGTCGAAAGAAAAAAAATACCAAAAATAAAAGAATAATACGAAATGCCACCCAAAAGGTCAAGCACTGGAAGATCAATGAAAAAATCGCAGCAGTAGACAGAGCGCAGAGCTGCTGGGATATCCGAAGCGCGGGACGCACGCGAAAGTAGCAACGCGCCGGGTTCCTGCTAGTAATATAATAGAACACAACTCTGGTAATTAGTTTAAAACTTGATTCCTACCATTTTGTTCAGCAGTTTCACTTCAACAGTGCTTATATAGGTGAGATACATTACTTTTTTTTTGTATTTCTCATATTGAAAATATCGAATTTCGAAATCGAAAAAACTTTTGGGAAATAAACACACCAAGGCAATTATAAGTAGCAAGTTTAGCATACGGGTCTAATGATCCCTTCCATTACCGTGTCCTGTCGTAAATCAGCTGTTTCACTGCGCTAGATGATGTGTGATTACCTAAAAATTCACTTTACCTAATTCCGGGGGACCACCCATGTATGTTGTAAGTTTTAATTAGAGTTGATTCATTTGCTATTTACTCTTTTGTAATCATTCACCCCGCGTAATTGAGACAATATATTAATATAAGATCCCTAACTCGAAATTTGTGCCTCGAATACTATGGTTTGTTCAATGACGCCTACCTCTTCAGATTAATGAATATAGTACAAGTCTACAAGTCTTTATTTTATTTAATATTTACCAGAATATTTTTCTGATATTTTCTCTAAAGAGTCGTTCTGATCATAGTTTTTTACTATATTATGTGCTTTCTTTGTGTCTCACTTATCACAGATGAGTTCTGCGAGGAATATCCGCATAATTTGATGCCAACACCTGGTTATTGGATTGAGTGTTCACGTCAGAAAATTACGCTGCCAACGCCGCATACAATTTGGGACGAGAGTGACTCAGAACATGAGGATATACGCGCTGGCAGCGCCAGCGACGCCTACTTGGAGCGAGAATGCAGTGATCTCTATGAGGACGATGAAGACTCCGAAGCAACACCAAGGTGATAAAATATTTTAAGGGAACTATAAGTCAGATAGTGGAAGCGAAGACTTCATTGAACCTAGAACAACAGTAGTGTAGTCATTTTGTAAAAAAAGGAATATGACGCTCATATTTCTTTACAACCCTACATAAAGTCGTATACCCTTCGCATATCTTCATACACCTCTCCTAAAATATTTTATAGAGTGTTTTTAGCATAATATGAAAAATATCTGTAAATCGCATTCGCCCGCTAGCCTTTCCCTAGTCAATCATCCTAACAAACTTATTGCTCTGGTTGCCAAAAACCCAACCCAAGGGTTCAAGGTCCAAGCTGTGGAATCATTTGTATTGTATGACTTGCTGACTGCCGAGTTGCGTTGGATCTTAACGTCTTCAGGCCGTGTGGATTAAGGAGATGTCTGACTTGCACACTTCACTCAGATCGAAACTGTTGAAATGGTATAATTCAGAGTATTCTCTTCCCCCTTGTATTTGCTGAGTTCACCGAGCATAAACATTTAAGTGACGCATGTTTGTATGCGTACAGTCTCTCTTGCTCAATCATAAACGTGAGGGTAATTTTATTTAATTTCTATTTCCCCTTATTTTAAATGTATTTGAATGTTTTTGAAATGTTTTGACTATTACCTTCGTACCTCAGTTATCTACATTAAAAAAATAATAATAATAATTACATTGGTTGAAAATTACGGCCAGCAGAGAAAAGCAGACGCCTTTTTCTACTTTGCTGTGGCATTGCTCGGGAGTTGTGTAGATTAGAATTTAAAGAATATCTCTATTGACTCTCACTCCTTACCTACAATAAACTAGCAGTTAGCTACAATTGAAAGTTTACACGATTTCCTTTCACAATTTTGCTCATATAATTTAGTCCACGCAAGAAAACCGTTATCGAAGAACAATGGGATCAACAAGGCGCATTTGAGCTCATATCCGTTGAACAAGAGACGTATGAAAAATATTTCTATGGGACGGAACATTGGAATTATTTCACAAGTGATGAAGATTTGGGTCCAGTCATTTTGTCGATCAAACAGGAAACGCTCAACGGCCGTGATCAATTTCGCATTTTGGTGCGTGCCGGTTCGTACACAGTACACGGTCTGATCCCAGCATCTTGTGTCTTTGCCGATAGGTGAGTGCAATAGAATTCATATAAGTAGATTAAAACAATACATATATCCGTGTTTGCAGATATAATCGCGAAGAAGTAGTTAGATCTTTAGGTAAAGAAGTTAATTTAAATCCACCGTTAACATTAGGACAATTGCCCGATACGCCCGAGGAGTTGTTAAAATTAGATCAGGTATGAAACTAATATAATAATTGAGTAAAACAATTGATGACTTCATTACTTAACCAAACAATCGGTGAACTTTTAATTTAAATACTTCGCAGGTTTTTATAAAATCCGAATTAAAAGTGGGTGTTATATTTGTCAAAGAGGAACAATATACGGAAGAGCAAATCTTGGACAATAATGAAAACTCAATGCTCTTTGATGAATTCCTAACGCTCTTAGGCGATCGTGTGCGACTTCGCGGTTTCGATAAATATAAAGGTGGCCTTGATACGGTACATGACCTGACAGGTATGCCGAGGCAAAATTAACCAAAATTTAGTATTTCAGTCATCTCAGTTTATCCATTTTCGCTTCCTAATTCCAGGTCTCTACTCCGTCTACACAAATTGGCGCAATATAGAAATAATGTTTCATGTATCAACACTGTTGCCATATGAGAAACACGATCCACAAAAGTTACAACGCAAACGCCACATTGGCAATGATATAGTTTGTGTTGTATTTCTCGAAGCGGATAATACGCGCTTCAGCCCCGCTTGCATTAAGAGTCATTTTCTGCATACATTCATATTGGTACTTGAGAAAAAATCCTGTTATAAGCAAAGATTTTAACGATTTCTTGTATGATTTTTTTTTATTTTTGTTTACTCTATATAGGTCCGCGTTTCAGCGCGCATCAAACACAAGCCCACACGCTACGAAGTCTCAGTGGTCACGCGCGATGAGGTTGGCGCCTACAAGCCCTACCTCTGGGAACAATCAGTATTTGAAAAGGGTCCTATGTTTCGGTAAGTCAGAGAAGATTTTTAGTGGTTGTCTGTTAAGGTAAACTTCAACTGAGGTTATGAGAAAAAATCAAAGTTAAATGAGTATGCCATTTTTTTGTAATGTGACTGTATATTAAAGTGACTCTGCTCCACAAAATCGTACAATTCAAATTCGAAGTTTATATGATTCTGTTTAACACTCTTCATCAAATACGAGGGTGTTCCCAGAAGCTGTCGTCCTCTCATAGAAACCAAATAAATTTGTAAAATTGCTCAAGAAAAACAATCTAAATATAGAATAAATTGGGAACACACTCGTATATGGTCGGCAAATCTGAAATTAAGTGCCCTCTACAGTTTAACGATTCGAAAACCAGAGCAGTTTCTTTTAACCTTTTTTTTTTTTTTTTATAATACATATTGTATTTATTTAAAATAATTATTAACTAGTTTTCTACTACCTTCAGTGGCAGCCTAACCTAATTGAATTTAAGTTTATATTCTAACTTGACACACGACACGTTATGCCATAAAGATACGAGTACATTTCTGTATTCAACACAACGTAGAACATTTAATAAACTTGATGGCCGTGGGTTTTCCCAGAAGTAGTCGGCCTAACGGAGATGCATGTGCTGTACGAGACTGTCAGCTGTTATCGGCCGTAAAAAAAACTACAGCTGATATGGTTACCAACTTTTCAACTTAAGCTTTTAAGACTTCATTCTCAGCACACAAAATAGGCTCTTCTCAGCTCACGTACTCGTATATCAGACGAGCTGCTTTTGCTTAGCCTCATAAGATATCTGCCCCACACTCTGGGGTTCAAATATCCTGATATATGATCTAGTAAGACCCAATATTTAAAAAGTATATGCATAAAAATTTATTCTTTGAATACTGTACTTGTAACTATTCGCGCAAAAACCTTATCTTGATAAGGCTTTAAGTTCGGTTAGCTTTTGGAACATTTCTTCGTTCCATGTTACTACTAAAGCCTAAGAAAATTTTTTAGCCTTTAAATTTAATATTTTTTGAATACTCTGTCTCAATATCTATGTCAATAATCTTAAGTAAATGTTTCCTTCAATTTCTCTTATGTAACAGTGAATGGCTTCTAACAAAGATCGTAAATGGTGAACGCGCCTCATATTCGGCGCCAAAATTTGCTCGCATGCAGGAACGCACACGATCTCAAATGTTGGAGGATCTGGTTATGAATTTATCGAATCATGCAGAAACTGGACAAATACCAAAACCGTATAGACGTGGCTCATGGCGACCGATTGGTGAGGATGAATATTTCAAAATGTTGCATGCAAGAGTGTTAAACGTCGTCAGTGATGATGCTCGTACAACAACAACAACAACAACAACAACCGATACTACGACACAGCACAACAACAGTTATAACAACAAGTACAAAAACAACAAAAACAACAGCCACACAACACAACAACACCAACAGCATAAATGTCAATATCAATCTAAGTACTACCAAAATCAGTCGGCACCATCACCATCGTCGTCAACGACGATGGGCGCCGCAGCAGCGACTGCGAAATCCCTTAAGTTGGATGTTGATGTATGCGTTTGCGTAACGTGTGTGCAACTCTGTTTTAAGCATAGTATGTGGTGTAATGTGACATGACGTAACGTACCTTAACGTCACGTAACCAAACCCAACGTCATGTTATACGAGTTTTTTTGTTTACTTGATGGTGGTGGTGGTGATGATTATGTGCAATGATTGTCTCAAAATACATTTTGTTTCTTTTTTTCCCTTCTTTTGTCCAGCACAAATTTGTTTGATTGGTTAGCACTTTCAAAACTTCTATATTAGCATGTTAGTGGCACAATCACCGTATTCCAACCCACTTAATTAAAATTTCCTTCAATAAGCAAGAAGTTGAAGTTTTTGAATCTTTAGCTTCTATAATAATGAATGTTACGCGGAATTCCATCCCGCTCGTTTCAGGCTCCAAGTCATTTTGTGCGTCCTTATCGGACATTGAATTTATTCAATCTTAGGAAGCAAAGTCCCTAGCCTGGCCTCGAAATTACGTCTACATTGAAATTTTCTCTTTTCTGGAATGTATTAATGATAGTAAAGTAATGGGTACAAGTGCAAAACCAAAAACTCGCTGTCCAAATAGTCACAACAGCTGTTTGCAGAATTCATGAAGATGACGTTGTGGAGATAGTGTCGCTGGGAGGCGTAAAACGTGAAAACACCGCCTTTGAAACGCGTGGTATGCAGTTCCGCCTTTAATGTTGTAATATTCTTCACGCTCAAAGGACAGGCAATTAAATGAAGTGGTCCGAGGGCCACAGTAGATGTCAATCGTAATGTAAAAGTTTCCGATAATTCTGTTCGATACATCAAGAAACAAAAAATTTTCGTACATCAATTTGAATTAACTCATGGTCTTACAATAGCGCTGCCGTTATCCTAATATGTTGCAATTTACAAAATTATTTCAGCGCGATAAGTAAAGAAAAAGAAGTTCGGCGCTATACGATATAACAGTAATACTCCCGTTCACAGTAGAATGTGCCAAGTTGATTTTGTGAATCCTTGGAGATAGTGTAGAAGGGAACTTTCAACTAAACTATCAAGACTTCATCTTTGTTAGTCATGAATTAATCAGCAATGAATTCCAAAACCAATTCAATTCACTAGAGGAAGCACAATGTGAGCAAAATGATACGAAATTGTCAAGTCTTTGAGAAAGCCGAACAGTGATAAATGATAAGACTATTCAGATATAGTTTCAAATCGCCGTAAATATAAATTTCTTTTTTGGAGGATTGTTTTGGCATGCGGTTTCAAAGAGCCATCGAAATAGAACCAATTGGATTTGGCATGTTTATGTATTGGTATATAAAAAGGTCGCTTGGCAATTCATATGACACGCCCCGCACTATACACCATAATTCTTCTAATTAATGAACTACGTCTGTTTTTTGTACAATTTTTTTGGAATTTCTCTATCACCACATCTCCCATTTTTCTGTTCCGTTAATAGTATACTTCTATAATGTCAATCCACGTTACTTTTTCTGTTACTATAAATCGCGACCATTTGACAAATGTCTTACATGAGCCAAAACAGCTTGGCTCGTGTGGTTTCTCTCCACACACTTTCTCGCTTCCTCTTAGCATCTCTGTGCAAGGCCTTCCATCATCAACATCATCAACCACAGCCATCTTAAGTGCACCAGTTTCAGCCACACATATCCATATACTCGTACATCACATGTTTTTCGCCATATTCACTTACTGGTGTTGCTGTTGTTGTTGGCGTTATCACTGGTGTTGTGATTTGCTTGTTATTTATTTGTATTATTTGTTGACTTTGGCAATAAATCTAATTTGTTTAACACATCTTGGGTATACATATAGCACGCCTCATACAAAGTCAATATGCACAATTTTGTCTCATTATATTGATTCCACTTTTTGTAGCACTTTTATTGCACCTTATTATTAGTTTGCTTGAGTTAAAAAAAATGCTATAAAAAATTTACTCCAATCATATTTCTCAACATAGATCGCACTATATTATTCGATTTTTATAATGTTTTTATAAATTTGATAGTTATATAAATTTTATAATTTTATATTTTTTTCCATGATTTCTATGTAACTGCTTTAATTTTTCAACTCTTAAGCTGCTGAAAAAAACAAACGCCCTACAGCCATGCAAGTGCGCCCACCAAAAGCTCAGCGGAGCGTATAAGCTCAGTCCTGTTTGCTCGAACAAACAAGTTTGATTTTTCAGCATGCTTACGAGCTAAAAAATTAAAGCAGTTATATAGATATCATGGACCTTGAGCTATTGATTAGACAAATTACTCTAAATCCCAAAAAAAGAATTGTTTTTAATTTGGGATGCAATCTTAATTAATTTAAAGCCAACTAGTAAATTCATACTTCACTAAGTTGTTACGTATTTGTTCTCTTCATTTAAATTTAATTGTTGTTGTTGTACAATAACAGTAAAAATTAAAAAATTAGGCATAAAATATAAAAACACCATCTCATCCGTTATGCGAAATGGTAGATCAGGCGTTGCGTTTGCCTACTGTTGTCCAGAAAGTATATAGCTAGGTGGTTTAGATGTATGTTCAAACTAATAAGGTGTCTGTTGTGGTGCTTGATGACTTATGTTTTGATTGAAAGAATCTTCAAGTTCGACCTAACTATTTAACTCATTTTCTATATAAAAACATTTTATTTGGCATAACTCAAAAAAGTAGTCGATGATCTTAAGGTACATAGATGACATACATAGTGTATTAAATAGGCGATACCAAAGCTACCGATTTCTCCATTCAACATGAAATGATTAACATTGAATTATACATATAATGCTGACTAATGATATGGACACACCTATTAAATAAGTAGGTAACTATACTACACTTGAAGTTACAAGGTCATTCTTGTAGTGGGATTTTCGATGTTGTATTTCAATAAAATTTAATGTTATATCATTGATTTCCAGGATTTGTTAAGATTAATTTTGTTTTTAGTATTCGTTCCTAAATTTTTATTACGTATCATAGTTAAATTTGAAGGCACTGAAATACACAGAAAAGTCATGATTTTTTGCATTGGTCGTCTGGATGGCATTCACAACCGAGTACATGGGTTCATGTCTTGCTTTCCGTTGTTATTCTCTTTCAGATTAATGTATTTTAATAGTGACTTTAACTAAAACTTAAAATACAATTGTTAAAAATTATTTCCATTCAACTGGTATTCACTGTTTCTTCTACCTTTCTTGGTAGAACTTACCAAAACAAAAATAAGTAACTAAATAAATAAAGAGTGAGCCATTAGCTGCAAAGTGTTGAATACTCGTGAGAGATTTGATTGGGTTCGGCGCAATCGCTTCCGATTTGATTATATGCTACTGGGAATGTTTCCCTTACTCATAGTGTAGAGCATCTTGCTTAAGCGTAATGGGTTCAGTAATGTGCAATTTATATGGAGTATGCAACGATATTAACAACAATAACATAGCTCACAACAACAAACAACTAGTGTTAAACAGTAGTACAACTCCGACCTACTTTTGCTGTTCCTTTTTGGAAAATCTTGACTATCGTTGAAGTCTTTTCGTAAATCGAAAATGTAGTTTTTTTGTCTTATACATTTATAATTGTTACAAATTTGGCGCTTCCTTCAATATAAAAGAGTGGGAATATTTGTTTGAGTTCTGCATCAGATCTTTGAGAAATAATTACGTATGTATTTGTAATTGTTTCAAATACGAGTGTATGATATTTTCTTGTGATTTATTTATCTATATATAAAACAAAGTGGCAAAATGCGTTTCTTTCCCTCCGCTGCCCGTATTTAGTTGAATTTTTTTTAAAATGTAGATAATTGCGGTACGAAATTGTTAGGGAAAAATAAAACTAAAAACATTTTAAAAAGGCAGAGTTCATATATTTGATTATATTTCTGGTTATCATATAAAACAGTACTCGGTTTGAATGTCATTGACTGTCATATTTTGATATGCACATATTTTACTTATTAAGTGCATTAAGTTAAACTGTCTAACTCTGTTCACCCACTCACAGCAAATATTTCACTATATTCATTAAAGACCACCACTGATACAGTTAACTAAACAAACAATTTCTCTTTGCCTAGTGTCAAGCTCACTTTCATCGTCCCATCAACAACATTGTGAGCTATAAACGCTTGCTTTAATTCACAAGTGCATTAGTTCTGCTTAACTGGCATTGAAAAGTTTTCCGTAAGCCATAAGAGCCTTGCGAAATGAAGTTTTAATATCTTTGGCAACAAGTTTATTACGGCATCGTGTTACGCTTCCAAGTACATGCACAGTTTGTTAATGAGCACCGTTATGGTGCACTCGATATACTTTCAGGCTGTGGCTGAGGCTATGGCTGAGGTGGAGTCTTTCAGGTGACTTACTTCAAATTTCATCAGCAAATTGAAATTATGACGCTGTTGCACTCGACTGTGGTATTTCAATTTTGCTGTGTACATGAAGTGCACTCTCAATAGAAGGAAATATGATTACGAAGCTCTAACGCGCTTTTATTGCTTGCTAAGTTTTGGAAATTCGTTAGACAGATTTTGGCATACTTGTTCTACACTATATTGGCTATCCTTAGCAAGAGACGCATGCTCCCTCTCAGCACTAAGCGCACAGATTACTAAAATGAGTACTGCCAAGTCCCAATATAAGAGCGCGCAAGTAATGCAAAATATATTATTGCGGTTAATCACGAGTTGTCAGGAACACAAACCTGTATAGTGCCTTAAATTTGGCGGTCTTCAAAGATCAGATTGCATTTTACTACAACCGATACAACACCTGTCTGGTGACTCAATAGGCTCCATTTCGCTCATACTTTACACGTATAAGGCAAGTAGCCGGCTACCACCACCTATTACACATACCTCTTATTCGATTTCTAAAAATTTTACAAAAGTGGCGAGACAAAACGCGTTTGACTGATTTTTCCATGGCTCGCTGGCACCGTACGGCCATAAGCTATATAATTGTTATCCATCTTTGAAAAATGAGTTTGATTGCTTGGCGGTAGAACAACATATAATTACCGCATATCCATTACTCAAACATCGCAACCATGCACAGTCTAGCACAGTGTGAGTAAGCACCAGAAATAACCTTGATCATCTTTGTGACATGTGATAGAGCTACATATGTCATGCAGTAGTATATTCCGCCTTAAATATCAACCTAATTTTTTTTTGTTGTGTATTATTAGAACAACTTAATTAAATTGTATGTACAAAAATTAACGAAACAACTTAAATAATAAGTGGGGATATAGTATAATGTATTAAATGGATCTATTTCGGAGGTCGGCAGGGTGCGATCTTCTCAGCCGTCTCGCCACCCTAACTCCTCCCATTCTGCGTCGTTTAAGAAGGCTCCTTGCTAGTTTATTTGGATGATTTTTTAACCTCTCTATATGTTTTTTGGACTGACGATTTATAAGAACGCTTATCGTGCTGGGCTAGCACATAACAATTGTGCTCACTGGAGTCCCTTCTTACCATTCACACTGATTTCATTGTTACACCTGTTGATATACATATAAAATAAGACCACGAGAATGGAATTCAGCGGTATCGCATAAAAGTCGACTATACTTATTTAGTTTTCATCTGTTGCATGTAACTTTAAACAAATGCATGATCAATGACTCCCAAACTCTATTTTTTCAGACACGTTTGAGTTCAAAGTTGAAGATGAGTTTCCGATTAAAGTATTAACTAATTTACACTTTCAGGTCACATGCGCCCTTCGTCTCCTCTTCTCGACTCCGTGCGTGATCAATTTGAGGACTATGATCAGTTGGCCAAAGACTTTACACGTGTATTTCTGAACGAAGAACCATCGTGCCTCCAAAACGCGCATCTCTTCGATGTTGTCTTTTTAGTAGGGCAATCGAAGCAAAAAGCTCGTTTCATTGGCGTACGTGCTATACTTGGCGTTAGGAGTCGCGTTTTTCAAGTGCGTTTTTATATTTGGAATTACAGAAATTTTAATTAAAAACATATAATATCGTTTTGCACTCCATAGGAAATGCTGTATGGCATACAAACCGGTTTCGGTTCACCGCAAATACCAGTTGCTGAAATATTCGCGCGACCAGCGCCTTCACTGGTTTCACCTCAAAACCAAAAACCTAAAAGTAATAACTATTTAACCGTACCCGACTCCGATTCAATAAGACCGAAAAGTGTGCCCTCATCGCCGATGGTTAAACGTGCCTTCTCCCGTCTGGGCACAATCACAGCCGGCTGGGGTCGTTCTATACGCAATAAGAATACGAATCAATTGAATCCGGACGATAAAAAGAAATGGATATCATCGACAGATTGTTCGAGTAAGGGTTTTCAGCTAATGTAATGCAAATATATCGATGTGTGTTCTTTTCCTTTTTCGTATTTCTTTTCTTTCTTAATCTACTTTCTTGAATTTTCGCCATTATGCTCTCGCTCGCTTGCTCCTCCGTTATATTTTGTGAATGAACATGAATGATTTACTGGTCTACACACTTAAATTACTTAAATAATATTCGCGTCTCTGCGCTCCTAAAACTATACACAACCCCAACTACTATGTACTAAAACCAACAACACCATAATCAACAATAACACCAACACAAAAAACAACATCAATTCTAAAAAAATCAAACTCACGATCTTCGCTCTTTACTTCATCTTGACCGACATGATCATATCATGTAATATATTCAATTTTATAATGCTAACTTTGCTCTGACTTTTTACGACACTCAACTGGTACTT
Organism: Cacoxenus indagator; assembly: GCA_035041755.1. Classification (NCBI taxonomy): domain Eukaryota; kingdom Metazoa; phylum Arthropoda; class Insecta; order Diptera; family Drosophilidae; genus Cacoxenus; species Cacoxenus indagator. Next base: position 1,247,197 of record JAWNKX010000244.1, on the reverse strand, counting down.
CTCCAATGCCTGTGCCGAAACTGATCATTTACACGGATAAAATACCTGCGTTAAATATTGTGGACGCTGTCCTTCAACTGTCCTATTGTAAAATAATCAAAACCTTTAAAAATTATTATTTGGTCTTATTAAATTAAACATTTTTCGTTATTTCGTAAAAATGTATATCTAATATAATCTGCATATATACATTTTTTGCACTGCATTCATCTCAATTTTACACTCATTTAAAAACAAAAACCAAACAAAAAAACTTTCTGATAATTGGCTTTTATTTACTGCTCTACTTACATACCACATTTACGCCCGATAAATTATGGAAATCCAACAATTCCAACCTTGACAATACCAAACTTACCAACCACTTCCTTTAAACTCACCACTGCTACGCAATATCAAACTCACCAACTTTAACTCACTTCCTTCAAAATCACCTAAATTCCGCGATACAAAATTATTCACTCATTCCCTGGACACTGATCACTAACGACACTTCACCAAATAACCCAATGCAAAATGTCTTTCTTTTTAATTTCAAAATTGACTATATTTATACAAAACTCGTCATTCCTATGCATGTGTTCTTTTCGCTCATGCTTGAATTTCTTAAAATTTCGTAAAAATTCGACTTTTTTAAAAATCTAAATTCAAAAATTTGTACAACAATATATTATACATAACTCACCACACTTGCTACATCTTTTTCTATTTCATGGTCTTCAAAATTTCGAAATTTGTTCGACTCAATTTTTCATTTTTAAATTTTTTGTTATGATGGGAAATGGAAATTTGCAACTCTCATCCGCATTAATGGCTTTTTGAATTTTGTGTATAATTTTTTTTTTGTGTTTATTATATTTTTATTTAAAAAAATTCTATTACTTTTATTTTCTGAACTTTTACTTCATTACTTTATAATTGCATTTTTATTTTCTTATTTATTTATTTATTTACTTGATCATTTATAATTTCCCAACGACTTCTTAAAAACCCCATGAAAAACTTATTTAAAAAAAAAAAAACAACAACAACAACAACCATACTGAACTACAGATAGAGACAGTAAGGACAAGGATAAGGATAAGCCAGGCAACAATCAATTGGCAGTGCCACGGCTCTCAGTCTGTGCCGATGCTCAAAAGGTTGATCGTGCCAAATTGGCGCAAACGGAGTTCAACATTATCGAATTTGATCCAGATACGTTCCGTGTGCTACTCGACTATTTGCATACGGGCACGTGCCCATTGACGTGTGTTTCGATACCAGGTGCGTATTTGGGTGATTCGTATATTGTGTCCTTTCCATGCCATTCTATACACTTTTTAATCGACACAACAGGTCTTTTATGTGCCGCCGAACACTACGACCTGCCGGAATTGCTGCAGGCGTGTTTCCACCACTGCAAACAATTCCTGCGTATCGAAGTTGTCTGTCCAATGCTCATATCTTTGGAGAACTACTATTGGCGTTATACATCTGCCTCGGAGCTGGTGAACATGATACTCTCGTTTGTCGAGAGTAAAGCACATGCGCTGTTCAAATGTCCCGAATTTCTCAATCTCTCCGAATCGATGGTACAGATGATTATGTGCCGGGAATTGCAAACACCAGAGATACGCAAATTTGAAGCTATGCTCGCCTGGGCGCAGAACAAGGTCGCCAAACTGAAGAATCATCCAAACAAGGATACACAGTTCGAGTTCGAATGTATTATGGAACGGCTAACGCGCGATCTGAATTTGTGCCGAATCTCACCGAGTGAATTGCTCACAGTTGTTTTGCCATCCAAATCGCTGAAGAACGAACGAATCATGGAAACGTTGATGATGCAAGTGAATTTGGGCACGTATCGTGTACAGGAGATCGACGAATACAAACAACAGCTGCGCAGTCAAGAATCTGCCGAGGCGCCGGTGCAGGTGCATCGGATTGGATGAGGCAGTAAGAATGTTAGTTTTGATTTCGATCAGCCGACGCAATTAACAGAAAGAGCAGACGGCGCTTACGGCGGTGGCGGTGCTGGTGATGCTTGTGGTAGCGGTGATGGCTGTGAAGAACCAGGCCCAGCTGCTCCTATAAGCTTTGCCACTCCGGGCTATAGTGGCGCTTTTGTTGCTGATGCTGATGCGGCGTCGAACTATGCTGATCAACGCGATGCTATGGATGATGAAGTGGAGATGTACGCCAGTTTCGACAATGCACCAAGTACAAGTCGCATCGCTGCGCAAATGAAAGCTGCTAAAGAGGCACGTCGCAACCGCTGGGACGGCGATGGCGCATCCGGCGGCAGCAGCGATGGCGGTTGTGCAACCGGTAGTAGCTGCAGTGGGCGTCGCTACTAAAATTGTCAATCGTTTGATCAATCGATCATACGATCATGTGCTCCTACAGTCGAGTAAACATGGTCTTGTTATCGTTGAATCGTGCGATCGTTTGTCTTATTAATCGTGTAATTATTTGATCGAGTGATCGTGTGATCATGTAACGTTTTTAGTGGTATCAAATAAGCAGAAGTAGTTGTTTTTTTTTTTTTTTCTAGTAGTTAATAATGTCACTGATTGCTCTTGTTACTTGTTTTATTTTTATTTTTTCCTCCAAATGAACGCACTTATCCAACTCTGCACTTTATGTACCTCCACCGCCTCCTACCAGTTACACTATCACACCTTTGCTTGCCCCAAATACGCTGCAACTCATCAGAGTTCGTTACCAACTCCGCTGCGCACCCCCTGCACTGCACAACGAAACTGGTTTTCCAATCATCAAAAAGGAATCGGCACTAGGAATTTTGACTGTTACATTCACTCCGAGCGCTCCCATCCCTACAGGCTTTATGCAGGATTCAAGTATTAACTAAAAGATACTTCAAATTATATAGTTATTTATAATATAAATTATGATAAATATATACATATATATATTAAATTACTGTAAATTACTTCAACTAACTGGAATTTAAAAACAACATGGAGTTTCTATCACTTATATGTTTATTGAAAGCTAACAAGTAACGACAAATGTTGAACGCGTGTGTAGGTAGAAGTACTAAGAAACGCTTACTTATGTAAAACAAAGACTAAAAATGTAAACTCTTTAAAAAAAAAATACAAATTTTAAAGCAACTAAACAAAAATCTTAATAACGCCCGAAATTCCCGGCAGCAGCAAAGAAAAGTTTATTCAAGAAAACTATTCGAGAAAAGGGATGAAGGAATGAAGGATTAAATTTAATAAATGTTGGAAGTGTCACTAAAACAGTTTATAAAAATGTTAGTATTTGGTAATTATATGAAAAGGAAACTAAGAAATTAATGATTAAATGTAATTTTAGGAAAATTGAAGTGTTTCATGTAATTTTTTTTTTAGAGAAACTTTATAAGGGAAAAAAACGATAAAGCATGACGTAACAAACTAGAAGAAATATATATGTCAAATAAATAAAATATACATGTATGAATGTTATTTATATAAATATATTTATAACAAAAGTAAATTTATATATAAAAAGAGACATATGATTCCAACACAATTACAATTTTTATTGTACATACACGTAAAAAAGATCAGAATAATTATCATAAAGCATGAGAAAGAATTAAACATACTAAATTAAAAAAATAATTATATACATACATTATTAACTATTTAAAATTACATTAAACAAAACAAAAAACAACATAGCATACCTATATATGCATACATACATAAATGTTTATATAAATATATATATTATATATGTACATTTATATATATATATATATTGCTGCTGAAAATGTCGGTGCACGTATCGAGTAAGAAATGAAAGATTATTATAAAATTATAATGATAAGAATTAATATAATAAACAAATTAAAAGATATGCTAATTAAAAGTTACAAGGCACGAAGAACTCATAAGTCCTCTGCAATTGTAGTTAAGCAATACGAGCGACAACCAGACACACAGATTAAAAACGTTGTGAGACATGTATGAACCAGACTAATACAACCCGCCAAATTACAAAGCTCTCAATATGTTTTGACCACAGAGCGGTGCATCCATATATAAAAAAATAGGAGAGTTACATCATCTACTTGTATAACAGATATATAACTCTAGCAAAACGCAGAAGTACAGGGTATATTATAGGAATACAGTACAACACAGTAGTGCAGTACAGAAGTATGATACCAAGAATTACACGTATGTATGACTATACAAAAGCGGCACTGTTGAGAATTTGAGTCTAGTACAGAAAAATAGTACAGTAGACCACAGAAATAGGGGTATACATTACAACAGAGAAATGCACTGGGCAGTACAACAGTACATCACATTACAGTACAGTGCAAGATAATCATATAACAAAAAAATATTATACAATTCATTGCTATGGTGCAATGCTACTGCATTGAATAGAGAAAGTGAAAAATACAGTAGAGAAGGAAAACAAATAAATACCACTCATCACAGAAATAGAGAAATACAGTATAGTCAGAACGAAAGTGCATAGCAGTACACTACAGCAAAGCGAAAATAGTACAGCACAGTCAGCTTAAATGTGGTGAATATAGAAGTACACTGGAATACAAAAGTACAGCAGAGACGAATGTGTGTTTGATCAAAGAATTATAACAGTGCAGTGAAAAACAGAGATACGAAACGAAGAAAGGTTCTTCACAGAAGTCCAATGCAGGTAGTCAGTACAGATATGTAGAAAAATATACAAGCACAGAAACTACAATTCCGTTAAGATATGCAGTACCGTAGCAAAATGTACTAGAATACAGAAACAATGTTCACAAAAGTAAAGAATTAACAATGAGCGGACTCGGACGTAAAGGATTACTAAAATTTAACACACGAATACAACATAGCACAGCATTATAGAAGTACAGTCGTATACAGAACTAAGTATATCATAGCACTGTTAACAAGTAAAGTGATGTACTAAAGTACAGTGCAACACCGAAATTCAGAACAGTACAGAAGAAATAATTACAAACTAACCGAGATCAGTTACAACCAAACAGTTCCAACAGTACAAACCAATTGAATAATTAATGTTTTTAAGTGAATCTTTGCTGACGGCCCAGCATATAAGTTACCTTACCACTTATAACACACTTGTACTAACAAAGGGGAAAAAAATTTTGTTGTCATATGAAACAGGCTCGCGGCTCGCATTAATGCTCGTATTACAAGAAATAAATATAAAAGTCACAATTACATCAACCCAGCTGACAATATCAGCTGACATATGTATGATCGGTAGATTAGACAAAATTGAAATGTAAATTTAAGTCATATTTTCAAATGTCTTATGATTTGAAAATATGATGTATTAAAAATGACAAGAGGTCGAATTTATATAAGATAGTTAGGATTAAATACAAGGTGGGCTTGACAAAAAAGTCAGACACCAGTTCAGAGCAATCAGTTGTTTTGCTCAACAGATGCTTTGTAAAGTTGTAAAAGAAACACGGAAGTTACTAATGAATGTAGTAGAAATCAGAGAAAGGGGTTTTTTATCAAAACTTCTTGACACCGTACTCAATATTTAGAATAAAAAATGGGCAGTGTAGCTGAAACGATGAATAATCGCGCAAGGTCGTTTTTTCTGTAGTAGGCGTTAATTCCAATGAATGCTAAGTAAATAAATGAATTTGTCGTGAGATCGCCAACTTGCCCAGAAATCAAAAAAAAGACAAACAAAACATGAAGAAGTAAGAAATCAAGCCTATCAAAATCAAAATACAACTTGAAATCAAATTTCCGCTGAAAAAATGACACCACCTAAAAATAAAATGATATACATTTTTTTTTTTGTTTTTAATATAAAACTGGATACAAAAATATATAAAACATATTATAAAGAACTAACTAGAAAAAATCAGTAAGTATATATACAAAAAAAATTATATTACAAAAATCTGAATGCAGCAAATTTAAGCAAAAGCATTCAGAATTGGCATATGTGTGTATTGAATTTGTGTAAAACTTAAAAAATAATGAAAACCCAAACAAAATGGAAAATAACTATTTATAAAAAAAATCAAACATAAGAATATATATATATATATATATATATATATATATATATGAAAACTACAAAAAAATCCTTAACGAAGGTACAAATTTTGTTGTTCTTTTGACACCAAGAAACTTCGATCTTTATTTTTAAAAAATTTTGTTATTTTTCAAATACTATAGTTACTTAAAAATGCTTTGTTTCTTAATAAAATATTTAAAAGTAATTTTTGTTCAACCTAAGCTCCTTTTGAGGTATACAAATTTTAAAGTTTCGTTAATTTTACTGTGGAGATTATTAGAATAATATACATACATATATTAAAACTTAATCCATATACAAATGTATTATGTATTTTATCAATGTATGTGTGTGCATATATTACCTAAGCGTAATAAAAAATACAACATTTCATGCAAAAAAGTCTTTTAATTATGTATATGAACACAAAAGCGATAAAATTACAATGAAAAATTATTTTGGTGGCTGACATCAGTAGGCTACGTCCCACTTAGGCCAACCATAGGACTTTGCTATTACTGTATGTTCAACCATAAAGCTGGGTCCAACTAAGTACATGCTACGACCTAAACAGTTTCTATTCACTGAAATAACTGCTTGTACTAAAAACATTGAAATCACTGTTGGGACTCAAATCGCTGATGGATCTAAAATCGTCGAAATCACTGCTACTCTTGAAAGTTTATATCAATTGCAATACCAATTCGCGATATCAATTCGCGACTTTTCATTCACAGTAAAAACGTCAAAGTTATTGAGATATCACTCATCTTTGGCTCTAGCAAGACGCCGGTAAAGAATATTAAACAATACATTTATATTTGTAATAACAACTTCAATATCCAAAAATATGAAATAAGTAAATGAACAGATGACAACAATATTGAATTATTTTACATGATATGCTCTCATTGCATAATTTAAAACTTGCAGCACTACGATCTCACATGTACTAAAGAGCCACTTCTATGCCATCAAAGAAGAAGAGTTCCAAGTGAAAGTCTATCAAAACAAGTTTAATTGATTTTTTGTCCTGCAAAAGACCAACAAGAAGTAGTACTGGCTAAACACGGCTTAAAAGAGTCTCTGAAATCGCTGCTGAAAGAAATGTCCTGAAAACCAGTTGAACTTCCTGAATGCAGAGCTTTTGAGCTTCAGACATGGATAGACGAATTTTTTATCAAAAAAATCGCCTGTAATAAAAAAATTTCGTGGTCATTAGGGAAGTTAAAATCCGCCGTTGACCAATTTCGCGATTTTTACAAATTTGTGGATAAAACCTTAGATGCGTACAAGCAAGAATAGACTAAGTTGGTGGTCGTACTATCTAGATCTACTATATTCTAGAGGACAACGGGTACAGCAAAATGGCGGTGGACTCTGTCGAAAAATATAAGGCGGATGTGGGTTATTTCGCCGAAGGCGAGTTGCAAAATACTATATAATCTGCTGAGCCGTCTCGCCACCCTAACTCCTCCCATTCTGCGTCGTTTTGGAAGGCGTTTTGTCTGATTAATTACATCGCCAATTTTCGGTATTTTTAAGTCCTTCTCAAGGTCTGCCGTTCGCATGAACCATGGGGCACCAGTAAGCATACGCAATGTCGTGGCCTGCAGTACTCTCACCTTCGTAATATTTGATTTCGCTTCTATGCCATACACCTGCAAGCCGTATCGCCAAGCAGGAGCAATTATTGCTTTGTGCTTTGTAAATGTGCACCTTATTTCTCAAGGCCAATTTATTCCTGCTATTTAAAAGCCAACGCAATTTTCCAATGCTCTGCATTAAGGATTTCGTGATATTTGAAATATGCGCCTTGAACGTTAGCCGCCTATCCAAATACACACTCAGCTATTTGGAACCTGAACGGTATTCCAGCAGCTGGTTTCCAATGAAAACTCCCGAACAGAAATCCGGCCGTAAGGCGTACGTCACATTGGCATATTTGTTTTTGTTAATGCAAATGTTCCATCGTCATGTCCAGTATTCAAAAGTATGCAGCTATTGCTGCAGTGTGTCCGTGGCTTCATAAATGCACTTGTTTCCAACGAGGATGGCCGTATCATCTGCTAACATAGCAATGGTCAGATCCTTAGAATCCTCCAGCGGTATTTCTGAGCCAGTGGGCATGTCGTGCGTGAACAGCATCACTGAGAAAATCCCGTTATCAAGGTAGCTGTGCACGATTAACCATAGTTGAGGCGGTTTCTTTTTTTTGCATATCTAGTGAGATTTATAACTACTTCAAGTAGTTTTTGAGCAATAATAAGTTGATTGCTGAAATTGTACATCAAATCATCTTGATAAACTGCAGTGAGAGTAAACCACCTTTCGAACTCCCGGGACAGACTCAGAATTTATGTAATGCTAGTAAGATCTACTACGCCTCTTACGAAAAAAAAAATTAAAGGAAAGAACAGAAACAAGTACAACGTAACGGGATCATCCCCAAAGTGAATGCTCTTCGAAGACCCATTTCAATTCAAATCCGAACACGCCACCTGAGGGTCGCGTTCCACTGCCCGCGCCGAGCATCATCGATAAATTCATTGGTCTGACAGAGTAGAGCATTCGACAAGAATAACCTCCCCTTGGTCTGCTGCTACACCATAACGAACTCGGCAGGTACTGTCACCTGGGCGGAGCTATCCAAGAATGCAATCATGGCGGCATTCGACTTCAGCAAATCCATCATACATGTCTGGATGCTAACTCCTTCGTTAATTGTTAAGAAATAACGATTTCCAGAACCCCAACCTAACAGTGAAACAAAGAACACGTTGAAATTACGCAATAATAAATGATCAAAAAAAGGCGTAACAGAACAATAAAACAAATAAGATTTTGGAATGCACAGTGTTACATGCATAAGCCAAAAAATCATAAGAATTTTTTTTAAATGGAATATGTGACTATGATACCAGAGACAATCATAAATTCCATGAATCATACTTCATACTTACTTGTAACTGAAATACGCAAATATTACATCCGAAGAAACATCCAACTTAGTAAAATGGATGCGTAAACGGTTAGAGTCAGTTATTCAGACAAATGAGATCAAATGAAACAGTAGGTAAATCTGTTTTTCTGACGTATATAAAACCAAGCGGCAAAAAAGCAATTTTTCAATTTAGTTTTTTTTTTTATGTAGATAATTACCGTAGGAACGTCGTGGCATACTTTTCTTTAGTTTTTAAATTCAGTATTTTTTATTTATTTTTTAGTGTTAAGTTTTTTTAAAACAACTACAAGACCACAAACACAAAACGTTTTGTACGTTTTATGGTTGTTTCTGCTATGCTTCTTCTTCATTTTTGTGTTTGCATTTGAGCGCATATGCAAAGAGCACTAAGCATGAGTCAGTCGTGCACCACATACTAGAAAGGGCAAAACAACGTTTGCCGGGTTTGCTAGTATATACAGTAGCGGCTCGATAATTCGAACAACTAATGCCAAGGGGTTGACCGTATTATCGAATTTTCCGGCCTACCGAGACCTTTCTAAAAATGAATAAAATTAACTAAATATAGGTTTTAATTTCATTAAAAGTAATTTTATTTACATTTGCTTTAATGATTTGTTATGATTAATGAAATGATTTAATGATTAATTGATGTTTTACCAAGATAAATATCCTAAACATAAGTCACATTTAGTCAGGATGTGGCTGCATTTTAACACTGGAAAAGTGTTTGGTACGCCAGCTCAGAGTCCTGATCTTAACCCAATTGAAAATGTATAGGCATATTTAAAGAAAAAAGTGGCAAAAAGGCAACCAACAAAGCGAGCAGCCTTAAAAGTGCAAAACTGGAGGAATGGGCTCAAATACTAAGGGATTACGACTTGGTTAAACTCGTTCATTCAATGAAAAGACATTTAAAACTAATAGTAGACGCCACAGGAACATGTACCAAATATAAAATTATTTGTTTTTTTCACCTTTCCTTCCATATTCTGTTTTGTCGAAACATTTTCTTGGCACTCGAAATGAACAGTTTTTTTGGTCTCTTCTTTCTCTCTCTGCTCCTTTGTTAAAACTGTGCTACTTTTGGATATACCTATGTAGAAATTAAGTTAATAAATCATAACCAATAAAAAAAATTTTTTGAAAACCATATTAGTACCTTTTCCTTCGACTTAAATTTAAAAACTAGTTTTTTTTATGATGCCAAAACAATTTCGTGACAAGCTGTTTATATATAAAATTCTACTTATGTATGTGGCATGTATGTATGGTACCTATGGAAAACGAAACCACCGATTTTGATGATAAATTTGTTAGACATTTTTATCTAGGAAAGTATATGTTCAGTCATCCCTGTATATACGAGATAATTGCTAATAATTTTCATTGGGAGTGCCCAAGCCTAATTATTTTATTTTTTCTATTTCTTTTTTTACTGTTAGGCATGTACTGATACTTATTGCTTGGCAAACACAAGAAAGACAACAACAATACATATAAGACGTGAACGAAGGAATAGAATAAGTGCGGCTCTTGCAAAATTATAACCGCATATTAAACAAAGCTTGTTGCTGTTGTTGTTGTACGGGAATAGACAAAATATTTACATGCTTACTTAGTTGATATTTGGGTTGAAAAATCACTAATATTGTGGAATATTGGTTATCATTGACAGAGAGTTTCCGTGGGACCTATTGCACAGCATAATATTGAATAATATGTACATATTTTTTTATTATTATTATATTACAGTCAAACCTGTCAACCTGACCACCCTCACAAGTTGACCACTTGCCTAAGTTGACCACTTTTCGATGGAACCATATTTTTTAATACAAGATTCATATTTTTAACCTGCATAAGTTGAACCTGTACTTTGTAAGTTGACCACTTTTTCGTCAGATTTTTTAATTCAATCAGTCAATCATAAGTTCACTTTCATATGTATATAATTGTTATATAAAAATTAATGTTTATTGTTAGTCAATCAAAAAGTAATTTAAGAAAGCAACTAAAAAGCACCACTTTATAAGCTGACCACCTGCATAAGTTGACCAAAAATTCCGGACCCGAAAGTGGTCAACATAGAGAGGTTTGACTGTATTTATTATAATTATTATTATATGTTATATTCTGGTCTCGTTCTGGTCCATTTCCAGGAAGTTTTGATTTTACTTCTGCAACATTTTTGATAATCAATTTTTGATTTGGTATATATTATACATATATATGTATGTACATATGTAAAAATATTTAATGTTCATATTAACTTTGAAGTTAATACATACATATGTATTTGTATGTATGTATTGCCTTGCGTTGAACACATTTCGGAAATGTCTCTCCTCCGCAAATCTCAGCATTTCTTGGGACTTAGTAAACCTGCGTGAAACCTTATAATCTGTGAGTGCTAAATCGTAATAAAGGTTGCGGTGGTATATCGTTAAAAATGTGTAAGCGTTCTGTAGCTATTCCAACCACCACTGCGGGTGCGGCTATAAAGAAGAAGGAGGTAGTAAAGAAGTCAACACCATCGACTAAGCCGACGAAACCAACGTCAGCACCAATGCATCCACCAATTAAGGAAATGGTGGACGTTTCCATTAAGAGTCTAAAGGAGCGCACCGGTTCGTCTCTGTTGGCCATCAAAAAGTTTATAAGTTCCACGTACAAGTGCAATGTGCAAAAATTGGCACCATTTATCAAAAAGTATTTGAAATCAGCTGTCGCCAAAGGAAAATTGGTTCAAACTAAAGGTACCGGAGCGACTGGTTCATTCAAGTTGGCGGTGCCAGCCAAAAGGAAATCACAACCCAAGGATGCCACTTCTCTTATAAAGAAAAATAAGAAGCCAGCCACTTTGGTGAAAAAAACTAAAACGGTTGCCAGGAAGCCGGCAGCTGCTGAGAAGAAGCCAAAAAAGAGGTCCATTGTGACGGCAAAGGGAAAGGCATTGCTTGGAAAGACACGTACAGTCAATTCGAAAACAGAAAAGCCAAAGTCTCGCGTCGATAAATCGAAGTCTCTCAAAGAAAAAAAATCGAGCGTCAAACACAAACTTTCGCCTAAAAAGGCAATCGTTGCTAAAGCCAAACGAGTACGGAATAATTGAAAATAGAGAATTGAATAGAATTAGATTTAGATACAAAGCCCTTTTCAGGGCTATGAACATTTTTCAAAGAGAAGAAAATTTATTTTCGATACTCCACGATAATAAAAAGAACATAAAGTGAAAATGTTTTCATTAAAGGGACGGTAGCACTACCTATAGTTGAACCTAAATAATACGGGATCGGGCGCACTACGGAAGTCGGAAGTCCCGGTTATAAGAGGTTATATCATATACACATTTACTTCAAATATTTTTTGGTGTAGTCTGTCGGCGGCAACGAAAAGTCGATTTTGTGAAACACAGTTAATAGCAGCAAATTACCGTTACAGAGGTATGCTAATCGATAATCAACTGTATATATTTTTTTTCATCCTGATAAGACTGAGCCTTCGCCGAAAACGGTTTAACGAAATTAAACAGCGTTAGGCGCTGTCAGTATTTACATAGAAGAGGGTCCCCCTTGGGAATGTCTCATTTCTTTTATTCTCGAGTAACATTAACTTTTTATTCTTTAGTTACTGCTTTACAACTATACTTTTTCATTGTTTTCTAACTGTATTCAAAGAGAGACCTTGTTGGTCACCATTAATTTTGCCAAATTTTTGTTCTCTTTAAAAGTAATTTCGTGGCCCTGAAAAGGGCCGTTTGTATGATGTAGATAGGCAGTTAAATATGTATTATGCTCCAAAATTATTTTGTACTGGTGTACTTAGTGACCGCCTTGGTACCTTCGCTGACGGCGTGTTTCGCCAATTCACCAGGCAGCAACAGACGAACCGCCGTTTGAATTTCCCGACTGGTGATGGTCGAGCGCTTGTTGTAGTGAGATAAACGCGCTGCCTCAGCCGAAATACGTTCGAAGATATCATTAACAAAGCTATTCATAATACTCATTGCCTTAGAAGAAATACCAGTGTCAGGATGAACTTGCTTCAACACTTTGTAAACGTAGATGGCATAGCTCTCCTTCCTCTTGCGCCTCTTCTTCTTGTCGGCCTTCGCAATATTTGTTGATGCTTTGCCAGACTTCTTGAGAGCCTTTGAACTAGTTTTTGGTGGCATTCTTACTGCATTAATTTCTCTACCTGCACAAAATACTTCACTCGCACAATACGGCCCGCTATTGGCGGCAGCAATAAATGAACTTTTTTTCATGCGTTTTCTTCGGGAATGTACAACTCGACGAACAAGCCGAAGCTGATGCGTCGTCGCAACCCTAAATACGAACCTTTTGTACGAAAGAAAACTATAAATACTAGAGCTCTTCACCCTCGACCACAATAGTCCTGTGCGCTTTGTGAAATCGTAAAGTGCTCGAGTCTAATTGTTTGTAAAGCAAAAAAAAAAATAAATAAATAAATAATCAAAAATGTCTGGTCGTGGAAAAGGTGGTATGGTTAAGGGAAAGTCAAAGTCCCGTTCAAGTCGTGCTGGTCTTCAATTTCCCGTTGGACGTATCCATCGCATGTTGCGCAAAGGTAACTATGCTGAGCGTGTTGGCGCTGGTGCTCCAGTATATCTAGCGGCTGTCATGGAGTACTTGGCTGCCGAAGTTCTTGAGTTGGCTGGTAATGCGGCACGCGATAACAAAAAATCGAGGATTATTCCGCGCCATCTGCAATTGGCTATACGGAACGATGAAGAACTGAACAAGCTGCTGTCTGGCGTCACTATTGCTCAAGGCGGCGTTTTGCCCAACATTCAGGCTGTACTGTTACCCAAGAAGACTGAAAAGAAAACTTAAGTTTTTTTAATATACTACGCTTATTTACGCTCAATTCCATTGACACAAACGTCCTTTTCAGGACGACAACATATTTTGACGTAAAGAGAAACTCATTTTCACAATTGAATTAGAAATGTAACTACGATTTTTTTATACATATTATATTTATATTTCTTTAATATAAAACAAGAGAAAACTACAGCTGGCATATGAATTTGGAGTCATTTTGACTTGGTAACGGTATACTTTGGGAGACAAAGAAGTACTTTAATACGGCATAAAAAAAGGAAGCAACGGGAAAACAGACTACAACTAAACGATCTCCTTAACAGGAAGATGTAATGCTGATCACAAAAAATATATATGTATAAGAATTAATCTCCATTTTATGTTGGCTTTTAAACGGCTGAATATATATATATATATATATTATATATATATATATATATTATTATTATATATATATATATATTATATATATATATTATATATATATATATATTTGTGTGCATACAATAAATCTACAATTTTATTATATTTGATTATATACATAAATTTATATTTCAAAGAAAATTAATAAACTCTCTCATGGGAAAAATATTTGGGGTCCTTAAAAGGACCGATTGCTGCGTATTTTATCAATTACACATTTTTCATTTTTCGAATAAAATTTTGATTTCTTAACCGCCAAAGCCGTACAAAGTGCGACCTTGTTTCTTTAGAGAGTAGACAACATCCATAGCAGTGATAGTTTTCCTCTTTGCGTGTTCAGTGTAGGTGACAGCGTCACGAAGAATGCTTTCCAGAAATCCCTTGAGCATACCACGAGTTTCTTCATAGATGAGGCCAGAGATACGCTTCACACCGCCACGACGAGCTAAACGGCGAATTGCAGGCTTTGTAATGCCCTGGATATTGTCACGAAGAACTTTACGGTGACGCTTGGCACCTCCTTTACCCAAGCCTTTACCACCTTTTCCACGACCTGTCATTTTTAACTTTATTTTTTAATACAATACGACACAAAAAAACTAATGTCTACTACTTAGCTACCCCATCTATTTATAGTATTTATTGAAAATTAAACAGAGAAAGAAGATATATCCATCTCTTTTGAATTGATTGGTTTGCCACAGCTGATGGTTTACCGTTACTCTAATTAATACCCTTTTGTCTATAAAAGCACAACTCAGATGAGAATCGGCACTTATTTTTATGTGGACAGTGAAAAGTGTTTATGTCGTGTAGTGTCGAAGTGAAAGTAGAAGAAGAATGGCTCGTACAAAACAAACTGCTCGTAAGTCAACTGGTGGTAAAGCACCACGTAAACAGCTTGTTACAAAGGCTGCACGCAAGAGTGCGCCTGCAACCGGCGGTGTGAAGAAGCCGCATCGTTATCGCCCTGGTACAGTAGCTCTTCGTGAGATCCGTCGCTATCAGAAGACCACGGAATTGTTGATCCGCAAGCTGCCATTCCAACGCTTGGTGCGTGAGATCGCACAGGACTTTAAAACTGAATTGCGCTTCCAGAGCTCAGCTGTGATGGCCCTTCAGGAGGCATGTGAAGCATACTTAGTCGGCCTGTTCGAAGACACCAACTTATGTGCAATTCACGCCAAACGCGTTACGATTATGCCTAGAGACATGCAATTGGCCCGACGTATACGTGGCGAACGTTCTTAATTTGACAAGATATTTAGTTGACATTTTCTAAATCCCAAGGTCCTTTTCAGGGCCACAATTTTTTTTAAAGAGATTCGTGTATAAAATGACATCTGACTCAGATGATAATACCCGTTTAGCTAGCAAGCCTAGCCTAGCCCCTAACATAAAATTATTACTAACTGGGTTAATTATACTCTACACACTCTATGAACAGATTTATAACTTTTTCATTAAGTGTGTAACACAGTATGGACGACATTGGAAGCGCCATAAAGTAATGTACATTTATATATATACAAATATATCAATTATTTTTAACCTAGGCAAACCATTAACTTAAGTTAAAATTCTTATTACAAAATTTTTGTTTGCTGACCTATAGTGTTTAGGACTAATGTTTTGGATCAAATGCGATTAATTGGCATAAATTTTGCAAAGAAGGTAAAATCCTTCGTTTTCTTGTGCGGAGTCTAATATTTGCTGTGAATATTTTTGCGTTTAGCAAAAAAGGGCAAACAAAAAAATCATTCTCTTAATTCGAACGTATACACCACTGTGCTGAGACAGCTAACGGTAAGCGCTCCTGTAAAAAATTGCTGTTGTTACTGACTTCTCTTTTATGCTGTGCTGATAACTGATTGCGCCCGAAATACAGCAAATCAAAAGCTGCCTTAATTACAGTTTTTTTTTTGTAGAATACATACATATGTACATATATATACGAGTATAAGAGAAAATTATGATGAACGAGATGTTGTGGTTCAGTAGCTTGAATGTAATAGATATACGTATACATCAATATATATATATATATATATATATATATATATATATATATATTATACTAGCTTATACTTATTCAGCGAGACATTAAGCGAGACATTAAGCGAGACCTAAGATGTATGCATATACATACATGCAGTACGTATGTGCCAAGGAATCCTGTAATAGTCTCGACCCAACATCAAATTTCTAGAGTCTAGACAAGCCAAAGGAGACCCAACAAAGTGATAAGTACTTAAGTACAGCTGCGTCTTTCAGTTCAACTGAGCCGATTTTATTTATGTTTACTTAGTCAAACACAAAATTTGTGAGGGACGATCGAATATGGCGACGTAAATGACTCTGACTCGTCATGGCTAACGCTTAACTTCTTATGCCCGCTTTAGGAAGCATAGGATCATCACAATCATCAAAAAAAAAATCGCATCGCATTTGATCGAAGACAAAAACAAATAGAAATTCTAACAAAAAATATTTGTCCAGACACAGTAGACGAGTCTCGTTGACCGAATTATAAAAAAAATTTTACTCAAAATTTTTATTGAAATATTTATGAGTGTTCAATCTTTAAAACCTAGACTAGTGGCAGAGCCGCAGTCTTGTGATGTTTTAGACATGCTTGGAAGAAATTTATATGAAGCCAACACTTCATTTCATGGCAAAACGTTTTCCATGACCTGGAACGAAAAGCTTTAAATGTAATTTAGGAACGATGCATGACGACCTTGCGCAATATTAGTACCTTGATATCAGCGTCTAAAATTGGCGTAGAAATTTATTTAGAAGCTGTTACAACTATAACAACGACATTGAAATAGACCAGCAAACCATGAGACTGTTTTTCTGACTATTTAAAGACTTTCTTAAAACCGTTTAAAAAAGACTCCATTAAGACTAAATACTCCCTACGACTATTATCAGACTACCATAAGACTTTTTTAAAGACACTTTAAGGCACTTTCCAGACTATCTAAAACTCTTTCTAGACTGTTTAAGACTCTTTTCAGATTACAAACTTCCTCAAGACTTTAAAAATTGCTCCCAAATGCCCTTAACACTCTTTAAAAGTTTCTGGTGAAATTATTTTTAAATTTATAAATTCAGGACTTTAAGCACTTTCAAGCTCTTTGGTAAATGAATAAAATTGATTAATGAGTTCAAAAGTGTAAACGCTTTGAAACTCGTTCGAAATACTACTCAACTGAGTCTTTTTACGACTACCATATAGGTATACATATACCAAAAACGATACAGAAAATTATTTTGTGGCTACAACGAACACAGCAATACAGAATTTTACAGCTTACCTGTTTAGAGAGGGTGGAAGGGATACAGCGACAGTCAATTAACAACACCAATAAGTAATATAGAATAACAAAAGATACATATAATTTAAAAAACAAAAACAAAACAAAAAACCACAGAATAAATAAGAGCATAAATTAACAGATAGACATGTGGCATGTGAAATGTGGTGACAGACACCCAACACGACTTCCATGTATTGAGCCAAACAACTCAAAAATAATAATAGTTATAACAAAATAATGCAAATTTTACGATACGCCGAACTTTGAGTTTGGTCATTTATGCTTAATCATTCGAGCTTAAATACGGTGGGCAAAGGTTAAATTGTACTTTGAAATAGTATAGCGTACAGTCAACACAGAGGAGTGTAAGGGGTCTCACACCACGAAACCGCACGGGACAAACGGCACGTGATTTGGCATGCCTATAAGAATAACACAAAATGGGTTAGAATAGCAAATCGTCATCACCATCATCCTCAAGGATATTCGCTTCGGCGGCATGTTCAAGATCAATGCCGCGCCGGCGCATTTCCGCGCGCTGTGCATCGGCTTTGTTGCGCGCGACGCGCTTTTTGTCTTGTACCTTTTTGAGGCGATAAAATTCCTCACGCTCGAGCTCGTCTAGCTCGGATATGATATACGCAAGTGTGCGCTCAATGCGTGGTATGATAACTGAAATGGTATGGTAAATTAAATGCGCTTCTACATATCATAAAAATTGTCGGGTGTGGTCACACATACCATGTTCGATTGCATTGACCCGCCGATTGGTGACCTTAATGACTTCGTCGAGTGTTACAAAAGATGTCTGCAGCGATGCCAATTCGACGAGCAAACGCACAGCCACCTGGTAGTTTTTCTTTAGCTTGGCCAGCTGTTGGCCACCGCGTGCCAGACCTGCCAGTTCATAGGTGTCAACACCATCCTGATACGGTTCAAAGATAGGCAACGTAACGCCAGCAACGTTATCCTTTTTGGTGCGTATTTTCGTTTGTGCTTTGGTCACGTTCTGGAGCACGATTTGCGTTATGTCGCCGGTAGTGAATTTTACCTCGGCCAGCGAGAAAGCCGCCTCGCGCATAACTGAGCCCATGCTAGATTTCGCCTGCCATGGGGGCCAATGATTTGTTTAGTTACCAAGTATCCTTATTTATTTCTTATTGTTTCTTATTTTTTGATCATTACTCACCTCGATTATTTTACTTAATATCAAACGAAAACGCATCTGCAGTGCATCTGCCTTCTTCTTCAGCAGTCCGTGACCTTTTTGTGCAGCGGTCAGGCGAAATTTCATCATTGTCTGGGCGCTGAGCGTTTCGATATGAATACAATATGTTTATAGTTAGACGTTGTTATTAACTAATTATTTTCTTAATTTAATTTTTATTTTTTATCATTTGTTTAAAACATACATATACATATAGCGAAAAATAAAAGTACTAAAATATTGCACATACCCTCGTGATGGAAATATTGGCAATCTGTCCTTGCTCGCCATTATTTGTTTCTTTATTTTTATCGTTTCTGTTAGTTGCTTCTTCTATGTTAAATTTCTTTAATTTTTCTATTATTGTTCTGCTGAGCTCTATTCGCGTGCGTTGCTATTTTACTTTTACGTATAAAAATAACAAACACACGACATCCACTTAGCCCAGAACTAACGGACTCTATACGAAAATACAAATCAGCTGTTCTCTGTAGGGCTGTGCTTGTGCGCATGTCCGTGGTGACACTCTTTCTATCAATACTGCTGTTTTGCTTACAATCGTTTATTTGTTACATAGCGGGGGTGAGATGTAATAGTGTCTAAGCGCGCCACTTTGAAAATGTTTTGTAGCTGCGTAATTTAACTCATTCCTTAAGCGATTTTTGACCAATGGAAAGTTGATGATCTAAAATATATTGAAATGTGTAAGATTCAGCAGTCTTTAATTTAATGCTTAGAGCCTACAATACAAGAGTGCTTTAGCTCAATTAATATGTGGAGTACTTGTGCTTCATAGCCTCATAGCTTTCTTACGGCTTATATCAAATAAAGGCAAACAAGCCATATATTCAAAACTTAAAGATCCTCCTCTCTGAATTTTTTTTTCATTTCATCAAAATCAGAGGTCTTATTTTTGCCCTAAGTTCCCTGTAAGATTTCGCATTTTTGAGCAAATCAGTATGGAATACAACCACTTTCCGAAACCACTACTTTGCTTTACCTAATTCATATAATAATTTAAATAAAATTATGTGAAATATTTAAAGTGCTTAATTGTACATGTTTCTCAGTTTGGTTTCCAACTTTTAAAATCAATTTTAAAAATAACCGATAAAAATAAAGAACCTCTTGCATTGGTACCGCTTGCGAGCGGTGTAATTTCACTATTATAAATAACGCATTTATAAAATTTTTTAGTCAATCATTTTCAAAAATATCGAGTCATTATCGAGTTAACGCAAATATAAATTGCTTTATCGATTTGGCTTATTAATAAATAATTTAATACCATTTACTTCGTATTTATTAAGAATACTACGTGCTACGGACAAGTTGGCAGTCTCAAATGGTATTATTTGCTGTGCGGTCTTTCTGGACCGGTGTAGGTTTAGTTAACAATTAGGAGGGAGTTTCAATTAATGTCTTTCTATGCATAACGCTTCAAGTGCACTCGATATCAAACAAAATGTACGAGGGTCACTGTAGAGTCTGCTTGAATTATTATGGAGACGTCGTAAATGAGGACACCAAAGTGTTTCGCCTTAGTGATCTGTGGCGAAACGCAGTCACTTACTTGATGGCATTTAAAGAATGTACGCAGTTAGAGGCACTCGATACAGACATAATCTGCATTAGATGTAGTGAAGAACTCTGCAAATATTATACGTTCTTGCAACAGGCACGGAATGCTGATGCCATGCTACAAGGAAATGCTTTTAACCTCGAATTACACGTGAAATATGAACCCCTTGCAGCAGAGTCAATAAATGAAGAAGACGAGGTGAAACTGAATTCAAAAGTGAGTCAGTTGTACTTAATAATTTCAATAAACAGTAACTAATAAATTTTATTGCTATACCAACTTCAACTATTTAACCAACGAGGAAGTGGAGGCGGAAATAAATTGCACTGAAAATTATAAATCAG
Source organism: Cacoxenus indagator (assembly GCA_035041755.1). NCBI lineage: Eukaryota > Metazoa > Arthropoda > Insecta > Diptera > Drosophilidae > Cacoxenus > Cacoxenus indagator. Next base: position 1,226,470 of record JAWNKX010000244.1, on the reverse strand, counting down.
AAGATCTGGAACATATTTTGCTACAAGGTAATGTATACTGTTTCAAATGGATATTTTCAATTATTGCAACGTATTCTATTTAATTACTAAGGTAGTTGGCAATGTCACATATGTGGCATGTCATATTCTACCATGCTTCAGTCTGCTCTGGAGACACACATGCAGATGCATTTGCCCGAGCATGACGAGCAGCGGATAACTCAGCGGCAACAAAAACAAAGAAATCATGTAACATATACCAATGAAACTGATCTAAACGTTGAATCACCACCACCACAACAACAACAAAAAGTGAAAGACGTCGCCCAGTTAGAAGAGGCGAAGTTATCAAAATCGAAGAAATCTCACAATTGTCCACAATGTGCAAAGCAATTTATATCCGCCTCGAAGTTGCGCAGCCACAGCTTAACACACACAGGCGAAAAGAATTTCCATTGCAATGTTTGCCAGAAATCGTACTCAACGATCTACGCGCTCAACCACCATATGCGCGCTCACACCGGGGAACGTCCGTATGCCTGCACCACTTGTAGCGAGCGATTTTACCGACCCTCAACACTGAAGAGTCACATGAGACGTCACACTGGCGAGCGGCCCTTCAGCTGCAAGCTATGTGGCAAGCGTTTCACACAACACTCGGCCATGTCAACACATATGAAGCTCAATCATATGGAGCCGACAATTGCGTGTCCGCATTGTGATAGAAAGTTTGGTAGAAAATTCGACATGAAACAGCACATTTTAAGGCATACGGGCGACAAACCGTTCTCATGTTCATTATGCCAAACTCGTTTTATTCGGAAATCAAATCTTACTAACCATATTAAAAAAATACACCCGTCCATCAAATCGGCACTGAACAAGAGCCGAACAGATACAACGCCAATAAACGAAGTGGCAGCGACACAATTTGGTGATGATGATGGTAATGATGATGCTGATGCTGGTAGTTTCAAAACTGAAAGCAACGATGGACAATCAACATAACTACGAAATTTTAACTAGTCGTGTTTTGTAACCCGAATCTGAACAACTTAAAGCGAGACTTACGGAACAGATACGGGTGGCGCTTAGCAAATAAATGTCCCACACTTCGAACTTCTAGTATTTCCCAGTATTTTCCACGTATTCTTTACGAATATGTAATTAAATGCAATTTGATTAATTTCATTTGATTAAACGTTTTTGTTGCTTTTTAGAATTTAGATTCGATTCAGAATCAGGTTTTAATGTCGTTGCTAGTGTTTGTGTGTGTGTGTATGTGGATGCACAATACATTATGAACTAGCTTTGTACATATATTAGAGACGTTTGTGAGAACTATAATCGCGACATCACATAAGATGCAAGTGCATCGATTGCACTAGTCCAACACAGTCGATTTGAAAAGCGATTGGTAACAGTTGCACTCACAGAACACATTTATGTATCTACATATCTCAATAAGACAAGTTATTTGCTAAAACGGTAGCTCGAGCTGAACTTACTTCGGTTACTTCGAGAAGCGACAGCACATCTTTGGAAATTCCAGCGTGCAGCGCTTGATTTGTATTTATCGCGATGTTGTGCAGTGATGATGACCTCAGTGAAGCACAAAACGCGATCGCGTTGATAACAAACTAATCCATCTATGAAAACAAAATCGAGGCTGTTGCGTATAGCGAAATTAAACCTAAGAGAAGCTCTTGTCGAGCTGCTGCGGCTGCTGAGTGTATATTACTGTGACTGTGTGCAAGTAACGCGTAACAAGCATAATCTGCCAGTCGCTGATTTCTTAAGGCGGGTAATCCGATCTGATCCAAACCGATCAAAACGTGTGTCGCGCTTCTTGTACGATGAAACGACAAGCTGCTGATATTTTATGTCAACTCATAGCGGCGGTTTGTCTGTTGATGACGACCGTGACGTCAAGTAGGTGGCCACTTGGAATTGTTATTGTTATTGTTACGGACTACAAAGTGTAATTGGGTTGGTTACGGGACGACACCCCAGTTACCAGGGGCACCAAATCAGAATTGTTAACTGGATTTGGGTCCTCGCTCCTCTAATGGTCTCGGTCTCTCATGGTCTCCCCTTTTTCGTTCTACTATGCAGAGCCATTAAAACATTACGGTCGCTGCCGTGTGGATGATGAGGATGGCTTTTGTGTCCGAAGTACGGATTGCTGGGAAAGCAATATATCGTCTGAAGAAGCGAGTCGTAGAAGCAAGTGTTCAAGCACTGTGGTAATCAATCTGGTAAGTTTGCCGATGCGGTAGGCTTGAAGGTGTGTAATATTCGCATCTCGTTACGCGATAGGTTTGCTGTGCGCGTGAAATATCCACGCTTGATTCCAAAAAGGCTAACACCGTTCCTCTTCTACCCGTGCCACCCACATGTGGATTTGGGCTAGATGATCGTATCTACGGCGGTATCACAGCGCTTATAACCGACTATCCTTGGATGGTGTTGCTGCTATACACTATAGACGGTACTTACTGTGAAGCACGAATATTAGTTTCGATTTGTAGTATTTATGGTTTGTCTTTGATGTATGTACGTTGTTCATGCAGATATCAATTTTGACTATCGTTGTGGCGGAACACTTATTAGCGATCGATGGGTGTTGTCAGCCGCCCATTGTGTGAGCAATTCACAGACCGCGAACGGTTACCGTTTGGCGAAAATACGCTTAGGCGAGTGGGATACTACACGTGATCCGGATTGTCAGTACTTTAGAAATGAGAGATTGTGTGCACCACCGCACCAGGAAGTGGATGTTAAAAGATTAATTGTACATGATGACTACGGCTCGAGATCACAAAATCTCCCAAATGATATTGCGCTGGTGCAGCTTTCGAATCCGATTAGCTACACGGATTACGTGAAACCAATTTGCCTGCCAGCTGCAAGCAGTCAGCAGGATCACACTTATGCCGATGTTGTTATGGATATTGCTGGCTGGGGAAATACGGAGACCACACGCTACGGCAGTACAACTAAGCGTAAAACATCGTTGCGCATTTGGTCCCATGATAACTGCCGAAGTTTCAGCAGCGTGTCAAGCGGCCGACAATTGTGCGCTGGCGGCTACACGAACGCTAGCTCCTGTCATGGTGATTCCGGTGGTCCGCTGATCTACCGTGACAACAATCCAATTGGCAGCAAAAGTTATTATCTAGCTGGAATTATCTCACTCGGTTCTGCGAACTGTAGCACACGTGGCCAACCTGTCATATTCACTAAAGTCGAAAGTTACATAGACTGGATCGTACAAAAAATTACTGAGTATCACGAAAAATGAAATAAAAAGGAAATAAAAGGCCAAGAAACAATTTATACATATTCACATCTCTGACAAAAAGAACAGAAAGGGAAAAGCATATAGTTAGGTACGTTTTCAGTATGATTGCAAAAAAGGTATATTATCCCAATTAAAATAAAGTAGACCTAACATACAAACTAATCGACTACCCACTAAATGGAGTAAATGTGTTATTATTTTTTACGGTGATTTCTGTCGGAGCGATCGAATCCGCCGTCTTTTCAACTGGGTTTCATGGTTATTTGATTTCATCTTAAACCGTTCTTCGCTGCAGTTCTGAACCGCGAGTTTCCATATAATGGATTGATGGTTATCAGAAAATGAACAAACAGAAAAAAATACAATATCGACAGCCTTCAGGAATCTACATACCTACGTATATATGTACATATATATGTTTCATTTCTTTCGTAAACGGCCTCTATCGTTCATTTTCTCCGTCTTCACGTTCTTCACATTCGTTTTTACACTAAACAAATTACTCCGAATTTCAGCACCAAACTTCCTCTACAAAGAAGTCGGTCTTGAATCAATGGATTATATGGATGAATCCTCCTTTTAGTGGTTGGCTTGGTTAAAGAACGCTGCGAACAATTTTTCCGACACAAGTCGAATAAATTTTTGTCTTTTTGTTGAACATTCTCATTTGAAATTTGAAAACAGCCAATTGTAGCGTGTAGTATAGTATTGAAAAACAACAAATAGAAAACGCATTTCAATGCTGTAAAATTTTTGTGGAATCGTTACTGTTGTTTTCGAGCATTGTTGGCCACCGTTGAGTTGGGTTTAGAAACAATGGCTGAGGGCGGTGTTTCTGCTGCTATTGCAAGTAAGTATCAAATAAAGTTGTTAATCGCATCATTTAAAACAGTGAAAGGGCAAGACCAAGAGAGGCATTTGCTGCACGATCAAATTTTAATTAGTTTCGTGAGTGGTTGGATGGTTGTTAATCAATGCGCTTAGGCATAAACTGCGTTTCAGCGTCTGCTGCGACCATCGGCATTCTCGCCATCGTTGTTGCTGGTGCTGCCATGACAGAGTGAGATAGCAGCAATGATAGTGACCGCTAGGTTCACCACGAATCTCCGCCGTCGTCCTAAGCTGTTTCGCTCGTGACGATGATAAGCGTTGATGAAATTTGCGTATTATTTTCACTTCGTATATTTGCGTATATGTGTATGTCTTTTTTTATATTCTCCTTATTAATTTCAGTTCGATCTAGCGTGGGCATTGAATTGTGGTCGTCGTCGGGTCCTAAACTCTCGTACGTTCCCGATTCCAACTTGCCACAAGAGGAGACAAAGAATTCTCGATCGATTTCGTTTAGCCCGAATGGACGCTATTTCGCTTATTCCAACGGCCTCGCAGTCAAAGTGTTTCAATGCAGCGATTGGCGACTTCGTTGTACACTACCGCGTCCTAAGGCGTTCTATTTGAAATTTTCGCCTTGTGGCAATTATATATGTACCTGGGAGTTGTATTTGATAACCAAAGATAAACCGGATGGTTCGCCGAATATGTTTGTCTATGAGATGACCACTGGTGCAGAAGTATTGGCGACTGTGCAAAAGTGTCAAACTAACTGGGAGCCAGCCTGGTCATCGGATGAATCGATCTTTGCAATGGTTGTAGGCGGTGATGCACTCTTCTACGATTTAGAGGAAGGCGTGGAAGGCTTCAATTTACCGAGATACAAAATCGGCGGCAGTCGTGGTGCTATGGTATCATTCGGACCAGGCAATAGTCCACCGTTTTTAGCGTTCTACATCCCCAGCGCCAAGGACACACCATCGACGTGCAAGGTGTACAGTTATCAGACGTTGTCACAGAATAAAACAGTGGCATATAAGAGCTTCATCCAAGCGGATCGCTTGGAGATGCTGTGGAATAAACATGGCACTGGTCTGCTATTGCTCACAAGTACGGAGGTGGACCAGAGCGGTGCTTCCTACTACGGTAACCAGGCTTTGCATTTCATGAGTACTGAGGGGGACACCTGTTCGGTACCATTGTGTAAGTGAATATGAGGGGAAAAACTCAATTTGAAATTTTTGAAATTCTTATAAGAGACAATTATCACTTTTAGCTAAGGAGGGTCCCGTGCACTGTGTGAAGTGGAGCCCTAAGGCCAATGAGTTTATTGTTGTCTACGGCTATGTACCGTCAAAGGCAGCCATATATAATCAGAAATGCGATGTTGTGTTTGAGTTTGGAGAGGGACCAAGAAATTGCGTCTACTTCAATCCCTTCGGTAACATTGTGATTTTGGCTGGTTTCGGCAATCTGCCGGGCAACGTGGAAGTTTGGGATGTACAAAAGAAATATAAATTGGCAAATATCAAATGCCCAGACACAACCTACTTCCAGTGGAATCCAGATGGTGAGCATTTCATAACGGCAACGACAGCACCCCGACTACGCATTGGCAATGGGTGAGTGAGTCTTAGCCATAAGGCTTAATTTATCCGAGAGTAATACCACCATAAAAAGAATAATGATGTCAATTTCAGGTTTAAAATCTATCATTATTCGGGCGCTTTATTGCACGAAACGATCTGGCCACAAGGTCAGGAACTATTGGCTGTCGAATGGCAACGATTCCCAGAGTACACTTTAGCTGAGCCGAACATAACAGAGGTGAAACAGGAAGGCATTAAGTCGAGTCAACCGGAAGCTAGCCAGAAAGCGTATGCGCCGCCTCACTTGCGACTCATAAGGGAGGGCAAGAACCCGGAAGAGTACATACCGCATATAAAAGCAGGTAATTATTGGCATAGGAATAGGAAATATGACATGAAAAATCCTATAATACGTCGTCCAGCCGGAGGCAGTAGTATTAGTACATGGAGTACTACGATCCGAGCAACTCGTCGCTATCGGCCTTATCAAGGCAAACGCTATTAGCACACAAAAATTGCACTAGAGATCGATGTATTGTGGGTTCTTAGAGTTAAGGATAACAAAAAAAGTAATAGTAATAATGTCAACTGCTCTACGAGATCCAGAATTCTTTGAACTAATCGTGGTATCCTTTTCCTTACTTAAAGGTGCCGCAAACCAAAAGAAAAGCGCTAGATTGAAAAGGAATAAGTCGAAAAACAAACGGGAAGGTTCGTCCAACAACCGCAGTCATGTCACTAATGCTGAGGGTCCAGAAACTATTGACATGGAGATGTTGCAACAACAACAGCAGCAGCAACAGAAACCTAACAAAAGATCGCAGAAACAGCGGCAGCCAAAAAAGTACGAGGGGGAGCTGTTTAATGATGATGTGCCATTGATTTCGGATCCTCAAAAACTAGAACAACAACAAAAGAACGAAGCTAATACAAATGTACCCAACGGTAATAACAAGAAAATACGCAGCATTGTCAAGAAATTATCGGACATCAGGAAACTGAAGGAGCGCCAAAAACACGACGAGACACTTGAACTTAGTCAACTGAACAAGATCTCCATGGAGGAACAGTACCTGGAAGAACTGCGTACGCTAAAAATGTCTGCCTGAAATTAAAAAAAAAAAAGATCCCGTTTGAAGTCGACGTTGGCTGTCCGAATGGTGTACGCACCATTACTTCAACTCAAACAAAAAATAGATGTAAAACTAATGACTCCTCTCCACCACTTTCAATAATTAAAAATTAAGTTCCTAAATTTGTGAAAGGTCGCATGAGCACGAGATGATGAAGCACGCACAGAACGCCCCATTTAGGTTACAACTTCTGAAACAATTAAGAAAATGCATAAATTCGTCGTTGAGAAGCAACTGAGATTACAGCGACAAGCTGTGTGCTAACTGGTGGCAGCATTTAAAAAAATCAGGCGATAATTGCATTGTGCAAGCGACATCCCAGATAATTTTTGCGTCGATTTATAACTATTGATAAAACTAGGGTCCACCATTACTGCCCCGAAAGTAAACATCAGTTAAAACAAAGGACTACAGCAGGTGTACAAACCTCAAGAAAGCGCAAATAACGCAAAAAGTGCGACGAATAACGACTACAACGACTGTAGACTTTCATTTTTAATTATATTTTTACTGTTTTGACTTGGTATTACCTTTATTTACCTTGAGAAGAGTGGAACTGAACTATCAATGTTAAATACCATTAAGAAGAATTTGTTTCTTTATATCAATGCAGCTGCCCATTCAGAATATCAAGGAATTGCATTACAAACTGTTCCCCCAGCCAGTCGAATATTAACTATTTCCTAACCTCAAATTATTTGAGGTAAAAGTTTTGTCTGCAACGACGAAATCATCAATGTTGTAAATGCGTATTTGAAAGGGCTAGACATATGGGTATTGTTCTATAAAAATGATCTCACTTCATCAGAACATTGTTATGAAAAATGTATTGGACTTTATGGAGATTATGTTAAAGTATAAAATAATAAATTTATATTATATTAATTATATCATATCGGAAACTTTTCATCCCACCCACATACCATACAAATCCATATCTCAGATTCAAGGCGAGTCAAATGGACAGACTTTACTTTACTATACTGCATACATATAAGTCCTAGCAACCAATCAAGACATTAGGATTACTTGATGCTAGAGTCTCAATGACCAAAGGGCTTTTCGTAGTGGCTACTCTACATAAATAGTGGGCACTCGAAAGTCCCAATATAAACTCGGGCTCCTAAAATACGAGTATCATAGAGCATATTGTGATACGCAAATAAAAGCTGTATTCGTATTTCGTAGCGTAATGTTTTTGTTTATGGAAAATTCATTTTGACGTCAAATTTATTTGGAATACTTCAGTGCCACGAACATGTGCCATGCACACATAGAAGCTATCAAAAAAGGGAAAAGTTGATATGGTGTAGACAGGCATAACACATGGCAGAAAAATATGGCACAATCATAGCACACACACACAGAGCCACACACACGGCCACACAAGCATTCCCTTAAAAATCTACGACAATGACTGACGACGTCCTTAGTAAACTGAAACGTCGCTCCGAGGGCTCAACAGTTGTGCGTGATGTCGGTGCTGTTAATATTTTTATCGATCAGAAGCGTGAAGCGTGAAGCGAAAATTGAAGTAATTGAGTATTAGCACAATTTTTCGTTACATACCCCAAACTAAGCGTCGGCACTGGTAGTGATTTCAAAGGCTGATGGTAATGTTGGCAATGCGCTCTCTGTTAGGTGTTCCCTCTTTAACCACAGCCACTCAAACTCAAGCATTGTGCCATACGCAGATACACACACACACAGGCAGACACGCCGAAGATGAATTGAAAAATGAATGCTGCCCTGTTGGACTTGGGAAGTCACATGTCCAACGTTCCGAAATATAAGGTCTTCCTTTCTTTTTATAAAGACCTGCCCTAGGCAAATAACTATTTCTTTTTTCACATAGTTACTACATGTGTTTTTGCGTATGGATTTTGCCGGTTGTTGTTGTATCGAAGTACAAAGTCCCGCCACAGGTTAGAAAATTTTGGCAAGGGCCAAGGCTATAATGGAGGATTATTCCTATACAAACCTCAAATCTAACAACAAGTGCCTTTAGTATATATATATTAGAGATGCCACGAATAGTGATTTTGCCGAATACCGAATATTCGGCGGCCGAATAAAATCTACAGTTTCTGGAATTGTTTTGAGGAGATTGTTAAAGAGAATGCGCAAACTGAGGAGCATGTCGAGAAGAGAAGTGCTATTACGAATGAAATAGATTTTTTCGTAAAAACTCCTTGCCTGGTTCGGACGGTTAACCCCTACAAATGGTGGTCAGCAAACGCGGCAAAATACCCAAACCTGACACATTTTGCAAGGATTTACCTATCGTCACCCGGACGCAGCGTATATAGTGAGAGGTTGTTCTCAGAAGCATTGTTTACGAAGAAAAACAGAATCGCTTACTGTCTACAAATGCCGAAAAAATTATAATCGTTCACCATAACTTGCCTCTTGTAGATTTTAAGTATTAAATTAAATTTAATAATAATAAATGTAATGTAATTAATTTAAATTTTAAATTAAGATGTGCAATTTTTTTGTCATGATTTGGCATTTGGCGTTCGGCCGAATAGTGCTCACTATTCGACCTAATACCGAATATCAAAAAAATGGCCGAATAAGCCGAATACCGATATATATGTATTTTTTTTCCAATGGGCAGGACCAAGTGGTATCAAAATATACCCAGTTTCACTCATTTCACATCAATATAACTTTTTAAGCGAGCGACGAATTGCAGAACTATTAGCACAAAAAATGTTGCCTGAAATTTAACCTTTTAAGCACGTGTTCCTTCGAGACCATCGGATTAGTGTTGCACTATATATGGGCAACAACACCATCTAGTGCTCTTTATATAAACCCGCTGGTAAAATCAAGTTCTTAAGGTCTAACGTGACAATCCGATAATTCAGTATCTTTACGGGGCTGCAGATATAACAAAGGTTTTTAACTTTTAACTTCTTTCTTTTTCTCCTTCCAACAGAGGCATTACAGAATGCATTCATTTGTAGCTAGAGTGTATGTGTGAGTGCGTATATGGGGCTCTGAGTGTGTAGGCGTCTGCCTGTGTGCGTGTGTGTGTTAAACACTTTCGCAGTGGCACAAAGGAACAGAGACGACACAACCCCAAAACAAAATATGTGAGACCCCAACACGACCACACACACACACACGCACATACCAAGTCCAGCTGATAGATACACCGAAACGACGATCTAAACCGAATGACCCACGAACGTAACAAAACTCACGAATCTATTTGTTTCGTTTGTGAGCATGTGTATGTTGGTGTTCCCAGGCTGCTGCTGTACTCCTTGGATGCTGTTAATATTCATGCTAAACGCAACATGACTAAAATACTAACGACACAGTAGCTTCAACACACGCAGTCGAGCTAGTAATAAATAAATATAACGAGAGACGAAATACAAAAGAAATAATCATTTAAAAAATTTTAAAACGTATATATATATATATGTATGTATATATATATATATATATACATATATATAAAGCATAATTATCAGCACGGTAAGAATAAGAATATATTTAATAAATAATGAAAAAAAAAATTCTCCTAACTGAATAAGCATCAGGTGAAAATGACTAAGAGAACTCAAAGGACAGCCTGAAGGCCTTCGTTGCTCTGGCTATAAAAGTATTGTAATTAGGATTAATTCTCAGCTACAATAAAAAATAATAATAATAATAATAACTCAAAGGAGTGCAATGCTGAATGTAAAAAAAGACCTCCATACAACACGGCGTGTTTTTTGTGTGTGTTATGTGCCCAAACTCAACACACACACACACGCGCGCAGCAAAGCAAGAAAATAACAAGAAAAGCTAGACTACAACAACAAGTGGCTTGTAAACGTTAAAGAAGTTGTATTAAAAGAAGAATAAAAATATGCCACCCAACTTAAAGCGGCCCTATTTTTTTATACGCAGTTTAGCCCCGTTGCATATGCAATACTTTTTTTGTGTATGTATCTTTAATCAAAGGCAACCGCCCTTAACTACACCTATGCAGTGCACTCGATACCGCAGTAAACAACCTGCTGTGCGATTAATATCTAACTCACCGCTAGATACGCGGGGAACTCAGTGTAGGCTTTGCTTCCTTTAGCCACCAAACCAAAAAGTTTTATTTTTCACACAAAAATTCACTCATCCCTTTTCCTTCGTTCATATTCACCTGCAGATCAAAACATGTCCGACTTAGAGTACAAATTAATTGCGTCTAATAACTACGACGATGTCATCTGTCATTTGCGGTGTTCCTTTTTCTCCGACGAGCCGTTGAATAAGGCAGCCGGATTGTGTCGCGACGGTTGCAGTAATCTTGATTTGGAACATCACAGCCTTGAGACACTCGATGACAAGCTCAGTTTGATGGCGGTAACGGAGAAGGGTGAAATCGCCGGTGTCGTACTAAACGGTGTCCTTTGGCCCGGCGATACGGCACGCGCTCGAAGGCAACTCATGTTGACCGACGATGAGAACTTCAAAAAAATCTTCGATCTGCTCTACTCGCAGAACCTCAAAGTAAATCTCTTCGAACAATTTGGCGTCGAACGGATCTTTGATTTGCGCATACTGTCGGTGGATGCGCGTTTCCGAGGTCGCGGGATCGGTCATGAACTGGTCAAGCGTAGTGAGGTGCTGGCCCGCGAGACTGGTTATAAACTGATGAAAGCCGATGCCACTGGCGTTTTCTCGCAGAAGATACTCACCAAGAATGGCTTTGAGATGCTAAGTGAGTATTATTATTGCAAATACACCGATGCCAGTGGACGGATAATATTGCCCGTTGAACCGCCGCACATAAAATTGCAGTTGCTCTATAAGCGCTTAGATTAGATTAAGTGCCGGCGAATGAGAAATTGCTTCAGTGAGCATCTACACAGGCAGACACACAGCCAGCCAGACAGACAGGCAGGCAGGCAGGCAGAGAGGCAGACAGACAAACTAACAAACGGACAAAGAGACAGACAAAAAAAAGACAAATAAAATCTATTCCTATGCAACTTATAAATGCTTCTATATATCGGTATAAATTGAGTATATGTATATATGTTTATATATTTGTATCGAGACATTGACTAATATACCACCAAATTTGTTACATGTACAGTGGTACCGCGTTGAATGTAATTTGGCTAGGTTAATACGGCAATACTACAAGAGCTTGACGTTTTGTAATGATCAGACGATGTGTTTTATTTGACAAGAGGCCTAGAGGTCTCTGACCAATAAGTGTTTTTTGAGCCCTATGCTTGGATAGGGTTGAATCATAATATATGTTCCATTTTGAATTCCATAGCTTCAAAGCTACTTCAAAGAATTACATTTTTCTTATTTCAATCGGATAAGAATATAAATTTTTTGTTTCTAATTTCTAAGCACAAAATGGTATCTTAACAAACATATTTTCCTTATAAAAGAACATACCAAAAACAACTTAAATGATGATCCTGGTTAGGTCATAGGGACAACGTTGTCAAGGTATTGTATTGTCATCGGTCCTTGATAGATGTGCAAAGTTTTAGTTTAATTTGACGTTTTGAAGTGGGTGATTTGTTACACAAAGATTTGGTTACACATTGCAAACATACAGGTGAAGCTTATATAAAGCATGTAATAAAAAAGACTTTCGTGCTTCTGAGAGACGCCCAACTTAATGAAATTTGAGTGGATGTTGTGTTCGGATAAAATTAGGGGTTTTTCTTTAAGCTTAAAAATTAGAAGACTAATTTTTCGGTCCCATATTTGGATGAATTTTGTACTTTAAGTTCCTTTCTGAAGCAACAGCAATCCGAATTGAGACTCATCGAAAATAGTAAGCATGCCAATAAAATTTTGCACCAAAACCCTTGCTCTTATGAACGACCTGAAGGTTTTTTTTTAAGAATTGCTTAACTAAAGCCAGTTGTCAAAAGTAGCGGATCCAAGCGTTTAAACAATTTTTATTTTTTTTTAAAAACCTGTAATCCAAGCCAACATAGATCGTTTGGTCTTATAAATCTTATAAAAGGCTCTCGCACTTATTATTATTTATTTATTAAGCATTTAGGAATTTGAACTTAGAACACCTCTCCAGAATCTAGAGAATCCACAAAAAAAAAACTTTAAACGCTTCTACAATTTGGAATGCATTTGGAGACATTACGTGTCCAGTTTCACCTGTGGCTGTGATCATTCAACAAATGCCGCCACTGTACTGAAAGCACACACAAAAAATGTTATAAAAATATTGTACTTTATATTAATTTTGCAACAATGTCACAAGCTAATACAAAAGAATAAACTAATTCCGGCCCACCAAGAAAATTTTATAAAATTTTACCGTTAGATATCACTCATTGATAAACCGCTAAAATTAAGGTAATACGGAATATTGGCTTAGCCACTTTTAATGGAAATGCTTTAGAATCAAAAGAACGAACAGCTTTAAGTTAACGGTCCACCAAACCAGGCTTGCAAACCACTAATACATTTAACTTGCCTGAAAACTAAGTGTTCTTTTCGTAAAAGGTTCATTGAGATCCTTAAAACGCAGAAACTCGATTCGAAATCCGTTCATGCAATATTTTCAATGCAAGCTACAGAGCAAGCACGGAAGAACACACTTTTCAAGGCACTTCGATGCTGTGTTAGGCGACAAAGCGATTTCACGCCGAATAGGTTGAATGTAAAAACGATTTAGCTCTGAAATGGTTTAAGTCCGAAACGGCTTAGCAGCGCAGCTCTTCAACGTAGGAGCGGCTTAATTCGTTCGTGGTTCCACCTGGAAGTTGCACTAATCCGAAATCAGGCCGAGTCGTCTCGATATCGTTTTGCAGCCTTGGTTTTTAATTTAATTTTGTTGGTCTCAGCAAAAAAGACGCCATTAATAAACACATTTCGTAGCTTTTTATCGTTTCTAATAAGAGAGTCTAAATTGAGTCTTAATAAGTGAGCGCGTACCACTTCGAACTACTTCGCAGTCATATTCGCATGAATTTGAGTCTTACAAAAGTTTTATTATTGAAGACACCGAAAACCAGACGAATTGAGACTCCTTTATGAGTAAGTTGTGAGCTTAAATGTGGTTTTTAAATATTTTAAGGACCACGCTAAAGCAACTGAACGAATTTTTTAACTTTATTTATGTAACGGAATTTTATAAATTATACAAAATATTGTTGTTTTGAAGGTCTATTTGACCAACAAGTTAAAGAAAATTTGTTATAATTTTATAAAGACTTTAGGCGTACTTAGCAGATAATTTTTGGAGGCATATTTTGAATATTTAAGAATAACTTTTGAAAAAAAGAAAGCAAGCTCTTAGATATCTAAATAAATGTCATTAATAAATCTATGATAAAAATACAAATACCGTACTAAGCATATTATGGAAATGACAAAGGTTTTTTAAATAAGAAAAGGCTTTTAGCTGTTGCTGTGCTCCTGGTCAAGAGAGTAAACTTTTGGTTTATAACACAAGGCGTTGTTATAAACAACCAAAAGAACAAAAAACCAAAAAAAGTAAAATAAAATAAGTGCCGGTGTCGTGAAACACCAGGGTAGAGCGAGGCTATTTGGAATTCGTTATGTAAAGCATAATATTCCACTAAACGTAAATGGAAATGAACAAATTGCAGGAACATTATTATTCTTCTATAAAGATTAGCCACCAACTTAATGTTATAAAACAACAACAAACAACTACAACAACAGAATTACAAATAATTTAGAATTAAAAAAAAAAAGCCAACCAACCGCGAATTAGCACCCGCGCACTGGGTGTGCCTGTCTAACACTCAACCCGCTATGCTGTTGACAAAAACTAAGATGCTTTGCTTAAGTAGTTATAACTATTTATATGGTAAATCTGACGGTTTTTTAGAGTGACGATTTTTGTCATTTGGCATGCACAATGCGCATAAAATAGCTTCGCTCTAAAAACAAAAAAAAAAACTATATACATTCTCAATCTAATCTAAAACTAAATAATAAATATTGTATGTATATGAATGTTAAGTGTTTTACATAATAAAAATGTATTTGTTTAAAAAATAGAATGTGTTTCTTTCTGCTAAATTGAAATAGCAAATTATATATGAAAAGATTTACACTTAGAGTCCTAATGCATTGCTAACAGGTACATGTGCGGGCTGCGCATCAATGGTAGCAATTCCCGAAATTTGCGACATTGAACTTGGCACTAATAAGTGAATACTGGAGTAATACAATATAAAAATATAACGACTAATAACACAGTTTGATAAATTGGTTTAGCAAGTAGCGTGGACTTAGTTATTGTCGGCACTATCAACATTGACGCCGCTGTCGCTGTTGTTACTATTTTTGTGCTGTTGACCCGGGAAAATGAATATAATATCCTCATCGGTGCCGTAGGCCTTGCGCGCCTTATCCAAAGCAGCGCTGAGGCAACGGCAGATATCTGCAAATTTATTTTATTAGGAAAATCATGTAATACGTTAGCGGCTCATTAAGTCAGTGAATTATATAATGCTTCGAGGCTTAAGTAAACACTTCATAAGCTTATACTCAACAAGAAAGAAGTATAACTTCAAGTATGCCGAATTTGCTATACGCTTCACGCTCAAAGAACTCAACCTATGATTGTTTTCAAAAACTCGTTCCAAAATCTATGATCTAGTGGAATATTATGTCTAATGCAATAATGTAAAAATGTTCTCGTTATGTTTGTACATTAGAACTTTATTCGAGAGTTATACGATTTCAGGGTTTCTGTAAATGCACCTAATATTTGGAATCAGCTCATTTAACTCGATACCACATGGGTTTTTCTAATAAGAACTTTTAGTAAAACGATGCACTAACATGTGGCTATATCATCTAGTAACCCTAGTTTTGAAATTTCTGGGTTTGAGTATGTATAGATTTTTTCAATTGTTTTGGATCATGGTTGAAAAGAGACGAACAATCTCTATAGTATAATTGGGCACCTTTTAATGAGCTCCGAGATCAAACTAAACGGAATATGTAGCTAAGTCAAAATTTAACAGTAATCTATTGTTAGCAGTTAGCATTTACATTAGCATTAGTAGTTGCAATGCCGTAGATTACAAGTCACTGACTTAACCGCCTTAGTTTAATGGTTAATAGCTGTATTGCACTTACGACCATCGGAAACTTCTGGATTGTGATAGTAGAGCTTATTGGTGCGCATGTCATAGCCGCAGAGCACGATGTAGTGTCCAGCGAATCTACGCAGCGTCCGCATTTTGTCAACGATACAAGATAGATTGAAGCAACTTGTTAAGAGAATTGGCAATAAGCACATTATAAGCAACAACAATTAGATTCATACAAAGCAAATGAAATTAAATAACCCCGCAAACCATGTGGCTCTTTAAGGACTCTTTTAAGAATATTACTGTGTGAAAGCGCACAAATTACTCTTAGCCTAAATTCCAAGAGCCTTAAGAACCCAAAAAATTGTAATGCTCCGAAAACCATGAAGACTCTATAAGTCATAAACACCACGAAAGCCGTACGATTTAATTGGTATATTGGCATATGTCGAAAACCATTCGAATTAAAATCTTTTTAGGAAACTCCATGATGAAGGCTACGACTAGATTATTTATATCTGAGTCAATTTTAGAAGCACTACGAAAATGGTTTGCTAGGGAAGGCACTTAGGCACACACACACACACACTCACCCAAATTTCTCAAGCGGATTGTTTTTACATATCTCACACGTTAGCTGCGATGCATTGGTCAGCACTATGACCGGACCATGTTGGGCCAGATGTCGCAATATAGTTGCCATTTCCACTATCCGTTGATGCACGTGCACGCCA
This sequence comes from Cacoxenus indagator, assembly GCA_035041755.1. Taxonomy (NCBI): domain Eukaryota; kingdom Metazoa; phylum Arthropoda; class Insecta; order Diptera; family Drosophilidae; genus Cacoxenus; species Cacoxenus indagator. Next base: position 1,209,832 of record JAWNKX010000244.1, on the reverse strand, counting down.
TGCCCCTTGGCGTCACGAAACTTGCGCGCAACTCGCCTCTCATCCTTGGCGATGACCTTGGCGTAGTAGCTCTGCTGCGTATAATTTGGATCAATGCCCAGGGTTTTCGTATAATACTCATGCTGCACATGATAGCGTTGCAATAAGTAACACAAATCGATGGTCCAAGTGCTCGACCCGAATTCCTCATCCTTGCAAATATAATCAAAGTTTTCGATCAGATGTTCACGCTGCGTTGTTGTTAGTATCATCAGTATGCAAGATATACCGCAATCCCAATTAAAGCGCTGATGATAATGCAATAAACTATAGTGCTTCTCCGGCAGCAATTCGCCGTTCATTATTTCTTTTTTCATATGCAAATTTAGGCAAATGATTCTCGTTGCCGATAATGGCTGAAACCACTAAAGTAGTGTTGGACAATTGTCTCTTAGCTCCCGACAGCGACAGCGTATAAAGCGAACCCGCCATGGTCCTTCATTTTAGTATCAAGCAGTTGTGTACATATGTGCTTCCAGCTGCCTCATTGCATCGTTCACTTCATGATAAATATTGAAGTAAGCAGATGTAAGCGAAAATAACAATGAAGGACGAACATTCAATTGCCATTATATCTGTGTTTAAAAAAGAAATTGACACAAAAAAAAACACTGAAAAAGAAAATGATGGCTGAAAGTGGTATTGTAACATTTAAATAATAAATTAAATAAAATCATTGAATTGGAATTATGTAATGACGATTTTAAAGCAATTTTCCACCCCCGCTCTACTTTTCTCCGAATCCCACAGTCGCTTCAATTCGTGTCTATAGCTTGTTCACAGCACATTCATTATTTATTAGCCGACGCCATTTCACAACTATTTCACCCACGCGCTCAAGTCTGTACTTTGCAAACATTTCAGAAAAGTGATCGATTTTCTATATTCCTCTCTTTTATATGTACTTTACTTGTGCAGGCGTAAATGAGATAGCGATGCAAAAAGCAGCAGGGACAATGGTAAAGAAGAAGACAACGTGGAATATTTGGAATGGGAAATATCTAATCGATTTAGATATTGCTTCAAGCAGCGTACGTGACACGCACACATTTATATTTCATTAACCTATGATATGCTTGAACTGCAATGATGGACCTTGGCGGGTTCCCGTAATGCAATCGTAATACAGTGCATTCATAAGTATATGCCTTTCAACACTCGTTTTTGGCGTTTTCTTTGTCACCCAACCCCTCGTGTAAATCGAAAACTGTTAGTGTGGCGGCTCTGGTTAATATTATCAAACACTTGTGTTATTGGCAAGTGAATTATTAAAACAAACGCAAATACTTATTAAAAAATACGATACTATGAACGTTGTTATAATGAAATAATGTCTTAAAAAGTCGATAATTGCGCGTATTAATCTTTCGGCCTTCTATAAGTTTTACTACCTCTCTCGCTCGTTCTTATTCTGTACTGTTTTCTAGCTTTTCGTTGGTTCATTCTTTCGTTCGTGTGTGCTTGCGAGCACGCAGTGTGCCACGTTTCTTTCGTTTCTCTTTATTACTTTACGTTATTTTATTTATCGTTTTTCCTTGTGTTTTGGCATTCTTTTCTTCAGTTATTTTCAATGTGATTCGGGAAGTTATTACATCTTCGTTACAATTTCTCGTCATTGTATATGACGTAGTATAGTATAAGTTGAGTAAGGACAAAGAACTCAATGATTTTTCGGTTTTCGTGAACTGTGGCACACTCGAATAATATGCCGAGTTATAATATCGCCGATTTGATTAATAAAGATCAATCGCCAATAATGCAGCCGCTAAGCGGTTTCAAGGTGGGTATTCGTTATTTACAAAATTTAAAGCATCACAACATCCGCCACAAACTCCCCCGTCTTATGTGTTTACTAGCTGACTCCAAAGAATTGAGGCGCTGCGTTCTTGTGGGTTCATGAGGTTTAGAGAGCGAATTAGTTGTTTTGCTGTTTTTATTATTTTCTATTTGTGTTATGTTTAACCTCTCCTCTTGCGACAGTAGCGTACTTGTTATTTTGCTGCGCAATAAATGTCGTTCTTCTTATATACATATTCAACCTAATCTCATTTAAGGACTAATTCTAATCCTCGTCTTGTAAAACTCCACAAAATATGGAACTATGGATTCTTGTTGATGAATGTATTAAATTTAAATGTGTAGGAAGAAGGTTATTTTTAGACACCCAAAGACACCCGGGAAACCGGAAAAAGTAACAACAAGCAATTTAGCCGCGACAGTTCCGGATGAATATGCCAGTGCGTTATTGTTGTGAACATTAGTGTTTGTCTTGGAAAATGGAAAGTGTCTCGTTTCATTTCTTGATGAATCTGTGAAATTACTTAGTTCAGTCTTTCCTTTGTGTAAGACATTTATAGATGTTATTCCATTTTATTGTTTCGGGATCAGCAAGAATTAGTCGTGGGCCTTTTACACGGTTACATCGGTAGCCACGACTATGGCGTCGCCATTTGGCGTCGTTACTGTCAGTTTGTCCCATGTCTACAAAACTGTTATACTAGCCCAGGTATCTGTACTTGTAAAATTTGATAAGCCCGCTATAAATCAAGCATTCATTTAGTTACAAACGCTTGTAAGTCGAATGTACATACATGCATGCATGCATGCATACATATATACATACGTGGAAGAAGCACGGCATATTCTATCTTATCAACAACAACCGCTTGCGTTCATTTATTTATCGTTTTACTTTATTTATAATATTATTTACGAACCAAACCATTGTATTTTGCAAATGTGAGTTATTATTAAGTACTTCCACCACACTGTGTGTGCGCTTAGTCACATTCTTCTGCCTGTAAATCTTCAAGCTCACGTTTTATGTGTTCTCTCACTCACACACGCAACACACACAAAAGTAGTGAATTTGTCAGATTTGATTGTGTGTGTGTCTGTTGTATTGTCATGATGCGCATATAAAATCTAACCTCAAAAACAAAACGAAAGCAAAAGAATTTCTATTTAAATATAAAAAACAATCATCGGAAAAGAAATAATAAGAAGAAACAAATTTAATAGATTATTTTTTGTTTATGCGCAAAGTCGTCACTTACCAACACTACAACACAATAACGGCAGCAATTTGCAATTCGGGCACACGGGTCGTTCCAGCTTATACATAGGTCACAGCAGCTCCCAATCACTGTTAACGAATTTCTATATATCAGTAAACAGCTGCTCTTTCAATAGATAAGCTTTGAAAACAGCTTTGATTTGAAATAACGCCTCCTGGCTCTACCGTTGCATGTGGCCCGTTAACTCGGCCATCATCTGTCGCATGCTTTTCGTTGTATTCATGTAAATTAGCGCACAGCTCCGCTCAGCTGTTCCGTCTTGGTTTATTGGCTCTCACCAACTACATTTTGCTATATTCGAGAATTTATTATATCGTATTCGTTCCTTCAATTCGACTGGGCGGCGTCAGGTTTATTGCGTCGCCGTTTTCTGTGAAATATTAAGTTTACGTGTACCTGACTTCGGCGTCGTCATCGCCATCGCTGTTGTCTTTGTTGCTTCCACTATATGTCTGAGTGATTGGCCGCTGCAGTGAACACCACTTGCTCCCTCTTTTGTACGGTCGATCATATTGGGCGCTTAAGCCGGCATGGCGTTCTATACCGTAGGTCTCAATTCGGCTTTCCTTAAGTCCATAACGGAGGTACATAAAGGCAACCATTGGAAAACAGCATACACCATCAGCATGACAACTAATTTTTACTCATTTCACTCTTTCCCCTGCAGGAGGAAGCCCTTAGGCCGGATGTGATTAACGATGCCGATTTCAAATCAATACCGTTTCTACCGACAAACGATAATGACAATCAAGATTCAGAGCGGGCCTTTCGCTTAATGGATGACGAGGAGAAACTGCATATTGCAACGCCGGAATTATTCTGCAAGATACTCAAATGCGATGAGCAGAAAAAAGTCAAAGTGGTTTCGATATTTGGCAATACCGGCGATGGTAAATCACACACAATGAATAAGGTCTTCTTTGGCGGTGAACAAGTGTTCAAAACATCAGCTGAGCAGAATTCGTGCACACTTGGTGTGTTTGCGGCTATGGAGCCAACTCTTGGTGTTCTCTGTTTGGATACGGAAGGTCTACTTGGGCCAACGAAAACTAACAGTAGACGTATGCGTATGCTATTAAAGACACTTGCCATTTCGGATATTGTAATCTATCGTACACGGTCGGAACGTTTGCATACGGATATGTACGAGTTTCTGGACACGGCCTCGAAGGCGTTCACATTGCATTTCGCTCAGGCTTTGCAGGCAAAGGGGAAGTCATCGGTGCTCGGACCAGCGGTGATTATCTTCCATGAGACGCGCAATACAAAGCCACTCGATGGTTGTAAGTACATTTTTTATGCAAGACTCTTCAAGCAGTGTATGGTATAAGTTTGTCGCAATCGGGTCTTCGATTCGAAACCGAGTCAGTGAAACATATTATAGCCTAAGACAGCAAACTCCTGAATACAGTGCTGAAATACTAATCCCACAAATTTCTTCCCGCGGGAAGTTTGTATCATATAGTGAAGAAGACGTTGGTGGCTCCATATGTGTATATATTCCATATGCATTTCTTTCTTATACATATCCCTGGTTAAGCCCCTCGAGAGTGAAGATTATTAAATGTATCATATTTCTAATGTTTTACTCATTGGTTGCTCTTTTATTTTGTAGCTGTGAAAGAGAGCGTTGAGGATAAACTACGTGATGCCTTCATTAATCTCAATTGCGAGACAAGTGCGTTCAGTTCGTTGCGCTATATCGGCGTACAAACACTCAAAGACAATGAGACTGACTTCACAAAACTTCGCGATGTCATAAAAACCGAACTCGAGAACACAGCAGTACGTTCGCCGCGCCAACCGCACGTCATATTCCAAGCTATTAAGCTTTTGAATCAGAAATTCGACGGCGAAATCGCTGAGACACAAATCAATCCATTTCCGGAGCAGTACTTCACTTGCAACGTTCACTGCGAGTCATGCAGCCGCCGCTGTCAGCGTTCGATGGCTCATGTTTCCGATGGCGAGCCGCATTATAATGCACTTCCTTGCAACTATCAGCATCAGTATGAAAACAAAGTGTATTTGTGCAAATCGTGCTACAACAGAGGAATCGAGAACGTGGTCAGCGAAAGCGCGCAGACGCAAACGGACAGCGCGATTTTCGCGTTGGCCAAATACGCTTGGAAAGGCTCGGCCATTGAGTGTCCAGCATGCGGGGAAATCTATCGCGCTCGTCAGTATTGGTTCGGTAATAAGTCGCCAGAGGATGAATCGGTGCGGTAAGTGTACGAAGTTTTTCCAGTTCAACTGAGCTCTACTGAATTAAAATTAATTTATTCCCCCACAACCAATGCGCCTCGCCCAGCACACAAATCGTGCATGTTTGGAAGAGGAATGACGCATCGGTCGGCTTAACGATGCACTCGGCACAGATGGTTGTCGATAGCGTATCGCACATTAGCGAGGCCATTGTCAATATATCAGGACCGTCGACCAAAATGGTAAGCAATTGGCTTGCGGATAAAGTGGCGCCGACTTATTGGAAGCCAAATAGCAAAGCACATGTGAGTAATCTCAAAGAGTATATCGTTTCGTAACGCTTTATATTCAAACTAAATCACGATTCCTTTGTTAGGCGTGTTACATTTGCAGATGCGTCTTTGACCAGACTGATTTGAAAAGACATCACTGCCGTGGCTGTGGTGAAGGTGTATGTCACGCGTGCAGCCAGCAGAAAAGCCCAGTAACTGCGCGCGGTTGGGATAAGCCCGTGCGCGTTTGCAATAACTGCTATCAAACGCTGCAGCAGAAATCCTATTCAACGCCGGGTAACTAACTAAAGCAGAAATAATGCCTTGCTTACTGGGCAACATGTGCTTGCTTGCTTGATTTTTTAACATTGAAGTAAATCGTATTTTGGACTCTCTTTGTGGCGAGTTGTATATACACCTTTCCAAAATTAGCACGCTGATAGAAAGTATGCGTTAGAAACCCTTATGTTATCATGTAGTATATAGAAGGAAGAAGTTAGGATTAGCTCGGCATTATCTATCGTTTTAATGGCAAAATGAAAGGTCGTCAACAAAGGCCAGCGTGAGTGGTCGTACTCGTTTTAAATGCGGTTGCGGTGTGATCATTACAGTTTTTTCCATTTATTTATTTAAAAAAGTCTTAAGATACCTACAAATGTATCATATATATGAGTGGCTTAATTTGGACAATGTCTCTGGTCGAGCTCTCGAGTCCTTAATCAGAATTTTTTTTTATTTTTATTTTTTTGCCGTATTGCTGTGCCAGTGAAATTTTTTCTCACCTTTACCTTACTTTCCACATATACTTGCTGCCTTTTTTCGCAAGCATACTCAAATTTTCCGTGAACACACACAAGAAATTGTGAGTGAAGCGAAAACTACGATATGATCGACTGGCTTCATATGCCATGTTTGCTCCACAAAAAATAGGTACTCATACAGTTCTCTGGATTGTACATAAGAAATATATGTCTACTTACTACTCACATATTACAGACAATTGAGGCGAATCATTAACTCATTGCAAATTTCATCTCACCATCACAGGCTCACAACCGCAAAACAACGAGGGTGACATACTGGTACGCAAATATGGAGAGACCATCTACAATACGATCTCAAGTGTTGCCTCTGCTGCATTGGTATATCCAAAGGGTGAGTGCGTTACTTTTAGTGTTAAAGCGCTGGTTGTGAATTGTAAATGAGATTTTCATATTTTATAGAAATTATCAAGGACAGCGTGCGTCCGGCTTACTGGGTACCAGATGCTGCATCGCCAGCGTGTTTCATTTGTCATTCGGTTTTTGGAACTGCCGAGCAACGTGCTGCTAACGCCACAAAGACGGAAAAGCAAGAGACAACGACAACGACGGCAACAATCCAAACAAAAACAACAACAAATGTTGCGGGCGCAGTTGGTGCTGCTTCGATTACTCCACATGGAAAGCCGAAGTCAACATATCGTGATTGCAGTCGCCATCATTGCCGTCGCTGTGGTAAAGCTGTGTGCGCGGCGTGTTCGAAAACGCGTTTGCCAGTGCCGGAACGCGGTTGGCAAACGGACGTGCGTGTCTGTGATTCTTGTGCCTATACACCAACCTTAGTGACCTTGACACCAATGAGCGAGATGGCAGCTGCGCTGGCTTCCGCTATCAATAGTAGTAGCAGTGGAGACGATAGCGCCAGTACTGACGAACCACCGGCTATTGTCCAGCGCAACGATGCTCGTAACGTTGGTATGCTCTCGGTGTCTGTTAAAACGCCGTCTGTCTCCAAAGACCTCAAAAAAGATGTTTGAGATCGTCGCACGCCAACGAAAGCTCTCAGTTTCGATCGTTCATCGTACTCTCGCCTCATTATCATAATTCTTAATGCCAAACATTCACAAAAATACATTTCTTTTGCTGTATACAACGACTCATATTCATAACATATTCATATTCATAACATAACAAAACGAAGTAAAAGAAAAATTACATGGAAACGTAAAGTCCCAAAAGAAGCCAGGTTGATCTGGCTTTAAGAAGAGAAATAAATTATATAGTTTGAGAATTGAATACAAGTACAAGAATAACATTATTGTGATATCTTATGTGAGTGTGCATCTATGTATGTGTGAATGCATCATTGCACCATTAGTGTTTTTAAATGGTAATTCTTTTTTTTCTTGTTAGTCGAGTTTATTTCGAGACTTTTTTGAACGCAAATCAATAAAAATAAATCATGTTTGTAAGCCAAATAAAACAATTTTATCAAATGTTAAACAACTGCATTTCCTTCAAGCAGAAATAAGGCAACAAGCGAAGTGGTCGCGGAGGTGGAGCTGTTGACGAAGATGAATTTCTTGCGTTGCGAGCAAGCTGACGAGTGTATATAGTGGAAGTTAATTGTGCGGGTTTTTTGGCGGTTATATTTTAAATAAAAATTACAAAAAAATATTTTATTTATTTTTTTATTTTTATTGTAGCTTAGAATTAATCCTAAATTACATTACTTTATATATATTTAGTTTAGAAAGTTTTACAAAATTTTTGATATTTTCAATGTTGGCCTCTGCGAGGAGTTGGGTAGGACTGGGAATTTTTAAGGAGATGCATTGGTTGAGGATAAATTGGCAGTTATTCGTGAAATGTTCAATAGTGTGAGTGCTTCTATTGCAGTATGGACAGATCGGTGGTGATGTTTTCTTGAATAGGTGTTCGTGTGTAATCTTCCTGTGGCCTAGCCTGAATCTAGTGTAGATAATTGCGTGTCTTCTGTTTACAGTTATTGGTATGTTTGTTGGTTTCCGATAAGGATTTATTGTTTTATAATAGTGTGTGTATTCGCTCCAGATATTTTTTAAAACTGGTTTGCTTGTCATATTGACGAGGTTGTTAATGTCTTTCTGACTAAAAGTGTTGTGAAGAATTAGTGGGGCTGTTGTGGCGGCTTTTGCTGCTGTGTCCGCCAGCTCATTTCCTTTTATTCCTGCATGTCCTGGTGTCCACATTAGTTTTATTTTTTTATGGTTTGCGGATATCATGTCTCTGATTTTGCTTATGGTCGGATCATTGTTATTTACATTTTGTACAGCGAGGAGTGTTGAAAGCGAGTCGGTGCATATGACATGTTTGGTTTTTTTGATTGCACTTGCCAGTTCCACAGCCATTAGAATTGCTTCAGCTTCGGCTGTAAAAATGGACGTGTAGAAGGGTGTTATAGCCAATCTTAGAATTTGATTCTCTTCAGTGACAACGCTAAGTGCTGTTGAGTTGTCTGTTTTGAGCCGGCGGTAAAGATAAACTTCCACGTAGGAAAATTGGATCGAATACTATTGAAGTTTGTTGGGTAAATCTCTTTGGGAGTTGAGTCCTTTTTATAATGTGCGAGTTGGAATATAATTGAGTTTTCACTAAGTTGCCATGGTGGGACCTTTTGTTTGTATTTTCGGTGAGTAGATATAATTATGTTGAATTCTGCAGCTTTTTTGATGATGAGTTGGAGGCTTGATGGTATTTTAAGACCTCGTTTCCGCTTCATTTGGTTGATTAGCGTTGTATGCAATGGAGATCCGGGTGTATTGGTTAGTCTGTTTATTTGTCTGTTGATGCTCCAATCGAGTCTGGTACTCAGGTCGGGGAGTCCAGCTTCTGCGAGGCTGTTGGCGATGGGAGTGGTTCGGAAAGCACCTAAAGAGAGTCTGATGGAGGAGTGGTAGGGGGTCGATAATTTGTTAATATTGGTTTTGTTTGTTTTGCCGTATACGCAGAGGCCGTAATCTATTTTGGATAATATTATTGCTTTTGTAACGTTTATTAGAGAGATAGTGTTACATTTAAGATTTTTTCTACTTAAACATTTTAAAATATTTAATCTAGTGTTTATGATTTTATTAGTGTATTAATATGTTCATTCCAAGAATGTCTCTTATCAAAGATAACCCCTAATATTTTAAGATATTGTGTTTTAGGTATGATTGTATTGTTTATTTTAATGTCTATGTTTGTACAGTTGTGTTTTTTGCATACATGTAAGTGTGAGAGGATTTTTCGCTGGATATTTTGGTGCCACTAAAACTGCACCATTGATTTAATTTTTGGAACAAATTTTTTATTTCAGTATCATAGCCTACTTTTGGATTAAAAATGAGACACAGATTGTCTGCGTACATTGTATGTGTAAACAATTTGTTTTGATTTATTATGTGGCTTAATTTGTTGTAAGCTATGAGGAAAAGGGTGACAGACAGTGGGGATCCCTGCGGGAGCCATTATGTAGTTGCTCTTCTTTTGATAGGGTGCTATTAACTTTTACTCTGCATCTTCTATTACTAAGGTAACTGCGAGTGTAGTTAATAATTTTTGGTCCGAGTTTCCATTCGAGGAGCCGTTGACTAATGCAGTGAATTCCTACTCTGTCAAAAGCTTTTTCCATATGAATGGAAAGAACTGGTTCATGGTACATGGTTTTTTGATGACAGTTTGTTGCAAATGTAATTATGTATTATTAAAAGAGGATCTATGGTGCATCTGTTTGCTTGGTATGCGTACTGGTTTTGGGACAGCAAGTTTTCTTGGTTTAGATAATTCTTTTTGAAATAATTTTTTCTAGGGTTTTTGATATGCATGAGAGTAGAGATATTGGACGATAGCCATTAATCGAATTTTTTGGTTTATTGGGCTTGCTTATAGGGATTATAGTTGCTATCTTCCATTGTTGGGGAATGATGCTGGTGTCAAATATTTTATTATAAAGGTCAAGTAGTTTATTGATGCCAGCAGGCGGAAGCTTTTTTAACATATAGTAGGGTATGTTATCAAAGCCAGGTGTGGATCCTTTTAGGCTACTAAGACAGGATTGAAGCTCAATTGACGTGATGGATGTTTCAATTAGTTTTGCTTTTGGTTCCGGGATATATGTCAAGGGTGTTTGGGCTGTGTAACGGTGTTTGTTTTGCTTGAATGATTCTGAGAAGTTTGAGTCTTTTGAGCAATCAGACCAGGCCCTGCTGAATGCATTGGCGATCTCCTTAGAGTCACAAGAGTTCCCTGCTGCGGTTTCTATTGCATGTATGTGTGTGTTTTTTCGGATCCCTGTAATGATATGTACTTTATCCCAAAGCGTTTTCGTAGTTGAACTCGGGTTGATGTCATTGGTAAAGTCTGCAAAAGCAGTTTTTTGGGCTCGCTTTGCTTCATACTTAAATTTAGCATTTGCTCTTTTATATTTTAGCATGTTCTCTGTGCTTAAATGTTTCCTGAGATTATTTAGACATTTTACCTTTTCCCTTTTTAAGAGCTCTAGTTCCCTACTCCACCAGTATGTTGTCTTTTTCGTAGCGATTATGGGATTTTTGGTTGGTACGGAATCGTTTGCACATGCCCTAATTATTTTAAGGAAATTAGCAGCTGCTTGATTTGTGTTGTTTGTGATATTAATTTTTTGTGACTGTTCGTTGATGTTTTTCTGAAATTTTTCCCAGTTGGCTAGGTGCAGTTTGTATTTATGTGTTTTGAAATCTACGTTATTTGGTACTTTAAGAAAGAGATTGATGTAAATTGGAAAATGATCGCTTCCATATAAATTATCGCAAATAGACCAGGAGGCATTAAGGTTAAGTGGTGGTGAGCACATGGAGATATCTACGTTCGTAAAAGTGTTCATAGTTGTGTAGTGTGTATGATCGCCATTGTTAAGTACGATCACACTACTGTTCTGTATGAAATTTGCAACTACGTTGCCCCTTTGATTGTTTGAAGATGATCCCCAAAGTGAATGCCAGGCATTGAAATCTCCTAGCATAAGTACTGGCTTGTTAAAGTTGTTGAAAAGGTCATGAAGATCCTGTTCAACGAACTTGTCAGTTGGCGAGATGTAAATATTTAATATTATAAAAGGAGTTTCTGATTGAATTTCTGCAGCGATGGCAAGAATGTTGGAATTTAAATCTATTATTTTATGTTCAATGGAGTTTGATATGAGGAGAGCAACTCCTCCGCTGGCTTTTGTGAATAGTGTATTTATATCATTTTTTTGGTATAGAGCAAATTGTTTTGGAGTGTGAAGCGGTGTGTTGTTGTTGATGAGATGGGTTTCTTGTAATGCTATTATCTGTGGCTTATATTTGTTTAATAAAAGAGAGAGAGGCTGTGATATTTGTCTTTATATCCGTTTATGTTCCATTGTATTACTTTAAGTGTCATAGTCAGAGAGAACTTATTCATAATAATATAAATGAATACTCTTTGGTTCTTCGTATTTATTTTGTCTTTATTTGAGTGATCTGTTGGTTTTGAGTTGTTTTCTTTTGTGGATGTAGGTGGTTGTGTAGCTGTAGTTTCTGAATATGTTTTACTGGTATAGGTAGTAGTGGTGATTGTTGTTTGTAGAATTTTGTTTTAGCTTCATACATTGTGCATTTTTCTTTGGTTTTGATTTTTAAGATCTCTTGGGCTTCTTTGTATTTTGGGCATTCTTTGCTACTGGCAGCATGTTCACCACCGCAGTTAACGCACTTTGTACTTGAGCACGGGGTTGGGTCGTGGAGTGCAAGGCCACATGGACAAGTAGTTTTGCCCTTGCAAAATTTGGCTGTATGCCCTATGAGTTGGCAATTTTTGCATCTCATAGGGTTGGGAATGTATTCCTTAACAAGAGCGGTATGCCATGATTTTTGTTGGGAGACTGAAACGGTCGAAAGTTAGCTGCACTACACCGGTCGGAGTAGCTTTGCCATTTATTTGTCGTGAATATTTATATATGTCGACTACTCCCTGTGCTTTAAGCTCTTGGATTATTTCCTCGTTTGAGACTTGATTAAGGTAGGGCGCATACACAGTGCCTTTGCAGTGGTTAGGATTTTCGTGAAACTTTGGATTTTGCATATACCGAAAAGCTCTTTTGCACTGAGGAATTTTTCGGCAACTGTTGAATTTTCAACAAAAAGTAGTAGTTTTCCATCGCGCATTTCTTTAATTTTTAAAATCTTATTGCTTATTAGTTTTATAGCGCGTTCGACCGCAAAACAAGAAAACGAGGAAAGTGGTTTTTGAGGGTCTAGGGCTGACATAATTATATATTTGGGGTTTGGTAGGTTGACAGTAGGAAGTTCTGGGAAAGCTTCCGAAAGAGGAGTTGGCTTTTTTCTTTTGCTTTTGGAGCTATCGCTAAGCAAAGCGAAGCGATTTGCCCCTAGGCTGTTGTGCCTAGAGGGCATGATGCCGCTTACTTACTTAGTTGTTTTTTTACTGTACTTTACTGTACTTGTTTACCAACGAATGAGTGAAAAAAAATAAAGAAGAAAAAGAAAAAGAGAGAATAGGCACTTGAAAGTATGATAAGCTTTGAACTAAACTGCGATTGACTGATATGCGAAAACACAACCGAACAATGCAAGATTTAGTCGACGACGATTTTTTTGTGCACGTTAAAGCATGAGAATATGTATTGTAATGTTGCTTGGATGAAGTGTTCAAATGTTTTAGATTTTGGATTTGCAGGCATGGGATTTGCCTATGCCTTATATCGTTTTTTATAATAACAGCTGCTCCTCCACCCCTGCTAGAACATTGATCATTTCTATAGACTACAAAATTTGGAATGAATAATCTGTCAGTATTCATCAGAATTCATGCAATCACCTACCGTGACACTTGATCGATCTGCACACGAAGCGGATTCAAAGTAATGCCCAACTGGCTAACCGAATCGACAGAAAAACGACAAGCGGCATTACAAATCGTGACATAACAAGAAACTGAAACAAAACTAAAAATAAATAAAAAATAAAAGAAATATGAAATAAATGACAGGAAAGCAAGGCTTTATGTACGTCGAAAATTGGGAAACATGAATGTAACAACTGCCAATGCCAACAGGAACAGAATATCTCATTTGTACTTGGTACACGCGACTACATTATGTACGACGACACCATTTACTTTGATAAACCATTGTGGCTAAAGGAATTGGCAAGGTTGGTAGAGATCTATACGGAGCTACCACATACGTTGCCATTAACAGCGAAAAGCAGTGGAGCTAAACTAAGTCATAAATCAAAGTTAATTGAGTGAAGTTTTGAAAAGGATCACTCCAATTCACGCGTGCCAGGAGACGTGCTTCATTTCCCGTTCCTCATGATTAACAATAAGCCAATGATTGATCTCTTAATAAATATGTCAATTGAGTAGATAAGAGTAAGTACTCACGAAAATTAGTAAGTCATAGTCACTCTACGGCACCCACGGCATCGTTGGCTTCTTAAGCGTAAAATTTCATTTCCAATAAATTGTTTAAAATGATTTCATAGATATTAATCCAAGATTAGTTAAACTTTGAACTGCCCATTGCTAAAATATTACAACGGCAAAAAACGAACTCGACTTTCTGAAACAGAGCCGATTCGCCTATTCAAGTTCCTCAGAATAAGAAGATCGACATACCATGCTAATCGATCTCGACGAATAGTATATGTTGATTTGAAGTTTTCTGCATTTCAATACGATAATAGATTGCATCAAAGTGGAAACATCGGCAAAATGAATAGGGTGTATGGGAATTGCGGTTCACTTAGGTTGAAAAATGAAATCCCAAAAATGTGCTGCGCGATTGGGAAAATGAAATTGCCGACATGCATTCACCACCTGATCCATTGATGTCATTGCCTTCGGGCGACTCACCTGATTCCACATTTTTTGCAGAAAATGCTCAAATATAATTCAGAATTTTAAATTACTTTTTCTTTCATTGTCGATCAATGAGAGTGAATGAAGATAACTCTTCCAAATTTCAAATGATAATTACACAACCCAAAGCAAACCCAGAAATGTAAGAAAATACTTTCACATTGATTGGTAAGAAGTTACACTTCTTATACAAAAATGCATATTCTAACAAAAAGAGGAAGTGATATTTTTGGGTTTGAAGTTTTCATATTGTAATTCGTATTAGCCCCTATAATATAAGAAAATTACAGAAAAAATATACAATACAATATACAAAAAAATTCTACGTGTATACTCTTAGAATGTAGATCAATTGAGGTTAAAATATGTGCTCGAGTCTAGACAAGAAATGGGACTTCGCTTAATCGGATAAAATTACGTTGTATAACAGATCAATAGAAAAGTTCTTTGTTTGAGAAAATATGATTGCAACAGCGGTGTTCGAGAGGGCCGTACTTCAGAAATCGTCCTGCACATAAAATACTTGTTTTGGGTTGCAAAGACTATATTTCCAAGTATATGCCACTATTTAGTTCCTCTTACATAATGAAAGACGTCAAAAAACGGCAGCAAAGAATTATTGAGCACCAAAAAATGGCACTATCACTATACTCCCCAGTATTCCAACACAGAACTCCACACACTGCCAAAAGGATTGAGATTTCCACCCAACTCTTTTCGTCTTCTCTCCATATATGGTTAGCCAATCGTCGGGGTGGCACGTCGACGGGGTTTGCTATCGCAATGTTTATTCCGTAGATTGGAATAATGTGTTCATCACTGAGCTCGATCTCACATACTGGGCACATTCGGCGATTGGCCCTCATCCAGCGATACAAGCACGGCCAACAGTATAAGTGGCCGCATGCGCCTATAACGGGGTCCCTTGCGATATGCCAACAAATCACACAATTATACGGTCTGATGCCATCCATTTTTACTACTATATTTTCTGTTGATTGTTATTGGGTTTTATTTATTATTGAATGCCCCTTACATCAAAAAAATTGATTTAGAAAAATTCAAAGGTGACTCTAATCCGAAAAAATTAAGATTGAGTAAAAGGAAATCCATTATTTTTTAGTTGGTAATTTTTGTATGTTGTAATTCGTAAAGCATTGCTCACACTGATTCATTGTTGGGCTTATTGGAAATGTGTGATTCCACTTTAAAGAGATACCTACGAATTTTCGTTTGGTTAATTCATTTGTGAGATAAATTGTGTTAAATATGGATGCCAATAAGGAAAAAATGTGGTATATTTAAAGAATTTTGCTTGATAAAGGCGAAAATGCAACCAAGGCGACTAAAATAGTGAACAATGTTTTGGTGAGTTATAGCTATCCGGCTGTAGCCTCAGTTTTCTTGCAAAACCAGTTGAGCCTCATTGAGCCTTGGGTGAAAATGTGGGTCGTCAATGCAGAGAAATCCGCACACTTTACCCTTGCCCTGCGGTTTTTTTCAACTCTGATGCCGTTCCAATAAGCGCCACTGCGAAGTACCTAGACGCTTCATAGGTATCTCCCTTAACAACGTCACACTCGAAACTCAACCGACGAAACAAGATTTTACTGTATACCGCCATACACAAACCGTTCCGAACTTACGGTATACAACTTTGGGGCAATGCGTCCAATCACGCCTGGAAATTCTTCAGAGATTTCAGCCTAAGCTACTGCGGAGGATCGTGGATTCACAGCGGTATGTCCGGAACTCTGTTATCCATCGAGACTTAAAGATGTCAACAATCAAAAACGAACTCGCAAGCACAGCAACAGACAACTCCTTAGATTGGAGGACCATGTCAAGTCACTAGCAATCGACTTCCTGGACAACAGCAGGCAAACTCGACGCCTGAAAAGGCTACACCTCCTGGATCTTCAATTCTGCGTTAAGGAGGATTGGTCAGTCGCACTAACTGTTTATTGAATATATATTGGGATTTTTAATCATTGTATAATTCGCTGGATATCGTCTAACGATAGTTGCGAATAAAGCCGATAGAGAAACAAAAATATTTTTCCGTTACAGTTACTTAAGTCTTATCATTCAAAATGAACTGGAGAACACTATTAACTATTTTGGGTTTCCTTTGATCATAGGATAGTATAGACTTAGTATATTAAGCTTTTGGGCATCGCTCAAAACTCAAATGGAGATTCCTTCAAAATAGCACTCCTATGAAGACTTATCGATATTGTCAAAAAGTCTGTGATCCCAAGTACTAAGGAAAATATCGTTAGTTGCTGCAGTAAGCACGACTCCTGGCTCGAAACGTATGCAAATAAATTAGCAGCCAAACTGTTAATTGTTTCGTGAAGCCTTATCACAATTTTTCTTTTTAAACGGAATGTGATTATGAACAGAAAAAAAATATGTGAGTGTTTGGATCAATAGTAATTGGGGTCGGAAGAAATTAAAATTTGGTAGAGCAATTTTAAGCATCTCGCTTTCAGAAACGAGGCATCCAGGAAAGTGGTTCTTCGTTATAATGGCAAGGACTATCGGTTCCGATTGCTAATAAATATGTTCGTGGAAATTGTTAATAAATTTTTCTTTGGGTAACATGTTTCCAATTCATATATCATATATATATACATATATGTATAATCGGGCCTGCAATACGTTTCATACTAATTTTTTTCATCTTCACAGCGCGGCAGCACAATCGCTGTATATAATAAGTGATGGTTTCGTTGAGCTCGAATGTGGTTAAATCCACCCCAGGTATTGTATACTTACACTGGAAAATAAGAGAAGCAAAGAAGTGTCACGTTGTTATTGTGAAGTTAACGCTTAATGCTGCTGTATTGAATCAACAGGCAAAAGAAACGACTTTAACAATGGCATATATGGGTACTCACACACAGCCGCACTAAACGCAAAAAACAATTCCCATGAAGCGAAAAAAACGTTGTATGCAAAAGCATACATCGGTCGTGGGTACGAAAGGTTCAAATCGTTGGTTATTTGACTTTCACATTAGGGCACAATCATAACAGCACTTGTGGCTCCGTACAGAAACGTAGAGCGAAAATCGAACCATAAAAAAGCAGAATATTGTCAATGCGTTATTTTAGCAATCGCAATCGTCCACCCTACCGGCTATCCCACCGTCCAAATACCACATCTCTGGTAATGTATTCGCATTTCGAATAAATTTTTTGTTCAGCGTCATATGCTTCAAGCAATGTGGCTATAATCCTAATGGAGCTATTATAATTTCGGAATGCGTATCTAATGGAAAGCTCTTGGGCTTAATGTGTGCACGTTAAAGCATGAGAATATGCATTTTAATGTTGCTTGGATGAAGTGTTCAAATGTTTTAGATTTTGGATTTGCAGGCATGGGATTTGCCTATGCCTTATATCGTTTTTTATAATAACAGCTGCTCCTCCACCCCTGCTAGAACATTGATCATTTCTATAGACTACAAAATTTGGAATGAATAATCTGTCAGTATTCATCAGAATTCAGAAATTAAGTAAGTATCTATTTGGTTTATATGCAAGAACTGTTGAAGCTCTAATCTTTTGTTACAATCGGCATGATTCCATGCCAGAATAGTTAGTCAATTAGACAAAATACTTATTAGTGCACATATACTTTATAGTTAGTTGGGATATTGAGTTAAATTGTCCTAATTTATAAGTGCAGGCACCAAGTTTATAAATAAGTTCCGTCATGAAGATCGTTTGAATGTTTAAACGATGATGCTCTTTGCTGCGTACCAGTAAGAGCATTCCTATAATTAAGACAATTCGAAACCCTGTTAGTAGAATATTTATTCTCGTAAGCGAAGAATTCACAGTCCAGTTCCTTTAGCTTACATATTATGCTTGCAATGAAAAATTAGAAAAACATAGCTTAATGATGAAGGAAAGAAGAAGAAGACAAATTAAAACTAAACTAAAAGTAACTATAGGATTGGGAGAGGAATTTGGATGATGGGAATAGGATGGTTGGTATATTTAGGATGTTTTCCACCTGAACTGATTGGTGATAATTAATGACTCCTTTCATCCTTATCTGAGATTGAGGTGCCAAATCTTCTGTTATCATTATTTAAATTATTGTCGTAAATTGAATTAATGTTAATTTCTTTATCTGTCGCACGTCTATATCGATAATAAAACGTTGTGACACCATTATTATTTTGCATTAGTCCCTTTTTAGCTAACTCTAAGAATGCTTCTTTAACACATGTGTAGGTATTGTTCGTTTGCATAGTATGGTGCTAAGATAAGACTATCATTGGCACAGTTAGTGCATTGAATTATATGTTTACGTATTAATTTAATTATAAAATTATCAATTTTATTAATATTTGCTCTATTGTATAGTTTTTTATTTGAGTAATACTTTTTAAATTCGCTTTGGGGTGTTCTGAATAGAGAAGTGCATTCTCTTAAACATTTTCTTTCGAAATTCCTAATTTTTTCCATATATAACGGTGATATGTTAAGCCATATTGGACACCCGTATGTAATATTGGGCCTAATTAATGATTTATACATTATTAATTTGACGTTACTCTGAATATGTTTAGAAAGAAACAACTTATTATAGAAAAAAATGCATTATTATTATTAAGTAAGGCGTGTAATTTTGACATACACAAAACATTTATTTTTTAAACAATAAAAAAATATTTTTTTTTCTTGTTTGCTAGTCGACTAACAACAGGGAATAGAAAGTAAAATGAGAACCAATTATGTATTACAAAAACCACAGTGATCTGTGAACCGGAGGCTTAGGTGATATTTTAGTTCAGTCATTACCACTCCGAAGAGGCATGTAAAGCGCCTTGCAGTAGGTGTTCACTGGGTTTTGGTAATCTATCTAAGGTGCCGCACATATCTCACTCATTTGTTTAAGGATGTCATATTATGATGATAGATGTATTTTCTAAAACATGATTCACATCTGTACCACTCGATTTATTTATTTATTAATTTTTTTTTTCGGATAACATTAATCGAAGTAAACTCAATCGTCGACTACCGTTCGTGGAGTTAAGACTGTTTTCGGCATTAGCTAGTGTCTTATCGAACATTCTTCTTCTTCTTTATTTCGCTTTCGTTTTCGGTTTTTACCGTGTACATACATACATACATTCTTTTGTTCTTCGTGTTCGTTATATTGCTTTTCTCTGCTTAAAACCGAAAATCGAGCTCAGGGAATAACAAAATGGCCCCTGAGCCCCCCCTCAAATCATAAGCAAAGAATTTACATCCATTTCGGAATTACGCGACGGTAAAATGTTGATCTTGGTCAACAATACCAAAGTAGCTGAGAAATTCATTGCGTGCAAATCCTTGACTGGTGTATGTCCAATTAAATGCAGTAACCATGAAAATCTTAACACTTTGAAAGGCACTATTTACGCACCATGCCTGAACGACGAAGTGACGTTCACTAAAGAAGAAATCGTACGCAAACTGGCTCCTCAAGGTGTCTCTTCAGTATACAAATAAACTAAAATGATTGACTGCAAGGCTAAACCCAGTAGTGTATTACTGGTTAACTTTAACCTTTACTCCCTCCCTTGAGACTTTGGACATTTCCTGGCACAAAGTTAAAGTGAGACCATTCTATCCCAACCCCATGCGCTGTAAAAATTGTCAAATATTAGGCCACACAGCTAAACGCTGCAACAAGGATCCTATCTGTGAGAATTGCAATCTCCCACCCCATCTTCCTGACATGTGCTCCTGCACCCTTTGATCGAACTGCCAGCAGGAACATCCAGCTTCATCCATTAAATGCCCTATGTTCGTACAACAGAAAGAAATTTTTAAAATACAAACACAAAACAAATTTACAGAAAAAGAAGCTAAACCAATATTCAAATAGGAGCAACCATCCGTAACCTCACTAGACTCATATGCCGCCACAGCAAAGCCGAACATACCTAATGAAAGCAACTCTCAAAAACAAACTCAACACGAAAAAAAGCATATGCAAACACCAATAACTCAATACAACAATACTCTCGCAATCAAACCAAATACTACCGACACAACTACTACCAACGCAGCTACCGCAAACACTAATAACACCAACTTTACTTTACCACACGAACACAAAATAAAAGAAAATACGGTAATTACCCCTTCGTTACCTCCCGGACAACCATAACCCTTTAAAAACAACTCATATACCCAACTCACTCCCCACCTCCCCTCCATCTTCTTCTTGATTTCTTTATGGGCGGCAGCGAAGATGATGAAATGACTTAATTCCAGGAATATGTTTCATTCCCCCCTCAGCACGTGTAATCATCTACTACGCAGTGACTAGTCTTATCGCTACTTTGTACACGGTGAGCATGTATTCAATATGATAACAGTTTGACGGGGACGCTGCTGGGGGTAAACAGAAATTTTCCACTCACTTCTAAATCAAATACTTCCTTTTCTTGTCTCTCCATTTCCTTTTTAATTCAATCATGTTCTGTTTTCTACAGTGGAATATAAATAGCCTGTATAACAATATAACAGATCTACAAGTGCTTATCAAAGAACACAACCCATTAATTTTCTCTATACGAGAAACACATATTCGCACAAATAGTCATGTAATCGTGTTCAATTCCTACGACAGTTGTTTTTATAACTTACCAAAAAACACAACCAATAAACAAGGTATAGCAATTATGGTATTAAAAAAAGTATCCACATAAAATTATTCAACTGCAACCACAGATCGCGGCATGAACTATCGAATTAAACATTGGATTTAAAGTCACTTTAATTAACATCTACATTCCACCTGATCAACACTTCACTGAAGGTGATTTGAGAAACATCATCAGCCCATCACACACCCCAATAATTATACAAGGAGACTTTATTGCCTGGAGTCCCATGTGGGGCTCAGCTAAAACCAAAAATCCTACGGGCAAAATGATTGAAAACCTACTCATTTCAGAAAATTTGAGCCTACTAAATTACGGCAAGCCAACCCTTTTCTCTACGCACCATTCCACCCATTCATTTATCCATGTTGATCTTACAATATGCTCTACATCTGTTTTTCCCCTAATTCGTACGAACACTTTAAATAGCTTGCATAGTAGTGACCACTATCCAATTAAATCATAAATAACTCTCAATGAAAATTCTAAAAAATCTCCAAGTCAGAAATTTATAATAGAAAAAGCAAATTGGCAACTCTTTCAAACACATCTTAATAATAAATGCTCAACGGTTCATGTATCATCAAACATTAACAAAGAATGTTCAACCAGTCATAAATTAATTCGGACAACTGCACACTTCTATATTCCGCAAAACAATTTCCGACCAAGAATTAAATTGGTCCCTGGTGGAATCAAGAATTAGCCGTCCTACGGTCCAAAAAACAAAGCGCATGGCACGCCCACAAAGAAGTACAAAATGTACCCAATCTTGTAACATACAAAAAATGTAATGCCCTGTTTCGTAAGAAATGCAGAGAAGCCAAAAGTACTGTTTTCGAACGCCTAACTGCGTCAATAAACCTATACTCAAACCCCCAAAAGATATGGGCAAATATCAAAATGTTAAATGGGTTCTACAATCCTACCACAACACTGAAACCGGACCTCTACACGACGAAAAAGACATTGGCAATACCCTAGCCAATACCTGGTCAAAGTACTCACACAACACAAATTTCCAACCCGCTGTTTAATTCTAAAACAGAACACATACTTAGCTCAACATATATCAACAGACATCCATCTCCCCTTGACAAAATAATAGAACCAAATATTACAGATATTGAATTAGAAATTGCCCTATCCTCCGCGAAAGGGAATTCACGAGGGTTTGATAAAATCTCATACCCAATGTTGAAAAACCTACTCTAGTCACTTAAAACACGCCTATTGTTTTTGTATAATAATGTATTGAACGAAGGAATTTATCCACAAAATTGGAAATTTGCTATCACTGTCCCAATACCTAAACCAAACAAATTAGCAACTGAAATATCAGGGTACCGTCCTATATCACTGCTATACTGCCCAGGTAAATTACTAGAAAAAATCATCTCTAAAAGAATAGTTAGGTTTGCCCTTCGAAAAAACCTCCTAACCCCAAATCAATTTGGGTTCAAAAAGGGGCAAGATGAACTAAAGTTAAGATTCAACTTAGAGTTCATTATATACCATAACAAATATTTAAACAGATAAAGCTAGCATTAATTCAACGGCGCTAATTGAGACGACGTTACATGTGTGAGAACTGTGAGTTCATTGAAGAGAACATTATTTTGAGTGTTGAGGTAAGATAATAGGATAGATTTTAAATTATCAGAAGATTTAGAGATGGATATTAGGTTATAGTGCAAATTGTGTGATTGACATAACACGCGAAATGGATCATGCAGCAGATAAGTAGTTCTACAGAAACCGGTAGAAATTGGAATATAAGCTCTAGTAACCCTAGAAGGAACGTTAAGGTTTATGCTACCAAGCAAAAAAGAAGAGAGAGAATAGACAATACCAACAATTAAATTATGTAGAAACATCACACCGAGAGTAGTTCTACGACTAGCCAACGAAGGTAGTTGGATAAGCTTTAGGTGGCATCGATAGGACGGAAGGTGGACATTTGGATCCCAGTGCATGTTACGCACTGCAAACAGTAAAAATTGTTTTTGTACTGATTCAATGCGATCGCTATAAATTCTAAACTGGGGATCCCATACACAAGATGAATATTCCAAAATAGGTCTAACTTAGAATGTGTATAGCAATTTAGTGGTATAAGGATAATCAAATTCCTTAGACCACCGTTCAATGTACCCTAACACACCCTTAGCCTTATTGGCGCATGAGTGAGTGTGGCATCCGAAATGGAGCTTTGGGTCCATCAATACCCCTAAATCAATAAATAGTGAAACACGTTCTAGTAAGTGATCGTTGAAAATTTTTTACATTAAAATTTTTACTATTGTAGATAGATCAGCCTCTTATTCTCTATGGAGATCTTGTTCGAAGGGCGGAGAAGCCAAACCAACTTCCTGAGCTTCTGGTAGCACCGCGCTGTAACCATCTTTGTATGTGCACGCCATGTAAGACGCTTATCCAGGATCAGACCGAGATACCGGACTTGCTGTATCTGGGGAATGATGCTTGTGTTGTAAGTTACAACTGGACAAACGCCTTGTCTTAGGGTGAAAGTGCAGTGTGCTGATTTGGCGGCATTAATGGCTATGTTCCAGCGTTTGACCCATGTGTGGAATTTGTCCAAGTAGCTGGACGTTTTCTCCGCTGCTTCGTTTGGTGAGCCGACGTTGCAGATGATTGCCATATCGTCCGCATACGTGGCGATGATCGACTGCTCCTCTCTGATTATTGGCCTATAAGAGGTATATAAGGAGTAGAGGTCCGGAGGCAAGACGCTCCCTTGGGGGACACCGGCTTTCATTCGCCTGATGGTCGAGCTTTTGTCCCTCACCGCTACGGAGAAGGTTCGTCCTTGCAGAAAGCTTTGCAAGAGTTGAAACTGCTTGCCAGGCAGGAGCGCTTTGATTTTTTGCAACAGCCCAATCCAAACCCTATTAAAGCCTTGTTTGATGTCCAAGAAGACTGCGGAGGAATATTACTTCATCTGAAACGCAGTTAGGATATGTTGAACAACTCGGTGCAGTTGTTCTGGCGTGCTATGCTGCGACCTAAAACCGAATTGGTGATCAGGAATGGCTTCCTGAACGCCCCGTACTGCCAACAATCTGCTCAAAAGTATTCTTTCGAGTCTCAATTTACTAACGAGTAACGTTTTATTTGTTGAATATGGTGATGAAGACAAAGCACAAGCTGTCAGTACTGATTTCGAAACAGAATCTCTGCTGTTCAGTGCTGTTTTTGTTGTGATTTTGTTATCTTTTTTTTATTTCGTGCGTTGCTTTGCGTTTGCCGGGCATATTCGTCTTCCACTATGTACTCTCGGCAGCTTGAACGCAACGCATAACATTAGTTTGCAGCCTCGTCTTTGTCATCCGCTTCGTCACAGCGTGCGTGCTTGTACCGATTTGGACATTTATGCCACCTTTTTGAACATGTATGCCGCAGCGTCAAATCACACGTATAACACAATTATAACAGTTGAAAAATGAAAATGAATGAAGATGTATACCCAGCATAAGCGTTAAAACGAGTGAGTGCGACATATACGCGTTCCATGTGTGTGTGGCTCTGCATGTGAAAGGGAAAGCAATGAATCCGTGAAAAATTCGACTTTTTTGTTCTTTAAAGTCACATAAAATTAACACGATTATTGGGCTCTCCGTAGTCAACGGGAGATCACTAGTTGTAGTGCTAAACCTAACGTTCTCATCCTTAATCATTGGGATTTGAATTTTCGAGATTTTAATTAGCTGCCGTACTGGCTTCAATATGAATCTTTAGAGGAGAACAGTTATTTGATAAAGCACATCTTTGAACGCGAAAGGACGGTTAGCTATCTTATTTCTAGATAGGCACGCAATATTCAAAGCACGCACATCCTGATTTCATGCCCTACAGTTATTGTATCTTTTGCTGAATCGGACAGTTTTAGTCTGGATCTTTTCCTGCAAAACATTACGCCAACTACTGATTACAATATAGCTACACAGGTATGGTCTAAGACCGTTTCGATTCTAGAAAAATTAGAAAACCAGGAATTAACGTATTACCACGAATATAGCACCGATTCCATTCGGCACTAATGGACAGAAGAACCATATACGTATGGAGAGTATTACTTGATGATCCATTGTCAGTCCTATAGTTCCGTAATAAAGAGCCGATCACTTTTGGCAGCGTGATCACGCAATCTGTTCTGACACAATTCTGCAGGTCAGGAAGTTCACTGAGGATGCCCCTGAAAGACAAGCCAGACTTTAGTTGAAGACCAACCGACATTATCCATTATGCCATTGAAATCAATGTATTTTTACAACCAATTTTCTATATCCTTGTATAGTACTAATTTGCCTTTTATTAGATACTTTAAAATAATTATACATATACATTATCATATCCATCTAAATGTAAATTGCAAAATTTCCGTTAGTACAAGAATGTCTTGTTATCTTCACGCTATTGTTGTTGTTATCGTCAATTTTTTCTTAGTTTCATTATGTTCACAATACTAAATGGAAGGAACGGAAGAAAAAGATTATTTTCTTAATTTAATTCGTAGTACCCGCGACAGATACTCAAACCTCGAACGATACGCTCCAAGCCTATCCTTTGCTGCTTAAGATTTTCGGCGGTGTCTGTTCTAATGTACATACATAGACACATACATATATAGAGTATATAATATACTATAAAAAAAGTAATGCTTTTCAGTATCTTCTATTATCTTTTTATTGCAACAACTCTAGCCATATACTGCTTGGGTTCCTTGTCTCCTGTTAAGTTGGCTTCGTATACACGTTTCATCGAACAATAAATTATCTTAACATCGTCTGCGTCTAATCCCTCATCCTTCATCAACATACTCTTCTTTACATAAGTAGTAACAATTATTTCAGACGACTTCTTCGAACGTTTATTCCTACTTATGCAGATGGCTTTTGCTCTTGTTGTGGTCGTGCTGACTGCATTTACATAATTTATAAGCGGCATGCCAATGTAACATTTTCCATGGCAGCGACAAAACAAAAAAAAAGGATTTTCTTCAATTTCATCGTATACACTTACTTATTTATAATTTTATTACGGCTTAATATTCTATAATCGTTAAGCACATCCTTTTCTTGGTAATGCATTAATTTTGAATGAACTTTTTATCCGTTATTATTATATTATATATTCTCTTTTCTAGTCGCTTTGATGCTCCTTTTGCGTTTAGGATTTATTTTAGTATACATTTTAGTTGCTTTTGTAGTTCATGTAAAAGGCTGATTCTTTCTCTTTAAGTACTTATATAACTTTTCTTTATAATATCGTATATCGTATCTCATATTTAGTACGTCGTATTTCCCATTGTTACACATACATGATTACTCGTTCTAAGTTGCTTGTTTTGCCTTTTGTTGCTGGATTTAATTCTATAAAAATATCGTACTTTAATGCCTAATAAAAACTCCGTTCTCCACCCTCTATCTGTGCTTTTATATTAATATTTACGTATATGGGATATAGAAAGGGATTTTTCTTAATTTTTTAACTAAGCAAATCAGCAGCAGCAGAAGCAATGGAAAGAACATCTCTCTACCACTCATTGCATTACTTTATTTCAATTCTGCAGCTTTCGATAGGGTGAGAGTTAGGCTCCTTAAAGACTTTCCAAACGATGCAAGATGCTGGGCTTAAACACTACATAAACTAAAGGAGGCGAAGCTGTGTAACTCGCACTCAAATTGCGCGAATCAATTGCAGCGGACAAGCAAGCGCACCGCACCAGCCAAGTGGCTTGGTTCGAACGGCGACACGCGGCAAATGGCAAATGACAATAGACAACTAGGAAATCGTTAATTAGTTAATTTATAATCGTATACATAATTGATTCGTCCGAAGGTATAATTTAATCTTAATTTTAAGGGCTTTCCTTTTTTGAAGTTCGATTTCAATTTGTTTCGCAACTTGGCGCTGCTGTTTGCAACAACCCCGTCGCGGCCAGCGTACAGTTGGGTTGCTCCATTAACTTCCACCAGTTAGCAGACAAGCTGGCTGGTCGAACGATGAAGGACTAATCCTACGAATTCAATTCAAGAGAAAAAAGAGATTTCTGTTATTGCAATCAAGCAACAGCATGATCAATTAGTAGGTAAAGTTAGACGCGATGGACATGCTGTTGTCGCTGGCAGCTGCCACAGCAAACATCCTTGCAGCAACTGCAGCCGCAATGTGGCGTCTGCTGACGCTATATCATCGTCTTCCGCTGCTGCTGGTCTGATTGTCGTTGTTGTTGTTATTGCTACTACATTTTGGTACGCCTATCCTCAAGGACTAAGATCTTGGTGCAGGCTGGGATCATAGCCGCCCATGCTGTTGTCGTACGACTGCTGTTGATCGTAGCCGCCGGAGCCCATTGAATAGCCCATCGAGTCCTGCGGCGGTGCTGGCGACATCATTGGCGTTGTTGTGCCACTTGGCGGCCCAGCCATGGAGTAAGGCGAAGCGCCAGCCGCCTTCTTCGCGGCATACAAATCCTGGCCTCTTCCTGTGCCTTGCCGATGTTCTTCTTGTACCGAATGCGTTTGTTGCCAAACCAATTGGACACTTGTGAGACCTGATTGAAAGCCATTAAAAATAGGTGAACTTAGTCATCCGGTATACTCTGGTACCCACTGTGATGCCGCATTTTCGCGCCAGCTCCTCTTTGGCCTCCTCCGACGGATACGGATTGCTCAAGTGGCTGTAAAAGTACTCATTGAGTATCTCCGATGCTTGTTTGCTGAAGTTGCGTCGTTTGCGCCGCGCGTCGAGGAAACGCGATCGCAAAATCATGACCGCCTCGCAAGTTGACTGCTTCAGTTGCATTTGAATCGAGCTGAATTTCTTGTGAATGATCTGCACCATGCGCTCGATCTCTTTGGGTGTAATCGGTCTGCATGCCGAGACGAGTAGAGTCAAGACAACGAAGTGAAATGGCAGTGTTTCGCTTTATTATGGCTCACCTGGTGCGGCTCTGTTCGCGCAGCAAATTCATCACATGCGTGGTGAACTCATTGCACGCCTGTTCGTACTTCTCCAGCTCCTGGTGGTAGATCTGACGTATCTGTGCGAGTTTTGCGCGATAATCTGAATGTTCAATGGCATTGTCGGCGCCGTCAATTGACAGTGAGCCGCCCTGGCTGGCGGCCGCTGCTGAGGCAGCTGCGGCTCCACCCCCGCCCTTCTCTGGGCCAGCTACACCTTCGGCAATCAACATGTTATCGAGGCGCATCAACTGTGGATCTGGTGGCTCCTCCTCTTGGGTGTTACGAATCGAGAGCACTGTCGAAGAGAAAGGAAAGGCATATAATCTATATCTTCTTTCTCTCAAAAACAACAACAGTGAATCCCCAAACAAAGTCTAAATCCAACGATTGGAAAGATGCTTTTTTACCTTGAACTCGATGAAGGGTCTCCTCCGACTCTCACAATATAATAGAAACTTAGTGGAACAATTCCGGAAAAGCGGTTAGAAGCAACTTAAATTGTCTCTTAGAAGGTCCATATTTTTAGGATTTAAATGCGCTAAATAAAAATAACTGGATGGGAAGCAATATACTCAGTACATGAGTATATTGATCCATGGGTCAACTTTTTGGAGATATCCATGAAACGCGGTTGGCAGCTATGTCAGCCTTCGTTGAAATTAAGTGAAAACAGGCAGCGCAGACAGCTGAGAGACTGTACTACGAATCTCAGCATTAACCCCTGAGAAGACCCGTCCGACGTAGGTACGATGGCAGGTCTTATTGGAGCCACTACAAAGAAGGCGGAGACCGTCACTTGGTCCAAGATTCCAAGACAAAGTAAGAATAGAAGATTTTCTGGCCTCAACAAATCACCCACGGAAGGTTCTCACGCAAGATGCTCGATCTGATTTATGGAAGAGCAGTGTATTAAAGCCGGTCACCAAGAATTTAATCTCCCCTTAGCTAAGCTTGAGAAAAAAGTGTGTGTTTGTGTATGGGTGACAAATCATTAATGCCGAGGGCCTGCATGTTTAGTACAAGGCGACTTTTCCCTTGGAAGTTCTCCTATTCCACCGAAACCAACTCTCCTCTGCTTTTTTGGTGGCATTCTTTTCAAAGCGAAATTTTCCGTAAAACGTCGTGCGCATCGTCAAAGGATCTAAAGTTAAACTGATAAAATTAAACGAATTTTCCGAGTTAAATTCGCCATCGACATGCGCTGCATAAGTAAAACAGCCGAGCGAACGCTAAGAAGGAACTCCTTCTTCGCTCCCGATGTTACCGAGCCATTTCAGTAAAAAGAAAAAGGAAAACGATGGTCGCCTTGCTCCGTGCAGCTTGGCTCAATTGAGCTCAGCTATGTCCCTTCGTTATTTGCCATTTCAGCTTAGTTTAGCCGCTCAGCGGGTCCTTCCGCTGTGTTCTTCTCAAAGCACATAAAATTTTATGTGTTTGTGGAAATTATTCGAAATGCGCCAAGTAGCAAAGAGCAGCAAAGCACTCAGAAGGAAACGACTAGCGACTGGGGGTGGGGGTTGGGCGAACAACAGCAGCGGCAGTCGGAACTTTGCCAATCACTTCTGGGACACGAAGACGCGCAACAGCGAATCGATGTGGTTGGGGCAGCGGTCGGCAGCGGGGTGATGGACCGAAGAGGGCTTAACGACAACGACAAGTGAGAAAAGTCGGTTCATCAAGATGAAGAAGAAGAGTGCGCAAATTCCTTGCAAAAGTGGCAGCCGTTTGAGGCAACATCGGACGGCAGTCACGCGCATTGACGGGGAAATTGTATTGTTGTTGTTGCCGGTGCTGCCAACATTGTTATTGTGTTACTATTATTATTATTATTTTGGGAAAACGGTTTTCGTCGCCTCTATAAGTTTTCGCAACATTTCTCGCCGCCACGCAGTCACCCCCCCTCACACACACACACACACACTTTCTACGCACAGCTCGACAAAACACTACTTTGCTTTTGCGTTTTCACGGGTTTCTTTTGCTGAGCTTAATCACCTTTGCGTCGTCCTCATCCTTATCCCCACCACTGCTCCCGTTCTTATCGTCCTGTTGGTCTACTAGCAACTGAGATGGGCTGAGGGGTTTTGTATGCGATTGCAATACGAAAAACAAAATTAATTTCATGGCGATATGCCGCCACGAGGAGCACTGCTGAGTAGCAATTGCAATCTCTTATTCAACCTCAACATGCCACGCCAAGTCCAGTCTCGCCCCTAAACCTTCCAGTACCCAAAATATTCTATAATACTAAGAGTCCTGTAATTTTTGGATTTTAAAACTCTCAAAACCTTTGGTGCGAACTTTAAAATTACCGACAGATTACATTTCGTCTTCCGAATCTAGTCGCCTGATGCCTTCACAGCGTAGTAATAGTCTCGTTTCACCTATGGCTGTTTACGTAGAATTAAAGTTGAATACTGAACCGATTTCAACGAATACGGATTCTTCGCCTCGTCTTTATTCACATTCGTGAGTCGTGGCAGGTGATAGTATAAGTCTTTCATAAGGCCAAGAAGGACATGCGGAAAAAAGAAATAGCAAATAAGGGACAGTGGAATCGAGTCGTGTGGAATAGGGAAGAGTAGAAATGTTGTCTAACCGAAAACCAGTAACAAGCCAGGAGGGGCGCGGTCATGTAATCATAGGTAGAGAAGCTACCAAATGCTGCTCAGTTCTGAATCTGAGAAGCATGGTTCATTTAAATATTTAGCCAGTGTAGGAAACAACGTCCAACCAAAAGTTTCTTCATACCCTGCCTTGCCACTACGGCGACAGATGCTCTAATAATGTAATAACCGAGATGAAAAAATGAGGAAAGCCTCAACATTCGAAAAAGTCGTCTCTTTGCAACCGCAAATAGTAAAAAAATGATGGGCTGAACAGAGTTAACGGAGAGGACGTGCACAGACGCTGTCGATGAGAGTTGTCCTCCGGGCGGCTTCGCTTTCCCGTCGGTGGTTGGTTTCCATGCGGCTGAAAGGGGTTGCACGCAGCTACTTCGAGTGTTGTTGTCGCTTCACGTCCAACAGCCAACAGATTCAAATCATTTACTCAGACGCAATCGCCCTCTCATTTTTGGTAATAAAAGTGCACTGCTATTGTCACTTATTAAATCAAAAAGCAAGCGCCAACTGAACAAGGACGACGAAGTCGAACACGTCGACAACTGCCCATGCTATGACAGAACCACGCCCTACTATAGATATATATATATATACTCGACACTCTGTAAAAATGCAAGCCACTATAAACATCAGCATAAACATGTCTCAACTGTTGAAACCCCGTCTTTAGTAGCGGTTCTATTACGATAGAACTCTATGGTGTCCGTGGTTTCTTGAAAAACGAAGTCATTAATGAGCGATAATTTCGGCAGACAAGAAAACTCAAAGACTTCACGCTGCATAACTGAGAATTTGTGATCTACTAAACACCATGACATATTATCTCATTAAGAATGAGGCCGGATCTGTAGCAAAGGTCATTTGCTCTCTGGAACTCAATTCACATTCTAATTGCGTTCTAAAATAGCAAAACATAAGAAAGTAATTGTCCTAGTCCGGGGTTGGTATTTGCATTTTAAAGAATCCCACATCTAAAACGCTATTACTTCCTTAAAGACTTGCCAACTTCAACCCGACATAACGTTAAGCCATTAAGCAGAGAGCGAGAGAGATGTCTATGCTACCTAAACAGGAACAGAAACTGCGCATATTCTCTTATCTCAATATACAGGGAACACCAATGCCCACTAAAAATATTAACATCCATATCCGACATTTATAAACATTTATAACTAGATGTCTAGAAGGTGCAAGGTTATCAGCCTAAGAATGCATTCCATTGACAATACAGAGAAACCTTGGATTCATACGGACAAGATCTTAAAAGGACACGTAATCGGAAATGATGAAAAGATCAGCTTGAACACATGAACATGAATTCCATTCCATGAATTTCCTAGTATTCGCCAGTGAAGAAGGAATATAACCTGGGAATCTTATCTGGAGCTACTATCGGCCACTCCAAATTCAATGCACATCTCTTTTACAGTTTAACAGTTTAATACAGATTGTTGTGTAAAGAACCCGAAATAATGGAGCACTTAGTTACGATATGCCCGGCAAAACGACCACAAAATCTGATCAATTCTCTTTCTACTGCCCACATAAGTTGTTTTTTATGTACGTAGAATAATCATCATTACCACCCTCGCCTTCATAAGATTTGACAGTTTAGTGGCTGGCGACACAAATGAGTTTCTCAAAAAACCAAATCCGGAGTGTAGTCAGATCAGGTTTGCCATAAATTACAAGAAACCCATACAACTCGTAATTGAAAATGTCAAAACTCCTAATAAATATGACTCCAGCGGCCTCGACCTCCAGTCTATATATCACAAACAGATTGTTCGGCAATGAACAACACTCTTAGAAACGATACATTCTCGGCAAGTGAGATATCTCAAAACTACTTTTCTATCTATTATCTCAAACAACAAGTCGGCCGTTGGGTTACAATAGGGGACTAACGTTCTTAGTGCATTTGTGCGAATGTTGAAGTTTCGGCAGGCGGAAGCAGTCCCCATTGCCTATCTGTAATTAGCTATCCACGGTCACAGTGATCTCTGACATTGAACAAGACTTGGAGTAGACCGGATTTCTTTTCAGTGGGCTGTCAGTCGTTTGCACATTTGTCGCCTTGCATTTCAGATATGCCGCACAAATCGAAATCGAAGTCGAAATTGGTGCGTCGTTTTTGGATTACAAAACCTGTTCTGTTATGTTCTTCAATGTGAGATATTCGACTTGTACGATGTGAATATATTCGTATATATGATTGTGGGCGATGATGAGGGGGTGAAGGAGGGGGTGCTATATATACACATAAATTTATCCAAACTGCTCATAGATTCAATCTTTGGAAGTGACGACAACAACAACTCCAGCCACAACAACAGCGACAATAATGCAACGAAAACGTTTATTGCCGGGAAATGGAAATCTCATCAAACTTTGCGCCCATCGACAGAAAATCGAATGATGCATAGCAAGGTCCTGGAAAAAGGCAACACCATCATGAACAACAACAACAATGATAACAACAATAACAAACGTAAATGGTTAAGCGCAAAGCGGGGCAGGCGGCAAATAAGAAGCTGCCAACCCCTAACCACACGAGCCAAAATGGCCGCTCTACTCTACTCTGAAGTATGTTACCGACGTGTGTTCCCTTCGATTGCTGGTTGTACTCACCCGTCTTCTCTTTGATTTCGCACAGCACAGAGAACAACGCCGGCTTCATACGATGGCAGTTGAGCGTGTGCTTACGCGCCTGTGCCTCGTCCAATGACTGCTCCGAGATGCTCATGATTTGTTGCAGGATCTCGCCAATATCCTTTTGCTTGCGTACTTCGTTCTCATTGCCCGCGTTCTGGCCGTCATCTTGGCCAGGCAGGCCGTAACCTTGCGGGGCCATCATGCCGCCAGTGTGCGCCATCATACGATTGGGATCTTCCATGTCGACAGTGACGACTGCGACAACGGTGAAGACGAAAACGATGAAGTTTGACGTCAACAGCGGCTCACAGCTCTCTCTCACACACACACACACAATACTCTTCAGTGGTAGTATGCGTATTGTAGAGAAGATGAAACAAAATAAATGAAAAGAAAAAACACTTCGTTATTAAGTTTTCACTCTGATTCTAATTGTTGTACAACCACACTTAACCAACAACAAAAAAAAGATACAAAGATACATTTTTAGCGAATATCTGAGGCAAATTAAATAAAATCGGCGCCAAAATCGCACACAAAACAACAGTAACAACAAGTTATTGAAAGCAAACAATAATCAAAGCCAAATACATATGCTTTAAATTCCCTTTTATTTCATGAAATGGCTTTATAAAAAATATTGGTTACAACATATATTTTATACAATTATAAAATAAGTTCACATATATGTATCACACACAAGTAGAAAACCACCAACGAATGAACTGAAAAAAATGTATTAAAGAATGGCTAAATGGACTGCTGCGCTTGGCAAATGGACTGACTGTTTACCGTCTCTATGTCAGAACACGACGAAAGACCACTAAGAAGTGAAATAGTGATGAACGAAATATATTTCAATGACACTTGTTTGTTTCACTGTGAAAGAGCAAAAAAATGATGCTTCACTTGGTATAGAACTCATATATGAAAATACGTTCGTAGAGCAACAAGCACTTGTTCACTATATGCATAACATGAATGAAATAAAATTAGAAAACACTAATATTTATCTACACTAAGTTTCAAAGCTCAGACAATAAAACATAGAGCAAAAAGTTTCATTCCATTTAAAGTTGCTCACTTTGCCTATGGAGTGTTTGGGAAACATACACATAAAACAAAGAATTGTGCATTATTTGATTTGGTGAAAAATCAGTGAGAAATTTTTTTATGTTTAATGCAATAAGAGAAATTTAGAAAGCAGATAATTCGTTGGTTAGTTTAAAATTGACACATACATATATGACTCTTGAAATAAGTCTTTCTCATTAGAAGGCAGAAATTTTTGTCGTTTTAACTCTCTCACGCTTGCTGAGCATATGGATATCCTATTGATTGTACATTAAATATGTTGAAAGCACAGTTGACCTTCATTTGGATGCGAAGAATGTGAAGCCACAATTTACTGAGGTCGTGCAATAAAAAATGCAGAAGCAATTGGAGATTCTTATATTGTTGTTGTTGTCTTAGTACTTCACTATTACTTATTGTCATCTATTACTGGTAAGTGGTGCGGGATTCACTGAAATTTTTCAATATCAGAAATGCATTATTTTAATCATTTAAGCATGACTTGCATTGATTTAGCTTCAAATGTTTATTGTAATTTTACTCAAAATATACATCTATCCTGCACATGTTGCAACGCATTACATTTAAACAAAATAACGGAAAATATTTACATGCTGCAGATTAATAATTTATTTTGTTTATGTGTATATCAATGGGTGGTTGAAGTGGGTTGTTCATTGACCAAGTATTAATTTTTTGCATTTTATCTCTTGGGGAGTATTTGTTGACAACGCAGAAAAACGCCACTCACACACACATATACAACAAAGTAACGTTGTCGTATTGCCTTCGCATATTATACCTGTTAAACTGTTCGAAAACAACATTAACTATACCGATGAAAAATAAACATGTTTTCGCTAAAATTCCGCAAGAAAATAACTTACAATGATTCCCTTTGCTTTTAATTTGTACTCTCACTCACTCTTCTTTTGTGTTTGCCTGCTTTTATTAAGCAGCAACAACAACCAGAAATGTAAAAAAATTTTCACACATATAAGCTTGGAAGAAAATTTAGGTTAAACTCAGTTTTCACTTCGAAGTAAATCAGGTAAAAATGAAAGAATTGCACAAAATGAAATGAGTTGATATAAGAATAGCGTTTATATATTTTATTCCGCCCTGCTCGTGCTTCTTTGCGGTGCAATGACTTTGTGTATAGGTGTATGTGGAAGTAGTGTTGTGTACTTGTCGAATAAGGCGCACGAAAAACTAATATAGAAGTGTGAGATATAACACTGGCTGACGAATTTTCGTTGTTGTCTCCACTTACATATTTTAGTGAATGCTCAAACCTGTTGTGCAATAGTAAAAACAGTTAAGAATTGGGAAAATGTCAGCAAAGTTTTTGGAATTTGATATTTATACAAAATTTATGCAAATATAAAATGTTTAACACATGAGATTTGCCAAATATCCCATTAATATTTTTTAATTTGAAATGGCTTAAACACAATGATAGGTAAACTGCGCTTTGATATAAGGGTTCTCAAATTAGGTTGCCCATAGAGGATATATTCCAAAATTCACCCAGTTTCATTCCCTGCATTAATGACAACTTACCATATTTAATATATTTTATATATACTATATATCAATTTGTTGCATATCCTAAGCTTGAAAAGTGTGATAGGACCCACACACTTTTGCGACGGCAAGCACGACAGGTTGCAGAAACACTCTGTTTGGTCACAAACTTTGCAACCGTTCCATACAATCTCATTTTGTGTGCTTTTTGTGAAGTAATGAAGAAGAAATTGTTAAAGCTATTGTAAGTGAAATGCTTTTTCCTGTTAGGTTTCCCGAACAAAAACTATTTTACAACCATTCGCACCCCCAAATTTAAGAAGAGAAAGAATTATTTTCAATAAACTCTAAGCTTCGGACATGTGAAAGAGGAAAATACTTTTGTCATCATTAAGCCCCTTATTTGTTTCAGATTTTGTAACATAAAAATATATATATAATTATATGTATAAGCTGGTGTAATATTAAAAGAGCTTTAAGCATTTTATTCAACAGTTTGTACTTTGTACAGTGCGAATTACCGCTCGACTTTTTCGCTACATTATTCAAGTTCAGCACAACTTCGTCAAAAATAAAAACTCGTTGTTTTTTGCTTGAAACCATATAACCGACATGCAACTTCGGCAACCAACATACAGTGTTCCATTCCATGAAATTGTATTGACCGTCGCAAGATGTGTGGGCGCTATGAAACAGTGAAAAAAGTTTGAGAGACACAATTTCATTCCCATATGTTTAATTGTCTACGCTAGTGATTCTCAACCTTTTTTTGTCACAAAAAGATAAGTGATAATGGATTTAAATACCTGTTAAAATAATTTGTACATTTTCTTTTTAAATTATTTTGGGTGTTATAAAAAGTATCCGCCGTTTTCTTTTTAAAGTAATTTTTAAATAAAAATTGTTTATGGCCAAAATATACTTTTTATATCACCTAATATTATTTAATATTTGAACAAATTTATATATAAGTACTTTTCTTTAATTTAAACTTTACTCATAATAAAAAAAGCATAATGTTTTTTCCATATACATTTCTAAAATTTGGCGACACACCTTAAGAACTTGGTGGCACATAAAAGTGCTGCGCCGCAGTGGTAGAGAAACACTGATGCACACAAGGAACAAGTGCTTGCTGTTCTAAGAAGTCATTAATATGAACTATACATACGTAAATTCTCCTCTAAAGTGAAGCACTATTGTTTCTTTGCTTTTTCACATTGAACAAATTATAAAATATCATTCGTCCATCACTATCACACTTCGTAGTGTTTCCTCGTCGCGTTCGGGATCGGTGGAGGTACCTAGTTAGTTGGTTTGTTAAAGAGGGTACCGCGTTCGTTAACGTTCAACTTATTCTGTTAATTATTCGGCAGTTTTCCTGGTTGCATGTGAGTTTTTTTAGCCGTATCATGACGTTAATAAATGTTTTAGGAACCCTACAAACAAAGCCACAATATTGTGTTATCAAATTAAATCGAAATTCGTTTTGATTTTTTTGGCGTCCAATTTTTGCGCCGATTTTATTAATTAATTGGCCACAGATATTCGCTAAAATTGTATCTTTATTTTTTTTGTTGGTTAAGTGTGGTTGTACAACAATTAGAATCAGAGTGAAAACTTAATATGGAAGTGTTTTTTCTTTTCATTTATTTTGTTTCATCTTCTCTACAATACGTATACTACCACTGAAGAGTATTGTGTGTGTGTGTGTGTGGGAGAGCTGTGAGCCGCTGTTGACGTCAAACTTCATCGTTTTCGTCTTTACCGTTGTCGCAGTCGTCACTGTCCACATGGAAGATCCCAATCGTATGATGGCGCACACTGGCGGCATGATGGCCCCGCAAGGTTACGGCCTGCCTGGCCAAGATGACGGCCAGAACGCGGGCAATGAGAACGAAGTACGCAAGCAAAAGGATATTGGCGAGATCCTGCAACAAATCATGAGCATCTCGGAGCAGTCATTGGACGAGGCACAGGCGCGTAAGCACACGCTCAACTGCCATCGTATGAAGCCGGCGTTGTTCTCTGTGCTGTGCGAGATCAAAGAGAAGACGGGTGAGTACAACCAGCAATCGAAGGGAACACACGTCGGTAACATACTTCAGAGTAGAGTAGAGCGGCCATTTTGGCTCGTGTGGTTGGGGGTTGGCAGCTTCTTATTTGCCGCCTGCCCCGCTTTGCGTTTAACCTTTTACGTTTGTTATTGTTGTTATCATTGATGTTGTTGTTCATGATGGTGTTGCCTTTTTCCAGGACCTTGCTATGCATCATTCGATTTTCTGTCGATGGGCGCAAAGTTTGATGAGATTTCCATTTCCCGGCAATAAACGTTTTCGTTGCATTATTGTCGCTGTTGTTGTGGCTGTTGTTGTTGTTGTCGTCACTTCCAAAGATTGAAACGATGAGCAGTTTGGATAAATTTATGTGTATATATAGCACCCCCTCCTTCACCCCCTCATCATCGCCCACAATCATATATACGAATATATTCACATCGTACAAGTCGAATATCTCACATTGAAGAACATAACAGAACAGGTTTTGTAATCCAAAAACGACGCACCAATTTCGACTTCGATTTCGATTTGTGCGGCATATCTGAAATGCAAGGCGACAAATGTGCAAACGACTGACAGCCCACTGAAAAGAAATCCGGTCTACTCCAAGTCTTGTTCAATGTCAGAGATCACTGTGACCGTGGATAGCTAATTACAGATAGGCAATGGGGACTGCTTCCGCCTGCCGAAACTTCAACATTCGCACAAATGCACTAAGAACGTTAGTCCCCTATTGTAACCCAACGGCCGACTTGTTGTTTGAGATAATAGATAGAAAAGTAGTTTTGAGATATCTCACTTGCCGAGAATGTATCGTTTCTAAGAGTGTTGTTCATTGCCGAACAATCTGTTTGTGATATATAGACTGGAGGTCGAGGCCGCTGGAGTCATATTTATTAGGAGTTTTGACATTTTCAATTACGAGTTGTATGGGTTTCTTGTAATTTATGGCAAACCTGATCTGACTACACTCCGGATTTGGTTTTTTGAGAAACTCATTTGTGTCGCCAGCCACTAAACTGTCAAATCTTATGAAGGCGAGGGTGGTAATGATGATTATTCTACGTACATAAAAAACAACTTATGTGGGCAGTAGAAAGAGAATTGATCAGATTTTGTGGTCGTTTTGCCGGGCATATCGTAACTAAGTGCTCCATTATTTCGGGTTCTTTACACAACAATCTGTATTAAACTGTTAAACTGTAAAAGAGATGTGCATTGAATTTGGAGTGGCCGATAGTAGCTCCAGATAAGATTCCCAGGTTATATTCCTTCTTCACTGGCGAATACTAGGAAATTCATGGAATGGAATTCATGTTCATGTGTTCAAGCTGATCTTTTCATCATTTCCGATTACGTGTCCTTTTAAGATCTTGTCCGTATGAATCCAAGGTTTCTCTGTATTGTCAATGGAATGCATTCTTAGGCTGATAACCTTGCACCTTCTAGACATCTAGTTATAAATGTTTATAAATGTCGGATATGGATGTTAATATTTTTAGTGGGCATTGGTGTTCCCTGTATATTGAGATAAGAGAATATGCGCAGTTTCTGTTCCTGTTTAGGTAGCATAGACATCTCTCTCGCTCTCTGCTTAATGGCTTAACGTTATGTCGGGTTGAAGTTGGCAAGTCTTTAAGGAAGTAATAGCGTTTTAGATGTGGGATTCTTTAAAATGCAAATACCAACCCCGGACTAGGACAATTACTTTCTTATGTTTTGCTATTTTAGAACGCAATTAGAATGTGAATTGAGTTCCAGAGAGCAAATGACCTTTGCTACAGATCCGGCCTCATTCTTAATGAGATAATATGTCATGGTGTTTAGTAGATCACAAATTCTCAGTTATGCAGCGTGAAGTCTTTGAGTTTTCTTGTCTGCCGAAATTATCGCTCATTAATGACTTCGTTTTTCAAGAAACCACGGACACCATAGAGTTCTATCGTAATAGAACCGCTACTAAAGACGGGGTTTCAACAGTTGAGACATGTTTATGCTGATGTTTATAGTGGCTTGCATTTTTACAGAGTGTCGAGTATATATATATATATCTATAGTAGGGCGTGGTTCTGTCATAGCATGGGCAGTTGTCGACGTGTTCGACTTCGTCGTCCTTGTTCAGTTGGCGCTTGCTTTTTGATTTAATAAGTGACAATAGCAGTGCACTTTTATTACCAAAAATGAGAGGGCGATTGCGTCTGAGTAAATGATTTGAATCTGTTGGCTGTTGGACGTGAAGCGACAACAACACTCGAAGTAGCTGCGTGCAACCCCTTTCAGCCGCATGGAAACCAACCACCGACGGGAAAGCGAAGCCGCCCGGAGGACAACTCTCATCGACAGCGTCTGTGCACGTCCTCTCCGTTAACTCTGTTCAGCCCATCATTTTTTTACTATTTGCGGTTGCAAAGAGACGACTTTTTCGAATGTTGAGGCTTTCCTAATTTTTTCATCTCGGTTATTACATTATTAGAGCATCTGTCGCCGTAGTGGCAAGGCAGGGTATGAAGAAACTTTTGGTTGGACGTTGTTTCCTACACTGGCTAAATATTTAAATGAACCATGCTTCTCAGATTCAGAACTGAGCAGCATTTGGTAGCTTCTCTACCTATGATTACATGACCGCGCCCCTCCTGGCTTGTTACTGGTTTTCGTGTTAGACAACATTTCTACTCTTCCCTATTCCACACGACTCGATTCCACTGTCCCTTATTTGCTATTACTTTTTTCCGCATGTCCTTCTTGGCCTTATGAAAGACTTATACTATCACCTGCCACGACTCATGAATGTGAATAAAGACGAGGCGAAGAATCCGTATTCGTTGAAATCGGTTCAGTATTCAACTTTAATTCTACGTAAACAGCCATAGGTGAAATGAGACTATTACTACGCTGTGAAGGCATCAGGCGACTAGATTCGGAAGACGAAATGTAATCTGTCGGTAATTTTAAAGTTCGCACCAAAGGTTTTGAGAGTTTTAAAATCCAAAAATTACAGGACTCTTAGTATTATAGAATATTTTGGGTACTGGAAGGTTTAGGGGCGAGACTGGACTTGGCGTGGCATGTTGAGGTTGAATAAGAGATTGCAATTGCTACTCAGCAGTGCTCCTCGTGGCGGCATATCGCCATGAAATTAATTTTGTTTTTCGTATTGCAATCGCATACAAAACCCCTCAGCCCATCTCAGTTGCTAGTAGACCAACAGGACGATAAGAACGGGAGCAGTGGTGGGGATAAGGATGAGGACGACGCAAAGGTGATTAAGCTCAGCAAAAGAAACCCGTGAAAACGCAAAAGCAAAGTAGTGTTTTGTCGAGCTGTGCGTAGAAAGTGTGTGTGTGTGTGTGTGAGGGGGGGTGACTGCGTGGCGGCGAGAAATGTTGCGAAAACTTATAGAGGCGACGAAAACCGTTTTCCCAAAATAATAATAATAATAGTAACACAATAACAATGTTGGCAGCACCGGCAACAACAACAATACAATTTCCCCGTCAATGCGCGTGACTGCCGTCCGATGTTGCCTCAAACGGCTGCCACTTTTGCAAGGAATTTGCGCACTCTTCTTCTTCATCTTGATGAACCGACTTTTCTCACTTGTCGTTGTCGTTAAGCCCTCTTCGGTCCATCACCCCGCTGCCGACCGCTGCCCCAACCACATCGATTCGCTGTTGCGCGTCTTCGTGTCCCAGAAGTGATTGGCAAAGTTCCGACTGCCGCTGCTGTTGTTCGCCCAACCCCCACCCCCAGTCGCTAGTCGTTTCCTTCTGAGTGCTTTGCTGCTCTTTGCTACTTGGCGCATTTCGAATAATTTCCACAAACACATAAAATTTTATGTGCTTTGAGAAGAACACAGCGGAAGGACCCGCTGAGCGGCTAAACTAAGCTGAAATGGCAAATAACGAAGAGACATAGCTGAGCTCAATTGAGCCAAGCTGCACGGAGCAAGGCGACCATCGTTTTCCTTCTTCTTTTTACTGAAATGGCTCGGTAACATCGGGAGCGAAGAAGGAGTTCCTTCTTAGCGTTCGCTCGGCTGTTTTACTTATGCAGCGCATGTCGATGGCGAATTTAACTCGGAAAATTCGTTTAAATTTTATCAGTTTAACTTTAGATCCTTTGACGATGCGCACGACGTTTTACGGAAAATTTCGCTTTGAAAAGAATGCCACCAAAAAAGCAGAGGAGAGTTGGTTTCGGTGGAATAGGAGAACTTCCAAGGGAAAAGTCGCCTTGTACTAAACGTGCAGACCCTCGGCATTAATGATTTGTCACCCATACACAAACACACACTTTTTTCTCAAGCTTAGCTAAGGGGAGATCAGATTCTTGGTGACCGGCTTTAATACACTGCTCTTCCATAAATCAGAATGAGCATCTTGCGTGAGAATCTTCCGTGGGTGATTTGTTGAGGCCAGAAAATCTTCTATTCTTACTTTGTCTTGGAATCTTGGACCAAGTGACGGTCTTCGCCCTTCATTCTTTGTAGTGGCTCCAATAAGACCTGCCATCGTACCTACGTCGGACGGGTCTTCTCAGGGGTTAATGCTGAGATTCGTAGTACAGTCTCTCAGCTGTCTGCGCTGCCTGTTTTCACTTAATTTCACCGAAGGCTGACATAGTTGCCAACCGCGTTTCATGGATATCTCCAAAAAGTTGACCCATGGATCAATATACTCATGTACTGAGTATATTGCTTCCCATCCAGTTATTTTTATTTAGCGCATTTAAATCCTAAAAATATGGACCTTCTAAGAGACAATTTAAGTTGCTTCTAACCGCTTTTCCGGAATTGTTCCACTAAGTTTCTATTATATTGTGAGAGTCGGAGGAGACCCTTCATCGAGTTCAAGGTAAAAAAGCATCTTTCCAATCGTTGGATTTAGACTTTGTTTGGGGATTCACTGTTGTTGTTTTTGAGAGAAAGAAGATATAGATCATATGCCTTCACTTTCTCTTCGACAGTGCTCTCGATTCGTAACACCCAAGAGGAGGAGCCACCAGATCCACAGTTGATGCGCCTCGATAACATGCTGATTGCCGAAGGTGTAGCTGGCCCAGAGAAGGGCGGGGGTGGAGCCGCAGCTGCCTCAGCAGCGGCCGCCAGCCAGGGCGGCTCACTGTCAATTGACGGCGCCGACAATGCCATTGAACATTCAGATTATCGCGCAAAACTCGCACAGATACGTCAGATCTACCACCAGGAGCTGGAGAAGTACGAACAGGCGTGCAATGAGTTTACCACGCATGTGATGAATTTGCTGCGCGAACAGAGCCGCACCAGGTGAGCCATAATAAAGCGAAACACTGCCATTTCACTTCGTTGTCTTGACTCTACTCGTCTCGGCATGCAGACCGATTACACCCAAAGTGATCGAGCGCATGGTGCAGATCATTCACAAGAAATTCAGCTCGATTCAAATGCAACTGAAGCAGTCAACTTGCGAGGCGGTCATGATTTTGTGATCGCGTTTCCTCGACGCGCGGCGCAAACGACGCAACTTCAGCAAACAAGCATCGGAGATACTCAATGAGTACTTTTACAGCCACTTGAGCAATCCGTATCCGTCGGAGGAGGCCAAAGAGGAGCTGGCGCGGAAATGCGGCATCACAGTGGGTACCAGAGTATACCGGATGACTAAGTTCACCTATTTTTTTCATGTGTCCAATTGGTTTGGCAACAAACGCATTCGGAACAAGAAAATCATCGGCAAGGCACAGGAGGAGGCAAAGGATTTGTATGCCGCGTAGAAGGCGGCTGGCGCTTCGTCTTACACCATGGCTGGGTCGCCATGTGGCACAACAACGCCAATGATGTCGCCAGCACCGCCGCAGGACTCGATGGGCTATTCAATGGGCTCCGGCGGCTACGATCAACAGCAGCCGTACGACAACAGCATGGGCGGCTATGATCCCAGCCTGCACCAAGATCTTAGTCCTTGAGGATAGGCGTACCAAAATGTAGTAGCAATAACAACAACAACTACAACAACACAGCAGCGGAAGACGATGATATAGTGTCAGCAGACGCCACATTGCGGCTGCAGTTGCTGCAAGGATGTTTGCTGTGGCAGCTGCCAGCGACAACAGCATGTCCATCGCGTCTAACTTTACCTACTAATTGATCATGCTGTTGCTTGATTGCAATAACAGAAATCTCTTTTTTCTCTTGAATTGAATTCGTAGGATTAGTCCTTCATCGTTCGACCAGCCAGCTTGTCTGCTAACTGGTGGAAGTTAATGCAACCCAACTGTACGCAGGCCGCGACGGGGTTGTTGCAAAT
This sequence comes from Cacoxenus indagator, assembly GCA_035041755.1. NCBI lineage: Eukaryota > Metazoa > Arthropoda > Insecta > Diptera > Drosophilidae > Cacoxenus > Cacoxenus indagator. The sequence continues at coordinate 1,165,681 of JAWNKX010000244.1, read as the reverse complement.
AGCAGCGCCAAGTTGCGAAACAAATTGAATTTGAACTTCAAAAAAAGCAAAGCCCTAAAATTAAGATTAAATTATACCTTCGGACGAATCAATTATGTATACGATTATAAATTAACTAATTAACGATTTCCTAGTTGTCTATTGTCATTTGCCATTTGCCGCGTGTCGCCGTTCGAACCAAGCCACTTGGCTGGTACGGTGCGCTTGCTTGTCCGCTGCAATTGATTCGCGCAATTTGAGTGCGAGTTACACAGCTTCGCCTCCTTTAGTTTATGTAGTGTTTAAGCCCAGCATCTTGCATCGTTTGGAAAGTCTTTAAGGAGCCTAACTCTCACGCTATCGAAAGCTGAAGAATTGAAATAAAGTAATGCAATGAGTGGTAGAGAGATGTTCTTTCCATTGCTTCTGCTGCTGCTGATTTGCTTAGTTAAAAAATTAAGAAAAATCCCTTTCTATATCCCATATACGTAAATATTAATATAAAAGCACAGATAGAGGGTGCAGAACGGAGTTTTTATTAGGCATTAAAGTACGATATTTTTATAGAATTAAATCCAGCAATAAAAGGCAAAACAAGCAACATAGAACGAGTAATCATGTATGTGTAACAATGGGAAATACGACGTACTAAATATGAGATACGATATACGATATTATAAAGCAAAGTTATAGAAGTTCTTAAAGAGAAAGAATCAGCCTTTTACATGAACTACAAAAGCAACTAAAATGTATACTAAAATAAATCCTAAACGCAAAAGGAGCATCAAAGCGACTAGAAAAGAGAATATATAATATAATAATAACGGATAAAAAGTTCATTCAAAATTAATGCATCACCAAGAAAAGGATGTGCTTAACGAGTATAGAATATTGAACCGTAATAAAATTATATATAAATGAGTGTATACGATGCAAATCACATTTATAAAGAAAAAATAATTTTTTTTTGTGGCTGCAATAACTAAATGTTACATTGGCATGCCATATATAAATTATGTAAATGGAGTCAGCACGACCACAACATGAGCAAAAGCCACCTGCATAAGTAGGAATAAACATTCGAAGAAGTCGTCTGAAATAATTGTTACTACTTATGTAAAGAAGAGTATGTTGATGAAGGATGAGGGATTAGACGCAGACGATGTTCAGATAATTTATTGTTCGATGAAACGTGTATACGAAGCCAACTTAGCAGGAGACAAGGAACACAAGCAGAGTTGTTGCAATAAAAAAATAATAGAAGATACTCAAAAGCCTTACTTTTTTTATAGTATATCATATATTATATACTCTATATATGTGTTTGTCTATGTATGTACATTAGAACAGACACCGCCGAAAATCTTAATCAGCAAAGGATAGGCTCGGAGCGTATCTGTCGCGGGTACTACGAAATAAATTAAGAAAATAATTTTTTTCTTCCTTTCCTTCCTTTTAGTATTGTGAACATAATAAAAATAAGAAAAAAATTACGATAACAACAACAATATCGCGAAGATAACAAGCGCGGAGAAAACCTTCAGCCACTTGGACAAATTCCACACCTGGACCAAACGCTGGAACATAGCCATTAATGCCGCCAAATCAGCACACTGCACTTTCACCCTAAGACAAGGCGTTTGTCCAGTTGTAACTACAACACAAGCATCATTCCGCAGATACAGCCAGTCCGGTATCTCGGTCTGATCCTGGATAAGCGTCTTACATGGCGTGCACATACAAAGATGGTTACAGCGCGGTGCTATCAGAAGCTCGGGAAGTTGGGTTGGCTTCTCCGCCCTACGAACAAGCTCTCCATGGAGAATAAGAGGCTGGTCTATCTACAAATAGTGGAACCTGTTTGGCGTAACGCCATACAAATACGGGGCACCACTGCCACATAAAACATTAAGAGATTGCAGGCGTGCCAAAACAAGGCACTCAGGAGACTCACGAGCGCCGCATGGTACGTACGTAACACCACACTGCACAGTGACCACAAGATATATAATCTTACAAATGTGTTATGCAGCTTAGTGCGATTTATTTATTTATAATTAGATAGATGAAAAATATATGTTTATCCTACTTAACTAGAGCACTAGCTGCTAGGGCTTTCAGCTCTTATGAAACTTATATGACGTGGTTAATCTTAGCATGTAATAGGAATTTGTATAACTGATTTATAATAGAGGTGCTTATGTTTTTAAGTAGTTCGATGGGGTTGAGTTGCATAAGGAGGTGTTGGCCCGATGTTTGATTGGCGGGTCAGAGGAGGCAGGTATTATCATTGTTGCTGAGCAGTATGTGTTCGTCTGTTAATCGGGTGTGCCCAGCAGAAGGCGGACAAATGATTGAATAGCATTCCTATGGCATTGTGTTGGATAAATGGCGGGTAATCCCTCTGTGTTGAGTTGCTTGTAATGATGGGCATCCCATGCGATTTTGTTTTCTCTGCAATGTGGGCATTAATTAGTCTGAAGATGTCCGCTTTCTCAAACTGGTTGGAAAGCTGTAGTGGCGCATTCAGTGCCAATTTAGCACTTGTGTCGGCTAGTTCGTTCCCAGTAATATTGACATGTCCAGGGATCCACATGAATTTTATGTTATTGTGGTCAATGAGTAATGATATATGATTATACTATTGTTGCTACGGTTTCGGATTGCATCTATTGTTGACTTACTGTCTGTGCAGATTACAACTTTATTTGGTTGTTCGGCGGCGTAATTAGTTGCTTGGAGAATCGCAGTAGCTTCTGCTATGTATACTGAACAGAAAGAGTTTAAGAGTTCTGCGGCGAAAGTGTTGTTGAAGTTATCAACTATGGCAAAGCAGGTTGAGTAACTGGATCTTGATCCGTCGATGAATATAAATTTAGCGCCGTTAGAGCTTAGCGGATAGTAAATGTCCAGAAATAGTTTTCTGTAGTCGTTTGGAGGTGTGTTTTTCTTTGAGTGTTGCTCAAGGACAGTTACAGGATGATTGCTTGAGGTACCAAGATGGCCATTTGTCTGGAGCTATGTACTGAGGATGCACTCCTGAAAGAAGTGGTTTGGCTGATGTGATGCATTTCATAATTGCCGAGCAATTTTTTGAGGTGCATTTGTAGTTGTAAGCAGACTTAACTTTGTTGTAAATAATTCGGTTACAACTCACAAATAATCTAGGAGCGAGCCGTAGAGTCGAGAGTTGCATATAATTGATGGGCGTTGTAGGAAAGGCTCGCAAGCTAAGCCGGATGGCAGCGTGGTAGGGTGCCAGCAATAGTTTAATATTACTGTAGCATGCTTGTCCATAAATACTGAGGCCATGATCAATTATTGAGAGTATGAGAGATTTAGTTGCATTGATTAGAATATTGATATGTACATGAGACCGCTTGGATGACAGAAATGTAATAATATTTAGTCTGGAGGCTAGTTTATGCCTTAGGTATAAACAATGTTGCTTAAAAGTTAGTCTTACGACGAATATAATGTCTAGGATTTTCAGTGAGCTCGTATTACATAAATTTACATTATTGTATATTAAGGGAACCTATTTACAAGTTGTTGTGAATTGATTTACATTTTTCAATAGATAAATTAGCGCCAGAAAATTGGGACCATGTAGTAATGTCAGATAAAATGTTTCGAAAATTATTATTAACAGAGTTTAGATTTTTAATTAATGTATATATTACTATGTCATCCGCATATGCGATATGTTCCATGTGATTGTATTTGTTTATTATTTTGCTTATGTCATTAAAAGCTACAATGAATAATGTTACGGACAAGGGGTATCCTTGTGAGATTGCGTTGTGTAGATCGGCAATATGAGAATAGTTATTGTTTACTTTTACGGAAAATGTTCTGTTAGTTAGGAATTCTTTGATAACGTTTTTTTTTCAAAGCACATATATTAATTTTAATAAAAACTTCAATAATCACTATCCATATTCTTTGAGTAATTAAGTAATCGAATATGATATAGTTTCAAATTACCTAAAAGCCTTAAAACTAAATTTTGTACCGGGTCCGGATGGTGTACCTAGTTCTATTCTAAAGATGTGGGCCAATGCTTTGCATAGACCAATCTGCAAATTTTACTTAGAACTTGGAAACAATCTTACATTATTCCTCTCCATAAAAAGGGTAATAAAGTTGATATTTCAAATTACAGAAGAATCGCTAAACTGTGTGCGATTCCGAAGTTGTTTGAACATATAATTACCGATTAGATTCAGCATTTCGTTCTTCCTTTGTTGAGTACTTCTCAACATGGGTTTACTAAAAAGCGGTCAACAGCGCCAAATGGACGTTATTTACACTGATTTCAGTAAGGCCTTCGACAGTGTTTGTCATTCCTTACTTCTTCATAAACTGGATGCCTTTGGTATTCCACCCAACCTGGTCAGTTGGATTATTTTCTACCTAACGTCTAGAACTCAAAATATTTTGTTTAAAACAGTCACATCCGAGACTATTTGTGTAACCTCCGGTGTCCCTCAGGGCAGTCACCTTAGTCCGTTGTTATTCAATATTTTTATAAAGGATTTGCCCGTTGCCATTAAACATTCTCACGTGTTGATGTACGCTGACGATGTGAAACTATGCATGGCTATTTTATCTCCTGTCCATTTAAAGATTCTTCAAGATGATATTGACTCTTTATATCGTTGGTGCTAATTTTGGTGATAATTTTAAACAATTATCGTATCAACGATCACTTACTAGAACGTGTTTCACAATTGAATGATCTAGGGGTATTGATGGACCCAAAGCTCCATTTCGGATGCCACACTCACTCATGCGCCAATAAGGCTAAGGGTGTGTTAGGGTACATTGAACGGTGGTCTAAGGAATTTGATTATCCTTATACCACTAAATTGCTATACACATTCTTAGTTAGACCTATTTTGGAATATTCATCTTGTGTATGGGATCCCCAGTTTAGAATTTATAGCGATCGCATTGAATCAGTACAAAAACAATTTTTACTGTTTGCAGTGCGTAACATTCACTGGGATCCAAATGTCCACCTTCCGTCCTATCGATGCCGCCTAAAGCGTATCCAACTACCTTCGTTGACTAGTCGTAGAACTACTCTCGGTGTGATGTTTCTACATAATTTAATTGTTGGTATTGTCTATTCTCTCTCTTCTTTTTTGCTTGGTAGCATAAACCTTAACGTTCCTTCTAGGGTTACTAGAGCTTATATTCCAATTTCTACCGGTTTCTGTAGAACTACTTATCTGCTGCATGATCCATTTCGCGTGTTATGTCAATCACACAATTTGCACTATAACCTAATATCCATCTCTAAATCTTCTGATAATTTAAAATCTATCCTATTATCTTACCTCAACACTCAAAATAATGTTCTCTTCAATGAACTCACAGTTCTCACACATGTAACGTCGTCTCAATTAGTGCCGTTGAATTAATGCTAGCTTTATCTGTTTAAATATTTGTTATGGTATATAATGAACTCTAAGTTGAATCTTAACTTTAGTTCATCTTGCATGCTTATTTGTTAGAGGCTGATGATGTTCTTATCTGTAGCCAAATATGTAGTTTGTAGACATTAGCTTTGGTATCGCATGTTCACCAAAGAAATTAGCAATTAGACCAGCTGAGCCCAGTCTACTATGTTTAGGGTGAATTTTGATTCCACTTGGGGTTGCCCCATGTGAGATCAGTGTGTGGTCATTGCGTACCTGCTAAGTCAATGAAAAAAAAAAAAGTTACATATTTTAGTTGCAATTTTCCATTGCTTAAGCTGTTGTAGAACTACATGTACACCGACTCTATCGAATACTTTCTGCCCCTTTTTGAACCCAAATTGATTTGGGGTTAGGAGGTTTTTTCGAAGGGCAAACCTAACTATTCTTTTAGAGATGATTTTTTCTAGTAATTTACCTGGGCAGTATAGCAGTGATATAGGACGGTACCCTGATATTTCAGTTGCTAATTTGTTTGGTTTAGGTATTGGGACAGTGATAGCAAATTTCCAATTTTGTGGATAAATTCCTTCGTTCAATACATTATTATACAAAAACAATAGGCGTGTTTTAAGTGACTAGAGTAGGTTTTTCAACATTGGGTATGAGATTTTATCAAACCCTCGTGAATTCCCTTTCGCGGAGGAAAGGGCAATTTCTAATTCAATATCTGTAATATTTGGTTCTATTATTTTGGCAAGGGGAGATGGATGTCTGTTTATATATGTTGAGCTAAGTATGTGTTATGTTTTAGAATTAAACAGCGGGTGGAAATTTGTGTTGTGTGAGTACTTTGACCAGGTATTGGCTAGGGTATTGCCAATGTCTTTGTCGTCGTGTAGAGGTCCGGTTTCAGTGTTGTGGTAGGATTGTAGAACCCATTTAACATTTTGATATTTGTCCATATCTTTTTGGGGTTTGAGTATGGGTTTATTGACGCAGTTAGGCGTTCGAAAACAGTACTTTTGGCTTCTCTGCATTTCTTACGAAACAGGGCATTACATTTTTTGTATGTTACAAGATTGGGTACATTTTGTACTTCTTTGTGGGCGTGCCATGCGCTTTGTTTTTTGGACCGTAGGACGGCTAATTCTTGATTCCACCAGGGACCAATTTAATTCTTGGTCGGAAATTGTTTTGCGGAATATAGAAGTGTGCAGTTGTCCGAATTAATTTATGACTGGTTGAACATTCTTTGTTAATGTTTGATGATACATGAACCGTTGAGCATTTATTATTAAGATGTGTTTGAAAGAGTTGCCAATTTGCTTTTTCTATTATAAATTTCTGACTTGGAGATTTTTTAGAATTTTCATTGAGAGTTATTTATGATTTAATTGGATAGTGGTCACTACTATGCAAGCTATTTAAAGTGTTCGTACGAATTAGGGGAAAAACAGATGTAGAGCATATTGTAAGATCAACATGGATAAATGAATGGGTGGAATGGTGCGTAGAGAAAAGGGTTGGCTTGCCGTCATTTAGTATGCTCAAATTTTCTGAAATAAGTAGGTTTTCAATCATTTTGCCCCTAGGATTTTTGGTTTTAGCTGATGGTTTTAGCATGGGACTCCAGGCAATAAAGTCTCCTTGTATAATTATTGGGGTGTGTGATTGGCTGATGATGTTTTCAAATCACCTTCAGTGAAGCGATGATCAGGTGGAATGTAGATGTTAATTAAAGTGACTTTAAATCCAATGTTTAATTCGATAGTTCATGCCGCGATCTGTGGTTGCAGTTGAATAATTTTATGTGGATACTTTTTTTAATACCATAATTGCTATACCTTGTTTATTGGTTGTGTTTTTTGGTAAGTTATAAAAACAACTGTCGTAGGAATTGAACACGATTACATGACTATTTGTGCGAATATGTGTTTCTCGTATAGAGAAAATTAATGGGTTGTGTTCTTTGATAAGCACTTGTAGATCTGTTATATTGTTATACAGGCTATTTATATTCCACTGTAGAAAACAGAACATGATTGAATTAAAAAGGAAATGGAGAGACAAGAAAAGGAAGTATTTGATCTAGAAGTGAGTGGAAAATTTCTGTTTACCCCCAGCAGCGTCCCCGGCAAACTGTTATCATATTGAATACATGCTCACCGTGTACAAAGTAGCGATAAGACTAGTCACTGCGTAGTAGATGATTACACGTGCTGAGGGGGGAATGAAACATATTCCTGGAATTAAGTCATTTCATCATCTTCGCTGCCGCCCATAAAGAAATCAAGAAGAAGATGGAGGGGAGGTGGGGAGTGAGTTGGGTATATGAGTTGTTTTTAAAGGGTTATGGTTGTCCGGGAGGTAACGAAGGGGTAATTACCGTATTTTCTTTTGTTTTGTGTTCGTGTGGTAAAGTAAAGTTGGTGTTATTGGTGATATTGGTGTTTGCGGTAGCTGCGTTGGTAGTAGTTGTGTCGGTAGTATTTGGTTTGATTGCGAGAGTATTGTTGTATTGAGTTCTTGGTGTTTGCATATGCTTTTTTTCGTGTTGAGTTTGTTTTTGAGAGTTGCTTTCATTAGGTATGTTCGGCTTTGCTGTGGCGGCATATGAGTCTAGTGAGGTTACGGATGGTTGCTCCTATTTGAATATTGGTTTAGCTTCTTTTTCTGTAAATTTGTTTTGTGTTTGTATTTTAAAAATTTCTTTCTGTTGTACGAACATAGGGCATTTAATGGATGAAGCTGGATGTTCCTGCTGGCAGTTCGATCAAAGGGTGCGGGAGCACATGTCAGGAAGATGGGGTGGGAGATTGCAATTCTCACAGATAGGATCCTTGTTGCAACGTTTAGCTGTGTGGCCTAATATTTGACAATTTTTACAGCGCATGGGGTTGGGATAGAATGGTCTCACTTTAACTTTGTGCCAGGAAATGTCCAAAGTCTCAAGGGAGGGAGTAAGGGTTAAAGTTAACCAGTAATACACTACTGGGTTTAGCCTTGCAGTCAATCATTTTAGTTTATTTGTATACTGAAGAGACACCTTGAGGAGCCAGTTTGCGTACGATTTCTTCTTTAGTGAACGTCACTTCGTCGTTCAGGCATGGTGCGTAAATAGTGCCTTTCAAAGTGTTAAGATTTTCATGGTTACTGCATTTAATTGGACATACACCAGTCAAGGATTTGCACGCAATGAATTTCTCAGCTACTTTGGTATTGTTGACCAAGATCAACATTTTACCGTCGCGTAATTCCGAAATGGATGTAAATTCTTTGCTTATGATTTGAGGGGGGGCTCAGGGGCCATTTTGTTATTCCCTGAGCTCGATTTTCGGTTTTAAGCAGAGAAAAGCAATATAACGAACACGAAGAACAAAAGAATGTATGTATGTATGTACACGGTAAAAACCGAAAACGAAAGCGAAATAAAGAAGAAGAAGAATGTTCGATAAGACACTAGCTAATGCCGAAAACAGTCTTAACTCCACGAACGGTAGTCGACGATTGAGTTTACTTCGATTAATGTTATCCGAAAAAAAAAATTAATAAATAAATAAATCGAGTGGTACAGATGTGAATCATGTTTTAGAAAATACATCTATCATCATAATATGACATCCTTAAACAAATGAGTGAGATATGTGCGGCACCTTAGATAGATTACCAAAACCCAGTGAACACCTATTGCAAGGCGCTTTACATGCCTCTTCGGAGTGGTAATGACTGAACTAAAATATCACCTAAGCCTCCGGTCCACAGATCACTGTGGTTTTTGTAATACATAACTGGTTCTCATTTTACTTTCTATTCCCTGTTGTTAGTCGACTAGCAAACAAGAAAAAAAAATATTTTTTTATTGCTTAAAAAAATAAATGTTTTGTGTATGTCAAAATTACACGCCTTACTTAATAATAATAATATAGTAATAGTAATAAAAAAAAACTTTTTTTGTTTCAAGTGCCTCTTTTCATACACTCCGCATCAAAGCTGTCATCGTCTTGGGGCCACCAGTCGGCTAATCAATTACACGACATACGAGATGCGTGCAACAATTCTGACGAATCTATGATCAAACGTTCGGCGGTCTCCCGGAAGAGTCTTATCATTCGCTCCTCCTCCATGATGCGCTTCGGTTGATAAATTATGTATTCCTTTATACGCTGGTTGATAATTTGCAAATTTTCTATTTGTCCTTGTCCTTCGAAAACGTAACGAAACATCTTTCGCTTGATTTCAGACTTAACTCGTTTGCATTCATCCTCGAAGAGGCTCGCTATTTTTGGATCTCTGAATGAGCAGTCGATGTGGCTAGGCGGAGATCCACTACAATCAAAGGAAAGTCCAAAGCCACTTGCAGAATCATTTGTTTTATCCTGGGTGTCAATTGTTGATTTTGTTGTAACTATATCCTCTGATCTGGAACCAGTAATTCCAGTTTTCTGCAATAGTGAGGCATTGTTTTGTTGACCAGCACTACGCTGATTATTAGACAATGCATCCGGGCTGTTGACGATGTTTGTATCAGCCTCCGCGCTCTTGCCGTCGTCCTCTTCCAACATTAAAGCTTGCAGCATTTTCTCTTCTGGATGTATATCCGACTGCGGCGATTGCTGTTGCAAGTTTGGGATGTGAAAAACACCATTGATGTCGTAGAATTTATAGCCAAGCATATCCAATGCAATTTCTGTTGTTAGGTATGCCATTTTTCATTTGTGTTTTATTTAGCTTCACTCTGTAAACAATCACTAAACTGCCCTTCTGCGCCGGCAAGACAACAATATTCAACTTTCACAGTTGAACTGAACTGTGTGCGGTGCTGCCAACTGTTTGCGTTGCACATTTATTTCGTGCGTTGCTTTGCGTTTTGTCCTATGCATTTTGTTTCAACATACGCACACTTTATTTTTTGAAAACGCTGGGAAATGAAAAATTGATTACATCAAATTTCCCAAAACGTTGCTTATGGGCTCAGAAAAACAAACCCTATTACAACCGATTATTGCACCGATTATTACAAATTAAATTGGCAATTCATTGATGAAATTCAACAAAGGCTTTGGGAGGCAAACTTATTAGGTGAATTAGGTTTACACTATTTTTTTGTAATTTTTATTTAAAATATAACCGCCAAAAAACCCGCATATTTAACTTCCACTATATACACTCGTCAGCTTGCTCGCAACGCAAGCAATTCATCTTCGTCAACAGCTTCACCTCCGCGAGCACTTCGCTTGTAACCTTATTTCTGCTTGAAGGAAATTCAGTTGTTTAACATTTGAGAAAATTGTTTTATTTGGCTTACAAACATCATTTATTTTTATTGATTTGCGTTCAAAAAAGTCTCGAAATAAACTCGACTAACAAGAAATAAAAGAATTACCATTTAAAAACACTAATGGTGCAATGGTGCATTCACACAGACACAGATGCACACTCACATAAGATATCACAATAATGTTATTCTTGTACTTGTATTCAATTCTCAAACTATATAATTTATTTCTCTTGTTAAAGCCAGATCGACCAGACTTCTCTCGGGATTTTGCGTTTCCATGTAATTTTTCCATAATAAAGCGAAACACTGCCATTTCACTTCGTTGTCTTGACTCTACTCGTCTCGGCATGCAGACCGATTACACCCAAAGTGATCGAGCGCATGGTGCAGATCATTCACAAGAAATTCAGCTCGATTCAAATGCAACTGAAGCAGTCAACTTGCGAGGCGGTCATGATTTTGTGATCGCGTTTCCTCGACGCGCGGCGCAAACGACGCAACTTCAGCAAACAAGCATCGGAGATACTCAATGAGTACTTTTACAGCCACTTGAGCAATCCGTATCCGTCGGAGGAGGCCAAAGAGGAGCTGGCGCGGAAATGCGGCATCACAGTGGGTACCAGAGTATACCGGATGACTAAGTTCACCTATTTTTTTCATGTGTCCAATTGGTTTGGCAACAAACGCATTCGGAACAAGAAAATCATCGGCAAGGCACAGGAGGAGGCAAAGGATTTGTATGCCGCGTAGAAGGCGGCTGGCGCTTCGTCTTACACCATGGCTGGGTCGCCATGTGGCACAACAACGCCAATGATGTCGCCAGCACCGCCGCAGGACTCGATGGGCTATTCAATGGGCTCCGGCGGCTACGATCAACAGCAGCCGTACGACAACAGCATGGGCGGCTATGATCCCAGCCTGCACCAAGATCTTAGTCCTTGAGGATAGGCGTACCAAAATGTAGTAGCAATAACAACAACAACTACAACAACACAGCAGCGGAAGACGATGATATAGTGTCAGCAGACGCCACATTGCGGCTGCAGTTGCTGCAAGGATGTTTGCTGTGGCAGCTGCCAGCGACAACAGCATGTCCATCGCGTCTAACTTTACCTACTAATTGATCATGCTGTTGCTTGATTGCAATAACAGAAATCTCTTTTTTCTCTTGAATTGAATTCGTAGGATTAGTCCTTCATCGTTCGACCAGCCAGCTTGTCTGCTAACTGGTGGAAGTTAATGGAGCAACCCAACTGTACGCAGGCCGCGACGGGGTTGTTGCAAATAGCAGCGCCAAGTTGCGAAACAAATTGAATTTGAACTTCAAAAAAAGCAAAGCCCTAAAATTAAGATTAAATTATACCTTCGGACGAATCAATTATGTATACGATTATAAATTAACTAATTAACGATTTCCTAGTTGTCTATTGTCATTTGCCATTTGCCGCGTGTCGCCGTTCGAACCAAGCCACTTGGCTGGTACGGTGCGCTTGCTTGTCCGCTGCAATTGATTCGCGCAATTTGAGTGCGAGTTACACAGCTTCGCCTCCTTTAGTTTATGTAGTGTTTAAGCCCAGCATCTTGCATCGTTTGGAAAGTCTTTAAGGAGCCTAACTCTCACGCTATCGAAAGCTGAAGAATTGAAATAAAGTAATGCAATGAGTGGTAGAGAGATGTTCTTTCCATTGCTTCTGCTGCTGCTGATTTGCTTAGTTAAAAAATTAAGAAAAATCCCTTTCTATATCCCATATACGTAAATATTAATATAAAAGCACAGATAGAGGGTGCAGAACGGAGTTTTTATTAGGCATTAAAGTACGATATTTTTATAGAATTAAAGCCAGCAACAAAAGGCAAAACAAGCAACATAGAACGAGTAATCGTGTATGTGTAACAATGGGAAATACGACGTACTAAATATGAGATACGATATACGATATTATAAAGCAAAGTTATAGAAGTTCTTAAAGAGAAAGAATCAGCCTTTTACATGAACTACAAAAGCAACTAAAATGTATACTAAAATAAATCCTAAACGCAAAAGGAGCATCAAAGCGACTAGAAAAGAGAATATATAATATAATAATAACGGATAAAAAGTTCATTCAAAATTAATGCATCACCAAGAAAAGGATGTGCTTAACGAGTATAGAATATTGAACCGTAATAAAATTATATATAAATGAGTGTATACGATGCAAATCACATTTATAAAGAAAAAATAATTTTTTTTTGTGGCTGCAATAACTAAATGTTACATTGGCATGCCATATATAAATTATGTAAATGGAGTCAGCACGACCACAACATGAGCAAAAGCCACCTGCATAAGTAGGAATAAACATTCGAAGAAGTCGTCTGAAATAATTGTTACTACTTATGTAAAGAAGAGTATGTTGATGAAGGATGAGGGATTAGACGCAGACGATGTTCAGATAATTTATTGTTCGATGAAACGTGTATACGAAGCCAACTTAGCAGGAGACAAGGAACACAAGCAGAGTTGTTGCAATAAAAAAATAATAGAAGATACTCAAAAGCCTTACTTTTTTTATAGTATATCATATATTATATACTCTATATATGTATGTGTCTATGTATGTACATTGGAACAGACACCGCCGAAAATCTTAAGCAGCAAAGGATAGGCTTGGAGCGTATCGTTCGAGGTTTGAGTATCTGTCGCGGGTACTACGAATTAAATCCTCCTAAATGTGTAGCGGGCGGTCCAATAGGAGAGCTAGACACTAGGCAGGATGCACAAACATCTGTCCAAAGTGTAAAGGGCGTATCAAAACTTTTGATTGCTCACAGACCGATAATCACTATCTCAGGTGACAGCCATAAAAAGGATCGAGTTGACTCGAATATTTTCCAATGCCTTATCCTTCTTAATTAGGGTTAAAGTGCAGTTAACCTTCAGTTGGATACGAAGAATGTGAAGCCAAATTTTACATTAAAAAGAAAACCATTGTCATATCGTCGTTATAGCATTACTTCCGTACTACAAACAAGTATGCACATGTTGCCTCGCGTTTATATATTAGATATGTGTACATTCTGAATGTTTCATTTTCGTTTGAATTAGTTTTGTTTGTTATGTTGTATGTTTGAATTTAGAAAATGATACGTGAAGCAGATCATTAGATTTTTTTTCTGTTTTATTGCCATTTATTCCTTGGAAAGTGTACAAACGAAAAAGAAAGCCACACGAGCTCACATGCCTTCAACACTGTCGGCGCTAAATTGCATCTGCGTATAAAACTTTAATCTTTTCTAAAGCGGTCATTACACGGTCAAATTGCTGTATCAAACATTATCATAGTGTTAGTGAAAAATTGATCTCTACTTGATATGTAAGATATTTGAGGGAACATCCAAATCTTTTTGATATTTTCCCATTCCAAACGTTCCTCTTTGACGATGTTTCGTATTGCTATCTCACTTACGTCTGCACAAGTAAGTACGCCGGAAAGAGAGGAATATAGAAAAATGCTCACTATTGTGAAGTATTTGCAAAGTACAGTGGTGAGCGCGTGAGTGAAATAATTTAGAAGTGCCGCAGGCCAATAAACAAATGAACGTGCTGCAATCAATATATACAAGCAGGGGTGGAACATTTTTTATATATAATTGATCGATTAATACGCCTTCTATTTGATAGATTTGATAGTCACGTCTTCTTGGTTAAGTGTTCCAATTTTTACTGGTTTTATTTTCGTATTTTTGAGGTTATTATAGAGATTCCCTGAAATTTTCATCAAAATCCGTGCAACGGTTTCGGTGTCCATAACGGATAAATAAACATACATACAAACAAATGTACATCGAATTTTTATATATAGATTTAATAAATTTTCAATAAATAATAAATAAATAATTAAATAATTTTTGATGTGTTAATTGATTCCTTATTTGTGCCACTCTTTCACCTACATTCTTTTCTTTTTCAGTGTCATTTTTTTCATTTTTTTTTTTTAACACAGCATAATGACAATTAAATGTTCGTCCATAATTGACATTGTTGTCTGCATATTTCAAGAGCTAATAAGAAATGAACGTTTGTCCAGCGCCTCTGTATGTCTGTATGTATAAAACACACGTAGACAAATGTTCGATACAACAATGTAATCGTGTAATGGCCGCTTAAATAGACGAATAATGTGTTATATAAAATCAGTGCTGTGCAACTGTTTTGGACAAAAACAGCACTGAACAGCAGGCGATTTTGCTTCAAAAACAGTACCGCACAGTTTGAAGCTGACAGCTTGGAATTCGTCATAATTTTCGTTTTGGTCTTTGCTGGCACTATCACCACTTTCATGCGAATCCAAATATTCCCTTTTTATTTTTTCAGCTTCATCTTCGCGTGCACTATGATTGTAGCCTTATTCAAAATTTTTTTTAATTTTAATTAACACCGTAAGGCAAATCTGACCCAAATGGGACAGAAAAATGTCGCTGGTGTTACAGGATGGCACTCTCTATAATGGTGTGCATTATCAGAGTCCGGCCAATGTTTATATGGAAGGCACGCTGCAAGACTAAACGTGGCAGCAAATGATTTCTGCAGGAGCTGTAATGATGAGGAGGAGTAGGATGAAAACATCCTTCACCTGATGTGCACATGCCCTGCTCTAGCCAGGGGTAGACTTCAGCAACTCGACTTAAATAACCCCAGCAGTCTATCGAACCCGATTGGGGTGTCTTTAAAGAAATTCGCAGAGGCTGTTAGGTCGACATGGTGGTTCTGAAGGGATTTTATTCGCACTTACAGCATCACAAAGGGGTTATGTTTGGCCGTAAGCCGTTGTAACCTAACCTAAAGTAAAGGTTACCAACATAGAATGATGAAAATGTTCAAGCCTTATCTTTGCGCATATGGGCGAAAGCAGTCTATCCTTATAACTGACTGTTGTGACTGTTGAGTTCTTCCATTCCTAAGGTAGGTTTCAATGAAAATCAACGTTCCGGACATACCCAGAAAAACACGCAATACGACGCAGCACCTTGTTTTGTTTAAACCATCCGTACCCGATCATTACGAACTCTAACTCCTATAGAAACCCCAGATTCAAACTCCTTATAAAACCTTTTTTTTGAAACTTGAACATATTTTATTTGAGACCTTTAGTTACTGGCTCATATAGCCGCCTTATAGAGTTAACCGCAAGCTCTTATAATAACATTTTTTCATTCTCAGTAATTCTGGTTAAATTGTGTTTTTCTTGAAGCGAATTACAACTTCGGTTATGTCTTCATTTTCTTTTCAAGTATACAAGACTCAAAGAAAAAATGTGTCTATCGACAGAGCCAAAAAAACAAAAAAAATCGATTATTAAAATACTGCCGTTACTTTTATCTCTTTTTACCAAGCATAATGGTAAAAATATAAGGTAGTTTTAAAACAAAATTCTACAGCATCATCATTTTGCTTATGTTGCCTTTAATCAACACTTGAACGTTAGAGTTTTCAATACTTAAGCTTAATATTATATACGCTCAAGTTCGAAACACTTGCAGCGACACATATTGGGGACATTATTATTATTATTTTTATTGTAGCTTAGAATTAATCCTAAATTACAATACTTTTATAGCCAGAGCAACGAAGGCCTTCAGGCTTATTGTGGAACTACAGAAAATAAATGTTAAGCGGAAATTGCTTTAGTGGCTTTATGTTCCAATTGTGTTCAAGGAACATCAAGCGAATTATTAAGGCCGCCGCTTCAATATTTTATTCTCGATATCGATAAAAAATATGTACAATATGTGTCATCGAAAATCGTTCAGCTCTCGGTTATGTGTTCAATTATCAATATTATTGAAATGAAACATTTTTCCTAAAGTTTATTGAAGTATCACTGTTTTTCACTCATTAACCATAAAAAACAAAAATAAATATAAATAAAATGAAGGAAGAATAGGAACTCAAAGGAAAAAAGGCGAAATATCGTGCAGACAACGAAAATTGTGCACCATATTCAAATAACTAAAGGTAGTTGTACTTACTTTAATACCTTTTGGATATCCCTTTTTGATTAAAACAGCTTGCAGTCTTCGGGGTATTAAATTTACTAAATTTTGGCATGTTTGAATACTAATTTTGGACCATTCATCTTGCAGAACCGTTTTGAAGTTGCTTATGTAAGAATTAGGATGCTGGCGATTCTTACCTTCCCATATATGCCAGAAATTTTCTCTTATATTTAAATTTGGTGTTTTTGCAGGGGTTTGGATCACTTTCGAGCAGTTATATAAAGCTAAGGTGCGAGCATTTAGTGAAATGTGTTTGGGATCATTGTCCGCATAGAGATTAAAAGTGGTCTTAATGCCCTTTTTTTAGCAATTTGCACGATATGGTTTTTAAATAGTTATATATATCAAAACTAATCCGTTCTTCCATAAAGTACCATATAAATAACAAATGAGCTGATACACAATTCCAAACCACGAGTGCAATCCGACCCTGTTTCATTGTCGGTCTTAGATTCGAAGCTTGGAGCTCACAATTAGGTTCCCTACATATAATCACTTTGCCATCTGAACCAAATAAACTAAATTTGGATTCATCCGTAAAATGACATCGTTCCAGAAGTCAATTGACATGCTTTTGTGTACCCTTGCATAGGTCAATCATTTTTTTCCGAGCTATTCCGCCAAGTTACTCGTGTTTTCTGAGAACTCGGCGAACGGTACAATTACTAACTTCTTTTTTCATGATATATTTTTAGGGTCAATTAAGATTTTCGGCGTCGATATTGAAGGATTACATATAATTTTACGAAGGATCCATCTATCAATCGCTTCATAAAATTTTTTTAAGCAGGTTTCCTTACTTTGTTTTATATGCTGTTGGTGTTGTTGTAGCGCTGTATAATGTATTGTACTATATTTTGGCTGCGGCTGAGGATTTTAGCAATATCTGCTAGATTTTTTTCATTTAAAGTGAGAGATTACAAGATTTCAACCTGCAATCGTTTTTTTTTTCTTATTTTGGCAGTTTAAAGTAGTCTAATTTAATAACCTAAACCTCTGAGCGCTCCAGGAGTCAATATTAAATTAATTTTAATTGAATTGTAATTTAAATGAATTGTAGAAAAAATGTAGCAATACAATCGTTATTAACAGTGTTTTTGTTTATAGAGAATTTTCGTTGACTGCACGAATTTGCGCCTTTTTTCCTTTGGGTGCCCATTCTTCCTTCATTTTATTTATATTTGTTTTCGTTTTTTATGGTGAATGAGTGAAAAATAGTGATGAATAAAACTGTATACTTCAATTTTAGAAAAAATGTTTCATTTCAATAATATTGATAATTGAACACATAACCGAGAGCAGCACGATTTTCGATGACACTGACTGTATATCGTGGCAGTAACAGACGGCAACAGCGGTTGCTGTAAGACTGCCGAAATATCAACAACTTAATGTTAAGCGTTTCATTTCGTTTTGGCGCTTTGTCGTTGTCGGTTCGTATTGTTCCTGCGGTCCAGATTAGCAGCAACAGCAGCAAACACAACAGCAACGCCATTACTAGCGTTCGTAATAAAGGAAAATCTTTGGCGCTTTTCCTACGCCATATTTTTTATTATTTTTTTCTATCACTCTTCGTGTACACGCGCCCTCAACTACCTTTTAATCTCGCGTTCTCTCTCACTCGGTGCGTACCGACGTGAATGTGTGTATGTTTGCGACTTGCAAATGCGTGCCGACGTATGTTTTGTGAGTGTGTGTGTGTATTTGTGTGTTAGTATGCGCGCAACACTTGTGCCTGTGTGAAGTTACAGAAGAAGCAACATAATAAGAAATAAAGAGTACAAAAATCAAAAAAGCAACAGTAAATAGCAGAAAACAATTAAAGGAGGTTTAAAGTGAGTTAAAAGTGAAAAGATGAACCAAATGAAATAAGAAAAAGACGCGTTCAGCTGTTACAAAAATTTCTCCTACGGTCAATTTAAGAGAAAACAAAAAAGCTGGGCGAACTTTTTGTGTGTTTGATTTTAACTATTTTTTTCCTTTGTATGCCTGTGTATGTATGCATGTGTGTTTGTGCGTTTTTGACTGTTTCGCAATCGTCGTCAACCGTAGCGAGCATACGCAGTCTCAGCAACGGCAGAAGCGTTGAACATAAAAACGCAACGTCGCCGTTGGCGTCGAAATGGAGAGACTACATAAAAGAATAAGAATAACGGCAGCCGCAGGAGCAGAAGTGGTAATTTAACCAACAGACTCAAGTGTAAGAAGATGAACAAGAAACAGCATCCGCAGAAAAAAAAAGAAGCGTGGTCGCATAAAAAATAACTCCGCAGATGTGGTGAATACGAGGAAATACAAAAGAGAAGAAGTCGAAAAGCTTAGCCCACATAACAAGAAAATCGATGAAGCATAGCGCGTGGAAGAAAATTAACCTTTTTTTTTTGTTAACACGGTATTTTCACCACTTCCGTTAGGAACTTTACATTTCACACCTTGGATATATTTTTGTTTAACGTTTTTTTATGTGTGTGTGCATGATTTTTTCTTTGAATGATAAAATTAAATTACATTAAAATTTGTTTCAACAGATAACAACAAAAAGTGAAGGAAATATTAGTAAAATAAAAATTGTATGGTTTATGTAAGATAATAAAAAAAAAAGTAATAGAAAAAAATTGGAAAACAAAGAAAGTGAAAACGGCGAAAAAATCTAAAATAAAAATAGTAGGAAAAATATAAAGAAAAAATGGATAAATCCACAACAAACGCAAGTGCAGCGGCTAGTGGTGCGGAAGCAGCATCCAGCTCCCCCGCGAAGACGTCATGTAAAGATAATGCGAACAGCAGCAGCAGTGGGAACAACAACAACGGCACAAGCTTGGGGTGTGGCAACAGTACAAACGCCTCCGCCGTCTGCGCCACGTCTTCAACCGCTATTTCCCCGTGCTCCAGCCTACAGCGGGTCGTACACAACAACAATTCGACCGCACCGATTAATCTAAACATTAGCACCACAACCGGTGGGAATTTCGGTGTCTGCGTTGAACCGCATATTAGTGTTGAGAACCTTAAGAAGATCATCGCCAAGCGTTTGAAGGTGGTCAAGGATCGCATCTGTTTGTTACATCGAGAAAAGTGAGTATAAGGATCAGTCTAATTTAATTGTAATTGAGTACCCTATTACAACTAGCATGGGCCCCGGCGTTGCCCGGGTTTTGTGTAGAATGAAGAGGTAAACGGCAAGTAAAAACTTCTTTAGTCGCGTTGCGCGATTTTTGGTAGGGCAAAATCTTATGACGGCGTCACCCGATTGCCATTGTTTATTTCTTTTTGTTTTTTTCTTAAGCACGTTTTTTGTGGTAATTTTATCTTTCGAGGCCGAGGTCGACCGATGCATCTGTGTCGTAATAGACTATTGGATCGTATCTGAACGCCAATTCGAATTCAACTCTATCCATTTTTCTGGAGTCAATGGATCTTACTTGAGAAATTCACAGCCGACTTGTCTCCAAACAGCGTAGTCACTGTCAGTCTCATTGTTTCGACAATCATGTTCTTACCTTGCTGGGCACGTACCCCATCAATAGTTTGATTTAAATGATTTGCTGGAGGCATTTTTCCCTCACCAAATTTGTAACATACTATTTTGATTTTATCATTTTGAATACACCAAAGATTTGATCACCACCAGTAACGCACTAAACTTTCGATTTGAATTAAACTTTTTTTATTAATAATTTTCTTTGTCAGACTTTCGCTTTCGAATTTGATATACAAATCGACGGTAACAATTTTCATAGTGTTCGGCCAAGCGATGTCGGAGTCTATAGGCTTCAGACAAACATCAATTTTTGTATATATAGATATATAATAGATTGGGTATTACACTCATTTTGTAAAACTCCTCACTTTACTTTCAATATGAACTAAAACAAAAATTCATAGTCTCCCCGCACTGCGGTTTTAGCTATATGTCACCTATATATATATATATGCTTTGGGCTTAAACAACAGAACAAACATTCGAATTCACCACTCCTTAACCCTTTTGTGGCAAAAGGGTGACTTTTTATTACTTGACTCCCGTCTAGATATACACAATGACTTTACTAGTAATATCTTTCGCGTAAAGAAGATAGATAAAATTACTTAATATAAAGTCGGAATTTGGACGATGACTTCCTTTTACTTATATTACATTATGATATAAGGAGGTAGTCGCATTGTTGTTGTTGCTTCTTCCATGAACACAGGACGTAAAGCAGGAAAAACCCATCGCAGGATTTTTGTTCAGTTATGGGGGAGGAAAAAAAAATTTTATTTAAAGCGTTTGAGTCACCCAAATGGACACGAATTGTCGTTTATTGATTGTCGTTTATAAGTTGTACAAATTTATAAATATTAAAGAATGAGATTTATATCTATATAAATAAATAAATATATATATATATATATATATATATATATACTTAGTACATACACATATGGACGTACATTGTACATTGTACACCTGGGAAACCAGTCTACTTGGGTTGAAAAAATTAAGTTATAGTAGATTGCTCATACATGGATTGGTTTAACTTCCAATGTTGAGTTTCAAAATGAGTCCCTACGTTCTTCATGTGATGAAATGCTATAAAGTCATCCCTGTAAAAATGCTTTAAAAGCGCAACTTGTTTCAATACCTCATCATACGAAGTAATGGGGTCACTAATTTCGTATGTACAAAGCAGTATATCTTTGTTGTTCTAATTGTTTTCCAAGATTGATATCTTCAGTTAAGACACTTTTCTCAGTTTTTAGAAACTTTGATAAAGCGAACCCTTTTTGATATTGTGCCTAGATTGCCAGAGGTAACAGAAATAGGAATACTTTGATTTCTATACTTAGCGAACCAATCAAAATATACAACGCAAATACGCATAATGATAAAAGGGAGAACCACACATTTTCTATAATTCTTGCTTGTACTTTTTATTAATTCTGTCTGTTTATGAGAAATGTTTTGATGAATATTTTATCAAGTGTAGCGTCCAGTTAATGGAGCGTCTGGCTATAGGAAATGTTTTTTTGCATGGAAAAATTAATGAAAAGGTGTCGACGAAATTTGTCCGGCTATGGGGGCTGTCCGTAATGGGGAATTTCACTATATCTGAAAAGAAGGTTTAAAAAATGCTAAAGTTCTTATATTTATTTATTTGAGGGATGAGCATGAGTCAAGAATTACTAACGAAAAGTCACTAAAAGCGCAGCATTAACTACAATAATAATTGAACAACCCTTAAAGAAAAGCAAATGATTTTCAAAATATTGTTTTGCTTATCAATAAACATTTTTTTTGTTAATTTTTGTATTTTTATAACTATATATATATTTATCTATATGTAAATATGTGTTATGCAGTTTACTGCGATAAATGTTATATTCTAATTATAAAAAATAAAAAAAATGTATATATATAGTTTTAAACAAATGTTCCACATTTTTTAAATCTATGTTTTCTTGTTTGTTTCCCGTACATAAAACTCAATTGGAGTCAAAAGGGTTAAAGACGCGTAGCCGCTATCGCCACCACATACGAAAACAAAAACCGGCAAATGACGAAACAAAACGAAAAAAAAATCAAACAACAACTGAGTGGAAAAAGCACAATCAGAATACTTCGAGTCAATCCGAATTTCGCATTTTTTTGTGTGTAGTGTGTGCTCTCGTTCGCTGGCTCTCTCTTTCTTGATCTCTGTTACATATGCTTGCTGGTGCTGCCGTTGTTTTGGATTGTGAACTTTACGTTGGTGCAATCGATGAAGCGAGCATTCACAAATCTGAAACAGCACAGATTTGATTAAGTGAGAGAGAGAATGCAAATTCAATTGCAGGCTAGCCAAAGCGATGAGTGCACATATGTAGATACGTAACTACCAATTTCAAATTTTGGGTTTTATTTGCATTTCTTTTTTATTGGTGTTGTTTTGTATTTTCCATTGTTTTACTGTCATAAAATCTGTTACTATTTGATGCTGCTTTAGTTTGTATATGCTTTTTTTACTTTCCTTTTTGGTTTGCTTTTTATTTTGCCCTTTTTTTACTTTGCCCTTGTTTTAGTTAGTTGTTTGGTATGGCACAGTGTGAGAGAGACAGAGAGCAAGAAAGAATGCCCATATAGGGACTGTGACGAGAAATAGACTACTAACAAAGTAGATTGATTGCAATTGAAATTGTTGTTATTGTCTTTGTTTTTTATTTCCCACTCTGCATACTTTTCATTTGAAAAAGAAAATATAAGCTAAAGGAAAGGAAAATAAATATGTAAATTGTTTTTTTTTGTGATGCAAAACTGCTGTTTGTAAATCATTTGTGAAGCAAATAAAACAAGTTAAAACACAGTTATGTGTGACTTTTTTCGAGTTGTCCTCTTCTGTCTTGTACATTGTCAATGTGCACTGATATTCTTGTTCTACACTTGCTGGCTTCACCATTCTTCTGCTTCTACTTCTGCATTTGCTGTAATTCATTTAATACAGTGCTTCTTATTCTGCTGCACTCATTCACACACACAAACACACAATTGTGCATATGGCTACGTGAATGGTTGGTTATGCCTCAGATGACTTTTATTCAACATCTTAACCCTATCCTGCGATTGGCTACATAGCCATTTATGGTCGTCGAATCGCCTAAAATATAAATATTCAGTGGACTTTTGAGGGACTTTCTTTTGAAATCAGCAAATGTCTCTTGTTAGTTGCACTTACTATGCTGGATGGGGTTGTTTATTGTTTTATCGTACATACATATGTATGTTTCTTATTCTTGATTTTATTTCCCTGACTTCCAGCTAACAAATAATAAATGTAAATTATAATGAAAATTAAACAGTCTGAGGGTGGTCTTCCAATGTGTGGGGTAGTGTAGTGTAACCGTAAAACGGGGTCTCGTTTATTTTTAAGCGGTCTTCCAGATAAAAGCCCTTAAATTCAGTATGTGGTCGATTTAGATTCTATCAGCTATGAAACAAGGCGAATTAATATTTTGCGGCGAGTAAAGTAAATGATGCAGTGTCAGGTTAACAATGTATGCCAACGGTCGCTCTGGTAGTCTCGTCGTGGTTGTTTATGTTAGGGGTAAATTCCAGGAGGCGGCCGGTATTTTCTTTGTTGCATACCTCATGACATTCGCTCGCTCTCTCTTGGTGCTATTAATTTGATCGTGTTATGTACGTCGCCGCTGTTGCTGCAACAGTTCTCATCAACCAATTGCGCTTACTGTGTTCTTTCTCTCTTACACTTTGTCATCGTAGTCTACTAGGGCTTTCCTTCTTGCTCTTCTTGCTCTTACCATTTCGTATTGTGTTGACACTTTGCAGCAGGTGGCAACTCATGCGATTTGCTTTTATGCTGCTTGGAAGGTTTGCGTGTAAGCCTTCGTCTTCCTAGTCTTGCAAAGGCCTCTTAGCCGGGTCTCGCACGCTTTGCTTTATTATTTTTGCTGTTTTGTGCTTGCTTCCTGTGTGTGTGTGTGTAAAAAAGCGATGAGAGAGTAGCCAGATTTAAAAAAAATATCGTTGACCGATAAGAATTTTTATGTTTTCTTTATTGTCTGTTGTGCGCGTGTTTATGAATGCAAGCAGCTGTCGTAGAAGATGAAGAAGAGGACAAAGAAACTGAAACCAAACATGCCCAGAACAGGGCACGTCTATAAGGATGTGAAGAAGTTGCTACTTAGAAGATGCTATCTCGGTCTCATTCCCATATGTATATTAATTTGTTGCTGCCTGAACTAGCATCATTTTCAATTTCCTTCACCACTGAAATCTGAGAAACTTTGAAGTGATTTTATGTAGATATATGTGTGTGTTAACAAATTCACCTCTTCCGGTTTTTTTAATGATTGGCATTTTCCTAATACATAAAAGATTAGCGACTCTATTTTTGTTGTTATTATTGCGATTTCATTGCTTTTCGCATATATGTAGTTTAAAAATAGCAACAATGAACAAGAACCAAAAAAAAAGTGGAATATTTTCATTCTTTGTCTGAGATTGCAGATTCTTACAATATGCTGTTGGCTATTTTGTTTGTTTTTGTTTTATTAAATTTTGCCGTTTTTATGCGGTTGTGTTTTTTGAGTTGTGGCTTCTTGAGGCATTTTCTCTTTGTTCTTACTGACGCCAACGTCTTTGGAATGTTTGTGTTTTGTTGTTGTTGTTGTTGTTGTTGTTGTTGTTGTTGTTGTTGTTGTTGTTGTTGTAGGTCTTTAATCAACTTTGGTTGTTTTTGTTGCTTCTGCCTTATCATTTTTGCTTCTTCTCCGTTACTTGATGCTGATAGCGCTGGCAAAACTTCCAGCGCGGATTGTGTTCTTGGTCATTGTTCTTTTCTACTGTCACTTGTACGCTTTTTCGTTGCTCTTGATATCACTCAACTAAGTAACCTCCTAGACCACAGCTGCCACCACCCCCAAAACCACAACAAATTCAATTCAATACTTTGGTTATGGTGTGGTGGATATTACTCCATTTCATCATCATCAGCTCCAGGGGTCGTGTGTGGTTGTGCTGACGTCCCATCCATTAGATATATTAGAAAATTAAGTTGAGTTAATCTTAGAGTCACATTAACTTGTGTGTGTATTTTAGTGTGTGTGTGTGTGTGTGTGTGTGTGTGTGTGTGTGGGGGGGGGGGTATTAATAGGGAACAGTGAATTTTCAAAATTGTCAACATGAAGTCTTCTCAAATTTATATCTCGAAGTAATTTTCGAATCCATTTTAATTCCGGTGGAACCGGAATGATGATGATTTTATGTTGTACGGCTTAAGTGTACAAAATGTTTGCATTTAATAGTCCTATTTGCCGTGTAGTGTGAAAAAATCAAAACAATTATGATTTGCATGAGGTGAAGCGATATAGAATTCTTTGAAAACGGATGCCCACCGATTGTGCAAAAAGAGCGAGTTGAAATTAAATACAAATCTTATAAGTTTTCAGTTTGGATTGACGCTCCTGATGCCTCTGCTGCTATCGTTGCTGCTGCACTACCTGAAAACCAAATTGCCAAAATTCACCACGTCACCATTTAAAATGATGAGAGAAATTCACCACCTGCCAGATGCCAGTTAGCGCTAAGTTTACACACACATATGTACATAGATACAAAATATGTGCATACACCAGCCTAACACTCAACGGTCAAACACACACAACAAAAAACCCCCACACAATAGATGTACAACGCAAACCCCATCGCATACGTTCCACCTCCAGGTTCACCAACAAGACTGCTTGCCCTTCAAGCTTGACTGGGAGTTAAAAAAGGAGATTTTTTTTTTTACATATCCGCAGTTTTTTCCACCTTTATTTTTCATTCAACGTGTTTTTTATTAAATATATGCTCTTGTCATTGCTAGATTGCGAGATTTTGTGAGTGTTTTGTGTGTGTGTGGGGGGGGTGTTGTGTGTGTGTGTATATGTTGGGCAACTTTGTATTTCTGTTTGAACATTTACCGCTATTCAATCGGCCGTCTGTCGTGGGGAATTGATGATGACGCTTACGCTCCCTTCAAGCTTCTCGACAGAATTTTGGTGAAAATTGTGGCGAATTCATTTACCCCACACACTGAACATAATCTTCTTGAGAGATACAAAAAGCGTCGCGTTATCTTATCCCACAGTTCGTTACAATCCCACTCATTTTAGTGACGTAGTTCCAAATTTATTGTTATGTATTGACTAACATTTTGATAACCCCTCAAACCCAAAATTTGAAGGGTGTATTTAAACTTCAGTCCCTGGTGTAATTACTATATTTAAAGTTGATTTACCAAAACTGTTTATATCATCTTTCGCAACACTTTGGATGTGGGTAGCTCCTTACACAGGGTGAAGCTCATTAATCTCGAAGACTCATAACTCTCCACTCAATATAGGGTGTCATGATTGGGGTATACCGCCACTCCAAGTGCGCGTGCTGAATTTGTAACCCCTTTTGTCGTAGGCTCAGGTAGATGAGGCCGACCAAGCCGACGCTACTCTCAAAGCCACAACCGACGATGTCATCAAAGCACACGTCGCAGTGGTTGTTGCTGAGGCCGACACTGTCTCTGTCGTTCGTTTAGTGTTTCTATTTATTTTGTTGTCTTTCAAGTTTATTTCATTGTCTTTTGCTGCGCAGTTTATTTTAGTGTTTTGTGTTCGTCGCTGCCGTCGGCGACGTCACGCGCTTGACAATGATGATCAAATAACAGAATGAAACGGAACCGAGTCGAATTAAAACTTAACTGAACGGAACTTAGTAAAGCAAAAGTGTTTAGCGGGTGCGAGTGAGACAAAGTATAAATGCAAACAAACAAACACTCCAAGAAATGGAAAAATAGTAAAGACAAGACAAGACAAGACAGAAACTAGTTTGGTTTCGGTACGACTGTTTGCTTAGTTACCTAACTGTAGAGACTTTTAGTCGTTGAATGACGATGACACGATAACCGGCAATGGCAAAGCCCTACGCCCTAGCCATTGTGTCATGCCTTACGCTACCCAGCCTAACCTACCTTTACCGACCCTTTCGATATGTGAATGTAAGATATGATTGCGTAATCGTAACGCGAGGCTTTGTGGGCGTTGAGCTTATTGAGTTTAATTCGCTTGAAGATGTACACACAAAATGCAATAAAGGAATAGCTGAAGCTATTGAACAAGAGAAATCCACGGAAGAGATTTGTTTAAAATTAATGAAGCTTTCAAGAATTTATTGTTCTCCGAAGAAGTTATAAAAATGTTTTTAAAGCGATTTTCTAGAAAAATTCTAAGTAGAACAGAAAAAAAACTATTACTTCAACTATGCCGAAGCTGTAATACCCTTTACGCAGTAAAATAATATTTTTATTTAATACAGTATATCCATGATCATCTCAGAAGAGGTGGTGTGCTAAAATCTCAACTCGTTATGATTAGAAGTGCTGCATGGGTTTTTATGACAGGAGCTACAGAAGGGTATTTCATTTCCTGTTTTCGACCCTAAGGCGAGATATGCAAGGATCATAGTTTAGAAATGGAATTTATCGGTTTCCCTTAAATGTATAGCTAATGGTAAAAAGAATACTTCGTACAAAATTGCAAAAATTAAATTTCAGCACGATAACTCAAAAACTGAGAGACTATTCCTAAGGAAGGAACTGTTTAGATGAAATCGTATATCATAATAGGTGCGCTCTTTCGCTACCAAAATTATGGAACGGGACACATCCCCTAACATCGTATATTAGCTCTGATTATCCTTGTATCGCCCTTTGGCCAAAAATGTTGCGAAGAATTTTAAAAAGGTTTTTTTTATATATATATATGTGCCTACCAGTATATAGATACATATCTAGTTGAATTAATATTTTTGCCTTTTCTCTATTTTTAGTTCATTTAATTTTCATCGCCTATTTTGTGCTCTTAATGAGTTTTCTTCTCTGCTCTGCAATACGGCACGCAACTGAAAAATGCCTTGTGCATTTGAATATATACTTTTTCTTTGAAAATTCGTTCTTACTCTGCTCTTGATGTCTTTTTGTTATTAATTTTTTTAATTGCACACGAACGAAGCAAAAAAGTTTTATTGAAAACGAGCCAAGCTGAAAAAGATCTGTTGCGAGTGATGCTCATGACGTTGAATGTTTGTATATGAGTCAGTAGCCCCTGTAGACAAGTTTTGCTAATATCAACAAAATATCCATTTTTGTGTAGTATATAAAAAGAAAGACGCGATCCCAAAAAAGAAAAGAAAAATAAATAAACAAGAAACAAGAATAAACAAATTTTAGTCATTGTACCTACTTTTGTGAATAGTTAAGAGTTATTTCGTACAAGTATTAGTATTTGGTGGTTCTTTGACACCTGTTTTATTTTTTGGGATTGTTGTACTTGCACACGAACTAACAAACGAAAAGTCTCCAAAGATAACAGTGTCGTTGTTAAGGCAGTTAAAAGGGAGCAGTCGATAACGATTAATTTTGAAAAACCTCAAAAGAAATGGCTCTTAAGTGAGACTAACTGTATTGTATACGAATAAAAACTATCGCAACGGGATGCTGGAAATTTATATTAAGCATTTAGCCCAATAATGGCATATTGTGCTATCTCTACTACTAAGTCTTTCTCCCGTTTAAAGTCACTCTGATTTTGGTGCATCACAAGAGGGACTTAACCTTAGAAAGGCTCTAGTAACAAACTCGTTTTTATAGAATTATCCTCGCACACTAAACTGGTTTGTACTTCTCATAAATATAAACGGTTGCACTGACAACATCAAGAAGCACACTCTTACACGGTTACCGTGGTCCTTACCCGAGTGACAGCCGGGTAGTTCCAGAGTAAAGACCAAACTAAGGAACTCTAGTTCATGATAAATATTGCTGGTAGCAGCTAGTTGTACCTGGAAGTGGCCTCTATCAAGCGGACCACAGGCGGGAGGTATTTCTTATACAATGGCTTTAGCACAGTATACTAGAGCACATTTTTACCGATCATAAGATATTATTGGTAGCTTATTGAATAATTGCATAGCAGTTTTAGAACCTTCTGATTATCATTTATTTTCATTGCTAAGACTTCCAGAGTACTTCAAAACACCTGAATCACTGGAAAAGTTGGTCTCGCAGACACACAAATTTAATCTCACTATGACTATATACTTGCGAACAGCATACCTCCTTCATTAATATACGAGTAGATTCGAAATAAGACATTTTTGATGGACTTGTTGGAAGTGAACGCCATCTGAGCAGTTGCCGGTTTACTAGAACATTTTAAACAGGTTCTAATCTATTTAGAAAGATACATATTTAATTACCCACTGGTTGACTGTAAGAAAAATCTGTACATTGTTAGAAATTGACTTGAAACACTATGTAAGAAAAAATGTTGTCAAGAAAAGTAAAATAAAATTCATTCATTCATGCATTGCCATAGTTAGTATATAATATGTATTTATATATGTACGTTCACATCTACAAAACATTTTATAAACTGCTATATGGAAAGAGAAGTATCTGTTGTCGCTGCATTTTTCAACGTATTCGTCATGGTTGCGCG
The DNA here is from genome assembly GCA_035041755.1 of Cacoxenus indagator. Classification (NCBI taxonomy): domain Eukaryota; kingdom Metazoa; phylum Arthropoda; class Insecta; order Diptera; family Drosophilidae; genus Cacoxenus; species Cacoxenus indagator. The sequence continues at coordinate 1,135,945 of JAWNKX010000244.1, read as the reverse complement.
CCGTTCGAGCGTCTAAATACAACGACGAAATGCTATTTTTATAATCAATTGAAAAATGTTTGTTCAAAAAATAATTTTTTGATTGCAATGAAAATGAAATTAAGAATCCAAAGCCAAAAATAATTGGAGAGTTTTTCTTTAGTTTTTACCTATTTAAATTTTGCGCGGGATCGTGCTACATGGGTACTAGTCATAAGTCACCACAAAGTACACAAGTTCAGTTTGTGTGGCATATTACGGGCACTTCGAATGTTTGCCAAAAATTTCTCAAAATTTGGAGAACAAAGAACAATTAAAAAAGTTGTTGGCACATTCTCCCACTCTCTCATGCCATTCAAACGTTATACCGGCCCAGAGAGAACTTATTCATATAGAGCTTACATTTCTCTCTTAAATTTTTTAGACCATTTTCCAAATGTCAGGCGCTATTAGAATCTGTTTTTTATTTTTTATTTTGATTGTATTGATATTGTTGTGGGAATGATATGATAGCGAAAAAGGAACATGTATAGGTTTGACGCGATTTTTTTATGAATGAGGAACATGATTTTTGTTATTGCAATTCCCACCACCTACTTGTAATGGTTTGTGTGGGACTTTTAATGAATAAAATACCATTATTCGTTCGGGCTGTTAGAAATAATGAAATAAATAACTCAATAATTAAGTAAAATTGATTTAAAATGCATATTTTGCGCTAGGTATGTCCAAAAATCCAACTTGAATACAGCTAATTCTACCTTTACTACCAGACAAACAGAAAAAACAGCAAGCAACTGCAAGTGTCCCATGTGAAAACGATATCAAACCAGCTGCGCTACTGCGAATGCAGACAAGCAATACATTTTCCCTTTGACCGCCCAACAACAAAGCGTGTGACATTTTTTTTTTCTTATTTGCCGAACATAAGGAAAGACAGAAAAAAGATATGCCTGCGTATATGAATACAATGTATACTTTTTCCGTGCACGCAAACTTGAGCTCAACAACGAAACACGCACTCGGGGTCTGACCTCTGAATTGACTTGTGGGCTACGATGTGAAGTGGGGTGCGTGCGGGAATAAAAATTCCTCTTTTTTCGACCCTCTTCTATGCCCTTGGTTAGTTAGCAACTGTGTTTTTGTCTACTGTCATCGCCTACTTGTTGACAAGGAAAGAAATCGTGAAGTGTGAAGTGAGGTGCGTACGGGAATAAAAATTGATTTGGCTGGACTTAAGAAGTTGAAATCAAATGCGAGCCAATGTTTAAGTGCGTTGTGTAGGTTTAGTGCGTGTATGAGATTGTATTGGTTTCTTATTTTGTGTATGACTGGGAATATTTTTGTACGATTTTGCTTTGTTTTCATGCCTTCTTTTTTTGTTGGCCGCCTGGTATTTTCACTTCTTTCATATATAGGCGAAAAGCAAGGCAGCCATGCTGATATGGGCACGATTTCGTTTCTAGTGAAAAATTAAAGAAAACTCCACACAATTTGCTTAATATTCTCGACCCACCTTCAAAGAAAGAAGACAGTGTCTATGATTTTTGTTTTTATTACGTCTTTCTTGTGTTTTTGTAATTTACTTATCATTAAATATTTTCCCCTTTTACGGCAGTTCGACGTCCGTCCATTTGCAAACAAACCCAAGCAAACCAACAGCAATATGTTACGCTGCATAAGTTGAACTAGCCAAGAATTTCGTTGATGTACAGAATCAGTGGCCGATTCTAATCGTGCCTGACAAGTCTCTCCTGCCTTTTTTTTAAGGGAGAAATGTAAGCTCTATATGAATAAGTCCTCTCTGCACCGGCCGGTGTGATCGTGTGCACCAGAGAGAACTTATTCATATAAATGAATACTCTTTGGTGTGCACCATGTTTACTCTACTCGCGCGCAAAAAAATAAATGTATCCAAATGAAAAGAGAGCTATAGCGATTGATGCAGAGATTACGACAACGATGTGCTTTGGCCCCTTTTTTGGCGTTTGATTGATGTTGGCATCTGTGTTGGGCGTATTGTATGTACTTAGTAATGCTATTACCGTTGGACAGACACACGGCAAGTCTCCACGCAATCAAACACACACGCAGAATTCGAATGTGAAAATCTACAAAAGCGTAAATGTGCACCTACCTAACTGAATCAATACTTTGCAATTAGAACCGCCCGCCAACTCGACCGTTGATGACTTTTTTGTTTTCAATTTTGTTTTGCTTTTTTATTTTTGGTTGCTATCTCTAGTTTTCTTTCTACATTTTTTTGTAGACATTGATTTTTGTTGTGATTTCATTGTTTGTTGGTGATGCTGCTGCTGTTGCTCTTGTTATTTCGTTTTCTTTGTTAATCATTGTTGTCGTCGATTTTGTCATGAATTTTCCATCTGCTCTGGTCAATCTGTTGTCGTTTCCTCTGACCTAAGTGACGTATGTATTGTGTAAACTCTCTATCTGGAATACAATGTTGCCTAACCTCTCATGAATTCATAAACAAGTTCGGCCCATCTGCACTTCCACTCTGTCCATATTTATCGTACACCTCACCGGAAAGAAATACATCACCCCTTTTATTATAAAAAATTGCAATTTTTTTAAGAAGAAAAGTGTGTATTTTATTTAAGTCAAATCTTGCGCCAATCGAACCGTACATACGATCTACGATCACTTTAAATCTATGTATACCTATATATATATATATATATATATGTATGTACTATCTATTATTTCAATGTCATTACTATAATTTAGTTGGGCTCTAATCCAGTTCTTTGGAAATAAAGTCATAAAAAACCTTTATCTGATTTGTCCAACAAAAATAATGACAGCAATGAACCACCCTGAACAGTCGGTTACTAATCCTTTTCAGCTCTTCTACACCACCTCTTGAAACGATTCATAGCCATCTATGGGTGGTGGTGGGTAGCAATAAAAGTGGGTAAGTATTTCTGCATAACACAGAACAGAGCGCAGGTATAGCAGGCAAAAAGCAGCTTTTAAGCTTTTGGCATGGATGGATGGTTGGGCTGATTGAATGTATGATTGAATGGAATAACGGTATATGGATGATTGCGTTGAATGACTGTGGCCGGATTGAATAAATTATTTCTTTAAAATGGGTGAAACAAGGCCTTGGGAAACAAGGCAAGATAAGGAGGTGAAGGCAGAAGTAATTGTTGGATTTACACTGGAAAGCTTTTGCAAGTAATCATTATGGTGAAGTGGCTTATGGTCTGATAGCCTATGCGAGGAGTCTGTCAAAGTCATCATCATCATCATCATCGTTGTTGTCGTTAAAATCAAGTTTTATGCTTTAACATTAATTCAGTGTCTTCTGTTGTTGTTAAAATACATTGTTGTAAGTTGAACGGTTGCCATGGGCCATGGGCCCCGATGGGCTCGTTGTTGTTGGTTAATGTTATGAAGAAAAGGGTAGTTATGCAACAAAACAGCGTCAGATTTCACACACGCTCGTTTGTTCGTGTGACTTTGCTTGCATAGCCTTACAGGCATCTTCCAACCCCCCACGCCACCCGCAACTTGAAATGCGAGTTGAGTCGAAAGCTACAACTAAAGTGTATTTAGGTTTTCCACTCTGTGGAGCATGAGGGCTGAAATTCTTTCGATTCGGTTTGGCTTGGCTTGGCTTGGCTGGTGGTTAGACAGCAGTTGAGTTAAGTTTGCCCAGCGCTACTTTACGATATACAGTGAAGGGAGTTTTACTGAACATCCCATAGTCGTGCTTTTCTTGGTGATGATGATGATGACGACGATTATGATGTTGTCGGTGTTGACGTTTGCATTGGGTGAATGGTTCAGTCAAGTTGATGTCTTCGGGTGTTGGGTTGGTTTGTTTGGTATGGTTCACGCGCTCATCCTCAGGATCGTACTGCTTTGGCTTCTCTTCATTGTCTTCTTTAAATGTTGCATCATCATCTGGGGTTGACTCGCCTTTTATATATATATATTTTTTTTTTTCGCAAGCTTGCTTTTCATTTGTGCTCTACTCACTCTCTCAAACTTAAACTTGACTGTAGTCAATGCTAGATTGTATGGAGACTTGTTTTGGTTTGGTGGCGTGCGAAAGAAGGGAAAATGTACCACGCCAGCTACAATAGTCAAATAAAAAAAGAGTAAAACATCGCAGGGAAAATGTTTAATTTGAAGCTTTATAAGTACCATACGTATGCTTTTTGGGGTGCATTCTGTAATGTTCTGCTTGTGACTATGACTCCCGTTAACAAGAGAAAATGTTTCCCTTCAAGTTATACGTGGACGACTGGAATTTTCGTCGATATGTATGCCTATTTATCCTAGCTATTCTACAAATACATTATTTTTAGGTCTAATCAAATCCAGTAACCTAAGCATTTTCTATATACGAGCTGTTATTTGCTTGGTGTGACTGATAGGGACTATTACTTTCGGTTCTCAAATCATTGATTTTTGAATCTTAGAGAGTATCCTGCCAATTTATCTCATGTCCAACACTGGCCACATAGATTCGTGTATTTGTTTCCTATGTTATATTTCCTTATTCACTCCTTTTTAGAGCCTAGGGACGCCACAAGTCCTTTTTTCTTCTGAGTATCCAAGACTTGTGGTGGTTACATAAATCGATAGTATTTTTCTTATAAGCCTTGGTGATGGTAGTGTCATGTGACGTCGCCTAGGAACAACAAGGCCACCTCCCGGAGGTTGGTGGTATTGAGCCTATGAACAATGACATGACCATGAATTTAGCCTCCAATGGGGCTCGAACCGCGATCTCTGCGGTCGGCAGCAATAGTGCAAATACACTCGAGCTTTTAAGAACACCCGCTTCAGTAGATATTGTACTCCAGGTTTTAAGGTAAAACATGTATCTGTCTATAGAAGTAATTTGTAGTGGTTTCAGTTAACAGTGTACTTTAAGACGGGAATATGATAGCATCCAAGGCCAGAGCTGGGATATACTCTTTGTAAGTCCTTGAACTAGTGAACTGTTCTTCGACATAAGACATGGCCCATGCCTCCAGTGGTGTACGACCTCTAGACGACAGACGTTGTGCTAACGAGGAACTCTGCAATATAGTGAAGTAGTTGAAGTTGAGATTAAGGATTGCATTAAAGAAATTTGTAACAATCTTTTACCTGCCGCTCTCGCTCTTAATATATTTCGCGACACGAATGCCTTGAATAGAAGAAAAATCCGAGATTCAGTTTAACTCTGTTCTGAGATTTATTAATTTCTCCATCCAGTGTCCACTATTGCTATAGTTATTGGGCTTATTAAAAGTATAAGTCTACCGCTTATTAATGTTGTTAGGAAAAAAGAAAAAAGTAAAAATGCAGTTTTATTCTCCAACTCATTTACAACAAAACTGAATTTGAAAAAAACATTTGTTCTTTAAAATTAATTAAAAAAAGTAAACAAGAAAAAAATAATAACGTTTTTCAGCTGTCTAATAATTCCTTGCAAAATAAGAAAGAAACGATGAAAACAAACAGAAAAAAGTTATTTTAAACAGATTTGGGATTTCTAGTACTTGGTGTGTCCAGCATGGGCATCAATTACAGCTTGCAGTCTTCTTCGCATTGACGCAATTAGTTTGCTTATATCATATTCCTCAGGAATTTTGTTCCACTCCTCACGAAGGGATCGAATAAGCTCGTTTTTGTTAGATGGCAACCGTTTTGCAATTTTTTTTCAGGTGGCTCTATAAATTTTCAATTGGGTTTATGTCTGGACTTTGGGCAGGTGTGTTTATAACATTTGTGCAGTTATATAATAGCCAAGTTCTACATAACAATGACATGTTTTGGGTCATTATCTTGATATACCTTATACGTGAGCTTCTCTGGGTTTTGAGGATCTGTAAATACGGACTTTTGGGCACTGCTTATTAGTTCCTTCTTCAAAATATCCAAATACAATTCTTTAGTCATAATATCCGTGAAAATCCTCAATTCACCAACGCCTTCGCTAGATATACAGCCCCATACCATTACTGATAATCTGCTAAATTTAATAGTAGGTATCAAATTTTTCCTTTGGAGGGATGTATTAGACTGCCACCAAACCCTGTTAGCACCTTCGTGACAATACAACATCATTTTAGTTTCGTCACAAAATATCACATCTCTCCAATACTCCATAGGCTAAGAAATATGTGCCGTAGCAAATGTCAACATTTTCAAAATTTTTTTTGTTAAGAGTAAAGGTTTCTTGCGGGCAACTCTTGATAAGTATTTGAATTTTTTTAATACTTGTCGAACAGTCTCATGAGACACTTCAACTCCACAGTCATTTTTAAAGTCCGCTGCTAACAATCTTGTGCTTCTTTGCGGATCATTGTAAATCGTCTTAATAATCTTTGACTCATCTCTTCTTGACAACTTTCTTGGTCTGCCTGCAGAGTTAATTAATTCCAGCCTATTTTCTTTCTCTGCGCGATGTATAATATTGTAAACAGTTCTCAGTTTTACCGGAAACATTTATGTCAACTCTTTGGGAGATTTACCCTTATAGTAGTGGAATACACCAACTGGATAACATTTTCATCAATTCTTTTTCCTGGCATTTCGCAATTTTAATTTTACCTGTATTATACCACTTACACAGCTTAAAGTTACTACGCTGGTCACCAACAATGTTTTGTACACGACGCCAAACCGAGCCGTTTTTCCTGGAACGTGCGGCCTTTTGCTTAAAATCACTTTTTCCTGTTTGTTTTCATCGCTTCTTTCTTATTTTGCAAAGAATTATTTTTTACATTTTTAAATTTATTTTCAAGAACAAATGTTTTTTTTTAAATACAGTTTTGTTGTAAACGAATTGGAGAATAAAATTGCATTTTTACTTTTTTCTCTAAGTAATTCCTAACACCATTAATAAGCGGTGGAATTATACTTTTAGTGTTATTTTTCGTTTTGCAAACAATTTCTTCACAAACTGTATGTATTGGTTTTTGTATTCTATGGTTTTACCCACCACTGGTATGGCTTTATCTTTTTGTCATGGAATGTTACGAAGCGCTTCATGCTCAGCTTAAGTAAGATTTCTTGAAAACTCATTCTGAAGACGGTTAAATGATGAGTTTGAACAGTCCACGATATTTATAAGGTTTTGAAAGAATTTTTTTTTTTTTGCATCAATTTTGGGATTAATGTAAAAATAGAGCGAAAGGAAACCCATAACTTTGGTGGTTGGTTCTAATTGTTGAATATGGTTGCTTGCTTTAAAGTAATGCTTCTGGGTGCACTTTTTCTAGATGCTGTAATCAACCACTCTATCGACCAAGCGCCGCAAGAAAATGTCTTTTTCCACGTCTGCCTGGGTGTCTGATTGCCTGCCTGCCAGCCAGCCAGACTTTCAGACAGCCTGCTTGGCTTTGCTTTCGACCGGTGGTGGAATTTTACAGTGTAAACAAATACCATTTCCAATCTTATAGATTTTCCTTTGGTAATTCTCTCTCTGTGTCTCTCTCTTCGACTGTCTGTCTCTCTTTGTGATTCCTCAATTGCGCACAAACTCACTACTCGGCTCGATACGACTTACTCAACTCTTTTCAACACTACTTATCGGTACTTTTGCACGAGCTTCGATGGCTACTTGCTATTTGATGTTGTATTTTTAGTTATATTTTTGTGTTGCTGGTGTAGCACTAAAAGCATAATGCGTATCCTGGCAATTCACTCATGTAGACGTCAATCATTAACTCAGAGACACACACTCACACAACACAGTCGGCGTTTTCCCACTTTTTGTTGGTTTAATTCGGTGGTGGAATTTAGTGTTGTCATTCTACTACACCTTCAAAGTCACTCACGCACTCATACACACATACACAAGCGAGGTTACACTCAACCCCGAAACGGACACACGTCCATCCGCTAACGCCCCCTCAATAAGTCGATGAGATATCACACGACTAGCCATAGTAACAAGCTGTCCACCACAGTCAAAAGTCAAAAATTTTTCCGCCGCTATTGCTGCTATTATGAAGAGGGGGATGAGGAAAACTTGAAGAATTAGTACATGTTTTTCGATTTTTCTATTGTTAGTTTCTATTTTAAGAAATCTTAAGGCGTAATTCATCTCGCACCTTACTCTTTAACATGATATGTACACCATTTTTGCTATGGCGTTGTCCTTGTTTCTTAGCTGGCTTAAAGCAGTCATTGCGGCGTCATGGCCAAGGTCCTTGGATACGTACATACATATATTACCATTCATACAGTCCCTTTCCATTCTTCAGCACTCTTTAACACCATATCGTTGAAAAGGTTTTGTCTACCGATGGCTGTTCTCCTGAGCACCGCTAGCTAAGCTCTCATATTTTTCGCTAAAATTCACCCCAGGCGAGTTGTGCTTGTTTTTTGTCCTCAGTACATCCGTCAACGTAGTCGTTTCACATTTACGAGTGTGAGAGCTGTGCGCAATATAATGTGTGAACTATGGCTGCACAGCTATGACTAGGCTCACGTACTGATTGATCAAGTAGTGAAGGCCCTTTTTTTACAATATTCTCTGGTACCATCGAGTGGTGGTCGATTTGCTCGATTTGCCCCGACAATTTTACAAGATAAGAAACGACAGACGCATTAGGTTTGAGGTATCATTATCCTTATGGATTCTTTGCGGTCTTTACCGTTTGGTAAAGACTCAGTCACGCTTCTTAAAAATAAAGCAAGAATGAAGAATCATGTTATTTTTTGAAGAGCTAAATTAACTCCCGACCTATTACCACCACCTTTCAGACTCTTGTAACCCTTCAAACAGTGGGGGAAACTTGTTTTACAGTAGCAAAAACTTTATTGAATTTTTTATGTTGCTATTTGGGAAATGTACTAAAAATCGCTTTTGTGGCTTCAGTATTTTCCCATTTTCCATTATCATTGTCTATTTTGTTGCCTATGCACTTCAACTTTAGCACCTCTCTCAAATGTAAACATACACACACATACAGACTCCTTCGGGCGTCGTTTAGGGTGGGATGCGATGGCGACACAGCAACAGAAGAGCGAGAAATGTTGTCAACTGCACCAAAACGCTTCATCTATGTTGGTCTGTCTGTCGCTAAGCCAATCGGTCGGTCTGCTCTTGCCTGCCAGACCCAAAACACGTCTTCCGCCCATTTTTTTGTGCCTATTTGTGGCGAACAGCCTCCCGCGCAAAAATATCGTTCATCAACTATAGGCCCGTTCTCTCTTGTATATTTCTCTCTCTTGCTCATGCATCCATTGCCTTTTGACAGGCAGCTGCTTTTGCTGTTGCTCCTGTTGTTTTTGTTTTGCTGCTGCTGCTGCTGCGGTTGTTGTGCTCTTCACTAATCACCTTGCCTGTCTACCTGCCGCCCCGTCAATCGTGTTTGGTCGCATATCTATTCTTTGCTCGCAGTGCTTAACTGGCGCAACTTCTTTCGTGGCAACATTATTTATTAACAGCAGCGCTGGTCACACAACAGCGAGGTCAGCAGCTGTGATGCTGCAGCTAGTGATGCTGGGTGTTGCCGCTTGCCTATGGTATTTCGTTATTCGTTTATGCTGCTGCTCCTGCGGCTGCTGTGACGCATTTAAAAGAAGAAGGGAGCGCGAAGTCGGTCTGCTTCATTGTAGTTGTTGTGTGCGTATATTCCTGTGCTGGCAATTGCAATCAACACTACTACACAGGCACCAGTAACACAATGTTTACTTCGTCAGTAATGTCGAAAATGAAATGCTCTAGTACTCTGAAATATACAGTTTGTCAAGAAATTGTTTGCAAAACGAAAAATAAATCGCTTCTTTCTTAGAATTATTTCTTTGCAAAGAATTAATTGACAAAATCGTTATATTTTTTCATTTGTACTTTTTAAAGTTAATTTTAAAGAATAAATGTTTTTTTTTTTAAATGAAGTTTTGTTGTAAATGAATTGCAGAATAAAACTGCATTTTTACTTTTTTCTCTAAGTAATTCCTAACATCATTAATAAGTGGTAGAATTATACTTTTAGTGTTATTTTTCGTTTTGCAAACAATTTCTTGACAAACTGTATCATTCGACGAGTACTAAAAAGTAATGGTTGTACGGAAGGTTTTTGTACGATACACCATTATCAAGAAAATTTCAACTTAGATGCTGAGGAACGAGTTTATCGGATTGCTGGTCTATAGAATTCGATCCATTTTTGCTCATAGTGTTGATATGAAAATACATAGCTTAAAAATTAAAAGATTTTGTTTAGTGCTCCTCTTATGAGATTTATTTTTCAATTGAGATTTCTGTCTTTCATTTTTGATTATACACTATGTTTGTCTCTCGACTTGCATACTTTTGCCAGATGGGTTACTTTAAATCAAAAGGTCATAAACAAAAGAAAGCTTGCGAGAGATAGAGAGAGAGAACAGAAAAGAAAACTGTTTATTGCATATTGACCCAAATTAATTTGCTCCGAGTTTTAAAAAGCATGTGCCAGCAAGCCGGCAACAACAACAATCATAACGCGAAATGAACACCAGCCCAGCCCTAGTCCGCACGCTCAGACTTGAAAAGACCCTCTCCACCAAACACATGCCGCTATCGTCATCAATGCCGCTGCTGACGCCGTGGTCATTGTCGTTGGCGTCATCAGTTAGCACTAGCGCCGCTTTTTAATCTTATCAATAACGTCCGTGCTCTCCTTACCCTTCTTCATTACCATACATCCTATCTGAAATGCTCTCTCGCAGTAAACTCATGCAATGTTCTCTCGTCAGCAACGTGTTCTGATGCTCTTCTTTTGTTACACCACTGTTTCATATTCACCACGACGTCAATAGTCAGTTCGTCGCGGTGAGTTTTTAGTGCTGTTATGCTAACAGTTCATTTTATTTCGTTTTTGTTGTTGCAGGCACCGGCAATTACAGCCACTGGTCGCTCTTCAGTAGCGCTGCTTGCTGCACGGTGAAACGTAGGGGGTTTTGGCTTGGCGACGTGTGGTTGTTGTTGTCTTCTTGGGTATTGCTATTGCAAACGCATTTTATTACCGCTGATTAATTTCTTTTGTTTACTATACAATTTTTTTTTAACGAAAACATGCCTGCTTTCTTTCTTTCTTTTCCTTACGGCATTTTTGGCAGCAACTTTCTTTGTTTTTCTGGTTTCGCTGCGTTACCTTGGTGTTACGACGCTACCACTGCGTCTTCTTTCTTTTGCTTTGGTTTTTCTTTGTCATTATGTTTGCGATTTTAAGCTGGATTTTTTCCCACATACTTTGCTCTCTTTTTTACTCACTTGCTGGCGCGATGGTATGTTATAATTTTTTGTCCATCAGTTTCAGGTTGTCGCAAGTGATTTTTTAATTTTATTCTACTTATGTATGTACATATGTATGTACAAACCTATGTATATTATGTATGTAATGAGTTTCTCACGTACGCACGTACGTACTCAGTCAGGCGTTCACGGATAGCATCTTTATTTCGTATGACTTGTACCCTCTCTCCTTTTGTTACACACTCGTTGTTGTTGTTTTTACCCATTAGTTGTGCTCATTTTGTTGCTTCCTTTCTCTCAATTTTATATAATGTTTTTGCCATTCAAAAACGTTGGGGCATGTAGTATGCCAGACAAACAGACATGCCCTTTCATAACGTAAGACAAATATATATTATACGCTATATCAAAAGTGTGATACGGAAATAAATAAAAAAAATATATATATATATATATATATATATATAAATACTTTACATTAACGATTTAGACAATTGTGATACTACTCAAGGCTAAAGAAACATCTCTTAACGGTCTCACTTCTTAGAATGCAAATACTTTAGGGAATGCAAATACATATGTACATACATACATACATAGTTTAAATTCTATTTACTGTATAGAGTTTGCAACTCTCGGGTTTTCTTTGAATTCTAAATACAGCATCTTTTGTCATGTTCATCCTGTTGTGTACTGTAATGCAACGAGTGATGATCCTGCAACTCTCAGGATGACTACATGAAATTCGAACAATCTACGCAAGTAAAGGCCAATAGTAAGAATCCCACCGGAAATTCTAATCAAATCAACCAACATATTTTCCGAACAAGCTTCTATCACACTAGACTGGTTTCAAGCTTCAGTAGTCAATGTATCAATATACCTATGTATATCTGAGGTATCTAGGTACTATCTTTTTGGACTTGCGTCAGGCGTTTGATAAAGTATGGCACCCAAGAGATCTATTCAACCTGAAGAAAGTCAAAAGGGATTTTCCTCTAACCAAACCACACCTTTATTGTTGTGTGGTTGATTTGGTTGCTGCTATGGAATTTTTGAACTCTTTTTCGTCGTTTGTTTTGGCGTTTCTTTGTTGTTGCCAGCCATTGTTGATGTGTTTTGTTTTGGTCTGTTGTTCTTTATTTTACATTTAGTTGCTAACCAACACAAACTCCGACTAAATTCGATTTTATTAATTATATAGTACTAGTTCGACCCGGCAAACGTTGTTTTGCCATCAAAGAACGTCTTCATAAATTTTTTATTGACGTACAATTTATTGTAAAGTATAATATTTGAAAAAATTTGTTGTTTATTGCAATGCTAAAGTGTGAGCAATGTGTGAAGTGTGATATTTTTGACAGTTACACTATAAAGCACAAAGAGATAATTACTGCCCGGCATGTGTAGGCATGTATTTCCAAAAAACGCTGATATTGTGCGCTGTCTGTCACTGTATTCATAAGTGAGAACACATACTTCCCTCACGAGCTTTTTGCAAACAACTCACAAACAACTCACAAACACAAGCACAGAAACAACGAAAAAAACTTTGCAAAAACTTAATCCTGAGAAAAGTCACATTTTTTTTTTTTTTTTTTAAATATGTTTGTGTTGTGTGTATGTTTTTTTTTATCATAAAAAATCAAATATACATATAGCCCATGACACTCAGTGACAACGTAGCATTCTATTGGTAAAATAATTTTTAAAATCGTATGAGTAGTTTCCAAGATTACCTCTAACATTCAAACAAACATAACTTATTTGTAATACTTAATATATTATTATTATTATTTTTCATTTATTATTATTATTATAAAAATGCACATCACTACTACAGGGTGGCTCTGCCAAGTACAACTGGGTAGGCAATCGACTATAAATGTTAGTGACATAACGATTAGAGAGACATATGTATATATATCTAGTAGATCTAAGTAGTACTAAGGGATGAAACATCAGAACCATTGGTGCTTGTAAGGTTAACCATTGAGGAATACTTTATTTAGATGTTTGTAGTTGTTTTCTGTTTCGCTACCCTCGTTGTTTTTTGTTTTCTTTGTCGCCTGCCATTGTTGTTTCTCGTTTTCTTTTCTTGCTTATTAGTAAATATATCTTTCTTCTCTCTTAACCCGATCCTAAAAATTAGGGATGGGTATCGACCAACAAAACATCGATTAGTTACATCGATTATTATTTTTTACTAGTGGATCGATGTATCGATTGCTTAAAAATCGATTAATCGTCAACTTTAAAACCGTGCGAAAAAAATCAATTATACAAAAATGTATACGCAATTCAATTGGTTTTAAAGCTAGAATTGATCAACTGAGATCTCCTCTAATTTAAATAACAGAAAAAGAAAATTAATAAATAGAAAATAATAAATATGTTATACTTCGTTTAATAAATTCCAAACAACAATTTATAGGAGCGAACAAAGTGAAACTAATTCCTATAGTGATCAAAATATATTTACGTAACATTATAAATTAAAGGTGTATGAAAAATAAAGAAATTTTTTTTAAGACGTCTAAAAGCATCTATCTGTCTATACGTCTGTCAATGTTTGTCGCCTGTCTTTCATATTTACGATTTGTTTGTTTGTTTTTCTCTCTTTTTACAAGCCATATATAATTTTAGAATCTTTTAAATTTTTGCATTTTTCAACATTCCTGAATTGATTTCCTTTAAAAAAATAAAATAAAAAAGACGCAGATACAATACATTAGTACTAATTATAGAAGAGATTTTTTTGTAATTTTTTTTTCTTATGTTTTCTTTGTAATAAGTTTTTTGTATGCTTTTCACTGAGACCGATTTTTTTTACTTCTCTATGCCATGTTTTGTGAACTTAATTTGATTTGATAAATGATTATCCATTGATCAACGATAGAGTGTAAGCTGTTCGTTGAGATACAAATACATTTATGTAGTTATCTTTTTAGGTACAATACAAATGTTTGCTTCATTTACAAATTTACAAATCTATTGACATATGAGGTTTAAAATTCGACAAAAGAGCGGTACTGGGCTATATATATTTCTATCTACTGATTACTATTACTATAAAAAAAAAGTTAAAACACCTTCGTATTTTCTCGGTGCAGAAAAAAGTTTAAGAATCGTCATAAAACCATCGATTATTCGATTAATCGATTAAAAACACAGATTATTTCATCTAAACATCGATTGTTTCGATTAATCGATTGATCGATACTCATGCCTACTAAAAATGCACTCTTAAGTGACGAATCGCCGCGTAAGAAGTTTCACTTCAAAAATTAAAAATAGATAATGCAATGTCCCGTACATCGTGTCGCGATTTTACGTTGACTTTCTTGTTCTTGTAATTGCCAGCCGAATGCAAATGACCGCTTGCATACTTCGGGTCTCTTCAAAAATGATTATGACTTATGTGTGCAGCGTGCAGATGTGCAGCGAAACCTTCGTTTTCACGAAGTGCTCACAAGTTAACGATCATTTAGCGAAGCCAAGCCTGCTTACGCTCACGAAACAAAATATTTCGTGAACGTGAAGGTAGTAATGCTTGTGTATTGTTTTGCTTAACATTCGCTCTGCTCAAAATGTGTAAAGCACAAGGCTTTCAATCTTTATAGTGTATTCCTTCATTATCATTAAGTTCTGCTTGTGAACAACACTTGGGCTCGCAAACAAACGTGAGGCAAAAAAAAAAAAACCTGAGCAACGCAAAGGTATGTTTTGCAACTCACCACGTGCAGTTCAAGCCTTCGACAGAGTCTGGTCGGAAGGAATTCTTTACAAATTAAAGCACATCGTGCCTGCTTCCCATTTCTCTGTTCTGAAGAGTTTTCTTAAAAACGTATCAAAACGGTTAATCAAGACACTTCAAGAACTACATCTATCATGGCGAGTGTTCCTCAAGGCAGCGTCATTGGACCAGTGCTTTATACTATGTTTACAAGTGACATGCCCCCATTTAGTTTGGATCAAGTGTCTGTCAAGCTACTTACGCGGACGCTACAGTTAGCCAACTTCTGTACAACTACCTAGACGAAATGGCCATCACCAGAAATCTGCCAACAGTCAATTAAACTTCTCGAGTGTTAAAAAAAATAAAACGTATTTTGCGGAACATGGGTGGTTCCATTTCGGCACGGGTGTCAGTGCTCCAAATAGGGTATTCAAAACGATTAAAAAAAAAAAAAAAATTATTTTTGCAAAAACTGTCCAACGAAGCGGGGCCTAGCTTAGCAAGTTTCCATTGCAATTTTGTTTATTTTTTCCTAAAATTTTGTCGTCGTCGCTAAAAAGTCTAAAGTTTAAACGCTTTTGGCACTTTTTTGAGACTTCGTTAACATTTTCGTTGATATTTTTTTATTTTATGGGTTTTTATATATATTTTTTTATATATATTTTTTTATATATATTTTGTTATATATATTTTGTTATATATATTTTTTATATATATTTTTTTATATATATTTTTTATATATATATTTTATATATATATATTTTTTTATGTATATATTTTTTATATATATTTTATTTTAACAGTTTTTTTGCGGATTTGTTTTATTTAAATTTTATTTTCTCGATGCGTTGAATTTTTTATAAAAAGGCCAAAAATATATACATTCATATATGTATAGTAATTTAAATACAGTGAAATCGATTGTATTGTTCGAATTGTTCGATCAATAATAAGATTGACCTACGAAAAGTTACTGCTCTTCCAGTTGAGTGCGACATAAAATAAGAAAACAACTCGGAGCACTCGGCTGATGGGTCTCACAATCGAGCTTCCGTTTGGTAATCTTTGTTCGCCCGAAATCGCTGGCGGAGCTCGCTGACTTTTACTGTAGAATCATCAACACTCTTCGCAGCTAGACGATTTTACTGTTTCACGATTTTTCGATGCTGAAGTATACAGTATTATGTCCTATTCAGCGTTTGAAATTTGCTATAAGTTTCATTGTTTTCGCTTCTACTTCTGCTTCTGAAAAAATGGGCAGTCGTTGTCGAAGCAGAAGTCGAAAACGAAAATTGGCGACTTGCGCAGCGCTTCGGCATTCGACAATTTTGGAAGTTTTGATTTTGCTTCACTTCGACTTTCTGCCGATAAGCAGAAGCAACAGCTCATTTTCAACAGTTAGAAACAGTCGAAGCAGAGAAAAGCATGAATTTATAACTTTTGCTGTTTCGACTGATGAAATTCAAACACTGGTCCTATTCACACTGCACTGTATCACTAAGACGAGTCTTGTCGTTCAGACTGCCAATTCCGAATCAGTAACAGCTGTTTTTTGATTTGGTACACACGTTGACAAACTGTGAGAAGTGAAAAAGTTAAAAAAATGCGATTTGAGGAAAAAAATGGATATTTTAGAATCATTTATAATATATTTATAATATATATTTTGGATTCGACGGTGATTCGTATTGCATTGTACAACAACAACCACCGAATGACGTCACTTTTCTTTGTGGTTGTTGTAGAAAGAGATACAAATCATCGTCGAATCACCAGTAATTCGAATCATAGCCCACTTTGAATGGGTATTACATTTCTTATGATTCCTGTCATGTGTTATTGTAATTTATTATGGAGTAATTGATGCATTCCATTTTCATGGTTTCCAAGAGCCGTTTTCGCGTATTATGTTTATAAATCTTACGCTTTAGTGTTCTTTACTGGTGGCGTGCAATATTCAATAATAAAAACTGTTGTGCAAACGGCAAATTATAACGATAAGTCAAGCCAACATTAAATAAAACTAATAAAAAATTTATTTTTGATAAAAAAAGACATACCTGAGTGTTCATTGCACTTTAATTGTTTTATTTATTATTTTCACTGAAAGGTAGATTCTTTTCAAAATCTTTTTTTTGTTACTTTTTATTTAAAATTTTTTTTTGTGGCTACTTATTTATTTATAATATTAAGAGTGCGTCTCTGTTAAGCAAAATGTAGATCCCCGATTTAGTTTCCTATTTAACTGAAATTCAATTTTCTTTGTTTTGTTTTTCAGAGAACTTCAAGACGGTTCACTGAGAGATCACAACTTAATGGACGGTTCGAAAATCATTTTGATACCAAATGTTGAAACTGGACTTTTGGTGAGTGTATAAGCGATCAAGAAAACGAAAGAGAAAAGCGAAAAAGGAAAACAAAAACACCAAAATAAAACCAAAACGAAGAGAAGAAACACTGAAATAGAGGTAGATAAGAATAGTGGTAGTCTAAATATCGAGGAGGTAAAGAATAAGAAAATAAGTTGAAGATTGAATGGGCAGATTGAAATGCTGTGATAGAAAAGTGAAGAGTTGGAGCAACAGGTAAGAAATTGGCAAGTGTCAGGGGAGGCTGAAGAGATTATAGAGAAGAGAGAATAACCAACAGGTTAGAGTTTGAGAGGATATTAAGAAGGATGGAAAGGAGAAGACAAAAGTTTGAGAAAATAGTTCGTGATTGAAGAGATTTTATTTGCGTCATGGCATGTTACATGTTAAGTTCTTGGGCTATTTTTAAATCACTATAATATTTTTTACTCTCTCAAATCACTTCACTCGCAAAATGCTTAATTGTATTTGTAGGATTCAATAAAAGAAAAGGTTAGAGCTTGGAAGAATATGGTAAGGATTGAGCAAAAAACATGAAATTATAGAGCAGGACTGAAAGGCAAGTTTTGTTTATGAATTTTTTTTTAAATTTTTTTTTTGTAATTTGTTGTTGTTGTTGTTATATGAATATCAGAAGAGAAAGAAGCGAAGAATAACAAGAAAAGAGTTAAAAAGGAAAGCTAGAGAAAGCATATAATCGCGGGACATCGTTTAGTCCAATTGAAACAACAGAACCAAAAATATGTATAATCATTTAAAGTGATGTGTCTAAACGGGTTTTTGAACAATGAAAATTTAAAGTCAATGGCAAAACGATTTGATCGTTATTTATGCAAAACTGAAGTTCAAATCTCAAGTCCAGTTTATCAGTTAAAAAATATTTTATGCTTTGGTTTGGATGCGACAAAACAGTTAAAGAGAAACAATCCTAAAAGTCTGTTTCCGAAGGACTTAACTTCGATTCAGAACTAGATATGTAGGTGGTTTCGTAGAGTTAACATTAAGATTACATTAACGGCACACATCTTTTGATGAGTGCTCTTTTGAATTCACCCACGAAAGAAAAGCTCTATAATACATAAGAGCTTTTTAGTTTTGTTTTCTGCTACAGCAACAGTGGTCTGTGCTTTCTTCTTGAAAAACTTTATTACTTGTGCCATTTTTTGGTTAAAAAAAAAACAATACAATAATTCAGCTGACACAATAACCATGCAGCCATGGCACAAAGAAACCATAAATGATGCTGATGGTGTGAGTGAATGAATAAGCGTTTTTATTGTTATCAGAAATGCTCATGAACAGAACAGACGATACCAGAACAAAACAGAGTGATCAGACCATCAACATCAATACCACCCTAGACCGCACACCTCTACAATGGTAAAAGCTCCAGTTTTTGCTAATCGTTAAGCATCAGCGAGAGGCGTCTTTTGTCTTAAGACTTGATCGCTTGAACAAAGCACATCTGCGGAGCACGCTTCTCCGTAAGGGCAACGGCTTTAATTTTCTGTCCAAATTATCCACTTTCACTTGTAAGCAGACATAATTAAAATCATTAAAATTATTAAAATCATTCTCATAAATAAAAGAAAGTTTAAAAAAAAAATAAATTAAAAAGAAATTAAAAACAAATAAATAAAAGAAAATCGACCAAATCAGATGAAAATGGCAAAGAAACAGGCATAAAAGTAAAAATTTCATACGATATTGTCCCACATTTTATCGCGATGCTAGTCGGTGAGAGGCGTCGCTCTGAGGCTAAGTAATTAATTTGACAAGCAAAAAAAAAAAAAAAAAAAAAAAAAAAAACGATTTAAATTGTGATAAATTTTTGTGGAGAATGCCACATGGAAAAGTAAAGATTTCCCTTGCAAAATTGCAAGTTCTACAAATTGAAATTCTACATTTAAGTCTCACTAAATAGTCTGCTCTGGTCCCTACCTACACTTTTCTGTGCTGGTCTGGGCATCTTCCTACACAGACATATTTGACTGAAACGATACCAAAATAATTTTCAAGATTATATTTATCCCGGTCGAAAAGTATGTTAGGAGACCGAATGACTAATTTTCAATAAGAAACGTTTACAATATAGGAATTATCTAGTATGAGACTTTTAGAGTACTTTTCGAATACTTATCAAGTATGAAAGTTTCTCAGATACTTATGCGATTATTCAGAATGGATTGGGCATGTGAATTTATTGAAAATGTTCGATTTTCTTCGCATTCTCATATGTAGTCAAATAATCACTATTTGTAATAGCACCTTTTGTTTTTATTAATTACTGTCATTAGAAGCGAAATGCCACGACACAAGCTGCGTTCGTAGCTTGAGTTTAGTTAATATGGCGAGACTTAATCCTCTACTCGGATCTGAAGTTTCTTAGCAGGATATGATACATAAAATGTTCGAATATTTGTTATATACATACATTTAAGACACTTTGAGTAGTTTTAAGTACCAGAATTGGAAAAAAAGAAAAAATAATTTTTGTATCTGTGTGAATGACAAAATTTATGCATATAAAATAAAAATGAATGCTTAAATATTTGTCAAAGTCGCGTTTGGATTATAAAAAATAACTAATAAAAGGTATTTTTTCATTTGGATTTTTTTTTCTCAATGTTGTGAGACAAGAATAAAATGTATCTTTGAGTGCCGCATGGTTGTATTTATTTTTGGTACTGGTAGCCTGCTTTGCCTGCATTTCTACACAATGACATTTGTTGAAATGAAGTGATGACCAACCGCTTTGTTGTAGCACAGCAGCGATAAACAGAATTTGCAATTACACAAAAGACACAAATTGTTAATTAGCTTTTTAAATATGTATATTGTATCTCCTTTTTCGATTTTGGGTTTGTTTGTTTTTCGGTTGGGAATAACGCCGAAAATGCGGTGTTAAAATTTAAATAAAGTACAGTGACACATTGCTGTTGATATGTGTGTACTCGTGTTGAAAGACTGAAATGCAAAAATTTTGTTTAATGAGTTCTGTGGCTTGTTAGATATACTAACCTTGGCTTAGTGTCGTTGATCAATCGAAGCTTCATCATCGTTATAAATCAAAAAATATCGATGATAGTCCAGTGCTGCAAAAGTCGTTACGTTTCGCCCCTGGTTCCGGAGGTACACCAAAATCATCTGGTAGTCGTTTCACAGCTGCTTCATTGGCGACCAATGTGATTATCTTCTCGTCCAGGTAGTATGTTGCCAGTAGTTCATTGTGATCATAAAAGGCGCTCTGAAATCGATACTTCGATAAGTTATACATACATACATATATATTAGGTATATAATGTATGCATTGAATGTTGAATGCAATGCACCTTAACGATTGCGGCTCGCGAAGCATCCAACGCAATGAATACAATCGCACGCGCCGCTTCGACTACGGGCAGCGTCATTGTGATGCGCTTGGCCGGCGGTTTCGGTACCATTGAGACAGCTGCTACTAACGGTTCGTCTGTGGTTTTCAGTTGTTCCTCCTTTTTCTTACTGGCAACTGGTCTCTCGATTACTGGTTTGCGTTTGTGTTGTGTTAATAATGGACTACCAGGATAAAGCCCGCATACATGGCCATCAACGCCAATATTGAGCAAAAGCAAGTCGAATTCGGGCACTTGTGTTTGTTTTAAACCAAAAACTTTACGAATTCGACTCTCATACTCAGTTGCGCAATCTGCCAACGATAAATCTGTATTGGGCAAAATGAATTGATCTAAATTCAGTAGTAACTCTTCATTTTGCAAAACCTTGCAATTGTATTGTTCAAATACAGAGCTGACACTCGGCTCAGTGAGTCCGTGACACTCATCGCAGAGAAAGATACGCCACTGTGACTTATGCGAATCGATGAGGGCTAAAGCGGCGGCAATAATATCAACAATAATGCCACCTGAAATTTGTTGAGTGTTAGAATGAGAGAGAGTACTCTCTTGTATGGTTGGAACCCGTACATTTTTTCCAAACTCCATCACTTACCGCTTACTCCGAGAAAAAAGTAGTTTTGCTTACGTTCTTCTAAGGCAGCCGAAGCGGCCGTTTTGATTTGCTGTGCCAAATCCTGGGCGGCTTTTTCTTTTGTCTTTGATCTGATTACAATCATGGTTTACAGTGTTGTAAAATGATCTTTTTTCAAAAGCATTAAAAGGGAAGAGTCAAACTAAGCACGGAAAATTTTAATAAAAAATAAATTAATCTAAAAAAAAAATTGATTCGAACATATTTTGCTGTTGTTCTCGATGAATTTGACCCAAAATTCATGGCAATTAAAACATTTTAAACGTGATGATGATGTGATTGATTGACATCGGCCTTAGAAGCACCTCTCTGTTTATTAGAAGATGCATTTTTCCAACCGTTCCTAACTGGCCATATCTGACTTCTTTTGATTGTTGATTGGTAAGTAAAACAGAAGTTCAATTTAACAGAATTTTATTAATAAAATTTTAAAATAAATTTTAAAATAAATAAATTTTATTAATAAAGAACACTTGTTTTGGAATACTTGTCTTATCGCATAACAATAAAAGTGTGGTTGTTACGGAGTGTTGTGGCGCTTTCCAGAAAGATAAAGAGAATAACTTTTTTGAAGTTGGAATTCATGGTTCATGAATAGTCAAGCAGGGGGACTTGGATTCAAAAGCACAACGCTAATCGAAATTCGAGATCTCGTTCTGATCCATAGTATGGGGATACGAGCTAATGGTCTATATAGGGTACGAAATTTTTAACCTTAAATGGCACTTCAAGAACCGTTGGTTGTATTCGTCTATGTGGTTGATATATATGTACATATCATATTTACGGTTTCGAATACATAATTTAATTTGCCTAACATTTGCGATTTTTTCGAGTACCTAGACCATCGACCCATACGATTTTTTAGATTATTTCTAGCGAATTATTAATACTTCTAGCTTATTCATCCTATTGCTAATTACATATATAGGATTGTCATGAAAAACTTCACTCTTGTTCTTTCTTTGTAACGTTACCAGTAATTTGAATACTTTTAGGTGGAAAGGAAAATCAGACGAATAAAAATAGAAATCGTTCATTCTTATATGAAATTTTTATGCAATTTGTTCACATTTATTTACAAAACCCTGGAAATATTCTTGTAGTTTTTATAGAGAATATATTAGTCGTTTTCTTGGAATTTGATTATGATTAGTGTTGCTGTTTATATCGCTTTTTATATGGCAGATAAAATATTACCGTCCTTATGGCTTACTAGTAAAACCCTCGTATTCACTATAATTTCCAGATTAAAACAGTTTTCTGTAAAAAGAGCAGTCATGGCGCTGATAATTTCCTATCTGATTTCGTCGATGTTATACGACGCTCATATACAATACAACAGCTGCTGAGCAGTGTTTGAAGAGGGATCAGGGACGCTTCAGAAAAATGATGTAAATAGTTGTTGGATCATTCCAAACGATTTTGTTGTATTGGAGCTCGAAAAACGCAGTCTTTAGTATAAGGAGCTTGCATTAATTTTGGTTAGTAACATCTAATGGTCAAAATTCGAAGTATCAGTGTAAACAACTGACAGACAGCTGTCTAATTCGCCCAGGAGAGCCATCCACATCGACACCGAAGCCAAATGGATCGATGGTTGGATTGGTGCCAAACCACGATCGTTCTTTCGACGCGGTACTGCCATGGTGCCAAAACGGTGTAAGAATAATTCAAACTGTGCTGGGAAGCCATGTGTTCCATGTGTTGGTATCCTAGTAGATATATTTAGGATATATAGTATATTTTGTGGAATTGAAATGCTTAGTCGACCACATCTGAAAATCGATTTTTGTTTTACTTACAAAACATTGTCAAGTTTTAGTAATATCATAGTAAATGCATCTTTTATCACTTATGTATATACATGATATGCTACTACACTACCGCCGCTCCAACGAACTTCACTTGCCAACTTTGTTGAGATGCTTTGTTTGTTTGTTCAGCTGTTCGCCGAAAAGCGATAAGCGGTGCACTCACTCACTCAGAGACAGAAGTTCTTTGTTGTGATTTAATTCCGTTTTAGATTAGCGCCGTAAACAAAATACGTTCAAAATGCGTGAATTTCTTTCCACAAATCACGCCTCGCATTATCTTCGGAATGTGGTCTCTTTATGACACCTACAAGTGATGACGACTAACTGCTGCAGTAATCGCAGTAAGGTGGTTCTGCAAGAGGACATATCTGCCCAACCGCACAGTAGTGAGCTTCACGCGTAGTTTGTATCCTCAAAGTCAGCACTCAGGTCGAAACTTTTCAATAGCTCTCAACTTTAATAACCGAGCAAGTTCCTCAATGTTGGCGCTGTAATTAATCGTCAGGCTAAAAATAAAAAGTATATGTTTGGCGATTGAAAAATCATCCAAATAAACTAGCCTAGTGCCTTTTAAAGCGATGCAGAACGGGAGGAGCCACGATGGCCAAACGGCTGCAAAGATCGCATCCTGTCGAACTCTACCAAATCATTTTAATGCTCTCCCTAATTTTGTCTTCCCACTTACTAATTTAAGTTGTATTGTTAGTTAGTTGTATTATATATGTATCTACATGCATACATTTCAATTGAGTTGAATCGAATGAATTCTGTGCGCACTTCAATTACGCAATCTAAAACGCCATGGCTCACGCTCTGTACTCATGGCTCACGCCCCCCACAAAGCATCGCTGCCGCGGTCGCAACCACTTGAGTTTGACTGTTGAAACTAGTAGAAACTGCTTGGCAATAATGAATAAGCGCCGCCTTAGCGAGATTTCATGTGGTTGTTTTTGTTGTTGTTGTTCATGATGATGATTATTTGATAAGAAAAAACAATTTTGTTACTATTTGTTGAAATTATATTGTTGTTGCTGTTGTTGTTATTATTATTGTAATTATCACCAAACACAAAAGCAATTTGCAAAATGCCATTCATATAATATCGACGATGCTAATCAATTGCAAATTGGGCAAGAGAGATAGTGAGACAGTGTGAGAGTAAGATTAGTTAAATGTTTGGTTGAGAGAGGGTGAAAGATTTCAAAATACGATTTCATAACACTCCTCATAATCATTAATATCAACGTTATAATCATAATCACGGTCTATGCTTACTACGGCTTAGTCTGGCTTAGTCGTTGTTGCCAGTCAACGATGGAAGAGTTTTTATTTTGTATTTTTATTGGCTTTGTTTTTGTGACGTAAGTAGCTGACCTTGGTACGCATTTCAAAAGCGGCTTTATAATACGAGAAACCGCAACAAAAAAAACTGAATATAAAAAAATTAACAACAAAGTCAACAATAAGAAACCCCAAACAAAATTGCATTGAAGTACAGTCAAAAATGCTGTTGCTGTTGGTTTCGGTTGTGATGATCACCAATGTGATTGGCTCAATTTGCGTTGTCTTTTGTTCACGTCGTTTTGTTGTCATTGTTACAATTTGTGGCTAGATGGCGCTTACTTGTCTCAAACCGGAAAGTTTGCTCTCAAATTAAACTTTGCTTTGTCGTTTCGCTCTCAGCATCGACGATGCTGTTGGTGCAGCAGTTAACTCGTGATGCACTCCCCCAATGGAGTGTCCAAAAACCTATATCAACTTGCTCGCGGACCTGACACTTTACGAAATGTCTGCTAACCTAATGTTATGTTGAAGTCTAAACCTTATGTTAAATTCGTTAAATTTACAACTCTTGCTTGCACCTATAATTTATCCGTTAAGCACAAATAAATTCAATTTCTCCAATTTCTTAATCCTACAAAGAATGGCCTAAACAAAATCCTTTGTATCTCGAAATTCTTGTTAAGTTGAAAACTCGTTAACTCGACATTTGTAGCATTTCTATTGAACTTCGACTTATCGAGATTCTACTGTATATATAAAAAAAATGTGGGAAAAAGCGTTTATTTACCTCTGCTGACCGTAATTTTGTGCTTTTTTTTAATGTATATTACCGCACGAAATTGATAGGCAAAAAAAAAAAAATCAAATACATTAAAAAGCAAGAGAAAGAGCAAAGCACCACGCTTATGTATGAGCAAATATTTAATTCTAACTCGGTAGTACGTTCTATGTGTGTCATCATTGCGAATTTTAGAAGGGCGTTGAAGCGTATCTAAGCTTGGTTGATCTAGTTATAGTATAGTATACTATGTAAATACATAACAAGTTTACATAGCGCTTCGCTCCACTTTTTGCAGGTGTTGTACCTAAAGTTGTCCATTTTCTAAGTATGAGTTGCGGACAGGTAATGCTGTATTTGATGAAGGTTGGGTTATTATCGTTAAATAAAATTTAAAAACAAAAAAAAAAACAATAAAATTGCAGAAACTATTCTTTTTGTGTGCGTACAAAATATGACGTTTTTTATTGCTGGTCGTTCTCTACGTATGATTTCATGATATTTTTTGTTGTTGAATGCATTAGTAACCAATGCATATGTTAATTGTCGTTGCTGACGCTATAATAAAAATATTCGTATTGAAAAGAGACAGAACAAGTAGAAAGAAACAGAGAAACATATGAATTATACAATAAAGAATAAACAATTCGATTAGCAAATATGTACATATTTGAAAAAAAAATGTTAAAACACAAGGAGGAAGAAAAAGCATGTGCTGTTTGTTTTTATTGGAATTTTTGTGCTCTACCGGGCAGTGAAGGGGTCATCGGAGACTATATATTATTGATCAGCACGAGAGGGCGATTTGATTTAAACACGTACGTCAGTGTGTATGCAAACTAGTCTCTCAGGTTTTGAGCTGAATTTTTGCATTTGTAATACAATCGCTGTACCTACATTCAGCGGAGTCAGTCGTATATGCCAATTGGGTGGGGTATAACTTCTTCTTTTGTGACATATAGAGCTGTAGGATTGTACCTTCTTTAATTTATTTATTATTAATCTTATTATTTTTTTTAAGTATTCATTACTTCATAGTCGAATCGTGAGTGAAATTCTTGCCAGAAAACTCTGTACTCTGTACTGCCAAGGCTAACGTTATTTCCTTTGTTGAATAATTATTGTAATTTGTTATTGTTGTGTTTTTGTTCTTATTTTTTTTTTTAATTCGCTTTTATTTAATTTCGTTGACTTTCAAACTTTCTCGTTTTCAAATATTTTCATTCGGTTGAATGTTGTTGGCGTAATTGGCTAATTGAGAAAGAGAAATTGTTGTTGTTGATGTATTTTTTAAAATATATTTTTATACATGTTAACAAGCAAGCAAAGTTGCGCCATATTCCCCAACACCAACTAGGCCACTTTACATACCCCCAAACTAACAAATGCAGCGCGTCATTTAATTTTTAAAGGTCTGGGTTAATAAATCATTTTCAGTTTTGCCGCTGGTGCTTTGTGTTTTCTTTTTAAATTTTTTTTGTATTTTGTTTTTTTTGTTTGTATTTTTGTTGTATTTTTTTTTTGTATTTTGCGGTTACACACACCTCGCATGTAGTGTATTTTTTGTTTGCGAGAGAGAGACAAGCGGCCGCGTAAATACTCTCACGCGTTTGCTTGTCGTCGTTGGACTCTTGTTTTATAAGTGATTAAATAAAATTATTATTATGTTTTTTTTTTTTGTTAGTGGATGTTATTTGGAGCTGTCATTTTTTGCAGCGACACAGTGACCCAATAAATTCACTTTAAACATTTCGTCATTGATTGCTTTCGACGTTCTTATTTCGAATTTTCTTGTGCCTCCTCAGGAGATTAAGCTAAGGTAGCATCACTGAAACACTGAAGAGAGGTATAAGAAACCGTATGCATACAATATTTCACCAATTTGTTCGCGATTCCTTTTTATCGTGAATTTCTGTTGGTAATAGTCTGTAGCTAATAGTAATAGGTGTAGGAACAGTGCGTAATGAGCTTCATCGTAACAGTATCGAGTAAGCTCAGGTACCTAACGCTTATTAAATCGAAGCTCGCATCCCTCGTATTTCTCCGGTCCCAAAGAGGTATTTAAGAAAAAAACCCGCTAAATGTCAAAATTGTCAATCGTCATAACGGCACGATTAGATGAGTCGCCCACAATTATTACCATAGGTAATATTGCTAGTTTAATGTGCTCCAAACATTCGATGGTTAAAATGGCTGGATTACATTACCAGCCAGGGGTTAGGTGGATGAGTTGTATGTAGAGTATGCGACATTGTTAGAGCGCGTACTACATCTTAGTCATAGCCGATATTATGTTTTTTATATAGATGATGAATAGAAAGTTTGAAGGAGAGGCTTGTGCTTATTAAACGTCTTATTATTCCGATAACTATGCTTTTATGTATTTTCTTTCTTAGCTATCTGTATTATTTAGGGGTGTTCCCGAGAGTGCGGTCTTTCAAGTTTTCTGGGCTTTTTTTGCCGTTTTTTTGCCCTAAAATTTGCTTCTCATTGTGCATGGCAACTGCATAAATATATTTTTGCTTTTCCTCTTCCTCGCTATGACATTCTCATGCGCACATTTGAGTGCTGTCGCGTCCACATTTTTGTGTGTGTGTGTTTGACAATAGTCATCAGCTTCCGACTGTCCGTCGTCTTTGTAATTCGCTTGCTTTTCACTTTACCGGCATTGAATCACGTACAAACAAGCAAGCGATTGATTTTTTTTTCTTTAATTTTTTAGTTTATGATTTATAAATAATGATAGGCTTGAAAATTGCAAACAAAGAACGAAGTCGCATTCTGCAGTCATTCACTTGCCTGGAATTTGTTGTTTGACACCTTTGCTCCGCTCGCTTTCTCAGCGGTTTTTAAAGTCAGAACAGAAGAATGTAGCTAATCAATGCTTAACAGTAGAGAGGGCTGTTAAATACTACAGTGCTTATATAACTGGTAAGAGTTAACATAATTGAGATTAGAGCTGTTAACAGTGTAGGGTGCATAGCAGACAGACTTAGAGACTCGGATAACGAGAGAGTGAGGCGGAAAACCGAACGAAAGGCAAAGTTGATTATGCGAACAGTGATGCCATCAATGACGTTGGAAACGATGTCACAATAGCGATGGCAATATCGAAGTCGATCGTATGTGTAGGCGTTGGCACACACGACGACGACGTCGCTGACATTGACACACCTACGCAAAAACGGATTGCGTGGCAATTTGTTGTTTTATTATATGAGCTGCGCGACGATTAACAAAGAAAATCGCACTAACAAGTGAAAGACAGAGGGCACGGGCATGCAGGCCGGAAATTATGTAAGCGAATGGAATGCATCGTGGTGTGGCAGTGACGATGGTACTTGTTACATGGGAGAGTGCTGCGGGTAGTAAAGTACACAGTATTTTTAGAAATTTGAAATTTCCATACAAGCAATTCATTTAAACACACATTTTTCATACACACAAAACCTACATAGAAATCATCAAACCTTCCTTGCGAATACCCATATGTTCTTAGTAGTAGACAAGAACATCTTACAACATCAAAAATTATTATACATCTTCCTGACACTAATAACTGTTATCATTGCCCTCTTATTTCCAGGCACAACGCCCCGAAAATACGGTAATGCAAGCCCTAGAATCGCTTAACGATTCACAGGTGAACGATTTTCTTAGTGGCAAAACACCGCTAAATCTCAGCATGCGTCTTGGTGATCACATGATGCTTATACAGTTACAACTAAGCACTATTAATCCAGCGGCTGCAGCAGCTGCTGCAGCGGCCGCTGCCGCAACAAACGCCTCGTCATCATCATCGTCAACTCCATCGTCGTCATCGTCGTCGTCGTCGCTGTCGGGGTTGTTGGCATCATCAACGGTATCAGTGGGAATGGGAACAGGAACGGGAACAGCAGAAGCAGCAGCAGCAGCAGCAGCAGCAGCAAGTGCGACGTCTTCATCAAATCAACAAAAGCCGCAGCAGCACCAACAACAAGCGACTTGTGCGGCAAAGGTTGGTAATGGCGGTTCCCCCGCTGTTATTTCACAACGAGTGCGTGCCAACGGTTTGCGTAGCAACGGATGCCATAGTGCAGGCATTGGTGCTGGTAATGTTGGTGGTGGCAATTCAGTTGCCCGTCATAGTCATCATAGTCATCATCAACATCACCATCACCATCATCACCAGAATGCTTCCGCATTGGCAGCAGGCACCGCCGGGAGTATGACAACTCGACGGCTGGATTTGGAGCGCGCCGGACCAAGCACAAGCAACACTGCCAGTGTTTTGGCAACTGCAGCAGCAGCTGTTGGAAAAGGCGCAATAAAAAGCTCCGATCTGAACTCATTCCTAATTAAGCGTGACTATGAGAGTCTACAGAACATTGTGAAGAGCATAAAGATGTCGCAGACACGTAACGCAGCAGTTGTCGCAAATGCCGTCAACAACAGTGGGCAAAAACCACAACAGCAAGATCAGCAGCTACAACCGCAGCAGCAACAGCAACCCTTGCGTGTGAATGGTTTCAACTCGCCCGTGACGGCTGTTGCAACCAATAACAATGGTAAGAGTGTCACAGCCACGAGCAATGCAGAATCAGCGTTACTGGAACAATCGCCCATAAAATCGCTATCAAATCTTGTCTCGAGTCCTATTAAAACGAGCGCCATTAAAAACATTCCCATTGCCAATGGTAATAGCAGTTCCTCCTCACCAACCAACACCACCCTCAACAGTGACGCTGGCACCACATCTAGCGGTTGTGTTTCAGCAGCGGTAATTGGTAGCACTGATGGTAATACAGCGCCAACAACAGTTAACAATATTGCCGCCCCAGCTGCAACGGTTTTCAATTCATTGCCATCGTCAAGTGGTTGTCAACAGGATCCGATTGCCGCTAAGTTGACTTCATGTTTGTGCACACGTCTGCCGACACCAATGGCCACATCGACGCCCCCACCGTCTATGCTCAAGAATTGCGCTGAGCCCGGTTGTTACACACGTGAGACATCCACCGGTGGCAATGCAAGCGATAGCGCAATAGGGAGCAACATTAATAGTGAAACAACGATGGCAACAGCGACAACAAGAAACATAGCCGCCTCGACATCCGCTGCGGCCGCCATGCCATCAACCTCGAATGCTTTGCTGCATAAGACAGCAAACAATCCGATAACACGCGTCAGGCATCGTCATCATCATCATCACCATCATCATCACAACTACCATCACGCTTCGCCCGCCGCCGTAATAACGGCTGCAGCTGCAGCAGGTGCGAATACAGCATTGACGACGAAGCTAAATGACAGCGGCATTGTTAGCGACGACTCCACAAACACCAGCATGGGCGCACTCGCAACCACCACCAGCAGTGAGCTCGATGACTCTGGCCTTGCCATCTCCGATACACGCACACTGGCCGAGGCTTCACGCAACTTAACGCAGACATTGCGCAAGCTCTCCAAAGAGGTATTCACCAATAAGATTGATCTCACTGCGGGGGATGAGACACCACGCAAAAGCGGCTCCGGTGCTGTCATAGAATCGATGAAGAACCATGGAAAAGGCATCTACTCGGGCACCTTTTCTGGCACGCTAAACCCGGCACTTCAAGATAGATATGGCAGGCCGAAACGTGACATATCCACCGTTATACACATACTTAACGATCTACTAAGCGCCACGCCCCAGTATAGCCGAGGTGCACGCATCAGCTTCGAGGCGCCCGGTTCTAGCAGCAGCGGCGGTACATCTGCCATTGCCAATGGAGGTAGTGCAGGCAATGCACTTCATCACAGCAACAGTGCTGCTAACGGTGGCCGCATCAAAACGGTAAGTGAACTGTCCTTCACCGAGAGAGAGAGGGAGAGAGATAGGATTTTTCTAATTTTTTTTTCTTCTATTTTGTCTGTGTTTAACATAATCACCCAACCACAGTATTCGTCAAAGCATCACAACTGCATAAAATGCCAAAACAAAGCGCAAGCTCAACAGGCAGCAGCAGCGGCTGCAGCAGCAGCGGCAGTGGGTGTTAATTGTGCATACGGCGAATGCAATGGTCATTACATAACTAAGACGACCACAACCTCAACGGTGGCAGCCGCATCGGCTGCGTCAACATTATCACCAGCGTCTGCATCGTCGTTGTCATCATCCTCATCGAAATACAGTTGTTGTCCACCACCGAGTGGCAGTGGTGTCAGCACAATAACCACTGTTGCTGGTACTGCTGTCCACGGTAACACTCACGCCAATGCCAATGCCAATGAACGCAGCATTTGTGCCTGTCTTTATCGTTACGTGAGCGAGACCGGCGAGCGTGAAGTTGAGCGCATGTGCAAAAATTGTCTCGTTGACATGGAGAACCATAAAACCAAATCCAAGGTGGAACAATTGCGTTTAGTTATGCAACAGCGTAAACAAAATCGTGAAGCACGGAAGCTGAGGAGTGCGCCCTATGTTGCTTCAGCGGCAGCAGCGACCGCAGCAACAAGATCTACTGTAACAGCAACAAAAGCAAAGACACAGACTGATTGCGCTGTTAATACGAACATAGTGAACACCACCTCTGCCGGTAGTGAAATCGTTTCGAATGTCAAACAATCATCGGATGGCATTAAGGATAATGCTTCACTTGCAGTTGCAGCAGCAGCAACTACAACAACAGCAACAGCAACAGCGACTGCAACGGCAACAGCAACAGCGACAACTACAGCAACGGCAACAGCAGCAGCGGCAACCGCAACAACAGCAGCAACAGACCCTAACGGTAATACAGCGAATGGTAATGCCGCCGGTGCAATGACCACTGCAGCGACTGCAACTAGTACGACGACTTCCACGCCGCCAAGTGAAGTCTCGCCAAATCATATTGTTGAAGAGGTCGATACCGCGGCATAAGTAAGCAGAGCAGTATGAGGGGTGAGCAGTAGGAAAGCTCGCACGCACTTATAGAGCGACAACATTTGATCAACTGACAAAAAAAAAAATTGCGACACACGTACACATACATACCCCCAAACAAACAAACATACACACTTCTAGCGTAACTATACAATAATTATCGACAACAACAACAACAACAACAACAACGCAATTTCTTTTGTCCTCTTTAGCATTTACTAGTTTTATTAGATTTTTTCGTTAATATTCATAAATTAATTAATTAGTTGATTGGTTGTTTACCCGTTTAATTAATTAATTGATCAACATTGAATATCATGCTTAACTGAATATTGTATCCTATAATTTTTTTTTTCAATAATTAATTAATACTAATGTTTATAATAATTCTTGTCGTCGTCGTCTGATGCGCGAGTATATTTACAATTAATTATGTTAGCGACATTGACCGTGTTACTTAGCGTGTTCGTAACAGTCTCTGTTGGAAGGACCCACCCAAATTGAAACTTTAACAAATTTGTTATTGGGAAATTAAATAATAATGGCCAAATTTAAACAAAATAGGAAACAAGAAAGCGAATTTGAGATTTCCAATAACAAGAAATTATATATATTATAAAAAAGTGTTCATTATAAAAAAAAATCAATTGATTTGTGTCTTAGTATTTTTCTTATTTCCATTTTTTTTCCCCAATGAAAATGTTACATTTATGTTAAATATTATGCAGCAGAAAAATTTATGTTTGTAATTTTTGTTTTGGCTATATGAAATGTTTAGAAATACTGATTAAAAAAATAACCAATAATTTAAGAAAAAGGAAAACTGTTGTAAGGAAACTTTTGATAAAAAAAAAAACTTTAAAAAAATGCATTAGAAAATTAAATTAATATTAGCAAAATTTGTGTTTTGGCGTAAACTGGGCAATGATTATGGTCAAGTTATATGCCAAAACGGTATTAGGCAAAGTTATAAAAATTATAAAAAAATGAATTTATCATAAAACTCTGTGGAATTAAATTGCAAATTTAAATTTAAATAAACGCAAACATCTTTCAAAAGAATAAAAGAAAAGTGAGCAAAGTATCCAAAAATGTATCCAGTAACAATTCAGATTAATATTTATATGCTTTCGAATACTGAACAATAAGTAAAAACCAAAGCAAACAAAAAATTGTGAAATGTTATATAAGTATGCACATAATTTGAAACGTCACTGTAATCGAACCGCCTCGTACAGAATATCAATGAAGGTGAGAAACAGAAGGAGAGCAACAGAGACAAAGCGATAGAGAGCGTATATGCTTAAGCTTAACAGTTGCCTCATTTATACGAAGCTTTAATGTCTCCATTGGAATTGTCAATAGAAAACTCAAATGTATTTATAATTGAGCAGCATTTTGTATTAAAATGGCCGGACAAGAGCAAGTATCGCAGTGCAAATAAGAAAATGTGAGCGAAAGCACGCATCTTAGACGATTAAACGGTGATTAACATTAATTTCGTTTTTTGCCAATAATCGAGATAGACTGCAAATAAAAATATGCACATAACTAAGGCTTAGTAGCGCTTAATTTGCATTGATTATTTCGATACTCTAACACACGTAAAAGTTTCGTGTAAGCGAAGTACGTGAATACAATAGTGCTAAAATAAAAAATCCCGATAGTCTCAACATGGCTGGCAATATATTGAAGCGTATTTCAAGCTCAGTCAGTCAGCATCAAGAGATCATAAGCCAAGGTCTCTGCTTGGGCGTTTTAAAGCAGCACTTGTTTTGTGTCAAAGGCATTTGCGTCACATTTTTGTATTTATTTTAATTCAATTTAGTCGAAATTCACTATTTTATACAACTACTTATAATCAATGAGGAACAACAATGATATTGTTTAGATTATTTCCAATGAGTTTGAAGCAGCAAAATTATTCTTCTAAAACGTACAAAAAGGCAGCCACTTTTCTTTCTAATTTTCGCCGCAAATCGTAATAGGTTTTTAATGTAATCTTATTTTTTTTTTTGTAGTGTTCCTACTGGCTTTAATTTTATACGCAAATTTTTTTCCGGCGTTCATTTGTATTACAAATTATTTAGTTTTACTCCCATGCTTACTTTTTTTTTTTTGTTTGTTTGTCATATTATTTAATGTTTAACCATATAATTATTATTTTAATTTACTTTTTTAAATGAATAATTATACTTTGAGAAACATAGTAAAAATGGTTTAGTTCAAAAGCAACAAATTATTCTTTTCTTCTTATAATTCTTCATTATTTTGTACTATGTTTGTGTCATAAAGTGGTGTCCAATCAACCGGCTTACGCAAGATATATCTAGTAAAAGAAGGATTGCTTAGTTCCTTTGCTCAGGAGCAGCTGTAGCTATCAATTTAAGGTGATTACATCTACGCGATCTACATTCCCACTAACTTTTAACCGAAGGCAAAATAAATATCCGCATCATAGAGTGTTTATTCACTGTAAATTTTAAATAGGCCTAATATACATTGTTGATTTTCCAGTGAACACGCAGAAGAAGCAGCATATACTCTTATTTGGTGTGCAGTTTCACGCAGGTAATAAGATATATCTACTCCCATTAAGAGTAGGTTGTATCAGTGAACTATTATAGACCAGGTAGACTAGCTCCAACGCCATCTGTTTTTGTCCGCAAACAATTCAAGTAAAAGATTTGGCCTGGATTTGGAGTCTACTCATTTGTGCAGTATATAAAAAAAAATTGCAGTAATATAATTTTCCAGAACATCGGATCCCCGAAAGAAGAGCCAATATACCAGTTTTAAAAATTGCGCTATAATCTGCCTGCTTAGAAGAAGAGCAAGTACTTGGTTTGTGTTGTTGGATTACATATGTATTTGATTGAAGTTGGTGGAGTATGAAGTATTATTCATTCCTCTACAGACGAAGCTAAAGATTAGTCACTTTCGTTTATTTGTTTTACGAAATTTTTATAATATATAAATTATAATTTTTATAGTTAATATTTCTATATATTATTTATTTGCAATATTATAAGAGCATTTTTTATTAATGATTTATTTTTATTATTTATTTTTTATTATTATTTATTTTTTATTATTTATTTTTTATTATTATTTATTTTTTATTATTATTAATTTTTTATTATCATTTATTTTTTATTATTATTTATTTTTTATTATTATTTATTTTTTATTATTATTAATTTTTTATTATTATTTATTTTTTATTATTATTTATTTTTTATTATTTATTTTTCATTTATTTTTTATATTTTCTTTATATATAAAAACTATGTGATTTTTGATTTATTTTTTTAATTTACTTATTTTATTTATTTGTTTATATTTTTTCTTATTTATTTCTATTATTGAAGTGAAACTTATGGCGCACTTGGTAGTGAGAAATTGCAATATTACAAGCCGTCGCGAAATGTTCTACGACAGAGATGAAAAATAAAAGCGATTATGTCAGAGTAACTGAGAAAGAGTACACATACGACTTTTATTGAGAGAAACATAGATAAGCTGTGTTGGTGCAGCAAACGTAAATACAAAAACAACACAACAACAGTGACATGCGACACAGAAAACAACAGCAACAACAAATAGCAAATGCCCCTTGTGCAAAAGGTATTAGTTATTAGCAAGACTTAGGAGTCACATGCATTAAGTTACTTCTGACAATGCATGCATGTATTTAAAATTATAAAAATTATGCAAAAATTATGCAATAAACTTAAAATTTATTATATATGCATATGTATACCAAAACGTTGTAATTTTTTTATTTCTTTATACCCTGTACTCATTGAAATAGTGTAACGCATTCAGGCCTATTCAAGTTTCACTTCTGGTAAGCGCTCTCAGTTGAACGGGACTTTTTTATATTTTTTATTAAATTTATTATTTATTAAAATTAATTATAATAAATAACTTGAGATAATAATACTAAAACTAATTTTTTAGCTAGAGCTAGCTAGGCTCGTCGTTTTATTTATTATTTCTTACTATATGTTAATATTTGTATTTCAGTAGCCATTTGTTTTTTCGTTGTTATTTATTTTTAATATTTAGTTATTACACATTATTTTTGATTACTTGTATTATCATAAATTTTTTACTATCTAGTTTTTGGTATTTACATTTTATTTTTTATTGTTTATTTTTGTTTTTAAAATTTTTTCGGGAACTAAGGCCCTTTTATCGCATTGTGTCGGACAAAATATATGTCTGTTTATATATATGTATATATATAAATTTGCTGCGAATTCAAGATTACACACTTAACGATTATGTGCCAAGTTTTTGAATAAGTAAAGAGAGGTGAATGTATAAACAGAGAAGCGCCACAATACAATTAGTAAATAATTCAATATATTTAAACTAAAATTAAAAAAAATGGAGCACAACTCATAAAAAATGACCAATATTAAATATAGTGAAAACTGTCTTACATAAAAATATCTAAAATAATTTTATAACAGTCGGGTCTGTGTAAACTTTTTGTGTAAATGGAAAATTATTATAGATAAAATTCGAGCTCGAATAATACAAACATTGTGCAATTTTCTTTTTATAAAAACTAATGAATTATTTAATTAACTAACTTAAGTGTTTGACAAACCAAGCGTATTCGTATGTAAGTAAATAAATTTTTTTCAGTGTATGAGATAAAGTTATCGATTTTATAAATAAATGGTAAGGCATGACATCACTGGCCTTGGAATTTGCATGTGCACGACAGATGAAGTACAGAATGGCTACACTCAAAAAAATTTTTGTTTGCAAAATTGGAAACGTTTCGAAGCAAGACATGGTTGGACATTCCGGCATATCCCTGCAAAAATTTCTAACAAAGTACAAAACCTTAGAATATAAAAAAACAACAACAACAAAAAAACGAAAAAAAAGAAAAGGAAAGTATTTTGTTTAAAATTTTCTTCCCAGAAAAAGGGAAATCCCAATCTTTGCTGAATTTTTATTTTATATATACTATATATATTTTAACATAAGTAAAAAAATTAGTTCAAATTTTTTGATAAAAACAAGTAAAAAATTATTAAATGATTATTTAATTTACTTTGTGGTGTAGTCAAAGAAGAAGGCCGAATAAGAAAAATTATTAAACAAAGATTTGGCAATTTACATATTAGAACAATTTTCATATAATTTAAGAAAACGTTTGGCAAACTTGAACTTGATAAATAGAAACCAAAAAATAAAGCTGTATGAGAAAAATCTCATGTGTACACAAATCCATACACACGACACATGCAACAAAGCATATAGTGCATAAGAAATAACTGAATGCATAAATATTAATATGAAACATAAATAGCCAATTGTATGTGACGTGAAAGCAAAACTTAATTTAAAAGCTGAGTAATTAAAAAATAAATAAATCCTAGACAAAGAGCACTTTTTCGAGCGATTAGCGCGCGGTGAGTGGTAATAAAGAGTAATAATCAACCATAAATAAATAAACCAATTTTAGTAAAAAAATAAATTATATGAATCAAGCAAAATTAAAGGATTCAACAAATGTAAATGTTACTTAAAAAAAAAAAAATTATAAAATTATAATATAGAACTCCAAGCTACTACTTCAAGTTAAAATCGGACAATTTTTTCCAATACAAAATGTGCAATGTAAAAAGAAGCTGTAAGAATCATATTATATCGAAAGCCGTGACTCAATTTATCAGATATGAAAAAAAACTAAATGCAAAATGGAAATATATAGAAAAAAAAATTATCCCAACCATAAGTAAAAAGTAATGGGAAACTGATATAAAAAAAATAAAGAAGCAAACTATTTGTGGAATCTATGTGGAATCAATGGCTAATGTGAGCATGTGCGAAAGATAGAATAAATAATTTGTTTTTTTTTTAAGATAATACAATAATAAAATTCAAGCGAAAATGAAACGTGTGGAAAAACAATGTAATATAAATGTTGCCGTCTTTGTTGTCGTCACCATAGTTGTCGTAAAAAACTATGAATTAATAAAAAGTAATAATAAATAAATAATTATGTTTATCAAGAAGAACAACAAGAACACCAACTACAAGAAACATTAAAACAGTACATATGAATATTAATCGTCAATAAAAAATGATCAGCGATTCGAGGCGTTGTGCTTTACTTTGGTGTGTTGGATGGTTTGCTGCGTAAGCAGAAAAAGATTTAGTGTTAACCGGACTGTTTGAACAACAAATTGTGTGGCGATTTACATTTTTGCTCGAGACTGAACGTATTTTTTATCTCCTTATCTCTTCCTTTGTCATAAAACACAGTAAATAAAAGAAGTACGCGTGTAGTTGGCGTACCGACTTTTAACGGCAGATAACCTTGCCATTGTTCTTGTCTGTGGTTGCCAGGAATTTTCGTTTGAAATGGTATATCTGAAAAGCAGAATATTTTTAAAGAAGGCAGATTATTGATGCCGAGCTGTAGACACTCTTCCGTCTGTTTGTGTGTATTTAACATACATATCAACGGAAAACTGATTAAACAATATTGAGATTTTCGTACTCTCATACAATTTCATTCAAAATATTTGATGGAATATACCCACTTTCCCGGTAGACTATCGTATCAAAATTCATATACAAACATTCTCCATGAGACATTCATATATGTACCAATTTTCATGATGTTCGGTCGAACGTTGTAGCAGTCTATAGGCTTCAGACAGATAAAAAACAAACAGACAAACACCCATTTATATATACACTAGCAGACCCGGCAAACGTTGTTTTGCCATTTATAGTATGTGGTGAACGACCGAGTCATGCGCTTGCCCTTTATAGTGTAGATTATAGTTTTAATGCTTTTGCGCTCTTGTAGTTGTTTAAAAAAAACTTAATACTAAAAAAAGTATACCCCCACCTTCCTACGGTATCTAAATTTTAAAACAAAACAAAAAACTCAATTAGTAAAAAAGTTACGGGCAGCAGAGTGAAACACAGGCATTGTGTCATTTTGTTTTATATATAAAATCGAAGAGTAACGTATGTCAAACACTTAATTGATGTCAAATCGGCATTCTTGTTTCTTAGTCAATCACTCGCTTCGTCCATGCAATGTAATTTCAACTTAATGTTTATGCCAGTGGGTTGTGTTATAATTGCGGTAGCTAAGTGTTTGTTTTTTATTATATTTATATTTATTTATTATTATATACCAAAGAGTATATAAGATATAGAGGTTATATTTCTCCCTTAAATTTTGTTCGAAAGATTCGAACGTCGTCAAAATACAGTTTGTCAAGAAAGTGTTTTGACACCATAAAAAACATCAATATTTCGATGTCGATGGAAAAAGTACTTTTATATTTTTTTTTTACAAATTTTTTTACTGATTATAATTTATTAATTTAATTTAAATGTATGTGTATCAAAAAGTAGCACAGCTTTAATTAACAAAGAAGCAGAGAAAGAAAGCAGAAACCAAAAAATCTGCTATTTTTGAGTGTTAAGAAAAGGTTTTGCCAAATTCCTTTTGAACTCAATTTCGCACTTTGGAATGCATATCCGTTATAAGTTGTTGAATATTTCTTCTTTGTGCTTATGTTCGTCATTTGGTGATGAAATATTTTAATCAATTGCAATGGTTGCAATTTCGTCATCTAATAGTGAATTTCTTGCGGTTAACATTAAATATTGAAGATGCCTGGACGAAGAACGACATTTGATGTCATTCAGTTGGTTTAGTATAACCAATAAATTGCAAAAAGTATCCAATAGATAGCTGAGACTTTCTCTTTGACTAGGCAAACAGTTTATAATATTATTAAGGGAGCAAATAAATTAAAAGACTTTAACTTAATTCATCTCATGGCCGGCCAAGCAAATTATCTCAGCGAGCTGAACGCCGTTTGGTAGCAAAAATCCAAAAATTTGATTTTCCCTTGCTACTGAATTCTAGAAATTGTGTGGTGTTACCGTTTTCCATGAAACGCTATGACAAGCTCTAAAAAGGAACCAGCACTCTTCGCGAGTTGCCCGAAAAAACAACTGCTTTCTGCACTGCATGTGAAAAAATTCTTCACCTTCGATTTAATGTATGTAGACAACCCGGAAAGTTACTGGGATAACGTCATATTGTTTGACGAATCAAAAATTATGATGTACTATAATGACGGATCCAAAAAAATGTGGCGAAAGCCGTTAAAGTCATTAGAAGTGCAGAATGTCGTAGCGACGGTAAAATTTGGAAAACTTTCATACATGGTGTGGGGGTGCATATCCAGTAAAGGGGTTGGTGAATTAGCTTATGTGGAGAATATGATGGATGCTCAACAGTATTTGAATATTTTAAAGTGCCAATTAGTGAAAAGTGCAAGCAAATTTGAATTCATTCTGGATAACAAACCAAAATTTAAATTTTACCAAGACAATGATCCCAAAAATAAAGCCCATTTAGTAAGGATGTGGCTGCGTTTTAACATCGGAAAAGAATTTCATACGCCAGCTAAGATGTCTTGACCTTAACCCAATTGAAAATTTGTTGGCATATTTAAAGAAAAAAGTGGCAAAAAGGCAATCAACAACGCGAGCAGCCCTTTAAAGTGCAATACTGGGGGAATGGGTTCAACTTCCAAGGGATTACGTCTTGCTTAAACTAGTTTATTCCCGAAACGACGTTTAAAAGCCGTGGTAGACGCCAAACATATACCAAATATTAAATTAGTTTTAATTGATTTTTTTTCCCTTTTCCTTCCATATTCTTTTTTGTAAAAACATTTTCTTGACACGCGAAAATAGCAGTTATTTTGGTCCCTTCTTTCTCTCTCTGCTTTTTTCTTAAAACTATGCTACTTCTCGAGATATATATGTAGAAATTCAGTTAATAAATCATACTCAGTAAAATAAAAATTAAAAAACCATATAAGTACTTTTTCTCTATTTGTACATTTTTATCCGCTGTGTATAGTAGCATATTTCTGTTGTGTAACGTAAGTTGAATAGTAAAGAAACAAAGAAAAACACTGATATACTAAAATCAGCGAGCATCAACTATAGTGAGTAATTAGTTATTAAAAATAACTTTAAAAAATGAAAAAAAAAATTTTAAAAAATAGTTAAATAATACAAAAATAAAATAGTAAAATAATGGAAAATTAAATAAAATAAAATAAAATAGTAAAATAATGAAAAAAATAATACAAATTACACATGATAAGATTTTGTATTATGCCCGATTTTGCTAGGCGCGCAAAGAAAAGAATAACAAACCTACACAATTTTATGCACCCATGCACCTATACATACACAAAAAACTCGAACAATGGCACGCTTGTGTTGCTTGACTTCGACTTCTTCGCGACTTCTTTATCTTTCCTTATATTCGGCACGGAAGAAAAAAATGATCGGTTTTCTCTGTCACTCCTTTCATTGAATATACAAATAACTACTGAAAGGACCTTACACATTCATTGGGCGCAGCACTGGGTTCAGCATTAGTGTTTTTAGTCATTAGCTTTTCGCTCATTGTGAATGCCAAATTTACAATTTCGTTGAAAATTTAGTGATTGCGATGACTAAAAATTCATCACAAAAATTCTTTGATAACCAAGTCATCACATTTTAATCAGATGTTTTCCGTTTGTAAACAAAGTAATAAAGACACAAATTTTAAAGAAAGTAATTTGAGTGTTGTTATTAGTTGCTTTGAAAGTGAAATGTAATGTAAATTTATAAATTGAATTTTTGTTTATATGTATTTATGTTCTTAATATGTATTTAACAGATGAGTGGAATGTAGAATACGTTAATTGTTGGCAAATTATTTAACGCAGAAATGAAAAAGGCTATTTGTAGCAGCTAAACGCCGTAATTTTACAAATCTAGCATCACTGCGTTCAGCAGAGACAAATCAGTAGTCGATTATTAAGTCAGAGAAAATGATGAGTGATGACTTCTGCTGAACGCGCCCATTGCTACTGTTGTCGTTGGGTTTACGCAGCGTGGGCCATGATAATGAGGGGGTGGTGTCTGTTGTACGAGCAAAAATAATGCAAAATCACGCTTTGTTGTTGCGTGCGGCAAATTTATTTTCTTATCTTTCCTTATGTTTGCGGAAACCCTCATGGTTTGTTTTCGTTTTTCAACAACTATCATTAGTTTTATAGGTTGAAATTCAAATTCAAATTCAAATTAAATTTTTCCGCTGAGCTAGCTCAAAAATAGGAATTTTTAGTTATGCACACACTACATATATTCTTAGAATTTCGATTTTGAAGAAATTTATTGTGTTAAAATTTTATATTAATTATTTAATTATTAAAAAATCAAGTAACTAATTAATTTATATTATATTATTATTATTAATAAATTAATTAAATTATTATAATTAATTATTTTAATTTTAAAAGTAAAAAAATGTATAATTCCTGTTTTAAAAATAATCACAATAGAAATCAGGGCACATGTCCACAAGTAAAAATAGAAAAGAAATACAGCGCAGCGCTTTGGTTATTCAGCATCATAGTGTTACTTCACAGTGACCAAGTGCGAATTTGCTGTAAATTCGATGTTAATAACAGAAATGTAAAAGTAAGAACTTCTATATCTTATATACTCTTTGGTATATTCCACCCAGACGTTGTCCAGCTCTTTAGACTATTATCAAAGAAAATAAAAATTTAATAAATATACAAAAATCAAGTATTTCAATGGTGTGTTATCAATAAACTTGAATAAAATTGAAGCTGTGAGAAGGAAAACCTCGTCTCCTTTCAATTTTCCTTTGAGTATCATCACATATACCGCATTGATCATCAGTTTTTTTATAACCAAACCGTTCCGTTGCATGGAAGAAAAAAAAAACCTGTTTCGTGAACGACGAACGTTCGATTTGACTTTTTAAACTTTTTATTATTTTTCTTTGACAGGCTTTCGATTTCGAATTTGACATACTTTTCAACGCCAAACTGATGAAGCAATATTGATATAGTACGAAAAAATTGGATGGAATTTCCCGACTTTCGTGGGCTTTTTTCTATATTTTAATAGTTATTCTGCTATGCGGTGGATACGAATTCAAAGAATCAGAGATCATTAACATCGGTCCAGCCGTTCTTGAGTTATGAGTGGTGTAACCCGACTTGGTTTTATGTATATAGATTAATATTTAAATCGATTCGGGAGAATGACTTGCCTACCATTCACGTGTTAGCCAGCGTTTATATGAGATGGCGTACAATTTCCACGATAGTTGAGACATCAGATTTCTTGGGGCCCAGGGTGTGCATTCGCAATGGATCAGTTGAAATGGTGTAGCGAGTTGTCAATGTTTGTTTCGGTGTCAAGTCTTATTTTCATTCATATATGGGCGCTGACATGCAAGTATTTTTTAGACCTGAGCCAACCAGTTTTCTATCGTAAGAATGAGAAAATGGTCGCTTAATGTGAGCTGCTCCAGTAGATGAAATGTGACTGGATTTACAAGTCTGATGAATGCTCGATATGGGTTTCTGTTGAAATCACACTTCGAAAGATGTTGCGAATAACTGCGCAGTCAATTAGATAGGCATTTTTCTTCGGATCTGCTAGCCAATTAGTAGGCTTTCCCGGAGAAGCAAAGTCCAGTTTTCTGTTTCAATTTATTTGGTGTTGTAAAGTTGTTTTCTTTTAGGATTTGTAATTTGTGCGCACCAGTGTGTGTGCTTAGCAGTTAATCATCTGTTGCACCTGCTGTGTCTCGTACAACAAACCGACTGCTGCTACTTATTAATATAAAGCCAATTAACAAAATAAGATCCTTTCTAAATATTAAGTTTCAACTGGTCTTCCTCATGTACTCTGTTTACATGTACTCATGTACTCTGATTACATTATGTAATGTAATCATACAGAGAAATAAAATTCAAAGAATTTTTTTAATGGGTTGCTTTTGTCGTAACCACTCGTGGAAAAGAATGAAAGTTCGACTACTCTTGGAAACCTTGATAACCGGTGACAATAATTAGAATTTGCCAGTCGTCGACTAACGTTCATATCGTACGGT
The DNA here is from genome assembly GCA_035041755.1 of Cacoxenus indagator. Taxonomy (NCBI): domain Eukaryota; kingdom Metazoa; phylum Arthropoda; class Insecta; order Diptera; family Drosophilidae; genus Cacoxenus; species Cacoxenus indagator. Next base: position 1,091,842 of record JAWNKX010000244.1, on the reverse strand, counting down.
TGTACTCAGTAAACTGGGTTCTTCTTTTTCGTATATCAGTTCAAAACAACCGCGCGATTCTTGTAGTCGCCACTTTTTTTTTTCGTCTCGTATTCTTCCACACACGTAAAAACCTCAAAACTAGTGAATCATATCAGCATGCTCCCGGGGCACAAAAAATATCGGGGACAATCGCTTTGAAGCCCTTAGCGACAGCCCCAAATCAAAAAGGAAAAAGCCTATGCCTTTAACAGAAGCCTTCCCGGAATTACCAACGGTAAAACTTCCAAACCCTAAATACATTGTCATGTCCACGGAAGACACTGAAAAGTCTCTCTCAAGCTATTCCTGTTTCGCAGTACACAGAGCAATTAAGCTTATTAGTAACAAAGTGCTGAACATCACCACTCTCCGCGATGGAACCCTATTGGTATTTGTTGAAAATCCATCAATTGATGAAAAATTTATTGCAGCCAAAGAACTGCACGGGATCTGCAAGGTTAAAACCCAACTCCACAGCAATCTCTCAACTCATGCAAGGCACACTGTCTATGCCCCCTACCTTAACAACATTTCTGAACAAGAGATACTCAAAGAACTTAAACCACAAGGTGTAGTAGGCATATATATATATAAGTTTACACGGCTAATCCTCGGCAAATCGGTTCCAACTGGAGTGGTTCAGCTCCCTTTTGACTTACATAACCATCCGATTAAAATTAGTATATCTTGGAGCACAGTCCGCGTAAGGGAATATTTCCCCAACCCGATGCGATGCAAGAATTGCCAAGTTTTGCAAAATGGAATCAACATGCGTAAACTGCAACCTTCCGCCGCACGACCCAATTGCTTGCTCACGTACTCTCTGTGCAAATTGTGCAGGAGACCTAAATACACAGAATCGCGAGAAATACTAAAAATAAAGGTAAAAGAAAAATGCTCATTATATGAAGCAAAAGCAAAATTCTATCAAAAACCTTCTCCACCTCTTTATAAAATACAAACATACTCTGAAACTGCGTCTTTCAAAACCACCTCCACCGACTCTACTTTCAACCCAAACGCAAACAACGACGACATCCCCACTACATCTCTAAACGCTTTACAACCTCTACCTAAAACTCAAACCTACTTAAAAACTGTATCTCCCATAACTACCCCCGCCACATAATATAAAAAGAACAACTGAACAAAAACACAAGCAACGATGATGTCCCCACTACCTCACTAAACGCTAATGTAACAAAACTTACTTCAAAACAAACAACAAACACGCACCAATCCAACGGTAATGGAAACAACAAACGCTGCAAATAACAGCACTTACAACTTCACTTTAACCAACCAATTCACAAAAACAAGTCAACGCTTCCTTTTCTGACATAGAGAATGACAATGACAATGACTTTTAAAATCGCCTAATCTTCTCCCCCGCCTCGCGTGCATTCACCGACGCAATGACTGGTCCCATCGAAGGATCGCATGGATTGTGAGGCGGGGTTGGATAGCGGGCTAAAATTAGAAGAGAAAAACTAGTCAAAATACCACAAATTAATAAACTCTCTTCGATATTCTAATTGTGATGCTCAAACCCAACTGAGTGTAACATAAAATACTATGCTTACAAATATTATAATAGTCTTTCTCTTCTTTTGAATAAAAGTAAACAATATTAACAATTTACACATTCAATTATTCTCTTCACCATAAAAAGCACAAATCACAATCACAATCACTCACCTACAATAGCAAATAACTATCAAATTATTTTCTCAACTTGCCACATATCCTCTCCAATAAGCAGGGTATTGCCGTATTGCTTAGAAGAGGAATTGAGCATAAAGTCATGCCTATTCAATCTAACATTGCAACTGTTATTTCTAGCTGTTGAAATAAATATTGGGCGAAAGTTAACCATCCTCAATATGCATTTTCCCCCCTCCCCATCATTTACTGGCACTGAAATAAAGAATATAATTAAATCATTTTCGACGACCATCACCCTAACACTCGGGGGAAAACCTTAGAGGACGTCTTCCTCACAGAGAATATTGCTATTCTTAATAATGGTCGCCCTACTCACTTTTCCACCGACCATTCTTTGACAAATATCGATCACGCACTTTGCTCTTACTCAATTCTACCCCTCCTGACGGCCAACACTTTAGATAATCTTTATGGCAGATGTCCATCGACATAGGTTACACCAACTATAAAGTTTCGCGCAGTAGGTTTCTAACAGGCAAAGGCAATTGGCCAATGTCTTAAGCTATTCTTAACCAGAGCTCCTCATCTTCACTAGTATACGATAAAATCAACAAAGAATGTTCCGTCCTAATGAAAATGATCCGGTCGGCTGCCTATTTAAGCATTCCGCAGACAACTAATTGTTGAGCAGGGAAGGAAGTATCCTGGTGGAATCATAACTTAAGTGTATCATCTAAACGAAATAGAACCATGGAAAAGTTCATCTCTTATAAAAAACGGCAGCAGTATTTAGAAAACACTGTAGGGAAGAGAAAAGGAAGTCATTCATAAAGATAACCGAATCCATAAGCCCACTTACCCAGCCCAGAAAAATATGGTCAGACATAAAAAAATTGCATGGATCACATACTCTAACTTCAATCAAAGTTTTAATTTCAAATAACAGGCCCACATATGATCACAGAGATATTGCTAATGCGTTTCCCATTCTTGGTCCAAATACTCACAAGATTCCAACTTCCACCCATCTTTCACCTACTTTAAACAACACACCCGAAATTCTTCTTACATTAACAATAACCTGTCGTCGATGGTCATTACCTGTACAGACAGTAAAAGTACTATCAGTTCTGTCAGAAATGCCAATAACAATAACATAACTATCTCTCAGCTATCCGAAACGACCTCATTGAACACAACCATATTAAGCTAATGTGGATTTCCGGTCATGCGAACATCACTGTCAACGAACAAGCAGATGCTCGCGCTAAACTCGCTCATATAGATGCGCTACATACTTTTGACATTCTTCAAAAGGCTGATATTATAAGCAGCTAAATCCAAACGCCATACCCAAACTACTCCGCTCACCGCGATGCAATCAAAGCTTTTATCCGCCTTCGTCTGGGGCATACGTTGATTACCCATCAGCATTTGCTTTCCGGCTCCCACAATAATCTATGCCCCCTCTACCAAGAGGAAGCAAATATACGGGAAAAAATTAATTCAGTTGTAAAAAAAAATGCAGTTCTGCTCCGCTTTGAGTTCCAGTATATCTGGTGTTATAAATTCTCTTTTTTAGTGTTGTGTTGCCAAATTATCTAGGGTAAGTCGAAGCATTTGTTTTTGTATATAAGATTTTTCCTCTGCACTACTGGTCATACAGTGATATAAATGTTCGATATCGCTGTTCTTTCGTGTGCGCTAGGTTTGGCAGTTAATTTCGGATTTTTTAACGGATTTTGAATTGGATATTTTGATCTCCTCACGCTCTTTGGCTGCTCGTCAGAGGTGACAAAGGATGTATATGGTCACAAGGACGTGCATGGACCGTGACCGCGTCAGTTAGCGTAGTAATCTGGTGAGCCGTGAAGCAGATATGCCGCACATTGGCTACAAAAGAGGAAGGAGAGTCCAGAGATGGTAGACCCACTGCGTGTTCGGGCAGTGATCTTAGTTTTTTTGTAATATCTATTTAATTTCAATCTATTACTTAGCTAATTTTTATATATTTTAGTAATTAATTTGGCTGTTGGCATGAAGCCGTATTAGGAAGGCGGTTTTGCACATTCGTATAAATTGTGCATGCAAAGAAAATATATTAATGTACGTTTGGTTAAAAAAAGAAATATTGCGGACTAAGATATATGTACAAACGGCATCCTAAATTTCAGTTGAGTTCACCGGAGAATCCTCATGGAAGCGCTTTCATCAGGGAACCAACGGGAAAAACTGTGAGTACCTGTTGTTTTTTTTGTCATCTTAAGTTGCATAAGTCCTTATATTTTCTTGTTGTGTTCGATCTGCATCCACAAGGTGCGTTTCGCTTTATTTTTGCCGTAATTACATTTTATTTTTTATTCTTTTATTTTTTTCGTTTGCACAATTTATTCTTTTAATTCGCTGCACATATTTTTTTGCATATGTTTGCAAACATTTATATATATATTGTTATATTTACATTTATTATATATATTTTATATATTATTATATTTTATTATCAATTTACATACATAAGAACATATTTTTCCATTTATATTTTTGTTATTATACTTTACTTATCATTTTTTTTCTGATCACAAGGAATTTTCTTGTATTAGGTGAGTTATTTCTGAATTAAATATTGCTATAATTATGTTCACTAAAATTGGTCGTAGTTATAATTGAAATTTTGGAGTAATTTCCTTTTTATTTCTACCACATGATGCGCGTTTGGTATATCGTTTTTAAAAGGGGTCATCGGGCTAGGAGTGTTTAGCATGGATGATCTGGTAGGGTGGGCGTAGTGTTGCCACAACAACATCAGTGTGCAATGGCAGATGCGCAAGTGAATCTAGTTTCTTCTTTATTTCTTTATATCTTTCTTTCTTCCATGCACGCACTAATTTATTGAATAATTGCGGTAGCGAGTTGACACTGCTGGCGTATCATCTGCGGCCGGAATCTTGCATGCGCCCTCGAAGCCAAGAAAACACCTTGTGAACAGTTTTCAGTTATATGCTACAACATCTCCTTTTGAATTGTCAGCAAACGCACAGTCGCCGACGTCATTCTCAGATAGCCTTGATGAAACTCTTGGAAAACCCAATCCCAAATAACATTAACCTCATCTATAACTTTCTGAAATCCAACAAATTATTAAAACATATATAATATAATATAATATAATATAATATAATATAATATAATATAATATAATATAATATAATATAATATAATATAATATAAATATAATATGATATAATATAATATAATATAAATATAATATGATATAATATAATATAATATAATATAAATATAATATAATATAATGTAATATAATATAATAGGATATAATATAATATAATATAATATAATATAATATAATATAATATAATGTAATATAAATATAATATAATATAATATAATATAATATAATATAATATAATATAATATAATATAATATAATATAATATAATATAATATAATATAATATAATATAATATAATATAATATCGGGCCGAAGGCCGCGGCAGCCAGCTTTTTAAGTTTTATTAACTTATTAAATAAATAAATAAATAATATATAATAACATTATTTAGCCTAAAAGCTTAGAATTTTACAATTTATTACTTGTACCACTTACATGAGGCTTAAATTCATATATGTCTATAACTGAAGGCCCTGGCAGCCAGTGCTCTGAACTTAAGTAGATTTACGAGTTTATGGTTAATCTATGTATAGTTTATTGACAGCCGAATTCGCCTTCAAAAGGATACTTTATAACAGGTATCGCTTTAAGTAACAAAACAAGAATGTTACCCTGCCCCGCTCTGAAATAAAACAGCCCATTTTGTCGTATAGAAGTTTTACCTTAGCTTTATTTATTTATGCTTGATTTCTGGTTTGCTCCTGTTGTGATTTTGTTTTATGTTTCCATTATATAGATTTGCTTAATATAATTTTCGCGGTTGAATACTTTTGCCAATATTTTGTCTTCTCTCAGTTGACGTACTCTTAGCATTTTTTTCTTTAGTACATATATAATTTTTTTTTATTATACTGTGTTTTCCACTAAATTGAACCACAAAAAAAAAATTATATTTATGACTAGATATTTTTGTTGCTCTGCTTGTTTTATATATATGTGTTTGTTTCTGCTATAATGTGATATCATTTTTGAAGTTTCTTTTGTCTTAGTTTTTGCTTAAATTTACAAAACATCAAATAAACTTTTATACTGGTTTTTTAAGTAAGTATAATAAAGTATTTCAGCCCTTGACTTTGACAGACTTATGTCAGTGGGTTGAATTTTGTTAAATTTTTTAGTAGAGTCTTCTACGCTGTATTTTATTTTAATGTCGAGAGTACATACATACATAATACACCATTCTAGGTACACATTTAGAGCTAAGACATTTTCTTTTCTTTAGCGATTGTAGAGTTTTGAGGTCGTTAAAAAGAAAAAGAATTGTTGAAGCGAACAAACACAAAAAAAAAATCATAAATAAAATAAAATAAATTAAGTAAAAATAAAATAAATAATAAATATGATATAGAAAAAATTAAAATTTTAGTAAGTCTCTAAAAAATAGCTGTATAATATATATATTTAATAAAAATAAAGCAAACACCGTAAATTGTAATGTAAATAAATGGACATTGTTACGACACACTCTGCTGCCATTCAGCAAACCTGCTTGTGCACCCTACAAAAAACTGAATGGCTTCAACATGTCCTTTTCATATATAACAGCATGTCGTTAACAAAAATAGCATACGTTTGAAGCAATTCAATTTATAAAATTTATGTATTTTCAATATGTTTAGCTCGGAGTTTTTTAGGTTCTTAGCTACTCTGCTCTGCACGATTCGGTTCTCTTGGTTTTAAGACACACCAATTGAAGGCAAAGACCTCATTATTGTTTAGATACGTGTAAAACAAGACATCGTTTACATTCATTTCATATTTAGCATTTTTAAGATTTCAGTTTCAATAAATATTTCTCTTAATTTCATTATACGTTTAGTTATTTTCATTGTTTCGTAAATATATATTTTCTTATACTTATATATGTATATTTTGTTATTGATTTACTTTCTTATATAGTTTTGCTAAGCGAGTATTTTACATAGAAATGCATAATTTTCTGCTTGTTTCAAATAGTATAATTTGTGGACGAAAGTGTAGAGTGGAGATAAATCTTTTCCAGTGCACAGAACAACAATAATAAAATAAAAATAAAATAAAATGAAATAAAGTGTAAATTCAAAAGCAGCACTATATAAATTTGAGAAAAGTAAATAACAGTTAAGTGAAATTTATTATATAATTTTTTGTTGGACTCTTTGAAGCAAGTTTCAATTCGTTATATAGTTTAGGCTTGCGGCATATACTCAATAATTTTATATAGAAATTAATTTTTTTTAAGGAATCAAGTTATGGACATATGTTTTTGTTTGGTTTTTTTTTTTTTTAATAATTTAATTCGCCAAAGTCGGCTTTAGTTACAAGTCATGACTGCAATACTTTTCAATCAGCGCGTTTGTGGCTTCAACATTTTGATGTAAGTATATATTTTATACATATTTTTTGGTTATATAAACATATAAAGCTTTTGATTTCAAAAACAAAAAAAAAAAAATTTTATAAGTTGTAGTATTTGAAAAAAATTAATTATATATACATAATATGTATGTATATGCAATAAAAAATACAGTGAAAACTCTCTAGCGGTCGGCGATAAGTAAAATAAATCCAACGCTCTTGAAATCACACGATTTATGTCTGTGATTCGAAAATAAGTGGCGTAAAAATTTCAGCTTTAAAGAAACCTTATTATGCAACAGTTAAAATTTTAGTCATCGGTTTTTGTTGACAAATGTATATTGAACGCTTAGCACTCTTATCTATTGTATATACCATAGTCGTTTCTTTGGATTGGACAAGGACATATGTCTATATGTCCGATGTTATAATATAAAACTGAATTTCGGAGGATTCGTGTTCTTAGTCAATTTTCCACTCAAGAGGTTGGAAAATAAATTACAACTCAATGCTCCATATATTTTTTTTTAACTTTTTGAGAGGAACGAACTCTAGTTAGCATTCGGCTTTTGCAAACATCTTAAATATTTTTTGCCCATTCAAGACTTGTTGTGGTTTTGTAAATCGAATGGTTTTTGTGTGATATGGCGAGTGATTACACTGCCGCTACTACGGAACAACAATGCTACTCACCGAAGACTTTTAATTTGTCTAACCATAAATAATACAACGAAGTTTATGGAGATTCTCGTGGTAAGAACCTAATTTAAATTGAATTAAAATGAAAAAAAAATTTATTTAAGTCGATTTGGTCCTGTTCTACAATCTATCGCTGAACCGAAAGAGAATGTGATTTCATTATAGAATGGGGGAAAATCTGCCATAATATATGTATTTGTATAGGCCATTCTTTGTAGGATTAAGAAATTGAAGAAATTGAATTTATTTGTGCTTAACGGATAAACCACAGGTGTAAGCAAGTGTTGTATATTTCACGAATTTAACATAGAGTCAAGACTTTAACATACCATTAGTTTAGCAGAATATCATGATTATATTAAGCTCAGTCTATGTTAAAGAAAATAAAATAAACATTCGCAGAGTGTCAGGCCAGCGATCAAAGTGATACAAATTTTCCGGCTCTCCATTGGGGGAGTGCATTATAGGTTAAACTTCTGCAATCACACTTTGGGATCAACAAAATTGTTTTAGAAATGAATGTACAATTAGTGGATCTCTGAGAAGACTTTTTGAAAACAACCATAGGGTTCATCATAAGAAAGAAATTTTGTGTGCGTTGGTGTAGAATTTATGTGTGCCCGAAATAGAGTAAATTAGTTTTATAAAATGTTAACCTTTAGAAGTAGACTCTTCACTGTACTTTTTGTTTTATAAATTTCTGCTTACTTTTTCTCTTTAACCAATTACAGTTTACCATGTCGAAATAGTTTAGAGACATTTTCGAAAATTCTTTACGTGGGAAACGTGCAAGCTGTCGTATTGTGCTATAGCAAGGACCGATTGAAAGTGAGCCGGTTGTCATAAGGTTGATCGCAAAAAATTAGTGCGATTCACATGAAGAAATGGTCATTTGTGTATAAACCGAAGTCAAAGTCGAAGATTTTGCGTGCTACCAAAATCGGTCCAAGTCCTTCCTTTATTGTATACTTGAATCTTATTGATTTCGTGTACTGTTTATTATATTATTTAAATTATGGGTTATAATTGTATTTATGTGATTTTTTCTTGCTTTCTCTAATATGTTTTCGCTATAGTATATATCATATAATTTGTTGTTCTTTGTTGCTGTAACTAAGCTAAGGACGTTTTGCAAAAAGGTCATCGTGTTCATTTATTTATTTTTCGTTTATCGTTATTGATTAACTGTTATCTTTCACTTGTTGCAAGCACTTTTTGTTTGCATATCCTTGCGTCTGTCAAGTGATCCATGACTGTTAAATATTACTGTCAAAGCTTATTTAATTAATATCTAAAAAAAAAAAATCCATTTAAGCCTAAAGCTACTTTTACGTGGCGTAAAAAAAATATTAATACAAATGAAATCTATACAATGTCAAAATTGTTTTGTATACTTTTTTTAGTTGACAATGAATTATTCAAATATATTTTTATGCTTATTTCAATTATGACTTTGCTATGGACTTATTTTTTTTTGTTTGTTTTTGTTTTCGATTAAGCTGAACGATTTGGTTTTTACATATTCTTAGTATTTTTTCTTCACTTATGCTTAAATATAAATCGGATTTTCCTGGCCGGTTAATAAACGGAACATTGATGTCGGCATAGTTTTCATGAGTATCTGTAAATTTTTTAAGAATAAATATTATTAATTGTATACTACAATAATAGTAATTGTTAAATACTACTGCTATGCCGAAGGCTTAATACTCTTCAAGAACAAGGTATTTAATAAACATAAATACGAATAGCTACAAGTATGTCTGTAGCCGGGTTATGCAGTATAAGGGACTATAAGAGTCTGAATACAGAATTCATTCCTGCTGCCATTGTCACCGTCATCCATTGATTCATAAAGTATATAGCATCCAGAACTCAAGTTGTTATTCACATAAGTATTATGAAGTTCGGTTAGGCTGTTAAGATCGATACATAAAGGAACTTTCAAGAAGCACTTATCCAAATTTTCCTCTTCACTCCCATCTTCCTAAAATTATTTCCTGGGAGTAGGAATTAATTAATTAAATTAATAAATAGTAATTATTAATTGTATTAGAAATAATTAATGTTGGCCCAGCGCCTTCCCTTCGCCAAATGGCACCACAACAGGGTCATGTGGCCCAATAAAACATTTGGTCATGTTGTTGAGTCAGGTTCACCATCAAAACATATGAAAGGAAAAGCTTTGTCCACCAAACCACAGATGGCAGTCTCATCGGCTGTACCCAAAAAACAACTATCATGGTGCATGGACTGGCAGTGCGATTAGCGAAACCACTACAGTCTCGATTATCAAAAAATTGAAGAGACTTGTGGGAGTCCATATGCTCCCTAGTGGAGTAATGAAGTACGATAAAAAAAAGTTTCTTTAAGATTGACGTATGATATGTATGACGTCTACGCCAAAAATTGTTTTGTGTTGAACTGAACCTTGTTTTCAATAATGATGTCAACTCACCTCGCCCACAGATGTCGCTAGCAAATTGACAATCTTCTCATGTGGTACAGCCACTACACTCTGATTATTGATCTCAATTATGCGATGACCGACTCGTACGCCGCCACGTTCAGCGATACCACCGCGCAGAAGTGAGCAAATCTGTAGCCACAAAAAAAAATAATATAATAAAAGTTAAGAGTTTTGTTGAAAATTTAGTGAGACCAAATGTGTACTTACTACACCATTCTGTACACTGAAGCCCAACTGATACTTAGTCTCGGGTCTCTTGATCTTAACTTCGACGACGGGCGCGCAGGGCACAACCGTAAACTTGACGACGGTTTGATTTTTAGTGTTCTTGATGTACGTCTGACACGTAGATAGCGGAAGTCCAACCAGACTCAGACCATTAATCGCAATCAACTGATCACCGATATTCAATTGGCCGCAACGCGCTGCAGCGCCTGATGACATCAGATTCGCAATGACGACAGTTGGCAGCATCGAACCCCAACCGCTTTCGACAATTACCACGCCCAGGATTTCGCCCTTCGCCTTTGGCACGACAACTTCTTTTTGCAATTCCTTCTTAGCGAATATCTCGAGTTCATCACCGAAAATCTCCTGACTATTGAGGACTTCCTGGTAGTCCATCTCCTTGACGAAACGATGATCTTCGATGCCGTTTGCCTTCAGAAACTCCATGTAGGCAACCTGAAACGCTTGACCGATCGATTGTGCTATAAATTGGGCCTCGTCGCTTTCAAAGACATGACAGATCATTTTCGGTGTGCGATTCGGTTTTGGTGCGTCGTCAATATCCTGTGGCACGAAACGTCGACGTGCCATCAACACGACAAGATCACCAATATCGGCAATGTAGGAAATGGTGCGCAGTGCATGATCCATCATGATCTCTTTGAGATCCGTATTGAGTACCATAATCTTCTCGGTCGAAATAAAGAGATCGACTTCGGTGCTTGGCTGTACGTCCCCATCAGGTGCCTGGGTGAGGTATGGTTTGCGATATTAGTAAATTTCGGATTTCGGATAATGTCTAACGACTAAATTCTAATGAGGCGATTCATATTTTTGGTTTTAATGATAAACTTTTTTTTGGTTTACAATTTTCAAAATTTCAAAAGCAAATGCAAAAAGTTGTTAATTCGAACAAAAGCTCAAGATTGTATGAGAGATTACTACTCACCAGGCAAATAAAAAGTAAAACTAATTTATCTCAAACAGTTATTGATTACTTACCAAAGCCTAGCATAGGTTTTTGAGTCGTTTAGATGAATTTATTTATTATTATGTATTTTTTTTTTTTGTATTTTTTTTTGTATGGTGATTAATTGATCCATTTCAAAGTGTGTAGCGAAATTAGATGCATGAAATTATATAAATCGAGAAGATATATTTTTTATTTGGTATTCACTAATTACGACTTGATTTAAAATGAAAATGTGTAGTTCTGGGCATTGTAGTGGGAAAGTTATGAAAAAAGTAGCAAACATTTACTGAAGTTTTTATGAGAAATGTGTGTACGAATTTGCATGAATTTGAGAGGGAGCTTATTTCTGTAGTGCAGATTGAAGACCTCAAATATCCGTAAGCTCAAAAGTGTACTTTGTAGTACTAATATGAAAAACATAAACAGGCCAATTATACCAAGTTGTCAATGCTTAGGTGAAGTTCCTTATTCATTGTCGTAGCAAAAAGAATAAAAAGAGGTATTGCTTCAAAAATCCAACACGCCGGGCACTGTCGTTTCTAAGCGAAATTTGCAGGACGAATCGTAATCGTTTCTGATTCTTAAAATTTAATTTATTTGACCTTTGGCTTTAATGAGAGTATGCAATTATTAAAACTACATTTAAATAGTATGATGATATAGTAGCGTTATCAAAATGCTATGCTTATGCCTAATTTTGCATATTGTGTGTCATTATGTAACTATACACAGTGAAATTCCCCATAGCATGACACCCATCGTAGCAGTGTTTTTGGTTATTGGAGCGTCCGGCTAAGGAATTATTTTTTTTTATAAAAAAATTAATTAAAATGTTGTGTCGACGAAATTTGTCCGGCTGTTGGGGCTGTCCGGCTATGGGAGCTTTCGTAATGGGGAATTTTACTGTATATAAAAATAATCTATATATTTATAACGGTGTATTGATATTCGACCCATTTTTACCCGTTGGATAATTTTCAATATTCAATTCATACCAGGCGAGCGTAGTCGCGGACGGAATCTATACTGTTATATAAAATTGATTCTATGGAAATTGTATGCAACGATTTGGCGCAAAATATACTGAACCGACTTTAATAATTTTTCTTCTAAAACAACACATTCGCACTATAGAAGACACTGCCACTGGGAAACAATTTTTTTTTTAGTATTAAATATTTGCAAAACTAGTGCAAGACCAAGCACAGCAGGTTTTGTCCGTTCTTTCGTTTGAATTGCTTTCTTCGGTCTCTTCTCTTTGTATATGATTTATACTAAGAGACAATATATGAAAGCAGTGCAACGCCTGGTAAAACAGCTAGTCTAGTATGAAATAAAGAGTAAAGGCCCAAACAGAATGGTGTTACTTATTACTCTAGTTGTATTAGTCTGATTTGGCCAAATAAAAAGTGAACAGAATGCGTGTTCAGTAACATTAGAGTTGTCATACCATTGAAAATGTCAAAATATGTTAACATATTGTCACTACCCTGCGCCACATTCCCAAGGGACCCCCGTTGAAGGAGTAAACGAACAGTTATTTTTTATTAATGCATAGAACAACCCTGTGCTTGCCATTTGAGGGAAATACAAAGAGAGAGAGAGAGAGAGTGATAGAGAACTTCAAATAATTTGATCTCTCACGGTAACACCAGAGTAACAAGTATAGTCACAACTTCACATTCTGTTCGTTCACATACAACCAGCTGTATTTGATATTTCGACGAGTAACAACCAGGGTAACAAGTAATACCATTCCATTTGAGTCTTTAAGTGTATTCATGCGGGCGGTCGAATTTCGACCATTGAGCGTTACTAGTATTTGTTTGTACTTATGTAATAGCCTGCTATACCATTCATCCCATCCCATAAAGATAAAGTTTTATAAATTCATTGCTTTGACTTGCGCTTATTCGCGCTGGCAGAGTTCTTGAAAAAAAGTGCAAATCTTGTGCCTTTATTCCTAACAACTAAACACGAGTAAAGTGGAAATTTATATTGGGCTTGTGAATAGAACTTTTTTTGTAGCACACTTTCGAGCTGAATACAGTTTTTAATTTCATTTTTTTGTCGGCATGTCTGATTGCGGGTTGAAGCCAATCGTTCAAACAAGTCAATACTGCAAATAATAAGATAACCTGTAGGAACTTATGTACGCATTACCTTGATCCGTGAGACGGCCTCCTCGGCTTGCATCATACGCGTCGATTTTGTGGGTTGACCCTCGCAGACCAGTTGTGTCGAGCCCAAGTATTTGGCGCGAAAGAGCACACCCTCGATAAGCACTGCGCCGCCTGACGTTTGTGCCATTGGTGTAGAGTAGAGCGGAACATTTTGAAATTTGAAGAAAACTTCGATTAGCTTTAAGGCGCTTGATGCTATTTGAATTATTTGTTTTGTTTTTTTTTTTTTGGTTTCGTCTGTCATCAGTCTGTCTGTGTACAATATTTAAATGTTATTTTATCATGTGAATACAGAGAGACGCAGAAACGCAACTTGTCAGTTTATTTATTTTACAGTACTCGTATATGAATGCATGTTGCGTAATCACGCCTCAGTGAGGGTGAGTGATATTTGTTTAAGTGTAGGGTGTTGATGTGTCGTTAATTTGATAAAGTACATTAAGAAATATTATCTTACAAAGTATATAATTTTTGATAGTTTGTTTTTGAGTTCGATTTGGCGTTTTTTTGAAATATATTTTACACACAGAAACACATATAGAGATTTTAGTTTTTTTTTTTTTTTTTTTTTTTGTAAATGAAGAGATTAATTGGAACGCAATTCGAACGAGGCATGCAAAACACATAAAAGAAAGAAAAGAAACAAATATAAAAGAAAACATATTTTTCCTTTGATTAGCAAATATCTTTTTAAAAGTTGTATATATTAAAGTTGATATATTGAGAGTTACGAATTGAAACGATGATTGTTGTCGTCTGCGGCTCCACGGGCGGGCATCGAACGGAGCACATGAGGAGAACTATGCAAAAAGTATGCAACAATTTTTTAACATTATCGGATTGATTTGAACTTCTCGTCATATGCAGCGTTTTAACGCGTTACTCAGCCTTGACTTGCCATTTAACCAATATCTGCTAGTCCTAATGTTCTACATATACATATACATTTATGGTTTTTTGCAACTTTAAAGAAATTATATGTTTTTATATATCTACAGCATGTATATATAGAAAAAAAAAAATATATATATATATATAGATTAATAAGTACAACAACAATCAACAACAATGAATACGTCGAGAGTCTAAAATTGTTATCGATATCGGACAATATCGAAGCCCAATTTTTACCTTCTTTGCTCTTACTCTTTTTGACTTTTTTCTCGCCGCTGTTGCTGCTGGAGGCGCTATTTGAGCCCGTAGCATTGTTCGGGTTGCCATTGCTACCCTGAATGCCGACACCAATACCAATTCCAATGCCTGTAGGTCCAGTGCCATTGTTTGCAGTCACATTTCCAGTAACTCCTATACCGAGTGCGCCATTTCCAGTGCCACCATCGAGGCTATCAATAATATTGCCTATTGCACCACCATTACCTCCGCCCGTGGTGTTGATTTTCTTAAGAGTGACGCCGTTGCTGCCACCAGTGTCGGTACTTATGCAACCAGAACCGTCAGAACCGCCAGGACTGCCAAGGTTAACGACAGCACATTCGCCGTGCGGTGATTTGATTGGTGATTTGGCGCTATGCTCCGATGACGTACGCGAACCACTAACACGACCACCGATAGCAACGTTCCCAATGTCGTAGAGTTTGTTGTTTCCCGTTGCGGAACTTGCTGTGTCAGTATTCTTGGGCGGTATCGGTGGTGGCGGTGGTAGTTCCGGTGTGGACGACAGTAGCGCATTGTAGCCGTTTCGTGTCTTGGTGCTTGGTATCTGTTGTTTAGGTGAGATTTTCGAGAGCAGTGAACTGCGGGGCTTACGTTCCCATGACTTATTTTCCTCGTAGTAGCCCTGATCGTCGAGACGCTGATGACCGAGTAAACGATCAGTCTCTAAATCAGTGTCGACATCATCTTCATCGGCGCTCAAATTCTTCGAATGATTATCGGAGGCTGATGAGTCAGCCACCGTTTGCGAACTGCCAGTATCAAGATGACGTGATAGCCAAACGGGCGAGTTCATCCCAGAGGACGGTGAACGCTCTTGTGGTAATGTGCGTTCGGGAATCGGTGGTGGCACATTGGCCGGTGTTGTTGACGACGATGCCGCTGGCGTTGTCAACGTAGTGGTTGTCACAGTTGATGGTTGATTATTGCCGATCAAGCTGCGTTTACTTACTGTTGTCGCGCTAGGCGAAGTGGGATGCAACGTTGAGCTGAGTTGTTGGGCTGTGGAAATTGACGTACCACCAACACCAACACCAACACCAATACCTATGCCGCCACCAGCAGAGGCGCTCAGTGGAGAAGTGAGATGAGAATTGGTATTGCTGCTACTACCAGCACGTGTTGTTGCTGCTAATGTTGTCTGCTGCAGTAGATCAATATCGACATTGTGCGCATTCGGCTTGCGGTGTGGCGCCGGTGCAGGTGGCGGTGGTGTCATTTGGACCATATCAGGACGATGGAAAACACCTACACGAAAGGAGAAGAGACCCAATACATCTATTGTGAAGTCCTTGTTTTAAAAAGCAATCGGTACTCACTAATTGAATACAACGAATCCAAATCGGGATCGATATTTTTGAACACTTTGCTGTTACTATTATTGCTCGGGCTTTGCCCAAGTAATTCGCGCTGCTTGACAACACCACGGAGTGTCGGCTCACGTGGATTTGAGTCATCGAGGTATTTACCTGCGCACCTGCTGCTACCGCTATTCAGTCCATTCGACGGACTCTCCGTCTTATGCATGTAAGCGTCGTGCAACAGGTTCGGTGAGATGGTGGTACGACGATCGCATTCCAAATTGCCGCCAATGCCGCCTAAGCTGTCCGTGGTAGAGAGAGTCATATTATTCATACTATTGAGACTGTTGTTTGTTGAGATGCGTTTCATGTCCATCAACATCGATATGCCTCCACCGACGGTCAAATGCTGTTGTTTGCTGTTGCTGCTGTTGTTGCAATTAATATTTGAACTTGCATTTGTATCGGTGTTGTTCTGATTATGTTGATTATTGTTCTCCGTATCGGAAGTATGGCCCGAGGAGAGACCATCCTCAAGGACAGGCATAGCTGATGCATAATACTTGGTATAGTTAGAACATGAAGTCGATACGCCGTTGATTTCACCAGAAAGACCTATTAGAGTAGCGGTAATTTTAAGTACTTTTGTTGGTTCTTAAGACTAATACTACTTACTGTCCAAATCACAACAATTGGAATCATAGTCGGTGGTCTCTGGTGAGTAGCGATAATTATTGCTGCCAGCAATAGCCAGACCAATACTGCTACCAATACCAGCACCGACGGCTACACCACCACCGCCGCCACCGACGCTGTCGGTGCTTAATTGATTATGATTAATGCCATCATGTTGGTCTAACTGTTCACCGCTACTGCGACTTGCCGAGTCCAGGAAGAAATCAAAGTCACGAATTAGCGGACTACCCGTGAAGTGGCGCTGATGATTGTTGTAAATATTGTTTGGTTGTTGTTGCTGATGTGTTATTTGTTGTTGCTGATATTGGTATTGCTGCTGTTGCAATCCAGCGTATTGTTGCTGATGTTGCTCATCATCCGTCTGTTCTGTTATTTGCTGTTGTAGTTGTTGCTGTACCACAAGCATTTGTTGCTGTCGATAATCTGCACTATCCAGTTCAACAGCTTCATCGTTATCATGTGCTTCATTGTTGTCTTCATCGACGTCTTCTTCGTCAGCTTCGTCCTCGTCGTCCCGTTCAAAATTGCTATGGAACTCATATTGAATATCCTACAATAAATCAAAGCGAAAAAATGGAGTGGTGTTAAGTGGCGCAAAATCACACTTTGGATATGAACTGATTACGAATGCAAACGCAGGCGCCTTCGTTCAATGTGCGACTTACAATACTGTCGACATCGCTGCCATTTTCAATGATGGGCTTTTCATCGTTCGAGGGGCATTTGAAGAATTCCTCGAGCACTTTACGGGTCTCCGAGAACTCGTAAAGGTAATCAAAGGTTGATGACTTTGTGTTTAGACCTAATGCATTTGCCGCTGCTGCAACTGCAGCAGTTGTGCCAGTTGTTGTTGTTGCCGCTGTTGTGTAGTTCGGTGGAGTGGTCGACAATACATCCATGACGGCGGAAACGGAAACGGAAGCAGCTGTAGTTCTTGCCGCTACTGCTGTTGGACTGATTGCAGTATTTGGTGTTGTTGCTGCTTTCGTGCTTGGCGCAGTTGTTACCACCTCAGGTGTTGTCAAATCGGATATGGTACCAATCTCCGAGACATCATTACTAGTGTCCTCTGCGTTGTTATCGCTTGGCGACTGCTGGCGTAATGAGGAAATTTGCGGCTGCTGCGGCTGCTGCTGCTGCTGTTGTTGTTGTTGTTGTTGTTGTTGTTGTTGTTGTTGTTGTTGTTGTAGATGTTGTTGTTGTTGCTGTTGCATCTGTTGAAGCTGTTGCACCTTATTTGGTCCGCTATTATTGCTGCTATTGTTATGGTTAGCATTATAGTTACTGAGTAGCATAACAGGCGAACCGGTGCCTAGCTCACGTGGTGGTGATATAATACGCTGTGTAGAGATGTATAGATGCGCAAATTGGATGCTTCCATCTTACTTTGATTAAAGGATTCTACTCACCTGTGGAAAACCAGGGCGCACAGGACACTGTGCTTGCGCTTGTTGCTGCTGCTGCGTTGTCTTTCTTGCCGGCGTCGTGGTCGCTGTGTTCGGTGTTTTTGCTTGAATTGCCAGTGGCTCCAATTCATCGTTGCTCGGCATATTACCGCCGTGTCCTATGCGTCGCGGTGAGCCTTCATACTCTATATAAAAAAAAAGAAACATGTCTCAGTTAACTCTGAGTTACCAAGAGGCGCCTCTGAGCTATCGTGATATTACCAATTATGCCGTGATGCGATTCCACTGACATATTCCAGGCCTTGTTTTCCCGATAAATATTTCTGCACTGCTTTTCATCGGTTAGCCTTCGCACATCTGTTGACTTCTCAAAACATTCTTTCACCTCCTCACGAGCTGGTGTCGACGATGTTGCCGATGTTGTTGGCGCTGTACTTACCACGATTTCATTCCGAGTGTTTACGCCGCTTGGTTCGGTCGTTACACGCAGACCTATTGAGAAAAAATAAATAAAAACAATGCGCAAAATTATTAGTGTTACACATCGCCAACGTAGAAATATGCCGCGCAGGTGAATACCTAACGTTCAGTGTCTTATACCAATTAACAGAGAGCAAATGGAATTGGCTACGTTGAAAAATTGTCTAATTGACTGAGTAACTGACTAAGTGGGAGTCTGTGAGATTGCTGGCTTTGCTGGCTACCTAGCTATTTCTAACGGGCTTATGCCTGATGTTTACTGCGCTTAATACGCACTTATTCGCAACACACTTCACTACGTAAGATTTGCAATTCAATTACCCGCGCTCTGTATGCATAAACATTCACACCTTTTTGCCATGCTATTTCACGATTTTTAGTTAAGTGCGGTGTGGCTCGGCGTGCCATCTTGGTGCGTATTATCTCCGCTTCTGCTCATAGTCATTAGACTGCTAAAGTGTTAAGTAAATGAATAGTAAAGCCAGTAAAAGTGTGCATTCTTTTAGAGTGCATTGCAAGGGGTTTATCTTAACTGTCTAAATTGTTAAGGATGCCTGCAACTCGTTCAGTATTCCATGTAGAACAGGTGTTTATTAAATGGTATTTTTGCGCTTAGCAAGAGATTACCGAGTTCACGCATCAAATGTGTATACCTTCTTCTTTATTTAAAAGTGTACATGACAGTCTCTCAAGCGGCTTTTGAAAGGCGTACTCACGTCTGGTCTTCAGTATTTAAGTCTACTGCGATTGATCAAACAAATCATTTAAGTTGAGATCTTCTATGAATGGAAATACACTGCTTGACTTCATATTCCAGATTTTGTTTGGAGTCACTTGATTTCCATTAAGTATGGATTATCTCCTTGTAGAGGACTATCGACAAACATAGTGGTTAAAAAGACGCAAATAAACCCACGGTGTCCATTTATTTCAGTAATTTCGACTAAACAAATAAGCCTTTTGTTGAGACAATACGAGGTTTTTTTTTTAAATAAGGTGACTTTTTATTTTCCCGACATATATTCATCAATGTCTGTTTTGTTTTAAAATAGTCCTGCTCTTCTGATATGCGCTTCTAGGACTTCTAGCGATTAGGTCTTTATTTCATCAATTGTGGCAAACCTCCGCCCTTTCATGGCTTTTTGTTTATTAATTTTTGAACAAGAGAAAGTCACAGGGGGCCGGTTAATACGGCGGCTGGGGCATGTTTACGGTCTTATTTTTTCCCAAAAAATTACGAATCATTCGTCCATTTTTTGTAAATTGCAATAAATCACCAAAACACAAAAACATATGCTAGGGATATGTCTACCTACCTAATAACATTAAAAAAAATCGAAAACCTATAACACGTAGCCCGAGAACAATAAGCGTATAAGCTTTGCTTTAGATTTGTTTGTCAAAACTCCCTTTCTTACAGATAAGATAAGATGAAGAGGCACTTCTGCTAATGTCTTTTAGGTAGTGGGTCAGATCAGCCCATTTAATACGGAGTTCTTTTATTATATATTGAAGTCAATGAAGTTTCACTTATATAGGTTTCTCTTGGTTAAGTGCTGCCCATACCATTTTGTGCAGTGCTTGACTGTCCCTGTTGTTAAAAGCATCGTTGTTCTTTAATGCCTGACTGTATGTCTCATATTTTGTATGGATGAACTTGCATCTCAGTATGTCTGTGTCTTGCGAGTATCTGTCATTTGCACAAAATTATATTATGTTATAAGAATATTTTTGGACTCTCAGTTTTAGCACGAAAATAATCTGGTGCTGACCGAAGGATTTTCTTCAGAGCTTGTCAAAGATTCTTTCCGCCCAATTACATATTTGGCCTTACCCTGTATCCCTTAGAGAACCAACTGAATGAATATCTGTATTAATCTCTTCTGGCCGTCATGATGAAGAAAACATTTTAATTAGGGGCAATGTTGTACTTTTCAAGTATAAGAAAGATAGGACATCAGTAATAAATTAGCTGCTGGATTGCGGCATTCTGTGGGCTGTCTGACAGATAGGAGTACACTACAAATACATTCTATAGTGCATACCTGTGTCGCATGTAATTGTGCCTGGAATATAGAAGGTCCAGTTCAACGCAGCGAATACTTACTTTGCCAACTATCGGTGATCTCATTGTAGCCCACTTGTACATCTGTGCTAGCAGCGCCAATGTCGTCATCATCAACGCTAACATTATGTGAAGGCAGTATAGTCAAGCGTTCGTCGTCTAGGCTATACTGCTGCTGCTCGTGCTGTTTTTGCTGTTGCAACAGCTGTTGCTGCTGATGATGTCGCACAAGTGATTCTCGTTCAAATAATTCATGGTGCTCGAGTATATCCCGTTCCCGTTCGCGTTCGCGTTCACGTTGTTGCTTGATTGAACGGCGCTCCCATTCGCTGCTAGAGTACGGATGCTGTTGTTGTGACTGTTGATCAAGTGATATTTTGCTACCGTAGAGATAATGACTGGCGAGTGGTGTAAGGCCCTCGGCACAAGGATTTGTGTTCGAATCACTGCTATTGTTGCTGTGATGGTTATTATGCATTTGCTGCTGTTGCAGTTGCTGATGCTGTGGGTGCTCCTGTTGTTGTTGAAAGATATTCTGCATGTTGCTGCGATTAATGGGGCTGCATCCAACGCGTATAACGTGCTGTTTTTGTTGTTGTAACTGCGCTTGTTGTTGACTACGCGACATGTTGTATATATGTTGCTGTTGTTGCTGATGATATGCACGTCTTGAGGAGGCATGCACCTCTAGTTCCGCTCCAGTCGCATAAATCTCTGTTGGCGGATGTTGCAGAGCGCTTGTATGACTGCTTGTCTCCCAATAGCAGCTATCTTTGATGAAGGGATTTTGATTGCTGCTCGTGCTGCCTTCAACGTCGCTGGCCTTTGTTAGATTGCTACCATTAAGTTGTGGTTGTTGATGCCGCTGTTGCGGATGCTGATTTGCCAGCGAAGCGTGTTGTTGTTGCTGTTGCGCATAAGCATTATTGCTCATGTGATGCTGCTGTTGCTGCTGATGACCATTTATATTGCGTTTTCGCGGCATTTCGTAAGACGAGTCTCGTTTGTTGCTGCTATTTACAGTCCTATCGGTCTGATAGTAGAATGTTGTCGGATACGACACGTGAAATTCTTCCGTGCCCCGTCGATGAATCGTCTCACCTTCACGTTCACTTTCTCTTTCGCCTTGTATTCTGTGCAGTTTGTGAGTTTCGTGTTTGACTGCTGATACTTGTAGATCCGATAACAATGCCTTTTCCTTGTCGTCAACGTTTACTTCGTTTTCCTGCTCTTCGTCTTCCTTTTCGTCGTGCACGTCGCCGTTAGCAGTGGGCGTGCAGAGAAAAGGGTTCGTTGAAATGCGTGGTGTAACTGATGACAAGGATTCTGAGGATAGCGAGGAGGCTGAATGTGGTGGTGGCGATTGTGTGATTATGTTAACGCTTCTGTAGTAATTCGGCGTCGATATTGTTAATATCCTCTGTGGAGATGTTGCATCTGCTGCTGTTGTTTGCTTTGGTGTCGACGGCGTTGAGAGGAGTCTATTGCCGTTGCTAATGCACGCGTAATCCAACTCTACGGATGTGTTCAAATTGACATCTGTCGCTGTCGCTGCTGTTGCTGCTGTTCCGCTTGTTGCTGTTGTTGTTGCACTGCCACTATCGCTGTTTGTGTGCTTTGGTCGACACTTGGGAAAGAGCAACGAAATTTGATCGTTTAACGGGGGCGATGATGTGAGCAACGCTTGTGATAAATTTACTGTGGGTTTGGTGTTTGTTGTTGCCGCAACTGATGTTGTCGGCGTCGACGACAATTTCGTGGTCAATTCCGATTTTGCGGTTTCAACGTTGCAGTTGTCGCTAATGCTAATGCTTGTCGAGCAGCTCAAGGCTCGTTGGTGGTGGTGGTAGTTGTTTTCGGAATTAGATGTCACCGTTGTAGTTGTTGTTGCTATTGTTGACGCTGTTGTCTCACCGTTGCCAACACCATTCAGTGCTAATGTGTTGTAGTAGTAACTATTCCGCGCGGACGCTGACGTTGACAAATAATGTTGTTGGTGCTGTAGGTGCTGATAATTGTTACTGTTTGCGGTTTTCGATGTAAGCTGTTGCGGTTGCTGATGCTGCTGCTGCTGTTGTTGTTGCTGTTGTTGTTGATGCTGCTGTGCCTGATAATGATGATTAGTGCTACTAGTTGTTTGTCCAGCAGCAATTGTTGTCAATGCTGTGCTGACCATTATTGTTGCCAATAAACTGAAAGAAAAAATTTTGTAGACCACCAAATAAGATATAAGTATTATATAAGTATTATATTGTGTGTTATGTAGAGCTTTTATGTAATTGATACATATATTGTAATGGTATGGCTCTTTCAAAATTACTATGCATCTATATCTATATATATAGATATAGATATAGATACATATATAAAGTTTTTGGCCGCTTTTGACCTTTCCTAATGTTAAAATATCTTAAGAAAAATAATATGGTTGGAAAGATATTGTTCTCTAGAGGTGCATTATGTTATTTTATGCCATAATATTTATAGTACTGCAGAAGAAATAAGGTGAAATAAGGTGAGTAACAACAACAACAAGCGTTGAATGAGAAAGTTGCGGAATGAGAACAAGAAAGGATACACCGCATATCATCAATAACAATCGCACGCGAAACAGAAAATGAAACGCCCCCCAAAAAAAAAAACAAACCCATAGGGTAAAAAAAATATTATGTATAGATAGACTTTCTTTGGAACCGTTTTACCCTGATTAACGTCAATATATTTTCATGAAAATTATCTATACTTGTCTATATTAATCTATACTAATATTATAAAGAGGAAGTGTTTGTTTAGATGTTAGGGCTAATCGTCGAAAGTAGTTATCCGATTTTAAAAATGCTTTCACCAGTAGAACGCTATGTAGTCACTGAGTGTTATGTGCTATATATATTTGATTTTTTTAACACAGGTTTTTTCTTAGGATTAAGTTTTTTAAAACCACTGCAACACCAAGCACAAAAAGTTTTGTACGTTTTTTCCATATTTCTGCTATGCTTCCACTTCATTTTTGTGTTTGTGAGTTGTGAGCGTGAGCAGATATTTGCGAAAACAGTAAGTGTGCTCTTGTAATTACAGTGAAATCGCAGAAATATTAAAACGTACTGCTGCTTCTAACTATAATAAAATAACGCAAGCGGCAAGCGCACGGGTCAGTCGTTTTGTGACCGGAATATAGAGTCGCCGTTTGGTTAATTTTCTTTCTTTTTTGGGCAGCTTCGTATTTTATTAGTTTTGGTTTTTTATTTTTGTATTTTATATCCTAGGTAGCTTCGGTAGATTAGGACCAAAAATATTATATCGCTTCTTAATATTTTTCTTTCGTTTTGTATTGCATTAGATTCCGCCCGCCACTTCACTTGCCAGGTATATAAGAAACTACCGTATAGAGCTCGACTTGGGTAGGACATACTTCTATTCCGATATAAGGATCCCGTGGGATAATTCTCAACGTTAGTCCATCCCAGGCGAGCGAAGTCGCGGGCGGAATCCAGTATAAAATAAAGATTATTTTATTGAATTTTATTTTAATTTGAACGTTTTGAGAACCATTCATTCTTCCAAGAGTCATTTTCAAGTACTCTCCAAAAGTACTTTGCTGGTTTGGTTTTACTTGAGGAAAGGAAACTAGGATGCTGTGAACATTGGAATGTGTGTGCAAAGAAGCCCACTTGAATGTGCTATTAGAGACAGCTTGCTTGAGGACGGAGTGGAGACTGCCGACTTAGTGATATAAGTTGGCTTACATTGTGCTTGTATTTGGCTTAGGTAATGCGACCGGGGTGAATGTCAGCAACGATATATGTATGTGAAAATATATGGAATACAAAAGCGCCAATAATATAAAGAATGTATATTTAGGGGGTAGTAGTAAGCCAAAAGACAGAAAAACACACAATTTGACAGACAGTGCCTTGTTACCTATAATATTAGCGCTAAACGAAGCATTGCACACAAGCACAAGCAACCCAAATCGTTTTCTCTTCCATTCTCAGCTCTCTCGTCTCTCCTCAGCTCATTCTCAAACATACATATTTTCCAAGCGAGCGGTTTAAATACTTTAAGCGCATAAAACTATACGGTGCACGCTCACGAATCAAGCAGGCAGCTTCGTTGCCCCGGCATTATTTCCTTTCCCGTTGCTTTCTTTTCAAATCCTTTCAAATTTGATTGCTCGATTTTGTATACGTTTCAAATGGTTGGTTCAAAGGGGGCACCTTTGCCATACGCCTTACTGACGGCGCTTTGCTGCCTCGTTGATTAACAAAGCCACGCAATGATAGCGTTTATAAAATTTGTCATTGCATACCTTTAGGCTTAATCTCTTACTCTTGAGTTACTCGAGTCAGTTGAAAGCTCACATTTTCTGAGTTTTATAGGGCACGGCATTTGAAGGAGTACGGACCAGTTTAAAAAGGAACGTTTTTATATGATTGTTAACGCATATTTGTGATTAAGCTCCATCACAACAGACAAATGAAGGGGTTGAGATTTTTAAGAATTGTTGAATGAAGAATTTTTCATGGAAATTTATTTTGTCATCCCCCTATATGATATACACATATGCTAACGTTCTTCAAATTTTCTACTTCCAACGGCCTGGCCTTAACACTGTCGTAAGGCAAGCGTTCAAAGCCACTAAGAATAATACCTCCTTAGATATTCCGTCTAATACTGGAGTTTCCTTTTCTCAGTATTCGGCTTACTATATAATTTATTGAATTTACAATTTCCATCTTTATATTATCTTCGCCTCTTGATTTATTGCTCTTCATGCTATGTATAACTTCCAGGGCTTCCTGCATTGTGGGGACTGGGTCTGCGGCTTTTGCGCCACCAATTGACATGTCTGTTGTGTTCATATCGTTATTTCCGTCACATGATTGTTTAACATTATATAGACCTTAGAAATATTCCTGCCAACGTTTTAGAATGCCATCTTTTTCGCATATGATATTACCATTATTCTGCTTGCATACGCTGATTCTCGGCTGAAAGCCATTTACTTGCGTTTTCAGCCCTCTATAGAATTCTCTGGAATTTTTCCTGGTGAAATGTTTGTTATAGTCTCAACTTTATTTTTAATATTGAGTCGCACTTTTTCTGCCTGCATAGTCTAGTGGCTTCATTCCTTTTTAATACGTACAACTCCCGGTTAGCCCTTGTATCGCATTCCATCATTCTTGTTCTGTCTTTGTTTTTAGTCTCGATTCCTGGTCAAACCATTCGGCGTTTCTTTCTTTAATTTTTTTGCCTATGAATTATTTTGCACTATTTACTAGTGCGTTTTGTACTCTTTCCCAACATTCGTCTAGATCTTCTGATTCATTACTAGGTTCCACGGTTTCCGTGATTTTTTTCTGGAATGCCGTCCGCGTACCTTCACTTTTCAGATTATCGAAATTCCATTTTACACGCTTCATTCTTTTATAGTGGTAATCCTTTGTCTCAGTATACTTTTCTTTTATAGTGGTAATCCTTTGTCTCAGTATACTTTTGACCAGGTAGTGATCACTGTCTATATTCGCGCCTCTGCACATATGCACATCTATGATCATGCTTTTTCGCTTGACTACAGATGAGCCAGGCATTTTCCATGTGCCCTTGTGGATCCTTTTGTGAGGAAAGCACACACTACTGATGACCATGCCCATTGCTGCTGGGAATTTACAGAGACGTTCCCCGTTTTGTGGTGATTGATTGTGAAGTGATTGAGTACCTGCAACCTGCTTGACAAATTTTTCCTTACCCACTTTCGGATTGAAGTCTCCGAGTATCATATGCGCCGATCTTATTCATTGCGTTCTCTAGCTGTCCATAGAAATCGTCTTTTATTGCCTCATATGTGCCTTCGGTTGGGGCATGTACCGGTATTAAAGATATGTTGTTATATTTAGCTTTCAGCCTAAGAATGCCGATTCTTTCAGAGATCGCTGTAAAGCCTAGTATGGATGAACAGAGTTTCTTAGAGACCATGAAGCCTACTCCTTTAGCGCCTTGATTACTTGGTCCGCTGTAATAGAACCAGAAGTTCGGCTTCTTTACTTCACCATAGCCCTTTCATCTCATTTTTAATATTACAATCATTATAACGTTAAGGTGCTAAAGTTTATAATGTACGAATTCGTTACTTAATTAGTTAAGAAAAGAAAAAATACTTATTACATCACACCTATTGATATAGCTGGTTATCTATTTGTGTATTGGCCAATTTACCTATCTATCTATATAACTATCTATCTATATATGTATCTATCTATATATTTATCCATCTATCAATTTATATATTTATCTGCTTATCTATCCATCTATTTACCAACAATTACAAACACTATAAGAAATGAATCTAATAAAAAGTGAGAGATACCGATTGCCAGACCTGAAGAAGCACCCGCTATAAAAAACTTGTTGAGTGTTTTGATTAAAACTTGAGTTCAGGTAATCGCTTAGGGCAAGCAGAACCATGTCGAGTTGATTTACGCTAAATCTCAACCCGGGATTTTCGATGCGAAGCGTTATGCCTACGCGACAGCCGAGCAGGCGTGCAGCTGTCGTTGGTCGCTGTTGCTATTTAAGCGTTTCATTGTTGCTATGCCTTGAATAATTAACTTGCACATGTCAACAGAGCAGCAGCCAACGAAGCAGATGAGTAAAGTTGAAACACGGCTGAAGCAACAAATGAGCTGGCTGGTAGAGTAAGTAAGCGAAGGAACAGGGAATGAGCGTTTGTATTACTGTATGTGTGTCCCTGGGGTTTTATCCACTGAATATTTGCTTAAACGTTGCCTTTAAATATTTCAGATTAATTTCACTTAATCATAGTCGAATCACACACACAACCACACACACACATAGATATTGCATACATTTTGTCTACGTTATTGTTTTATCGTCAGCGCCCTTGCACGCGCACATTCGCCATTCACACACTAACGGCATTTAAGTGCAGCCAACATTTTAAAAATCGTCCGGAAAAACGACGACAATCAGACGGAGGCACAAAAAAAAAAACACAACAACAACTAGCGATAAAAGGGCTTAATGTAAAGTATGTGGAAAAAATAAGAGCATTGAGTTTGTAACAGAAAATACAACAACACAAAACATTAACAAGCCAACAACAGCAGCAACGACAACAAACAACGAAAAGCTTGACGACGGTGTTAACGGCAACATTGAAGACGTCAGCAGCAATGCAATAACTACGTGCAAGTCTATATATGCTGCCGTAGAACATTAACAATTCAACATGGTAAAATTGTTTATTAACACTCTACAGTAACGTAGGATTACCGTAAGAATAAGATAAACGAGTGGACTAAAGTTCACTGAATTCACGTTCTGTGATTATTCTTTGAGAAAAAATAAACGGAGTACCACAACATTTCCAACGCTATCTTCCCTCATTAACATCATTTTACTATAACTTCGTCTTCGCTGATGGCACTGCTAAGCTGTAAGTTACGTTAGAGAATTGGCAGGGATTCTTTTGAATAGGGTAGATCAGCGTCAACCCAGATAAACCCCAGGCTATTAGTATGCCCCCTCATAAAAAGAAATTCCCATTTCTATATACTAAAAATAGTGTACCAATTTAAGATTATTATTTAGGTCAATACAACATATTACGAGGCGTATACAATTTAATGTACGAGTGTACAGCACTAACAGGCACCAATTTTATTACGTTCGTGCTGTCTTCCGGTAGAGTACCTATAGTAACCTCTATAGTAACATCGCAAGTTTATCTTCGAGTTCGGCACGAGTAGCTAATTAATTCTCTTACATCTTCTTCTTGATGTGAGGTTCTTTTTCTCTCTTACATGTGACATTGTGAGAGAGATATTCTTGTGTTTATGTAATGTGTCGATGTGCCATGCGAAGCGTGTTTGTGAGATTTTCTTGTCGTTGAGGTTATGACAACTTTTAATTGTTTTTACGTTCGCAATACCTAATTAACTTTATTAAAAAGTAAATTGTGCATATTTGCACATAAAAACCTGTCGAATGGTATATTTGTTATCAAAATCGGTTATATGGCTTAGCCGTAAAATGATGGTAAAGAAATTGTCTTGACCTCTTTATATCGGCTGCTACGAAAACCAATAAGAGAGCAACAAATAATGCCAAATAGAAATGCTTCCTTTTCATGTTTTATCTTCTTTCTCTACTATCTTTCCTCTTCCTGTACTATTAAAGTTATTGTTTTTACTAGTTTTTACCTTTCGACTTAAGAGTGAATGTCCTCGCGTCTGTTACATTTAAATTAAGTTCAACTTGTTTTAACATAACCTAAATTTCAACCCAAAAATATAAATAAATAAAAAAATAAATAAAAAGGAACCAAATTAATGCTGCCACATCAGTTAATGTTTCCTATGGATAAACGAGTATGTATGATAGCTGTGTGCATATATGTGTGCTCGTATATAATGTTAAATGCATAGCGTATGTATTCTCTGGCATCTGCATTGTATAAATATTTATTTATTTATTTTGTGGTTCAATGGGCTTAACCCAGCCATTGTTGATGCCTCTGTTCTTGCCATAGGCGAGACCACTTAATGACTTTAATGGGGATAGTGCGTGATATTTCATGTACTTGGTAAATGGTGAAGTCAGAGGGGGACCAAAGAAATTATGATGTCTGTTAAATGTATACGTATTGTTGCACGTGTCATATTAAGATTATTTATTATATTTTTTAATGGACTTAATAGTTCACAGTGACACAATTAATTTTTTAGTTTAATCTTTTTCAACCGATAAATAAAACAAAAAAAAATGTATCCATTTTAAATCAGATGTTTATTTGTGCTTAATATAATTAGTCCGAATAATTTCTCGATTATTTTCCTTTGATAATAATATATTGTATAAATCGTTCTCTCGCGGATTATGGGGTTTAGTGATGAGCCAGCTTAGCTACTGTTGTACGAGTGTTCTTGTCTTAACATAGTTGGAGATGACAGTTGCGCCTAAGGATTGCTGGGACTATAGCGCTATAGATAGTGTTACACAGGACTTGGTATTACATATGTCAGCATTTGTTTTTAACTGTTTGTACTAGCATACTGTCTAGAAGTGATGATATCTTTTCTTGTTTACTCCTCTAAGGAGCATAGGGGCTGTGTTGGGTCATAGACCATAGGGTCTTGTGTTGGTTGCATAAAGTATGTGTCTGATAGGGTGGGTGATTAAACTGCTGCTACCAGTCCCTGGTGATGGGAGTACCATCTGGCGTCGCCAAGTAACAACAACGCCACCTACCGGAGGTACAAATCTTGGCGTACAAAAGGCGTATAAAATATTTTGAGCGAAGCTTGTAATGTTGTCATGGCATCTGGCAACATGGATCCACCCAATTTGTTAACTTCAAGATGTCGGGTATCATGGATACCCTATCTTCTATCTTATACAAAGTTGGTGAGCGTTGGGTAGTGGTTCAGCAACGCTTTCACAATCTCTTTTGCGATTTTCCATTGGTATTTATTTCAAGAGCTGTTGTGTATATCTAAGTGAATTGAACTCAATGCGTGGCGTCCGTACGCTAGACAAGATTTTAAATTTATCAGCTTTCTGAAATCGATTATTGGGGACAGAAATCAGAGGCATTGAGTAATATGCGTTCAAGGAAATCTGTCTACATTGTCTAAGTAAAGAAAGTTGAAGAATCCGTTGTATAACAGAAGAAGTGATCAATTTTATATGAAGCAGGAGGTGTGTTAAAAAAATAAGGTGACTTGTTACCTTTTCTTGACAAGCATTTATTTATTCACCACTTTGTGCCCTTCGAAACAGAAAGTGGAGTCAATTTCACTTTGGCGCTTGAAGTGCGGTCTCCGTCGCCGTTTTCGTTAGCCTCGCCCATTTCGTATTTCTGTAATGCGTCTTCGGCCCCCTGTGATACGCAGACAATTAAGAATGCTATCTGTGATTACCGCACCGCCTGTGTCAGTAGCGTAGATTAAGATGTTTCACCTTAAGCAGGAGTAGGCACCTTAAGAAGGGAATGTAATCCGAACCCGGACAGCCGTTTGATGTTAAATTAAATTCAAGCGACTTTTTAAGCTGACGAGGGTTTGGTTTGGTTTGACTTGGCTTGGTGGGGTGGAGTTGGTTGGGCAGGAATAAGAAATCCAACAATCGTATATCCTCGAAAGGATTACTGCTATTAGTGCAACGGTTCACAAAGAAAAACAATTTTCAATCAATCACGCACTGGTGAAAATAAAGCCACTGGCCATGGGAAATTGAAGGGACAGGACAGCATGTTGCCTGTAGCAGCACTTCTTGTGTTTCTGGATTTAGGTATTAATTGCCATTCAGACATTGTTTTTTCCACTGGCTGGCGGTTTTGTGGCATATTGAGAAACGCAACGGCAAACATGATTATTTGCTTCAAGTTAGAAGAATTCAAGGAATCTTTTGTCTTATATCAGAGTGTAATAAGTGCATGAGTGCATGCGCATAAGACATTTAAAATGTGTGACAATCGATTTAATTTTCAGAATATTTATGTTTTCGAAGGTTTCACATGTGTTTTTTTTTCGCTGTTAGTTTTCTAGTGAAAAAAAGATAGAAACTTTAAACCGCAGGTTACCAATGTGAAGACTAACCAAGTATGAAATGAAATGGCGTGGCAAAATTTAGTTCGTGCAACAGAGAAAATCCAGACTATCTTAAATCATGCTAGTATTTCATACTTTTTGAGCTTCTTGCCTTTAAATATGACTCGAACATCTTTGAACAGAATACAAAACTGAATTCTTAGAAGGTTTTTATGGATATACCGGTGAAAAAATGAAAAATGTCGCATAAGCATCAGGCATACTTTGTATGTAACAAAACATTATCAAATAAAACAACAAAATACATTAACAGGGATAACAACAACAACATACAACAACTACGTGCAAGTCTATCTATGCTGCCGTAGCTATGCTGTAAAAAGGTCGACATGGCAAAATTGTTTATTGACACCGTACAGTAACGCCGGATTACCGAAAGAATAAGATAAACGAATGCAGTGGAGTTCACTGACTTAATGACTTCTGATTATTCTTTGAGAAAATGTTTACTTGCGTGTACATTAATAAATATTCTCTAACGGAAATCAAACTACACAATCGTGTGTTTCTCGAAAACTGTAGCTTCTTTTCGCATCTAAATTTTTCCGAGCTACGCTAAACGCCTATCTCGAGTGCCCATCCTTCCTGGCTCCGCTTTGCTCGGCTGTGTCGAAAAGTTCCTGTCGGCATGAAATCGTGCGCAGCCAAGCGACCGAGCTCACGGAAGAGGCAAAGTGAAAGCACGTCATATTTAAATGCATAAATTACGAAATGGCCAAATGTGAAACGAAAAAACAGCCGAAAATAAAAATTTATGACACTTCATTTGAATGGTCGTCTGCGGCATTAAACAGGATGACTAAGCAAGCGGCAGGGGTGTGGAAATGAGAATTTCAATAATTACACACCAATGAGAAGTGGATTATTCCATTTCGCAAGTCGTCTTACATTACAGCTTAATTTTATGAGTTAACTTTGCAAAAGTCTGCCAAGGCAAAAGTTTTTCACATACCGTTCTCATTCACGGTTCATCACTATTTCTATTGCTCGGTTGTGTTGCTGTTGGCTGAAATGGACACTCGCCGTTGGGGCGCAGGACGCAGGGAATTGGACATGTTTTGTTGTCGGGTTGTCTAGAGATATGTTATTTGTATTTGTGTGTTAAAGAGGAACGTACACTTTTAAAGTCGGCGTAAAAATGATCAAGCCTTCGAAGATAATGATGGAAATGACTAAATACGCGAGCAGAAAATGTAATATGGCTGTGTGTATTCGATAGGAAAATCCAAAGACGACGAGGGTGCGAGTGCTAGACGAAATGTGTGCAGCAACTTGTGGCAAGTTCAATGAACGCTGGTGTCGGTGTTAGAAATAGCAGGAAATACGAGTTGAATCGAAAAGAGTCCCACAACCAGCCTAAAAGTGTTTGCCTTAGTTTCAGCAGAGGGGAGCGAAACACTATTGTAGCAAAATCAAGTGCTCTGTTGGTTGTCTGGCGCTGTCGCCACCCCCGATTATAGTTGTCGTGCGTTGTTCGTTGCTGCCTATGAGTCAGTTCGCTTTATTTGTTTGTTTCAGTGTTGATTGTTTTTACTACAAATCGATATTTGTTCATTGAGCATGGGGGTATGGAAAAAAATGAACGAGGAGGACGACGCTGACAGTGGGGGTGTCGCTGACAATGACAAAAAAAATGTAGAACACGTCATCAAATAGCAGGCAGCCCAACACATCACAACCACCCCCACGCAGCCAGTGGCCAGTTTTCTTAGCGTGTGTAAGATAGTCTAAGGATGTACGCTCCTTTTATTATATGCATGTATGTCTATTCATTGTCTCATTTATTGCTGATGTCCTTTTTTGTTTTGAATTGAAATACACCCAATTCATTGCCACTTTTCCAGCACCATTCAACAGAACTTGATGAATTTGCTGTCATTCTCTGGTATAGCACACTTCACTTACAAGTGAGCGGATTCAACAAGGAGTCGTTAAACTTACTAATTTCCAACACTACTCAAGTCTTTTATATACTTATAATATGTACAACATATTCTAAACAATCGTTCTACAATACTTATCGAGCTATGGGTCTTCTAAGATGCAGAGGAAGACCTAAACAAGCTTGATCGGCTTAGACTTTTGTAATGGATGAAAATTCTTTGTTAGATTTTTGTTTGAGTTTGGAACAAGGAATATTTTTGTCTAGACCGACTCTCAAAAGACTTGAAATTTAAAAAAAAGCGAGGGTGTCTTAGGACACCTATTTACGAATTCGTTGGATGATCACAACTAATAGGGGTAACTTGACGAGGAAGAGAATTGAGGGCAAAACTGATAGGAGAGCGCCTCTAGGAATTAGTGTTTTCTCATTAGTGTTAATTGCAATTACTGTGTAGTATGTCCATTATGGGTCTCAAATCCATTGCCTCTGGGATGATGTCACAGCACAGTACATACTGCGACTACCAAACATAACAACGAACGTTTAGAAATGAGTCAATATCTAAATCGATAGGCAATACCAAAGTGACAAGTGCTCAACTCGACAAAGCAATTCCGTATGTATATCAACTCACTTCATTTCACAAAGTTGTACAACACTCTAGACCATGGCCTGTGACTTGCGGCTTGTGGCACGCTGTCGAGCTTACAGAAAAATCAATAAAATTTGTGTGACTCACACATGACCCGGCTGGTTAAGTGGAGGACACTTTTACGTGTATTCCGGTTTCATTTTATTTTTGCATACTATTTAATACACTGAACTCCTAAAAGATAAAAAAAATATTAATAAAAGAAATTGAAATAAAAAAAAAATCAGCCAACAGAGCCAACAAATTCAGTGTTGTAAGGTCTGACTGAGTATGCGTTTGTCGTTGTCGCTTGTCGGCGT
Organism: Cacoxenus indagator; assembly: GCA_035041755.1. Lineage (NCBI taxonomy): Eukaryota > Metazoa > Arthropoda > Insecta > Diptera > Drosophilidae > Cacoxenus > Cacoxenus indagator. Next base: position 1,057,491 of record JAWNKX010000244.1, on the reverse strand, counting down.
AGTGTGTTTTTCATTTTATTTTGTTGCGTTGTTTTTTTTTTTTTGTTTTCTTGAATTTATATTTCATTTTTGTATTCGTTTTATTTGTAGTTGTTGAGTTGACTTTTGATTTGCATTGTGCATTTTTAATTGAGTTAAGCGTGCAGGAAGCCACTGTGCACTGTGCAAGTTGTTTGGCGGACGGTAGTATAGCGTGATTGCGCATCGTTTTGAATTTCAATTTAAAGTTTCTGGGTACTCGTAATATGACAATGCGTCCAGAAACCGTATGCAAGCCACAACAGACTAATTTTAATTGAATTTCCTTTCTACAATGCTTTGATGGCATTAAGTACCAATATTTGAGAATGATAATGGCCAACATCGCAAAGTTGTTATGACATTTGCTCGAGATACTCATATATGGTTGAAATTGGGTTATTAAAATCGATCCATTTCAATTGTACTCATCCCACTCAGCTTGTTTGTACGACGGTTGCCAATGTTTGCGTTATTTGTTGAATTCGCTTTATGCTATCCTTGGCTATCTAAGACTGGACAACGATATGGCCCAAAGCACATACTCTCGGATACATACTTATGCATGCCTGTACATGTGTATGTGTGTATGTGTGTGTTTAGAACTAATGAAATTACTCGGCAAATTTCAGTTTAATTCAATTAGAACATTTAGTGTTGAAGCAAATTGATTGTGCGGTAATCAGAGCCAAGATAAACAAAGCTAAGACAAGCCAGTCTGGAGAAATTGTCAAGTAGTTTTGTCCAGCATGTGTGGAAAAAAGATTAGAGAATAACGGAAAAAGCCTTTAGAAAGCAAGGAGATGTAATGTGGGATAGTCATTTATACATTTTCATTGTCAACAGTAATAAGAGTACATTGGTCCATGTAATCCAGAACTGCTATAATTGTGTTCTCGTGTGAGCTTTGATGAGTGGTCCAAACCTGACAAGTAGTGTTTGGGTCAGTTTTTAGAACGAATTGTGATCGTGGTTTCTTTCAGATGCAATGGTGAATAAACTCCAAACTGTTGTTCATTGTAATGTATTTTTGTAATATGCAATATCAACGAGTGTATTGAGGACTCTTTATTAAAGAAATCTTGAATTTTGGAATCTTATATATCAACGGGTCTTATATATCACAGACGGTATTAGACGTCTGTGATTGGGACTGGAAAATCCCAACGGTTTAACCCGTTATGGAGTCGCATGTGTGTGCTGTTGTCTATCATTTTGATAGCTAAAGGGTCGAATTGCAGAGTTGCCTGGAAGATGAAAATCTTAGTCATAAGCACAAGAAAAGCATGCGTTTAGGAAAGTTAAACATTTGTATCATCAGTTTGAGAATATTCGCGTGAGCTTAATCGAAACTGATATCTGAGTTATTTACGAACTCCTATTGTGGAGGTAATTGAGGTGAAGACGTTTTAGCTGTCTCGGAGTACTGCTGTGAAATAAGAACTACGCCAGTGGCTTGGGCTTTTGCAGATGTCTATCGTTGTAAGGACAGATTTACTCACGTATCGTATAGATTTCCAACGTCCCGATGCAAGGTAGAGTTTTTGACGAACCATGGTTCTCCAGTTATGTGTAGTAGGGCTTTTCTTTGAATCGATTGTATCTTCCTAATGTCCTAAGGATCGATTGTCCTACATATATGTAAGCCATATAACTATAAGCAGTTTTTTGCTGATTCATAGTCTATTTTTCGCGAGCAGAAGCCAGAATAATCAAGGGATCGAACTTGGACCACCTGTGGTACGCTAAACGAGCTATAGGTTAAAACTATTTATTTTCCCAAGCTGTAAAATAAATTATTGTAATACACAAGTAACAATTGATCAAAGGCCATGGGTCAAATTGTACTTGAAGTGAATAAAAAGTTCAAGATCATACCTGTAATATATAGCCACCATATAGGCCGGGTCCTTGAATCATATTCAAGTGCTCTTATGGTACACATTTTTTATTTTGTAAAGTATTGAACTTAGTTCCAATTCCACATTGAATTTTAACTTTTTTTAAATCAGTTTGAGAAAATCGAATGCATCACAAATTGCAAACAGCAAAGGCAAACTAAAAGTCAGCGTAGGAGACAAGTAAAAATATGCAAGAAACGATACCTCAAACGCGCGTAGGACAATATGCATATATGTACTGTGTATGTGTATTCGTATATTGTGCTTGTATTTGTATACCTGCCAACCTTGATTAGAATCTACTAATAAAAACAGTTCAGCGAAAACTTCAACGCCAATAATGATGATGAGCGCTTTAAGCACGTCGACACCATATGCCCAAGCAATGTAAAAATTCCTTGTTGGATGCCTTCTAGGTGATACGACGTCCAAGATATTTTCATCAAACACTTGCTCCTCTCAACAAAATCGTCTTTCTGTCCATCAGGCTGTCTACACAACGTGACAGGTTTTTGTAGACGCATGTGACTGCGGTAAGACGCGAAGACGGCGCGTCGGCTTGTGGAATACAGTTTGATAAGGGTGTTGATGGTGTCATGTGTGTATCTTACTTAGTTAAGACCCCCGCAGTGTATGTTATATAAAAGTGAAGTAGGCCAAGTTCTTAAAGGATGTTGTGCTATGTTTATATAAACGATATATGCTTCTATATGTGTATGGTACGTTTGACGAAAGCAAGGAGCGAGGCGCCTGTAGCATTGAGACATGATGGCATACAGATTATAGGATCAAGTTGTGTTCGTACACATCCGCAAATTCGTGTATGAATAAAACAGTACTACGATATGCTGGTATTGCAGTTGAATTTAATGCACCACATTTGAGGCAAAATTTGAAAACATCCAATGAGTAGATTTCCAGTGAAAATATATTTTGACGGAAACTCATCGTCAGCCAAATTTAGTCCTCTCATAAGACACTTATTGGTCAAGTTTGTAATGATATACATTTTCAAAAAAACTGAAATTACATAACAAATTCCTATGGAAACTGTACTGCCTGAGTATGAAATAAATTTTGAAGAGATGGGTGGGAACAGGACAAATGGGAAAAGTGCGAAGACCATGGCCAAGGTGGGATGGCAGCCAAGTGCACAAATGGATGAGTTGTTGTCGATAACGATAAGCAGTAACCGTTTGACTTGGTTTTAGAAAAAACGCTTCAACGTGGCTTTTTAATATTTAGTTGGCCCTTGGCCCGTTGTTATTTATTTGGTACATAGGTACTAATTATGCAGCTTACGACTTGGAATTGGTGTGCTGCTAGACGGTGTCATAATTACCGGTGTCAAATCGAAAACATTCAACTGAGGACGCGACTGATTGGCAAAAGAGTCATCCATATAATTCGTGTGGTTAATGAAGGCGGCAAATGTGTTGTAATCAGGAACTTCGCTTTCATCGCTTGAGCTTAATGCACTAGCGTCAAACTGAAATATCGGATGAGATACTTTCTAGTTACATAATGAGATATAAAGAGAAACTCACAGTTCTCTCGTCATTCTGGAAATACAGCATGTCGTTTTGCCACGATTCATCAACGGTGAAAAATGTACTCCTATCATACAAACGCTGGACAAGCTTAATATCAACTGGCACAGTGTCCTCATTTCCAAGCCAAGTATTGCACTTCAAGTGTCTTACCAACAGGCTACAAAACTCTCTGACCTTTTTCGGTATATAGTAAGCAATGCGCCTAATTTTATTCAGGCGTAAGCCCGTCTAATTAGAAAAAAAAATAATAATAAAAATAATAATGCATCGGGTTAATGACAGAGCAATCAAAAATCGAATTATATTAATTAACTACTTACACCACTTGAACAGTCAGATTCAGCTTTCTCATTATTAAACATCTCAAAATTAAACAATCTTAGATTCGTCTAATAAAAAAACCAAAAATACTTTTGCTTTAGACTAGGTTAATGTGCACACGAAAGCCATTAAACTAAGAAAAAGACCATTCACCGGTAACAATTACACAGTTGACCGCACCGCTTGGTGATGTGCAAAAATCACCTGTTTGCAAGGAAGCGTTGTTTGTGCCGCTATGCAATGCATTAATTTTTAAGGCAAGTATAATTTGTGGCTTAAAACACCAAATGCTGAAGAAACGCATCAAAACATTTCACAAAACGCACCAAGCCTTCGTTTATCCGGTGCTATTAAGCAGAAACACGGATAATACATAATTAATGGGCATTTCTCTTAAACGAGTACTTTTTATGAAACTAATTCGATACTCGATATTCGATACTTTGAACGAGTCGATTCATTTTGCTCGTTCACCACTATGACCAAAACGCGAACAGAGCTTTTTAAAGTACACACATACAATATTTCTATGTTTTACCTTGATCCCTTTATCATATCTATGAGTAAGGGGCCCTGTTTCAAAAAAATGCCTTGCAAGTCGATCAAGAGAGACAAAGGAAATAGTTAAAGCAGAAATAAGTTAATGTGTGAGTATGTGTGGCAAGCGTGGCAAGCATTGAGCACCGCATACAAGAATGAAATTGTTAAAGATCTGGTAAGGCTGAAATAAATGAAAGTGTATGTATATGTGTGTATGGACAAGCATCGTGTGCCGACAATGAGTCGGTACAAGCATCTGTAATTGGGGGAGCGCGCTATCAATCTTGATCGCGAAAATAAGCATGAATGATCGGCACGCGCAGCAAGACATACGAAGTTGTTCGGGTCGCTCCCGACACAAATTTTTCATTTTGCTTTGTGCTTCAAATCGTCAACATAGCTGTTATATGTATGTTTGTATGTATGTGCGTATGTAGAAATATTATATGTTGTCTTGCTTGCACACCATCGACCGAATAGAAATGAGTTTTGGACTCCATCTCACTCTTTTAGTGTGTAGAGTTTTTGTTGATGTTAAACATCTTTCGTTTCGGTAGTGTGAAATTTTAAGTGCGTCATCGCGACATCTCATTATCGTTCCTGGTGTATATTCCAGCATTGAACCGAAGTTGTGATATGAAAACGAAGTCGTTAGCTGTGAAAACAAGTACTTTTTGTTGAGAGCGCAATCGTTGGATTGGTGAGCAGATTGGAGGCAGAGAAACGAAAAAATTATATTCTGTCCAAACAACAACAACAAGTGCATGTTTTGTTACTGAGAGAGAAGTCGTTTGAGCGAAGCATAGAAACTGAAAGGAAGAAGGCCGTTGTAAAAACAATTACAATGAAGGTATGCGTTGATACTGAGAGAACAATCGTTTGACTGAAAACAACAGCAAGAGGAAGAGCACGCGCTTTTACAGTTACATACTGAATATGTTTCACATCAAAAGCTCGTGAGTGCTAAGCACACTCACATATTTTTTTTCGAAGAGAAATAAATTCATCGTAGAAATTTTAGACAGATCGTACGTAAGTTAAGAAGAAGAGTAAATTAAATGTGAAATTCTGTTAATCAAAATTCTCATATTTTAAGGTGTAAAATTTCAAGTGAAAGTTTCTTATTATATATTTGGAAGAGTTCGTAGCAAAAAATGTTTGCGGTTAGTGAAATCGAGAGTAGTCACCACCAGCGGCAGCGGCTTCAGCAGCAGCCGCATGAGCAGGAGCAACTGGAGCATCAGCAGCAGCAGCAGCAGCAGCAGGAGCAGCAGCTGGAACATTTGGCGATTCAGAATGAGCCGCCGGCACATTCATCACACTCGCAATGGCGTAAACTGTTCTCATTAACTTTTCGGCTGCCGGGAAGATTTGTGACGTGGTTTGGTTCCGTCGTTGAGAATTGTGCAACAACTGCAATTGTCGGTAATGAATACGCTGGTGATCCAGTTTTACTGTCTTATCACATTCCGGCGCTGTTGAGCGATATTAAGGATCTTTTAGGCAGTCTTAGCATGCCAGAGGAGGAAAATGAAGAGATACCAGTCAGTGAATCTGAAACATCAGTTGCCTCACAGAGGGAGGAAGCTCGAGTTGATTTGGCTATATTGTTTCGTGAAATAAGAAATAACGTTTCTATATTTATGTTGCCCCCAAGCGTATCTATGCTAGACGAATTTTCGAACTCACTTGAAATTCGACTTGACATGGCTTTAGAATCGGTGAATGAAATAGTATACAATAACCATTTTATGGAGCCACCAAGTACGCCCAGGTTGAATGTACTATCAAACGCACTTGAGGTAGGTACTGAGTAATGTTTTTTTTATGAATTCATTGTTTCTACTATATTTTTGATTATTACAGACCTCCTCCTCCGAGGGTTCGTTTAACTTCTTGGATGATTACATCGTCTGGGAATCACTTTCTAAGGGCCCGTCCGATTCAGAACCTTAAAATTGTGTTAAATAACCAAGCAGGTAGTGCTACGTTCTCCAATCTGGAAAAACTTAAATACTAAAAATTAATAAATCGCACACACAACACCGCACCCCGATTATGGTTAAAATTTATCAGAAATTGGCTATTTGCGTGAATTGATAGGTTTGACAACATGTTTGAAGCGATTGTATGAAATGAATTTGAATACGAAAAATCTCATCAAAAATCGATTAGAGCGATGAGAGTGTGCGGCATTTGGCGCCAGGCGTGGCGGTTGCCACAGGCTCTGAAATGAGTTTTAAGTGCACACTGTGTTGGTACCATGGTGATGCTATGCTGACTGCTATGTTGGTGGTGTTGGTGGTATTGGTAATGTTGTATAATGTGCAAAACGGTGAGGCAAGAGTTGTTTGCCAGGCCACTTAGTGTTGGCAATTGTCTCATGTTTAGCCTTAGGTTTCAATAATTTTGTGGGCAAGTTAACAAGCGTTAAGCGAGTTTGAAAAGGAGTCACGTAAACTCAAGTTGGCAAGTAAATGGTGGGCCTAGTTGGGGCACAAATCAGCATCTACAAAAACCGCGGTAGCCTTTCTTTATTTGGCTGGTTGCTTTTATCAAAGATGTGCTGGCATTTGTTGTTGTGGTCTTTGAGGACGGGAATTACGATTTACAGCAACTATCAGAAACTATAATTATTATATATATGTATATACATCTAATTACAGTAAAATGCTTTGAGTCAGGAGTCTACTGTGTAGTGCTGACATGTGACCTAAAATTTCCACCATGTGTGGCAAGCACGTCAACTACATGAACAACAGAATATCTACGTTCTTATTTCATTTGGGCAACTTCAAAGGGTACTGTAATAACAAAAGCCTTTTTTTATTAGTTTATTTGACAGCCATCATCATTAGTTGTAGGCCTTGCTAAGCTGTCATAATGACTATCATACAAGCGACGCACACAAATTAAAGAAACATATGTTAATATATGCCAAGCATGGCAAGGCTGTCGAAGTCAAGTCGTGTAGAGACAGGCCATGTAAGAATATGTCCTTGCTGGAGGCAGGAAAAGTGTCTGCTGGGTGGTAGAAAGGTTGTCGGTCGTTAATGTAGTTGCTGCCACTCACTCTATACGTCCACAACTGTCATGTGTAAATAGTGGTTGAGCTAAGGCAAAACGGTCACACACAGCCATTGGTGATAAGCAGTTGAAAGTGTCTGGTAACTTGAAGCAGTCGAAGGTAAAAAGTTGCTGAATGATGCCATCTCAGGCTGGCGGCAATCTCACTTTAGTGGCATGTACCACCAAGCATTGACACCTGAGCACTTAACTACTAAATGTTAAAAGAGTGGCTATTGCAACAGGTGAAGCGCATTGGGGTTTCATACATGGAGCAATCTAATACTGGTCTTTCTGGACACAATATTAATAGACTTTCTAACACAAGTTGACGCCCACCTGGTGAAGTTGATTTGATTTTCAAACATAGCATTAAAGAAAAAGTTTATTTGCCGTTATATGAGTGACGTACGTCTGTTCGGTGAGTTAGATAATGTAGATTAATGTCGAAAAGTTTGCTTTTGCATTACCAAATTATATGGAAATACTCTACATGATCGGTTTTTTGATTTTTAATTCAACTGATGTGGAAGAAAATGTGCACAAACAACTCCACGCTTGCATCCAATTAAACCTCTACTTTGAAGGCAATGACATTTATTTTTTAAAGGAGTTTACCGTGGTGACACTGTAAAAATATGACTTTGCTGGCTGTTTTGGATAGTTTTAGAGCAAACTCAAGGACATTTCGTCCGTTCGCCTTTTAGTATATTTAGGATCGTGACCGTAAAGAGTCAATTGGGTTTTTGAATATTTCTTTATTCGAAATACGTATTTGAACAACGTATTACTGGATGTTAATATAGTCTATATTCCCATTAATGTGAAGTTATTGAAGCAAAAAAAAAGTTAGTTATGCTGAACAGCCTGATGTGTTAGGTGTTGGAGTCAAAGCCGTGAATAGTCGGCTTTTTTTTTGGTCGACTAAAAATCATTAGTAGATAATTTATTTGTTTATTTTGTAGTCAAATCAATGTTTTATAACCATTAAGTTGGTGGTTAAGCGCATTACAAAATTAATAATGTTCCTGAAATTTGTTCATTATATATTATGTTATGTTATAATTAATTACATATGATACTTTATCGTGCAACGTATTTGTACGAAGCTAAAAATACCAATTCCCTATAAAGAATACAATAACACTTTCAAACTATCCACGTGAGCATACAGTTTTTAGAGCTTAAAAGTAGGCCACACATTGTAGTCTCTCTCTCAGTGTGTGCGCCTGCAAGAAAAAGCACTTATCGAATTCGAAGCGCATTTATTGTGTTCAAGGATACAATGGTAATTGAAAATGACAGTGACACTGACAGTTCTAACGCGCACTGGCTTGCGCAAATGTTTTGCTCTGCATGTGTGCCTGTGTGTATGAGTGCTTCTTTTTGTTTGTGTGTGTTGAGGTCACAAATTAATAAATTATACAAATCGTTTGGCTGGTTGGCTCTTTACCTTCGGATAAGCACGTAATTCCCGAAATTGCTTTTTATTGCAATTGTAAGTTGAACGAATTTGTCCTTTTTTTGTGCGCATTCTCCTCCTGCTTTCATTTGTAATCATTTTTTGTTCTTTCCTACTTTCCCATTACCACGTACTACGTGCCTCTTGCACTCCCATGCATTCTGCCCAGCATCTAGTGGAAGCAATGGCTCCACCTACTGCTACACTCTTTTACTGGTTCTCTTGGTATTTATATTTATTCCTTGTGAAGCGCTTCTTGCCATTTATTTTGTACTTCTTCCTTTTTATCTCTCTATTTCAACTACTAATTATGGCTCGTACACATGTGGAACGTACAGAAGCTGTATTTCGCAACCAGAGTGTTGCAGTAACTTTAAACAAAATTGTGCCAAGCAGTAAAAGTTGTAATTGAACAAAAAAAAAAAAAAAAAGAAAACAAAAGTAGGTAAAACTACTTGAATAAATCGCGAGAGCTCCTGACACAGCACACCTCAAAGCGTAGTGGTTCACTTGCATTTTTTAACATAAACACACACACACTCATATAAACAGACAACTCGACACGTGACATGGTCACTTCACTTCACTTCACTGCATTTTATTTCGTTTCTGTGCCAGGCGTGTTTCCTGTCAGCACTGCCTAACTGACTGCCTGCCTGTTGGCCTGACGCCTAGCATGCCTTCTTTTGCTGCTGCGTATACTATGTGTCCTCTTCCAGTTGCCGGTTATGTTCTGTTCTGTTCTGCTCTGTTCTGTTCTGCTCTGTTATTTACTCCCTCATTGCCTCACTCGTTTCCCAGCGTTCCGAACAACGAGCACGTCATTTGTGCCATCGACATCGCCACCATTTTAACGGAAATGCATCTCGTAACCATTGAACGAACACAAAATTGCCAATTTCATCATTGCCCTTCTGTACCACTCTGACTGCCACTCTCACTCAAATGAACTGAAATTCAATGAGTACTTTTAACCACTAGCAGTACCACCCACTTACCACTCCTTTGCATAGTGCACGATCTGAAGTTTAATGTGCATTACTGGCACCCATTCTTACCAATTGAAATAGAAAGTTTTACATATTATAAAATGCTAAAAGCGTACGTCATATCAAAAGCGTCAATTGCAAATAGAAATGGAAATAATGCAAGGTAGAAGGAGACACAGCTAGCGAACATCCTAGAGAAAGTAGTACTGAACGGTGAAGTGAAAGAGACAATGAAAGAGCTGCGCTTTTTGTGTGGAAAATACTGAAAATATAAGTGTTTCAAAGCGATTTGATTTTCGTTGACTGACTGACTGAGTGATGGTATAACTACCTCAGTGCCTGCTTGAGTGAGTGGCTGGGTGGCACGCAAGATTGTTCAGACGCTTGTCTGCGTTAGCTTATTCATTTGCACTTTGCTTCTCTATCGTGAACGCCACTCACGCTGTCTACTGTGAAGTGCTCTAAGTATCATTGATTGACTGCTTGCCTAGCTGTCTGTCTGTCTGTCATTCAAGAGCATCTGAAAAAACTTTTGGCTTGATTAACATTCAAGTGTCTTGCTAATTTTCGTCTTTGTTTCATACTCGAAACCCAATTATAGTACCCATCCCCATCCCCATCCTTGTCAATCACAATGCAATTTGGCTCATTCACATCACATTTCAATGTAATAATTGTTCATTGTTCGAGTGGGAACAGGAAAAGTATTAATTAATTTTAATACTCGCATATGAATGCGAATGCCAAAAGTTTTCTATTCGAGCTTCAGACGAGACAGAAACAGACAGAAACACAACAATTTCCATGTATTTTCACTTCATATTCGCTTATAATTTATTGAATGTTTGCTAAGAGCAGACACTGTCGTTTAACTGCACGAGCTTAGATGTTTTCGTTAACAGTATTGTTGAATTTATTAAAATACTATAGAATAAAATGAAGCAAATGCCAAATTTGCGTTTTTATAAGAATTTTATCCGCTTGAAGCTGGCCATACACGACGAATGTGGTTGTGTGATTCGCGCGTGGTTCAGCGTATGTTCCTCGTATGGTGCTGTTGACGAGCCGACGTTCGTGTAAAATAGCACTTTGCATACCTGATAAGATTTAACTGTAATTGGCTTGTATCTTTTGATTAGCAAGCAGCAGCCGTGAGCGCGCTGCTAAAATTACACAGCATTAATTCAAATACTAGTCGGTTCATTCGCATATATAGTCCATCATCTTGGACTGAACAATTAGAGACGATCGAAGCATAAGAATGAGACAATGTGAGAGTTCTCTAATCTTGTGCTCATAATTTTGCGTGCAGAATATTAACTAACTGTTAAGTTTACAAATGAGCAAAGGTTTAGGGCTCCGGAACTGAACAATTATTTTTTCTCAATCAAAACGTATTCTATGAACACTATTGTGATTAAATTTTTAAATGTGCCAACAAATATGCCAATCAGTTTCTTGACAGTTCGATTTGACAGCAGCTTCTTTTGCTAAAACCACTGCGTTATTCTGAAACACGCTCCACCAAGAGCTCAGGACTATGGTACGTGTAGCTCTAATATGTATGCACGTCTGATTAAAGTGTAAGTTGGTTTCCTTTTTGTTTTGGTTTTTAACTCAACCGTATTTATTGTAAAAAATTTAAGACACTCGATTTAGGGTATCCTGCAGGTTCCTTAAAATTCAAGTCTTTTGAGACTGAATATTGACATCTCACTTGTAAATCAGTTGAAGATGGCATGAAGTTCAGCTTAGGTCTTACATATGTGCTCCTTTTTCTGAAGCAGGAGGAGTATATGCGTGAGTTGACCGCTGTCTGAGGTTTCGTTGTCTCCGGCAGCTACATTTTATACATTAATGAGGAAAGCCTTTTGCCCGGGCCTTGAAAAGTTACCCTCCGATTAAAAGAATACGAAGCACCCACGTCGGGCGACTATACCGGGCGGGTACCAAATTTTTTTTTCGAAACCTATATCGATTTTGCGTATAGGTGAGTACTTCAACTTAACTTCAAGCACCCTTCCAAATGTGTCCATAAAAAGTAAACAAATGAAGCAACCATTTTAATAAGCAAGACATTCATAAGAACGTCTGATGACTGTCAATGAAAGATGCCACTATTTCTGCTTCAATTGTTCGAACTTGCAAATTACAAAATATTTGCACAACTCCTGTAGTCACCATTAAACTTGAAATTTTTTTTGTTACCGTGAAGCTTTTCATTTCATTTCATTCCGCTTCACACTCACACGTGCACATACCAGCGATACAATAAATTTTCCATTTCTTTACACTTTTCACGTGTTCTTCCTTCCTTTAGGAGTTCAGAGTTCATTTCTTTGGTTCTTATTTTCCGGCAACTATGCAACCAAATCTGACATGTGTTGACGTTGCCAGTACGAATATTTTCCTACTTATTCGCTTTGGCATTACTGTGTTGTAGCAGGGGCGGAGCTGCGGGACGTGTTTGCGTGTAAAATTGTCAAACTCTGTAATTTAAATGCAAAGTTTTAACTCAGACCAGATCCCTATTGTCTGCTGCATTTGGCTGTCAGACTGTCTCAATTCTTATTGCTACGATTGCTGCTTTTTTGTCACCGCAATTTTCACTTCTGATTCGTTCAGCCTCTATATTTTCTGTTTTATAGTGCTTCTTTCCTTGCATTCACAGTCAGTCAGTACGTTTACACGTATGTCGTTGTTGTAATAATTTCACGTCTCATACATTTCATAAGGTGCCATTTGAATTGCAAATAAAATGAGTAAACATTATTGTTGCCCCAGCCGCTGTTGCAAATGAATCAGAGTGACTCTTTGCCTTTCGGTTCGCTTTCGACAACAGCACCTTGTAATTTGCGATTTGCTGACATGTATATCATATAATATATTATTTATTTTAGTTCATTTTATTTTTTTATTGTCTGTCTCATAGTCATCACCATAGTCTTCGTCTAATTTTGTATACACGTCATCTATATGATTAAACGGCAAACACATTTTTTAAACCACTGAACCGATTTTGATTTAAAAACACCAACTGAAAGGCATTTAGCACATCGCTAGGTGTGCACAATCAAATTTTGATCAAAGGAAAAACTGCTAAAGATAACCCCGTTACAACAACAGTAATATTAAATAGCCGTTTATGTTGTGAGGGCAGTGAGAATTGGGAATTTTTTCTCTCGGTTTTGCGAAGCCGTTGCATTGTTGTCGTTCCACTTTTGTTTCATACGCAATGTGGAGAGAGATCAATTTTCTGTGTTTGCGCTCTCTTTGCTATTATTAACGTATTAGTGTTGGGTTGCTCATGAGTGAGTGAACAAACAACTGAGCAAATAAACATGTTTCTTCCGTTTATGTCTTTTTTGCTCAGTTGTTCCTTTTGTTTTTAGGCAAAATTTAATTTAAAAGGAGGTTTTTAGCATTAAAAAAAAAAACAAACGAATCCATCGTTTCATTTTGTCGGGCGCAAGTTCCCCACATTATTTATAAGTTTAATTTATAAATATTTAAAAAAAAGACTGTCTGTCAAAGGGCTATCTTCTAACATACGCAAAAAAAAATCGCACTAGTGGCTCACTCTAGGAACATTGTTTTGAAGGGAACATATAAAATATTAGCTTCTGGGGTCTCTGATGTTTCCTGTATGACTACAATACTATTTACTATAATATTGTTCACTGCATGAAGAGTATAATTATTCGAGAAGTACAATAGACTATCAAAGGGACCAACCTTGAAGTATTGGCATTTGTCTATTAAATTAGATGTCGAATCTCATGTGGTTATTAAGGAGTTCAGTATAGGAAAAAGCAGAAAATTCATGTAATCTTAAATTTTTAACTGCTAGAAGTGCTAAAACTATTGACATTTAAAATATTAGTTTGCTGCACATAAAACTCGGACAGTGGGCCATCTTGCGCCGTTGCTGTTTCTCACTTACCATAAATCTATGAGTTACATCAAACGTAGCGCTGAGTAGCACACCTGCAAATGTAATAATGAAACAAAATAAGTTGTTGGTCTGAATTGAAATGAGTTTAAGCTTGTAGCTGGTGTTATTATAGGACATAGAATCATTGAAACAAGATGTATGATGTATGCGGCCACGTGGCTGCGTGCCAAACCATTGAGCCTTAGGGATGTCTTGTTAAGTGAATTTTGAGAGCCAAGCTAACAAATATAGTATAACTGACAACAATTAAAACTAAATTGGTAAATACAAACAAACAATAAATAAACGAAAATAAATGGATAATAAAAAAATTCTCATTTTTAGCGTTGCTATTAGAGCGCGCGTATCGCCGGTCTGTGAGGAGCACCGAGAACCGGGATCAGGTGAGCTATTAAGTGAATGGTCTGAAAAATGGTAACGTAAGCGTGAAAATAATTAAAAGAATTTATTGCTGTAGTTTAATGAATTCTCAGCTTGTTTACAGTTACACACGCCCAAGAGCGAAGGCCCCTCCTTTGCGACAAACAGCAACTCACAGTCGATCAGTCAATTTTCAACTGCCACAGGCGATGTAAAGTAACGCCTCAGGTGTGTTAATATTGTTCATGCGTGCGTATTTGTATGTTTTGTCTTGCTTGCCGTTCATGCGACCGTGCTAAAATAAATGTAAAATGTTACAGTGTTTGATGAGTTGGGAACGAACCCCTCAGAATAAATGAACGAACGAACGATGAGATTAAGCTGCACAAAATTGATGTACGCAATAAAAATGAAACCAAAAAAATAAATAAATTTAAATAACAAAAAAGAATTCAAATTTTTAACTCCCTTTATTTCACATTAGTTACTTCTCTTATTTTTTTTTGCTATGGTTTGTGGCAAACTCATTTCTGTGCAGGCTTGCCCTCTAACCAAATTCTCACTTGTACGCTCTTAGTCCATTCATAAAGAAGAGGATTTCAGAAAGCTTCACAGATGGAGGGCATATTCCATACAACCCTCTGGGCATCAGTGATTACTTTTTGAATACCTTTTTGAGATTAGCCAAGCAGGTTCATACGTGTGATTATAAAATTATATGTATATGTTAGGTAAGTGAAACGAACAGAGGTTGTAATGAAATGCTACCTGATCAAGAACTACCTCAATGGGGCACAAACATGTGTATACTCACTCAAGCACATTGTAAAATCATGTGTATATCTGATCTAGTCGGATATTTAAACTATATTGTGGTATAGCCTGGAATAGGGGTACTACAGAATAGAGTAACGTTTTGGTGGGCGGGCTATGATAGCATAGATACTTTTACACCAACCCAATATTTCTAAGCCACTTGGCGTGAAGCACTTTTTTCGAAAAGGCAAAGGCTGCGAAATTCTTTTTAATGCCCTGAAAAACTGCAATTATAAAGATTAACGATTCTGCTATTTTATTTCATTTAATTAAATATTTTTATTTATATATTTTTTCTTATGTATGAAGTGTTTCTGCACTGCTTTCAAGTCAGCAAAGCGTGTGATTATGTGTGATTCCCCTCTTTTTTGATGTTCGGCATTGACATCGTTGTTGGCTGCGGGCGCTTTTTGCAAATTGGCCCTGTTCGTCTTTTCTTAATGGCGACGTTGATGATGACGACGCTGAGAAAGGGAATGGTATCGTAGTCAGCAGTCGGCATTGTTCTCCGCGTGCTCACCATTATCGTTGGCGTTGTCGTTATTGTGCATATTACTTCGGCGGAAGTGGAAGTTTGATACATTCTGTGTCATCATCCTGTGTGACTGCTTCAACTACACACACTTGACTCTGCACAACTCATTTTATTGTTCGGTTACCATTGTTGAAATATGACAACTCCCGCAGTTATATTCCCATTTAAATTTGCATTCGCATTTCGTTATTATGTGAGACTCATTTTAAGTTCATTTTAAATTATGACAACGCAATTCAGCACATTTACTTGTTGTTGTTGTTGTTGTTGTTGTTGGCCCCCTGATCCAGAATTATCACACACTGCTACCACTGGACAGGATGCTGCAAGCAAAACAGACCTACATTTCAATTTAATTAGAGATAGAGGTTTATCTCTTTCTCTCTTACTAGCCAGGGCCCCGGTGTTGCTCGGGGTTTGTGTATAATGAAGAGGTAAAGAGTAAGTGCAAACTTCTTTATTCGTTACCGTGTTCAGCGGGATGCGGTGGGGCAAAATATTATGAGTTCGCGTCACGGAATTTCTATTGTTTTTTCTTTTTGTGCTCATTCGCTTGCCTTCTTCTTGTCTTGTTGTTGCTTTTATATATGATTCCTTCATATTTCACACAAAATAATACTCTGGTTTGCTTGAAACATAAGATATTGTAATTGGTCATGATTTTCTGACTTTCCCGGAAGACTGTTGAACCAAGCTTCATTTGATTACTCTCCAAAAATTCTATAGTTTTCCTGAAAAGTTCTTCAAAATCGGTCCAGCGGTTTGCTGTCCATTGCTGCTACTCGTTTTGTTTGGATTCCCTTATTTCTACTAGAACCCTTTAGAGGCTGACAGGTAATATAATCTGAGAAAGTTTGAAAACGCAGGTCGGGGGACAGTCAATTTTTCTTCTGGCAACATCGATATATACCTTAGTCATAAAAAAATTTGCATAAGTAGCCTTATTGGACATTAAGCACACGTTTAACAACGTTATCCACACTAGAAGCTTTACTGATGGCGATGATGCATTAAAGGCTTTAATGTAGGGCTTGTAATCCAAGGTAAAAAGTCCTGTTAGCTACTTGAAAGACATTCTTCGGATGCAATCTTCTCTTGCGCTGACAATACCTAATTGTCATTAATTAATTGAATCCAAAATTTTTTGTAATTGTTCTCCTCTAGTGTTTTGTTTATGTTCTGAGTACTTTAATTCTATTTATTCTTTGTCTTTAAAGTTCAACTTAACAGTGTTTTTCATCAATGTTCATCATTCCATTGTTTTTTTTTTTTTTGCTAAATGCTGCTTCCGAATTCTTACTGTTTACTCGTGTTTAAAATATTTTCCGGCGACCTTGTGTTTCGCTGGTATTATTGTACTAAGGAGTGTTTTTCCGAGGTCCGTTTGAAATTTTTAAGTGAAACAGATTTCTTGTTGCTACGAGAGCGTCGGAAATTTTCTACAGTTGGATGATTAAATAAAAATCAGAATCCTTTTAATTTAACTGTAACCAGAAAAATAAATTGGTCAGATTGACGTTGTAACTAACTTTCATTTTCATAGCACAAGGGCCCAAGTCATTTGTGAAATATGGCTTTTCATTCCGAAATTCAAGCTCAATTTTCGTTTATATTTGCCTCAGTTGTTTTATTAAACTTATTCCTCTCAAGTCACTCAACTGTGCGTCATCAAAAATCTTTGCTTCCCAAAGTTTATTTTCTTTAAATTCCTTGTCAAAGTTTGTCAGGGATTTTGTGTCTCACAAGTTTATTTTTAAAATTTTCTTTCAACTCTTCTCTTGAAAATACTTTTATATAAATTTTTCTTTAAAATGCTTGCAGTAGTTTTTCTGTGAGCTTCTAACCACAATTCGCTCTTCTTCATTTATTGCCTCGGGTTGTTTTTTCTCAGTTTTCTGTCACATGTCCTACACACATTCAAACCGGCAAAAATGCTAAAGTCCATTGAAATAAAACACATTTCAAGCACATTCTCAGCAAAAAGTTAAATGAAAGAATTCAAGTCACCTTCAAAATATAATTCTTACCACGACTCCTTGACAACCTTAAAGTCAAAGAAAAAGTCTCAATTTCACATGCGGATAGATGGCAGCATAGCGCGTGTTGTGAGATGGACTACGAGAATTCCTCTTGCATGCCACATTAAAATGTTTTTCCATTGATATCTATTTCATGTATAAATAACACCATACGATTTTTTTTCAATTTAATTAATTGCAAATCAAAGTCATCAAAGTTATATAATTTTGCACATTCTATCACTTAGTTTCATAATTTTTCACATTCATTTTTCTCATTACAATCTTTTCGGCCAATATGTGAAGGCGACTCTTTGTTGACAAATGCAAAGTGATCAATTGTGTGAAAGTTACTGATTTAGTAGTAAATATCTTAGTGAAGTTACATACTTACAAAAATCTAGACTTAAGTTGCGGCTTCCAAAATCTAAGTTTGATTCTCATAGTTGAGTATTGACCACGTCACTTTTTTTAGCATGAACCACCTCATCTCAATATTGTCCTATATGCGGAGCAAATACAAAAACTACCGATATTAGATTACACGTATTTGCAGTAAAGCCTGAGGCAGTTCTTGACGTAGGGCGTCTTAGAAAAAACGCGTCCGAGGCACGTGATAAGTATTACAAACGCTATAGCCGCCTAAATAATATCACTGATGTTTTTCACAGGGCTATGGACTCATCAGATTTGTTTTTATCAATTATCTCTATAATAAAATATAAGTATCTCTATAATAATAATAAATAATAAATAAAAGAGACCTCTCACTCAAGATTTCATTATACTTTTTCAATCACCGACTCCAATAAATAATTACAATTTTAAAGTAGAATATTGTGAATCCGATGTTAATGAGGAATGTTTTTTAGTGTCAATGATGATTAACTATTAAATTTGTGTGATGCTTTTTTTCGGAGGTGGGCGTATTTGTTTTGGACCATTTGTTTACCTAAATGGTGTGGTCCAATCTAAATGAAATTTAATTCGAAGCTTATGTTTGTCTTGCCAAATACATGTGCCAAATTTCAATGCTGTAGCTTTTTTTTTGACTTTATGCCTAAAAAATGGCGATCTCAACCATCGTGCAATGCAACGGCCTTTATGTTGCGCTAATATCAATACTTGTACTTGTCCAGAGTCATCGAAGTCATCTGCAAAGCAATTTCGCGTGCGGCAATCTGTCGAAGGTTAAGTCTATATCTATGATATGTATATCTATATGTAGGTAATTTTAAAAAGTTGCTGTCTCATATTTTTGATATTTTACTTTGCTGGCAGTTATTAGTTACTTTTTATCAAGGCTTCTGTTACAGGTTGTTGTTCTTCTTGTCTCATTTTCGAGTCTTCTTAAGCTGAAAAATAAATGTTGTTTGTCTGTTTGAAATTGCCTATTTTTGGTATTCGCTGCCATTTTTGTATGCCGTTTTATTTCAGATTTTTTTTTTGCATTTTTTTATATTTATTCCCTTTCTTGCCTTGCGATCTTGTAAATCTCTTGCGTGCGCCTTGGTGTGTGCAATATAGCATGAGTATCTACTCAAAGCTTTTTTGGCATTTTCCGTCCGACGTAATGATGACAAAGTGCCAAGCCGTGATGATGCTCTAGTGGCTGAAGAAGGGTCTGCTTGAGTGGCCAGAAAAACTTTGCCGCCGGTGTGGTAAGACTTGTTGTTTACAAGCCCGGCCAAGCCGCGACAAGCCAAGATGGTATGAGCTGTGGATTCGTAAGTGGCAAGTATTCGGTACATGGTCTTCTTAGTTTCAACGCCACTGCTCATATAAAGTTTGTTTCACCTTCGTCCACTTCCGCTAAATGTCTGTAAAATATTTATTTAACAAATTCTTCGAGCCTTGAAATTTCGTTCGTATCTCAGGCAGCCAATCGCACGGAGGCTCAGCTTGGCTTTAAGCTGCTGCGAATGCGAATATGGAGTGTGCACGTCCTTTTATAGTCCGGTTTTTGCAAATGATTTTAATATTGAATATAAATCTGTCAGTTGCACTGACCGGAGAACTGTAGGACAAAGTGTTTGCTGAAGCTGTTGGCAGGTCGTCGTCGTAATTTTCGGCGTAATGACTGAATTTAAAGCTTATCACAGTTTGTTCAGACTTTTCCATAGCCGCAATCAGAGTCATCTGCATAAATAAGTAAATAAATATTTATTCGCAACAGATCCGGACCGTGCTTGCGCGGCATGTGGCTTTCAAAGCACTTTAGGTTGATGGTAGCATTGCATTGAGATACCGATTTCGATTACTCTTGCTTAAATGTGATAAACGTAGAGCAGCAAAGAGTAAAGTACAAAAATAACTTATGGAAACAAGGTCACATATGGTGCTTTGGCTGAGTTCTCCCTTGGAGGCATTGAGTTGACTGGGTAGCTCAGTTGACTAACGGCTTACCGACATACGAGCAGTCACTAACAAATTACTGGCCACGGCGAGTACCACTCAAGCAATTCAAGAAATAAAATATTGAGTGGTTTCGTTTTGTAAGTCAAGTTGTTACATTCGTTTAGACATTGCCTATTGAATATAAGAGGTATGTACAACAAATATATATTTTTTTTAAATAAACCAGCTTGAACATTACTGGAGTTCGATTTTTGGCATAGTGTATAGCTCTTCCAGTGATGCCTTCCAGTTTGCGGCAAAGCGACAGTTTTGATTCTCTTTACGTGTATAATTCTTATATAACCAATGTAATTTTGGCTCTTTATTTCAGAAATAAAAAATAACTTTCACAATCGACCGCACTTGGCGTGCCTTTTTAGTTCTTGTTGGTGGTTCAGTCTGCTGCTACTGGAGCATTTAAGCCTTACAACATATCTGTACACCAATTATCCATCATCACCTATGACATGTTTTAACAGTTCTGCATAGTCAAGATCACTCATTTACCAATTGTTTAGTAAATTTAAAACAAACTTTACAGCCACCTCAAAAGCATCCGAGATAATCTGATGATACGGGCCAAGTTCCACTATCGTTAGCCTATTTCCTGAGTGTCATTCGGTATTTGTTCACAAGCATTTCAGACACTTTTCCCACATTTGATTCGGTGGTTGGTGTGCTGCGTTTCGTGTACGGCGCTCCTTCTATTCTACATATCTCATCTTTCTTGGAAACGCTTATACAACTTGTAAACCTTTGTTTTACTCACAACAGACTCACAACAACAAATATAAGAGTATATTAATACTGCCTTCTGATCATGTACTCCTCCTAATAGCTCGAATAGACTTTTTTAGACATGCGAACCAATATTGGAACGAAACAATAAATATCTGGATTGGGTTAATACTAATACAACGCAAGAAATGAAACCATTACTTTATGAGCAAACCTCGTACATACACATGCATATGTACTCATATGCGCTTGCACTTTTTGAGTATTGCGAGTCCAAGGTAAATGAGGTAAAAGCAAAAGCATCGAGCGTCCGAGCGGCCGAAAGCTAATTTTGAGGGCATTGGTGTAGCTGATGATGCGGTGCTCTAACTTGTTTTACTAGGTACATGAGTCTGATGAACAATTAAGTCAGCGCGCAGTCAGCGAGACACCCTGTCGGCCTGGCAACAAGCAGTCAGCGAATGTATCTTCGAACGAACATGTCTGGTCGTTGTGCATTTCGTGTTTGAGCAACGGAAATGCATAGTTGTGGCAACTGGCGTTTCTGTTGCTATAACCGTTTTACTCCTAACTAATTTTCGCCTCTCATAATCAAGTTTGCTTGGGCAACTTGCGATTACCGCATTTCTCCATATGCTTTTGTAGTTGCGGTTTAGTGGACTTGCAATTCTGGTTACATGAGCAATTCATTCGGAAATTGTGAATTGAGGTCGAATGCTTGTGGCAGTCTACGAGTTAATTACACGAGTAAATGGGATAAAAACAAGTTGTATTGGTTAATGTGTACGAGGTTGAAAGTCGAATTTTAGTATTCAGATATTAAAAGTATAGTTAAATTAGTTTTGAGGCAATGGCTCAAGTGTTAGGCGGAGTTAGTCTGATGCCGTATATATTACGTAGTAGTGCTCGCGTAGAGGTTGAAATTCCACCACTATAGCGACAATACAAGACAGTTGAGTACAATTTATTTAAACGCTATAATATCTTTATAGAACGCTGGTCATGCATCTTACTACCGAAGGGGTGGGGACAGTAGATAAGAGCGTAATAAAAAAAATGAAGATCATATTAGTGATTAAGTGATTAGTGTTTTCGGTGATTGATTTTAGTGTTTGCAGTGATTTTAATAATTTCGGAGACTTCAGTAATTTTGGCGATTTAAACGACTTTAGTGATTTTAGTGTTTTCAATGAATTTAATGTGCTTTTAGTGGTTTTGTAAGTCGTTCAATTTGTACAGTTTGAGCAACATTGCGGGACAACTCAATTGGCCTAGCAACGGCGGTGGCCTTTCTAGTTATAATATATAGTATATACATAGTTCCCAAACGCTCTGCCAACAGATATTTCTTAGCAAAGCTCTATTGCATGTACTTTACTTGAATAGTACACAAGTTCAGGTTCAAAAGTTCACACATTTGCATACACCCGAAATAATCCCTACCCACCACTGATCAATTTTTGTGCGAATAGTTTGACCGCCAGTGAAACTGATCTTTCTATATAGGAGCAGTGTGTGTTGGTATGGATAACTTGAAAGTTTCGGGTTTTGTATATATCCTGTTGCTTTTGTTTGTTGTGCTGTCCTTGGCATGGCTTATGTATGCAAGCACGCTTGACAGCAACAAAGAGCTCATTGTAAAATTGTAGTTCTGTATTAACTTGCCACGTTTTTCTTCAGGTTTGGTTTTATATTGCGCCTTTTGTAATATTTTGCAACACTAAAGAAGGGTGTCGCTTTTTAATTAATTTATTTGTGTTAATTTTTTGTTGCGTTTTTCATATGCCTTTGCATTATTTAATATTCAAGTGAGTGTAACTGTTGTGGGCGTAGATTAAAATGAGCGTATGAAAAGCCAAGAGTTGAGTGAAGCTAAGCGTGAAGAAATTCCTGGCTAATTTCGAGCGTCAACGTGCGATAAAAAAGTATCTTTGAATGTTGTACGTTAATGGCGTCGCCTATCGCTTTGAAGGCGTTCATATTTTCTGTGAGGTTTTTCCCCATACTTTTAACTTTGTGTATTTACATGAAAAGCAGCTAAAGAAGTAGGGAAAACAAGTGAATAGAGAAAAAAGTACACGGGAAAATGCAGCCTAATTACGAACAACGCCAACAAAAGCAACAATAAAGACAAATGAAAAATCAGCACCGTTAACAATTTTTTTCAAGTGCTGTACTTTATGCACAAAAACACATAAACGAGAAACAAAACAAAACTCACTGAGAACGATATGTGTGCCCCACATTTTGAGTGTAGACATATGTGCGTTTGTGTTGGGTTAGTAGGCGCACGCAGAAAGGAATGCCATAGGTGTGTGTCTGTATCAGTGTGTGTCCTGTGTCTATACACGTTTATGCCTACGTTTGTTCGTGTATGTATGCTTGCGTATGTGTCTATGTTTGTGTGTCTATATTGTATATTGCATGTGTGTTAGCGAGTTAAGCATTGCACATGTCGTATGCGCTATATTTGCCAAGCACGTTCGCTGACTGGCGTCGCGCTCCGAACAACTTTTGCTTTTGCTTTGTTGCACTTAAATGTAATTTGCAAAACTTTGCTGCATGTTTTGGTAGCTCGTCTGTGTGGGTTTGTGTGTACGTTTATGTCCTTGATCCTTGTTGCTGGTGTGCTTGTGCTGCTTTTTGTTGCAGTAGGTATAGCGCCAGTGCTGCTTGCTCCCTGTCGCGCGTGCCGCAATACAAATTCTATTGAGTGCATTTTGTTGTAATCAAGTAGAGCAGCATACACACGCACTCATATATTCACACACATATGCACATGCACTCATATAAATACAAACAAAAGCAACCGCTACATATACAAATAAATACAGTACTTGCCACTTGCTCAATTGCTCTTGTTGCCGTTGTTGCTGTTGTTTTTGTTGTTGCTGTACTTTGATTGCCACAAAGAGAAATACCAGAAAATACAAAACAAAACAAAAAAAAAAGTTAAGTTAAATAAAAAATAACTGAAAGCATAAAATTGCATGCCATCGAAACTTTTGTAACACTTCATACTTTACTGTTGCTTATTTATTTACTTATTTTCATTTATTTTTCACTTATTCATTCCAATGTGACACAGATATTTAGAAGCGGTGGGAATCAATTCCATATGAATACAAATGAAGTGGTGCATATAAATCGATTGAATTGAGCGAATTGAGCGTGTTTTCTCAATTCAAGTACTCAGCTTGTCTCACAAAGCGTTCACTTAGAGATGACAGAGCGAACCACCTGTAGAAAGATTTGGTTTGCACAAGAATACCTTTACATTGAGAAAACATAACGATAGGATTGGGTCCAGACTAAAATGTGTAAAGTTAGTGCAAGATCTATTGTAGGCTTCTTCCTTTGCAATCTACTCTACGGTAGACTACCACGTTACCCACTCAGTCTAAACTCATACATATAACTGTAAAAGTTAGTTCGACGTAATAAATGATATTAAAATGAATATCAAATTAATTAAAATATGAAAAAAATGATATTAAAAAATAAATATTAAAATAAATATTATCTTATATATTTTTATGAGTTCCGTACGTTTTAATGATAAACGGATACCTCGTGTGTGTCTGTTTATCACACTATTACAGGCAATTTTCATCGAATGCACTAAACCGATTGGGCAAACACGTAGCTCAGAATAATAAGTGTGTCACGATGCAACTGTAAATACAACATTGTTCCTTCCTTCCTGTCAACTATACTATTGGGTGTACAAATAATTTGCGAAGGGCTTTGAAGTTACTTTGAAGCTTTAAGCAGAGAATTTGTTACAATGCATTTTATTTAAAGTATTGTCCATCGTTAGTTACGACTCTTCCTCATCTTTCAGGCAGCATACGGATTCCGCGTTCCTGGTCTATTGAAGGGATACAAAAGTCAACCAAATTGTTGGCTTCTTCGTACGAAGTGAAACAACTTTGCTCGGCCAGGCCATGAGTGATAGTCAGAAGAAGCTATATCTGTTGAATACGGTGGGTGGATTAGTACATTCCATTAAAGTGTCCTTAATGACCTTCAGCAAGCTTAAGTAATTTACTTTGTGTTTGGTAGCCGTTGAAAGCCAGTAACTTCCACCACCAGCGGTGCTGAATATTCTAGACATGAATTCTTTCTACACAACCAAAAAAAAAAATATATATATAATCATATGCATAATAAAGCTTAGTAGTTAGCGAGTTGCACTATAATTTATAATATTAATATTATATTATTATAATCCGAAAATATTTTGCTAAGGCGTATCGTAACATATGCTGAATAGCGACACTACTCTCAGCACTAGAAAGAAAACCATTTCTAATACGTAATTGGTAGGTGACAGTTCAAAAAAGGTTCGATGCGAAAGACCAAGGATTAGGTGAAGGAGTGGACTTTTTTGGACGAGAATCGAAGCGTAAGAAATAAACAGCATCTGATACTGTTTTTTATTTATTTCCTTTATATGTAATTTCTCTGTTATTATTAGAACAACTTCAATTATACTGTATATACAAAAATTAACAAAACAACTTAAATAATAATTGGGGATATAGTAAAGTGTAGATATAATATTAAAAGGATCTGTTGTGGAGGTCGACAGGGTGCGATCTTCTCAGCCGTCTCGCTACCCTAACTTCTCCAATTCTGCGTCGTTTTAGAAGGCGCCTTGCTAGTTTATTTTGATGATTTTTTAACCTCTCTATATATTTTTTGGCCTGACGATTTATCACATCGCCAATTTTCGGTATTTTTAAGTCGTTTTCAAGGTCCGCCGTTCGCAGGAACCAAGGGGCACCAGTAAGCATTCGCAATGTCTTGGCCTGCAGTACTCTCACCTTCGTGATGTTTGACCTCGCTGCTATGCCATACACCTGCAAACCGTATCGCCAAGCAGGAGCAATTATGGTTTTGTAAATGTTCACCTTATTTCCCACGGACAATTTATTCCTGCTATTTAAAAGCCAATGCAATTTACCAATTTACCAATCCTCTGTCCTAAGGATTTCGTGATACTTGAACTATGCGTCTTGAACGTTTGCTGCCTATCCAAATACACACCCAGGTATTTGTAACCTGAATGGTGTTCCAGCAGCTGGTTTCCAATGAAAACTCCCGCACAGAAATCCGGCTGTAAGGCATACGTCACATTGGTACATTTGTTTTTGTTAATGCAAATGTTCCAACGTCGTGTCCAGTTTTCAAAAATATGCAGGTATTGGAGTAGTGAGTCCGTGGCTTCGTAAATGCACTTCTTTCTGACGAGGATGGCCGTATCGTCTGCAAACGTGGCAATGATCAGATCCAGAGGATCTTTCAGTGGTATTTCTGACCCAGTGGGCATGTCGTGCGTGAACAGGGTATAGAGTGTAGGCCCCAAAACGCTACCCTGGGGGGCACCTGCGCAAATCGCCTTGATGCTAGATTCCACACCATCCAGTACCACTGAGAAGGTCCTATTCTCAAGATAGCTGCGCACGATTAACCATAGTTGAGGCGGCAAGAGATTCTTGAGCTTACTGAGCAGGCCGTCGTGCCAAACTCGGTCGAAAGCCTGCTTTATGTCAAGATACGCTGCCACCACGTACTCCTTATCCTCAAATCCTTCGAGAATAAAGTAAACCACCCAATTCAGCTGCTCTGGAGTTCCGTGAGATTTACGAAAGCCAAATTGAAAAGAAGGAACTATTTGCTTTATCTTTTTTAAGTCCAGGATTCGTGTCAGCAAACAGCTTTCAAACAATTTTGCTACAGTGGGTAGCAGGCTAATTGGCCTGTAGGAATCTAAGGTGTAAGGGCTCTTTCCGGCCTTATGAATCATGCAAATTCTCGCCTTCTTCCACTGTTTCGGCACATATCCCAATCTCAGCACTGAGTTAAAAATGAGGACGAGAAATAGCACAGCTCTTAGCGGCATTGCCTTAAGTGTAAAGTTGTCCAGTCTATCTTCACCTAGAGCTTTTTTATTGTTCAACCCTTTAATATGTGCTGAGACTTCCTCGGCTGTAATGGGAGCAACCGGGAGGCATAATTGGCCGGCGCTTTCAAGTCTCATATGGATCTGGCGAACGCTGAGTTCTGAGCTGGTACCAAATGGCTGAAATCGAGCTTCCAATTCCTCGGCTCGCTCGCTTAAAGATCTAGCCCAGGATCCGTCAGCCTTCTTGATTGGAAATTTTGGGGTTACCTGTTGTTTATACCTTCTCGCCAACTTCCACAAGAAGTGCTTTGTGGGGTCGTCGGGGGAGACATTTGACAAAAACCTGTCAGTTTCTTCCTGTTTATGCAGCGTCAGCAGCTTTTTGACTCTATTCGACACTCGACGAAAAACCCTGTCCACAATAGGGTCGCGGGTGTGACAAAACTGTCTCCAAATGGCTGTAAGCAGCTACCCCTTGTAACCGCTCTAAAGTTACCCCATAATCTGCTTTTGGCGTTAAAGTCTCCACCTATGAGAAACATTCTTCCTAGATTGTTTAAAAGATCTTCGAAGTCTACAGATGACCAATTAAGATGCGGAGGTAGATATAATGCAGAGACTATTAACTCGCCCCTACTGGTTGAAATCTGGATGGTGGCCATCTGTAATTTCGCTGTTCTCACTGGCTCTTGTAAAGAATAGCAGATTTCTTGCTTAATAAGCACAGCCGCTCCTCCTCTAGGCCTGTTGCTGGGATGGTCTGCCTTGTGAATGTTGTAGCCAGGTATAAAGATCTGGACTCCAGTTTGCAGCCATGTCTCAGTGATGAGCGACACATCAATGTTATGGGCGGTGAGGAAATGCTTAAGCTCCTCAACATGCCCAGAAATTCCATGAGCATTCCACAATCCAAGGTTGAGTGGACGGGGCATCATTTATGGGCATTCACGAAATTTAGGCATAATTGTTTGAGGAACTGATTGCTCTCCTTCAGTTCATTAAACATTAATGTAATTGTTTAAACTTTAGATGTGAGGGCTGTTATTGCAGCCTCTAACCTGTTAATGCTGTCAGGGGTCTGTGGCGATTGCTGCACAGCTCTGTTGTTAACATTGCAAGATCTCTTCGGAGGATTAGTTATATGCAAACCAGCATGTAGTGTGTCTGCATATGAGGTGTCTCCCTTGACCATTACCGCCGGGACGTAACTCACTCTTCTCATAGAATCTTTCCTGTTGCTGCCACGCGTCGAAATTGATATATTGGGGTTTGGGCTGTTTAATTTCTTTTTGAAAACTCGGCAGTCCTTACTCCAAGCAGCATGTTTCTCACCGCAATTTATGCAGCAAAAGTCCTCCACAGCCAAACATTGGTTGGTTATATGGTTTTGCCCACATTTCCCACAAATCAACTGTCGCAGGCAGTAATTTTTGGTGTGCCCAAATCCAAAGCATCTATAGCACTGAATGACAGTCAGGTTCTTTTTTGGAATTTCCACCAGGACACGTTTCTTGCCTATATGCTGAATTTTCAGAGCCTCCTTATTGTTAGGCGCATTGGCAAGGTTGATGAAGAAGAAGTTGTTTTGTACCATCTTTTCAGTGTCTGCTCCATTAACCTTAGTGATTAACTTGCGGGGGTTGGGATTAAACACACCGGTGACATTGTGGCCTTTGGCATAAAAGGCTTCCTTGATAATATTGTGGGGGGTGCTGCTGGCCAGGTTGCGAACAACTACCCTGAAAGCTTTGTCCTCCTTAAGCTTGTATGTGTAGTGTTTAATGTTACGCTCTTTTAGGTAACGAACCAGAATACGATACGAATCAGAATCCTCAGTATAGACTCTTACAGTATCATTTCTCATAACTTTAAGTGAGAAACTGTTTGGTCCGGAGACCAGAGCCAGCTCCAGTTCCAAAAGGTGAGCATTGTGGTTTTCTAGTCCTGTGGGGTTTCAGTATCAATTCCCTCAAGCAAAGCATCAGCGTCAAGGACCATTTTCTCGGCTTCGGCAAGTGTTTTAGTGGTCTCATCCTCATTCCCAGCGTCAGAGAGCAGAGCAAAGCGATTTGATGATGTGCCAATAATCGCACCTCAGTAGAACTTCATTGGTTACGATATCGCCTCTGCGCAATGTATATAGATGTTTTCTGTTAGTACAATATATACTAACAGAAAACACACTGACGTATCCAACTATAGTAGCTCCACATAGAGAGACGCATATTTATCTGTTTTTTTCGAGCTCTTAAAGGATGCGTTCTCTTTGAGTGTTCTCATGCAAAAAACATTAATTAAAAAAAAAAAAACACACACAACCACACACACACAGATATTTAATATTGTAACTGTAATGCAAAAGTTGCGAGTAGCCCGTGAACGTAAGTTTATTAACAGTTAAATTGCGGCGCGTAAGTGTTGCGAAACTATTTAAAATACTTTTTAAGTACGTTGAGGGCTCTTGAATAAAAATTTTATTACTGCAGAGGACGAGCAAACGGCAACGTTTCGATATTTGCCAGGTCATACAATAAAAAAGTAACTGAAGATAAAAGCTTACTGAGCAGCTTCCTAAGTTACACAGGTACTAACCAATTTAAGGGGGAAAGTTTCATTCTATATCAAGGAAACTGGCAAATTAGTCATAGGTTTGAGAATCGCTTTACTACAGCAGAATTGAAAAAACGAATCATTTTTAAAATCACTACAAAAGTTACGCATACCTTTAGCATTCTAAAATAATAAACGTATTTGTACGCAAATAATTCAAAATAAAGACACAGGCGTTATGTGACTATAGAAAATAGAAAAATATGGGAATAAAGGCGGCCTAACGACTATGCTCTGAATACCTTGTGCCGTACTAACTCACTGAACTCAGCTAGGATCGTTTCGACAACGTACAAAACTACAATTTCTGCTACCAGTTGGCACATCGAAGAGAAATGATCACTTCACCAAACCACCTCAAATTTTCGTGGTTAGTCGATTGACTGACACGAATTTGCTTCCACTCTTAATGAATCTGAATTTTGAAAACCTTGTTTGGCCTTTACGTATACCTAATGCAAGTGGTTAAATAGTTTTGGTACCAACTGTTGCGTGACATAGAAACCCTTTTCATACCTACTCCACCTTTAATCATTTACAAGTAAACAAGCCACTACAATCTTAAAATGTCTTTGGCCCAACTTTGACGTAGACAATGAGCTGACAAATGATAATCAAATATTGATATGCGCAAACATGAACATTATTTTTTGGTACCCCTATTATATGATGATTATTTGGTCTTCGATGTAAGAGAGAAAAAGAGCAGTTGAAGGATGTGGATACTTTCGTATAATAATCTGACAATAATAGATTGTATTATTGTATACCATAAAATTTCGTTGGAACAAAAACTCTGTGACTAGTTCACTTAAAGACGTTTGGACGTACAGCTGGCCACAACGATGTAGCTGGATCAACATGTTTAGGGGTCTTTATATGCCTTTTGAGTACCATAACGATTCGTTAGTAAATGTAATTTTCGTTAATTCTGTTCGAAAGAGCATCGTAAAAGATTCGTCAGCGATATTATTTTCAAATGTTTATGTGGTGTATGTATAATGCAACTAATTGTTCAACTAATTGAGATTGCTTGCAATCTCAATGTTTTCCTTCCTATTCTCAGGTCTATCCAATCGCTGTTGTTGCTGTTGCCCGTGTTCGTTCTATTGATGCCAGAGCTATTGAATTAAGTTTTATTGTTCATCCGCCAAACAATACACTCAACTTTGTTACAAAAAGAAGTAAACAAAGAGTTAAACAACAACAACAACAAAAAGAGCAAACCCCAGAAAGCAGAAAATGTAGGCAGGCAGCAGCAACAACAGCAGCGGCGAAAATTCCGCCTAACGAATTTGCTTAGAGTGCACCCACCATCACCAGCATCTGCGCTTCCCATCACTGGAAACGAGTTCAATTGTATTGTGCTGTGGTACTGTGCTACTTGTCTTCTCTTCGCCGTCGTACCGAACTTGAGACGAGTGTTTTTTCTCTGTTTTTGGTTCAACGTGCCGCGCCGAGTGCTGGCGAAAGTGTTTGTTGTGTCGCCTGCGCTGAATTGAGCGGTCAGCGTTGTTCTTGTTTCTTCTTGTTTGATTTTTACCAAAATTTTTTTTTTTCAACATGATGCAAAACGCATCACTTGTATGTAATGTGCGCTATATCCTGTTTGCCACAATCAGAGACTCCGCTGCAACCTCATCCCACCCCCTAACACAGCAACAGAAGATGTGGCTGAGTGATATATAAACAGATAAGTAAGACGATAGAGTGTGAGAGAGTAAGAGAGAGAGATAGAGAGAATGAGAGATCGAAGGAGGTAGATAGAGACAGTTAGCGCGAAAAAAGAAAATATATATATACATATGAGGTGCATTCAAAAAATAATAATAATAATAAAATAATAATAATAATAATAATAATAATAATAATAATAATAATAATAATATAATAATAATAATAATAATAATAATAATAATAATAATAATAATAATAATAATAATAATAATAATAATAATAATAATAATAATAATAATAATAATAATAATAATAATAATAATAATAATAATAATAATAATAATAATAATAATAATAATAATAATAATAATAATAATAATAATAATAATAAAAATAAAAATAATAATAATAATAATAATAAAATTGTTTATATATAAAATTCTGCTGTCCGTGCTTTGCGACTACACTCCTCCTAAAGGACTGGATCAATTTTTATTAAATTGGTTTGCGTGGTGGGTAGCGTGGTTGTAGAGTCACATGCAGTTTTTTATCTTTCCTTGAAGCACTTTTGATATCCGTTTTTGGCCTTTAAGTCTTCTAGCGCCGCGGTCCCTACTTCATCAATTGTGGTAAACCTCCCTCCTTTCATGGCTCTTCTCAATTTTGGAAACAATAGAAAGCCACAGGGGGCCAAGTCCGATTAATACGGTAGCAAAGATATGATTACGGTTTTGTTTTTGCTCAAAAATTCACGAATCTTTGCTCAATTGTTTTAGATTGCAACAGAAAAACACTAGTAACCCTAATGTCTGTCAAAAACAAACTAATAATACAAAATCTCTGACAATGCACTATGGGAAATTTGATCCATTTTGATACCGAAAACTCATTTTTCGAAAACGTTCATAAGAATCTACCTCCACAGCCATTCTAATAGAAATATATTCAAGCATAATGTTGCATACCAGAAATGCTGATTAAATGCAGCACTGTTCAAATAATAACCTCCAAACACAGCTGTTGTTGACAGAAGAAAAGTACTTATTAAAAGTGCCTTTTTATGATTGATTTGCAAGTTATTAAAATTTACAAAAAAAAGTATTTTATTGGTCTTTTTATAATGAAATGTTTTTAATATGGTTCGTATTATTTGTTGGTACACTTCAACTGTGCAAAATTGAAGTGCTCTCTTTGCAATGGTGTGTTTATATGAGGCATCTTTAAAAAACAGCTTTGTAAATAAAACTCATTTTTGTAAAGAGCTACAAAATTTTCTAAGGACTTCTTCGCTGTGCCGTTATTTTTTATTTTTCATTTAATCAATTCTTATATCGATTCACTTTACAGCAATGTGCGCTTTTGTGCGCTTTTCCCGCAATTTAATTTTTTAGGACTTAACCGCACTTTTAGCAATGCAGACTTGTTTACTGCATGGAAAAAAGTGAAGGGTCGCAGTGAATAACAAGAGGCGATTTTCGAATGCTTTAAAACGAGTTCAGACAGAAGAACATGTGATTCGTATTTGGACAAAAAAGCAAACAATTTTGTCTTAATTTGACGTTGAGATGGCAGAAATGTGCAGAAAACTGGAGAGGTTTAAAAAAAACATACCGCCTGGCTTGATGACGTCCTGCATTGCCATATATATTAAAGATTGCTATAGGTCGAGGGAATGAAGCTGGAAATATTTCAATTTTTCAGAGAAATAATGTGGGTTTATTGCTTCAAGCAGCAAGCATAACTGCGTGTAAGCGAAAGCAAATCGATCTGACAGCGGTGTTTAAGTTACTTTTAATATGTCCAGAAAAGGCGAAAATGATCCGGAAAATATTGTCAGAGGCCATTGAAAAGCCTAAGCGCTTCTCTACGGCCTTAATGTTGGATAATGGCTTAACAAAA
This sequence comes from Cacoxenus indagator, assembly GCA_035041755.1. Lineage (NCBI taxonomy): Eukaryota > Metazoa > Arthropoda > Insecta > Diptera > Drosophilidae > Cacoxenus > Cacoxenus indagator. Next base: position 1,024,725 of record JAWNKX010000244.1, on the reverse strand, counting down.
GAGCAATATTGTGATGTAAGAGAGGAATTAAAAACAGACACCGCAGCAGTTTCCTATTCTTTGAATTATGTAAAATGTTATCCCTGAATTTCAGCCAAAAAAAATTTATAGAACTTGTGGACCTGCATTTTCTAAGGCTGCATTTGCCACGCCCACTTTTTTTCAGAACATTGCCTCGTGGCAAAAAACCATACCCAAAAATCTTACTTTGTCTTTGAGTTATTAATTTATTACACAAAATGCGGTCAAATTACCCATAGTGCAATGACATCATATATGGGATATAACAAAATAAAACACGTAGCCGGATAAAAATAAAACGTCGCCTTATATTTGAACCAGACCTCGTATAGGTTAATGTGTGTATGTATATATGTATTTGGATAAGAGCAAAAATACTTTTGGCCGGAATTTCATTATATTTAGCTGTGTCGTCTTACCTTTGTTTTTTCAACTTCTTTTACATGAAGTTTTTGTGTGCATTTCTGTTGAATTTTAGTTTGTTGCTAGCTTTCGTTCTCATGTTTGAAACACTAAAAAAATGTTTATACACGTTCCTCCTACCAGGCGTTCTGGTTGTCATCGTCGCCAACACCAACGCCAGTGACGTTTACGTGGCTCGTGTTACAAATGAAACTAGCTTTGACTACGTTATGTTGTGTTGGGTCCACATGCGTTGTTGATATTTTCTCGAGCATGAAGTAGCAAGTAGTGCGAGATGAAAACTCGTATTTCGGAACTTGAGTGGAGTTGAGTATAGTAGGAGTCAAACTGCGTTGATGGATATCTGTTTGATGTGTTGCAATAACAGTTCAATGCCTGACCACCATTTACGTCCACCTATTGCTTAATCGGCTTCTGAGGCCGGCCAATTGATTTGGAATTTAGTTGGTTTGCATTAATTTTTAAAGTACAAACAAACGCAAAATTTAAACAAATCATGAAAGTTTGTAGGGGCCATATATTTCAAAGAGTACAGTAAAAAGAAAAATTAATTTAATCAAACGTATATTCGGATAGATTTACATATATATATTATATATACCGTAACCGGTTTATTCCTAAGAGTAAAGAGAAATTTTCATAATTAGTTCGCTTTGAATAACGCCTACCGAACAACACATTTCCGTTGCAACGATGACTTCCCGTTGATTTTGGTTCTCAATAAGTTTCATAATCGTCTCTTGTTTGACAGATCGCAAATATTAAAAATTATGAATGATGACCACTATAGAGCGGTGCAATATGTACATGTACATTGAAGAAATTGTCCCCTTACTTGAGTTACTTGTAATATAAGTAGAGGAATATTTAAAAAAGCTATATAGCTTAAAGGTCCAAGAGTATTAGTGAAATCATTAGACATAGAGGTAACTGGATAAAGGCTATTAAAGTTCATTAAAGGGTGATTGCAAATGGTTTGATACAGAATGAAGAAAGCGAGTAGGATGTAAGAGGAAAAGGAAGCTAGTAATAAGTAGAGGCAGCGGTGGCAATACTGGCACAGATGTGCCACTGAAATTGACGAGTAATTCAATTGGGTTGAAACAACATAATTTACTTATTCATGAAACTCTCTGTGCATGAGAGTTTTCGACTGTGTACGTGGGTGGATCAATAAGTCCTTATTAAATGCGAGAGGTGGCGCTCGTAGCATCGAAACCTTTTTTATTTAATTTGAGTTCATCACTAATCAGCTCTTGAAGCCTTAGTAATAACGACCACATGGACCACATGAAGTTTTTATTGTCAACTAGCAGATACCCGCGTTGCTCCTCGTTGACATTCTCGTTATTCTTCTGTTTCAAGTGCTCTATTTTTAACTACGGATGTTTTTTTTTCAATTGATGCTTTTTTGGTGAACGATTAACGTTCACCGAACGATTAACGTTCACCGAACGATTAACGTTCACCGAACGATTAACGTTCACCGAACGATTAACGTTCACCGAACGATTAATACGCCTTCTATTTAAATGTAAACTTTTTTTTATTTTTCTTTGACAGATTTTCAATTTCGAATGTGACATATTTGTCAAATGCAAACTGATGAAGCAATATTGATTTCATACAAAAATTCCAAGTATATATTTTTTTCCCCAGACTTTCGCGGTATGCTAACGCACAAAACTTCACGGATTTACTTGACAAGCTATTCTAGAGTTTCCCTGAAAATTTCATGAAAATTGGCGCTGAAGTTTCGGCGCCTATAGCGGACACACATACAGACATACGGATATATGTTACATCGAATTTTATATATAGATAAAGATTGAAGCAACAAACTTTTGTGAAGATTACGAAAAAAAAAAAGGATTTCTAAGGATTTATTGATCGACCCACTTAATTGGGGAGCATGTGCGTGGGTGAACGAGTAAATTGAGTGTATGACATGATTTAAAATGTATTGAAATTATATCGTAACAGCAGCAATCATAATCGAAGTCGATTCGATGAACTTGGGATTGAGTAATGAAAATTTTTGTGTATATTTTTATGAAGTAATTACAACGCCACGGATAGCAGTAGCCACAACTGCATTAATAATAACGCAATTGTAAATGTAATAAAAAAAAAACATTTTAACCGGCCGCCTACATTTTTACAAAAATAATAAAATTTTATGATCTGCTCATATAAGTTAGGTATACCTATAAAACATCATTAAAACAATGTACTAATAGTCTTAATAAATGAAGGTATATGTGCACGACACTTGGTAAAAAAATGAAACCGCAACACCCATGACCCACGGTGTGCATGGTTACTTTTTTTTATTGTATTTTGTAAATAAAAGTATGGTTGTAAATAGGCAAACTGCTACTAGGAATAGTCGATTAGGAATAGGAATTATTTTCATTAATATTAATAATAATATTATTATTATTATAAATTATTTGTTTTTGTTTTTATACGCCAAAGAGGGTGTTAATCTTATAATAGATGCTAGTTGTCCGAGCTACTAGCATACACGATTCGTCAAACATTCGAATAGCACATAGCACGCCTTGAACTACTTTGATAGTATTATTATGAGACCATAGAAATTATTTAATCACTCCCACCGAATTGTGGAATATTCCGGTAGCCAAGCCTTCAAACTTTCACAAGCAGCGTTTTCGAAATTTTTCCCGAAGAAAAGGACAAAGTTGGAAACAAGACCCTCCTGCCCAAAGTACACCCTATCTCAAGTCTTATGTCATTGCCCAGTCTTTGCGACATTACTTTTCTAAACAAGTCACTAAACTGCAAGAGTCTAAAAAGAACAAAATTCAAGGAATGCAAATTTTTGGGCTGTCTTGTGTCGGTCAAATGAATGACTTAATGACTTACCGTGTGGGGCGGGGATTGTGTTGTGCTCTTCTTTTCGATTCTGTGAGTGAGTGAGTCAAGCGGAGGGATAGATTGCTTTGTGAAATGCAAAATTTCAGAAGTGGTGTGAAATGCGTTTTAGTGGTGAGAAATGGTAGAATTAAAGGCAGAGACGGCATTCACCGGCCATAATCAACTGTAATCGTGTTAGCTTCATAAAACTCCATTAGTTGCCCAAGCAGCAGCTGAATTATAAAGACGTCATACTGATCATCTTCATCTTGGTTGTCATCATTCTGTTCATCTTCATCTTTAACTTTAGCGGAATTGTCACTCTCGCTATTGTCGTTACTGTCGTTGTCAACGTTGTTCTTAGCAGCCTTGTGTTTGAAAATTCGTCCATGTCCTTTTGTGTCCTTGCTGATGATGCCGCTGATGTTACTATGGCTACTACTACTGCTGCTTTTCTTGTTAAGACATTTGCGTTTGTCGTTGTCTTTTGTAATCTGCTGTTGCCAACATTGTTTTACTCGTCAGCTTTTATTATCATAGCAAATGGTCGTCTTCTGGTCGTTCATCCATGGCACTGTCATATAAGGACAACCCTCATCGCTCAGTTCCATTTGCATTAATTTCGTCTCAATGGCTGTAAGGATCATAACTTCAATCTCGATGTATTAAAGTTCCTAGTGCGGTCATCTCCTTCTCTTACTCGGAAGGAACTCAAAGCGCTTTTGTGTGTAAATGTTCCAATGCGTCAGAGTGCCAACACCTTTTCGTTGTTGTGTAGCTTTGCCAAATTATTTCAAGAAGATTCAAGGTAGTCATTAGCTTGAAAATATTAATTTTCATCTAAGGAGTAACGTCTGTTCTGAATTATTCATAATTGCACTCTAACGAGCGATTCCTTTAAAATATAAAATGATTTTAAATCAGACATCTAACAAGAACAACTTATTTTGGGGAGCAAAGGAGCTTTGCTTCCCTTTGCAGATTAGTCATTTTTTCTCATTTCGTCAGGTTCTGCAGAATTCAGGTGCCCCGCATACCTATCGGAATGAGTACTATGCGATGTTAATTGCCATAGATATGTAGCTGCACGAGTTCCATCTCGACCACATGCCCACTGATATACTTACTTTAGTACTTATAAAGTATTCCTTGACTGTGAGCTCTCATGCTGAGTGAAGAAGCTTTAGAACGAAAGGAGTTGCTCACTAAATGGAGGAACTGCACATGTTCCTTCGCTATTCTTCTTTTTCGCTCAGTTGTTCGCTTTGCTTTTACAAAGAACATTGTTTACGGTCGGTTGTGTCGGCCGCGGGTTCCCCTTGTTTAATTAAGTACGTCTCAATAATTAGGTATACATATTTCTTTATCATCAAATTAGGTCTACATTTGAAGGTTGCAGGAATAATTTCCAGATTAAATTAAATATTTTGTGGTTTATTATAGAATTTTAGAACCGATTAGTACAGGTGTTTTTTACTGCTCTTACTGCATTCCACTATTCGGAACACAGCTAGACCGGTGCAGAAGGTAAATGTATCTCCTTTTGAGTACCTATCAATCCATTTAATAATTTCATTTATCTGAAATTTAATTTCTCTCTATTAGTCATGTACAAATATCAGGCTATTGTTGGCAATAGTCGAACAAGAAACACAAATATCAACTGCACCGTTTTTTTGTTGCGCTGGTTATTAGCCTATTTATTTGTGGCTAACTGAAATAAAATGCACCGTTTGGAAACGGTGGACATAACCTTTAAAAATATGTTTTTTTCAATTACTTTTGCTTTAAATTAATCACGGCCCGACAATCGCAAACTCAAAGTGCAACTGATCAAGTCAAAGGAAGCGTATACTTTAAATTGTTTAAACACTTAGAAGCGTAAGAGACAAACTTTTTTTTATACAATATTATTAATGTATTTCTTTTCTTATCACATTTCTCTTCTGGAGCTCGGAATATATAAAAAGATTTGTATTGCCTCACGCAAGTAGTAGAATTCCGGCCACTGAGCGTTTGTAGTTTATTAAAATCTATCGTATTGTGATATATTTCAATATCAACAAAACATATTTTTTTTATTAATCCTATCAATTTATCAATTCCTATAAAGGTATGCAAGAAATATGAGCAAAATGCTGCATTTGGAAAGTGAACTTCGTACACAAATTCAATCACACAACTAGATTAAGAGCACATACATATTGCAATATGTGGGCTTAGATGTAACCAATGTGACTCGTACCATGTTACAAACTTAATTAAAAGCCTCTGGAGCCATTTACTACGGGGCGGTGTAAAAACTGAAATTGAAATTATTTTCTGTGCCATTTGCCTCACCCTATCACTGGCTATCGCTCTCTTATTTACTTTACACTGTGATTTTGCTCTAGCCAGTCATTTGCTTATTCATTTTTAACATTCCATTTATTTATTGATGTTGTCATTTTTATAATAGAATTGCGATCGACTTAGCCATCGCCTGCCATTTGTTTCAACTAGATTTTATGTAAGTGAGTGTATTTATTGACAAATGTTTATCACACCACCTCGTATAACGATTGACGGAGCTGATGTAAAAATTGAAAATGAAGTCAAATACCTAGGATTATATATTGACAACAAACCATATACTTAAAAAAACGGGATCAAATCAAGCTGAGGATTAGTCAATTATATTGGCTGCTCAAACCTAAATCAACATTAGAAAACAAACTACTGGTTTACCAAGCCATTATAAGACCAAACTGGACGTACGGAGCACAAATTTGGATAACGGCCAAACCATCAAATACAGACATAATTCAAAGACAGCAATCAAAAATCATTCGTATGATCACCAAGGCTGGGTGGTACATAACTAACGATGATCTGCATCGTGATCTAAACATTCCAACAGTGACAGAGGAGATTACAAAAATAAGTCGTATCTATAAGACGAAGCTTACACAACACTCAACCTACTCCCTATACAGGAACTTCAACGCAGCCGCAGGTTACAGAGGACAGGCCAGTGGATCTGGTAGAATAAATCCTAAACTATATACAACACATATATCAATACCTCTGTTTCTTTTTTCTCTTTTTTTTCTTTAATGTTGTTTATTTTTATATTTGATATTTTATTTTTTTATGTTTCTTTTACTACTTATTATTTATTATATATCTTACTTATTTTGTTCTATTATTGTATTAATTTAATTTAAAATTATATTATTTTTGTTACTATTTTGGTTTTTTCCCCTACATCTTTACAAAAATGGAAAACTTTTGTGATCTGCTCACATACGTTAGCTATAACCCTAAAATAACGTTTTACCAATGTCCTAAAAGTCTTAATAAAAAGTAAACACATATGTACACGACATATGGGAAATAAAAAAAAATAAAAGAAATGTTTATCTAAATGTAATATTTTCTTTATGAATTAAAATCAATTGAAATAATAAAAGGATAACAGAGGAAGGTCAAACAAAGGGTAGCTGCAGGTAGCTGAACACCATCACTTCTGATAACTGATAGCAGTTGCATTCGCCATTTTTCATTTACAGTGAAAAAATTAAAATGTTTTTTTTCTTTTTATACTTTCCAATACTTTCTAATATAGGAACAGGACCAAGCCCTGTTATTCGAGAATGCAGCAGGTCCTGGTGGGAGGCATCTATAAGATGTCTATTGCATTACTATTGAAGCCAGCCGTCTAAAAAAAAGAAACAAAAAAAAAACTGAAAACTAAAAAAAAAATAAATTCCCTTGGTTACTTGCAGTCATATACAGAGTGGGACATATTAGGTGGATCCATCTCTTAACACTATAACTTTGACAAGAAACTTCTGATCGACCATTGGCAGAACATGTTTGAAGCCTCAATATTAGGAGATTTTTGCCATAGAGCAGTACATATCGAACGCTCTGAATCTGTTCAGCTGTACATTCAAAATATCTTGTCAGCTCTATGAACTCAAACTCAAAAAATTTAGGCAAAAAAATAAAAAAAGTGCGGAGAACACAATACAGAGTTCGCACCAGAGATTTTTCCCTTCTGGTCCTGTCGTTAATCAAATGTGGCACATCTTGTAGTCGGTCTGTATTTCTGCATGCCAGGGCGGTATAGGTAGGTGTTGCAGTATGAGACTCTCTTGTGCGTGTTATTTACATTTAGTTGTGGTCGCCCACGGATTATTAACCGTAAACAAATCCGAAGCCAAATCCAAATCGCAACCCAAATTAAATTCACTTGAAGTCAAAGCATTAAGCCAATTGAGCCCACCTCAAGTAAACATGTCTTTTTGGTTGATGTGTTGCGTTAGGTGTTGGGTTTAACTGAAGCTGCTCTGTGCTCACTTTAGACCAATCAGTGCCCAAGGAAAGTACCTAATTAACTTTGTGTGGTTACGCATACACCGCGTATGCCAGCATCAATTACAGAAAACCCGAATTTATGCGGGAGGCGTGATGAGACGAGTAAAATGAAAATGCCATAAAATGTGGCAGTCAATGCCGAATAAATTTGTTGTTAATTTTTATGGGTGCAAATGAAAAGTTACGAAACTTTTTTTTCAATTGGATTCAATTGTACTCAGCTTTGCAGAAGCAAACTAATTGGTTTGGTGAGATGACGCGAACGGAACTGCGGCGAAGTCAAATTAAAACACATATTATGACTTACGAAAAGGCCAGAGAACACTAATAAGTGAGAATGTATACTCGAAGTATAGCGGGTGGTGCTGCAATAGCAGTGGGAGTGAATAGGAAAGTTGCGGAAAATAGCGGCTACAGAAGGAAGCAGAGAAATTGTAGCGGTATGTCGAAATTCATGAGCTTCCTGTAAAAGTAAAACAGCCGGAAAATTGCACGAAAAACGGGGACAGTGCTGTGGTTTCCGGCTGTATACTTTCGTTGTTGTTCGCATAGTCAACGTTGTTTGGGTCACAAAAACAGAGAAACTAAATTTTCGATGAATTGAGTTGGTTCATTATTTTTTCTTTTTTTTGTGGTTCTGTTTGATATGGTTTGGGCCAGTTTGGGCAATTGATGTGACTCCTAGGTTGGTTGATTCTTGATTCGCTTGACCGACCAGGTCACAGGCGCATTGGCTCCAGTCAAACTCTGATACGTGTAGGTAATAAGAATGACGAAAAAGGAGGCTGATGGACGTTCGCATTGACCGTAAATATACAACAAAATATATGGCGCACATAAAATAATATAGCTTTTTAGAGTATTATCCTGTTTGATGATTGTTTAGGGGAGAGCAACGAATCTATACCAGAGAGTTGTGAAAACGGAATAACGAGCAGCTTAGAGTAAAGATTATTGAGTGGGAAGTGTTGCTTGGCGTTTAATGATTTCCGAGACGCGATCACCGACTGCAATGGAACTGAGTACCTTTATTATCAGAGGTCTGTCAACATTTCATTACTACAATTTAAGGACGTCACCTAAATAGAACCCATATGTAATCCTTTACTGTATGCAACAAATGTGGGTTCGTTTGAGTTTTTTCTTTTGTCCTTTGTAATGCGCAATTTTTATGCTCTGCACTAACTCCTCATTGCTCTTTCATCTAAGTTGCTGTTTTTATGGAGTCTGTAGTGCAAATGTTGCACACGTTGGTAATATTGCAAAGTCATGCGACACTGGAGTAGACTTTTTGCTCGCGATAAAGATTACCACAGATCCCAGTTGGCTTGCAATTTGGCACTACCCTCCGTTCCACTCATTTGGAAATGCGTACGCGTTTTCCTTAACTTTGGTACAAGTTCGCTTGCAACACGTTTCGCTATGCTTGTTCGTCTTAGCTTGTGTGGGTTTGCCAATGCCGTTAATCGTACATTGCAGTTTCGAGTTGTCTCATGCATTTTTGATGCAAGAAAAGTTGCTCTTATGTTGTGAGTCTCGTTGCTACGCCTCGCTTCACTGCGATTCGCCATGATTTCATCTCAAAACTGACAATCGCACAAACGGGAATTATGTCGCTTCATGCATAAGTAATGCTATTTTCAAAAGTGTTGCAAATGGTTGAAATTGTCGCGGGGCCTAGTGTGCAGCGTCGAGATTAAGAAACGTCAATACAATGAAAGTAATTGCTGCTCGCTTACATCAAATATGTCTGTCAATCAGGCCAAGCACTTTATTGTTAAAATCCCGTTACCGCGCCGTTGCGCAAAACTTTTACCTTGCGTAATCATTGTAATTAATTAAGGGTCCTTCTTCGCCTCAATCTCGGGCATTCCTTCTTTAATTTTGCCGTCTCAGCGTTCAGTGTAATTACTGCCAGTGCGCATTTTCGTAAGGTGAGAAGCGTACGACAACAATAATTTCGGAGCGACTGTCAATTTCCAAGTGTCTCACCGCCGTGCTTGATTAATGATCAAATTTCATCAGTTCTGTGCTCGCTTTGCGGAACATTTTCTTTATGGTTAATGGCGCTTTGCATAAATTATAAATCAATTTTTTTTGGCAATTCACTCTGCTTCTTGTTCAGTTCGTTTTTGCCGCAAACTGCTTACATTAATTTGGTGTATGTGCTTTCCAGCTTATTAAGTGACAAGTGGTCACAAGTGGACAAGGCAACTGGCCTAATTGGCTGTTGAACGGATTGAACGGATAAGCGTTGAAACTGATAGCTGTTACATTTTTGGCTTGAATTAAAAATATAATTAATCGAATGAGAACGAACTCTGAAGTTAAGTAGTGGAAAACAGCATAGAATTTATTTAAATTTTATTTAACTTGCTTATCTGTCACGATATAAATGATACTCGTACTTGAGTTTTAGTAGGTCGGAATTTAGTGTTAACCAAACATCACAATATCAACTTTATCTGAAACAGGCTGTCTTATCATCTAATAGGTAATAGTAGTTCTTGTACAAAGAACCATCTAATTATTTAGGTTTAAGTGTAGGTTTTGTTATAAGAGTAAGGGTAATATATAAAATTTTGGTTCCGATTATATAATTTCTCTATAGGTATAGAGGTAGGTATCTGTATCACTTAACTTTTAACAAGTTCCGGATAGTTTCACTATGTTTCACCAACTTGAATTTTTTGTATTAGTAGTAAAAGTGGTAGTGGTAGTAGTAGTTGTAGTAGTACTATTAGTAATTTCTGAGCCCGTATGAATCCATGCAGTGGGTAGGCAAATTAATTGGAGCTAAGTGGGTAGTTAGTAATTTGAACTTGGTAAGCAATAAATCCAATAGTTTACCACTAGTACATGTCACCGTTGTCTGGAGTAATTAGAAGAAATAAATCAAATCGAATGTTTACACGTCGAAGCTGACTTCACAAAAGATTTAATTGGGTTATCGTGTAGCAATAAGCATTGGACCGTTATCGTATAAATTACTTAAAACTTGCCTTAGGTAATTTCAATTGCATTTTCACATGCCAGAGTAGCGAAAAGCAATGGACAACAATGAACACAGCAACGAGACTGCGATGAGGAATGATGTGAAATAAAATATTTGCACTTGAGCCAACCGCAAAGTGAAAAACCTCAAGCAACGAAGCAAGCAAGGATTATTGGGTATATAGCCTCTGTATATTGCCATATGAGTTCAACGCTTTTATCTTGAAGGTTTATACCATCATAAGCCACGTATAATACCCTACCCAAAGTCTTTATCATAGAAACTTATTTTTTCCTTGGCCCTGAAAAAATCAGCTTTTCGCAGTATTTGAAGGACACTCCGGTGGTAGAAGCAAACATTATTCAGTCTTAGAATTGTGATACTCGTAAATTGTATATTCCTCAAACTTGAAGCGTGTATAACTTCGGCATAGCCGAAGAAAGACCGTTCTATTTAATTTTCAACCCTTTCCTTTCGTTGGCTCTACTTCCTTTTCGTTTCGGTTTCGTCCATTCTAACTAACTTCCTGATAGAATTTCAAAATTGTAATTTACTTTTAACCCAACAAAATTTTGTTAAAGTCCTTCTTTAATTCTAAGCCCACAACAACTGACAACACACAACAAAGACGGCAAATCCACTTGGAATTCAGTCACGAAGGACTCAAAAGTAACTCAATTCTTTTTTGTTTTTGATTTTGTGTTTTTTGTTTGTTTTTTTTTGTTGGTTTTTTTCTTCGCTTTTGTTTTTGGTCTAAGCTACTTTCCTTTGCGGCTTTTGCCTGTTTTCCGACAGCAAGGAAATGTAATATTTGTTAAGCGGTTGGGTAAATATATGCCGAACTGGAGAGTGGTGTTTATCAAGACTACCAGAGCAACGTGTAGGGGACTTCAATAAGACGACAACATGTCGAGTCGTTGTTGTCGGTTGTCATCACCACCGTCATCGCCATCGTCGACGTGTATATCTTTTGCTGCTTTGTTGGTGCCCTAATCCTGCCGACAGTTGTTTTGAGTTTTTATTCTCGTTTCATTACATTTCCGCTGGCTTTTAGTGCTGTTGTTGTCAATGTGTTTATTTAACTATAGGTGGACACTTTTCTGTCCATTGTTTCATCACTTAAGCTCGCACAGCGCCTAGGCTCTGCTTAATTTTCTGCCACTACATCCACAGAAATGTGTCGGTTTTACTTGACAATTATTCTTCATATTTTTCGTTGTCATCGTGGTCGTCTTTTGTAAATTTAATTCAAGTTACATGTTTCTTGCTCTTTGCAACACTACTCATGCCTCTACTGTGTTCGCCGGGAACTCCTTGTGCATTTGCTTCGAGTCTCTATCTGCTACCCTGTCTTCAGTATTTCGCTCTTCTATTTAAACAGCTCAAGTCATTATGGAAGCCATAATTTGACCATTGTTAAGTATTCCTTAGCAGTCTGTAACTGCGACAATTCAGCTCGCACTTCCATCCCTTAGAGCAGTGCTAAACAATGTTTCAAACCCCAATTTCTTGAACTAATCCTCAACAATCTTTAGCAAAACAGTTCTCAGATTGAAGACAGAGGGACAATTCTGTAACGATTTAATTACCTTGAGCAAGGTGTCTTGTAAAAATTGTCGCTTTCGCTAAATATTAAGACCAACTCAATTTTCAGATACTTCTCAAACTGTACAGATACAAATAAACAACAATAACAATAGAGCATGTGAGAATTGAGATTGCAGGCAATGCTGCTCAAACTGTACAAAGTCGAAATGTTCAAATATTCGAATGAAAAAAAATCTAAAAAGTGAAGAATACGAAATGCCACCCAAGCACTGTCAAGATCAAAGTCAAACACTGCAAGATCAACGAGAAAATCGTAGCAGTAGATAGAGCGCAGAGCTACTGAAACATACGAAGAGCTGGACGCATGCGAAGGCAGCAACGCGTCCCTACTAGTATGGAATATATAGCTATAATTAGCTTTGATGATAACATTTGATATGAAATATAATAACGTTAGTTCATTTGTTAGGGATGAGTAATCTCTGTTCCATATCGAGTCAAGTGTTTTACTTTGGGCTCAGTTAGAGATTTTCTGTGTTTCTTTTTGGATGTATGTAACCATCACAAGTCTTGGATTGAAGAGGCTTAGTAACGGTCTATGCTTGCTAGAGGAGCGAATATGGTTGATGTAGTTATTACGCATTTGAAACCAATATACATTTTAAACAGAGAGTCGTCAGTAATCTGAACACTGTATGGCAGGCACTTTAATATAACTTAATGAATAGTCATCCTTTATCAAACGAATATATTCAAAGGTCTCCTTAAAGATTCTCACACGAAATGGCTCAATCAGTGTTGGTTAATTGTGTTGGAGAAAAATGAGCAGAACCAGCAAAAAGCGAAATGCTCTAAGGAAAGTTGTGGACATCTGAGGCTACGCAAAGCTCAAGTTAGGCCCTGTGCATTTCAGTTGATTTAATTGAATTGAATCATTTTCACTACCAGCTAACACCTTCGTGTACAAATAAATCTCTGACTGAACACCATTCAATTGAGCTAAAGTAAATTCAATTTAATTCGGTTCGAATCTAGTCGCTGGTAAACACAAAGAAATTGAGGATCCCTCAGGGGTAAACTAGAGTGTATTACAGATTTAGGATGACTTATTTAAAATTAAATAAAGTTCAGAACATGAAGACAGCGAAGAAATGCAACACCCTAATAAAGGTGGAATCAGCAAGTAGAATCAGCGGCAGTCAGCCTACGACGGGTGACTAAAGTTGTCAATTCTGGCGTCGAACATTGAGAAACACGTTGACAAATCTGGGGATGTAAGTTGACGAGGTCATGCGAGATAAGAAGATTTATATGTATGGGTGGGTGTGTGGGCATAGTTATGACATAATAACTGTTGCCTATGGTTTACTATATACAAATATTGAATGCGCATGTGTGTGTGCGTTTGTGCTTGCTTACCACAAATCCTGACAACCCAGTGCCATTGATAATGATAAATAAATTGAGTTACAAGCAAGCGAGCCCGACTTAAGAGAACCCATGTAACGAGGAGCAAGATTACACACGTGTCAGTGGGTGGATAGAGAAATACGCAGGCAGAAAGTGGGTATAGATCCTCTGTAATATGATGGATGCTAAAAGGCATGCAACAATGGTGCCTTATGAATGTGGTTGCGTGGCTGACGAGACGATATTTTAAGAAACGCGCACCGAAGCAAGCGACTGGAGGCAGATACAGACAGACATATGAATCGAAAGTAAATTGTTTAGCACGCGAAGTATATTAAGTGAAATTTGGTGTATGTGTGGTTCTAGAAATGACATAATCGGCTTGCAGCATCACGGCATTTTATGTGCGGCAAATATTGTAGGCATTAAGTAGCAGCAGTTCAATCCCTTTCAACATATTGTAGATGAACACTACGCAGAAAAAATAAGTACACACACATACAGTTGCCCCACACTCATCAACTACAGATGCTGTGCACGCCGAAGATTAGCAAAAGGCAGCCATTTTGTGCATAGCTCGCATACAAATGACATAATTCATGCAACACTTTCTTACCACATCCAACTCAACTTCAAACTTTATTGCTGTGCATATGAGCGTGTGTCCTTAAACTGGTTTGTGTGTGTGTTTGTCTAGCATTTACATTTCATTTTCGCATGCCTTGCGCACAGTTGGAGCGCCGTTAGTTTAGTTTTATTTAAACCGACTTTGACAACCACCTCAACTATATTCAGCGAACCTTATCAACCGCTATTTTAGCTGCATACAATTTTCATATATGTAACGTTAATTTGTATGCTTCAAATTGTGCACCAATGCACACACACACACACACACACACACACACACACACATACATATTAACAAATATCACAAGGACACACATCTGCAGAAAACATGAACGGAAAAGGCAATAATTGCGTGGCATAAAGTCAAACACATCTAAACAGGCAGGAGGCACACTCAATCTCATTGCCACGAGTGTGCACTCCCCAAAAGTAGACAACAAAATTCAGTTCGAGTCGCACGAAAAGTTCTGGTTACATTTCGGCTTGGCCGATCAACATCGAATTTGCCATTGAACGAAAATAATTGCGTGCGTTTCGGCTTAAAAAATAATGCTTATTTTCAGGGCTTCCAAATTCGAATTGGCCCAGCGGAAATTCGGTTTCGACTCTTGAGCATTGCAAATACGACTTCTGAATATAAAACGATGCTAAGGCCGATTAAAATCCCTTTAAACAGGGCACTTGCCCTACGGTAGCTTAGGTCAGAGCAAGTTCCTCTCCTTGAAACAGCCTGTCGCTCTTACAAAGTCACCAACTTCTTTAGAGAGAACCCCGGCTACGTCGCATAAGTTAATAGACTAAAATAGGCCTTTACAGTGACACTAACAGTGCCTTTCCAATAATATATATATCGTATTTATAAGTACTATTAAATTGTATCTTTAGCACTTTCATTGAATGAGCTTTACAGTTCAAAATGTCAATTTCTGTAAGTGTGTGTAATTATATCGAGCACCTTAGCATTCGGAAATAATAGTTTTGAATGTCACCAGCCTTTAATACAATAAAAACGATTTGTAAATACAATAAAAAACAAATTCAGTGCTTTTATCACTCACTGTTCTCGCTTACATTTTGATCGTGGTACGTGCACGTGGTGCATTCAAAAAGTAAAACGTGCCTCTTGAAGTGAAAACTTCTATAGCGCCGCCAGTGTAATTGTAGGCGTACACGGAATTTTGAATTTTAATATTGAATTTTAATAGACGCTTCTTAATTTAAATGAAAGTGAATGATATATAATGCTAGCTGTTTTACGCGGTATTGCCCGGCTTGCAGTTATTTGCTGATAGTATTATAGTATACTTGGGCTTGAGGTGGTTCTGCAAAACTCAATCCCAAAAAGACATATATTTTGTCTTTAAAAAATCAAAAATGTAAGTGTCTTTTCTAGCGCAAATGTGTTGTTTGAAAATTATTAAAATAGGTATTGCTGCAAAGACTCCGTGGCAACTTTTATACTAGGTTTTCTGGTTAGCACTGCAGTGTCGTCCGCGTAAGTTACTATTAGTGCGTTTTCCTCTTCCACTCGTGTGACTACAATAGGAAAATCTGAAATAGAAAGCTTAAAATTGAAACAGGCTTTGCATCAAATCCAGACAATCAAATACGTTTCATAGCAGTGCAAGCGGAGAGAAGATTGACAACTCGAAAGCTGGCCGAAGTACAGTTTGAATTGGCTATGCACCACGAACTGTCCGACTTCGATGTGTTCGATTACCTCCGATTTGCCGAAATATTTATGCATCGACTCAATATTTTGTGTGCCATCCAACGCTTCCGTATGCTTTCTGAGCACACCTCCTCCTTGACTCTTGCCACACCTTTTCTTTGCAGGCTGTTGTTTTTTGGGCTTGTACTCTTATTACCATTGGTCAATAATAGTCATTGAAGCTTCTGATTGCTTTTGGTCGTTCTACTTACACTCGTTCGCACTCTCTCCCCAATCGTTTATAAGACATCGCTTTTTTCGCTTTTTTCATCGCAACTTTTTCTTTTTTGTACGACTTCCTTAAATTATTGCCTTTTTCCTTCTTTTTATTTTCTTGTGGCTTTGGCAATTGTTACGAATAGCCGTACTACCGTGGGGCAAACGTTCCTATTCGCTCCGCTGTCAACATATGCCACTCTGCCATGTGATTCAGTTCTATAATAAATCATTTATTAGGAAATTGCTTTCTTATAGCCTTTTAATAGCACATGATTGATACACATACACCATATAGAATCGCTTATTGTTTTGTTTGGAATTTTATGCTCTTCACGGAGTATATAAACTTTGAATTTTGTAACACAGTAAAGGGACTTCGAAAACTACATACATATATTAACTATATGATACTATATATCCTTAATCAGCTCGTCGAGTTGATTTAGCCATGTCTGTTTGTCCGATTGAACACATGTTCATGTACATCTATGCAGTCAGTTTTTGAGCTATAATAGGCCGATAATTTTATCATAAGCAGTCGGACCCGTCCACAAGGAGCGATACATCCCATATAAACCAATGGCATAAACTATCATAAATTTAATATTTCGGCAGATTGACAGGCTTTCATATTGTATTGCATTGTATTACAATATATTTTTGTGCACAAACACATGAGAGGTCACTGAAACGTGCCTGCAGAGTATTATAACGTAGGCATAGCCGAAGTTAACGTTTATTTTGTTGTTTTTTTTCATGCATTGTCCTGTTTAAGTTGTCTGCCACATGTACCCAGCCCAGTTTGCCCATAAATTATGTGTTCTATCTGTCACTATCTGTCTCTCTATCTATCTATCTCTCTCTATCTATCTTTCTCTCTCTCTCTCCCTTTGTGTGTGTGTCTCATTGCCACGTTTTGGTTTTTTGGTTTTTTGGTTTTATGCTCTTAGTGCTGCTTTGTTGTTGGCGGTGCGCTTTCACCTGTACGCGCTCATTTTGCAACTGAAACGAGTTTCTGGCACGCGTACTAACAAGGTCATTTTCGTTATAAGACAGCATTATATTATTGCCCAAAATGGCAGGATGTCGAAAGTTGAGTTCACAGGATGCTCATAGTTATGATTTTCAGCATCATTTATGTTGTATATGTACATATATGATATATGTGCGTATGCATACACACACACAAGCACACATACGTGCGCACACTCAACACAAACGAGAATATTACAACACAATTGCAAATTTATTGAGCGACAACAATGCGCAAATATGCGCTATATGTCCGTCCCTGCACCGCACTCGCCGTCACGCTCTCGCGCACTTAACTTATGTCACAGATGTCATTGCATTCACATTAATTTTCATTCGCAGTTGATACACGAATGCCTTCTCTAATTGCAAATGGCTGTCAAAGTAAAAATTGCTTTGATTTGGCCTTTTCTTGTGCAGCAAAAAATTTAGTTTTTTCCAATAAGATAATTGCATATTGGTTGGACGCGCTGGAGCACAATCAATCCTGCTACGTATTGTAAATATACCACTGTGTTAAAATAAAAAAACTACTATAAGATAGGAGTACATGTAGTATACACAGATCTATTCTGCTCAACGGGAACGATATAGTGAAGAGAGATAGCAGCAGGTAACTTGGCCAATGATTGTGTCTGCCCCGCCCTTAAAAATATCTATTCTCGAAAGGTCCGCATTTGTCGTACAGTTCTCATGGAGACCTTCATATACTCCACGTTTGGTTTTACTCTCAATGCCGGAGTAGTGTTTTAGGTTTCCTTGTTATATAATTGTCAACATTTATTTTCTATCAGAATTAAATACCATTGCATATCTTAAAAATGCTTCGACTTCGTTACTCTGAAATAATTCACTTTCTAATTTTACATTGGAAACTTTAAATTTGCTGGCTCATTAAGCAACCCAAACAGCGTTAAACGACACTCGTTATATGATATTTAGCGCCATCAAACCTCTTACGTCGGCGCGTTCAGTCAATAAACCCAATTCACTGAAGTCTTCTCAAAATTTCGCAGACTTGCAACGGCAGGCTGGTAGATACACCTTGAGTGTTAATGTGTAGGCATCCATTACTTTTGCCTGATTTAGGAACGATCTTCTTGTAATCGCCAGTTGCGATGAACACGGAGTTTACTACCATCCTAAACATTTTTTCTGTATGAGCGAAATCTTCCATTAATAATATGGCAAAATGAGATTTTTCAACTGGATACTCACCAAACGGATTTTCAAAACTAAACAAACTAGAAAAATTACGCAAGAATTTTTTACTTAAAATAATTTTTGATCTTGTTCCCCCCTCTTACGATTAGAACTGATTTTATTTGTGATTAAATTTCCAAAGATGTGTTTGTTTAAATATATTTTTTTTTGCCAGCACTACATGGCACACTGTGTTGATTGAACAAAGTACTGGATATGCGACTCTGTTCACTGTGCGTTTTGGTTTCGTTGTTTGAGTTATCTGCGTTCTATAAAGAGGTTATGGTCATCGACCATAATGAAGTGGTTGAATATGAATAAGGGAGTGTTTCCAGTTTCCATCCAGAAAAGGGGGTGTGTAGCTGTGTCGGGGACATGGACGCTTTAAGTGAATACGTCTATTGCATATCCATTCATTCATATCTATTTACATATAATTACACGGCGTGCACACATTAAGGTAGTTACAGCGCGCTGCTACCAAAAGCTCAAGAAACTGGTGTGGCTCCTCCGCCCATCGAATAAGTTATCTTTAACTAATAAAAGGCTCATCTATCTGCAAGTAGTGGCACCTGCTTGGCGCTACGCCATACAAATTTGTGGCACTACTGCTGCCTACAACATCAGAAGAGTGCAGGCGTATCAGAGCAAGGCTCTCAGAATATTTACGGGCGCCCCTTGGTGCGTCCGCAACACCACGCTGCACAGGGATCTTGCCGTGCCAACTGTTATGGAGGTGATTAATTCTCACAGCTGCCGCTATCACTACAGGCTTTTATCGCAACCAAATCCGCTGGCGTCCTCCCTCACCCGTATCTCAACAAGGCGTAGACTGAAGAGGCTGCACCCGCATGATCTCCCCCTAAGTAGGAATCAGCCTTCTATATCATTGCCTTTTCGGCGCAATTTGCATCATTTTTAGTTTAGTATAAGTCAAATTTTTTTTTCACGTTATTACTTTTTTTTAATCCGAAAAATGTGTTATGCAGTTTACTGCGATAAATGTTATAATCTAATTATGAAAAAAAAAAATAAAAAAATAAATACATCCGTTCGAATTACTTTTCAACATTAAGATCTTTATTACTTTTTACTGTTCAACTTTCTTGCTTAACAGACTTCTCTATTTTCCTATTTGTGTCTCCCTTAAATATTAACTTATACATGTACCTTTGCTGCTGTGATCACTCATGCATAGTGGCACCAAGTTGTTTACAAGAGGTAATTTGTTTTCTGTTATAGGCTGTTTTTGTTTTCTGTATATAGCTTATCTATTTACTGTTACAGTTTTACTTGTTTCTGTGTACAGGGCATTCCAACTATTGTACAGTCCTTACAGGGCAGTGACGCAGAAAAGAACAACAACAACATTAGCAATTTTCACATTTTCCATAATTTAATTTATTTAAAAACGAAACCAAAACGGCAGCGCTTCCCCGGTATGCGACAAGTTCGCAATAAAGTTAATCAAATCTTTGATCCATTGGCTATCGAATGGTGTAATTAAATTTTGGATGTGGATGATAGAAATGTAGCTACAACACCAAACGGTATCGCACCACTCACTCACTCACTCACTCACTTTTTTAAACATGCAGCCCCATATAACTGAAAAACTAAGACGTATTCACATCAAAAGAGATCTAATCAGGTTAAACCCTGCCTAATGCTCTATCGCTTGAAAACGTAGCCAGTAATCTAGATATGGAGCTTATGTCTATAATAATTTGATATGAGCGTTGGTTTTACACAGAGATTATGCTATACAATTTTGTGAGTGTTATATGTTCGGACTTTAAATAACGACTCTCCTCACTTTAGCTTGATATAATGATATAAAAAGATTGACATTTCTAACAGAAAATTTCATCTTCAATTTGCGTACATACAAACCGTCAAGTCAAATCATCTCGTTGTGTTGATCATGTAATAAATAAATAGATAAATCCTCCGAGCTTCATGATATAGTAATAGTTTTACAGGGTGGGGCATATTAGGGATTATTTTTTTATTATGTTATTATTTTTTATTTTAAACATTGCAAGCGCAGAATTTCCTACAATTCTATAGTTTTCACTCCAATTTTGTGTCGATAAAAATGGTCGTTTTGTGATTATTTTGGGAAAAAAAACAAACACCCAGAAATTTAAACATTTTTCTAATAAGTTCGCCGCAACGCATATGTCATATCACAAGGCCACAGAAAACATAATAAAAACACATAATAATCACCTAAAAATATGGAAAATATGGAAACTTACCTGAAAAAGAGAGGATAATAACCAGCGAAAATGAAATTAGTAATTAACATATCACTGACTATAATTAATATACAATTGCTAATTGGCAAGCGACCGCAAAATATTCAAAATTTTCTTTATTTAATGGCATTTTTTTCACATTTTTTTTATTTTATTTTATTTTTTCCTTTTGTGTGAAAGTATTTAAATAAAAATAAACCAGACAGCCCATTAAAATGGTTGCAAACATTTTTACAGTAATACGAAAATGACAAAATCATTGAAAAATATTGTATTGTAATGGGAAGATTAAATGTCATGGTGAAAAAGGTACTTTGTATGGGCACACAAAGAATGAAATGGCAATTGAAATCTTCTAAAGAAGTGTACCATAATTGTGCATGCTTTTAAGATCTAACACGTCGCTGTTACATTATAGTAAAAATAATATTTTTTGTGTTGGCATTTAATTTATTGCAGTAAACTGCAAGACGCATTCGTAGAATTAAAAATAAGAGGTGAAGGAATCTTTAACATTATTTAATACACATTAAAGAGAACATTATAGAGAAACTTTAATGAAACAAACCTCTCCAAAATCACTGGAAACTGCAAAATCTCTGTAAACTAGTACTCAGTTAGGCAATAAATAAATCGATGACAATTGTCGGTAAGAAGCTGTTGCAGGTTGAGCATTATAGGTGCGACTGCAAGGACTGAATGCAGGATATGAGTTTTGTGGGATAAGGAGCCAGTCTAATAAAAATTATTATTTTATTTTCTATAAATTATAATTTAGAGCTCGCGTTGAAGCAGTAGCTCTAGTCTGAGAACAGTGTATGGATTAGCAAGGCTGCAATAGTTACTTCTATTATTAAAACTTAGATGATTATAGCTTGGCTTTCTAAACTTTTTAACAATATAAATAACAAGTACCTCATGAAAAAATGTTACACTGAGTGATAACAAGCTTTATATTGAACATGTGATTTTTAAGCTTGAGCAAATAAATACGATAGGGAAAAAGTTTTAGAGAGTTGACAATGTCATCTTAGAGTAAGTAGAAAATCTAATGGTCTAAAAAAAATATAATACTTAGTTGTTGCTTTCGTTGCAACAATTGTTTGACTGTAAGAGCTCTAACAGCTGACTTTTGTGATCTTTAGCCAACTGTTTATCATCTTGAAAATATATTTGAACAAAGAGCCTGAAGGCCAATATGCTCAAATCACGCCGTCACGCGTCCATAGGTGGGTAGCCATGGTTCAAGTAAGTAGCACATAAAAAATAAACAAAGGCGTATAAAAGCTACATAAATTGACTTCCAATTATAATCTAAAATCTCTGAAGGACACTTTTGTTGGCTCATGATATGTACTTAATACACACGTACGTACACCCACTGCAGGACTTTCATGCTTCAGCTGTTTGTGACTGCGATTTGTGCGCCATGACTACAACATGATGAATGCCCTGGAACACATAAATCAAATTAGGAGGGAAGCGTTACGAATAGCTAAACACACGAGTGCGACTTAAGTGAATGAATAAATGAGTGAATGCAAGAGTGGGTGAGCGTAACGTAACAGTACGGGGTAGATTGGTGCGCCCCCGTTCTGGTCATAAGTCATGCCAAATGGACTCAAAGCCAAAAATAGCAAATGTATGGTACTCGTAACAAAAAGTTAACTTATGATGCGAATAGAATCATAAGAAGGAGTAGAGTGAACCGAAATGTGTGTGTCCGTCAGCGTATGGGAGTAGGGCAACGTCATCATTAAGAGGCGTCAGTCATTGTTCTCATGCGTGGCAAGGTTCGCAACAAAGGAAAATCATTACAACGTCGAGCGAAGGCGTAAATGCCACTGGTGTAGCAAAAGATAGATATTTATTTAAAAAAAACTTGACTCATCAGCTTAAAATATAGATATAGATAATGGCAACAAAGTAGTTAAAGAAGAAAATAAAGAATCAAAATGTGACATGGAAAAAATTATTGTGGAAAATAAAGTTGAACTGAAAGAAACAAGTAAGCGAGCATAAGAAGAGATTAAAAAAATGAATGGCGTAGAAAGAACTTTTAAAACTCATTAAAATTAATGATAGCCACGCACTTGAGAGCACACGAACGTATGAGCAGAGGAGGCAAAGTACATTGGTGGCTGATAAATGCTAAAATGCTAAATGAGTGACGCAGACTGAAGCTGAGAAACAGCGCTACTGAGACAGAGACTTGTAGCAGGGCAACCAACGCTGACAAAATTGCACAAGTGAGCAAACATATTGCATACTTTCCAGAACACACGATGTTGACGATAGGCGCGGCGCGTACATGAAACGGCGTGGACAACGAGGCGACTCCCTAAATGAATGAATAAATGAATAAGTGAATGAATGAATGTGTGAGTGAATAATAATGAGTGTGGAAGTGGAATACGAAAAAAGTAATAATGTGCTAAAATTCATTAAAACAAATTAAAAAGAAAGTAGCGAATGTCATCAAAGGGAAATTCCAAAATGGGCAGCAAAGCAGGCAAAAGTGATGTTTGTTGGCAGTTTGACGGTAGTACTGGGTTAGATAGAAACGAGGTGACGAGGTACGGTGGCCTGAGTGTGTGGTGAGGAGATTCGAAAGAGAACGTAAACATTAACTAAGGCGTTGTATTCAGGAGTTTGACAGAGCACAACAAGAACGTCAAACTTAAAATGTGAGGGTAACACGGTGTCACGGGTCAGGAAATGAGTGGCAGAGTTCAGCTTACGTACACAAAAGCCGAGAAGTACAAATTTCGGGCTAAAATAAAACAGTGCAATTGTTTTCGTTTTCTCTGATAGTGATCAATCGAAATATATTTTGGAGCATGCAATTTATATTTTGTAACATGCGATATTTCAACGGAAAATATTATAGTAATTCAGCATATTCTATTTCCGTTGGTTGTGTAAAAAATTATTTCGTAGGTTATTATTGGTCAAGTTTTAAAAGCAGGCACCGGATGATATTGCCTTACTATGCTACAATTGAGGTATGTAAAGTGATATCCATTAGCAAGATATTAGCAAGATAGAAGAGTTGTTGAAAGGCCAAGACATGTGGGCAATGCTTTGCGCATATTGATGTACGTCTTTTAAATAAGGGTCCCACCATACCTAATAATTTGTTATATTATGAAAGTCACATTCAGAAGAATTTGGTAACTTTAGAAGAAGAAGTTTATTCAGTTTTGAACATTCTGCCACGATCAACAGAAGATTTCTTTTATCTTGGGAGCATAACGAACCAGTGAACACAAAAGGAAATTCTAAACGGAACGGTAAGAAATCCTAATGATTACTTTCGCACTAATACTGTCACACTTTTCCTCGCTGTTCACATCTATATATATATAAAAGTGGGAGTATGTGTGTTTGTTTGTTTGTCCGATTTTGATGAAATTTTCAGAGAATCTCTATAATAGCCTTTAGATGGTTACTATGAAATTCGGTGCGAAAAAATCGTCGAATTCGCTAACTATTAAGACCAACTCAATTTTCAGATGCTTCTCAAACTGTACAGATACAGACATAAACCACAAAAACCAAGTTGCATCTGAGAATTGAGTTTTCCGGCAGTGCTGCTCAAACTGTACAAAGCCGAAATGACCAATTTTTTTCGAATGAAAACAAAAAACTGAAGGATACAAAATGCCACCCAAGCACCGTCAAGATCAAAGTCAAACACTGCAAGATCCACGAGAAAATCGCAGCAGTAGACATTGCGCAGAGCTGATGAAAGAGCGAGACTGACGCGAAGGCAGCAACGTGTCGGGTCCCTGCTAGTTAATATTAAAAGAAAAAGCAAAAAAATGTGCTCTCTTTTTAAGCGGTTGCAGCGATCGTGAAAACGAGGTATGCTCAAAGATGATGAGATGATTTTTAATTAATTTATTGATTTATTTATTTATTAGAAGTCCACAGTGCTCTTCTTTTTTTTAGTTTTGATTTTTGTTTTCCACACGCCATATTATGGAATGGAATGGAATATTATGAAAAAAAAAAATTGGAATTCAATAATTCGTAGGCCGAGAAAAATAAAGAGTCGCCTTATTTTTTGAACACGTTTCGTACATGCAAGGAGCAAGTTTTAACCTGGGTAAGACGTTCTAAGCAGTTAACATGTATAAACTATATACTTATTTACGGCTATATACAAACCAGCTTCCGCAACCTCGTCAACACACACGCTCAAGCTGTTTCGGGTCAACTCTTGAAGATGGCAGAAACAGATATAGAAAAACAATTCAGCTAACCGGGATACATGAGCGTTGCTTTCTTCTTGCTCGTACTTATGTACTTCATTAAAAGAGCAAAGTAATTAATGAAAGTCGAAGACTGGAACTGGACCGTAAGGAACACTTAGAAACTTTAATTAATGCGCGCAAAAGGTCAGAGGTTGGAGCAAAACAGCGGCAAAGACAAAGGCGAACTCAAAATAACTGCAGAGACGACGAGGCCGTATAAATTAAAGCAAACGTTCACAGGAGCACGAATATAATAAAGGAAAGCGCGGAGCAAAAGCGGAGTGGGTGGCAGTCGAAGTTACTTCTAAGAAGAGACTGCAATTAAAATTCTTAGGCAAATTAAATAGTGAATGGGTCAAGTTAGATTCTGGCATATGAGGGTGAAGGTGGCTAAAACAAAGCCAAGAACTAACGAGAAGGAAATCAAGTGACGGCAGCCCTAGCAGCTGTTTTGTAATCCTTTCGTGCAATAGCTTTTGAAGACTTTAAACTCTTTTCGCATCAGACAGTATCCAATGGCATAGTGTGCTGACCCCTAAGCCAGTAATTTTGTTAGCACAACTTTTATACCATTGACTTCTCTGACTTCTATGTCTCTGTTAGAACGTAACATATTCCTGTAATGAATCGCGGTATTATGCACATCATAAGGATTCATCAACAATGTTTAATATTTTACGCCGTTTAAAAAGAATTCGCGTTTTCCTCACTAAATGAAACTTTTACATCACCTAATGGATGTATCTGGTAGCTTAATATACAATAGGTTTAGTAGTTCAAAGCAAAAAATTCAGTTATGAGTTACAGTTGCAACCCAATAGATAACAGTGAGATACTCTTGCCTCAAAGTTCTGTGACACGATCCATACTTTGGAAACAACTCCAAGCAAAATCACTATAACTCGTGTTAAAGTTGTATCTACC
Source organism: Cacoxenus indagator (assembly GCA_035041755.1). Taxonomy (NCBI): domain Eukaryota; kingdom Metazoa; phylum Arthropoda; class Insecta; order Diptera; family Drosophilidae; genus Cacoxenus; species Cacoxenus indagator. The sequence goes on along the minus strand of JAWNKX010000244.1, from coordinate 998,847 downwards.
AAGCAATACGAAATAATATTGCCTTGATTTTACTTAACTTTAGATCCTATAGTTCGTCAAAAGCAATGGAATATAACCTTAGATCCCACTTTATGTTGAGGATGAAAGGTATGCAAAGCATATGCTATGTCCTACTCTCGAGTGTCTGCTCTCATAGTACAACAGCTATTCAATATGATTGATGTTATGCAGAGCCAGTTACTACGGGATACCACTCGGTCAGTTAATTACAACGCGCGTCGAAGCCTCTCCCCCGATCGTGAGTTATGAGTTTCCATATGACAGTGAGAACAACAATGAAATGATGAAGACAATTGGCGTTATAGCTTCGTTTCTATCAGCTAAATACAAAATTTAATTACACCACTTGATAGGCAAAGGATCAAATCAAGGATTCGATAGGTTAAATTATGATTTTACTCGCATCACGGGCGGCGCCGTTCCGATTTCGTTTTCTAGTAGCTATCAATGGACCAAAATGTGAAACATTCCAAATCCGATACGATTTGGGAGTTGTTGTTGTTATTTTCTGCTTCGCTGTCATTGTTGTTTGCATTGTAATTAACAGGCGACTGTGCATAATTCGTGTTTGATTAAAAATTATAATGACCTCTGTACAAATGAATGTATAATACGCTAGCAGAATATATTACCCGTTACGTAGAACGTAAAACGGCTGTGTCCCCAACTCAGCCATACCACCCTTATTTTTTGATATGCTATTTGATATGCACATTGATGACTCAAACAAGCCCTCCAGCTTGAACTTATGATGGCGATGACGTAGTAGAAAGGCGTTATATCATAAAACACCGGATACTCCTTACGACTTTAATTGGTCAGAAGTGTCACTTAATGTCTCGATGGTTAAATGTTTCCCCTGAGAAGATTGCTCGGAGATCCCATAGAATCTCGCCCACCTTGAAGCTATGGCAATAACTGAGACAGAAAAGGGTGTATAATAATAACAGCAAGCTTATCGAATGATAGTGTTTGTTCATAGGTAACCGCACACTTTAACTGAGGGTGAAGTGGTCTTCAAGCTGTCACTGAATGCCGCCGTCAGATAAAGAATCTTAACAAACATAAAAAGACTCAAGAAAAAGCTTCGCGCACTTTGGCAAGGCAGCCAAAGTTCGAATAAAAGTTTTCCTATCAAAAGCCGATCCACCTAAATCAAATAATTGTTAAGCATAACGAATGCAGCGCGAATTTCATAATGAAGTCTTCACTTCTTCACACTTTTGCAAATGGGACAATTGCAGTGCTAATTCAAGAATAATGAAAGGTAATGGTAAACTTGAAAGGCAAAGAATGAAAGAATAACGATACCAGCAGCAACAACAACAATAGCAAAATGCAAACGAATGCAAAGTATAAAAAAATGCAGAAATGCTTTAATAAGAAGAAGCATGGCATATGCTAAACGCGTCATAATTTGCCTCGATGCCGTAGGACGAACGCACACAGTAGAGTCATTGCCATCGTCATCGTCATCATTGTGGTTGCTGCTGTTGTTGTTCTCATTGTTTTTGTTCTTGTTGCTTTTGTTGCCAGCAATTTGCAGCTGCTTAGTGCACTTTTATTCCGTGGATTGCCTAGCGTTGACTTCCGCTCTCTCTCCATTTCCCCCACTGCTTTTTTTCTCCTTCAACCTGACGGAGTGCCTTACAAGACTTTTGCAACATTTTGCCATTGAAGTTGCAATGCATACTTCGCCTTCTCGTTCGTACGCCGCAACTTCTTCATGTAAACTGCATTTTAGCATTCTTGCTTATGTTCTCGCCGCTTTCTTTTTTTAGGGTCCCACTTGATTATCTTAATTAAACAATTTATTTTCAAGTGATGCCGTTTCTTGTTGCTGTTGCAATTATTACGCTTTTTGTTTTTCTTGCACTCGGGTTTCCGTTCCATTCCGGCTCTTAAATGTAAATTACGCGAATGTGTCAACGAGAGCTCAAAGTGATGTTTCGCCAAAGGGCTGAAGCATGAAACGAAAGTACTTTAGTAAAATGCAGCAGGTTATAGCATACTTTCTTTCAACACTTTTTTGGAAATTGAGCCATAAACAAAGAAGAAAGGAGTTAACAATCGAGGGGAGTACAAACAAATAGCGTTTCCACCAAATGAGAGTAAAGCAGTCGAGATGAGCTCAGTGCAGTTCAACGAAATTGTATTGAGTCCTGCTATTTCTGTTTCTAAGTGCGAGTTTTCTAAACACTCTAAAGTGTGCTTTTAGGCGCAGTCACCAAAATCTAAGCAGGGACATTCATATGTGGCGCCGCTGTTGTCGCAATTAAAGCGTAACAGTTACACTGAATAACTGAGTGAATGAGGATGAAACGTGGCCCACCGTCTCACAAGTATTATCATCATCATAATCATCATCATCATCATTGTCATCATCGTCATCACATCATCATCTTATGTGAATAATTTTTCATGCTTTTTTGTTTTTCATCACGAGTTTGAGTATGGTTTTGTTTGTTCGCCTGTGGGTATGTGGGCATGTGAGCCTATGCGAGTGAGTGAGTGTCTCTCTGTGTTCATTTGCATACAACGATTGTATTTAATTAATGTCAATGTATGCTGATAGTAAGAAGCACGCAACATCAACAGAAATCGCAACAACGGGCCAGAAATTGAGTTCAAGTGAAAATGCACGCTTAAAAGTATGCAATAGAGAACATGTCACAGTATTTTATTGCACTGTAATGCATGTCATTTGTTCTCAGGCGAAGCATATTCGAAAGGGTTAAGGTGACAAAATGTTATTTAGCCATTTACAAATATATACTCGCATGTATAATTAGTGGGTAAAAGACTTAAGACTCGACAACAATGCTTTCGCTGACGTCATTTTCTCTATTCGTGGTTTCTCACTTCTTCTCTCTCTCTCTCCCACTCTTTTTCTTTCTCTTAGTAAATGGTAATGAATGAGAATGCCCGTCTTGGTGCCTAGCTATCTGACCAGGTTAACGTGTAACCCAGAAAGTGAGTGCAGGAAGGCGGCAAGGAACTTTGGAGGAACCTCAGTATCGACCAAAAAGTAAAATAGACTAAACAAAGTCGATGCAGTTTATAGGTAATGGACCCTGCAATTAACGATGATTTGCCGAAAGATGCACCTCAAAAAGAAAGTGACAATGGAAAAGTTTAAGATTTTAAATAATTTTTCGGGTTACAACGGACACTTGTAGAGTATGTAAAGAGTAATTTTATCATCTTCTACATAACGCCCAAACTCACAAGAGGGTGTCAGTCTTAGGCTGTGAAAGGGATATTCCAATAGGTAATGGCGGGCCTTAAATCCAACCTACTAATAATACAAGACAGTAGCTGACATTTACATAAAGGCTCGATAACAGGACAAACAAGAAAAACATTGATGAACGATGGACTTATTCAGAATCTCACAATCTCTCTTGGCATGTCTACTTTAGAAAGAAATTCCTGCGTCAGCAAGGCGAGGGTCAGTAGTCTTAGCGACAATCGGCTTAGATTAAATCAGATTCTTCACTGACGAAGAATCAAATTATCTCTTTACCGCTGCAGTCATCCCTTACCAATTGCGGCAAGTCTACCTGAGTTATAGCTTATATTAATGGAAGGGCAGCCGCCAGTACAGTTTAAGTACTTTGGAGGCAATATAAAATGAAACTGTATTCTTTCATGTTTTTTTTTTTTTTTTTGGTTTAATACAAAGGAAACGAAAAATATATTTAAAATATATTTATTCAAATTTATCTCTGAAGGCGTATAAATCCAAATTGGCATTCGAGGCTATAAGCAGAGCGGGAATTGATAGCAAGAATGAGACATAGACGATTGCAAGTTTTTTGGAGGTAATGGCGACGGCCTCGACGATGGAGTGTTGCAGAAAGTGCAGCCATTTTCAGCTGCTGTACTCCCTCGACAGCTTTTGGTTATGCCGATGAATTTCAGTGAGTGTGCTAGCGTTGTACTAAACCTTTTATGGCAGCGTAAGTTTCACGACAATGCACACACACACACAGACGCTCTAGGGAAAGACAGACAGGCTTAACTTGAAAATGTTGAATACATTGAGTATACTTGCTTCCATCTGTAAAATGCATTATAAAGGTACAAGGGCGATTCAAGAATTTACAGAGCCTTGTTATTTCTAACGATGTTAACTAAAGTTCTAATAGTAGTCAAATAAATCCAAGGCTTCAATGTTCTTGGCTTCAACATGCCATCTGAAATGTTTTTGTTTTCCGCAAGGCATAGCAGAAATATGGGATAGTGCTGCTATTTTTAGCCAAAACATCCTTAACTTAATGACTCTAATCTATATATATAAAATGGGAAGTATATTTGTTTGTTTGTTTGTCCATTATGGACGCCGAAACCACTGTACCGATTTTGATAAAATTTTCAGAGAAATTCTATAATAGCCTTTAGATGGTTGCTGTGAATTTTTTTGTGAAAAAATCGTCAAATTCGCTAAATATTAAGACCAACCCAATTTCCAGATGCTTCTCAAACTGTACAAATAGCAATAAAACACAAAACGAAAGCCGCATCTTAGAATTGAGTTTTCCGGCAGTGCTGCTCAAACTGTACAAAGTCGAACTGTTGGATGAAAAAAAAAATCGAAAAGTGAAGAATACGAAGTGCCCCCAAAAAAGTCAAACACTGGAAGATCAACGAAAATCTCAGTAGTAGACAAACCGCAGAGCTGCTAATTCGAAGAGCGAGACACACCCGAAGGCAGAAACGCACCGGGTTCCTACTAGTATTATATAATCCATAATAGTATAATCAAATCTATTCTAATGTAATGGCCATCTGAGAGTGCTTTTTGTTTAAGTGCCCGTCCTTTAAAGCCCTACAAGGAAATTACACAAATAAATAAAAAAAAGGTCAAAGTATTTAGTCCAGTCAGATCCATTAGAATTAGAGTAATAAGATTCAATAGATATAACAATAAAAGCTTACTTAGTACTTAGACTAATAAAGTACTCTAGATAGTTTACATAAAACTATGACTGGCCTTCGGGTCATCTTTTATTTTCTTGTATATTCTAGAGCCGAGTGAGACGCACTAAATATGCTAGATATTGCTAGATATTCCCATTTTTAGAAATACCAAATTGTAGACCACTAATTTATTTATTTCTTTTTTTAAATTATACTCAGCGATTAACATTAAAAAAACCACTACTACCTTTCAAAAGTGCACGGATCACCTATGTCATTATAGAGTTAGGCCAATAATGTGCCACCTCTGCCTTCCAAATAAGGCTAATGGGTATATGAGGTTATTGAGATGTAACTTAGCTTAGTGTGAGTAATAACGTTATACTATTTAAGGTAGTGATTGGTAGAAAATTCTTTGCGAAAGTAACCCATTCAACCAAATTCAAAAGCACCCTTTATACTATTCCTTCTCAAAAATTCTTTATGTTGCATACTATGAGACGTGAGCACGCGTAGTGGAATTCATTTTTTCGTTCGTTTAAGTTTTTGATTTCAGATATCATGTATGCAAAGTAGCATTACTGAACTGAAACCCAGTTCCACAGAATACGCCACTTAAGCGTGTAGCGACGGCCTACAAGGCCCTTGCCGACATCCGTACCACGTGCAACCCACAAATTCGTGCGGTGAAAACAAAACGCTGCTAATTAGCAAAGCTCTGCGGTTTGAGTGCGAAAAGCGATATGCAGTGCTTTTATTTTTAATTTTCTTGCTTCTTTTCGTTCAAGAACATTTCACATTCTTATTGGTGTAGCGTTTAGTGTATAATGTCTTCATTAATGTGATGTGTCGCTGTCGTCGCTGTCGTCAGTGTTGCCACCTTTGTCGTCTGTCGCTTTGTCATGTCATTCAACAATGATGTTGCTGCTCTTATTGCTGCAAATGTAGCTGCTGCTGTTGTTGTTGTCGCTGTTGCTGTTGCTGTTGCTGTCCCTTTTCATTTCTTATTCGACATTACTTCATTTGACTGACCCATTTTGTTTGTTGTTTCTAGTTTTTATACGAGTACACTTAATTCTTTTTTTCTTGTTTCGATGTGTCTTCGTCTCTTGTTACCTCATTAATGACTTTTTGTTTGCAGTCAGCCACACCCACACCGGCAACCGCTCTACGCTTCCTTTTCCCAGACTGGCCCAATGCACCCACTATGTTAATATCCTATGTGTTGTCTCTTTCTTTGGTGTCTTTGTTGTCGTTACTCGTGTAATTGCGTGCCATAATTAATGAACTGAGTTAGACTAACTAACTAACTAACACAGATAGACAAGCAAGCACACACATAGATAAAATAAGCTATTCACTGAATCAGCACAACACGAAGTCTTTGAATAAGTCGGAGTCTCATTGAGCTTATTGCATGACGTGCTGGAGAATAAATCCCAGCGAAGGTGAAGCAAAAATGAGCAACTAATGCGAAAACATGTCAAAACGCGCCCACACAAAAGATATTCAGACACTCAGATTGAAGCGCATTTTAAGGATGCACCAGATTTGAGTTCACTATGGCAACTATAATACGAGTATATTCTAAGTCGGCGTCTCCAGATTTTGTTGTCTGCTGTTTTAAAGCAATGGGCTTAGGGTAAACATTATTGCAAATTATAATGGTAGCAAAGCGTCATAGCTGTAATAATACATAAGTCTTATGTTAGGTTATATTAGATATCGACGACCTGATGAGCAATTACTTCGCCTCCCATTAGCAAATTGTTGCCCTCAGAAAGTTCAACCGCAATGCTTTCACTCCATCTTCTCTCCGACGGCTTATCAACAGAAAGAAAAAAACTTAAGAAAATTTGGCAAACAATCAGAGCCCCATCTGCTAAAAAAGACTAAAACAAAGCAACTAAGGAACTGAAAAATATTTAATCGAACATAAACAACTAGAAAAGTATCTCCAAAACTTAAATCCGAAAAGATGCTCGGACTATTCTCTGTGGAAAGCGACTAAAAAAATTACAAACAAGATAATTCATGAACCACCACTGAAAATTTATGACGGGACATGGGCTAGAACAGACCTTGGGAAAGCTACAACATTAGCCAATTATTACGAGAGTGTTTTTGCGGGGAATGATACTACCACTGATGACTCACTTCCTCCTCTGAACGGAGGTCGTTCAACTGTAGCACTAAATAAGATCTCTACGAAAGAAATAATTGCAACTATAAAACACGAAAAGCCCCTGGCTACTACAAAATAAACGGACTATTACTGAAAGAATGTCCTGTGGAGGCACTAGACTACATACGAAATCTCTTTAACGCGGTATTAAGACTATGACATTTCCCCAGTGCATGGAAAGTTGCCGACATAATAGGTATTCCTAAACCTGGAAAAGACTATAAAAAAGCTTCCTCCTACAGACCCATAAGCTTGCTACCCGTGCTGTCAAAAATTTTTGAAAAACTTCTACTTGAGAGACTTCTCATTCTTCTAAGACGTAATCAAATAATACCCGACAACCAATTTGGATTCCGAAGTAATCATTCTACGATTCAACAGATTCACCGCGTAACCCAAAAAATACTTAACGATATAGATGACAACAAATTTTGTATTGGACTATTCCTAGATGTCGAGAAAGCCTTTGATAAAGTTTGGCACAAAGGCCTAATACACAAGATCCACTCGATTTTCCCAACCAATGTGACTCAAATTCTTCCAAGCTATATAGAAGGCAGATACTTTTATGTTAAGTAAAAAAACGAATACTCAACACTACGCCCGGTAAGCATAGGAAATCCCCAAGGAAGCGTTCTTGGTCCACTCCTTTACACTATTTACACCGCAGACCTACCTCAACTAACACAGGACTCTACAATGATAGCTACATTTGCTAGACGACACCAGTCTTCTATCCGCCCATAAAAGCATAAATGCAGCAATATCCACTCTACAAAAAAACTTAAATAAAACCCTAGAGTTGTCTCGGAAATGGAGAATAAAAATTAACAACAGCAAAACAGTTCAAGTAACTTTTACTACCAAAACAAAATATAGACCAGTTCACCTAATAATTGACGGAAGAGATATAACAATCGGAAACGTAGCTGAGTACCTCGGAATCTACCTTGACAGCAAACTGACATGGAAATACCATATTTTTAAAATACGAAACCGAATGAAACTTAAAATAAATGAATTGCACTGGTTGTTAAACAGAAAATCAAAAATCTCACTGAACAACAAACTATTAATATATAAAACTATCATCAAACCTATCTGGACGTACGGAGCGCAAATATGGGTGTCTGCGAAAAGAACAAATCTACAATTAATATAAAGACAACAATCGAAAATCCTAAGTAAAATTACAAACGCTGACTGGTGGTATATCACAAATTTCGACATTCACAGAGACTTGCAGATTTCCACAGTGGATGAAGAAATAACTAGTTTAAGTCGGAGATACCAAACAAAAATAAGCCAACATACTAACAACGAAGTGAATACACTGCCTCTGCGCGAGCTCCAGCAAAGACGTAGACTTCGCCGGTCAAGGCCTGTCGACCTAATCTAATCTAAAATAAAATATAAATCATTGTAACAATAGTATAAGCAGGCGTGTATATGTATGTATTTATCATTAGAACTACTCAATAATTATCTCAACAAACATTACTCTAAAGCCACCTGTATTTTATCTCCGCTTATATGGAGTAGCCATATAAGCTTTACTGTCACTCCTCTATACATTGTGAAAACGTAGTACTAAGAGTCCAAATTGTGTTGACAGGTACATTTCAAGAGAAAATAAAAAAAAAAAAGTTCAACCGCTTTCAATTAGAAACACTGACCGACTTTATTATGCAGTACTAGCGCACACGGCCTTGCTTCGCTGTAGCTCAGTCCAGTTAAAAGAAAAAGATTATTGGAAAAATTATACCGTTGATCCATTCTTTGACTGATTCGACCGTTTGCTGTAGCCCTTCTTCTTCTTCCAAATGCCACGATTTTTTTCCCTTTTTTAAATGTTTTTAAATGTTTTTAAAATATATTTTTGCTATCAATTTCGCAACGTACTTATCTAGATCTAGAAAAGGAAATGAGAAACAGAGATAAGGTAGCTTTTTTTGCAGGTATACTTAGTTGTGGGCAAGAAGTGCGAGTATTTGCGCCTACATCAAAGCAGAGCAAAAAGTGTGCGAAGTTAACAATGCCCATATGAAGAAATTTAAAGGAGAGGAGATATATGGGAAAATGGTCTAATGTGGTTGCAACCGAAGAATTGAAAGTCTGCGTCAAATATGGTTGAACCCCCACGTGAACCCCCATCCGAGACTGGTGAGTGTGTATTATCACAAACTACAAATTTGTTTTCTAAAATGGTCGAAACTAAAAAAAAAAGAAAAAGAATTGGACAGCAACGAAAGTTCAGACAGGGAACAGGATCCACCAAAAACATTTCCGCCAACTTGAAGAAGCTCACAATGTGTGGCGCTTCATTCCTATTTGAAAAGAGCTCTATCAGTGGTTAGTGCAGCGATTTCAAAGATCAAACAATTTCTTACCAAAGTAATTAATCGATTCAGATGACTATACAAATGTCTATGAGCTGATGCAGTAAGCCCCATTGACATTGAACAAATCTCTGACAAAGAAGGAGCGCAGACAATTTCTTGTTGGGTATCACTAGCTTTGAAAGAAGCACAAGAGCTCTGTCTTCGTGAGCGCTTTGTCTAGTCTATACCACATAGTCTTAAAGTCATTGACATTTGACACCAGAAAATAAGACAAAACGAAGCGCAACAAACAAAATAAATAAAAATAATAGTCAATAATTAAGAATAATTTTATATGAAGCAGTTTCACTTCAAAGGTGTGCTTATTAGGTAAGGCACATTACTTTTGTTTGCCTATTAATATCATACCGTAATTAATTAATTAATTAATTAATTTAAAAAAAAAAACCAAAAAAATTGGGAGAAAATTACGGTCAGCAGAGGAAATAAACGCTTTTGCCTCGAAAAAACACACGAACGTTTTCGTGCTTGGTCTTGCACTGGTTTTGCAAAAAATTAATCCTAAAAAAACATATTTTCTTTAAAAAAAAAAAACAAGAAAGTAAATATGCCAGTGCCTTCTATAGCGCAAATGTGTTAAAAAAAGGAGAAAAAAAAATTGAAATCGGTTCAGTAAATTTTGCGAAAAAGCGGTACATACAACTTCCATATAATCAATTTTATATAATAGTATAGATTCCTTCATATTTTCTACAAAACTATATCTCATACGAAATAACAGACTGCTTTAAGTTACAAAGCTTTGCTTGAAACATAAACTATTGTAATTGCGTGGAATTCCTCAACTTTAACATAAAACCCTTCTGGATGGTATCAAATGGTATCGCAGTCTATAATCTTTGCACAGGCAGATAGATAGATCGATTAATAACCATTATTAGTACCTATGCTATGCGATACATCTGACCAAATTATGAACCCTGACAAACCCTGCAAAATGTAATGTTTTGGAGTGGTAGGTTTTGCCACACTTATTATATCGTACTCACTCCACATTGATTGAGAAGAGCGGACCAAATTTGAGACTTTGTATGATATTCAAAAAGTAAGAGTATTTGAAATATTTTCATCCAAAAAAATTTTTTTGTATGACTTGGGATTCAAATGTTGGTGAAGTAGAAGTGAAACTTCTTAAAAACCAACAGCGCGTGCCCTTCCTCTTGTTGTTGTTTTCATTATATACACTGCTAACGACTTTGTTTTCATTTCAAAACTTCGACTCAACGCACTAAGAACGATAATGCGATGACGCAATGACGCGATGACACTATGACGCGTCATAATGATGAACATCGAACGAACAATGAACATGAACGAACACAATGAAGAGCGCAATACTTTTGGTCGTGCTTAAAAGCGAGTAACGCTAGTACATTTTCAAGCAAATCAGAAATACAAACACAAAATTTGTATGTCTGTGGAGTATTCCTTCTCTGTTACATATTTTTCTTTTAACTCTGTCGTAGAACGCTGCGTCCCGGCATCGAAATATTGTAAATTTTTACTACCAATGCGCCCTTAGAAGTTGCACTTCAAATAAGTTTTCATGCCAAGAACTTTGTGTTTAGCCACATTTAGTTTATATGATACTGAAATAACCTCGTCATATCAAAAGCACGATCTCAGCCTAAACATATAAACTATGGTATTCGAAAAACAGTAAAGTACATGAATGGCTTTGTGGTCCACCTAAAATTGTAGTTTGCCTTGATATTGCTTTGCAGTATAAACATCTGTTATCAAGTTGTATGCAACGGAATAGACATTGTGCTTTGTTTTGCAAGTCCATTTCAGGAGAGTGTGGACTTGTAATAGAAAAAGCAAATAATTAATAAATTAAAGCAAGTAATAATTAAATTAATAAAAAATTAGGAATGCTTTAAAATAAGCATGTGAGCTTAACATCACTTGACAATGTTATCAAATCATTTCATGCGGTAATAATATTTAATCATTAATATTTTAAGCGTAATTTTTGCGTACGGTGAATGTTGCTGGACATTTCTCAAAATAAAAATGTGGAAAGCATTTGTGATGCCTATTTCAGCAGAACCGTCATTGCTGCTATTATTGCATTTTTGTTTTCTGTATTTAAAAAATCTGTGTCACTGAGGCAATTAAATGCACGTACATCAACTCGACAAAAAGAAATTTCCAACGAAAAAATATAAAAAATGGAATGATTTAAAAAACAACATGGAAATGCAGCTCTATAATTTTCAACAACGCGACTCAGATTTCCTTTTCGGTTTAATATTTTTTTTTTCTTTTCTTTCTTTTTTTGCGTGAATGAATTTGTAATAAGCAGAGCGGAGAATATAAGAAAAGAGGTGTTGATTGAGGTCAACTATACGTGGAATGTGTTTAGAGCTTGAAAATCAATAGAAATAAATGCTACAAGCTGACAAGCTTTAATTAATCTCAACACATTACGAATCTATAACGAGGACTGCATGTTTGACTTGCTGCTATTTTAATGCTACCCAAGCAGTCGTTGGTCTGTCTGTTTTTCTGTGTGTATACAAACTAGTTGCTCAATTTGTGCGCTAGAGCAAGTCACCTCCTTAGCAGTAGTTGACAGGAACAGTAAACCCATACAATAAATTTTAAATACTGACATAGCTCTTTTGAGTTATTGGCCTGAAAATTATTATGAAAATCCATGGATCTCAGTGTTGAACTACATATATATCTTGTAACAATCCCTTAAACATTAGTCAAGTGAATATTCTAATATCATTGTCCAATCTTTTGCACTACTTAAATATTAGTGTAATCAATACTTTGAGGTCGTTGCCTGTTCAAACACAGTAGATTGGCGGAACTTTCTGGGGTACATGAAGAAAGAGTATTACAACGTTTTTTTTTAATTACCAATACTGCAGAACATGAGGAGTTGAAAGTACTCGTACCTTAGACTCCAGCAACCCGTAGACGTGTTTGTTAAGAGTTAAGGAAACCAAGGACCTCGAGTGAACTGTTGAAGTGCATATCTCCAAGAGGAAACAGTCACTGCAACCAAAAGTATTGTTTAAAGAGTTGCTACTCATATGCGCGGGTAGTCAAAAGTAATTAACTCTTAGCAGCTCTTTGACTTTTTAAAGAAACCCTGCTTAGGACACCACTTTCACAAGCACGTTGCTTATATTTGCAAGTGTGGAGTAGTACGCTAAACATTTTCAGCTCAAAGCCAACTTCCACAATGAAAAAGTTTTCCAAGAATTTCGCAACACTTTCAGAACAATCGCACCAAATCTAATCAGAAATGCCAGCAGATGAAACCCCTCAACACTCCGAGGAAGCGCGTTTAAATGTTATAAACTTTGCTTAAAGTTCAAGTTGAGCCACTCAACAAAGGCGTCGGCATGGAGTCATCTTCAGCAGGCAGCCTCTCAAAAGACAAGTGGTTTCGTAATGGGTCGAGCGCGGGGGGCAGTGCACAGGGGCCATTGTGGTGAGACTTTGAAGGGCCAATGTATAGCGAGTATTTGCTGATAATAAACATGTCGCCGCGCACAAAAAGTAAACGAAGAATGGAGAGACAAAGGAAAAAAAAGAATTTTAGAAAGAAGCCACAATAGGCAACAATGAGTAAAAGCTGGCAGTGCCAAAATGAGCTTGGACCTAGGCTGGTGTTGAGGGAAAGATGAACGAAAATAACGCTTACACGAATAAAGTTTGTAACCTCGAAAGGGTAATTATGGCGTGGGTTTTTTACTGATATGAATCAGCTCGACAAAGTTATTGGAAACAAAATATGGAAATATGAAATGAAAAAGAAGAGATAAACTAAATTGAGTACAAAGTCACGGGGGAACTCAAGGAACTCAAGCAATCACGAGATTGTTTGTGGTTTTGAATAGCTCGTAGATTTTATCTTCATTTATTATTCCAAATCTGTTTCGTCGCGTTCATAGGAATCCCCACAATACAATGCAATTTCGCCAACTTTCTTTACAACCCCCGAAACAGTCTGGAAAGCCAAAGTGATAAATCATGCGAATGCGGTGCTTGCTAAACGATCAGAGTTGAACTTTTTATGAAACGGTCTCGAATTACAATATCATTGCTGTGTGAGCCGGTGCAACAAAATCAGACATAGTGAAAATCGGTAAATTCATATTCTTATATTTACAAGAACACGTGTAGCTCGGCAGTAATTGCTAGACATCCTTCTTAAGCTTTCACTGGTAGTTATAGCTTTGACACATCGAATAGTATGTTGCAGACTCGCAGCGTAAGCCCGGAAACTAGAAGGCGCTGCCTGTTCGCCTTACGCTCACTTACAGCATGTCCCTGGCAGCTGCACTAAATTTATGCCGCGACATGAATTATGTTGAGTGTATAAAAGAACGTACACATTTTGTTGCAATGAGTGCGGCAAGGTGTACGAGTACGTTCGTGCCACTACGCTGTTTAAATGAATAGGCGACGTGGACAGCCAGTCCACATCTTACACTTTTCATTCGACTACCTCAACACGTGACCAAACAAAACCACAATAGCTGCAACAAAGGAAGTCTGCAACATTTTTCTGACCGGCACTGACGTCGATTCATTTGAAGCATGGCCCCTTCTGTGAGTGCTAACCATGGCGTTTCGCATATATCAAACGACGGTTGCGGTACATGTAAAGCTCACACAGAAGTTATAAAAAGGTTAATGTACAAAGGACACTTTTGGCAGGCAGAAAGTTTTTATGCCTGCCCTCTTTACTTTTTTTTCGGTAGTCCTTGGTTTTTTTAACGTTCCTTGTATGCCGGTATCATTTGATTGATACCGTTACTGCTGCCAATGCCAACATCGTTAAGCGTTTTCTGCTAAGTTGAAGAAATTATTTTTGGCCGTTGTCAATTGCCGTCATTTGCTTTTCGCTGGTTCGCCTTGTGAGGATATCAAATTTATGCCACGCGCCACACATGAGCGCACAACTAAGCTCTGTCGAGCCAATTCAAGTTGTATTGAGCCGAGCCGAGCTGAGCTGAGCAGAGTAGATGAATCGATTTTGTGTGCCAAAGTAACAGATTTGTCGCCCTAAAACTAGACATTGATCGGCATCGCAAGCCGGTTCGGTTCGACAGCGCTTGAAACTTGACACGAGACAATTTGTTGGTTCTTATGTTACTCGTATTCTTGTTGTTGTGGACGTTGCGGCAAATTTAGTGCAGCTGGAAGTTAGTTATAGGCAGGAAACAGCATACGAGCGTTTCATATGGTTTTGATTTTATGCAATTCCGACAGTAGCGTCCATTATTGGCAAGCCTTGATGCCTCTTTAAGTAACTAACGTATAAACATATGAGTATGTCGTAATGTAGCCTCAGGGTGTCAAATTTACCGCGCTAATCGATAATCGATCGAGAATCGAGTCGCTGACACATATGGGCTAATATGCGCTGCTTAACCAGAACGAACATCAATCTAAACTAAAAAGATTGCAGATTTTCAAATAGTAATAATAATAATAATAATAATAATAATAATAATAATAATAATAATAATAATAATAATAATAATAATAATAATAATAATAATAATAATAATAATAATAATAATAATAATAATAATAATAATAATAATAATAATAATAATAATAATAATAATAATAATAATAATAATAATAATAATAATAATAATAATAATAATACATAATAATAATAATAATAATAATAATAATAATAATAATAATAATAATAATAATAATAATAATAATAATAATAATAATAATAATAATAATAATAATAATAATAATAATAATAATAATAATAATAATAATAATAATAATAATAATAATAATAATAATAATAATAATAATAATAATAATAATAATAATAATAATAATAATAATAATAATAATAATAATAATAATAATAATAATAATAATAATAATAATAATACAAATAATAATAATAATAATAATAATAATAATAATAATAATAATAATAATAACAATAATAATAAAAATAATTGTTGGTCGTTTTATAATTCAAATGAAAGTGCGAATATGTTTCGTCTTTGACTTTCTGATGATTGCATTATCTGCTATTCATTCCTCACACCTCTAATTTAAATGATAATCATAAAGCTCTGATGTTGACTACCGCGCAAGTGGTGTTTCAAGCACAATGAGGCGTGCGATACGTGCAGCAGCAGCGTCGATTAAAGAAAGACTGTTACAAAATCAGACGGAGTGGGGCAATCGAGTCAGTGACAGTCACTCTGTTTGGTTTGTAACACAGATGATAGTCAGTCATTTGGAAAAGGGTACAAACTCTTAAGTATACATACAGTATATACTTTCATTCAGAATGTCGCCATTTTATACGCATTTTTTGTCTACTAAGATAGTCGGAATGGCATTTTTATGTATGCCTTACCCGAAAATGTATATTCCTCAAACTCGTCTTCCACTTTTTATGTTACTGTCAGTGTATCTATATTAGAGCTCTGTCTGTGTGGGTGTCTGTGAATTATTGGGTATTAAAATGTATGCGGGGGCCTTAGGAGCTGTCGAAACAAGCATGAGAGTATCACAATGAGAACAAAAACAAAAGAAGTTGGAACGATGATGGCGAACAAAAGAATGCATATAAGAATCTACTTCACAGTTCACAGTTTTACTTGGCTGTACTGCATACTTTTTGGGGTTAGTGATTTTCTTTGCTTTGCAATGTGTGTGTGAGCAAGCATGTGTGTGTGTGTGTACTTGCAAGTCTATTGGCGTCTGTCAGCAAATTAGGCTCAGCGGCTGGCGGCATCATTGCTTTTGTTGTCGTCGTCCGTTCATATATGTATATACGAGTACATATGAATCATCGCCTCTGATGACAATGCAAATTTCATGCAATCTAGTGTTTAAGGAAGTAAATCTGAACGAAAATCTAAAGCGATGGCTTATTCATTCAACGCGCTTTGTTTTACGGACCTCTGGAATTTTGTATAGGCGAACAGTTAAATTAGCGATAATCGTTATGGGCGATCTATCGATGAGCTAATGTCAAATTGTAAGTCAGTTGCGACATTTAGTTTGATATGGTGACCATTAAAAGTAGACGTGGAGGACGAAATTGTTGTAGTCGTAAGAAGAAAAAAGATTTTTATTATATACAATTTTGTTGCAACGAAGGCCTTGTTGTCTTATGGGCATCATCATATGTATATGGGCATCCATTAATTTATAAAGACCTAGCCTCAAGCAACTATTTCGTGTATTCAAACGATGAAGTCATCACAGAAACAAAAAGTTTGATGAAACTCCCGAAAAATTTCGACACAAAATTAGTTCTATAATATATAATATAGAAATAGATAGGCATCAAACAACAAAAATAATTTTGGGTATGCCTGGTACTCAAACCCATGACCTTTGAAATGATTTCACAACACGCTACCCACGTCGCTATTATTCATTTTAAACAAAACACCATTTTGTGCAACTAAATGCTCCTTCGACTATTACCAAATTAGAATGAAGAGATTTATTTATTTATTTATTATTATTATTATTTTTTTTTTGAGTTAATATTAGGAATCTCCACACTCCGAAAATGCGTACAGCTTTGGTTTGGTTAGATTAGTTTAGGTTAAGATAGAGTGGTCGGGCAAATGGGATACCGAAACATTTTGAGTTACCTATTTATACAAAAGTAATATATACTTACAAGACGACTGTGGCATAAAATTGAGTTCACTACCATATTCTAGTTTAAAGCTAAGTCGATCTCAACTACTGTTTGCCTACTGCTGTCATTCTAAGCCTTGCCAAGACCTCGCATGGTAAAGAAAAGACCATATGGTCATACTTGAAGTTAGTAAGCAGTCATGTGACCACGAGTTTGGACAAGTAGTCTTATGTATGTCTTACAAGACTTTGTCTCACAAATTCAACTTTTACAAGTTGTACGGTCGGTAGATCGACTGCCATTATACTGTCAGAGGCAATGACCAGTATTTTGGGTTATTCGCATATATCATACACTGAGATAGGTGTATGCATGAATACCACTTCCGTTATGGAATATAACCCAATTTGCTTTGCTTGTTTATTAAAGTAGCGCCAAATAGCAACAAACTGAAACATTAATCAGCCAGCACCAACGCCAATGCTGCCCGACAAACTGCTCGGTCTGACACAGAACCACTGGAAAGTTCTGCTGTCACGTTCTATACCGACTGCTTCAACTGCTTTTTACACACAACTCTCTTGCTTATGTTTATCTTTGTATTACTTTGTATTACTTACTCCTTATAATCTGCTTTTGGTTGCATTAAGTACACGTGCTATTGAGTATTTCACCTAGCCTTGGAGAAAGCAGCAATTCGCCTTCATGCCTCGAAGTATGCAATTGAGTGCTTTATGTGCGATCACTCCCATCTATTGGACAGGCGCACATAATTTCTAAGCTAAACATTTTCCAGCCGTGCTAAGACCGAATTTATGCAAAGATTTGGCAAGCTTCACGTTCTTTGTCAAGCTCCCCCAATACCCTACGACCCTATTACATACGCAAAGTGCATTTGAAACGCTATGCAACGCAAGGTTATCCATCTGTGTTTTCGAACGTTCGATGTTGAGGCTGTTAAATGTGAGAAAAAAATCGACTTACCTGCTGCAATTCGACTTGATATTAAGTATCGAGACACTTTGTTCAATACTGGCATGCAAATTAAAGTGCTCAAGCAGCACACTTTTATGGGTTTCTTTTGTGTCTGGTTTTGTGTGTGATATCCTTTACTTTATTTATTTCGTTTCTAGTTTTACATATATATAAAGCATATATAGCATATATATATATATATATTTATTTATTTATTTATTTATATATTTGTATATATATATATATATATATATATATAGTTATAATTTTTATTTTTTTTAAACTCAATCCAGTTTGCTGCCGTTTCGTTTCTTTATGTAGATCTTCGATTCTCATTCAAGTTCAATTAGCTCTACTTAGAACTGTCAATGCAAATCCGTAGCTAAATCACAAATAAAAAAGACAACTAGTATACGTAGTTAAAACAAATCACACACACAAATCTCATAATTATCATAGGATTGCATATGTTAAACGTTAAAGTTAGCTTCAAGATAAATAAACTCGTAACTCGAAAACACATTAATAAAAAAACAAATTTAAAAAAAAACAAAATAATTAATTAATTCTTAAATAACAATAACCGTTTAAAAATCGAGCTTCACCTTCTACAATAAATTTTTTGTTTTTGGTCAGATTTTTTTATATATTTTTTTTTATGTATTATATTTTTTTTGTTTGTTTGTTTTTTTTTTTTTTTGAGGAAAATTAACATTTTTCAATGTGCCATTGGCTGTGTTTGTGTCTGTGTGTATATCGTAGAAATCAAGGCCGCAAACCGTTTCTGAGTCGAATCACTTCAAAAGCGCAGTGTTTGGTTTTATTTTATTTATTATTTTGGCACCTGGAGGAATACTCGAACCGCAGCACTTTTTGGAAAGCCAAACTTCAACCCGGAAGCAACAATAAAAGACGTTAAAAAAGGCTCGTAACTACTCGATCAAACTCACATCAAAAACTAACTCGATAATTAATAGGGGTAGTAATTCTACTCTGATGACGACAAAATACATTTTATTGAAGCTTTCGAGAGTATCTCATTTGGGGTCTCAGTTAGCATGGGAAATAAGTTGCATTCAGGGCTTATGTGAATAGAACATAGAATTTAGAAAGTATACGCCAAAAAGTATCCTCAAGTTTCTAGAGTGTCATACAGTGGCTAACATTGAATAGCATTTTTTCACTGCAACGTTATATAAATTTGCTTTGTATAGCTGTAAATGTATAGCTTTCCAAGACCTATCTAAGAAGGATTGCATTGAATCAATCTTTTCGCAACGAAACTTTTCATAGATTTACCTTTGTATTGTTTTATATTGTATTATAATTATTTACAGTGTTACCGTGTTAATGTGAACTGTGAATTTTGGAACAGTGAAATTTTGAACGGTTTGCAGTACTGATTCAAAGTAATGAATATAAAAAGTAACACAATCAAGAAACTTACACAAAAACTAAATCTTTTATAATATTATCATTATAATTGTTTTTATTTTTTATTACTAAAAGTAAGAACACGTTTTTATGAAAATTCAACTAGTGCAACTAACATATTTCAAACTAATTAACTTTGTAAATTTAGACACCGGTAGCAGGTAATAGAGCAAAGTGTTTAAGACAGCAGGTAGAGGGGGTAACAGAAGGTTTAGAAAACGTTAATAGAACTTTAGAAGAGAGTCTCACTTTTTCGAATACTGGACGCGCACATTTTCGTATGCATTTTCGAAACGACTACGACTCGATTTGATAGCTTTCTTTCATTCAGATCTTTTCCGAGTTTTTCGCATTAGTCGTTTAGTAGTTGAGTGCTGAGCTTTGTTGCTGTCTTTAATAACTTTTGCAGTACATGTTTAATAATTGGTCACTTCATAAGTTCTTTTTGTTGTTTTCACGTAATTTTTTGCCTTTATTTTATTTTTATTGTATTTGATTAGATGTCTTTACGTGCAAATAAAGCAGGAAAAGTATGATTACAGTGCTTATTATATAAATCGAATTGATTTCCCTGCGCTACATTACATTTTCCGATTGGCGCATTTTCGCCTATTAATAACCGCCCAGTGGATAATAATAGACATATAATAGAAAAAATTCTATATAACAAATCGATTTGCTTTCTCAGATTCATTTCCTTTGCTGCTTGTGTATGTTTTATATCCTTCGCTTTTCTGTTCTGGCTTATGCTTGCCGCTCGTTTTCAACTACGTCTTTTTTTCTCATTCTACTTGCTTTGTTTTGGCAGTTAACTGTTATGTTAGCGAAACACGCGATGTGGCAGGAAACAACAACACAAACAAATAAAATAAAAATAAAAACAAAAAACATTATACAATAAATAGAAAGAGGGTAGTTGAATGCAAACAGTAGTAGGCAAAGCTGGCCAAACTAGAAGTGAACGTGCGACACAGAGAACGCTATCGGGTGAGTGTGACTGAATAACAGCAAATGAAACTACTAGAGCAGCTTAATATTGTAAGTCAGTAACGTTTTGAATTTCAAGCGTTTTGTTGCGTATTAGTAATCGCATAAGCGGGTGAATTGCCCACAAACGCAAGTGTGTGATGTAAACTTTGGCAGTGGATGGATGGAGGTGAAACTCCAATTCCAACCAATATGGTCATATCAACAATTTAGACTTTCATATGAGCGCAGCATAATTCACATTGATTCACATGATTTTATTGTACATCATATTATTTCAAGTATGAAGTATGCGTTCAAAGTATGGTTCATGTAATGCCACACTCACACAAAGCATAGCGCTTTTTCAAGTCGTTGGGCGCGTTCGGGCGCGACAAGTAAGCGCTGGCTTTTTTCGCTTACTTGTCAAGCTGCGTTATTGCGGTTGTTACATTTTCGTTTCATAGACAACGTGGGACAGATACATTTTATCATTAATGCACATATTAGTGTTGGGTTGCTCATGAGTGAGTGAGAAAAAATCAAATGTTTCTTTTAGTATACCGTCGATTGTGTTCGCCTCGTAAGTATCATTACATTATACATTTGAAGCATCTAATAACAACACTCACATTTTTTTGATAATTACTTTTCTAATTCTTTGTTTACAAACAGCAGAAAACAAAAAAACTGATAGCATTCCGCTGACTTCGAGGAAGTGAAGAATTTTTACGTTGCATTTTTAGTCAGCCCAATCACTAAACGGTGTACGAAATTATAACTTGGACATTTACAAGGAGCAAACACCAGCTGAAAAAGTCAGCGCCGTCTTGTGCTGAACGAGCCCATTGAAAATTATTTAATTTTGCTCGTATATACACACTATCGTATAGGCTAAGCTCCAGTTTTACTGTTGCTTTTCAAGTATGTTCAACAACATAATAACGAAAAAAGTATCTGCATCAAAAGTTTGCAGAATTTAGTTTTGAAAACGGAAACAAGTCATACAGTGACAAGTGGTGAATGCTGTAATTTAACTATAAAATGTACCATGAAAAAAACTATATTCTTAGAAGGGCCTTAAGGCTATATCAGAATTTAGTACTGAAAGTTGTGTCTTGAAAGTCTTGAAAATTGGGAAAAACGTTAGCATATACGAAGTTTGCTTCGAAGTTGAAAAAACAAAATCTCAAAAGTTTCTCTGATTGAATTTTGTAATTCTTATAATTTGGTTTCTTTCAACAACTCTGAAGTGCACCAAAGCGCGTTCCTTCATACGTGTATCTATGTATTTGAATTAATTTGAACTCCACTCTTTCAGGCTTGGTCTTTGCTTCAAAGCCAAGTTAAATTGAATACAAGCTCGCATGACTTTGGCTAGTGCCTGCTCCAGTTTATAAGCTTGTTGTTGAGCGTCTTTATGGTATATGCATTTTTCTTGTGCTCAGAAGTTATCAGACAACAGTTGCGCTCACCCCCACAACGGGCTGAAATCGTATAAGACGATGACAATTACAGCGCATAAGGCAGCAAATTCAAGCCAAGCCAAGGCAAAGCAAGTGGTTGAAAAAGCCAAAAAATAGAATAATTAACTAAATGGGGAAATATTCAGGGAAGAAACGAAATAATGAAAAAAAGTCACCCCGCACTGCAGGCGGGGTGGCCATTTATTATGTGTTTGTACTACTTTTGTTTGAAAACAAAATTTTCGCTTGCAAAGTAGAACTATAAAGAGCTCACATTACTTACTCTTAAACAGAGTTTGAAGAACAAAAAAAATTTAAAAAATTTTAAAAAAATAAATAAAAACAGGATATATTCACGCTGATGGGTGCACGCATAGATACGCACATTTAACACTTTCACTGCTTCAACAACTGAAAAACTGCCAAATTTAAGACCGACGACTGTTTTTTTGGGTCTCGTCCGTTGGCTTTGACTGTTGACTATTTCTTCTTCTTTTACTTTATGAGTTTGATCGAATTGAGTTTCCGATTCGGAAATTGTCGTATTGAATGCGTATTGAAAATTATGCCGTTAAACGGGAAATTCACATATTTTTGCGTAGAAGTCAACTGTCACGAATCGTGTGCTGAGAAGGACTAAATTCACAACGAAGTTGCAAGTTGCTGCGGCAAGGATTCGTTCGAGACACGACCAAAAGTAACAAAAGAATGAGAGAGAGAGAAAGAGAGAGAGGTTGGAAGACCCCGTGGGATTAAATGCTAGCTGATTAAGCGTCGGAGGGAGAGAAGAGCATATGCGAACATGCAAGAGCGTAAGCAGGTGCCAGAGAGAGCTTTCGCGGTTGCGATGTTGCCCAATTGTTTTGACCGAAACATTCTTATTTTTGCAGCATGCTTTGCGGCAAATGATTTACTACATGTGTACATGCAGATCGAAAGAAGAAAGTGTATCCAAGCAAAATGTGAATACTTGGATACGAGTGAATTAATATTACAACACTTGCATACACATTTGGTTTTAAAAAAATTGGTAGCAAACGTAGTAGTACACTGAGAAATATTTCTGAAACGAAACCAAGAGTTTCCTAGAAACAAGTGGCAACTAACAGTGAAAGCTCTATGAAAATGAATGAGCAATGATATAATTGCGCAAGAGTACGAGCGAAATGTGCAACAATAAGGTAGATTGTGTGTGAGACAAAGAGGAAATGAAAAAGACAGAGCTGAAATAAAATTATAAGGAGAAACAACAACCGCCCCATACATCAACTGTGCACAAATCTTAAAGAAACTATGCATTGGCAACTCCGGACGTGTTGATATGAAGCGAAGGCATGGATTTTCCCGATTTCCCATTGCCGAAAATTTTGCTTTTTGCCGAATTGAAAAGGAAATTGAGGAAATTAGATTGCTTTTAATTGTAAGATTGCAACAATAACGGTACTGTTTTCTAATTTTCGAAAAGCCACATAGCCACATATTAGGCAGTAGCATAAAGTATATTTCTCGTCTTTATATAAGAGCTGACAGTGCAAAAAAAAAAAAAAAAACACCAACACAAAAGCGCGCACACAAACACACACACGTAATCCAATTTCTGACTGCTGCAAACTGATTTAATTTTTTGTTTTGGATTTCTCGTTTTCGAGGTAGTTATACATTTTCAGTTTTGTTCATATGTGGTAATTTTGTATTATAAAAAAAAAACAACTATTTTATATATATACGCTCATATATATCCATATTACTGTTCATTGTGTATATATTTAAATGTTTTAATATTGAAGTTACATTCTCACACATACACACAGCCACAAACAAAAACAAAAAGAAAAATTGTTAAACGCGTTTTCTTTTTTTGTTCGCTCGCTCTCTCGCTCGTTCTGTCGTTCGCTGGCTCGAGCTCGTGCGTGCGTGCTGCTGTATGTGCTAGCGTGATTGCTGGCATGTGTGCTACCGTGAGTGACTTCGACTGCGCTCACGTTGCGTACCAGTTTCGAGTTTATCTACAACACGCCACAATTGCAGAAAACGTACTGAAGTCGCACTTGGTGCGTCGCCTGCATTTTATCCGAAATTTTTTAAACTTACTCATGCTCGATGTCGTACTCGTAGTCGTGCGCCAGCAACCCCCGAAATTGAGCATATGCACCTCGGAGAGGAGAGATTGTGTTTCGACAATGAGCGAATGTGACCTATTCTCCCCCACACATCCTTAGGGTTCGTGCTATTAACCCTAAACGACTAAACTTTGAAAGCTTAACAACGCTTACACTTTTCAATGGCCCCCTGTCGGTGCGTTATGAGAACAAATTGCTGCTGGCATCCATTGTTGCAAAATATGATTGGGAATTCTGGTACTTTTGTTCAAGTGCCACCTGGCGCCCAGCTAAGCAATATGAACCGACGATCACGATTTTTGTTTCGGATTTCTATTAGTCAGGACATGTAAGAAAAGAAAAGCTTTCAGTATTAAATCAGAGCTTTTTAATGGGTTTCTATCATTGTTGGCGCCAAAAAGTTGTCTCAGCAGATGAAATTCACAACAAAATAGCTTTGCAAAATATATATTGTTGACAATTCAATGTCCCTTTAGGTCTAAAGTTCATAATCATGATCAAGAAGCCGGAAAAGCCTGTTAAGCAGGCCGGAAAATCACGTTTCTACCCCTTCGGTAAGCTTAAATAGATTATGTGAACATACTAGCAGGGGCCCGTCGCTTTGCTGCTTTCGCGTGTTTGATTGTGTTTGTGCAGTTTGAGAAGCATCTTAAAATTGGGTTGGTCTGAATATTTAGCGAATTCGATGATTTTTTCGCACCAAAATTCACAGTAACCATCTAAAAGTTATTATAGAAATTCTCTGAAAATTTCATCAAAATCGATACAGCGGCATTCGCCATCCATAACGGACAAACAAACAAACAAAATCATGACTTTTAAAAGATCGAAACCAAAACCGACAATTGAAACGGAGCAGCATCGCCATAAGTTGCTAAAAGTGTTTGATGGGCTTCGGCAGCAAATTTTTTCAAATCAAATAACAACAGCAATGAATGTCGAAAATGTAATTTTGAGCGTTTCACCATTAGTGTCCATACACATTAAATGCAAAGCTGGTATTTTAGTGTTGCGAAATGTCAAAACTATCGAAGTGCACAGCTGTTTGGCAGCTATTTACACTTATCCTTCGAATTTTGACCATATGATATCACTGACCAGAATTCATACAAGCTCCTAAAATGTTTGCTTGATTCAGTATAGTTTGAACGCGCCGCACAGATGGACAACAGCAAAGAGAAAATAGGTCATATTTTACAGTTTTTGTCCGATGCGGTCGCCTCAGACTCATGACAACCAGTTCCCTTGAGAAAAAGTTTGATAGCTTCAGCTACTGTTGTTAGGAATGTAGCTGTATTCAGTGATCTACCAGCGATATCTGGTGATTGGGAACAATATGTTGTTAGCTGCTGAAGCTACAATAATTTACAGATATAAGAGATATTTGCTCCGCTTTTGGTAGAGCTGTTGAATATATGTCATATGAAGGAGTTTAAGTTGTAGTAGTGGAAAGGTTATAGTTTATGTTTATTTCCCGTATCTAATAAAACCGCTTAGAAATACAAGTATGTTTGCATGCATAGTCGATATGTTATCGATAACAGGCGACTATCGTCGCTAAAGTAACTCATTTAAAGTAAATGCCCCAATATTCCAAATGTCTGACAAGGGTGACCTCCACACAGACCCAGACATACACACCCGCCTATACGAAATTGCGAAACACAAATATTCGAAAATATGAAGATGAGAAATAATTTCGTAGGTTAACTTAAAATAGCATAAAATCGGTAAACAGAAAAGGAAATCAACCCCGCAAAGAAAACAAAATAGCAAAACGGACACCGCGCAAAAGTAATCAGAAAAAAATGAGTATTTGAAGATGGAAAACATGCGAATAAAGGCAAAAATAATGTGAATGAAAGAAACATCGAGCCAGTCATAGT
This sequence comes from Cacoxenus indagator, assembly GCA_035041755.1. NCBI lineage: Eukaryota > Metazoa > Arthropoda > Insecta > Diptera > Drosophilidae > Cacoxenus > Cacoxenus indagator. Next base: position 972,848 of record JAWNKX010000244.1, on the reverse strand, counting down.
GTGATAGAGAGAAATCGTAAAGCAAACCATATTTTGAGAGAGCATCGCATGTGGGCGAAAATAGTGGGCGAAAACCCACTCATCGCGAAGGCTCTCATCGTCACTCGATGCTGCATTATGTGATGGTGGGCACTTCAAGCAAGCAGGCGCTGATTGCAAGGGTGGTTGGCAGACATAGACCCACATGCTCACAAGCAGCAGAAAATTCGATTTATGACACACGACACACAGTTACACATGGCACGGCAACCACGCCACAACTGAGAGTTGTCAGTCGCCTTCGACCATCCCTGTATATCAGTGGCATGGGTGCCGCGGTACTAGAAAACGCGACGGCGTAACAGCGCTCTATAATGTGTGGAAAAAGGAGGGAAATGTTTATTTTTCTTATATTGCCTCTTGGAACAGCACGTAAAATGCACTGAGCAAAATGTAACCTTCTAAATTCTAATTCTTAGATTGTGGCTGTCTGAAAATAGACGATAACTTTGCAACCCCTGAAGTGCCCCGTTACCTTTGGTACAGCTTCTTATTAAACCTACGTTACGCTAAGGAGTAGACATCGCGGAAATCAGGTGGCAAATCGAATCAGTACCAAATTACAGTCCAAATGTCCAAAGATCATGTGCAGTATCTTCTTATCGAGAGGTAATTGCGACAGAGATCAAGAACAGGATATTTATTATGCGTACACAAATTTCATTGTGTATGTGCTCCAAATCGTTTGTGTGTATTCCCTTTCGATTTTACATCCTAGTTAGACCTCCAAATATATTTTTCCGAATATTAAATTATTTATACGTTTATATTTTATTCACTTTAGTCTCATATTGATTGTACATAGTTATTTTGCTTTGTGTCGGTGATAGAAGATGGATGCCGTAGGATAAACATAGAAACTCGTATAGACAACCGTGGGGTTAGCAGAGCAATTCATCATAAATGTCAGCGTCCAGGGCTCTGCTACTGATTTGGTGGCATCAGAAGAGTGTAGGTGCTTATAAGCTACTCAAACTGAATGAAATTATCATAAGAGATTCTAAAGCATTCTGAATGGGACAATCGTTTATTCTTAGAAGTACATGAAAAACGGTGACAACGTCTTTGGAAGAGCTTCACTCAACCGCCATATTCAAAAGACATGACGATCAGTATCAGAATGCCTGTCTGAGCAGGACTTCTATTCGTCTGAAGATGCTAAAAGGAATTGGTTGTATTGCTTTTTCGATTTCAGACTGTCGTCGGATAGAGTAAAGTATATAGTAAGTGAGTACTGGTTGGCTATGGACAACCTTTTCAAGTAAGCGAAATCGACCATTCGAACGTAACGATTTCGATAAGCCGTACAAATAAACTTTCTTCTTCTTTTCTTCCATCCTTCTCTAGTTCTCGCGGCCAACTTTACAGTGTAATGCCATTTAAGGATAACGCTGGTTACAATAATAGAGCATAAGAATGGCGTCGAGAATGTTGCTGGCGTGGGGAGAAGTGCGAACATTTTCGAAAGAGAGCACTACCACCAGCGTAAACAGTAGCAGCTAAACAGCTCTCAGCAGCGCAGTAGCGAGCTACAATGCGAATGTTGCGAAGGCGTTCAGCATAGGCGACGATTTGAGCGACGACGAGATATCAAAACTTCGGCTTCGGTTTCGGCTTCGTTAACCATTTTGCTATCGGAGAGTGGGGTGTTGGGTGTTGTCTGTGGTGTTGAACAGTGTAGGTGGCGACGCAGCGCATGTGGTAAGCAAACGACTAACGGTGTCGCTGTCGCTGTTTTTGCGTTTCGGTGGCTGAGCGCGAGTAGAAAGTTACACACAACAACCACAACAGCATACGAAAAAAGGGCCACTCTCGCATATCACCGACTTGGCCATCAGGCTGCGCCGCTGCTGCCATCACCGTTGTCCATCGTTATATGCGAGATCCTTTCGCTGAAATAATCATCATCATCGTCGCCACCAGCGCTGCCATCATCGTCGCCGTCATTGTCGTCGTTGGGCTTTCGCTCCTCGACGTATACACATAAATAAAACGTTTTTCATTCCGTTGCCACAAGTAAAACGGTGAATGACGCACGGCGCACAAACACGGAGGAAACGCGTACGCGAACGGAACGAATCGAACTCTGAACAAACTGAAACGGAGTTGAACTCAACTTAATCGAACTGAGTTCTAGCTAAATGGAGTTGTATAAAGTGAAGAGACGACACTTTGTTGTTGTTGTGGTTGTTATTGTTTTGTTTAGTTTCTGCTCTTCTTTTTATTTGGTCAATAACGGCAGAAATAAATAAACAGTAACAATATACAACGCATACATATATGTCTATATATTGCGAAATCCGTGAGACGCATAACGGATATTATGCAGCGTTGATTTTTTTTCTTTTACAACGCCTTAAGTTGAAAGAAAAATGCTGCTCTTCCGAAGGGGCCCCTAGCTCGTCAACCCTCTGCCCCACTGTCTGTTTTGTAGTGTCTACCGTCTGGTGTTATCCGTCTGGTGTTCATATGTCATTCAATACAAAGGAAGTCCCTAGCTACAACTTCTTTAATATTATTCTCATTCTAACTTCACCATGTTCTTCACGGCTTTCAGCTTTGCGTGGCGGTTCCACTTCCAACTCTTGCACTCTCTCACACTCTGTCTCTCCCTTTCATTCCCTCTATTTATCATTTTCTCTTCATTTCGCAAATTCTTACTCCTTTGCTCTATTGTCACTGACCACCTTTCTCTAAAGCATACTCCCAGTGTCCGGCTATGCTCCCCAACACTGCGCGTCAAAGCAATAACGCAGCAGTAACGAAATCACAACGCGACCAACAAACCAGAAAGAACTCAACTCTGAATGAGAAGTGCGTGTCTGTGCAAATGTTCGCGAATTTCGCATGTAAAAAAAACATATATACGTATATAGAAATATATATTTTATAGAAAATAAATAATAGAAAGTAATAAAAACTATTTAAAACATGTGTGTGTGCACTGGTGATTAAATTCATTCTGCCTTTCGTATAGTGTTTAGCCTTTTTTTTCTTACTCAAGTAACCCTAAAAGAAAAGTGCGAAAAAAAGGATTCCAATCATTTCCCATGTATTGGGCGTAAGATGAACCCACACGTTGATGTTTGCGTTATTGCTGTCTAACGGTCGGTGTTATTACAAAGTAGTGCAAATAGAACAACCCATGACAATCGGTGGTTTCGTTCCATAACCACATCAAAGTATTGCCTGACAAGGATTGCAAATGGGATATGGTGCTACCGCAGAATTAACAATCACTCGCACAACCTAATCCCGGCGTGATCTGCACTTCCGATGCAACAATACAATTCTTTTTTTTTTTTGTAGTTCCCATATGAAATGCATGTTGGGATACCAATGAGAAAAACGTCCTTCAGTGGAGCATCAAATAGTGAAACAATAATAATAACAATAGCAATAACAATAACATCCAATATAACTTGATTTAAAAAAAATATTTAAAAAAAAACAATAACAAACTTAGCCATTCTTTTTTTGGCTTTCTTAATAAGCAGTTTTACCACACAAACAAAAACAATGCAAACAAACATGAGTAAAGACATAAAAATAAAAATAACTAAAAATAAATGACAACAAATAAGGGAAGTAGTAAAAACCTTTGATTTGCATCAGCCAATTTAAAACGTCTTCGCTCTCTCTCGACCGCCTGCGTCAATACCGTTACATTTGTCGAAAAAAAAGAAGACATGGCGCGTTGGGCTCGCTCACCTACCTTTGCCACCGCGCTGGCAACACGCAAAGCACGAATCGTCTGGCAACGCTGAATGGCGTTCACATTGGCACCAAAACGAAAGAAATAAAATGAAATAGGCACCGAACAAGAGGCAGAAAGCACATCCAACGGTAGCAGCAGGAAAAAGAAGAAAGCAAACATACAACAATAACAGAAAAATTATAATAACAATAACAACAAGAAGCCGAAGCCTGTGCTCGCAACGCGCTCTCGTACGCGAAATCGCTCTCTCAAACATACACACACAAACACACCACACGAAATTCGCGCACACAAATTTACTCACACACTGCCGCCCGGACTGAAATGTCGCCCGAATCGCGCATTTTTTCGCGTGTATTTCATATCATCGTCGCAGTGACTCAATTCGGAAGAAGGAGCGAAACGAACAAGCGACCTCAACGAGCGAGTGGCGGCGGCGAGCAAATCAACGAGCAAAAATACTAAACGGAAACAAGTGTAGATAGATAGACTGAAAGTAATATTAGAACGCGCTAGTGTTTCCAACTAAAGCAAAGTGTTACAAAGGACAAACATTTACTGAATTGAAAATTCATAAAATCCAAAAAAAAATAAAAAACTAAAGAAAAAGTTAAATATATAAACAGAAAATCAGAATATAAAAGAAAAAGGGGAAGAAGAAGTGATATATGCGAAAACGTTGAAATAAGTGCAAGCTGCCGGCAGTAGCAGTTTTCCGACATATGTAGTTTCCGTTTTCCTTAAAGTTAAATTTGAGGCTGTGAATCTGCACCATTACTAATTTCGCAAAAAGCTAGAACCAACAACAGCAACAACAAAACAAAACAAGCGGATATAAAAGAAATTAAAATATGTAATAACAACAAAGAATAACAGAAAACAACATATAAAAAATAATAACAGAAATTAAAAAAATTAAAAATTGCCAAAGCACGCACTCACGAAGGAGACCAAAGAGTAGAGAGCATAGAACAGAGAGCGGAAAAATGCGCCGCCAAGATGAGCTGCCGCAGAAGGAGAAGCAGCGCAGCATCGTCGGTGGGCGCTGTCGTTACCGGAGCTTGGATTGCGCTTGAATGACAGAAGTGGTGTTGCCAGCACGTTCCAACGCATCACGCAGCGACTGTAGGTGTGGGTGTGGGTCGTCGTCGCCGCAGTGTGTGTGAGTCAGTTTTTCGCGCTGAGTGCGAGTGTGAATGTGGCTGTGTCTGTGGCTGTGTGAAAGCATACAAAGAGGAAGAACAAAGTGTAACCGAAAATGAAACAAAAGAAATGAAACCAGAAACGAAACGGGACAAAGCGAAACGAAAGTAAAGTGATGTGAGTGAAGGACAAAACGTTTTTAGAGTGAGTGTTCATGTGGTACCATAAGTAAAAGAAAGAGAGAAATTCCAATAGACAAACAAAAAAAAAACAAAGAAGAAGAAAAAGAGACAAAGAAATCAAGTCAGCAGAGTCAGCAGCAGTCAAAATAGACGCTGTAGCTTACGTAGAAGTAATATAAGAAGAGGCACAAGTGCAAGCGGGTACAAAAACAATAACAAACTGGCGCCTGGTACACGTACCAAACGAAGGAAGAGGAAGAAGCAGCAGCAGCCGAAGGAGCAGAAGCAGAAGGCTAAAGAAAAACAACAACAGCAACAACAACAACAACAGCAGCAACAACAACAGCATCAACAGTTACTGAAGGAGAAGGAGAGAAGGCAACGCAAGCAACGGCAAAGCAGAAAGCGCCGCTACAGCAGCAGCAGCAGTAGCAGTAGCATCAGCAGCAGCAGCGGTGGCGGCGGCGGCGTGAATTACAGTAACAATGTTGACAACGCTGGCGAAAGTGATGGCGAATTTGGCATTGGCGATGGAAATTATACCAATAGCATAAAGGAACAACAACAACAGCAGCAACGTAATCTCAAAAATAACAACAACAATAACAATAGCAGTAACAACAAAATGTCCAAAGGGAATACCGACTATAGCGCATTCGATTTCAATGATAGCTCCGATAACTCCGATACACCGTTAGCGCCGCGCGCAACATTCCTGAGTCGTGCTGCAGCAACAGCAGCCGCAGCAGCTTTGCAGCAAAGAGCATCGTCAACGTCGACAACGACATCACCTCAATCTGGCAATGCTAGTGCGAGCAATGTCAATGGCAACAACAACAACATCATCCATCAGCAGCAGCAACAGCAACCGCTCAGCTCCAGCATGAGCATGAGCAGCAGCACCAATGGGAATGCGAATACGAACATTAACAATAGCAACAATTGTTGCAATTCTTTGTCGAATAACAGTTTGCAAAGTAGCAGTTTAAATAGCAGTAGCAACAACAACAATAACAACAACCATCACCTGCACCAACATCAGCGTCCCCATCACCAGCGTCATAATTCCAGCTCGAGTTCGAATAGCAGCAGCAGTTGCAATAGTCAAAGCAGTGTACAACAGCAACAACAACATCACAATAGTGGCAATAACCACAATAGTGCTAATCATTACCAACATCAACAGCAGCAACACCAGCAGCAACACCAGCAGCAACTGCAGCTGCAACATCACACAAATGAGCTGACACACAAACTCGGCATAAGACTTGGCGAGCAACTGCAACAAGCGCCTAGCGGGGGTAATAAGACACTTGTGCAACAACAACAGCAACAACATGAGGACATTTACGATGATGAAGAAGATGAAGAAGAGGAAGAAGAGGAAGAGGAGGAAGAATATGATGATGACTATGAGGATGAAGATGAAATGGGCCGTACGAATGCAAATGAGCAAGTTGTTGACGCCTTGAAAGCTGCTGAAGCTGTAACACCAACGATAAAATCTGCAACAGCAGCAGCAGTAGCAACAGCGCCACCACTACCACCACCTGATGTTGCCAACAACAATAACAATAAGAATAACAATAACAATAATGGGTTGGTCAATGCAGCAGCCACTGTAACGGCAACATCAGTAGTCACCGGCGACAAACATGAAAATAAAATTGGTGACGATTATGAGGACGATGAAGACGAAGAGGAAGATGACGACGATGATGACGATGATGATGATGATGATGAAGAGGACGATGTCAATGATAATGCCAATAATTGTGTTTCAATTGCCGGTGGCAATGGCGTTGACCATTTGAACTCCGATTCCGGCGGTGCCTTATTTATGGGCGCTGCAGCGGCGGCAGCTGCTGCAGCCGCAGCTGCTGCCGCTGCTTCAACGGCAAATATAAATCCAAGCAATGCTATCATGGAAAATGGCATGAATGAGATTTGTGGCAATGGCAGCGGCGGTAATGTTTCAACGTCAAGCGGTTTTCATTTGAATGCGACGACCAACGCTACGCAAATGGCTGGTGCTGGTCCTTGTAGTATTGCAAGCAACAGTAACCATTGCCTTATTGGCGGTATCGGTGGTGGTGCTGTTGGCGGCGGTGGAGGTAGTGTTTGTGGTGGTACTGGTAGTGTAAGTGGCAGCGAACACCAACATAATCAGTCATCAGAACAACAGCAACATCATCAACAACAACAACGCACATCCCAGCATGGTGGTTCAGCTACTGCCGGTGGTGCTGGCAGCACTAGTAGTGCCGCTTCGGAACGTCGCAAGTATCGCCATCAGAACTACAGCAAAAACATCTACATTGGCACAAAGAACGCCGAGAAGTGGGAGCACATGCGTACGCGTCTGCAATTCAAGAACGATGTGGAGTTTGTTGCTTATCTCCTGAATCTGGCGGACAACGACACGGAGCGTTTGGCAAAGTAAGTTTAACTCGGTATTCATAGAAGTAGAAAACTTGTGTCGTATGGAAGTAAGGCAAATTCAAAAGTAATCTTTAAAGTAAGAGTAATGAAAATACAATAAACCGCTAATGAAAAAATAGTGGTTCTTATGAAAAAATAGAGCGAAGCTCCTTACGAATTCGTTGCATGATAGACTGATGTTTAATTAAATATAATTTGGAATGAACAAATTTCAGGAACACTTATTTTTCTAAAAAATTGTTCTAAAACATTGACTTGATCATAAAAAAATGAATGAAAAATTATTATAAAAAAAAGCCGTCCGAACCCGAATTCGAACCCGCGCACTCAGTGTGCCAGCCACACTAGCCCTACGCCTTTAATGAGAACATTTTTCATTTGCATTCCTTGCTTAAATAGCTTCACTTTCCACTGAAAATCTGACCATTTTTAGCGTAACGATTCTTGTGATTTCACATGCTACAACGCGTGTAAAAATGACCCCCATAAGTTTGTATTGTATACTTGTCGTTACTGCAACAAAAACCACCTGTATTGAAAGGTACATAGATGGGAGACAGTTTAGTACGTGACTAAATAACAGGTATCGCCAATAAGGATTACTAAGTAAATTATAGTGAAAGAGAAATAATACATGGAAAATAAGTATACCAATACCAATGTGATCGCCAACACATGAAGTATCCAAAGCGGCCTTAAGTAAGAACTTTGTTGGGCCGAGCATTAAGGTAACGAAATTCAAGAAGGCAATGTTCATAAGCTTTGGTACTTTTATATACGTACTTGGCTCAGTTTCCGATTCTTTGAGCATGAAGATTGCTACAACTTTCCCGGGTTAGGAAGGATATTTTTGCATGCTTTATATACGCTTCACCTGTGTGTTTGTAATGTGTAACCAAATCTTTCAACGAGATTTTCACTCACTTCAAAACGTCAGATTAAACTGAAACTTTGCACACCTATCTAGGACCGATGACAATGGAATTCTTTGACAACTTTGTCCCTATGACCTAACCAGGATCATCAGGATTAAATTAAAATGAGTAATTTTACTAGCGCCTAAACTAATTTAGCTTTTAGTTCGGTTTGCTATTAGTTTTTTTAGTTTTTGCAAACTATATACTATTTAACCAATATTATCTAATAGATTCTCAAAAATGCTAAAATTCGGCATTTTGTGCGTTACGCCAACTACAAATTAGATTTCGCTTCGTCTACTCATATATGTCTAACCATTAGTAGTAGGCAATTAAATAGATTTTCTTGGTTTAATAATATTCAAAGCTAACATGAAGCTAGTGCTGATGTTGGCACTCGATACGGACTCAAGCCGGTACTTCAAGCCAGTAGCCTACAAACGAATCTAGACCGCTCCACATCTAACTCAACAGGTGTTAGAAGCTATAGTAATACTCAGATTAAATTTAGAGCTACTCACTCCAAATATAAAAGTACGTTCACACAAACAAGACAATTTGCGATGATAGAAAATGAAGTTTTCAAAAAGAAACGTGAAAAATACAGGTTGCTGTGGGTTTGCTCCAACCACAATTCAAATACGCACTCTTATAATGATGCTTTTGATATTGTTGTTGTAATGCGTTAAAGCAAGCATTTAATGGCATATACCGACAATTACAACAACAACAACAATAACAACACTGCTAAAGCGACCACACCATAGCATGTTCTGGCCAAAATTTGTTGTCCGCTCTCCTTTGTTTAACACAATGCCAAAGGAAGCGAGAACATGCAGTATTTCTTGTTCTCTCAATCTGCCCCGTTCGTCTTTATAACATAGTGATGTGTGAGCGTGCGTGTTGCTTTTCCGCTTCCGCTAACATGGCAGCGAAACAAGCAACCAACTTAAATTGTGTGCAATAGCGAACAGCATGAAAAAGCGACTCCAACAACTACCAGGCAACAACAGCCCTTTGGTGGCAGCTCAACAATCCGTGCAATAATGCACCCGTTGCTGGCGATGCTGTTGCTGTTGCTTTTGCTGTCGCTACTACAACCCCTACTGACGACGCTGATGCTTTCATACACAAATCGCTCTTGCCACTTTAACATTTTATTATTATTTTTATTTTTGTTTCTCTTTCGGTTTTCTGTACTTTTCTTGCATGGTCTCTTCTCTACCCTTCTTCTTTGTGCATTGGCGTGCAATTGCGCTGCTTAAGTGCATTGCCGCGTTGCATGCATTACCCGCAATGTGTACGGTGCTTTGCAATTCCATGCAGCCACCAACGAAATTAAGCCAAGTCACACATCCAATTCCACACATCTTATCAGCGTTTTACCTTTGGGCTCCCTTGTCACCCTCTTCGTTTGTGTTGTAATTTCGAGCTCAGAAGCTGTTTGATTTTATACGTTCACTGGCTGGTACAACTGGCTGCTCGTAGAAGTACAGGCTCCTTTTTGGAGTGGCAACCATTCAGCGACAACATCTGAGCTTTGGCGGCGAACTCGTACGTGGGCAGAGTGAAAACTTCCCGACTTGGTGAATACAATTTTTTTGGTTTATTTTATTTTTATTTTTTTGTTATTCAACATACGTCAATCAAGTTGACGAAATTTTTCGGCAGGTTGCCCAGTGACCATATTTCTAGAATAATTTATTGCGCATTTGCAGCATTGATGACAGCCAGATTGCTCGCAAATCTTTTAACTGCGACTTATAATGTCAAGCAGGGCAGTGAATGAGTAGGTGCATTACTATAGCGACACAAAGTGTTTTTCCACGCCAAACGAGCTCGTTATTCGTTATTATATTCACCATCCACGATTCTAATCCTACGCCAGTCAAAGCATTCGATGAAAATAACAACTTTGTGCGCCAAAGTACGTAATTGCCATCATGTTATTCGCTGCTAATACTTGTTTTGCCTTTTAAGGAGGTGTTGTTATTGTTATTGTTCTTGTTATAGTCGTTGGGAATTTATTTGATAAGAAGATTAGCGGCATCACAGTAGCCGTGGGTGCATAATAATTGGCCGCGATGAATACTTGATTGTCGTAGGAGCTGCTTTGGTAGGATGCTGCAGTCCGTTGTCTTGGCAATTATTTTTTTTTTCCGTAGCGCCCTTAAGTTTCATAAACAGTTATATGTAGGTCGTTGTAAATAGTAATTGGGATCTTGCTTGTATTCACTGTAAAATTCTCGTTTGAATCCTTTAGTATATAGTATTAACTAAAGCACATATTTTCAACTCACAATTCGATGACTATCGCGATTTTAGTTAAAAGTTTGTGACTTCAATGGACAGGTGTCATTCAGTGTAGTGCCAATTTTTTTTATTTTATTTTTTTATGTTGGTGTTAAGCTCTTCAATTAAGCGAATTTGCTGACTGTACGGTTCTGCAAATTTTCCATTCACACGTAATTATGCAAACCGTTTTATTCTATGGGCATGCAAACATATAGGAAAAGAGCAATCGTCATGAAAATACAATAGTTATACAAAGAAGTCGATGATAGTCGGGGATCGCCTGACAAGTAAAAAAGATTCGAGAGACGGATGTAAGAGATGCGATTTATTTTTGTTTGCCATTATTTAACTCTGTTTTGATTTATTTAATTCAATATCAGCATTGACTTGAACTTAGAAATAACATGTTGTTATGTTGGTACACATGTCCCTAGCATATGTAGTCAATGTAAAACACTTTGTAATTTTAGTTTATTTTTGACAGATACACGTGTCAACATAGAATGTTTTGACCTGAAAAATAGACCAAAGATTCATGATTTTGTGAGCAAAAACAAAACCGTAGTCACGGCTCGTGCAATCGTAAGTACCGGACTTGGCTTTCTGTTATTTTTTCTGGTTGCCAAAATTAAAAAGGAATCTTGAAAGCACGTAGGTTATCGCTAGAACACCTAAGGCTCTACCAATAAGCGCGTACCAGAAGTGTTTGGAGGATTGGAAAAATCGCTGACACAAGTGCATTATTTCTGAGTGGAAATAATTTGAAGGCGACAAATCTTGACAGATGAATAAATAAATTTTTGTCGAGAAAATTAACACATCGCTTATATATTTCTACAATTGCAGATATTGCACTACTGAACATATTGAACACTACTGATGGGTTAAATCTGCTGTCGTTCTTGTCTTAATAACAAAGCCTAGTTTTCTGTATAACCATCACTTTCTGCTTCCTTCAAAACATTTGTGCTCGGAATTCGTTTTCTACTTACCAAGTAAATCGTAGAATTGCATTGACTGCCTAGTATAACTCATCAGTAATCTGTCATCGAAATACATTGAAATTGGATATTCTGTGAAAACGACACAAAACAAGTTCAAGTATACTGCACAACATTTGTAACGCATATTACATCCACTGCAAATTCATATTCGCAGTATAGGTAGAGGCACATACTACCTTATGTACGTGTGTACGATGATAGTCTTCAATAAGTCCTCTTCATGCACGCAGAGCCGCCTTACAGAGTGATACACTAACAAATGGTCGCCATCGCCAACCACATGCAAAATGCTGAGTATATTACATTGACCACATAAAGGTGCTCGTTGAATTTCTTATTTATTCATTCAACAGTGCAACAGCACTACATATCTGGTCTATCTAGCAATTCGAATGATGCTGCACTGATTACCACAGAAGTAGAAGTCCGTTGCTACAACCACTTTTCAATTCGCATTGGCAATAGATTAATTCCTGGGTTTCTTTTTTTTGTTTACCACATTGTATGGTCTGCAATAGTAGTACGTAGATTACAGCTATAAGCAAGTGTAAACTTCTTTATCCGAGTTGAGCGATTTTTGGTAACACCAAATCTTCTGAGTTCGCTTCAACGACTATTACTTTTCGTGTTCACTCGCTCGCTTTCTTCGTGTATTGCAGTTTTTTGCAAATCTTCTAATTGTTTTAAACTCAAAATCCCATAAAAGAAATAATAATTTTATTTACCGAGAACGAGCGCAAAAACCATGTTATTGTTTCCAAATCAAGTCTCAATACTCAGAGCCAATTCTTACCCCAAAGTTACAGATCTAATTTGACGATTCCTTCAAATTTCATATAAAATATGAAACTGCTTTATGTTACAAAACTGTTCTTGATACTAAGCTATTCTAATTGGATGGATTTTCCAACTAGCCCGGTATACTCTCGAATTATAAATCCGATTACTCTCCAGACTATTCTAGCAGTTCGAGTTCAACTTCTATAAATATTTGTATAATAATAATTTTCATACTCATACTTTCATACTCATATAATTTCGTATAAAAAAGTTGGATGAAATTTCCAAATCACATTAAATTTCACACTCGAACATTCTCCACAATCACATCCATATATGTTCGGTGGTTTCCGAGATTACCTCGGCCAAACATCCTGAAACGTGATTGTTATATACCGTCGAACTTTTCTATAGGGAATTCGCACGCTACCAAAAATCACTTCCCTATATAGAAACTTTATTGTATAGAAAATTATAAAATAAACACCACAACACTGCTAAGAATCCATCCATCCATCCATCGGACGGGTGATACCTGGTCTGCACATCAATATCAACATTGACGTGTCTTAAAATGATGCATTAATGTTTGCTACTGTTCTAAATGAAGACTGCATAGCAGCCAAGTTTGAGTCTGCACGATATCTTTCGTAAGGACAGGATCTTTCTAAAACAGTTAGCAATTGTTTCTCGTTTGACATAGGCTCTTAAATTTCGAATGCCTTGTAGCAAATTGATGACCATAACAAGTTTGTTTTCCTCCATTTGTTCCAATACACTATAGTCGTCAAAATTGGCTTTCTCTGAAGTTGTGTCATGTTGTAGATAATGCCGTGGTTATGTTGGGACGAAAATAACCAACCTCAATATTTTGCAACTTATCTTTTACACCTCTAGAATGCGCAGCGTAGTTATCCACATAAAGTAAAATTTTCCTTTCTAGAGAAGCAAATCTTTTGTGCAGCTATAAAACCCATTTCGTAAAAATGTCGTTGCGATCTATGCTTGTTCAGTCTACGGCAGAACAAATGAGCAGCTGGCAACAGAAGTGTAGCTGTGATCAGAGGATCAGCTGAAATGGAAGCTTTTTTGTTCAACCCATGTTAAGTTTTGGCACAACAGCACAACAGTGCTCCTACATTTGTCTCGTTCATACTTTACGTCCTCCCGTTATTCAATGTTTATCTTTGCATACACTTTTTTGTAACCTCAAAAGGCCACAGCAAGACAGAATTTCTACAAAAATAGGAACGACATTATAATTTGGTTTTTAAGAAAAGTGCCGAAGTTTTCTTGGAATTGTGGTCATGGGTGGTAGACTGACAGCAATAAGGACCAGAATTCCAGTATCGGTGTGGAACCCTCCACGCCGCCTCAGCAGACTGAAGGTTGCATCATATTTCTAGCAGTTTGAAGCTCCGCCAAAGTGGGACGCAGCCGTAGCCAACAGTGCTTCTTTGGTGAACTCAAAATCCTCATCTAATGATTTTATTCCTATTAAGGAAGCTTGGATTTTTGAACTTTGTATTTTAAGCTTCTCCGACCCAATAATTTTATTTTTATTTTTAGATTGACTTAGTAGGTACGCAATGACCACACACTGATCTCACATGGGGCAGGCCCAAGTGGCATCAAAATTCACTCAGTCACATAGACTGGGCTCAGCTGGTGTTAATTGCTAATTTCTTTGGTGAACATGCGATACCAAAGCTAATGTCTACGTACTAAATATTTGGCTACAGATAAAAACATTATCAGCCTCTAACAAATAAGCATGCAATATTAAACTAAAGCTAAGATTTAATTTAGAATTTAATACCTAAAATGATATAGACGATTCAAACAAAAATTTAGATTACAAGTTTAGAAAGTAAGTTATGCATTAAATCATTTATTTAGGGGTGGGAATTTTAGAATTGAGAACATCAGGGCGAAGCAAAGTTTCAACGAACACAATAATGTCAGAACTGAAAGAACTGTCAGAACAGAACTTCTAAGATAAAATGAAGGAAGTTTACACTTTAGCTCTCTAGCATTTTGAAAATGTAGTGTTAATTTTTTGGAGCATTGGAAGAAGCAGAAGATGAAGCTAACCTGCAAAGGCCTACTTTTTTTCCTAGGAATAAACTCATGGACCACCATATGGGCAGGCCAGAATTTAGCGTCACAAATGACAGAAAATACTTCCATAGAAACTGAAAGCTTGAAAGAAGACCCTTCTCTAGGGCTAGAAACTTATGAATATTAATATTCGAAAGGTTGCATGCTTTTGATGATATATAGCAACGTCGTCACAGGTTGTCTCCTTATCCAACCTGTAAATAGAAACATGTTTACAATGATGCAGCACCTTCAAAGTACATGGCAATGGAGTAGAGGCAGTGTTAGACTGCAAAGAACTCTTATGGGGAGGCAAAGTACAGCACGAGCAAGAGACTTTAGTAGAAGATGGAGCAGAAGTTACAGTAGTAGGACAGGGAATAGAGGAAGAAAAACAAGTAGTGGGTGGGAAAGTTGAAAGCAACAGATGAAGAAGTAGTAGAGGGGGTAATGGTAGAAGGAGCTACGGGATTTGGTACGGGATGGGACGATTGGGTAGATATAGAAGAAAGTATAGAAGAATAAGTGGGTAAAGGTTGGGAAGAAGGAGAAAAAGTTGGAGAAGTTGAAGCTGAAGTCACAGTATTAGGACATGGAATAGAGGAAGACGAACAAGTAGTGGGGGGAAAGTTGAACGCAACAGTTCTGGTTTGCTTGCAACCAGAACAGTCGTTCTTCATTTTATACTGAATTTCTTATTTGTAAATGCCAGAAATTTATTCGTTAAGAAGTTGAAAAAGAAACCAGTCTTAATCGCGGCAAAACGTTCATTATCCATTAATCTTGGTCCCGTCTGTTGAACAATACCGTGCCGGGTTTTGAATTTGTCTAGCCAACCTGTACTGCCTTCAAACTTTTCTTGTGCAAATTCTTTGGCTTTATGCACCATTAATTCTACAGATATAGGAAGATTGTGCAGATTGCTTGATTAACAGCCTCAAAAAGACAGGTTATAATCCTATTGTGTTTGGTCCCTGTGCATTTTCCTGCAGTCTTTCCACTCTACAAATCCGACGACTTAAGTTTGATATTCTTCGAGACATTATTTATGGTATGAAGTGTGTGAGTGTACTCTTTTCGTTTTTTAAAATGTTTCTGAATTCTTTTTGCCTGTTCAGTTCGTACCGTAATAATTGGCTGATAATTACGGGCAGCCGAGGGAATAAAACGCTTGTTGCCACTTTGTTTTACATATATATATACATACATAATAATAATCACTCATAAACAATTTTCCATATTATTTTATTTGTTTTAGTCTGCCACCACCTTCGACATCAAACACACCGACCAAATGTTTCGATGGCAATTTCAAATTGGAGCCGAATCTCAGCGCTAAGGAATTCTCACAAGCAGGAGCTGGCACTCCTTCAGCGGCAGAGAATGGTAATGCGACAATGCCACAGCGAAAGAAGTACAAAAAACGAGTACAATTCAATGATACACTCAATGGTTATCCACTGAAAGCGACAAAGAACAACTACGGCAACAACTACGGTTTGGTAACGCCAGCGAAGACATCGAAGAAGCAGGAGGCAAAGGCGCTTAAGGCAGCAGCAGCAGCGGCAGCGTCGGCAGCGGCGGCGGCAGTAGCTGCAGTGGCAGCGGCGCGCAATAGCGACACACTGCCGGAGGTGCTCGATTGCCGCATTGCCGAGAAAATCAAGAGTGAACTTGAAGCCACCAAAGAGTCACTGCCGAATGCGTTGTGCCTCAAGAAACGGGATGGCTACGATGACGATGACATCGATAACAACGGCATCGGCGGCGGCGGCGACGATAGAGAACACAATAAAAATATGAGTGCCATACAAACGACTGATGCAGTCGATGGTCTCAACGCAGCAGCCGTTGTGGCTACAGTGGCTAACGCAGTACCGCCAACGACCACAGCCAGTGGCAACTTCCCTGTACGCACGAAAGGTAGCAAAAAGAGTGCCGCTTGTACCGCTAAATCTGCTATGATGCCACCCAGTGCCTACGATGAGGAGGATGAAGGCGGCACTGGTGCTGCTGACGATGATGAGGACGACGATGAGGAACTGGACGAAGAAGCTTTGGCGCGTGAAATGAAAATGGAACAGAATTTTGTTGAAGAGGAAGATGAACACGACATCGCTTTCCGTTCGCAGCAATCGTGTCGTGAGTGTTCCATCACGCATGATCAGAAGTTATGTCCACTACTAAATGCCATTGGCACTGTGACGGATGCTGTTGATCTGGCCGAATGGATTGAACGTCGAAATCTTGAGGCCTTAGCCAAGCTTAAAGCGGATGCACAGCGTCAAGCCAAACGAGCCGCAGAGGCTGCCTCAAGTCACGGGCGCCACGTTCGACCACATCATCATCCGCACCACCATCATCATCACCGCGCTGACGATGAAGACGACATGGGGGATATGGAAGACATGGACATGGACGATTCATCGCAAATGTCCGAACTGGAAACAAAACCACTAATCACATTCGCTGAGGCCTCGGTGCCAGCCGAATTTGAGCTACACAACGTCGAGCCGAATGTGACGGGCGTTTTTGCGCGAACCGAGGTACGTGCATATACACGCCTGGGACCTCTAATCGGTCAACCTATACAGACAAACGACGTGCGCGAGGGCAGCGACACGAAGTGGATCTTCGAGGTGTGTGAGGCGGGTGCTGACAAGTCGTATCTGCTCTGCTGTGACAACCCGAATACGTCCAATTGGTTGCGGTACATACGACCAGCGCCAAGTTACGACGAACGTAATGTCAATCTGGTCTCGATCGATAGGCAAGCGTACTTCGTGACATGTCGCGATGTTAAGAATGGCATGGAGCTGCTCTACTGGAGTGACGATTGCAATACGATGTGGCGTAAAAAGCACAACACTGAAAAGACAAGTAAGTCCGTAATAACTGTATGATGTGAACATGTTTTATTCACCAACTATGATCCTCTCTCTTTCTCTCTCTCTCTCTCTCTCTTACTATCTTTTATCTCACTCACTAACTCCTTCGCTCTGTCACTCATTTACTGCCAGATTGTGGTGGCTGTAATTTAAAATTCGAACACCCGCTGTACTATCGCACCCACTGTTCTGTCTTCCATGACCCCTCAATGAGTCTTACCATACGCAAGTATCATTGCAAGGTATGCGGTGAAGCTGTACTCGGCAAGGACAACATCATGAAGCACGCTTCCGAGAAGCATGACGGCAAGGGCGCATATCAGTGTCAGTTTTGTAATAAGTTCTTCCTGCGCCTTAACTATCTCGAGATGCATCGCACATACGGCTGTGCGGCGAATCCGAATCGTGCACGTCCGTTGTGCGACTTCTGTGGGCGGAAGTTCTGTCAGCCGCAAAAACTGAAAGCACACATCAAACGCATGCACAGCGGTAAGCAGAACTCAGCGCGCTCTAAAGTATTTGTAGGTAGTTTGTGCTGTTTAACTAACAACTAACTAACCAAGCCAAATATTTTAATCATAGATCATAATTCCTATAACATTATGTAACCGTAACCTAATGTATTTAAAGTAAAATAATATACCGTACTCGTATCTGTACTAGCCATCATACAGTGATAACAGTGGCTCTTAACGCTTCGTTATCCAAATTCGCCAGTGAAAAAACTCTTTACGTCACACCCTAACTTGCTTCGCATTTGTTTAACACTTTCACAGCTTAGAAGCTAATAACAACTAATTCCTTCCATTCATCATTATCATCAAATTTATGTTTTGCAATTGGTCTCTCATCCATATTATGCAACTTTTGTTTGATTACTTATCGATTTTGCCACTAAAAACTATATAAACGATCTATACCGTGTATGTTATACTCTTCACACAGCACTTCAAACACAACAATTGGGGAAATACAGCGTTTGGATCTGAACTATAAAGCGCGAACATTTTGAATTCGGTTCACAGCTCTTTCATATGTTTGTGAGTAGCCTTGAACATATGTTTCGGCTCAAATCTTCTTCAAAGCTGAAATTCAGAGACGCCGCAAACGAAACGATTCGACTTCCAACTGATTTCCTGACTAAGTTAGCATTAAATACTCAAACAAATAAAGTGCTTCGGTATCTGATTAATTCAAACAGCTTTTATATACGATTTTCTTTCTGGTTGATCGAAATAGGACTTCATATCTATATACTTGGGATGCAAACGATATTGTCCGCGGTTTTTTGGCGATTTGTAGAATGAAAAGCTTTCCAGAATACACCTGTAAATATTTCGTTAAATAAATTCGGGTATTTAGTTTAGTTTGTATGATAGTGAGACAGGTTTTTGTTATTGTGTTTTTTATTTTTATCTATTTTTTGTTGTGTTTCAGGGGTTTCAAGATCGAAATTGAACTGTTTATTTGAATAAAAAAAGTATAGAGACATCAGTACTTAAAATTATTCGAAATATATATATATATAGTTTTAGGGTATTGTATAAAGTATGTCTATTTTGTATTGGTAGAAATATTAGGTTATATATACCTATATATTGTGCAACAATAATCCGATAGTGTCTAACGAGCACGTGTTTGAAAAGTGACATTTCAGGATACGGTTATGGTGAAGATAGCTCTGCAATTTGAATTTTTAAAATGAGTTGAGTACTTTCGAAGATTACCTCTAACATCCAAACCCACATTACCTCTTTGTAATGTTAGTATAGATGATTTTCCACTTAATGTTCAGACCGTAGACTTTTTGTAGGTTTGGTTAAGGGGGGGCATGCATGCTGTGAGTGGAAATTTCGATATCAAAGATGCACTTTACTCTGATCGACCTGCTCACAACTGGACCGCTTGTACAAAACGATCATGGAAAAGCGACTAGAGTTGGCTATAGAAAAATTCCGCGATTACTCTTTATCATACTTATAATATACAATATTCCAGTATTGGAATAATCTGTACAAAAAGTATGAAGAAACAAAAGTATATTGGAAAAATTTGTTAAGCCTCCCCCTAGTGGTCTACAGCAGGCCTATAAATAGACAACTTCAACTCACTTCAACTCATTTGAGTGGAAAGGCACTGCGTAAAGAGTATAAAAACATAAAAGTCGTTCATTTCGACGGTGTCTGTGAGACCGGTTGGTTCTCCACACGAGAGCGTATTTACACACAACACTTGAAGAGCTTATACGCAAAACAAACAAATCGCTTTTAGACTTGATTATCCATTAAATGATTGAGACACATGTATGATTTGGAGTTTAGTTAAATTGTTTTTTCGGTATTCGTTTATTTGCTCCTCAAAATCACCACAATCCAAAATTTCATTTTCTTCATAAATTTCATTTTAGATATGGCTGAAGTTTTACGAGATTTTCAGTGTAAATTATGTTCAAAACTTCTAGGATCGCGTGCCGCATTGCAGCGTCACTCTAAGGAGGTGCACAGTCGCAACTCGACAGTGGTCAGTTGTCCACGATGTCAGAAACTTTTCCAGAATCGCAGTAACCTGAAGATACATATGCTAACGCATTCCGGCGTGCGTCCATTCAAGTATGCTAAAGATCAAGGACGCTCTGTGAGGGTATAAATTTACCTAATAACGGCTTATTTTATGTCTGCCTTATAGATGTGCTGAGCCGGAGTGTAATGCCGCATTTACGACAAAACAGTGTCTTCAATTCCATTACAAAAAAGTGCACAACTACACACAGGAACAGATGCCAAAGATCGAGCGCAGCGTCGCTTACACATTTGATGCCTACTCCGGTGGTATGAAGGTGGATTTCTTGGGTATGTCATTTCACTAAATTCCATGTCATATGCAAATGGATATTTCTATACGTACTTAAAACATATGTATTTCCCATGCGCATTAAGTGCGTATGATCAGACAACTAAACAAGAGTTTTGTTAGACAAGGAAGGCCTCAACAAGTTCGCTGAATCTGTTACGCAGTATGCTTCAAAAAGAGAAAAAAGTTGTAACGTTCAACAGTAGTTAACTAAAATGTACCACAATGAGAAGATAGATGTCTTTATTCTGTAATTAACAACGGAGTTTCGATGGAACTGCCTGAGAGTGTATAGCAAGTCTTTTGTATACTCAATGCGCATGTCACCATTCATCCATAACTACCACTTAAGTGGGACAAGGGATTCGCCTAATTCCAGGTTGCACCATTCCATGCACCAAGTTGCCATCAAAGTTAAAGAAATCTCATTGCTAAACACAAGCTTTAAATTCATCAAAACATACCAAACTTATTTGAGTCCCCAAAAATAAACAAGGCGTAACGTGGCGGTAGAGGCCGATT
Source organism: Cacoxenus indagator (assembly GCA_035041755.1). Taxonomy (NCBI): domain Eukaryota; kingdom Metazoa; phylum Arthropoda; class Insecta; order Diptera; family Drosophilidae; genus Cacoxenus; species Cacoxenus indagator. The sequence goes on along the minus strand of JAWNKX010000244.1, from coordinate 951,968 downwards.
CTCAGCCAACCAGTGGAACACGCGACACCAGGCCTAGGCCTGTTAACGGTTGGAGGGTCCGGGGAACCCCGCCAGTGAGGAGGTATTCCTATCAAAGGAAGCGGGCACGGCGACCAGAGAAGATCTTTTGTACCCTATACCCTGATTAAGACAATAGACCCTCTACCTTTTTAATAAAGGCTCGAAGGTACTTTGTCAAAGAGTTCCTGATTAGAACAGGTGACACAGAGTCTTGTTCCAGGAAGGTTTATAAGAATTTCCATAAATCTTATAAGAATAAAATAAGGGCTGTCTTCATAAATGCAACACTGCAAAGTATTGCAAAGCAACACTGCTTTGTCAAATAATGCCCGGACTTTTTCAGGCGTTTATGAACGCAATGTTGCTTTGTAGTGTGTTTCGTTTGCATTGAATTTTTTCTGCCTCCATATCCAAGAGTTTCTTCATGGCGCAAACGTACTTCTACAAGAAGCTTCTTCCTTTCGCGAGTCCTCTTTTTCTAACTGTTGCAGTATTAAATTAAATGATAATTTAAATTATTAAATTTAAATATTAAATTAAATTAATTAAAAACTTAAATATTACTTTAAAAAAAATGTTCTTACAACATGTCCATTGTTTCACTCGCCAAAAAATGCAATGCATTAAAAATGGTAATGATGCGCAAATTTGAGAAATGTTGCACTTCGCAAAGTATTGTCAGGCGTTAATGAACACTCGGCCCAGATTAAAAATTAAAAAAAAAATTTGCATTTAATTTGGTCTTAGACGGTCTTCCTTTGACAACAGATTAATATGTTAATAATTATAAATTAAATTTCACATGGTATGTTGTTTTCATGCTCACACTACTTACAGAACAAGCGCCACGGCGTCGCCGCAAAAGTCTGGAAGATCAGAGCTCTATGCTTAGTTCGAGTATTCAAAGCGATACCGAATTATCAGATGACAACATCTTTGAGGCGATCAAAAAATCTGGCAAATCGATTAAGGATTTGTGCCGCAATGAGCCAAACTTATCACTGCTTTCCTCAAAAATTTCGAGTTTATTTAGTGATAAAGTTGCGAGCACCGCAGCACCAAACGTTGGCCGCAAGCGCAAGAAAAAGAAGGAACCTACGCAGTTGCCGCCTCAGCAGGAACAATTGCAACTTCATCATTCGGTACAGCATCATTCGCACCAGCATTCGCATCACCAGCATCATCAGCAACAGCAGCAGCAGCAGCAACAGCCACTGCAACAGCAGCATCAAGTTGTTTCGCAACAGGCGCCAACGCAACATCATCACCAACACCATCATCCACAACATTTGCATCATCACCAACAACAACAACACCAGCAGCAGCAGCAGGAACAGCAGCAACAACAGCAGCTTCAACAACAGCAACCGGTGCCGCATCAACAGCAAACCCAGCAACAGCCCACGAATATGTTGATCGGGTCCAATGATGATGACGACGATGACGACATTGAGCGTTTGCAGCACGTGCGCCGAAAGCAGAATGCTCAGTTAAGCCTCGTCGAGTCATTCCTCACAACAACAGCGCAACGTTTGACGGCACAGCAACAGGTTCAGCAAGTGGTTGCTGCTGCAGCTGCTGTCTCCGCTATGGCAAGTGGTCCCGAAGCAGATGCGAGCAAGCTCCATATGATGGGCGGTCTGAATGCTCAACATATGGGTGTGGGTGTTGGGGTTGGAATGGGACCGCACAGCGGTCTCAATGATGACGAGGACGATGAGGATGACGAAGAGGAAGAAGGCGGCAATATTGTTGGCAGCGGCCCGCAAGGCCATCATCACCATCATCAACAACAACAACATCATCAACAGCAACACGCCTCGCATCACGCTCCGCAGCATGCTGCCCACCACCAGGCGGCTCACCATCACGTACAGCATGTCCAACAACAGCTGGCCCAACAACAACATTCGCAACATCAGCAGCAGCAACATCATCACGACAATAATAGCTATCGGCATGCAGCGGCGGCCATGAGTACTCTAGGCCAGAATCTAGTCGTCAGCAAGGGTAGCAAGAAATGGATTGGTGCTGATGATCGTCACTTGATCCGTGATTGCGCATCGGTTGATCGCTGCGGTCTTAGCGGCAGCGGAGGTACCAATGTGGGCGAACATGGAATGAATAACGCCGGCGGCAACCCAGGCAGTGCTTGCAGCTTGTCAGGCGGTGCTGGTGACTCAGATATCGGCGGCCTGCCTGGCTTCGCCGTTCCACCGAATACGGTCGATGATCATAATAAGCTCATCGGTCAGAATCGTGACTTTTTGGCACGACTGATGAACTCGGCGAATCATGCCAATCACCACACACATCAGAGTGTCAATAATCGAGAAGACGATGACAACTCATCATTTCTAGATGTCGTCGAATCGAATAATGCAAGTGCGGCGGCAGCAGCAGCTGCAGCGGCGGCAGCAGCCGCACAAATGACCCAGTATCATCACAATGCGTCCGTTGTGGCGACAAACAACGGATCGAACACGCCAACCGGCGCTGGAGGCATGCATGTCAGTAATGCTAGTGAAAGCACACAAATGCAAATGCAAAATTCACTGACGCATTCGCAGTCGTTCATGAGCTCTTTCTACAACAATGCAGCAAACGCACGACTGAGCGGCGCGGGCGCCAGCGCCTCTTCCTCGGCCAGTATGCTGGTGGAGGCGGCGCTCAACTCCGTTGGTAATATGATTGACAGCGAGAGTGATGACTTGAAGGTGAGATTAATATATCTATATGTACATATCTACCACTTACATTGAACAACCGCCGCTCTTCTTTGTCCATTAGGTACCCACCGAGAATAACATCAACACCGATAGTCCTATGAGCACGCATGTTGACACCGAGCCAAATCGCTTCAATAGTTCCGCGCAAAATAACGCAATCGCTGGAATGGACAGCTTGGAGAACGAGCTAAAAATGATAAAGAACCTGAGCAGCTTCCCTATGCAAATACCGCCGTTACCAATGTTCCAGAATGGGGGCAATGCGAGCATGAGCACCTGTAATATATCGCCGAGCGCCTCGACGCCAACGAATCCGCAGAGCAATCAGAATCAGAATGACGTCGATGTCGATGCCGGATCCACACCACGGCCTCATCATATGAGCGGTAGCGCTGCCGATTCGGATGGCTTTTCGTCGACACATCACCGTACGCCGCCCTCACCGCAACCTATTTCACCGGGCCGGGATTATGGTGGCATGTTTGGAGCTGGAGGATCGAACGGTACACCTGGAGGACCTGGTAGCGTAAGTAGCGTAGGCGGTGGTGGCGGCGGTGCCAACGGCGCACCCGGCAATAGCAGCAACCACATATCGGCCTCATCGCCGTTGCCAACTTTACAAGCGCCACGTCGCAATGCATCTACCGTTAGCAGCACATATCCGGAACATGAGCTCATCTCGCCAGCTTCATCTCCATCGATACCACGCTATAACTTTAACGGTGACATGATTCGTCATGCAAAACGCGCCAGCGAGCATGAGAATGAACGTCGTCAGAACATCTCAAGGCATAACCATCTCTCAAGTGACGAGGAGAACAGCATCATGCCGCAAAATAGGTAAGCCAAAAAAAGGAAGCTTCACTTTACTGCAGTCTCTCTCACTCACCATTTCTCCCCCTCTCGCCCTGTGTCTCTCTTATCATCGGCACTACTTTTTTTCTTTCTTATTCAATTTTGATAACACACTCGTGACTACAGTACTGGTCAAGATATGCGCATGAAATTCCCGCAATCGCAAATCGACCTGATGTACTCCAAGTACGAGAGTATGGCGAACGCAGCGAGCCTCAACAAGTACAACAACCAGCCTGAACTGGACTCTCCCGCAGAGTATCGTAGCAGTCAAAGTAATGCAGCGGCGAGCGCAGCAGTTGCCGCCGTCGCCGCTAATGATATGTCCGATCTGCAAGGTCTGGACATGTCATCCCGTTCAAATGTCGGCTCGTCGAGTAACTACCATCACAACTTTCAACTACCGAGTAGCACCAGCGCGAATTTACCGGGTATCGGTCGTTATCATCACCACATCTACGACATACTCTCCGAGCGCGAACAGAACCAACAGACGCAATCGCAGGCGCAACAACAGCATCACAGCTCTGCAGCAGCAGCTGCGGCTGCGGCTGTCGCACAACACTCACACTCGCACTCACATCAACAGGAACACAGCAGCCAGTTGGCAATGCAACAACATCCTTCGGCCGCCGCAATGCACAACATGCTTTCCGATCAGCTGACCGAACAGGATCACGATCAAACGACCTCTGTTGACTTGAGCCGCACTGCCAACTATGTTGTCTCATCGCCACCACAATTACCCTACAATCATCCACACCACGACATGTTGCGCATGGCCTCGCTCGATCTCACACCGAACACGAACATGCCTGTTGGCAATAATCGATCATTCCTCTCATCGCAGATGCAACACCAAAGTCGCGAAAGTCTTGAACACCATCGATTGCTCTCCACTGTCGAACAGCATCGCATACTCGCCGCATCGAATGTAGCTGCTGCGGATCAGCATCGATTGCTTGTTGATCCGACGGCTCACTTGCTGATGGAGCAGAACAATCGCTTGCTTGCCGGCTCAGCAGATCAGACACGTCTGCTGGGAGAGTCAGCCGCTGCTGCAGCACAAAATCGCCATATGGCACGCAGCTTTGGCGCCTATCATCAAGTTGCCTCTGGTAATTATCATCCCAGTGTTCGCCCGCCACCCGTTTTGCCACCGGCAAATCATCATGGGTCCAATCCACCCAACTATCATCCATTTCCGGCATACTACTAGTAAAACAAACACCACATGATGCAAATGAGGGAGCAAATGAGCAAGTGAGCAAATGCAGTGGTAGCAGTCGACGCTAATGAATAGTCAATCAAATTGATTCAAACTAAATATGAATAAGATATAAATATATATATTTTTCAGTAATTTTTTTAAAATATTTTGTTAAATTAATTTTTTTTTTTTTTTCATTTAAATTCAATAATTTTTCCAATGCCTGCGAAATGCTAGGCGTTATGTCATACTCTCCTTTACTTTCCACTGCATATATGCTAATTATATATACACTCTAAGAACAAAGAAAATATATTAAATAATTATGTAATTGATATTAATTTATTAACTATTTATACATAAATTGATACACAACTTATGCAACGCGTTAAATAAATAAGACATAAAAACATGGAGTCGCGTATTGCAAGCTTGCATTGTCCTTAGTTGGCATAACTGGCAACACACAACAACAAAAGAAAAGAAAAGAAAAGAAAAAAACAAAACAAAACCAAAAAACAACAACAAAACGCCAATACCAAACGTTTTAACAAATTAACTACAACAAAAAAGAAATAACAAAGGTGAAGTAATTAAATTATTTAACTAAATATGTAAAACAAAATAAAAATAATATCTAGTTTAATATATACTACTGAAGATTGTGTTTCTGTTCCTTTTGTAATTAAACAAAAAAATTATAATGACTAAATAAATTAAGTAACTTATTATTTTTGTTTTTTTTTCCAATTGAAATATTTTTGTTTTGATCATGTTGTTGGCATTGTATAAACAAATGTGCAAATAAAACGAAAATAACTAAGTAAATTGTGCCAATAAGTGTGAGCGTGAAGAATATTTACAATTATGTATGCAATTTAATTAATTACACAAAAACACAACTCCAATTATTTATATATATGCACAAAAATACAAAAAAATAAAACAACAATAAAAAGCTGCCAAAATTAATATGGATGCAGCGCAAAATTATAACTTACGGGCCACACAAGTATTGCGTAATCAACGTCAACCGCTGAAAAATAATATTTTTTACATAAGTAAATTTCTATTTTTAAATTACTTTATTTTATTATTTATAATGAGTAAGAAAAAACTGTCTCATATTTAGAGTTGTAACAAACAGCATCTTTAGGTTCATGCTCTTGTTTTTCTATTTATTTTTATACACACGATTTATAATAGTCACATCCTACATAAATTCATATATTTAAAAAAAAAAATAAAAAAGAGAGACAAAATGTGAATTCTATACCCACCATATGCCTAGATATTTTCTAATATATTCTTTAGTTTTTGTTTATTTCAACATACATCAGTAGCTAAAATCATGTATCTAATAGTACTTGACACTTGAGCAGCTCCTTATTTGCAATAACATCAATTAGAACACTTGAAATTCCTCTATGTACTCGTATGAGCTCGAACCGATTGATTTAACAGTTCAGTCCTTTTAATGAAACTATAAGTTTATCTTTAAATATTTTTTTTTGTGCTACGAAGCTTTCAGCAGTCAACATTTTACATAATTTTTTAAATTTGAAAAGCACCACACTGCATCTTTGTCAAAACCAGTCGAATTTTTATCCACTTTAGAATTTCGGTTGTAGAAGCGTTTAATTTTTTTTAATAAACAAAGTTCAGACGAAAGACGTTTCCTTTTCACGAAAAAACTACTAAACAGTTTTTTCAATTAAACAATTTGTATGGAGATTGATGGAAGCTGGAGAAAAAATATGCTACTCGAAGTACTAATTCTATGCAGACGAAGCCGCATGAACCATCTAGTTCTTTTATATATTAGAAAGCCGATTGGCTTTCTAACTTTATTTATTTTTTTTTTTTTTAATACACGCGCTTTGTTTAAGTATTTTATTTCTTTTTTTGTAAAACATATTTGAACAAACTAAGGTAGCCATTCGGTGACTTCTCCAAACATTTTAAATCTGCTAACGGTATGCTCGACAGCCAACGATGAAGCTGTTCGGTTTAAGAAGAATTATCTGCCCTAGACTGTTCACTGTTTACACTGTAATTGACAACTTATATTATTTAGCTACCTACACCATTTCAATTGGGTTTGTTGTTAACATATTTCATTTATATTTTTGTACGTTTTATTTCCTCAAAATTGTCCGTTGATAAGAAGTTAGCAAACGATTAAGAACATTTTTATTTTTTACAAATAGACGAAAAACTTTGCTTGCCCAAAGGTAGTCAGCTCTTCTAATAAACGACAAAAAGGATTGTTCCGAATATGCTAAATTTTTTTTTATTGAGAATAAATTCCTCGTCGAAGTATGTATCTGTCTGACTGGGATGTCCGTTAGTCGGATTTTCATTACATTAATTCGCGTGGGATATACATAGCTGCTTCAAGAATGAAAGCTTTCAAAATATGGTTAAGATGGCATGGGACTGGACTGTTTTTATAACGCACATTGGATTTATTTTTATATTTTTTTTTGTGCAAATTAGAGTTGCAAACAAGTTACCCACTTTTCTATAAAATGTTACAGTTTTAGTACTAAAAATAGTCACGGTCAAATTATTTCTATATGAATACATTTTTGTACCTAATGTCTGGGATTTGAGTCAAATTGATCGTTGCACTAATTTCTTACCATATCTAGGCATGCATTTAAAACGTTTTTACCAAAATAATTGACGAACAATCTTATAACGATAATCAAGTCATATTATTCAGATTATTATTTTCTTATTAGCAAAATATTATAGTTTCCGATATTATTTCTAATAGAAATTCAATGAAAGGTAAAATATGCGAAAACACGCTCGGTTGGCACTGACTAATTGCGAAATAAATGTACACAACAAAATTACGAATTGGCTTAAGTATTTAGTCACATAAAATATACGCATTAAAACAAAATAAAGTAAATACCAAACCAAAAACATTTGCAAAACGAGAAAAAAATGTTGAAGAAGCTATTTTTACACCGAGACTAAAAAAAGTACAAGTACAAAAAGCTTAAAAATTTTATGAAGAATATGGAAGCAAGTAAAAAACAACAAAATCATTGGAAGCACGAAATTAATCTAAAAGAAAAAACAGTACATTTTTTAAGTATTTATACACAGAAAAATAATTTACTCACACACCACACGCACGCGCGCACACACACACACACATCAAAAAGCATTTTGAATAAAAATGGATTATTGAAAATAATTATATGAAAAATTATGTAAATGAAAACAGCTAATTAAATTAATTTAATAAAATGTATGTAAAAAATATTAGAATTAAAATATAATATATGATAAATATAATAATAAATAATAAAAATAAGAATAACAATAAATAATAAATGAAATAATAAAATAAAAGAAGAACGGCATCATCAGGAAAACAGCTCAAGCCACATTCAAATTATTTTTATACATTAAGGCGCAGCGAAGCGAAGGACAGAAGATTTTTTTTTTTAACATTTAGTTAAAAATAAAACGCTAACCATATATTTATATATAAATATATATACCATTACATGAATTATATATTAAATATTAGTATTAAAATTTTTGGTTCTCGTTGAACACACGACAAGCTATTGTAAGAAGCAGAAAAAATACCTACATTTAGAGATACTAATATCTCCGATATACATACTCTCATAAATAGACGCTATATAGAGGAACAGGAAGTTGTAGTTGAAGGTCAAGCAGAAGGATAACGAAAATTAAGTTTCATGTAAATTGCATATAAGGCTTCAAAGTGCTATATATACAAGTATGTGGATACACACACACACACACACATGCGCACACACACACACACACACACACATACACGCGCACGCACACACACACACACCAAAATATATGTTTTTTATATATATGTAATACGATATATATGTACGTATGTTCAGTTTTAAATGTAAAAGTATCTGCATATAAATATATAGCAGAAGTACTCGTATGTAATGTAATAGCGTTGCTTACGGTAAAGTTACAGTCGCATCCGCAAGACGTTGATACGAAAGAAGCATAATGATAGTGTTAACAAAGCATTTGAAGAGTATGAATGAAAATGATAATGAGAATGATGATGACACTGATACTGGTACTGATGATCACGAATATACATATGGCGATAATAAAGATTATTAATTATATAACATACCATCTTTGATTAAGGCGAACTTAATAGTGCAATACGTTATAGAAAGTTAAATGTGACAATAATCCTAGAGTCTAGAAATATTCAGACATATTACATATATGTATGGCCTAACTCGTAAGAAATTTCGGATCTCTGGCTCAAAAACTAAAGCTTGCATACAGAGGGACAGATAGATGGAGATCTATCTATAGTCGATCGTATCAATTGGTGAGAACATACGCGCAAAGAAATGCTAAGAGAAAAAGGCGATAGAACTGGTCTATGTATCTATGTATAAATTGGGCAAGACATTTTCTTTACCGACAATTTAAAGCAGGCCATCCACATTCGAATTTGTTCGTAGAATACAAATTAAATTAATTTTGTCGATAATTTGCTAAAAAATTTCAGCGAGTAAACACGAAAAAATGGCAGCGGAATGTGATACAGTTTTGGCCGTGATGGCGATCCAAATTCACTTGAAAAAAAAAATAACGAAAAAGAAAATGAAAAAAAAAAGAAAAGGATTTGTATGGAAGAGTTGATGAAACTGTTGAAAGAGCTGAATGAAACCTCTCCCGTGGATTTGAAGAATTTTCTTCGAATAGATAGCCGAACTTATGAGGAGTTATTAAGCTTAGTAGCTCCCCTAATTCAACGAAAGGACACTTTAATGAGAGTTGCAATAACGCCAAATAAAAGGCTTTCAGCTATTTTGCGCTTTTTGGCAACTGGACAAAGCTATCACGTTTTGGAATTTTTAACTGGCATATCTCCCCAGAGTCTTGGCCTCATAATCTTCAAAAGATGTCGAGCCGTAATTCAAATGCTTAAACCGTTTATTAAGGTAAGATTTATTGCGATTTATTTCGCAAATGCTTATTTCCATACTCTTCACTTTTATTTTTCCACAATGCTGGCTCATTCTGGTGGCATTCAATAAACTCACTTAACAATTCTCTGCTCATTGTAACGATTGTAACCACGTGTTCACTCTAGAAATTATTTTCGCAAGTGATGTTCGCTTGAACATTGCCGTCCATTGTCGAAAATGTTCGAACGAACACACGCAAAATAGAAACGTTTCTATTTTTGCGAACAAAACGTCGAACACCGAATTGTTCGTCGAACACTCCCACTAACATCGAATATTTTGTCGAACACAACAAATTCTACTAACAAATTCGAATGTGGATGGCCTGCTCAAGCCCTAACTATATAACCGATTTTCACATGAATAATACCAGTCGACAGGGTTTCAAAATGGAAATATCGTTGTCGTTATCGAAACCTATCGAAAATGTCCCATAATCTGTATTTTTGTAACGGCGATAGAGGTGTTTAGTCGCCATTTTGTGAATAAGATACTAACGCTGTTTGAAGTCTGTAACATAAAAGAGAAAAAATAAATTAAAAAAGAGACATTCGGTTACCGAAATTCAGGTACAAATCCGTTCTATAAACCAAACAAGTCAAACCACCGCCGTATGACAGACGCAGGTGGACATGACTTCGCAAAGTTCGCAAAGTGGCGCTACACCACGACGTCCCATCGGGCAGACAATTATAACAAAGGAACCGTCTGGTGGACCGCGTATTATGAACGCTCAAAGACGCTGTTCCCATTTTATGCCGCCGTTGCCGATGCAGGCGCCACAAACGCCTTCGAACGTTGTACAAATACGTGACTCCGGCGCTCGTCAACCGCCTTCACTCTCCGCCATATCCAATAATGTACCGCCGCCGCCGAACACGAACGCTGCCAGTGGAAGCAAAGCGGCGAGTAAGAGGAAAAATAAGTTGCTGGACCAGGAGAACGATGGCAAGTCAAAAAGGGCAAACTTCGCATCGGTAGCATCGGCGGAGTCGTCCGTATTCCAAGCGAGTTCCCCGTTATCGATGTATTGCGACGACGACATCGTCGATGTCGTGACAATGGGCGGCGTTGACATAGCCGAAGACTGGCAACGCATACTCGGCTGCAACGAGAACATTGGTACACAGATACGGTCCTCCCAGGATGAGGCGTTCCTCAACCTGACGGTGCTGCAGTCACGCATACGCAGCGCTATGGCGGACCGCAATCTGGAGGAGCCATCGCAGGATGTCGCTGTGCTGATATCGCTTGCGGCGGAGGACCGACTCAAGCCGATTGTCGAGAAATTGGCTGCGATAGCGGAGCAACGCATCGATGCCAACAAGTTGAATCCGCGCTACAAGCCCACGAAAGATGTGGGCGGTCAAATCAAATTCTTGGAAAAACTCGACAAGGTGGAGTCAAAGCCACGTTCATGCGTCGAGGACTCCGAACAGGTAAATCTGAAGGCGATGGCAAAAGAAATGCAGCGCACTGAGATGGGAGAATTGCGCCAATGCGATGCGAATATGACGGTCTTACAGGCGATTGGCCCACGCAAGAAACTCAAATATGACCATGATGCCTCGGGCATGGGTGTGAGCTCTGGTGCTGATAGCCTACTGAGTGGCGCAAATTCAGCTCCATCGACTCTGCGTCCCCGCACTAAACGTGTCAACCTGAGTGATATGATTCTCTACATGGAACAAGCGCGCGACATGTGCAGAAGTGAAATGCTCTACAAGGCGTACCTGAAGTAATCGGTGCTGCTAATCAAATTGCTGCTGTTGTTGATGGTGCTGCTGGAGCTGATGATGTTGATGACGATGTGAGGATGGGAACAATGATTATGAAGTGGCTTCTTACGCTGCTTCTGCTGCTACTTAAGGTTTTCAGTTCGAGGCGTTCGTTTAGTTAGCACACACTACAATCTATAACCATTTTCGCGTATAGTTTCATTAGTCCAAAATTTCAAATTCAAACCTTTAATTGTTCTATTACAAAAAACAACTTAAATTAAACGATTTACAATAAATATCAATACAACTTATATTAGTAAGTGGGAAGGAATAAATTAGGTAATAAAGAGATCTGGTAGGGAGGTCGAGAGGATGCGATCTTCTCAGCCGCCCGGCATTAAACCGGGCTGGAATGATGTTCCAGCAACTGGCTGCCATTGAGTTTGGAAATCATTCATTTTGTTGAATAAAGTGCTGTTGGTTGGAAGTAAATATAAAATCTAAGTTATAAAAAGTTTCGTCTGAACTTTGCTTATTAAAAAATAAAAAATTTAACCTCGTCTACACCCGATATTCTAAAGTGGGTAAAAATTCTCAACGACTGGTCGGCCTTGCATCGAGAAAGTGGAGAAGTCGAGAATGGCCGGCACATACCGAGTACATTTGTGAGACGCGCTGCGTTGTTGTTTACACTTCAGTAAAATGACGTATACTGGTTCTGGAAAATGATGGCACCTTAACATAAACAGAGTGGCCACATGGTCCGAAGCGATACAACGTTAACTACGCCAACTTTTAGAAATCCCTCAAAATTTATTTGTACACCCAAATCCATCATCGAAGCCAAAACGTTGTGCACTTATTGCCAATAACTCGAAAAGATGCGCCAATGCACCCATAGCCAAGCGAATGTAGAAATATTTGAAACACTTAGAGTCAATTGTTAATTAATTGGAACTGGAACCAGGGAAAACAGTATCTAGAGTAAAAAATTTCTCATGTATTTCTCATGTATCTCTATGTATTATACACTAAAATTAATTTACAAACAAATTTTCTCATATCAAATCAACGTCTTTGCCAGGCCTGGTTCAGATACTCCATACAGAAACTTTCCACTTCCGTCCCAATACGCCAAATGGTCGTTTTGCTGGGGCTTGATTTCTAAGGGAACGCTTATATATTCAAATTTTCTTCCTTACGCTTGTTGTTGAAGAAAATCACAGATAAGGATTGTTTAAGCTCACAAGGGTTGGGTTCATCTGTTTTTATACTAAAAACAACGGTATGAAAAAAAATGTTTAAAAATGTACAGGAATATTTTTAGGCTACGCCCACGGAACAATTATGAGATTACCAGTTAACTCAACTCGACAATCGAAACCACGACCGCAGCCACGGTATCTTACCTGACCAAAAAGAAATGGACTTCTTGCACTTTCTTCGTTTTCGAAAATATGTTGCGAGAACTATCCGGTATACAGGTCGACTTCGCCTTCCGTTTAGTTCCAGAGAATGGTCGCTGTTCGTACGATTCAGTATAGAAACTCCACTATCGCTAGGATCTGGCTATACATACATTTTTCCAGACGTTCATTTTTCGCAGTTGGACATTTTTAAATAGTATTGTACGCAGTATAGCGATGTAATAACACACCAAACAAATATGTGGTTTTCGAAAATATTTAGTTCAAGTGAAATGTTTTGATGACACTAAAATTTGTAGGTGCTTTGGCAACCAAGTATTTTCTGACGTTTCTCCCTAAGGTGGGCTTTTCCATTCAATTTTTTCAAATATGAAACCTGTGGCTTGGGAGTTCTCTGGGACCATTCGTAGATAGTTTAGATTTTGGGTGACGGTAAACGGAAGAAAGGAGTTGACAGCCATTCTAGTAAAGGAAACTGTCATATCACTAAAGTATGTAGTTATACAAAAGCGGAAGTATGTGAGAATTTACGTATGGTGACATGGTAGACTCCGAAACCGATGATCAGATTTTCAAGAAAACTAACAAATAGTCTGGAGAGTAATCGAGTGAAGTTTGGGCCGAAAGTCCGAGACAGTGGCAAATACAATAGAAAATTCTGAACAACAAGCACATTAGGCCATTTGAGTTCAGGATGACCATTTGAGCGATATTATATTGAAAGAGTGATGAAATCAAATCTGCTTAAAACAAATTAAATGACCTCTTATAGAGCAACAAAAAAAGGATTTCTTTCATGTATTTTTTTTAAGGGTCTACCTGATATTGCATACCCTGTAAATGCATTTTATGGGTATCCACTGTGTTCACCTCTATATAACAAACAACATGAGCATGTTATGGCACTGTTCATAACACAAAAAATACCGAATGAAAAATGTTCGAGAGTCAAATTTTCGAGTTGGGATTATAAACAGCGATTGAATGTTGTTGTTGCTTTCGAATAATATGTATGGAACTGAAGGGCCTTGAAATTCGACGTGTTAAAAATTAAAATAATTTTAGATCTCAACTGACACAGTTTGTAGCTCAGCGCGAAAATGGAATTATAGAAACCCATTTGAATTACGTTTTGTGGCTTCTAACGAGTCTATTCACACAAATACCTAACAGCAGATTGATTAGCAGCTGTCTGATTCTGATGACTGCCTAGAGGAGTGAATGAGTCGGGCTAGGTAAGAGTAAGTGAGACAAGCGCAGTCGAACTGCGTTGCACTGAGTCGACACGAGTTGTATTTGTTTTGTTTTGTTTTGTTTTTAGTTAAGGCCTCAAATAATTATTAAGGTATCAAATTAACGTGTTCTAAACCGGAAAAAGTGAGCGAAAAAAGTCTTTACACAAATTTCAGTATTTTCTAACGTGTTCGTTCGTGTACATCAACAACGCCGACGGTAATGACAATTTGAGTTCGTATAGTCTAGTCGTGTGACGACGGCAATTGCAAATGCGCCTTATGGCGGTTGGTGAAGCGGCGAAACCCACGACAACGACCACGGCGATGGCGACGTCGACGGCGACGACGACGACGGCGCCAGCGACCAGTTTAAAACCAATGGCGCAGCCATGTCAATAGCTTAGTCGCGTGGAGTGAGCAGCGTCGTTAACATGCAAAAATATCTAGCTACTATTTGTCTGATGGGCAGTTTGGCGCTTAGCGCGGGTGAGTTTCGAGTTTCGTCGAACAACAGCAATTTTGGTTGTATACGCCTCGTGCCGCTCAACTTATTTCCTTCTCATAGGCCATGCACAGGGCAGCACGGGCGGCTGGGGGGGCGCCGCCTGGTCTAATGCAGCGGGTCATGCAGGCGTTGTTAGTCCCGCCGGGCCGATGAGCACCACGGATCAACAGTATGGTTACGGTTATGCTGGCATCGATTCGCGTGGGCCTTACGGCGGTGCCGGGGGCAATGGTGGTTACTATGATGATCGCGGTCATATGTACCCGTATGGCAGCGGTCAACCTGGCTATGGCAACAATCGCGTCTATCAGGACGGCTATGGTGGATATCGTTCTGGTGCTAACAGTTTCAGTATAACGACAACGGCGTCAACTGTCGGTTTTTTGCTTGGACTGCTTTTGTTGAAGTTCTAGAAGTCTTTGTAAAAAGATATGATGTGGTCTAGTATGATAATACTTCCTTTTTTTTATTAATATATATAAAATAATATAGTTTTAATTAGTGTGATAAGCTCTAAAAACCAAATAATAAATTATAAGCTTGAAAGAAAAAAAGATACAATTGCACAATTCAATTCAGTAAATCCCAACCTATAATGAATTTCCTTAACAAACACTTCACTCTTTGCAATGACTGAGCAGATCCTAAGGCTTATCAAACTGGTTCCAGTATTGGGGGCGGCATGTAAGGATTTCTAAGCAAATGACTTGATGTCGCAGGCTCTGAGTGAGTGTTTTGAGTCGGCACCGATGCCGGTATTACTTGCAAATATTCGTTTCGTTAAAAGGAGCAATTAATTTACTAAATTCCATAAAATCCCCAGAATAGAGTACTATGCAAAGTTGATCTCCCACCTGGAAGTGTCGCAACATTTTTGGTTGGTGAAGTGAAGGTGAAAAATTAGTTCTAGGAAGAAGACATACTTAGATAATATTTTTTTTATTTTCTTTTATTTTTATTAATTTTAATTTGCAATCAGACTAGACTTAGTCAGTAAACGAATCCTTTAAGCTTTACTAAGTAACAGCTAATCGCCAGTGTGACTAGTAATTATTCAATAGTATGTATATTACTCAGTAAAAGTAGATAACAACTTTTTTTCCCACCTATCGGGAAGATCGAGAATATCATGAAATCTTATCCACTATATTTAATGTTAAATTATTGGTATGATTATGCAGTCTCTTTATATAGCTTACACTTTTTTTTGTCTTGGACAAAGGGTATGTTGAGATCTTTGAGAATTTTTACATTGGAATGGCAGCACAATAGAACCATAAGTTAATTTAGTGAGAGAGCCTATTCGTCACCGCATTACATAACATAACAAGGTAACACACTTCTGTTATGACTCGGTGAAAATTGAAGCAACTCGGCTGGGAAAAGTTAATGCACAGTACGGATAGTCTGGACCTAGCACCATCTGATTACCATTTATTTCGCTACATGTAGAATTATCATATTGGCGTAAAAATAAATTCCCTAAACGCCTGCAAAACGGTAATCCGCCAATTTTTTTATACGAAGCCTCAGAATTTCTACAAAGACGGGATTGTGGTCTGCCACAAAGATGGCAAGAGGTTATATGAGGCAAGAGTGGCTTTGTCATATAAAAAAAATTAAATAAATTTAAACATGATTCTCATGTTCGGTAGTTACTTTACTAACAACTTAATATAATGTCAATAATGACCCAACGATTGATTGAGGTCCAATTTATGATATACATAATTCCTTATTCATTCGACTAGGGAGCATAGGGCCGCCACATGCCTCTGTAATTTTTGAATATCCAAGACTGGTGGTGGTTACATAAATCGAATGGTTTTTGTCTGTTAGGGTGGGTGATTAACCTGCCGCTACCATTGCTCGATGATGAGAGTGCCCGACTGTGGACGCCAAAGAAAAAACAACGTTTTGCTTGCAGTGCTCGGTTCAAATTGTTGAGTTCCAGTCGCTAGCGATCGAAAGTAACCGTTTGACCAGGTTTTAGAAGAGACGCTCAAAATGCACGACACTCTTCTGATCAAAACAGATTCAGAGCGAACCCTTATTTTCATGCATGTTCGGTTTTGCATGCAATGTTAATGGTTGGCCTGGATAAACCCAAGATTTTTGGCGATTATGATTAACAAAATAAATAAATTGTTTATCGTCATTGGCGATGCGATAAAAAAGACACTTTCTTTTTACGTCTTTCCAGGTCCCTTTCCTTCGATTCAATATTTTTGAATATTTTTCATAGCTCGTAGATGTTTGGAAACATTCGCTAGACGAATTTCTAAGGCGTCTGCAAACTGCTGTTGCTGTTGTTGTTGACATGAATCCCTATTCAATAATGCTTGCAATTGGTCACCTTTTTGAACTTCTTTTGAGACCGAAATCAGCTTTTTTGAACCGGTGGAACCAGTCACTGCGTGTTCTTTCTTTAAATTTTACATCAATATAAAAATTGATGTGTGCCTTTCTATCTATCTGGCCGAGGCTTGTAGACCCCGACAACGTTCGACCGAACATCATGAAAATTGGTACAACTATGGACGTCATCATGGAGAAGGTTTCTATGTGAAGTTTGGTATAAAAGTCTACTGGGAAAGTCGGGGAATTTCATTTTTCAAATTAATTAATTTATATTCAGCTTTACACAACTATAGCTGACCATTCCAAAAAAAAATTCTACCTCTCTCCCCTCTGTGTAGACTTTTGCAATCTACACATTTCTAGTAATCTACTCGATTACCCAAAATTATTACTTCGAAGTCAAAATGACTTCACGAACTTGACAACCAAATAAAAATTCCCACATTCCCACTAGTCATACTTTCGATATTTACTGCCTTAATTAGTCCAACAATTTTGTGTTCGTAATTTCCTTTCGCTGATCGTATTTAAGACAGCTAGCTTCAAGGTCCCAAAACGATCTTCACAAATATTCAAATTGCCGCATTATAATTTTCACTGTCACGAGGAGTTATCGGTTTTTTTTTGTTTTAGCGAGCTGAGCACAACAAATTCAGAACGCAAAGACTTGAGCCCAAATAAAACTATGCATTTCACGCACTTTGAAGCTTTAATGATATGCTCTTTGGCACATGTCGCAGATGTGATCAACTTCAAACGAAATCAAGTGTTTGAGCTGTTTTTCCGTATAGACAAATAACAATTACAAGTGCACATCAAATGAAACGACCGCGAGTTGACATTGACTCATGTGATTAACTTAATCACTTCTCAAACGGTTTTTTTTTCTTCTTTATTTTGTATTCAAAAAAGTTCTCATGTTTATACAAATTATTTGTTTTCAAAAAAAAATTTTTGTTTTGTTTTGTTCTTCTACTAATTACGTCGTCATCACTAACTTACTCATAGCTCAGGACCATTTAAAGGCGCAAGTCTCAAGGGGCCGAAATTCATGCAATGCAAAACTAACCTGATCAGCTTATGTGCACTTAACACAGACTATGTGGAATGGAAACTAGTCACACTCGACACACATTTGGACAAAAGCAAAGTTACAACAATATCGACAAGGTAAACTAATAATATCAGTACTATGTATAGCCATTCCCAGTAAGACAAACCCCTTTTTATAGAGCCAATAATCTTTATAAATCATATTGATGTTGTTAAAATCATGTTAAAATGTTGTACACTTGACATTTAAAATAAGAGGGTAGTGACCGTGACTATATGTAGTTCCGAAAAAAACGACCCGCATAGATTTAGATGCATCAAGTTCAATTACCAAAAACTGTAAACACCTCGTACTAATTTTAACGACTTTAGCACACCGTTTGTGTGTATATTTTTTTGGTATTTAGATAAATATGCGACATAACCTTTAAGATTCCTTTAACAAGTAGAGGTAGTGCTGTAGTTGAAAAGTGCAATTCGATCAGCCGTCATATAACTGCGTTAAATGAATTTTTAACCCCTGATCAACTTGTGAATCTTGTTGAGGCTGAGCTTTCATCTGATGACCAATTTTGATGAAATTCCGTAGAATTTGGAGAAAGCTGATCCCGGTCAGTTTCAAACTACTGATCAGTTTGAATTCTTATCAATTTACCTCACTGTTAAGGCCAAACTAACTCGTGAGTTGAAGTCGCGACAGTTGCAAGGCACCAATCATTTGTCCACGGTTAACCATTTTGCGTTTGATGACACAACGCTGCACCCAACTCGCCAATATAGGCTGCCTGAACTCAAGCTACCCACGTTCAATGGAGATTACGCCGACTGGTCTTCGTTCTACTCAACATTTCTTTCAACGGTAGACAAGGATCCATACATGTGCAAGCTGGAGAAAATGCAGCATCTACGTTCCAGTCTATCTGGCGCAGCCCTCGATACAATTCGCTCACTCGAACCGAGTGACAAAAACTACGATGAGGCTTTGAGTTTACTTATCAATCGATTCGATAATAAGCTTTTGCATTTTCAGACACACATAAAGGCGATCTTCGGACTAAAGGGTGTCGAGAAGGGCTCAGCGAGCGGCTTGTGCGAATTGAGTGACAAGGTCAACGCACATCTTCGGGCTTTGAACGCTTTAGCCAGTCCTCACCAAATCCTCGACGGATTGCTCGTTTATCTGGTATTGCGGAAATTGGATATACGAACGCAGGAAAAATTGGAGAAAGGCTTGTCTGTGAAGGACTTTATGCCTTGGACTGATGTGGCTGCTTATCTTGAGAAAAGGTGCAGGATGATGGAAAATTTAGAAAACGCTAAGGTATCGCAAACACCAAGCCAACAGGTATGTCGAAACAAACCTAAATCCAATGTTCTTGTTGCGTCCACCAGTACATCACAAATAGACTCTTGCAGCTCTTGTGACTCTAAGGAGCATTTTATAAACAGATGCTCTCGTTTTCTAAATTTACCCCCCGCAACACGCTGCCAAGAAGCAAATAAATTGCACCTTTGCTTTAATTGCTTGCGCAAAGGCCATATGGTGCAGCGCTGTAAATCGAGCAGCTGCAAACATTGCCAGTGACGCAAGTATTACTATTCCTAAATTGACCGAATTATTTTCTTCCGCAACACTGCGTGCGCAAGCTTGACAGCACAAGCACCAAATTACGCGTTGTCTTCGATGGTTCAGCCAAAACCTCTAGTGGCCTCTCTCTCAATGACTTGTTGCTAGCCGGACCAACAATTCAGCCCAAGTTATTTCACACGCTTCTTCGCTTCAGATTACTTGCAGTTGCACTATGCGGAGACATCTGCAAAATGTATCGCTGTGTGCGCATTACGGATCCTGATGGATATTTACATTGCATCCTGTGGCGAGAAAATTAAGAGGAGGAGATCAAGGTTTACAAGTTTCACACAGTAACATACGGCACTAAATCGGCGGGCTTCTTAGGGTTAAGAGCCATGCAGCAGCTAGCTATTGATGAAAAGAAGCATTTCCCTCTTGGATCAGCCAACATCCTTCGAGACTTTTACGTGGATGACTTGATTTCTGGCGGCGATACAATCAGCGAAGTTTAGGAAATACGAAATCAAGTCAAAACTTTATTACAACGTGGCAAATTTCCAATTCGCAAGTGGTGCTCGAATGAGAAGGCTGCACTAAGCGGAGAGGCTGAAGCAGATTGCGAGCAATACATGAAGTTTCATGATGGCACGAATGTTACAAAGGCGCTTGGGTTAGCGTGGAACACCAGCTCGGATAGCTTTCTGTTCAGTTTTTTACCATTCAAAACTGAAGGCTCAGTTACGAAACGTTCGATTCTGTCAGCTGTAGCGCGTGTCTATGATCCCCTTGGTCTAATTTCACCACTCGTCACTAAATTAAAGATTTTCTTGCAGATTTTATGGAGAGAAAAACTTCACTGGGATGAGAGCTTACCACAGTCGCTACTCTCTGCGTGGTCGAAGCTGAGCGATGAAATGTTCGCCGTAGCCAGCCTCAAGTTCCCACGTTTTGTCTTGTTACCTCGAGCATCATATGAGATACACTCTTTCTGCGACGCAAGCTTGGAAGCTTACGGTGCATGCGTATATGTGCGAGCTGAATTGAACGGTGCTTGCACATCTCATCTGCTTTGTGCCAAATCTAGAGTGGCACCTCTAAAGTCCCTCACGGTACCTAAACTGGAGTTGTCTGCTGCCTTGCTGTTGGGTCAACTCATCTCATCAATACGTGAACACATTCAACTGACCTGCAAATTTTATTGCTGGTTGTATTCGACGATAGTATTATCATGGCTGCGTGAATCACCTGCTAAGTTCAATGTCTTCGTCTCCAACAGAATTGCACAGATTCAAGCGCTTACTTCTACTATGAGTTGGCAACACGTTCCCACTACAATGAACCCGGCAGACATACTCTCGCGAGGATGTAACCGGAACTGCTCGACTCCCGTCTCTGGAAACATGGACCATCATTTTTGCTTTAAGATCGTTCCTGCTGGCCAAAAATCGTGAACCTTGTCATGGAGCTACCCGAAAGTCGAAACAAAGTTATAATCTCTACCCACTGTTTCGGCACATATCCCAATCTCAGCACTGAGTTAAAAATGAGGACGAGAAATAGCACAGCTCTTAGCGGCATTGCCTAAGTCTATCTTCACCTGGAGTTTTTTTAATGTTCAACCCTTTAATATGTGCTGAGACTTCCTCAGCTGTAATGGGAGCAACCGGGAGGCATAATTGGCCGGCGCTTTCAAGTCTCATATGGATCTGTCGAACGCTGAGTTCTGAGCTGGTAGCAAGTGGCTGAAATCGAGCTTCCAATTCTCAGCGAAAGCCTCGGCTCGCTCTCTTAAAGATCTAGCCCAGGATCCGTCAGCCTTCTTGATTGGGAATTTTGGGGTTACCTGTTGTTTATACCTTCTCGCCAACTTCCACAAGGAGTGCTTTGTGGGGTCGTCGGGGGAGACATTTGACAAAAACCTGTCAGTTTCTTCCGGTTTATGCAGCATCAGCAGCTTTCTGACTCTATTCGACACTCTACGAAAAACCCTGTCCACAATAGGGTCGCGGGTGCGACAAAACTGTCTCCTAAGTCTCCTCTTAATAAGCAGCAGTGCTTCAATAGCTGGGGGAAGTCCAGAACGCACTCTTGAGCCATGTGGTGGATTTAAGGGGGCGGCAATGAGAGCAGCTGAGTGCACCTTATTTAGAAAGATCGAGTGCACGTCTTCAATGTCTTCGGCCATCAGGATTTCCAAGTTTAAATTTAGAGATTCATCCAGATCTCGGCGAAATGCATCTAAGTCAGTTCCAGGTGGCAGCAGTCGTCCTTTTATTGTTTTGATCTTCGGAGTGGAATCAAAATCAACCACAAGGGGGTGATGATCAGAGGAGAATACAGCGTTTTTCTTTTTGTTCACGGTATTAAACAGGGAGCACAAACCAGTGCTTCCTCTAAACAACTGCGCATGCCAAATTACAACTACAAGGTCGTGATCAGAGCGGATAAGCCAGCTGGAACACATCAAAGTAGATTTAACGCTTCAACAATAGATGAAGTTGCAATCCTGATTGTTGGTGAAAACTTGGAAACACGTGATATTGTGCTTACGAGTCGCAACAAATATATGAAACACGCCATTCATACGACGCGTTTCAATTCCCGTTGATGTTTTGGCAAGGAGGTGATGGATATCACTTCAATATCAAGGTGATAAATACAGGTGATACATTGAATGATGAGTATCAGTATTATAGTTTTCATTTAACATGGCATAACTTTTAGTCGGTTGGTATGGGCTTGCAAAATAAAATAAGAATCACTCACGATTTCCCAGGAAGTTCTAAGAGTCGATTAAGGGATTAGGGGCTGTTTGTTTGGAGAATAATGATCAAGTGCAGACAACTAATCTTAAACCATTTATCTTAACCCCTTTTAAATATGCTAAAAGTATGCCGGGGATTTGGTAATCACACGGTTCACACTGTGGAGCTTCAGACGGAAGTTAGTTTTACTTCTAAGTTACTAATTTTACTGATCTTATTTCACGTGAGAAATCTACCAAGAAGGTTAGCACGATGAATTATTACGCAGATCGTTTGATGATTCGTCAAAATGCTGACAACTATTTGCTCCGATTTCGTCAATTGCTTCAGCAATATTGCGTCGACATGTACGTCAAAATCGGACCGCCTAGCTTTCATTCGATTGAACAAACGCAAAATGCGTTCGGAGGAGTGTATGTATTTACGCGATGCAATGAGCACCGCAGGAAATGCAGCTAAAGTTGGTCGATTGACTGTTCTACCGGTGATGTACACAGGTATCCCGCGTCATATGCATGAATATGCGCAAGATGCAATAACTTATGTTCGTTATTACGGTCGGTGAGATTTATTCATTACCTTTACGTGCAATCCGAAATGGATAGAAATTATTCATTATTATTATTGTGAAGCCTCGTGTCTCTGGGGACACTCGATGATGGATGTATTCAATCGAATGGAAAAAACGGGGCTTGCCGCATACACACATTTAAAAGAATTCGAACAAACCAAATAGATGATATCATATGTGCCGAGATTGCTGACCCAGAAACCGATCCAGACCTACATGATGTTGTTATTACAAATATGATACATGGACCGTGTGGTGTCATCAACCCCCAATCACCGTGCATTTGGCGGTGCATCTGGAAAATAGTCAACGAGTATATTTTACCGCGTCGAATGTTGCTCAACGTGCTGAAGCACTTCTAGCGACAACATTGACCAGTTTCTTTGCAATTTGCCAAAGTGATCTGTTTGCTCGAACGTTTCTTTACTCGGGGGTGCCTCGTTATTACACTTGGAACGCTTCATCGAAGAAATTTCAACGTCGGAAGAGAGGCGATGCGATTCCTGGTCATCCGGATGTACGTTACAATGATGCTCTTAGTCGTATTTACACAGTTCATCCGAAGAATGATGAATGCTGCTATTTGCGGTTGTTGATGATGAATTTTCGTGGGAAATGATTCTCATTCAAATACGACAATCGCTGAAGCAATTAATTTTGCATCTCCAAGTCAGATACGCACATTATCTGCTATCATCATTTCGAAATGCTTGGATTCGAATCCACGTGATCTGTTGCTCAAATACAAGGATAACATGTCATAAAATCTTTTACAGCGAATTCGTGTCAGTTCAAGAAATCCCGATCTTGAGGTAAATGGGCAGATGTATAATAATAAATAATATAAAACCAAGTATATTAATGCCGTGTCAGAAAGAAGTTTGGTGTATTGAAGCTATGGGAATGAGAACTTCGCCACCTTTAATTTTTCCTTTGAGTATCGTGGCATGAACCATCAGTTTTCTTCTATTGATTTCATACCAATTTATTTATTTTATTTGTTTCCCCCGCCTTTCGCGGTACACTAACGCACCAAACTTCACAGATCTACACGACTATTCTAGTTTCCCATTTGAAATTTCATAAAAATCGGTCCAACGGTTTCGGAGTTTATAGCGGACAGCCATACATACAAACAAACACAAACCTCGATTTTTATATACATAGATTTTGTTTTTATTTTTTCTCGAAAGTTTTGGCAAAATTGTAAACTGTGTAAAATGTGTAAACTTTCAATTTGCTTGGCAGTTGGAGATGAAAACAAACCTAGTTTCAAATCATTTGGAACCCCATATAATATTACACCTCATACGCTACCGCACTCAACTTCACATAGAAGTCAGAACCGGTCTTCACGCAAATACGCTTTTTGCATACGCGTGTTTTCCTTTTTTTTTAAATAATTGTTTATTTATTTTTAAATAATAATAACACCTTTAGAGTAAAATAATTCGCAAATTTATTATTAATGCACCTGATTACTGAAAGAAACGCCTCTGTTCAAATTCAACTTCATTCAGCGGACTGCGATTGTCATTTTAAACTGACTCAACTGAGAGTTTTTGTGAGTGTTATGTGAACGTTTTGTAAGTTAGTAAATTGTATTTATCATTTATTTATTTATTTAATGAATGAAGTTAATAAAACTTAAAAGGCTATGATTAACCAGTGGGGGGGGGGGGAGAGGCGCTGGCTGCTGCGGCCCTCGGCCCGGTGGTGGTGTAGGGTTATTACAGTATATTATTATTATTTATTGTGTTATTATTGTGTGTGTGTTACAGCTAAGGCTAGCTTACATACATACTATGGTGCAATATTAGAATTTACATATGTACATGTCGTTTGGCTTAAATTTTGTGATATATGTTTATTTCTTTTAGGTATGTTATGATGTTGATAATGTTTTCTTCTGTGGGATTTGTGAGTGGGGTTTTGGGGTTATTATTTTGAAAGAATTTATTTTTGGATCTTGTGGTTGCGGGGCATGATGTTAGTATGTGATCTAAGTCGGTGTTTGTGGTTGAATGGTAGTTAGTGCAATGAGATGTTGTATTGGGGTCGTTGTAGTGTAGGTGAGTGAGTTTGATGTGTCCTAATCTGAGTCTAAGGATTTTGATTTGGTCGTTTCGATTGACTTTTATTTGTGTTAGTCTCTTTAAGTAGTCATCTGCATGTAGGGAGTTTGTGTTGATGGCTTGGATGTGTTGTTGGCTTTATTGCATTTGGTAATGTTGTTTTTGACGTTGTCTGATAAATTACTTCTTAAATATTTGTTAATGTCTGTTGGCACCAGAACACCAAGTTCTGGGTTAGGATAAGGGGCATAATAGTTTTCTGGTAGATTCGGAGTGAGGGTTTTATTAGGGAATCGGCGAGAAGCCAGGCGGGTTTGGTGTCTAGTGGTTTTTGGGGGAGATACGGTATGTTGTTGTTCTTGCAAGTATTTATTATTCTTGCTATGGCCGTTGTGAATTTAGGAGTTTTGTGTGGTGAGTGTTGTTTTATGTATTTCTTACTAGGGGTGTCTGTGGAGTTTAGTAGTGTTTTGTAGATTTTAGATAGCTTGTACTCTCTTTTTGTTTCGATTGTAGGTGTGTTAGTTTCGTATAGCATGTTGTTGATGGATGTGGAGCGGAGTGCTCATAAAGAAAGCCGGATTGCCGCATTAAGTGGGGGTTTTAGTTTATTAAGGGTAGATTTTGGCCGGTGCCCATATATGAATAGGGCATAATCAATTTTTGGTATTAATGTGGCTTTGGTTATGTTTAAAAGTGTGTGTGTGTTGCAGTTGATTTTCTTGCTGGCCAAACATTTTATTATATTGAGTTTTTGATTTAAGGCAGGTATAAGTGTTTCGATGTGTGTGTCCCACTTGTACTTGTTGTTAATGGTTAGGCCGAGGATTTTCACTGCGTAGGTTGTCGGGGTTTGCATGCTGTTGCATGAGATGTTGCACATTCAATTGTGTTTGCGGCATATATGTAGGTGTTCGCATTTTTGCAATGGTAGGGATGCACCCGAGTAGGCGCACCATCTTTGTATGTTTCGGAAAAGGGTGTCCAAGTTGTAGCTGATATTTTTGTTTCTATTGAACTTGATAATTAGAAAGAAGTCGTCTGCAAACGCACTGAAGTGGATTTGTTTGTGTAAGCTAATTATAGTGGCTAATTTGTTATAGGCTATAATAAACAGTATAACGGATATTGGTGATCCCTGTGGGATGCCGTTTTCCAGGGGGTACGTCTTTGAGGTTTGATTCCCAAGTGTTGGGAGTGTTGGGAGCTTAATTGTCTAAGAGTTCGTTTCGGTGTATTGCGCGGGAGTATTTTTATTTTAGGTAGGTGGTTAGATTTGTTACCTAGTTTAGCTGATAGAGATGTGGTTGGCTTAGGGTCGGTGATGAGGTCGCTAATGTCTTCGTAAGATATAAGACTTCTTTTCTTTGTGGCTGTGTTAATGGTAGGTGTTAGTTGTGGGTTCTCGGCGCTTATTAGTTTTGGTTGTTTTAGTGTTGATGCATAGCTTTGCTGCTTGGTTGGGTGTGTGCGGGTATATATGTCATAGGCCGCTTTATCAACCTTTTGATTTGTTTTTATTGCGATTATTTCCTGTTGTTTGATGTAGACTGGCCATTTTTTGTCGATGGATGCGTGGTTGTTGTTTGTGATTTTGTTTATGTTGCAGTTTATGCATTCGGGTTCGGTTTTGCAAACTTCATTGACGTCTCTGTTTACGTGGTCTTTCTTTCCACACTTTATGCAGGCTTTTTCACTTTGGCATACCTTGTACGTGTGTCCAAACCGCAAGCAGTTGTTGCACCGCATCGGTGTGGGAATGTATGGTCGAATGTTATTTTTTTCGTAGCCAATCATGATGTACTCTGGCAGTGTGACGGAAGAGAAAGTTAGAATAAGCAAGCCCGTCTCTCGTAAGTTGCCATCTGTTTTCTTCATTATTTTTCGTACTTCGCAGACGTTTTGGCTCTCCAATTCGCATTTGACTCCCTTGCTGTAGTTTAGTGAACGGTGTTCGGTAACGGTAACTGCTATTTCAGCGGTAAATATTTTCATTTCATTAATTTTGATGTGTGGGCTAGGTCTTTGGTTTTAACGAGTAGTGGTCCATTTCGTAGCTTCTTGCATGACTCCACTTCGCCGCCACAGTTGTAGTCTGTGACTTTCTTGATGACGAATGGCGATAGGTTAAATTGTTTTTCGTTCTCGTCGTTTCGTGAAATTAATATATATTTACTGCCTGTTTGCTTGTGTAGGGTGTTGCGGCTTCGGCCTAACAGATCCATGCCGTTTCTGCGTTGGCGATAGGGTGGATTACCCATTATCGTAAAACTGTAAAACTTTTCTGTTTTCTTTGCTTGTTTACGGTTACGATTAAAAAATTTAATGAGAGTTTAAGAGTGAACTCGCGGACAGAGAGCGGTGTGTATTTGGAATGCAGCGGAGCTTTAGATGATAGTGACCGTACGCGTTGATAGTCAGTTGAAGACTGATATTATTTATCATATTCTACCCCAGTTCAGCTGAAATAATACAAATTTTGTAGCCATTTAATCTACAATATATATAAGATACTTAATTGAAGGAGTCTAGTCGTAAACGTTTAAAGACCGTAATCCTAAGATTAAGTTGAATAATATATGTCGACCAACAAGTATCGTATGTGTCGCATCTACTTACTATGATAACAGAGTAGCCTGAAATTTTCTAGGAGTCATGGACGTAATAGATTAAGGTAGATAGTTTATAAAAAATATGAAAAATAATAGACCACTACTCGACTCTACTCGGAGAAACGGTGAGCTCTTTTTTTTTCGTACCATTTATACAGAAATTCTAAACTTGCCGGAAAACTAAAATTCCGTCCCACACCGTAACCTGCAGATCACAACTTTCACGAAAGAGTCACTTTACGGCTGGAAGTGCATATCAACCATTTACCCATCAACTTGCTGAACAACAGTACATATGGGAGACCTGCAAAGGTTTCAAATCCTGGGATCTGCCATTCTGAACACCAAATATTTGCTCCAGTATTGTTGACCCGAATTGTAAATAAATTTTACTAATATCGCTCTTGAATTCATCTACTCTTTATTTTGTATAATTTTCATGAAAATATATTGACGTTAATTAGAGTAAAACGATACCAAAGGAATGTCTCACTATTAATATATAGATATTAATTTAACTTTCTATATGTAATGGAACTTGAAATAAATCGACTGAACTGGTTGTTATTAGCGTTTAATTTTCTCTTGTTTTCTGCTGCATTATCATCAGTATGTTGGCATAAAATTACATAACGCACATCTAGAGAATAATACCTTTCCAACCACATAATTTTCTTTAAAAATATTGATTTTAAGTAAGGTAAGAAGGTGTCGAAAAAATCATGTCTCCGTATAAATATAATGATAAGAAGTACACAAGAAAAATGCATATACTGCGTGTACCAGTTACAGTGAGCCTATTTAATAGGGAATATTTTTTTTCTTTTTACCAACGTTGACTGTAGGCTAGAACATTAATACATTTATATGCCCTACTTCATTGGAAATTCTTTGGTGAAAATTTAAGTTTAGTTTTGTTGAAGTACAAAACATTTTATTATTTACGTTCTATGGATATTATTGAATATATACGTACTTGATAATTAATGCTAACATATTATTATATAAAAACTAAAATTGATTAATTTGGGGCTAATGCGCTAGAAGTAAAGAGAACCAAAACACAAAAAGGACTAATATTTGACATGAACATTGAGCAAGAACAACTGAGCAAGAAGAATAACTGAGCAAAAAGGAAAACTGACATAACAAGCCCAATAAAGCTGGCCACAGACTACACACATGTTTTTTCGATCTGTATGAAAACGGTCGGTCACAACACCAAACGAACATTCGATCGGCATGTGGACAGCGCCACAGACGGCCAACATGGCCTCGAACACAACTGAAATAAAAATCGTTAGATAGTTTGTCAAAAATGCTCACCTAAATATTCTATAGCATATTTTCAATTAATATAACTGTTTTCAATACAATTCACTTTATTTGTTTAATATTTGTATAATTATTCACATTTACAATAACTAGAATGTTGCACTATTTTTTTATATTTTTTTTTCAATATACTTATGTTAATTACTTTTTGTGTGTATGTAATTTTGTCTTAGTTCATCACTTAGTTTTTAGTTGTTGTTGATGGGCACACTTTTGGATTACATTTCTGTGAACGTTAAAACAATAAAAAAAATTATTAAAAAATATTTAGGCAAAAAACAAACAAAAAAATATATATATATATATATATATATATATGTTAAAAAAAAATACACACTCAGAACATTCTTTTAAGAATTAAAAGCATTCATGCCATGACCTTAATTCATAAAATAATACATTAAAAATTCATTACTGAATACCATCATTAAAATTAAACGTTCAACAAATTGATTGAGAAAAAAATAATATTATTAATAAAACAATTTTTTTCACATTCTTTTTTATGCGTGACATTTTTGTGTTGCTATATAAAAAGTGCAAAAATAACTTAAATGCTACAGTGTTTTATTTAGTTTAGTTTTAACACTTATTTACCGTTACAACTAAAGGATAATAGTTATACACACAACTTCCAAAAGTATTGTATATATGTACAAAAAAATGCGGCGCTACATAAATTTATTAATTTAAGGGGCTTTACAACGCATCAGCATCAAGGTGGTTTATTATTATTATTAATATTACTATTATTGTTTATTAACATTATTAATAATTTATTAATAAAATTATTAATAATTAATTATAATTTCTGTTTTTTTTTTTTTGAGTTGTGTAATATTTCTTTTTTCTGTTGTATACAAAAATGTATTTTTTTTTTTTACATATATAAAAATATTAAAGATAGTACAATTCAAGTAATTAATCATATTTGAAGCTTAATTTCAAATTTGGCAACAGTTCAATTTTTAATATATATATATATATACTTATATTTTTTTTGTGGGTTAATTAGTTAGTATTCTAAGTGCATTTCATTTAATTTTGGAATGAATTTCAACATTTTTACTACACATATCAATGCTTTTATTTAAACACTGTATCTAATTGAAAGTTGGTTAAACAAAGATAAAAATATATTTACACCAATTAGAAAGAGATAGCTAATAGCGAATCATAATCAATAGTCATGGTGCTAGTTTGTTAGCGTAGAAAATTCAAATAAAGTTAAAGTAATATAGGTAAAAATAAAATCAAATAGTATAAAAGGAAGTTGGAATGTGTGTTTTATGCTTTCAGTATATAAAATGTATAACGAAAGCACATCGTTGACCATATACAATAAATACAATACATTAAATGCATAGTGCATATGTCACATACATGTAGTTCTTCATTGTTTCCAACTTATGTTTAGCATTAGTAAAGAAAAAAATTATAATAAAATAATATTTCTTTTTGGTCGAAACAACAAATATTTTTGTAATTTAATACAATTTCCGTTTATTTAATTAGAAATATATATTTCTTCGAAGCAAAAAATAAAAGGAAATAAGGTAATAAATAATATCGTAAAAGTATAATTAATAAGTTACTCATATACGCAGCCTTTCATAACCCAATGAAAAAATATATTAATTGATAATAATTTATTATGAAATGGAATTTCATTGTTTTTTTTTTCATAATTTTTACTTAATATTTAGCTTAGTCTTTGTCACATACGTTTTCCAATATAGTTTCATTATTATTTTTTAAGTTGCTATATACAAGTAATGTTTATAATTAAGCAACAAATTGTAGCCAACAAGTATAATTTTTTTATTATCTTTATCTACTTTCGCTTCGTTAGCTCACACATAATATAATTTTTTGTCCATGAAAGCTTCTAATTTATGCAATTTTTTAATTAGTTTTTTTTGCTATTAGTTTTAGTGTGCGTTATCTTATTTTTTATGCAATTATTATAATTTTTGTTGTTTTAATTTGTAAAAAAAAAAATTTTAAAAAAAACGATACAAAATATATTTTTTAATTTATGCGTTAGCTAAAAAAATTAATTTTTATATATAATTATTTCACTTCAGTAAGTTTAAGAAAGACGTTTACAAAAAAGTAACTCTGCGCCGTTGTTAAAAGTTAACTGGTGGTGGCATTCATGGCTTAAACTTAACTTTTTTTAAATAAATTTTTATAGGTATTTATACACATAAGAATAACGTACGTTTCAATGCAAATCAGTTTATGTACAACACTTCATTTCATTTAATATAACATATAAGATTTATTCCTTTAATCGATTTTTGTTTTTCTTTCTTTCTTTTTTATGTGTAATTTCAAAACACTTCTTAAGCAAGCAATTTTTTTTATATAATACTATATATAATCTTAACTAGAGACACACGCATTAACAGACAGAAATAGTGAAGGTGTGAGTGTGGGTTTGTGTGGTGGGGAGAATGAGAGAATGTTGGACGCAACTCATATTTAGTGATACGGTTTTAAATGCTCTACATAGTTCTCCGGTATAAGGCCAGTCTTGCCATTCAGTGTACCCTGCAACCAGCCAGGCTCATGTGAAAAGCGCACTGCGAATGACAAAACGAAAAGAATTTTAAGGTAAATAAATCATAAATATATAATCAATCAGTAACAAATGTAAAAGACGAAGTTTGGCCAATGCCGGACACTCGCACAGGAGGTGAAGACTTGTTTCTGCGTCTTCTAAACTAAGCTTACACTCTGGGGAGGGTGACAAATCTAGTTTGTGCAGATGGTAAGTTAGGCGGTGGTGACCGGTTAAGTAGCCCACAAACAGTCTTAGGTCCGATCTACCAAGATCTAAATTTGGAGGGATGTTTATTTATTATTATTATTATTATTATATTGAACTATGGTTATATGTAAAAGCTATTCGAGATACAGCAAACCCAGAATTTAGCATTTCTTGTAAAGAACAAAGATTAGTTATAAAGAAATTGGAGACCTACATCTCATAAGAAAATGACGAGAATTTAAAAAATAAGATAACGCAAGAACCCCAGCACCTTCAGTTTTATGTGATAAAAGAAATTGTATAGCCTAGTAAAGGTGCTCCTGTCATATTAGTAACCGTAAAGTTTTTCTAAGAACTTCTATATAAATCTGGCTAATTGTAGAGCTAAAAGTAAAACTCTGTCCAAAATTTCAGCTCTCTGGCTGAAAATACAGGCGTGTCTATATATACTAGTTTCTCCGAATTGGTCAATGTTATATGTAGCTTATGCGGTTACAAGCATTATCATCCATTTATAATACAATACTACTCGATGGGTGGACAGAATAATATGTGTCCGCAAAACGGATGCAAGGACTTTGTATGGCTTTAATGGGCTTCAAATGGGTACATCGGGGTTCCGATTTTACTTTGGGGAATAGGCACGCAATGTCATATATGGAGAATATCATGTTGATCGATGATATTTATTGCGGTTCATCCTTATAACTGGTTAAAAGTTGAGTTCATTGAAGCCATAAAACACTAATTTTTGAAAGGAGTTTAATGGCTGATGTAGCATTAAAAGCGTAATGCCTTCTGTAACTTACCATTGGTAATGATCTGATTTGGTTCAAATGACAATTCGCCTTCACTCTCTCCCATGCAGGCGTACAGTGTGCGCACACGTCTGAAAGATATTGAATATTGAGTTTGTGATCAATCAGAAGTACGATATTTTATCGATGAAGTAGAGTGAGTATATGACTTACGCCGTGCCTGCGGACAAGTCACGTTTTATTTGGTTAATATCCTTGTTTCGATGCATTTTGGTTGGCACATAGTCACTGCTCTCATTGGGCGAACCACCGCCGACAATGCCGATCCCACTGCCTACGCCAGTGCCAATCATCGATGGTGCTGCCGTTGCCGTCACAATATCATCACACGTCGAACCGAGTAGTGTTGAAAGCGATGAAGTTTGCGATGATATTGGAGCATAATCAAGTGAGCTACGCGCTGCCAAGAGCCGTCCAACGGTGCCTGTACCAGCACCACTGCCGCCGACACCGACGACAGCGCCACCACCATTATTCGAGGATAACGAATCGCAGACGCTCTCATTCGAGCTAGACGTTGAAGCCGCTGCTACCGGTGAGTAATGCTTCGCTTGTGCATACGAAATGTGACTGCGCTGCACGGGCGGATGCTGTTGCGGTCCGGAAATGCAACTCACATTACCACCACCACTGCCGCTACTGCCGCCGTAAAGCATGTCTTTACGCATGGCTGCTGTTGGCGGGGAAACATTATTCATGCTCAGGCGATTACTACCTCCAACACCGCTGACAGCGGTGCTCGTGTTAGAGTATATGTGATTACCCGTCGATGTCGTTGCTGGCGTTGCTGTTGCCATTAGATAATCCGTATGCCGTAAATTAGTTGCCGTCGCAGGTGTTGCATGATGCGCTGTCAAGCCGGCACCATTTGTGCCACCGCCTGCGCCTAAAATGCCATAAACCGCCTCAGCAGCGCTACCGGCCGCTGGACGTCGTGCACTAATATCGCTCTGTGACATCGCGTGCAAATTCTTAATGCTTCCCATATTAGCCGGTCTCAGGCCACCACTGCCACCGTTAACACCACCATTAGTGGCAACGCTCAGGCCACCATTTTGATCATTACTCGAACCACTGCCAATGCCTGTGCTGCCCATGCTGCTCGGACCATGCGCATAAATCATACCGTTGGGTATATTCTGCAAACTCGATGACATCGCTGGCTCGGTGTAATTGGATTTGGTGACAAGCCGATAGACCTTTTGCTGTGGCGAATACATAGCAGTGCGGCCAACGCTGCCACCGCCGGTGGATGCTGCCTTGCTCACTTGACTTGCGCGTGGCATTCGTGTAGGCGGACTTGTGTTTGTAGCACCACCGCCACCACCGGCACCACCACCAGCAGTTGCAGCAGCGCATACTGCTTGCATACTGCTTGCTGACGTGGTGCTTGGATCACTTTTGAATATGCGTTCGTAGTTCTCAATTAGTATGTTAATAACAATATTGTTGAATTTAATATCCAATATGGCGGCAACTGTCTCCTCAAGTGGACGCAACAGTGTCGGTCCAAAAACAACACCCAAATTGAAGACCGACATTTTATTTTTCTCGTATTTCCGCGAGACTCTGCAAACGACAAACGCAAGTTAGGATATAGGTTAGCAGGATTTCTTTACAACTTCATGAGGACTCTACTCACTCTGTCAAATGTCGAATGACAATGTCAAGCATCTCGAAATTGGCGGGTGGCAATTTGTAAACCAATTTATGCACCTCGTGTACGCGCTGATTGAGGCTCTCTTGTTCTGTAAAAGAATTACAAAATATTTTAATTCATATTAGAATCTAGCTCTTACAGAGGGCACACTACTCACTTGCTGCTTCAATGAAGCCACTATGATAGCGATAAGTCATCAGGGGTTCATTCAAATTACGCAAATACGTTTTGAGCGCGCTCGCAATCGTATTGCTCTCCATGAGATCACGATATTGTTCATCGCAAAAGACCGCTTCGGTTTTTTTGCGGTCCATGCCGAGTGCAAGTAGCTTGCTGATTTTCGTGCCAACGCCACTCTTACGGTAAATTCCCTCATCCTCGAGTCCGCGACTCTCGAGTACCTCGATACATTTTCGTACGAATGTGAAGCCAGTCTCGTCTAGTTGATACTCCTCGCCAGCTTTCGCTTTGCCGGGCACCAAATATGTCTGTACAGATTACATGGATGGATGTTCGTAAATGTGAGAAATTTCCATTAGTTGTAGTTGGTGCAGCTTCGAACAAAAAAAAATCAAGTCTGCATTGCGATGGGCTTTAATACTCTCAATATGATTACTACTAAGCATACTATGTGTAGCTTTAATTTCTGCAGTTTTCAGAGTTGAGAATCTGAATTCATTTGGCTTTTTGGTGCGTTAATAAAAGCAGCACAGAAACACCTAAAAAAACTTCTAATTCAAAATTCGTTAAATAAAACCCTAAAAGAATATAAAAATGAGGCTTAAGTTTGCAAGAAGGATTTTTTAGAAAAATATTGTTTGTAGTTGTTGTTGTTGTACGAGAACAGATACTGAGAGTCAAATTCGAATGAATTAGTATTCATACTTCGGAGTGGCTTTTGGAGATCACAATGTTTACTCAAAAATCGTTCGATGTTATGTGCTGACATCATTGTGTATTAACTTACTGGCTCCGTGCCATCCATGGCGTTAATCCACGTATGTTGATCCTCTTCGCTTAGCGCCTGAAATGTGTAAACAATGCCGGGCTTCTCTTTGAACGTTAAATCGAAGCAGAAACGTTTCTCGAATTCCGAAGCCCGTCGCTGGCACGACACCAATGTCAGCTTTTCGTCTTCACGCGCTTCGGGCCGGGCGAAGCTGTGATTCATCTGATTGAACTGCAACATGGTGAATTCCTTTTTCTGCTTCTTGTATGTGCAATAGTACTTGGTCCATATTGCTTTGAATGGCTCTAAAAGTGAGATTTTCAAAAGGGAGCCTAATTGATTTGCATAAAAATGTGTATGTATGAGTGTGTGTGTATGTATGAGTGTATGTGTGTGTGTGTATGTGTGTGTGTATGTGGGTGTGTGTGTATGTGGGTGTGTGTGTGTGTGTGTGTGTGTGTGTGTGTGTGTGTGTGTGTGTGTGTGTGTGTGTGTGTGTTTTGTTGTGTATCAAATGCGGTTGCACGTTGGTGAAGATAGTTTAAGTAGTTGGTTTATTCGTTTGTTGTGTGCGAATGTGTTAAGTAACACCGTAGTTCCAAGGAAAGTACAGCAAGGAAAGTAGCAAACCACCAAAAAATAAACAGAAAAACATTGATAAGTACAAATAAAAAGGTTATTAATTGAAAACAAAATATGTAAGGACAGTACCACAATATTTTAAGAAGAGCGATAGGATAGGAGTAGAGAACGAATATCGGAGTGAGTGTAGTATTTATATACAAGTAGCTGTTCAAAATTAAGAGACAAGACGCACGGACAACATTAACGCCGGTTATACCGGATTTTCAAATACCCTTCACGCTCGAAGAAAACGCAACTCAGAAACGGCAAGCACAGAAAAATGTGCACCATCTTTCACATAGTATGGATTTATTCTCTAGCCTTTTATGGCGGCTATAGTGAAATACAGTAAATCTGGGGTCTTCAATTCCTCAGTTATATCTAAGGTCCTAAAATAAAGTCTGCTGAAATTCTACTTTGATTCTACAATATATACAAACGTTAAATTATCACACCGAGGCATAAGATCACCCACTAAAAATAAAACTTCGTGTATTAATTTGGGTCTATAGTTTCAGTATCAGATATCATATTACGTACAGACAGACAGAAAGACAAAGCGACAGATATGGCTAGATCAACCCGTTGAATGTAACTGGCGAAGAGTATAGGTCTTTTGTTATAAACTTCATGGCAAAATAGTGGTATTCATTGAGTGAAGAGCATTAACATGTATTTATTAGTAGCATGAGGAACTTCCTTAATAACTGTGGCTTATAAGACCAATCAGAACCATTGCAAACTTACTTTTTTCCATTAAAAATAGATAACCGCGTTTTGTAAACTTCTCCTCGGGCTTCTGTGTGTGATGAGAAAGAGAGAAATTTAGGTACATTAAAAATATTTATAGCGTTATATGAAATTTTGGCATAGAAATTACTTTGGTCAACCCAAAAAAAAGCTCAGTACGGGGTTTACACGTAACATTTTGGATTATGAAATAAAATAAATAAATAAACTAGAAATTTTATATAAATTTTGAACTCGAACAAAAATTTTGTAAAATTCAAATTTGAAGATTTTAACGGCTATCTCTTCACATGTAGTGTACCGATAATTTTAACTTGTTTATTCGTAGCACTGACCACGCAGCTGTAACTGTACAATATGGCTAGACATACAAAACCATCAGACCGAGCTGCAGCATGGTCACTAATTTTTTTCGTGCACCACTACTACTGGCAATTAATAAGACTTGAAAATGGATCAACAGACAGCTTTGAACATAGTCAAAGTCAAAGGATATTGGGCGCGAGTTTCGACACTTAAGAATACACTATTGTAGTGTATAGAGATCGATCGATCGAAGATGGATTATGTGTGGTATGTGGGACTAGGTATCCGTGAATAGGGAATATATCTGGAATGCGCTGACATTTTGTATAATTGAGAATTTAAAATTAGAACGAAGAATATCATATTCGCTAGGAAAAATAATAACAACAACTAGAATTAGTCGTATTAATTTGTGTTGTTCACATATTAAACTATACCAAAATAAAATATATACATTTTGTTATTTTCGTGGTACTCACGGTACGCTTTTCCATGTACTTAGTCTTCAATTCGGTGACTTTTTCGCGCGCCTCTTCGAAATTTTCACGTGTCTGTACGGTATATGAAAAAATCATTGTTACATTCGTTCAACTCAACGGCTGTATAAATGTCGCATTACTTACCTTCTGAACCTTGTGTCGCAAATCTTGTAAATAGTCACGATGATCCTCCGCTTGCTCGTGCGCCGTGTGATAAAATACCAGCCAACCGGATATGAAGGCCAGTAGGATTTCGACAAATTCGAATTTAATACGTTCCTGGACTTCCTGAATGCGTAGCACATAGCTTAAAGACTCTTGTATGTATTCACGTTTGTGCATACCAAGACTGGCATCCGCCTAGAACGAGGTAATGGAAATTATTTGAATGAATGAATCTTGAAATAAAAGTTCGCTTAGAAAACCTTAACGCCTACAAAGAATTTTTATCACAGACAATAAGATTTCCATAAAAATTGAAAAATAGCTTAAAAAAGACTAAAACTTTTTCGTCGTTAGTTGCCTCTTCTTCTGTGCGGACAGTTTTCGACAAAGTGATTTGAGGCCATACACAAATCTGGAGATTGTGATTGTGGAGAGATTTGGTTCAAACCCGGTTTTACCACGTAATTCAAAAATATTTAAATAAATAAATAAATAAAAATGCACTCAATAATTCTGTGAAAAAAAAAATGGTTTTCTTATAAAATCTTTGAGTTGACATATAGGTTTATATAGACGCTAGGCGAACTACATATAATTGAGAAAATCATTCCAAATCACTCAATTCGGATTTAGCATTTTTATCGCCACTGTTTGACCGACCCCAACTACGTATTTGTCAAGGATTTCAAATCAATAATATAATTACAATAAATATAATAATAATAATAAATGTTACAATAATTATAATAAGAAGAGAAATGCATACATACAGAGTTCAGTTGCAGCTTAGGAGAACTTTATTACTGAGAAATGCTAATTATGGTTAATGATGTTATGTTGGATGATATGAAAATATGTATTATTGAAAAAATGTAAACTAAGTTAGTAGATAAAAACTTACAACTAGCAGCAACATCTAATTAAACTTAAAGAAGGCATCAGTTTAAGAAGAGCTGGCCTATGCCGTGACTGCGAATGAATGCTTGATTTAAAGTGTTAGTACGCTGCACTGTTATCAGATGGGTGAGGTGTGAGAACTATTTAGTTTAGTCGGTTAAATGTTACATCCGTCCGTAGGTATACTCGTTTGCGTTTTTGTTGAAAAACGAATCAAAAACGACAAGTTGGCATTCCTGTTGTCGTCTTTGCCGTCGATCGACGAAATTCGGTATTCTCTAACTTGCGGCGACTAGAAAAGCGACTGTTAAATATTCGTATTCTGTCGTCATCAGTTGAGGTGGCCACGCAAAAGCGAATGTAGTGGAAATGAACCGCCCTATTCTGTGCACTCTATCTATAAAATTCATATTGATTGAATAGTTAAAAGCTTTTGTCATTTTTGTTATTCTGGCGCACATGGAAAGCTTCACTATTACAAAAAAGCTGTTTTTCGTAATAGTCCAAAAAATACCATATCACAGCGGAGGGTATGGTATTTTTATGCGTGAAGAAACCTCACTTCGCCTTGTTTCACCATGCAAATCAGTTCTGAAATTGTTTGGAATGCGCGGGAGACTGACGGTTGGCTCATAGCACCCACATGGTTGTTTCCTACGCACTTTTGGTATGACCCATTTGCGTAGAAATATAAAGCCGCCAAGAATCGAAACTCATATGGAATTTTTGAGTTTCCATTATCCCGCGGCTTCAATTGCTCTATCAATAGGTGGCACAATATTTTTGAGAGTCAATAGTTTATCTCAAAAACATTGGCCTATATTGAAAAAGGATCACTATTATCGCGCAATGATTTTAAGACACTTCTATTGTAAAAATTTTCATCATCTTCCAAAAACTTTGCTAAAAGGCAGCAAATAACGTTGTTATCCATTTCAGCAGCGTGTTAATAGTGTGCGAAATATTTTGACATGACCTGATGAGGAGGTGTTAAAAAATCGGCAATAGATAGAGTAAAGAGCTTTTCTTAATGAGCAAAATCTCCCAAAAAATCCCATAAAAATGGTTTGGCGCTTACTGCCAATCAAAATCAATCAAAATCTTTCAAAATATATCTATTCATTTGATAGAGTACACAGAATAGGGCGGTAAGAAATATGAAAATAACAACGCCGCGACAATTCTATATTTTGGTTTCAAAAATGGAAAAAAATCCTGAATATTCTAAAGGTTTTTGAAAAGGCATAAAAAGCTTAAATATTGAAATAAATAAATAAATTATACAACTAAATTATTTAGCCATCTTGTTTTTTAATTCAATGAAATTAAATTTGCAAAAATGTGAAAAACATGTGACAACACAAATTAGAGCAGCGCTGCCAACTTTTTATTTGTTTTTTGTGCTATAGTTCGACAACTTGTCGTCGTCGTCTCGTTATATTTAGGGAATACCGATTTAGGAGTGAAACGACAGAAAGACGACTGTTAAAATATGAACGCCAACGTTTGACGTTTGGTAGTTTGAAAATAAAATTATTTACAGCTTATTTTGTGCTACTTGCAGGTGATTAATGTGGCTAAACGCATAATCACCCTATACTATAGATACATGCAACATAACTGGTGAGAAAATGGATTTAAATACTAGCTGTTTTAGACGGCATTGCCCGCCTTACATTTAATTTCTTATAGTATCATAGTATGCTTTGTCTGACAGTCTCTTTTATAGCGGAAATGCGCTGTTTTAAAAAAAAATTATTAAAATACGTTCAGTATATTTTGGGCAAAAACGTTACATAAACTTATAATCTTATATAATCAATTGATGATGAGTTTGTTTTCAATAGTCGAGATTTTCCATTTGTAAATGGCTAAAGTATGCATATTAGTTTGTTGGCGTTGTCAAATTCATTGATCTTAAATATATACTAGGACTATTATACGTAAAAATTTCTTTCTTGATTAAAAATGGCGAAATCTAATTTGTACACCTAATAACCTTAATATATTCTCAATCACTAATAAATACTTATACTTAATCCGTTATACAGTTTAGTCTTAAGTCAACTGTACATATATATAAGTCAAATTCATTAGTTTGACAAGCGCCCGTTAAAAATATTGTAGCATAGTTTTTGGATTTTGCTAAAAGGGCTATTTAGAGGCTCTCAGTAACGACAGTATATTATAACGACACGACCGAAATTAGTACAACCTACTCAGTAAGTCGTATATGAGCTGTGCCAAAAAGTACCACGACTTAAGTAGTATCACAGCTTACCTTTGTTAAAGTTAGCTGTTGCCTTTCGATAGATATAATATACTAAAAACGGGTAGCCCGTAGACTTATCGATTCACAATGTTTCGCAGAGTTCTGTCATACAACGTAGTGTGTAGATGCCAACGCTAGTTAAGGTTCAGCATCAGACCCTCCAAACATTATGCTGTATAACAGCAATCCCCCGATCTGAATGTGTATAATCTATTTATGATTTATTACCTTTATTTTTAAATTCGCTGGTTGCCTAGCGACTGACAGTGGCAAAAGACATAATTAAGTTTTTTTTTTGTGTGATTCATTCAGCAATTCTGGAATTTTTTGAACATGCCTACTACATTTCATATTTAAAGTATGTCAAATCGCTACAAAAGAAAGGCATAAGTCTTACCTTTACGCATATATTTGTTATAAGAGCACCAGCAGGAATGAATCATTTTGTTTGAGCAAAGAGTTCTGAGGGTTAATATATTCAATAGAGAACTTGAACGTTTGAGAGGAAAAACAATTAAAACACAAACCAAGAAATGTTGTTGAAGGGGTTATTCAAATTTTTGTTACAATATCATCCCGGTTTGTTGAAGGTGGAGCGCGAGGTACAAGCGTTTCCTACTATATTTATTACCATTATTAGTTCACACATTTGAGCCCTTCAATTAATTTTCCACTGCATACTTTTGGCGGCACATAAAATAAATACTTTACGAATAACTCAAAACTTATACAAACGCGTTGTGCCTTCACTTATGTTTTGTTTACAACAATTGAATATTATTATTATTAATATTTTTTTTTTGTGTTTATTTTTTGTCGCTATTCTCTACTTTTGTTTGCACTACCGCACTACTTTCAACGTCTACTACTATTGCGTGTTCTTGTCCTTCTGTTTTGGCGTGCCTATTTTCTGCATAAAATTTTCAACATGTCTAACTCTGTTCTGTCTTGTCAAAAAGAACGCATGAGCAAATAAACAACAACGAATATGCACTGTTCCAAAATCAAAGTACGCAAAAAAGGCATCGCGCTGTAGCCCCAATAACTTTTCGCTCT
This sequence comes from Cacoxenus indagator, assembly GCA_035041755.1. Lineage (NCBI taxonomy): Eukaryota > Metazoa > Arthropoda > Insecta > Diptera > Drosophilidae > Cacoxenus > Cacoxenus indagator. The sequence continues at coordinate 910,150 of JAWNKX010000244.1, read as the reverse complement.
CTGCGTAACATTTCATAAGGGTGACTCTATACTAAAGAGCAAGATAGAGAGAGACAGAAACTTCAAATTGAGCGTATAAAATGAAACAAAATAGACAACAAACACACGAAAGGATATACGAAGCGACCAAAGCACCAACTTCAACCGAGTGAAGTAAGGCATAGGGAGAGACAAAAATACAGCAAGCATTATTATTGAAAAATCGGTCGTCTATTTTGTCAAATAATTTGCTTAATATTTTATAAATCATTGCTTATATATCTACTTTAACCAAAACTCAGTTGAGAGTCAACATTCATGTCGCCTATCCACCGAGTTAAAAGTAGCTTGCGTAGCGGGTTATTAGGCGCGCTGTTTATGAGAATGAGTGAAAATAGACTCCTTCGCTCTATAGTGTTCACACATCCGCTCATCCTCTCACACACAGGCAAGGTAGCAGGATGCCCACACTTAAATAAGAGTTAAACATTTAAATGGCTCATATATATGATTAAATGGTATGGTATATAGCTATGCACTTAAACACTCGCAAAGCAAAACAAATAGACAAAGAGACTATATGCTGTTATGCAGTTACAATCACACACAATCTGGCAGCACTACAAACTGCATAACAAAAAATTATTTTAGACACCACGAACGTTAACAGATACGTTGTAAAACAGGAACATGCGTGAAACCTATTCAAATCAAATTGAAAACCGTAGGCAAATTTTGTGTGACGTCACTTTATTTTTGTGTGCTCTCCAAAATACCGCGATTTCTCTGTGGCTTCAAAGATTAGTGGGGACACAAACTAATATTTAGAAAGAGCTTTGGAAGTGCTAAATTTAGATTTACATTGACCGTTATTGACGAAATCTGTTATCAAATTTATACGAACTTGAAGTCGAAGTGCTCGTAACAAACGTGATTTCTGGTGGCCACAATAGGACTGCTAAATAACATAGCACCATTTATTATTAGTATAGAGTTTTACAAGAAAAAAATAAATAAAACAAAAAAAAATTGAAATAGAACTTCAATTTTGACCCTGTGCTTACATGCATGCTATACTCCACTCCATTAACTTTGTTCTTTATAAGACCGGCTGTCCAACCTTCGGCACAAAGTATTCGAAACACTGCACTTTTATTTTTAGTTAAATTATTATTATTTATTTATTTTTTTTTGTAGGGAAGTCATACTTCCCTAAAGCGAATTCTCACTGGACAAAAAATTCACTGCGTTATATAGAAAATTCGTTATACAGAAATTATGTTTACTTGAAATGACGTGTACTTAAAAAAGCTGTGTACTAGAGAGAGCTATGTTTTATAGGGAAGTTCGACTGTACCAGGATTTTAAAAACTTCTTCCAATATCAACACATGTGCTTGTAGTAATTTTGTTCTTTCTTTACCATGTAATTATAAATTAAAACCTTTGGCATTTGATTACGCTGACGTGCCATGACGTTATGACGCGCATGTGGACACGTGTACGCTCGTCTATGGCTTATACTACCATAAAAGCAGGTACTCTTACGTTGGCTGCCTTTTTGGGTTGTGTTATAGAGCCATGCGTACAATGACGCTGGTGGTCACGCTTATACACACATACATACACTTATTTGTTTCACGCCCACTCATGTACCAAATTTAGCAAAGGATAAAGGTAACAAAGCGTGTTATTTATTTGATACGAAAAACAACCAACATTGGCAGCATACACAAAGAAGTATCTATTTCCATCTTAATTTTGGCTTCAAATTAGCTAACTGACATTTTGACAAATTTTGTGTGAAATCCCAAAATATTTCCTAGTATTTGACTCTTTAATACTGTCGTAATAATTGGTTTTTGACATGCGGATAAATTGTTGAATTATCCTCTCTGCCTTTTCTTTTCACTGCTGCTAATCGTAGAGAACTTCATCGCTCGAAAGACTTGGAGTAAATTAAGTCGTCTTTTTAAAAAAGCAAATACACAAGTTCATTTGATATATTCAACTTAAGTAGACTTCCATCTCGTTATTTTCGCAATTATCCAAACGGCATAAAAATGATTCATGCATAAAGACATAGATTTCTACTATGAACTGAGATAGGAAGTTATAACGAATCAAGGCATATCCTTCAGTCTGGACCAAGAAGAGTTTTACATTTTATATTAAGCCAATTAAACAGAAGATAAAATAAGTAAAAAAAGGTTTTAAGAATTCGTAGTACTCTTCATGCTCTGCAACTGAACCATGAGTTTGTAGGAAAACAAAATGATCCAGTGCAAATTACCATCATTTCCTATTCAATAACGTACGAATGCGAGACGAATCCGAGAACTACACCATAATAAAAATTAAATTAATATATGAGTCCATGAATCAGCTTCTAGAGTGCCTATACCATTTGATAATCTTAATATAATAAATAATACACGTTTTGCATTTATAGTGTGCCTTATTTTAGTTCGATATGTTAAGGTTGCCATAGGATCTAGAATATGTACTCGTATGACTTGAAACTTTCTTGGCGTATATGCAAATACTAAAAATTGAATGTATTAAAAAAATACAAATAAAATAATAATATTAATAATATATAATAATAATAATAATAATAATAATAGGAATAATAATAATAATAAAATAAGTTTGATTTCCCTCCTTTCCTCTTGATCTTCGTCGTCATACTTTCCGTTCTGTAAGGTTTTGAAACCACTCATGATAACTTCTCACACTTAAAGCAGCCTCACCATATGCTTTTAAAAGTTTTCGATGCGTCTCAGCTACGGATTTCTCCAAAGTAAAGACGTAGATCGAAAGTTCCCGTAAACGTCGAGAATATCCCACTAAAAAATTGTGTCGCTGATCAAATTGCTAATACTTTAAGGTTATAGTATTACCAGATGTCCAACCCTACGGTATGACGTTTTATATTCAAAAATTTCAACCATAACCCAGGGCCTTCTTATGTCAAGCGCTTAGTTTTTTTATATAACTAACAATATTCTATGAGTGTAATGCTTAGCCATCATTGAGCTTATGCAGTCGTGCTTATATGGTAGAGAGTAAAAAAACTGCCTGCAAAAGCCGGTAAAAATTAAATATATCTAAACAGAAGCAACGTCAAAGTGTTTATCAAATTGCACAAACGTGACTAAAAATGAAAACAAAACAAACACACAAAAAAAAGAAGAATAAAACTTGTGAGAAAACTGTACAGGTACACAAAACCGAAAGAAATTAGAATCACGTGCAACGTGAAACACATAGGAAGGAAAAAAGTGCGTTACTTCTACTGCCACTGAGAGGAAGGGCTTAACAACAGAGCCCAAACAAAATGCGAGGGTTGCTGCGGCACACAAGGGGATGATGACGGCAACAGCGGCAACGGCTCAGCAAATTCCACTACATACGCCGACCAGAGGCAGAGGAATGTAAAATAGAAAATCAATACGAACGTGACTCGTGACTTTACAAATATTGCATTCAGTGCAGGTGAAGTAAGCCGAATGAGCCTCAAGGGTGTCTCACAGGTTGTAAGTGTATGATAATATGAGAGTTTAGCCAATACAAACAAATAACTAAATAACGATAGTACCAAATGATGGATGTAATAGAAGTCATTATCTACATCAGGAAGGACCAACTTTAAAATACCTGAACACAAATCAATTAAAAACAATTGTCCAATCAAATGAACAACATGAGTAAAGGCGAAGTTCAGTAATGTCTACGGAACTTGAAAGTAAGGAAAGTGAGAAATTCAGTAACGACCCTCTAATAAAGTTGGGGTTGAGAATACAGCAGCAGATCATAAGTGAGAGAGAATAAGGTTTAGTGAACTTGGACGGTGCGCTATATTTGATTGAATTGTTATTTTTTTTTAATTGTCCTTCATTACTCCACTAGGGAGCATAGGGCCTCCTACAAGTCTCTTCAATTTTTGATAATCGAGACTGTGGTGGTTTCGTTAATCGAGCATGGACTGGCACATGCACCATGATAGATGTTTTTGGGGCAGAGCAGGTGATTGGCCTGCTTGTTGTATTTTTATTAATTGACTGAAATTTTTTGGTTAGATAATTGAGATAGATAGCAAAAAACCGAAATCTCCAGAGATTATTTAAGTGATATTCCATCGTCTTCGTTCTGTGCGTGAATACACTTAAAACTTTGCCAAAAAAAAAATCTACTTACAAAACTAAACCGTATGTTTAACTTCTCTTCGACTGCTGTCAACCTTATCTCCTCGTATCTTTCAAATAGGGTGCAATCCGTTTTTGCTAATAATATTTCTTCTTCATTCCTACTCGTCAGAACACGAGAACACGCGTTCCTCAAGGGCCAGTGCTAGGTCCTCTCTTTTTCTGCATGTACATCAATGACCTTCCCAATATCCTGGAAGGTTGTGGAATACATATGCATATACGCTGATGATGTATGAATATATTTCAGTTGTAGAAGAGACAATTTAATTAATAGTACTTCCCACCTTAATAGGACACTTAAAAACGTTGGTGAGTGGGCACTAAAAAATGGTTTAAGTCTTAATTCTAGAAAGTCGAAATGTCTAGTTATTTCTAAAAAGCAGTTGATATTTAAGCCGTTCATCAACTTGCACTCAATGGCTGCAGTATAGAGTACGTTGAGACATCGAGAGCTTAGGTATAGTTTTGAATAGAACTTTAACCTGGCACAATCTTATTAGTAATACTGTCGGGAAGGTGTATGGTATGCTTCGAATGCTTTAGACAACTCAGTACATTACTCTGCTCCATATACGGCTTCTACTTGCCAAAACATACCTTGTCCCAAAATTGCTCTATGGCTGTGAAATTTTTACTAACTGTGATAGTACAAATAAATGTAAATTAAATGTACTCTTTAACAACATTGTTCGGTATGTTTAAACACAGAGATCATGTCTCTTCATATGCAATAAAACTCTATAACATGACCTTTGACAATCTATTGAACTATCGCACGCTTTTCTTATTGCATAATATAATATATACCCATGAATCCTCTTATTTGTTTTGAAGGTTATCTATTGCTTGCTCTAGTCTGAAAGACAGTTAGACAGTTAGTTACATTCTGTTCGTCTTTGGAATGCGCTTCCCAATAGTTTTAGGTCTCTCAGTAACGCTGTGCAGTCCAAAAAGCATTTGTATTCATATTTTTCTTCGTCCAATCATAATTGAAACATTAGATATATGTGAGTAAGCTGTATCTGTACTTCATTTCCTTCGTCTTGCTGTTATTCCTTTTTTATTGTTTTTCTTTCTCTCTCTAATTAAAGTAATTTTTACTTGTAGTTAGTTATTAAGTTACTATGTTACAATATGTTTTGGCTATCTTTTAGTGCTGGCAAATCGAAATAAATAAATAAATAAATACTTGTACATTAATAAATAAAACAAGAGACATAGCTGGTAGCAGATTATTCAACTCTGAGACTATAACTAAGAAAGGTTATACTCGGCTATGCCACTCACAAAGAACCAAATGATTGAAATATTGCAATCCAGTGAAAATATGCAATCCAGTAACTCTAATATTTCGAATTTCATGTATGTCAAGGCATCGTAAAATTTCACATGAATACGTTGGATTGATACGCACTTGAATTGATTCAAGGCTTTTCATAACGGGGCTTTTCATATGCAATTCAACAGTCATGGGTTCAATAGATCAAAAAGCCAATTAGAAAATAATTGTAATAATTATTAGGTAATACAAGGGTTTACTTTAGGCACTATATGATCCTGTAATCTTAGAGGTTTTAAATTCTCAGGGATTTATATAAAAATAGCTTCTATCCAGATCAAGATATCAACAACAACAAAAGTTTCCCTACTTCGAATATTTAGTCGATCTATTGGTGTATATAGAGGTGCGACAAAGCCCAACGCATTTGGAAGGCCATGGCTCTGAAGTTTTATTCATCAATATTCTAAACAAAATCGTTCAGCGCTTTAAAACGGGTCGTACAAAATTTTCCAACAACACACACAGTCAGAGAGATAGGATAAAAAGTTTGATCTCGAAAGAAATTCATTTTATCTAGTTATTTGTTTGTTCTCAATAATCCTTTATTGATTTCAATACATGTAATACAACAAATATCGTATGCAATAATGCGTTCGATTCCTCTGATAAAAAATATGTATATATGTGGAAAAAGGGACAAACAAAAACAAAAATAAAAGACCCAAAAACGTCTGCCCAACTTATAACACACACAAAGAAGGCAGCCAACATACAATGCAATGCCGAGCAAACGCCCACACGGAGTGAGCGAGCTCATCGTTCCATGTATATAACCGAGATATACAGGGTAATGTTATACATAGTTGTTAGAATAGTTAATGTTGCACAAGTGAATAAACAAAGTTTGGTGTGGAATGAGTACGGGCAAAACTGCAAGCGTTGCATATTCTTTCATATTATCTATATTATTTGGGTGGTTTATGGATGGTTTGTGGGTGGTTTATGGTTGGTTCATGGCCTACCATGTGACGGTTATACTACGTGAAATTGTGTCTATGTATTCGTTGCTCTTGTTGTTGTGTTGGCCTAGGTAATGGAACTCTTCGGCTACGTTAAGCTGCACTCAGTAGCAGATGCAATCGCAGACGAACGATAGAAAATCGTAAAACTGAAAATGAGACTAGAAAATGTTGCAGACAACCAGCGCCAGAGCCAACTAATGTATGAATGAATGAACAAGTGAATGAACGAATGAACGAACAAAAAATATATATCGTTTTGTTGTTCCTTTTGCCATGCCAAGAAGAATATACATATACCAACATGTATATATAAGTAGTAGTGTTTGTTTTGAAAACTTGAAAGGATGCTCAAGGCATATGCAAACAGGAAGTTGAACAAGTAATTTTATTTCAATTTTGTGATATACTTGTAAGGCTTGCAGGGATTACGACAGACGACAAGCGAGCGACTTAAGACATGTGAAGTAATCTTGAACCAAATACACTGCGCTTGAAGCACTGATCGACCACCAAATTTCAATTACACACCCACAATAGAGAGCTTAGTTTTTAATAGTACAAAATTGACAAACCAACGGACACATACACATATATGAGTACAATTTCCGTGTGCTGATACTTATCCCCAATATTTATATGGCGTTTGAATAATGTTAGTTTAGAAAATAGTGAACATATTAGTTCAAAATGGATTCTCTAGAACTAGAACTGTGTTACCTAGCATTACAGAATCGTGTATGCTTAAAAAACCGCACATTGAAAATGCTAAACGTTAGAAACACTAGATCGTAGAGTATACATGCAAGCCCATGGCTCCAATTCAAGTTCTTATATTAAAATTTTTGCTAATGAGGCAAACAGAAATCAATATATTTAATCAGGAATGCAATCTAATGCAAAAAAACGGTTTCGACAAACAAAGACCAAGTTACTCACCTCTTGTATCGTATTTTCCGGCTTTTTGGTTGACATATTCAAGAAACGCTCTTGCGACTGGCAAAATTTCTCGGTTTTTTTGTCAAATTTCTTTTTGTTTTCTTTAACACCGCCGATTTGTTTCTTTCGAAAGTCCTCGAGCGATTCTATAATATGGCGATCAGCAAGTGTTAACTGTAAGAGGACATAAGTTAGATACAACTCGGGTGTCACACAATGCCATTCACGTACCATTTTCTCACGTTCATCCTCAATAGTGCCAATGATGGCGCCAAAACGCTTTAAACTCTCACAAATTACATTTTCATCGTCGGTTTGCGCTGTGCCAATGCACTCGAAATTGAAATCGTTTAGCAGAGTTGCCAACTGCTTCATGCGTGTGGAGAGTACTGAAAAAAGCAATGGAAGAACATCAAATAAATAAAATGCAGTGAAATAAAATTAAAGAAGTTTTCGTTTCTATACATTCTTGATCTACAACAATACCTATTTGGGCATTGCCAATAATTATACCAAAAATATTTTGAACGCACCCAATAAAAAAATTAGATATTTTGCTACCAGTTTTGGTCTTAATGAAAGGTGTTTTGTTTTTTAACTTTCTTTCGATCTGATTTTTTGTTGACTTTTTAGTTCCCTCCGCCTCGTTTAATTTGTCTAAATTTGTCAGTGAAAGTTTTATTGATTTCTTTGTTATTGTCTTTATTGGGCTTTTAAACGCTCTGAATTACACTCTTTTTTATTGTCATCTCTGGCATTATTTTTTTTTTGTTTTGGTTTGGCCTTTCTCTTCCCCATGGCGCACAAGTTGTTTATATGAATTTTTGCTTTTGTTGTTTGTTGTTAATTTTTATAGCCCACTTTATGTATTTCTTCTTCTTATTAGCAATATTTTTGTATACAATTTTTTATTTGTTAGCATTCTCGCCATTGTGATGCAAATGAATTCAAGGTCATGGAAAATAGCAACAACGACTGAGCAACGACCAGGGTTTGCGGTTGAAGTAGGAACAACAACTATACTCGTACTAAACCTAACAATGAAAACAACAAATCAAATGTGAAAAATCTAAATGGAAAACAGTTTGTATGAACTCAACTCATTTTTTTATATATTAAACTCGTGTTCATTTTGTCACGTTACTTGTATGGCAATGAACATGGGCATGTAATCGAGTATGAATTATTTTTCGCTGTTTTTTACGCTTTTGGTTGCTAATTTGTGCGCTTTTATACAATATGTATATATATTTAATAATAATAATCTGTCCCATTTGTACTATAGATTTTTTCGCCTACTCATGGCGTCAACAAATCAAGTGCACTTAGTTCGAGTGCTCGTCACGTTTAATCAGGTACAAATTACATTCAAATGCGTGTACAAATTTTATGCACACTTAATAGATATGCGATCGGCTATAAGCCGATCTTCTTATAAGCATCACATTCGATCCTGAAACACTGCTCAGTTCTTTTCTAATCTATCTAAAGATATTTTAATCCCACTACCGTAGTCAAAACGATAGCCCAACTATAATACATACATACATACATATGTACCAGAAATACCACATATGTATGTACTACAATAATTAAAGTAGCACATAAACAGACATATACGTATACATGTACTAAAATAATAACTCATATCAATTAATATAGTAGCGTATGTTGCTTAGTCTAAGTCTTCGCTAACACTGACTTAGACAGGGATCACTGAGAGTGCTGGTCGTCGCAGGTGCAGGTGGGAGAGTCAGCCCTGTTGTTTCCACTGTTACTGCTACTTTCTGTTGGTACAGATCTCCACAGTATGTATGAGCCAGTTTAAGTAAATATAGCTCACAATATTCATAACAATATAAATAAATATGTAATTAAAATGAAAAAATAAAAAATCCAGGCGAAACTATCTTTCTATCATCTGGGTTTTAGGCTTCGTTGTATAGGTGCTGGAATCTACCACGAAAGCTATATATTTCTAACGTAGTTTTCCAAACAGAGATCCACGTCATCGATATCACATTCTGTAAATTCCCATTGAGGTATTTATTGGAATGCTTTGATACTTTACAACCAAAAGCAACCAAAAGTCGCAGTGTTCATTTCCTCTTGTAGGTGTACTCTCTCTCATTCATCTCTGTATCATGCATCTGCTAACGGGCCTGGGCTAATTTCACATATTCCTTTGGTTGGACATGTAGGCTCTTTCACCCCACACACATGCAGTAGGGGTAGTCGATAATAAAAACTATTAGATCGGTGCTTAATTAAAACAGTGATTTTCGAAAACTTTTTTCTTTCTTTTTCTAACATATTTTTTTTCAATTAATAGGTAACGACATCGTCATACTACGATCTACAAACAACTAAGAGTAAGTCTGGAACGCTGCACAGTCATTTCGCTATCTCAACGGACTTTTTGACGAAGTATCAATCAGTAAATGCAAGTTGAACGACGGTTTGAGAAGTTCGAACCGGGCGATAGAAACCGCCCAGATGAAGAAGGAAGTGGTCAGTCATAAAATTTCGACGACTACAAATTTTTAGCAGCTGTGGAGGAAGGCGTAAGCATAAAAATTCCACACCCACAAACTCTTCATCGGCAACTAAAACGAACGTGTCCGAACTTTCACAAAATGTCCGCTACAATTTTGCACCAACCTAAAATTGTATACAATGCATTTTGGGTTAAGTGCAGCCCTGCTTAATAGCATTTTCGGCATTAATGCCAAACATGTTGTACATTTTTAATAAATAACTTCGAGTACGGTACTGTACTCTGAATACTCTGAATAGATTGCATAAATGCAACATTTATGTACATTTTCGACTTGTGATTTATGCGATATTCATTGATTGGATTGGAAATTGTACAGTTGTCTGTTAAGCGGGAACGTAAGAACCTTTAATCCTCAAGGCTTTATTCGAATGTCGATTGTTTTTAAAGTACGAATAAAATGTATTGAATAGTTATATAAGCCGTAATCTTCAAGCCAGCCAAAATGTTCTCATATTTTCCACTAATTATTAAATAACGCTTTCAGTCGATAAAATTGAAAATCAGTGCTAAGTTGTGCGACAAGCATTGCCAACGAATTCGCATGGAGACGTGAATTGAAATAGAAATGGATTCTAGGTTTTCGCTGTCGTGTTTTTAAAAAAATTTTTTTTTATTAAAAAAAATTTTTTTTTAAATAATTTTTTTTATTGTTGTATTTTTTTTTTTAATATTTGTGAACAGATTCTCAATTAATAATATGAGGAGAGGACGAACTCCTTGTAATAGGATGGGAAGTAGTTAGACGTCTAGCAAATTGGCCAGCCTATCATTATAGTTGCTAGAGAGATTTGCTTATATGGAATCACAAACATAAATACATTTTATTGTTGTGACGAGGAGAATAATTTGGTATAATTTATTGTGCATGAAAATTGTGCGCCAATTTGAGGAGAGTCGTGTAAACCCAACAATATACTCGTATAATTGACAAGCAAATCGAGAGAGCGATAATGAGATAGAGAGAAGACAAGATGATACATGCATCATAACAGATACAATTTTAAATTGAGGGCGTCCTCATCAAAATCGATTCATATAGTTGTTATTGTTGTTTTTGTTGTTGTAAATAACTAAAAGATAATTTATTTGTTAATTATAGCATAGTACAATAACATTTTAATTGTTTTTAGGGTTCCGCACGCTTCAGTGAAAAACAGAACCATTACAGGATCAGTCGTGTGTCTGCCTGTCTCACTTTTACAGCTAATTTGCTCAAATTAAGTTGTGTGATATATCAAGGATCTCAAATATATATATATATATTTTTTTTTAATTTTTGAGTGTGCGTTCATTTCATGCTTAACCAAAACGAAATGAATGGAGTTGATTGAATATTTCGTTCGTTTTGGTTAAAACTGAAGAAATATTCGGTCAACACGCACTTGGCTAAGTAATTTTTTATTATTTATTTTTGATTCCCTTCTAATTTTTGGTTTATGCCGTTGTTCACGCGTTTTGTCTGCCTCTTTTTTTGCTTATTGCAAATTGAATGCAATTCGTATTCGTGTGTAGTTGTTTTTATTTTATATTTATTTATTTAATTATAATTTAATAATAATAATTATTTTTATTTTATATATTTATTTATTATTCTTTAACAATTGTTTTTTTTCTTTTGCTTCATTAGTACACCACTCTCTCGTATCGTTCCTCATGTTATCTGTTTGTTTTATTTTATTTTTTTGTTTGCTTTTTAACCACATTTATTGTACTTTACTGGCAATTTAATTTTGCATGCTTGCTTTTATTGTTCCGCTTCGCTGAATGATGACGACAAAGTCGACCGGCAAAAAGTGACGGCAATGATGATGTTGACGATTTTGACAGTGTACGAGATGCGAACAGCATTGACATGAAATCATGATGACGTTGAGTTGATAACAAGGCTTGTTTATGCTAACCCGTTATGGGTAACAGTAAAACATATGTAGCTTATCATGTACGAGGACGGCTTAATAATGCATCTGAGTTGGTAGTAGAGTGCTGTAGACTCAGCCTGCATCGGTTTAATTTACAGTTCCGGCAATTTTTACTTTATTTATTTTTTTATTAGTTTAAGAGAAATGCTTTAGAAACCTCAATTACCATCATGCAACATAAAATAGTCTCCAGATTGGACTCCTATAATTGTTAGACAAATCTAATCTAGCTTAAGAAAGAAGAGAAAAAATATAGTTGCATGAAGCTGGTTAGCTGGTTCATGTATACAGTGAAAGCTCTCCGGACATATTCAATGGTCGAACAATTTCACTGGAGCAATGTTTATTCGCCCATGGAAGATTTCACTGTATATTGTACATATGTATATAGAATTGATAGGAGAATTTGCATAAGCCTCTCATGTTTACATTTATAGGCTATTTAACATGTGACGCCACCTTCGTGTTAATGATAATGTTGCGCATACAAAAGTCGCGCCTGAAAAAATTTTGAGAGCTGTAGCCTGGCTTAAAATTAAACACGGTTTATGCCAGCTTCAAAAATTTGCAGATACAGAAGCTCATAAATGCTTTAAATTCTACATACATAAAAACATGGCATAAACTATTTCTATTTCCTACACTTAGGCACCCGTAGTTTCTCGGACACCGTACAGGTTCACTCCAACAATAATCCATAATAAAACATTTTCCACCAAAGGAATGACACGCAAGACGAGCTTACTAAAATACTGCTTCACACTAACTAATGACGCCCTGGTCGAGGGATTTTGGGGTTGGCAGCTTTATCGGCAACAGTTACTACATAGATGGCGTGAAAACGTGAGCAAGAGTCGTCATATTGTCAGTTTGTAGGGGCGTACACAGCACGATGACTTTTACAGAGGACAGTTGACATAACATAGTCATTTGTCAAATTTGTCACAAAGTCGCTGTACTTTTTAGCGACATTTAAACATTTCTCATTGAATTTATCATTCGACATTTAGAAGATAAACCAACGTCAACAGTTTGAAATATTTTGCAGACAAGTGCTGTAATATTAGTCGCAGTGAGGTTCAGTAATTTACCAAGTTCATGATGATGTTAACATACAGTACAATCTCGATAATTCGGTTTGAAAATAAGTTGGTATTTTTTGAATGTGATCCCTGTGCATTTCAAAGAATACTGGTAATTCGAATATCTATTCTTATTTAACTGACTGACTGATTAGATTAGATTAGTTCAAGCTACTTAGTTCATATGAAGGCAATTCAGTCAGTTAATCTCGTTGGATAACACACGAAGTTAAGAGAATGTACGCCGCCGTCAATTAGGCGCTCATTTGATTCAATTAAATCGCGGGGAATACCGTTTTTATTCAGTGTTAAAATTACAGGCGTTGATGTTGATGTTGTATATGACTTTGTATATCCAATTATAAAGGTTCTGAAAATGTAATATAATGAACATCAATAAACAAAAAAAGCGACTAATTTATTTTCATTTGTGTTGTAGTGAAGCATGATGAGGCGGAAATTTTGGAAAATCCAAAACGCCTTAAAATGCAATTACCGGCAATGTAAGTAGATTACATCACCCAAAAAAAGAATTCTTTAAAATAAAAAATTTTAAAAATATTTTTTAAAACTAACTAAAAATCGTCGATGAACTTCATTCGGCAACCACACGTGAACATGAAATTGCTCCAGTCTAATTCAGGTGCAGTGCGGGCTTTGAAGTTTAACTTATTTTGGAATCAGTTTATACACCCAAGTCATATCAACAGCCAGTAGTTAGACAAATAACATTAAATTCGGTCGATAGACAATAGCAATAGAAAACTATTATAAAAAATTGAAAACTAATGTATCTTATATTTATTTGTTTTTACTTACTCTTATAATTATTTGTTTAAGAGATTCTTTATCATAAATTATTTATTATGCTAAGGACGAGATTATCAAAAACAATCTTGTAAATTTCGATTATATAAAGATATATTTCACTACATAAGAAATTCGCTGACATTATAAGTGAAGTTGATCGATTATGTTGTTAAGATGATGTTAACTATATATCTATACTTGTCTATACCAGTATTATCTATACTTAATATTATAAAAAGGTATTGTTTGTTTGAATGTTAGGGGTAATCTTCGAAACTACTCATCCAATTTTAAAAATTCTTTCACCAGTAGAATGCTGCGTTGTCACTGAGTGTTATGGGCTATATCTGTATTATATTTTTTTTTTAAAGTAACATATGTTTTCTTAAAATTATTTATTAATTTATTTTGTTTAAAGCCACAAACTCCATCCTAAAACCTGATGTAAAAACCGTTACGTAGTAACTAATGTCGTCGACAACATAGAGGCATGTACTCGTCATGCCTGGGACTCGAAAACATTCCCTCTGTGAAGATAGGCCTTCATGTCAAAGCGTCTATATCCTATCTTATGTGTATTTCCTACAGGCCCATATGTCGCCACGAGTCTCTTGGAGAAGTTGCCGCTCATTGCTGACGCAATGAGTCTGTGTGCATTACTGAATCTTTGGGGAGAATGGCAAGAGAAACATCACTTTGGTTATTACCGCCGAGAAAATAAATATAAATTGTTTATGCATCTAGAGTAATTATGCCTGCCAGCATATTTTTATACAATTATGCAAATACATTTGATATGAAGCAACTCCCTCCTCGCAAAGCTTACAAGTTTACATAATATCTATTTTGAGAGGCATTTGGTTTATTATTTTGACACTTTCATGGCACAGTCATGATTCATGGTTCTTCCGAAGCTCAATCAAGTGGAAGTTGCCAGACAAAAATATGTGGGGTGAGTCGTTTTGGATACGCACGGATAGTGAGACCTGCAGCACCAATCTGGCTAAAGATAGAATACCAAAGCCATTAAGTGTGTGTAGAGTTTCTTTATCCGTGTTGTCGTTAAAAACGTTGCTGTCGAAAACATGCAAAATCAAATTTGAAAAAATGTTCAATGAACAAAACAAAATATATGAATGAATAAGTGAGTGCGATGAACTAGAGCAGGGTAGTGAAGAATGCGAAGAATACATGAGTTAAACACGCAAAGCAAAAATAACAATTCATTACATCTAAGAAAGCACTTGTTGAAATTTGAAATTTTTTACGGTAATTTGTAGTGCGAAGTGAGAAGCTTGGATAGTACAGTATAGTACAGTTCTAATCAACACAACTACCATTGTAGGCTTTAGTCGCACAAATAAAAATGGAGAAAAAAATTTTGGTCAGTAGAACAATTTCTAACAATTTATAAGTGGGCAGTTGTTTTTGTTTATTGCAATTTATTATTTGCTAATAGTTTTATGATTAACCAATGAAATATGGTACTACTTATTTTTATAGGATATGGTTCATCTCATTTTGTTGTATGAAGTAAAATTGAATTTTAGAGCGTCAACCTTATATGTTTCAGTTTTAATCGATTTAGAAAGTTGCAGTTTTCTATAATATAAATAAAATCAAGTAAACTATAAAAGGAAACTATATATTACATCATATAAATACTAATATTCCCAGCACTGGCAGCAATGCGGTTAAAGCGCTCTAACGCTCAAAACGATTTAACGAAACACACTTTTAAAAACCGTCACTACTCAGATCGCTTAAAGAAACAGCTGCGTCCTTTTGTGTAGAGTTGCTTTATTTTTATCTTTATAATGGTTTTGTGAATTATATACCGAGAAATTATTGTATAACGTTATTAAAAATCGAGATAAGTCTTATACATTTTATGCACCGTTATTTTTAGACATAACTCATTCTGATGGGTAAGCTATATTACATTTTATGCGCATGACAACTCTGTACTAGTAAACAGACACAAAGTTTGAATAATACGAAGAAGAATAAGAACACAATGAAGACGCACATGTAAACACTTAAAAAATAAGTGTAGTACATCAAACCGTTTGAGTTAAATCGGTTTTAGTTGTCATATAAACGAGGTATATATAACAGTTGTAAATACGCTTTAATGAGTTCGTCAGACAAGCAAACAATCAGTCAGCCACGATTTTAAGATCGTATAATGACATTGTTTCGTAACGTATTGAATTTAAGTTACAGTATGTGTTTAAACTGAAAAAAATAAAACCCACAACGGTAACATTACTGGATCGTATATACAAAGCCTTCATGTTTTTACTATTATTATGAAGCGCTAATGAAACAGTTTCAAAAATAATACAACTTTTAGGTTGTTTTTTGATAATCACTTGTTATTTTCCACCTTTCGGAAAAAGAAGGATACACAATTCTTAATTAATTTTTAGTTACATTGTAAAAAGTCGTAATGAAAATAAAAGAAAGTGGTTTTGTTACCATACCGAAACGGTTACAAATGGTTGTACACGTAACTTAATTAAGTAATAAGTAGATAAGCTAATAAATCATATAACTACAAATTATTGCCAGTCAAAAATCAATCAACCATTTCAAAAAACACAAAAACAATACTAAATAAAACAAAATGTAAATAAATCAAATGAAATGAAAGTAGCTAAATTTAGAGACGTGAAACGACGACAATGGCAGTTGTTCGAAGCGAACTCGTATATAAAATGCCAAGCCACACGAAACTTGCCACTGAAAAATACAAGTTGGGTGTGCGAATAGTAGCAGATCGTACCACAGGGCGTTTCATCAAGTCAATGCGTATGGATTCGAATCAAATCGGGTATTGACTGAGTATTGAACTGGTACTCAACTCATACAAGTTCAACGTAACTCATGTGGACTGGGTTGGATTGGACAACTCTATTAGTAATATTGAGTAAAAAAAAAGCGAAATTGTCTTAAAAAAAAAAAAAACCAAATGCCAAATTCAATAGACAACATGATGATGATGATGATGATAATAATGATGATCCTAAATGTTTATGGTTGGCGATTATTTTTTAGCAAAGAGCGACAAACTGGAAAATTGCTTTCAACTACAGCAACAGTTAGTCTGAGCCCACACAACAACCCTTTTTTTTATTAAAATTTATTTAAGTCAAAGAAAGTTGAAATCTATATATAACAAGCTATAGCGCCCAAACCCCTTGCAACTAGTACAACCTCAGGGAATGGAGCACTGTTTGCGGGCAGGCAACTGTGTGCGGGGAAGTTTCAAGTCTGTTGTATAGCTACTGTAGTTGCATGGAAAATCAAATAACATTGTTTTTTGTCGAAGTTGTGTTGATGGGGAAAGGAACCTTCTCAAATAGAGAAGAGCCATATTTTTCGATATCGAATTTTTCAAATCAATGAAATCACTGTCATTGATTGCGATTTTCAAATCTCTGTGATTTTTACCAATGATTTGTGATCGCAGTTCCCGATCACTGAAAATCACTAAAATCATTGGGCGCATTCAGCAGAAGTCATAACCCATCATTCTCTCTGACTTAATAATCGATAATAATCGATGGTTTGTCTCTGCTGAACGCAGTGATGCTAGATTTGTCCAATAACGGCGTTTAGCTACTTCGCAAATAACCTTTTTCTTTTCTACGTAAAATAATTTGCCAATAATTAACGTATTCTCCATTCCACTCATCTGTTAAATACATATTAAAAACATAAATACATATAAAGAAAAATTAAATAAATAAATATCATTACTTTTCACTTTCCAAGCAACTAATAACAATACTCAAATTACTTATTTTAAATTTTGTGTCTTAACTACTTTGTAAATAAACGAAAAATATCTGACTGAAATGTGATGCCTTGGTTATCAAAGTATTTTTGTGATGGATTTTTAGCCATCGCAATCACGAAATTTTTATCGAAATTGTGAATTAGTCATTCACAATGAGCGAAAAGCATCAAAAAAGGTCATCAAACACGTCTGCTGAACGCGCCCATTGAAAACAGTTAAAACACTATTATCACAAAAACACTGAAAGAACTGAAATCAGCATCCCTGAAAATACTGAAATAACCGTAATCACTGGAAACACTGAAATCAATTAAAACGCTTATAACCCCCTGAAATCTCGAAAATCTCGAAATCTCTCACCGAAAACAATAAAATCGCTGAAATATCTGAAAACACAAAAATCGTTCAAAAATACACACAGAAATCTTTGAAAACACTAAAAACACTGAATTCTCCGAAATAACTGAAAACGCCAAAATCCCTGAAATAGCCTCAATCACTTAAAACACTAAAATCCCCATTGCAATCACTGCTACGTTTGAAAACCGATTGTAGTTGCCATTTGCAATTTTTTAGTCACAGTGAAAAAATCACAGGTAGTGAAATATCGGTCATCACTAGTCGCATACTGAATTTCACTCACATTTGAATTTTGGAGCGAAAACATCGAACGCTGTACAAAGTACAAATTGTTTAACACAATTTTTAAATAATTTTTTTTACTAGAAATGGCCCCGTCGGTTCTCGGGGTTTATGTAAAATGAAGAGATAATGGTTTATTTCCTTTTGTGTTCATTCGCTCGCCTACTTCGTATTTTGTAGCTGCTTTTATATATTGTATGATTTATGTAAAAAGCTTTTGAAATTGGATGGAATTTTCCGACTTCCCCGTTAGACTTTCACACCAAACTTTACTGTATTACTCTGCAGACTATTTCAGAGTTTCTCTAAGAATTTCATTAAAATCGTCCCAGTGGTTTCGGAGTCTAAGAATATGTTTTTTGTTTGTTATAAAATAAGAAAATGGAAAATACGTATGTAACTATATACATATGTAGATAATTGTAATATAATTTTTTATCCGCCGGGGCTGGAAAAACCTAACAAAAAATAGTATTTTATTCAGTTACTACAGCTTTAACATTTTCTTCTTCATTATTTACAAATCTTTCCAAGTACGACCATCGGAGCAATTTTCGCATATATCATATTTTCTGTATTTGCACTTAAGTATATAAAAATCCAATAAAATTCGGTCTCCAATGATAATTTCAGAACTGAAGTTTCGAAATTGGTAGATGTTCTGATATTATAAATGTCGAAGTTCTGGCGTGCTATATAACAGATACTATGTGTATTACTGTAAGAAAATGGAAGAAGGCGAACGGAAACTATTGAACTATTCTTCGACAATTGACTTAGGCTGACAGCTCTAGGCAGACATGATTTAGAGTCAAAACTTGATATATGAAAATTTCTCCAAATTCGTCAGGTTATAACTCACAGTCAAACAGTCAAACACTAATATATAGTGTCTCAGTCAGCCTTTTTTTAAAGTGATGGTTCACGACTTCAAAACTTCGAGGTGCACTTAGCTCATATAATGAATAAGATCCTGTTGGACTTTGCTATGAGTGTTGATTTACTTTTGATTTAATGAGCACATATTCCCTTAAATACAACCAATTATACTTATGTGAAATATTTAGTCTGATCTAACCGATTTATCAAACAGATCAAGTTGGAGAAGAAGAACTACGAGTAAGCAAAAAAGGTAATTCTTACGAAAAGCATATGGTAAGAAAGCTGTAGTAGAAAAACGTTATTAAATTGGACACACAACCAATGTCGAAAGTAAAGCTAATATGCTGAAAGAATAAGAATAAGAGGAAACAAATTTGTGATGTGAAAATGCTTTCCATGCATTGAGAGCCTCCTGGCGACAGACACTCCGCCCAATGGGAGATAATGTGCGGACCAGAGTGGTACGCGCGAAGTAGCCGATTTATTTTTTCTGTTGTTGTTGTTTGTTGTTATTGCTATTGTAATTTCTCTGTCGGGCGTATTTGTCGCCTCGTTATGCATCAATTTATATGTCGACGTGAATCCGGTTGGCTTTTTATGCAATTTTTCTGTTTCCACAACAGCTTCACGAGTTGTCTGCTAGTTTGCAATTGCCGTTTCCGAGTTCTGATTTTCTTCTTTTTTTTCTACTTTATCCAATTTTCATAATTGCCTGTACTGGAAAGACAGCCCCTGACGTCACTGAAAACCAGCGCTTTAAGCTAGAATTGTGCACTAGAGGATTGTCCAGTATATATGTACTACAAGTATAGTATTTTCACGAGAATTGTCATTTTATAAGATATGTTTTTTAAATGCCGCAAAACTTCCACGAACAAAAGTTTATAGTGGTAACTATTTGATAGGCAGTGGTGACTCTTCAAGGACAGGGACTCCTATCACAGTAGTTAAGACGAGAGAGAGTTTTGACTATGAAATGTGGGTTTGTATGGAGAGTACCAGCTTTTCTAATTATCGGCTGACACCTAAAACAAAAATCTCACGCAAAAACGTATCTTAATAATTAAGATCCTAGACGGTCAGACTAGAGGGACATATAAAAATCAATGTCAATATCTCCCTCACTGTCTTACAAAACAAATGCGATGACTAAGTTGTAATACTAATTACCGCGTAAAGAGCAAAAAAAAATGAATGTAGTGGTTGAAATGCTGACTCTAGTAGTATTGGGTCATAGTATATAGCCCAGCCTATATTATCTATATATTAATACAGAGACATGATTTTTGTAGTACCATTTTACCCTACTTGACGTCAATATACTTTAATGAAAACTCTATATGTAATATAATTATTGCAATATTTATTGAATGAGTTAATCGTTTTAGTCTGATAAGAACGACAATATAACCGACTCGTCAGCGACGACTGCGATGACGACAGAAGAGGCGATATTACTGTATATTAGTTGATTGGGTTGGGACGGTAAACCAGAGACACACCTATTATTTTTCATCGTCTTCATCATATTTTATTTCATTCCTTCAATTTAATTAGTTCAATAACAGCAATAGCAGCAATATTATCAGCAACGTTCGCAATATAGACTCTTCTTTTTATTCTTTATTCTGTTTTGTTTGCAACTTATAGTTGACGGTTATAATCACTCGTTGTAGGATTGACATACTCATATTGCAATTGAATTGTATCGCTGAATTTGACGCAATTAAGTTGAGTGGAAATGTATAAAGGGAAATAGGCATATGAGAATTTGTTTGCTCATTCGGAAAAGTCGGTCATGAAGTGTGAAGATTCCTCAACTCTGTATGGTGGTGTAAAGAAAGGACCGCCTACGCAGCACTGCCAAGATTTCGAGCAACTGTTTCTACTTAAGAATGACTTATCTTCCCTGTAAATCAACTAACACTGCAAACCGGTTTGTAGTTAAACTGCACATGAGGTGGAGCAAACTATTTCTTTACAAAACACAAAAGTTTTGTACAAAAGTAACTTTTTCATAATAAAAAGAAATTCAGTTTATGATAAAAATTAGAAATCACCAGATTGTGAAAATTAGCGCAGCAATTACAGCGCATTTTTAAGCCAAATGGCATTGTTATTTATCTGCTAAGTTGTACGAAGTTCGGGGATTTATTAATGTAGTCATAATTATCATTATAGGCTTATTAGTTCTTTGAATTAATGCCAACCAAACAACTCAACAGTTGTGATCACACACTCTTTGAGTGCGGACGTGTCTACGGAAAGTTAATTCGTTCATTGATTATCGACTTTATCGATTTACAGTTCTATTTAGTGCTATTCTCTTTTGGCGTGCTATTTTTTTTTTACTTTCTGTTTTTCACATCAACTTGTCCGACTTCAGCAACAATATGTTTAGTAATTTAAATAAAACCAAAACCGATCCGCCCGACATTGCAAAGCAACGAATTAAACTACCATGCCTCAAACTTGACCAAACAAAGACATTAAAAAATGTGAAGGACGGCCCTAAATACCTTGTAATGTCGAGGTTAGAACCCAACACTTCTATGGACACAATTTCGCTTTTCTTACTTCGGAAAGTAATTGACAACATATGCGAAGGTCCCGTTGAAGAAGTCAAAATTCTCCGTAATGGTTCTGCGCTTATAAAAAAAAAAATAAGAAGCAAGCATCCAAATTAATAAAACTCGTTGACCTCGACGGTTCCACAGGAATCGACATCACCGAACACAATTCACTCAACTCATGTAAAGGAGTTATCTATACAATCTTTTTGCGAAACATACCTGAAGATGAAATCACCTTAGAACTGAAAACCCAAAAAGTCCAGGAGTGCTAAAAAATTCTCAAAAAATATAAAGACCAGACATTAAAAGAAACCGGAATATTTGTTTTCACCTTCTCAACACCAACGCTTGCAACGCATTTATATCTTGGCTACGAAAAAGTTAGTGTAAGACCGTATATCCCTCTCCCTCTCAGATGCAGAAAGTGCGGACGCCTAGGCCTTTCCACCAAAGCTTGCAGGTCTACCGAACTTTGCCTCAACTGCTGTCTCGAAAAACACCTAGATACTGACGATATGGAAACCTGCCAAAACACCACGATTTGCATCAACTGTAAACATAACAACATCACAAACTATCTACACAGCAAATTCGACCGGAACTGCCCCACCTTCTTCAAGCACAAGGAACTCCAAGCTATTCGTGTGTTGGAAAAAACGAACTTCATAAACGCTGAAAGAATCTACGCTGAACGCCATTCCCCGACGGGTTCGCGCTACTCAGAAACGCTGCGATCGACTCAGTTCACTACCAAACCTGAGAACATAACCTCAAGCTCTCTTCCAACCAACTACCAACAACCCATCAACACTTTCTGACGCAATCCTTTTCTCCACCTCTACTCCTCCACTCACAAATATTTCCAAAAAAACCTTCCACCAACCCCTCTCACAAATTTTCAGTTCAATCCATAACCGATACAAAACTTAAAATATTATCAAGCAACTCTAAACAATCAATTCAAAAAAGCAACAAAAAAAACCTCTGGAAACAAAAAATACTGCTGCTCTACTAAATATCCTCGATATCGACTCAATGTCTTAATAATTGATATATCATTTTCTCAGTGCGGACTGCTGGGTGTGTGCTAACTTGGACATCATTAGAGAAATGAGAGTTAACGACGGGGACTCTCATATCTCTTTCTCCACTTCAGGTCTAGCACTGCCTCAGCACTCCGCACTTCATCGCATTATACATAGTGCGGTCTCACTGCGGATTACCTGTCGACGCAGCGGAGGCCAAACTTAATAGAACTGTAATTGATCAACTCAGATCAAAGTTAAATTATTTTCAAACTATGATCAATTACAAATTTTAATTAAAAAATACACCCCAAAAATTATTTCCCTCCAGGAAACATACCTAACACCCAAACACATCATTCCAACCCCTATAAACTATGAATTATACAGCGTTAATTCAGCCAATGGATCATCTAGAGGAGTGGCCCTCCTCATTCACAATTCCATTCAACACGAACAGATTACCCTCAATCAAGACTGACTCCGTTGGTGTTAAAATTCATTCCAAAATTATCTTTAATATTATTTGCTCATACATCCCCCCAAACAAAATATTCACCATCCGTAACTTACGAAACGTATTCAATTGCCTTAATACCCCTACTGTTATAACGGGAGACTTTAACAGTTGGCACAATTTATGGGGCTCTCCAATCAACACCCAAAAAAGTAATACTTTGATAAAATTCATCTATCAATCCTCTCTCATACTCCTTACCAACGGTTCACCTACACATTTTAGCACCCACCACACATTCACACATATTGCTTTAGAAGCAAGATGGAAATTGAAACTGATAATTTTGGCAGCGACCATCTCCCTATCATTATATCTCTTTTTGGCAAATCTCCTTTCCCAAAACCCACTCCAAAATTCAAAATAGACTCGGCAGACTGGCCCAAATACACAACCGCCTCCTTATTATATCATAGCCAGCGCCTTGTTAGCCACAACTTGAACAAAGAATCCGCAAATCTTGTTAAGATTATTCGAGAAACCGCCACCGCATACCACAATCCTCACCTGCCTACCGTAACAAGCATGGTGAAACTCTCACCTTCAAAATCTTAAGAACCAAAAAAGCACACAATGGTCCCTTCTTAAACGTAACGTATCCCCAGATAACATCTTAAAATATAAAAAAGCTAACGCTTTGCTTAAACGGAAAATAAAAATCGCAAAATGCTCCTCCTTAGAGGCTTTTACAACGGAAATCAATCCTCACATTCCTACATCTAAAGTATGGTCTAAAATCCGCACTTTTTGTAGACTTAGAAATCGCTTACCAATCCACTGCATGTCATCATCTACTTCAACAACTCCAATTACTAATCACCTGCTTATATCAGAAGAATTTTATTCTCACTTGTCCCATCAAACACATGATTCCAACTTTAGCCAAACTTTCCGCACGAACAAATACCGGACATCCCCGTTCACAAACTCCTACAATCTTTCATCATCAGCAATTCAAATCGACTCCCCTATCACTTCAATAGAACTTGTGCACTCTCAAAATTAAAAGGTAAACTTTGGAAAATAGGACCTAAAATCATAAACTATGTTTTATGCTTCATGTCTTTCTACAGTACAGCCCCTTTATAACGGAATTCCACAAGGCTCGCCCCTATCCGTAATCCTATTTCTAATAGCCTTCAATAAACTCAATAGAACTATCCAAATTCACTAAAACTTTGACTTCTTTGCCTACGCAGACGACTACCACATTAGAAACCTTAACAAACTTAGCTCTGTCTCATTAGATCCACTTTTATACGACATACTCAAATGGTGCGACTATTCTGGTGCTAAACTTTCCATACCAAAATGCAAACACATCCACATTTGCAGAAAGAAACGTGGTTAATCCTCCATTACCACCACTATTGTCACTATCCCTGATGTGAACTCCCTAAAAATCCTCGGTATAGTATTTAATAAGCAATATAAGTGGACAGATCATATTAATCACCTTATATCCTCCCTATCAAAAAAGCTCAATATCATCAAATGCCTCTCTAATAGCAAATACAACTGTAACCCTATCTGAGTTTTAACAGTCGTTAAACTCGTTATAATGGCGAAAATAGATTTTGGCATTTATCTCTACGGAAATGCAGCAGTCTCCCAAACCAATGGAATTAAGTCCGTTTACCATTCAGCTATAAGAATGGCCTTTGGCGCTTTTAAAACTACGCCCATCAATAATCTTCTCTTTGAATCTGACATCTCTCCCCTAGAACATAGATTCAACCATATAACAGCCAAGCTCATCAAACCCATCCTTCTCTCCAAAATATCGTCCTTAGCTAACCCCATTAAAAATATATGTCACGCCAGAAAAACAAACCCCAAAGTTCACTCCGCGCTTTTAAATGCCCTAAACCTAAATACACAACTTGAGCACCCTACATCTCCAATTCCTAACATTCGACATAAATCACCGTCCTGGGTACAGGTCAACTCCCTATTGAATACATCACTACATGACCTACCTAAATCTTTCACGCCTTCTTCAACATACCGCCAACATTTTCTTAAGTTAACACTCAGAGCATATAACGTCATTTACACCGACGGCTCCAAGTCAGACTCTGGTACATCCTTCAGTATAGTTACTGACAACAATACTCTCAAGTATATACTTCCATATGATAGCAGTATTTTTTCGGAAGAAATTATAGCCAACTTATGTACCTAAAAGCAAAAAACTTGTACAATATATTATAAATATAACATAAGATAAACACTGTAAATACAGCCTAATCATAATATTCATACACGTACATACATTATCCACAACAATTTTAAACAATAATACTAGCTTAAGGCCTTTGTTGCTATAGCTTTTTAAGTTTATTTATAAGTTATATATTCTAAATAAACTGTATATAATAATAATAATAATAATAATAATAATAATAAACAACTCAAACGTCGTACCGTTTTTAAGTTCCTTACTACATAGGCAAGTGAAGTCTGTTCAAATAACTTGTAACATGTAAAGATGTCATCTGTTTACGCATTCTTGCAAAGGATAAAACATGGTTTACAAGTGGTATAAGGGGAGTGGGAATCAATTGACGACTAAATTACACTACCACGATCACTTCAAGATCACTTCAGAAATTCATATTTACAAAAAGTTGAGAATTTTATTTTGTATTATGCTCTATAAAATAACGGTAAAAATACATCTGCTATCAAAGAACAATTAAGAAATGAAATTATTATATTACAATTGTGCTTTTAAGGAAAATAATTCAAAATGTTATTATCGCCAAATTTGCCAATTTACGCGGCAACTCCTCTCCCTCTTTCTGTTACTGACACTTTTCACATGATTATTTGTTCACATTACACATGAACTTTAAAATTTTTTTATTTTTGTGCTGTTCAATGGTTTCCCCTGCAAAAATTAACTTATCTAATATCTATAAATATTTTTAAAAACACAAAAAATGTTCATACATTTTAAAATCCTGCTTTTCTGCTAATAATTTTCTTCAACTTTGCATTCATCTTCGGTTTTCCTTTTAGCAACATGGCAACTTGCAGCAAATTTTGAATTCACTTTTACTTTAAATGCACAGTAGCGTCTTAACATTTAGCGAATTCGACCATTTTTTCGCACCAAACTTCACAGTAACCATCTAAAGGCATCATAGAGAATCTTTTAAAATTTCATCAAAATCGATACAGCGGTTCCGGCGTCCATAACGAACAAACAAACAAACATACTTCCAATTTTATATATATATATAGATAAAAATTTATTGAACTATTCGTTAAAACAAAAATCCGAAAAAATTTACATTCAATTTAAAACGCGTTTGCATCTCTATGCTCGATTGGGTTTGCCTACTAAAGACGGTTTACTAGACATTTAGTAAAATGGCAATAAAGCAGTTTAAAAAAATTTAATGTTTAAAAAAATGATACAAATTACTTTGAAAAAGAATAATCTATCCATTCGTAGTATTGGTTTTATTTGAAATAATGTCCTTATGGTTGAAAATAACCAATTATCCCAACAAAACTGGATTCATTCCCTGTGCGACACCTAAAATTGGAGTTCGGGTGGAATTGAGGAGAAAGAGTTTTCTGTGACACCCCCGTAATATGGCATATAATAAAACGAAGTAGAAACTGGCATCAAACATGATTGAGTCATGGTAGAGTTTATGATGGAAGGTTAGAAAAAGAGGAACGAAAAATCTTTAATGATGACGCTACCACGGCCGCCACCACTTTTCGTGTACAAAAGATGCTAATGAAGTATAAGCCGAAAAAGATAATCACAATGATTAAGCTGCGAATGAGGCTAAAGATAAGTGCATGCATTGAAATTGGTGATGATGATGGCCACGGTAATAATGATAATTATGATAGTTTTGTGCTGCTGCGTGACATGAAACGATTAAAATAATCAGAAGAAGAAAAAAATGCAAAATAATTGCGAACGATAAAAGCGTTGATTGACTGACGTCCAGAATGTAGAAAATCGTTAGTCGAAAACCGAAACCGTCGCAATTCAAGTTGGCCTCGTTTTTCTAACCAGCAGTTTGAGTTGAGTTTAAAACCAGAAAACCAAAAAGTTGTTTTTGTTGGTGTTATGCAGTTTGCTTATTCTACTGCTCGCTTTAAAAAAGTTATTCAAATTAGTTCTGCCAAAAACCATAAACAAAACAAAAAACAAAAAAGTAGCACCCTTTTCACTTTTTTCTGCTTTCTTGCTTCACTTTACATATATGCTTGTATATTTAAAATAAAAATGGACAACTCTTTCCCTATTCATTATTGCTTTTCTTTTTAAAACATTTATTTTAAATTGTTTGTTGTTTGGTTGCTTTAATTTCACTTTTATTCATATTTGCGCAGCTCAACGCTTGTTATCTGTTGAATGCGCCGAATGAGCGAGGAACGAAAATCAAGTCGGCAACAAAAAAGTGTTGGTTTTGATCTAATCTGAAAATCTTTAAAAGCGACCTCTAGTTCAAACATCTTTAATGAAATATTAGCGAAGCGAAAGAAGTACGTAATTTCATTGCGTGCACTGTTTTATGGTTATATGAAAAGTATCTATTCACTCATCCAATAGTATAGAAATATTTTTCCTATTAGAAATTTTAGTAAAACCTATGCACTAGGTATATATAGAAAAGTGGTTTTTTTTTTAAATGCTTGTCCTTGAGAATTATTTAGATTAGGCTTTGAGCTCGGTCTATGGCATAGGAAAGGAACGTACAATCTTGAGATACAATCTTAGAGTCCTTTTTTAGTTCACTTTTGAGTGCGCTTCGAATTTCGGGAACAGGAAGAAATTTGATTGCTGTTCCTATTTTTGCCTTGAGAAATTTTTTCGTGTTTGAGTCTTATTCGTTTACTTGAATTTTCATTGCTGCTCCCAGCAGATTTTATTCACTATATTAGGTTACTTCTTACCGTTCTCTGTACAATATTGCGCTCTTTCTCCACATGTCCCAGTTAAAACTTTCCTTTTTAACAGTCGACATGCTCCATTCACCTGCTACATTGTTAGCAGTCCAATGACGGCTTAACTTAACTTATTGTCCCTGCGTCCATCCGGTCTGTCTGACTGAATGGCTTTCTGTGTGTCGCTCACTGCCGTAACTATCTCTACAGAAATTCTTTACATTTTTGCACGTTTTGTATGCAAATGATTTTTACATATTTGAGGCGATTTCAATGAAAAACCAATTGAATTAAATACAAAAGGCGCACCAAAAATGAAGAAAGCAAAAAAAAAACACAATTCGTCAAGCAAAGCACAGGAAACAACAAATGCGACGACAATTTAGTTTATACGAATGCGGTAGCAATCAATTGATATGATGAAAAAATTCGCTTAATTTGGAAGTATTATATTGTAACTTCAATAAGGCAACTAATTTTGTTTTTGTTTGAGAGCTGATCACCTAATTGGTAATACAATTGTTATTGAGATTCTAATTCTAACGTCAGGAGTTGTTTAATTTATATAATACCTGTCTTGTCGATCTCATCAATATAAGTTCGATTAGAGCGTGTGGAGTAGGCATCAAGTGTGGCTTACCGACTAATCTGAAGTATTGTGACATTTCTCTATGGGTTATACTAGTTCACGGACTTTAGCTGCAGTTGATAAGAAAATTTTTATCTTATCAGGTCAAAGCATAACTGCTAAGATTTATATACTACTCATAATAATATGTTGTTCGAATAAGTGAATAGCTGGAACGTCTATATATTGCCGCACCATCAACTGTGGACAAAGCGGTTCAATAGCAATCAACGAAGAAAAGTCTGTCTAAGTTTGTCAACCCTCGGCTATTGTGCGAGTAGACCTGCCGGAATACAAATCACATAAATTTTGTCTTGTGAGTATTCCTACTTCAACGAATTTATTATGACTGTAAGATATAGGAATCTTGCTATTATATATTTTAGCTACAATTTAGTTGGTTTTTTATTTTATTTTTATTTTTGTGTGAATGTAGCTAATTACAATACGAAGATAATAGGCAGAAAATAACATAAAAACATTTTGAAAAAGAAAAAGAGACATTAAATAAAATTACTCTCATATGCTTATGTATGAACAAGAGAGAATATACACATACACACATGTGTGTTAAATGTTTATGCTCAGCGTACTCAGAAAATACATGCTCGCGAGCCTAAACTATAGTCAGCACCACATAGAACAAAGGGTAAAACAACGTTTGTTGGGGCCGCTAGCATCGTATATAGACAGACAACTCCTACAGCCAAGCTCAGAGGAGATTACCGAAATACTACCAAAATCGGCTGCAATGTCAAACATAAAACCAAATATGCACTAGCATACAGAGAGACGAATACACAGCGGACAGCGAAAATGGACAGACAAGATACACCTCGTTTAACATGTTTTCTTCAGAGGTGACTTTTTTTTGTCATTTTGTTTCGGTCATTTAATTGTTTGTTAAACGATTTACGATTGCATGTCGGCGCAACAGTGTTGAGCAGCACCATGAAGCACGTACTTTACTTTTTACACTCAACTACCACACAACAGCTGCAAAAGAAATATTTGATTTATATAAATAAAAATACCATATAAAGTTCAATATACAACAATTGTTGTAGACTTTGGCGTTTATTATAGCGAACGTGTTTCCTACAACACTGTCCGTTATTATTTGTATGGCTCTTTTACTTTTCTTATTTTTGTTTTTATGCACACGACGTGACTGTCAGCGCATCATTTTGTCTTCGCCGTCGTCGTCGACGACTTTTTTACTGTTTGGAGCACTGTTTTTTTGCACAATTGTCTCTTTTGCTCACTTTGGCGCACGTTCGCTGCTACTGTTTCCCCACTTGTTTTTTGTGTATGCTTGTAACATAAATTCCCATGTATAATAAAACAATTAATATGCTTTTTCACTGTATTGTGCGTGCGTCTATACTATTCACTCCATTCCCAAGATGGACTACGCTCTTAAATGAAGCAACAACTTTTGCTCTCTCACGGTTGCTTAATCTGAATTGCAACCGTCGTCGTCGTTTCCGCTGTTATTGTTGTTGTTCTTATGCAAACATGGTAGCAAGTTAAGGCTCTAGTCTAGTTTAGTTGTAAACACTCCCAATAATATCTTCTTACTTTCCTTTTCTTTACTATCATTTTTTATACGTATCGCGCAGTGAACCCACGGGCCAAATTCAGGGTATTTATAATTAACAGGCTTATATATAAATAACTTAGGAAATAGACAATATCGACCACATTGTTTAGGCCATTCTTTGTATAATTAAGTAATTCAAATTGAATTAAAGAAATCAAATTTATTTGTGCTTAACAGATAAACTATAGGTATAAGCAAGTGTTATAAATTTAACATAAGGTTTGGACTTTAACATAACATTAGGTTAGCAGAATATCATGATTAAATTAAGCTCACTCTATGTTAGAGAAAATGAAATAAACAATCGCAGAGTGCCAGCGAGCAAGTTGATACAAGTTTTTCGACTCACCATTGGGGGAGTGCTTTACAAGTTAAACTGCCACGGAACAACACACATGAAATCACAAATCTTGTAATAAATTACGTTTGTCTTTTATCGTATTGCTCTGATACAAAATTGAGCAAATCCTAATTCAGATGAACAGACGAAAACTGCGCAAATTTCAAAATTCTGAATAACAGTCGTGACACACATATGTCCAAACTCCCAATGAAGCAGCTTTCACTTAAGTGCCATTTTGATTGCCTGCAATGCTAGGACTACTAGACCGTATAGGCACCATAGAACCCTATAGATCAACTTAAGTTTAGTTAATTCATTATTTAGTTCATGAATAGCAACCCAATAGTATTTAAAGTGCATATAAGGAAACAAAGTTTAAGAACCTTTACTTCTTGAACTTAAGTTGATTTTGAGTAGCAGATTTTCCTGATAACTACAAGAAGTTTTTATTTAACCACGCAATTAAGCTATTTGTTTTGCCATTCGGGCCTCTTTGTGGTGTAAAGGAATACTAGTAAAAGCCGTATTTTCATTTAACTATTTAAAAAAATTCAGTTTTTAAAGCAACCAAAGTTGTCGATTCTGAATCGCTTTATCCAGACTGCGAGATTTTCAAGAGCAAACAGCAGACAATTAATGATTATTTCAGGGAGCACTAGACCTTCCAGCTTAATGTGCTATTCCCTTTTTTCAACACGTCTGTGATAACATTAATAAATACGGAAACAATCCTAAAATAAGCAGCATTTTATAAATAAATGTAAGACGACTTTGTCGTTGAGTTGTTGGTTTATCTTTAGCATTGTGAACCAGCGTTGTCTGAATGACAAGCACAGCAAGGAAACAATGAAAGAAATCGCCTTTGTACGAGTACGAGTATACTTAACAAAAGCGCCGTTTAAGTTATCGACAATGGATGACATATTCGAATGGCTGCCCGGTTAGCCGATCTGCATTATTATAGCATTATCAACATATTATATATTATAATTATTATTGCTACTATTTTTTTTTATATTTTTGAATATTATTTTTTATACAAACAATATTTTTGATAATTCAGTACAGAAACAGGCGTATCAAATAACACTTTCGATTTTGGTAAATTGAAAACGGAGACAGTTCTGCTTTGGCTACTGTCAATATATTTAGTTTTTTTATTTATCTTTTTTATTACTAAAGTTATCAATGCAAATCGTTGAAAGCAACATCCAAGAACAATTAATGCCTCACTTTTTCTTTCCAGCTCTCAAGGAAGTACTATATACACAAAAAAAAAATATATATACATATATATAAAAATAAAATAAAAAATAAAATAAAAAATATTTAAAAAACAATAAAAAAAATTTGTGTAACGTTTAATAAAGAATGCTCACACCGAACTCCACCAGTACCAAGTAAACATCTAAATCCGATATTAACTGCATATCTTCATAAAAAGTGTCTAAGTCACATCCAACGTACCTGGGGGTGGGGGGTTTGTCCACTTTTAATTCCCTTTACAAATAAATTAAACGGAGAAAATACGCTCGTTTAAGGCGCAGGCTTCTTAGATCACAAAATGGAACCTATAGATCACAGAGCCCGACAAAGGTTTAAAGCTCAGGCCATGCCACGTTTAAAGGAATTGGCACAACTTTTAAATAAAGACTCCTCGTATAGATTGCATAAATAAACCGTATGACACTGACTTTTAGTTGGCCAGGTACTTCAACTTGTGCGAAAAGAAAATAGGAAACTCATGTGAATGACAAGTGTATATCAAACATGAAGAATGTTATAATTTAGAGAGATTTACGAGTTGATAATTGTATTTTTGTTGTTGGTGTTGAGCTGCCGAGCTTTTTCTACAGCTGTAATACTGCTATCTCAAGAAGAAGCAGAGCTTGTGAATTGTATTAATCGACTTCTTTATTGCGTTGATGGCAAGTGTGTTTACATAAATTTATAGTACAGAATTTGAGTCTGACTACGGGACTTAACGAAGGAGTTAGGGGGGAGAGAGGGAGAGAGAGAGAGCTAGGATAGTGACTGGAAAAGTTGAGTGGAGAGTGTGACCAGAGTATGTGAGAGGGATTAGAGTGCAGCCAAGCTTACAGAGATCATGCGATTAAGACGCCGAATTTACAATAATTTAAATTGCTTATTTAGCCGAAGGCCGCAGTAGCCAATGCTATACCATCTACTGCTAATTTTAGTTTTTTAAGCTTAACTAACAATATTAATAAATAAATAAAAATAAATTGCTTATTATTACGTCCATGGAGCATGGCTACAACAGTTGGGTTTTTACTTTAATGGTAATGACAGTTTGTCAATAAATGGTTTTGACATCATAACAGATAACTATTTCCTTATGTGAACTTCCTTTTGCTAAGCTATTGTAAATAATCAATTTATCAAGCAACATAACACTATAAGATTTGTGTTGCCACAAAAAACTACGACAGCAAAAGCATTTAGCCTTGCCTTTGATTTGAACTTAAAAGTACATAGAAGTCTATTATTTACCTTCCATTTGTTCCCTCATTATGAAGAAGAATATTTTAATGTTTCGATGTTAAGAACTTACCTGAAAAAATAAAATAAAAAAAAGTTACGTAAATACAGTAGAACTTCGAAAATACGGAAATTAGGTAATCCAGACATCCAAGTAATTCGGACACTAATTCGGACATTGTATTGTAAATTCAAAAACCGGACATGACACACACAAAAACACACTTTTTTAATTACATAAAAAAGTGGTATTTTAATGAAACTAAAACAAGGACGCCCTAACTAAAACAAGGACGCCTAAGAAAATTTACAAGGGAATATAATACAGGAAAATCTAAAATTTCCGACATAAATGAGTTGAAGATAGAAAGGTTAGTCTGCAATAAAGTTTATTGAGATACATTTCCAAAACTAAAAATGGTATTCGTTAACTAAAAACGATGCGCGTTGGCGATGGAAGATCAATGATACAATTGGATTGTTAAGCAATGTCAACAAAATGTAACGATTTCATCCAAAGTGCTACAAAAAGAGCAAAAACTTTTTCCTTTGAAATGTATGGACCGAACTTCGAACTTCTTGCTTGCAGGGATTGTCTTGACAAGTATCGTTGAAGGTATGGAATCAAATTTGTAAAAATATCTGAAGAAAAATTGTCAAACGATGTTACTGCTATTGAGCTATTTATTGAGGAACACCGCGCTAAAATTTATAATGCGTATATGATTGCTTCATGTTGGGAAAGACCAGAACCAGAAAATACTGAAAAGTCACTACCTGGTCGTAGAATTGGAAGAGAGCATTACGTTACTTGTATGTTGTAGCATTACGACATTCTGCATCTGAATTTAATATTTGCATAAAATACGCTGAAGAATGGAAGTTTCAACAGGCGATATTTTAGATCTCAATATAAGAGAAAACGTCTATACTAATATAGCAGAGGCAACATTCCGTCTAACGAAAAATTCAATTTATTTTTTTTTGTTACTAATCTACTTTAAATTAATATGATTACTGTTATAAATGCATAATTTCAATAAAAATAAAAAATCCAGTAAACCGAACAATTAGCTATTTCGAACACTGTTCGGATTTTCGAAGTTTTACTGTACTATGTTTCTGAAGTTTTTCACAAATTTTTAAATTATTATTGAATTATAGTGCACTGCTTGAAGTAATGCAATCAGAACAGGACTTCAGTGTGTCTAAAAACAGTATTTTACCGACCATAGAATCGACTTTAAGTAATAGCTACGTTGTTATCAACTGCAACCAACATTAGTAACATCAACCAAAGGACAACTGAGACACTTATCTTGTGCTCTAGATTTTTCAATTTTCATTTTCTAATGAAACACTTTCAAATATATATAATTTGTTATTGTATAATATTTTTAACACTTCATTCATGTTACTATTTTATTCGCAAACAGTCCTTTTGGGCAAAACCCAATTTCGTTCATTGAAAAACCTTTGAGAAATATTTTAATAATAATAATAATACAAAAAAAATATAAAGTAAAAATATTGTGACACTTATTTGAAGCATGAACACAGCATACACATAAGTCCAACACACACACACATTCTGTTATGCGGCGTGGAAATTCAACTTTTAGTTGAGTGACATCACGCGTATAACTAAATTAGGGCATATTTGTGAATGCACCTACATTTATACATTTTAATTATTATTATTTTTCTGTTGTATCTTTTTTTTTTTAAATTTAATTCAAAACTCTTTGCTACTTCACAAAAAAGAAACCCCGATCGATCATTGCATGCGTAAGCGTATATAATGCGTTATAAGGCTGAATGTATCTAGATACACATTGATAGTGCCGCAGTGGTCGCTTCAAATCCGCGATATTTCTCGTCGTGTATATATGTGTAAAAAAAAGACCAACAAACGAACCAACGAATGGATAAAAAAATCAAATTAAAAAAACTAGGAGCCCATGCAAATGTTGGCGCGTATCTGACTGCCTTCTCGTTTGCTACTGAACAATTTTGACTTTTCTGTTTATTTATCTTAAAGATACTTTTTCGCTGAGTTTGTGTTTGCATCTGCGGCGGCGAATACAATGACGATGACGAGACGACAACGGCGCTGATGTTATAAACAGGCAAGTGTAGCAGTGGCAACGGCAATAGCAACGTGAAGAAAAGTTCTGCGCCACAATAGCATAGAAGAATTTGGAGAAAAATTCTTTTCGAGTTGTGCTCTCCGTGTAGTTTTTCTGCTATATTAGCTGTTCCATATATTTTTTTTTCATCTTGTCTTATTCTGGCTGGCATTTCAAAATCAATGAAGTAAGTGGCAAGTGGGCCGCGTTGCCATTCGACAGTAAAGAATTTCACGTTTATTGAAAACGTTTGGCCACCGCGCAGTCAACGTCGTCGTCTTTAGGGCACTCGTTTTGCTTCGACCACTCATTTACTCACTCCGTCGCTTGCTTGTGCGGTTGGCCGGTTGGCGGCATTTTTGCGCCAAATTTCAGTCCGAAGTCAACCAATGCAGTCAGGCAGGCAGGCCGGCCACAGATACATTTTAATTTTAGTCTATTTGTATGCGCTGTTGTTTGTTTCTTTTGTTTTGTTTTAAGGAATATTCCCACAAAAACAGATGCTGAATCTAACGTCGGTTATGTAGAGGATTAAATACTCTTCAGAACATAATAACTTACTAAGTATCTGTAACCTTTAATTTTGTTTTTCTTATTTACCATGAAAGTGGACTCAAAAAGCATTTTGATTTGATAAAATTTTTTATATTATTTTGTTTTTCCAAGTCAGTTGCGCGTAATTTTTATATGCTATATATAAGCTTCACCTTTGTCCCTATGACCTAAACAGGATCATCAGGATTAAATGAAAATTACTAATTTTACAAGCGCCTAAGCTAATTTAGTTTTTAGTTCGGTTTGCTATTAAAGCGACTTTTTTAGTTCTTGTAAATTATGTATTATTTACACTAATGTTCAATAGTTTGATGAAATATCTGATTGACGACCTTGAGTGCGATATGGTTTCTAAGTAGGTTATTTAACGCTCATTTCTATGTGCTGAACACAATTCACAATTAATGTAGATATCAATAGTTGTGGAGTAGAGATCGGTAGGTATAGTATGTATAGAGTAGAGGATAAGTTACAAAATTTTTAGTATAGTGAATATCGATAGGTATAGAGTGTAGGTATATAGTGCAGATCGGTATGTAAAAAGTGGAGACCGGTAGTCATAGAGTGGACATCAATCGGTATAAACTAAAGTTGATATGGAGTGCAGATCGGTCAGTATATTGAGTAAATATCGATATGAAGTGGCGATCGCTAGGTAACCGAATTAAAATCGATAGGTACTTATAGCTACACCCTGTTGGAGTCACCCGTGAAAGTAGTCACCCAGCAGTAGCCAGCTGTTATAATTACCATTCTGATTGTCCATTTATGAACATGACTGATTGACTCCTCCTTTAGGTAAATTCAACTTATTCATCTATATATTTATACAAATTTCCTTTTTACCTTAAAAGGACATATTGAATTGCTGCAAATGCATTAGTAATAGCAAGCAAAACGAATAAGACTTTTAGCTAAGGTAAAAAATAAAGCGATTATGAAACCAAAATAAACCGAACACTGAGTGAAAATGTAAACGCAGACACAAATGTCCTAGATAAAGAAGAATTTAAGAAAAAAAGATACATTAGAAAGATACATAACAGCACATAAATACATGAAATTAAAAGTCCTAAATAAATTTTCTTGTGTAGTCCTCATATTTCGACAACGCTTTCGGGGTTTTCAATTCGCAACATTTCAGTTCTCGGATAAGCGAAATGAAGTGTTAATTGTTCAAATGTTTGGACATTTATTTGCTTTAATGGTTGGCGAGCAGCTTCGACTCTTTTGCGATGCGATGAATGCTGCCGCCTGCTGCCAGTTGCTGACGTCAATTTGTCTGATTTCCCAACAATTTGCTTGGGGAGGTAGGTGGGGAAGAGACCGTTTGTCGCGGCAACGCCTGTTGTGGTTTGCAGCAATCATTCCGTAGTGGTCGCTAACAACGTTTGTCTGATACTTGTTGTTTTTTCTGCTTTTTAGATGGGCTTTACGATGCCATTTAGAATTTGGCAATCTTAATCTAATTGGTTTCGCTTTATTTAAAGCGTAATGAAGCGTGATAAGCAACAATTGCTACGAGCAACAACAAAAAATCTTGGGACAGACAACTTGTGTGAATTGCTGTGGCTTTCTGTATCTTGGCCAATAGTGACGGCTATCATGATGATTGCGATGATGATGATAATTACTCTGTTGACGATAACTTTTTGACACAATCGCTTCATTGAAATGCAAGGCTACAAACCGGTTTGAGGTCGAACCACTCTGAAATTGGAGTCTATGAATTTTCATTGGTTTCAACTGTAACCTCGGCGTATGGTAAATAACTTTTATTTTAAAACTGAATCGAGTGTGGATTCGAAGAGAGAAATTTTTTGTCTACATAAGTTTAGAATATAAATAAAAAAATTAATAAGTATGACTACTATTTCACAGTGGAACAAGGTAAACGAAAGAAGAAGAAAAACACATGGTATTTCTATGGAGACTAAACGATCCAATAATCTTAACATTTGCCTTTTTACAGAAAAATAAAAAGGAGCTGGGATTCTTTTATCTTTAATCACATTATCAGATTCTGAGATATTGAGACACGTTCTGACAGCAAAATAAGAAGAAGAAGAAGTGAGTTAGTAAGAATGATCCCGACACAAAGATTTGACGATGATAGATACGGTTATTGTCCGATTGATTGCTCAAGAACTGTAGACTTCACAATATTCGCTTATTTAAAACGAAAATCTAAGTACATTCAGTGGTCTCGATATCGTAGCGTGACTTAAGTGACGATCGCTGTATTATTTGGAATCTTAACTACGTAAACGACATTATAAATCTACGTTCATCGGAGTACGACTCTCAATTATTAGGCTCTGTCCTGTTCACAGCACTGGTGATGTGGCTTAGTTCATCTTCCAATGGATGGTTGACGATTATCAACAATTTATTTTGTTGTTGTTATATTTTATCAAGAAATAAAACTTTATCTTTAAAGTGAATTCGTATCTATGGTAGACATTATTCCAATTTTATATATATATATATTTTTTTTTTTTCACCCCGCGTGAAAGGCAAACAGAAAGGAAATAAATGACTACATAAATTAAATGAAATTATTTTAATAATTCGCATAGCGACACGCCAAATTGTACGTTTTAAAATTTTGTGACTAAAGCGAAAGACGGACGACGTTAGTCGTAATCGTCAATAATTCCCAAATTGCATGCAACATGAAGCGTGTGTGTGAGATGAACTGAGACGCCAGTTGCTATGGTTGTGGGATTGTGTTAAGTTGTGTCGGCGTTTAAATATTGTATAACTTTCAAAGGCACGTTCGTTACCCACGCCTATTTAACATTAACGTCATCCAACCTCTTAATTGCGTGTGTAAGCAAATGAAATTCGTGATCGCAACGAGAAAGCGAAGAAAAGGAAATCTCGTATCACTTTCATTTCAATTCGATTCGCAGTTCTGAATACAAAATGTATCCATTCGACTGTTTTGATTTGGTTTTTGGATTTTTGAAAAAATTATACATTTTTTCAGATATGCAACAAATGCAACAAATATACCAGGCATGAAATTCTCGATTGCAAGCAGCAATAAAGCAATGAAACAATGCAACGAGGATGATAATTATGAGGTGTGGAGGTGTTTGTTTCACATTGTTTTGGCTATTGTTTTTTTATATTGCTTTTTTTTAAATTGTTTTTTTTTATATTATTTTTTTTTTTGATACTTTTTTTAATATTAATTTTTTTTTTTTTTTTGATAATTTAAAAAACTCTCTTTTACTGGCTGCTTTGAAATTGGCGTTTCGTGCCGAATCGAAATGAACGAGTGAATGAATTAATGCATCAGTGAACCCGCATCAGGGTGAACATTTTGCCTTGACTTACAGTGTGGCGACTCACTGATAACAAGCGACAGCGACAGCGACGCTGATGCTCACCCGCCTCTTCTTTAATCTTAACATAGTGAAAAAATGTGTTACAAAGCCAACAAAAGCTAGTAAAGCATTATTTGCAGCTGATAAGCCTCGATTGGCTTTTCTGCTTTTTGGCGTCACTTCTGTGCGTGTGTGTGCGTGTGGAACGTGATGTCCAACACCGTCAACGTTGGCAACGTCCTCGCCCCTCTCGATGACTTTATTACATATAACGCAAGCCCATGAGTATTATGATTACTTTGTATATAAGTAGCTTGCTGCCTGCTCAATCAACATTTGTTCGTTGGCAGCGTTTCCGTTGAAGTTCTTATATGGAAGTGGTCT
Organism: Cacoxenus indagator; assembly: GCA_035041755.1. Taxonomy (NCBI): domain Eukaryota; kingdom Metazoa; phylum Arthropoda; class Insecta; order Diptera; family Drosophilidae; genus Cacoxenus; species Cacoxenus indagator. The sequence goes on along the minus strand of JAWNKX010000244.1, from coordinate 870,507 downwards.
CAGCCAACAGCAATTTTTATGACATCGGGCGATTCCAAATACTCCACAACTTTTAAATTAATGCCATTGTGTGGCTTCGGTTTGTTGTTTTTGCTCAAACACAATTTCGCTGTTCCATACTCGTAAATGCAACAAATAACGCTAAAAAGTATTTAGCCAAAAACGGAATTGTTTTCCAATTGGCATTGTCAAGGCCAAATGATGACGAAAGCCTCTATTTATGACTTCCACTCCGAGAAGAATGAAGAAAGTGTTGAGTGGCGCTTGAAGTGAATTCACATAAAAGAAATAAAATAATACTAGCTAGACCGGGTAAACGTTGTTTTGCCATCAAAGAACGTTTGTGCATTTGTTAAAATGTATAGGTAACAAATTAATTAAAAAGTTGTGTGTTACTATTGAAAATCTTCATCATTATATTATGTATAATATATACATACAAAACCGAGAATAGTTCGAACAGAACCCAAGGTCAGACTTTGAGTTGGATAGCTCTTATGGATGCGGAGGAGACGCGTTTCTAACAAATGCACAAACGATTTTATGTATATAGATTAAGTTTGATAGAGCGTAAAATCCAGCGATCGCCCTTACCGAAAGAATGCAGAAATTAAAATCAAAGGATGATCAATCGAATATTAAGAAATAGTATGGCAAAATAGTTATAGTAACAGATTTATTCAAATAAAATAAAAACAATAGTGAATGTAGAAAATGCAATTTTGAGCGTTCCATGATTAACGTCAATATATATTAAATAACTTAATACCCCTAAATGGAAAGCTGCTATTTTAGTGTTGAAAAATGTCAAAACTATCGAATTGACAGCTGTTAGCCAGCTATTTACACTAATACTTCGAATTTTGACTATTAGATGTCACTGACCAGAATTAATGCAAGATCCTAATACAAATTATAGGTTGAAGGAAAAGAAATCCATTATTTTTTAAGTATTTTATAATCTGTGAAGTATGGGTCACACTGATTCACGCTTAGGCTTATTAGAAATATGTGTTTCACACCTAAAATAGAAACCCACGCAAATTTTTGATTGTTTAATTCATTTGTGAAATAAATTGTGTTCATGTTGAACATAAATGCCAATAAGGAAAAAGTTTTTTTTTCATAAAGGCGAAGATGCAAGCAAGGCGGCTGAAATTGTAAACAATGTTTATGGCCCCGAACTGTCTCAGGTAATTATGCGCAATTTCGGTTTCGACAAAATTTCGATGTGAAAGATACACCTCGTACAGGTAGACAAAAATTGCGATAAAATCGTGGAAATGATTGAAGTAGACCGGCGTGTCAGTAAAGCTGGATTTAAGAAGACGCTCGTTGTACGCGTACTACACGAATTGTCGCCAAAAAAATGTATTGGATCGAATTTCCGTCTGCAAAGCGTTGACCAAACGGAATGAAATCGACCCATTTCTTAAACGGATGGCGACTGGTGATGAGAAATGGGTCACATACAATGTTGTACGAAAACGATCCTGGTGATAGCGCGAACTAGAAAACCGTTTTTAAATATAAACTCAGGTACAAAAACGATATTAATGAATAATAATAAAAATAATAACAAATAATAAAATAAATATTATAATAAAAATAATAATAATAATATTATTATGATATTATTAATTATGATGATATTAATATATAATTATTATTATATTATTACATTTAGTGATAATAATAATGATAATAATAATAATTAAATATATAATAATAATATAATATAATATAATATATTATATAATAATTAATAATTCAAATAATAATAATAATAAAAATTATAATAGTAATAATAATAACAGTAAAAGTAAAAGCGTACGAAATGTCAAACAAAATATGTTTGCCCTAAAAAGGGTAACAATCAATTAAAACTACATTGTTTTAAATTTCATTTGATCCGTAAAAGCCATGCGTTGCTTCCTTACAGAGAAGACTTAACATAATATGTCGCACCACAATAAAAAAAAAATAAAAAAAATATATATTAAAAAAAAACAGTTCAGTAAAACAAAGTAAATTGAAGGCAATGATGATGACGAAGTAAAACCCACCTTGCCAATAACACAAATGCCACGTTACGTGCGATTAATCTAGTGAATACTTTGCATAAAAGTAGCAAAGCGATAGCACTAAGTAAAAACGGTCAACAAAAGGTACTGTACAGAATTTTTGTGACATACACACACACACGATGTTGAAAGTCTTTAATCTTAAGAAAAAATTTTTAATTTTACTAAGAAATTTCATAATGAGACTGACGTACAATAAGAACACTAAAGTCCTTGATATCTTTCAGACCGCCAGCCAATCAACCGAAATGACCAGTCAACTGGCTACTCTGGCTTCGTCTCGTTCTTTCAGTAAACCACAGGTTTATTAAGCCGATTTTATGCAATCAAATGTGTTGTAAATACGTGTATGTACAGTGTGAGTGTAGCATACAGTCGAAGGTGATGAGGGCTAACAAAACAAGCAACAGCAGTTCACGGTACAATACCAACAAGCTTCTAGTCGAAACCGTCTTTGTCTTTTCTAAGAAGTCGCAGTCAAAATTCAGAAAAAATAAACAAAGCAGTAAAGGGAAGGTGAATTAAAAAAGAGAAAAAAATCCAAACAATTAATGTGAAAAAGGAATGCCATTGACAACTTCATTAACCTATTTTGCCATTATTGCCGAGAATTTGGGTTCAAGTTAAGAGTAAGAAAAAAAGGGTGTTGTAGACCCTTTTAGGCAAACCCATATGAACAGGGTGAGACCAAAGTTCCAGCATCAAGAAACTAAACTACTCTTCGACTGATATGTAATTGTAATAATCTCTATAAATTAAGAGATATCGACTACAATGGATTGAGGAAGAACTTTCAAAACCAGGGACCGAAAATAACAGTTATGGGGTCGATATTTAACTAAAAAATCATTATGATGGATGATTTTTCTGGTATAATTTTCTCTGGAGACTAAGTAAAATTATACGTAATATAAATAATAGACATATCACCTTGAAAAAAAAAATAACGAAATTTGCTCAATTTCTTAAGTTAAATAAGTTTTACGAGCGATTTTCTGCTCAAACATCAGATTTGACTGTGCCAACGAATTGGAAACAAATTCGACTTAATATAAAAATTTTGAACTTTTCACATATATTAAAAAAAACTGAGTTTTTATTGTTTTTGCTTGTAAGACCACTGTTTATGGGTAGTGGCAAAAGTTGTACGCCGGCCCTGCGCAAGTCAATTGTGGAGCTTCAAAGGACCAGCATGACTTATCAAGGGATTGCAACTCAGCTAAATGGCTCCAAAAAGATGGTATTTGATGCACTTGACCTTTTCCGAAAGTATAACACAATAGAAAACGTTCCACACAAAACAGACCGCATAAGACTTCTATACACATGGATCCCCAAATTGTGCGCAGAGCAAAATTGTATCCTCGTAAGAATGCTGCGGATATCCAGCGGGAAATAATCGGTCAATACGATGTACAAATATCAAAACGAACTAATGCTCGTCGTTTGGTTGAGGTTGGACTCCATGGACGAATTTCACGTAAGAACCCACTGGTGACATTAAAGCAAAGAAAATGCCGCGTAAAATTTGCTAAGACCCATGCTGATTGGTCGCTCAATAGATGGAAGTATGTAGAATCGAAGGTCTTGGAATCGCCTTGGTCCAGATGGTAGGAAATATGAAAGACGGCCAAAACGGGCAGAGCTTGATCCGAGGTATATGTTAACTGTCGTCAAGCACGGCGGTGGCAAAATCAATGTCTGGGTGTTTCTCTTGGAATGGGGTTGTTCCAATACACCGCACAGAAGGAATATTCACCAAGGAGAAATACGTCGATATATTGCGTAAAGTCTTGCTACCATGGGCGGACGAAAATATGCCAGCCATTTGGACTTTTCATCGAGATAATGACCCAAAGCATACAGCGCGTCTAACTAAACTATTCATAGAACAAAACTAAGTCAGTGTTCTTAAAAGCAGTCTAGACCTGAATCCCATTGAGCATTTATGGGACGATATTAAAAAAGTCGCTGCTCAACAGAATATAACAAATTTCGACATGCTATTTGACAAAGTTAAAGAAGCATGGTATGCAATACCTGTCGAAAGGTGCAACCATTTAATAATGTCTATGCAACGTCGATATGGCGCTGTATTAAAATACAAAGGCTTTCCCACCAAATATTGACATGTTAAATAAACCAAAATAATGTTTCTTAAATAATTCGTCTAGTTTTTCTTTTGTTGTATAAAAATGATTGCTTATATCCAATATTATAATGGGTTATCCAAATAGCGCATAAATTTATATTTTCAATTTATTTGTATAAGAATTAAAGATTATTAAATAGAAAAATTATTATTATTTTCAATTTTTATTTTAAAAATCATAAATTAAAATTATTTTTAATTTTTACTTTAAAAATCAAACAGTAAAAATTAATTGAAATATTTATTTTAAAAATCACAAATAATAATTATTGTGTGATTTTTATCTAATTAATCATGAAAATAAAAATCGATATATGTATTGCTAATTTTAAATGAACAGCGAATTTGACTGTTGCTAATTTATATTGTACAACCGTTATTTTACCATTAAATACTGTTGAGCCCAGAAGCCCAGAGCCAGTGGTCACTTCTCAGCAACCACTTAAATTCCATTGATAGGGCTTCTGACAACGAGGAAGACGAAAATAGCAATGATGATGGCATAAAGACTATTGCTGCAATAGGAGCTTATGACCCAAAACCAATTGATGTAAACATGGACATCATGAAATATTGGGAGGAGAAAAAATTTGTGTATCCCCACTTATTTCAATTGGCTAAAGTTGTGTATAGTATTCCAGCAATACAAGTTAGTGTTGCACTTTCAGCTTTAAAACTTATTTTGACGGACTTAAGATATATATAATCATAGTTCGCTGCTTAATCATATATATACACACCGATAGATCTGCCCTTCCGCAACGCAGATAACTGATTACAGTAGATGTGATTTTTAAAACATCATAAAATTCGCTGGATATCGTTTGACGATATTAGCAAATAAAGACTCTAGAGAAAAAAAATTATTAATACGAGTATATAAATTGATTTATAATTGAATTATTTATTTACTTTTTATACATATTCAACAATATGTAATTTCACTTCAAGTTTGCATCGAATTATTTGCAACGATGCTGAAAAATGTCACTCATGTTGTAGTCGTCGTCGACGTGGTGTCGAATACGATACACGGAATTTGCATATAAAACACTTCTACGGTCATTGGGCTAAAGAGGGGTTAATGCTCCACAGAAAATGCGATAAACAGACAGTGAAATAAATAAATAAACAAAAATCCGCTTGCAATACGAATATTACAATTATTGATACGTAGACAATAAATAAAAGCAGCTTAAGTAGTCAAACTCGTCATAAATATTTACAATATGCGTTTGTTGTTAACTGATCTTTGAGTAGTTCATTGACAGTGGCTTGAGTAATATTGACATTGTATTGGCATGTAAGAAACCATATACAGAGGGGACAGATCAAAAACAGTTCCAGAGAACTATTATGCTTTCTTTTTTCGAAACATTTATTAGTTAGCAGATATTGTACTAGTAGCGTGTGCAGCTTAAGGGTTAGCTTAGAACTACAATACAAGCCGTAGATCTCAGTTACAAGAACCTGGGCAATTACTTCATGCCTGCACTACAATTCGCCCAACAAACCTGGTCAGTTGTAAGATCGTTTATTCGTTCTCAGCCAACATTAAACATAAGATCCATAATATGTATAATCATCATGACATTATAAGTAGTCGAAAACATAATTCGGCACTGCAGATAACTTTTAGAATTGCGCCGAACCAAGCTATGAGCCAGTTTGCTTATATGCATAGCATTAACTGGTTTCGGCTGTGCGCTGGTGATGAATCAGTCACTAAGTTAATTAATGAGCATTCGTATACACAGATTGCACCTCATAATTGAAGCGATAAGTTATGTGTTGCAAACCTCTAAAAACACACTCAATGCTATAGGTTGCAAATGGTAAAGTTTACCTACATTTGACGATCTAATAATGGCAATGCTAGTGAGGCAAAAGCCAGACAACACACCGTATATAAAAATACCGTTTCTTTTGATTTTTCGTAAAAATGCATTTACTCCACAATCTATTAATTCAAAATTTAAGTCAGCCTCATAAGACTAAAAGCAGAAATTGATTTTGTGACAGTCTTAAGCTGACCACCATACACAACGAACATGCACGTTTCATTCATTCGTTCGAGAAATTTGGGATTTAACACGAACATCGGCACGTCAACATGCCCTGAAACACGAGGGAATCACACGAGCATGTTCGTTGTGTATGGCCAGCATTATTGAGTAAAAAATATACCCAGGCTTGCTGCAAGGTTGTCCAGAGACAAGTCAACATCTACAGACTATTTCCTTTTAAATAAACATGAATTTAAGTATCTAATGCAGCTTTAGGTAGTAACCTACCTTATTTATTGTAAACACGAACCAATACCAGGGGAATGCTCTCTATATTGTTCCAATTCACCAACAGCTCCAACCATTGCATTTTACATGAGTTGGACAGACTCACTATATCACCAGAATAGATCTAGGCTGAATCCTCCATGGCTTGGAAGAGAACATGCAGCCGTAGAAACCACAAGGGATTATCTCAACATAATGCCTCATAGCTCAAATAAAGTTAAGCGTGCTTAAAAGTGTCAGATAGTACATATGCGTTCAGGAAGAGTGCAGAAGAAAAAAACCTTTAATTTTGATCCTTTGAATATAATCATTCTAGCGACTCTGCGCTCTTCATCTTTGTCTTCTACATTAATTGCTCTTTAATCCTAAATGCATTCGAACTCCTCTTCTTAAGTCTAAAAAGTTTCGATTGTTTGGAAATTGTATATTCTATTTTGGTACTTCTATAAGCTACGTTAATCTATTTCTTTAGATTCACTGCTACCAACCACAACTTTACAGAGTTCCACCAAAAAAAAAAAAAAAAATTTACACAAATCGACTTTTTGTACGTAAAGATGTAAGAAACGTCTTGTATATTTTTCCGCTAAAACTTTTCAAAAAATCTTGTTTTATTTTTAATATTTTGTTATATATTTTTTTTTTTCAGAAATATACATTTTCGCATGAACATGCACCAAAAGAAAGGCTTACCAATTGATGTATCCAATTGATGTACTAGGTACAACTGAATCTCGTTGTAATTGCTTCGTATACTTAGTTTTTCTAAAAAGCTGAATTTCTTCGTCGAGATGGGTTCAGAGAATATCTTATTGCAATTACTGAACTGAATTGGGGCTGGGTGCGCACGTCTAAAAGTATTGGTGTGCACTTTTAAAATGTATGCTACAGGGGTCGACCTGAAAACGCTTTTATTTTTTTAATATTTCTTTTACATTTTTAAATTTTTGACTGCTAATTTTGACTGCTTTTATCCAATCGATATGAGTGAAATTGGTTTAAGCCCAAGTTGCAAAACATTTTATGACCTTGATAAGTTATCTAATTAAAAATAAATCGTTATGACATTTTTTTTTCCATTGTTTTTAATTGTTTTTGTGCTTGGTCATAGAACGTGAGTAGATAAATGTCAAATAGACGTGCATGTGTATGAATGGGTGTGTGATTGGAATAAATGAATGTGTGTGTATTAAACCGGAGAGCGAGCTCAACAAGTTTGCGACTGCGATGAAATGTCGTTCTGTACTGGTTCTATGATTCAGTTTCAAATGTTCTTCGCAGCGTAACAGAAACGTGAAGTTGGTGAGATGAGGTAGGGCGAGCGCATTGCGGCTAAAAATAATGAATACAACAAAAAAAACAACAAAACATAAAAAAAAAAACTTTAAAAAACTTGCGTCAATATGACGCAAATTCAACAAATACTTAGCATATATGTACATATTAGAGATATTAGAACGCCACACAACACTATAAAACTGCTATCGCCACCTATGTGCACGATTTAGAGTAGGTACTCTTTGTGGCAGGCCGAACTGCCCACTACTTTAGAAGAGCGATAAAGAATGATAAGGTTATACAAATGATCATCAATATTTTGTTATTGGTTATGGAATTGATACGTTAAGCGTGAACATTTATTTTCCTACCGAGATTTGCGTGAACAAAACAACGGAGACTGCTTCTGTATGTCTAGTAACTATGTATTGGAAAGAAGAGGCATAATTAAAATTCATATTAGAAATTCATATTAGAAATTCATATTAGAAATATATTTTGATGCATCGAGCTGAAATTTGTAACGGCTTCATTTAAGCTTCTTTCAACTAAGCCCCTATTTGTATGATATAGTTCTAACGTATTGAGCTTATTTTCAGAACCTTTTGCGGCACATACAAATAAAATTTAACATCATAGATCATGGAAAATACCATACAGAAATTTTGTTTATTTATTCATATTTTGAGTGTGAAGGGTATAGCAACGTCAGCACAGATGAAGTTAATACATCTTTTTTTCCTATTATGGAAGGTATGGATATATGGCTTCAGCACATGCGTCACATGAGACACAACAAGGCCAATTTTAAGGTTATTACGGTAGAAATTTTATATATATATATTGCCACTATGAATTGACTGCCAAGATCAAGCGTTGTCTCACCTTTAGTGTACGATTTTGTAGGTCTACGAGAAAGATCAAGTTCGAATAAAGGAAGTTGGTGGTGCAATTACTTAATATTAAATTAACCCTTAAAAGTTTCGAATGTTTCATCAAGATTTAGTAGGTGAAGGGCACACTAATTGAAATCGAAAATTAAAAGTAAAAGTTGAAGAAAAAACATAAAAAATAAAAAAGGCCACTTAAAAAAATAAATTGAGAAGTGGAAATTGGGGTCGTTTCGAGTGGGTCCTTTTATATATATATATATATATATATAAGGACCTAATTTCACTTTCAATTATGTAAAAAACTAAAGACAATAAAAATAGCAGGAACACAACAACAACAACAGCATGGACATGACGTGAACTACACTCGAAATAGCAATATTGAAGTTGCCCTTAGCCGAACCGAAAGGTGAATATATCCACAAAAACAACAACAAAACCAAAAGTACACTGGTGTGCAAGAAAAAACTAGTTAGATTAGATGCATGTATTGGCAACAAGTATATCTGTCTGTGTGAGTGTATTTATGTAGTTGTCCGACCTGTGTATTGCAGTGCATGCGACAAGTGCGCCAAAAAAAAAACAAAAACAAAAAAAATAACGCCTGCCTTCAAGAAAAAAATTAAGATAAAAAAACAAAACAACGGCTACTTGACTTCGCAGCGGAAGACGAAGTCGAATTTAGCGTCTCGGCGACGCAATGTAACAAACATTCGTGTTCTGCATGAAATTTGGGTCATTCGCAAAGGTTGATTAAACACCGTTTGACTAAACAACTTCAATGCATAACAACAACAACAACAACAAAAAACACTTGAAAGCAAATAACCAAGTAAATCTACGCCAAGGTACACAGGTAAGTGGAGTGACAGAGATAGAAACATTGCGTTACATGGAGTGTGAGAGCGTAAGCGAGAGTAAGTGTGATCGAACAAACAAGCAGATAGTGTACAGTTCCAAAGACTGGGGGAAGGAGTGACTACGTTTGCGAAAGCCAACGACCCAAGAAAGCCAAGCAAGTCATCATCACAGCTCGCAGCAGCAGTGCGAGCAGTAGTATTTCGAAGATAGCACAGCAATGCGAGGGGCGAACAAACAAACGAACGACAATTTCATCGTCTGCTACAAAGGTTTATGACAATGATCGCGGCAAAATTTTGTAATTTCTTACTTTCTTTTAGCGCAATTTTTCTTTTCGTTGTGGTTGTTGTTTTAATGTCTGGGTTTTTTTTTTGTTTTGTTTTTTTATTTATTTAGTTGCTTTCTTTACACCAAAATATATATATATATATTTGAAAAAAATGTTTCAAGTGCTTAACTACACCAAACCTAGCTGAAGACAGGCAAAAAATAAATAAATATATTTCGAATATATACATACATATATATAATTTTTAATTGCAGCACCGTATGGTTTGGGTTTCGTCTGTAGTGCGACTTTTTTCATATTTTGCTTTTATTGAACCTATCAGCTGTCGGATTCCCATCAAGAAGTCAGCAACCCAACTACCTGTTTGCAGTTGTGAATCGAGTTATCTATTTCGTTCAAATTTAATGGCGCTATATAATAATTTTATAATTAGCCAATTTGAAGTTGATAGCTTCCAATTTTTGTTTATGTATTTTTGTGATCAAATCTGTTTAGACTAAACAATATTTACAACGCAATTAATATAATTTTTTAAACTGGTAATGTCTGAGGATGTAGAAGGTCTGGCTTTATTATCTAGTAAATCAGTGATCAAGAGCTTCTGATGTAAACGATATTGCCAATGAAGGCATGATTTAAAGGAAATATAATATTTTTATTGTCTTATAACAATTTTCTTAATGCATGTGATTATTTAATGTAATATTATGACTATCGCTCGTTAGTGATGACTATTCTCTTTCTCTTTGTTCGACGAGCGGAGCATAACGCTGTGACCTCTTCGGTTCTGTTTTGCTTTTTTTACTCTCAATTTGCTTTCCGAAGATATTCAAATGTCAGAATTGGTTTAATCAATATGACTGTTCAGTGCCGGTAACATAATACTAATGAATAACTAAATCGAAACACATATTTAGGCCGGTAAATGATTCCACCCTACTGAGACCAAAAATGATTGACATCATGAACCAAGTTCGAAACCAAAGTTCAGTTAAAATATTTAAGGAACTTAAACTTTTCATATTTTACATACAACAATATTAACGACTTATAAAAAACCCATAACTAAAAAAAAAAAAATTATCAAGCGTTATACAGGATGAGATGGCTCTGGGCACAACATCAAAACCGAATATCCAAATCATTCAACATTTTCAATCCAAGCTCCTGAGAAGGCTTGTTGAGGCTGATAGGTATGTCCGTAACTCAGTCATTCAAGAGACCTAGAGATTTTGTTGTCCGAAGAAATAGCGAACTGCAGCAAAAAAACACATTAATCGACTGGAATCTTACGAAAACTATCTTGCCGTCAATTTACTGGACAAAACCTACACTCGCATCCTTTGGATCTCCCATTTAGAACACCTGAGGACTAAGTGTCCGTCCGTCCTCCCTCCCTCCCTCCCTATCACACTTTCTCTCTCATAACTTACACAACAACTCATATGTCAATTTAATCTCACTTTTATTTGTATGATCCAATTTAAATTTATTTATTTGTTTCTTCCAAATGTTTATATAATATGCTTGCGGTATAGTTTATTTTATTATTTATTGTAAGTCCACATATTTTTGTACGAGTACTCACACACACAAACATAAGATTATAACCAAAAAAACCGAAGCAGCGCATCATTTCTACATTCGAATTCGGTATGAATCATGCTCAATTTGAATACACCGTTGCACTCGCACCACACTTCACCATGATTGATCACAGCCGTAAAACCTGTTTTGAGAATCTGCATGAAAAAATCATTACGAAAAGATACTTCTTATCGGTTTGGTTAATGCGATAATTCGAACAGACAACCCTCATAAAACTAAGTTTGTTTGCTTAGTTATCAGCGTAAAAAAAAAAAAAACAGCTTCTAAGCCGCTGAGCATACAACACCGTTTGATCGATCGATCCATTTACAGTTTGATACAAGAAAGTCTGAAATGCGTGGCGGCTCAACGGGTAAAAAAGAAGAAGTCTTGTATATTATATGTCTCGCCTACCTGCTGACGAGATTGTCTGTCATACACTACGAATGACTAGCCCGATTTGTTGACCAATCTGCCGCGGCGTAATCAGCACGTCACCGAAACTATTTGAGGACAGACCGCTCTGCACCCATTCGAAGTTATCAAGCGTCCAAGGCGCGACTTGTGGGCCCTCATGGCACGAGTTAGCTCAATTTGGTTTTGTGATTTGAAGCTTTGACTCGCTAACCTAATTCGTGGAAAAAAAATATAAAATTCCGTGAGAAAAGAACGAGTTGAGCCTAATTGCGGAACGAAATCAAATGATTTACGCAAAAGTGGAATTAGCAAGCAAAAGCTTCAATAATTTTCACATATTAAGAGCTTAACAGGCAAGAAGTGAATAAAGCGAACATAGCAATTCAAAACGAATCACAGACCGTGTCTATTAGCCTTGCCAGATTGGCAGAAAAGCAACCAAACATCTCCGGTTTAATATAGTAAGTCTGATTTACTGAAGTTATTATAGTTACTTATATTTTTAATGATCAAACTGTTGTTCTCATGTCTAGTATATCTATAAAAAAAGGATTCGGGTTAAGGTGAGAGGATGTGATAAAAGAAAATTCTTCAATTGGTGGAACAAAAAACAAAAGGAACAACGGGGCTAAAACGAACATATTCATTTGCTCAGTTAAATGAGCAACTCTTTTTGTTCATGCACTTATGAGCAACGCGACACTAATACATGAATGTTAGCAAAGAGAGTGCAAACACACAAAATGTATCTTTCCCCACGTTGTGTATGAAACGAAAATGTAACAACAACAATAACACGGCTTCACAAAACCTATAGAACAGAAAGGAGAGGCACACAAACCTCTCTATTCTCTCATTCTACTGCGCTCACAATATCAATGGCTGTATGTTGTTATTGTTGTTGCAACGCGGTTTACTTTAACACCATTTCTAATCCAAGCTACTAGCTCGATTTTGATAAATATTTAATTGTGCACATTTAGCGATATATATTTTTCAATTGGCTTTTTTTTTATTACACAGATTCCTTCGAGCCTAGAAGGCCAATAAGATGATAGCTTTACACAATGAAGCTTTCTCATTAAAAAATCGACTGAAACTGTAATCGATAACACCTGTAAAAAAAGTACGTGATGTACTTCTACTATTCTTAATTGTATACTCTACTAAATTTTAGAGAGGAAAGTACTCCATTTAGTTTTATATTTTTATGGGATATAAAAATCGACTTCATACAACACACATGTGACTCGAAATCGATTGGATAAAAAATAGCCTTGAAATATTGACTAGAGTCAACATTGATATATCAATTTAAAGAAAGAAAGAAAAAACACAAGAAAAAGGAAGAAAAAAGGTGAAAAATAAATTGTGAAATCACAAAAGAAAATGACTTACTGAACAAAAAGTAAGAAAATAAATAGCAGCTAAAAAACTTTATGTGAAAGTGAGAAAGCAAAGATCGAGGTGTTAGGTAGTTCAATGAAGGGGCGGTCATAGATAGGAAGACACGCGTAGGCAATAACAACAAGACAATAGTAAACCATATTAAGATGATGATGCTGCTTTAACTACTGACGATGATGATGATGATGTTGATGATCATGACGGTGATGATGTTGATGATCATGACGGTGATGACGTTAAAGATGAGTGTACTCTAGGCTACAACGTAAACAACCTCAGAGACGAGTCAACAAAGTTGGACCGGGAATTGAGAGCACGATTTCAGTTCTAATATATTTATAATTTTGATAATAGTCTTGATAATAGAGAAATTATAGAACACAGCCATACTAGGTAGGTAGTAATACTATGAAGCGGTTTTTGTGTTTTAACAAAAAGAACAATCAGGTTAAAAGTCACGTTGGGGGTGGCTCAAATAAATATTATGCATATCTTGTAGCGATTTGATTGCCTCATATGTATGTATATCTTAACTATGATATTAGTACTTCCTAAATAACTTGTAGGGCATAAATTCTGGTCTTAGACTGAAAGAATTCGCGTATACTAAGTTTGGACGAAAATCGAGTCACATAGCTTAAATACTTAGGTGTGAGTGAAAAAAAGTTTTTGTGATAATTAAGTCATAACTAAAGCTGAGTACTATATCACTTAAGTTTCAGTTGAAAAAATATGACACTTAAATCTGATAGTAAGCCAAGTCAAATTATAAATTTAGATTGTTGTTACATAAAGGCGAGGAGTGAGAGTGAAAATTTAAGATTTTATTCAAAATTTTGGGCGAAGTCTTATTTAATTAAAAATATTAAACAAAATGAATGGAGGGAAATTAAAAAAAAACCCAAGAAAGACTTTAAACAAAAAAAAAACTCGACTTTGTCCTTTGAGTTTTCCACCGACGTCATCATTATCAGCATCATTATGATCATGATCATGGCATTGCTTCGTCTAACATGCTATTACTCATCGTCCATCGTCCCCTGGTTGAGCTTTGTGGTGTTAACACAAACCAAATGGAAAACCAAATTCTGTTTGAAAGTACACGTTGCGCCAGCACCATACATACAGCGTCCAACGAATGAGTCTTCGATGTGCTCAGCACTGAGAAAATACCATTTGGAAAATGTGTTCCTGTGATGATGAAGATGACGTATTGATAATAATAATGTTGTTTGTTTGATGTTGTTGTTATTGTTATATGCAGCTGCAGTCAATGCCCGATTGGTATAATCAGCATAACCAATCAGAGTTAAGTGTAAAGAAAATAAATATAAGATCCAATAAAAATTAAATAACAAAAATAAATATGCAGCCACATTGTACTTGTTTGTTATATTTTTCACTTACTGTTCCCGCCCTCCGCTATCTTTCGCGCCTTCTATATTTTTTTCTTATTATCAGCCAAATGCATTTAGATCTGTCTACATCGTTGTAATAGAGCGCCAATTGCAAATACAGTAGACTCCAAATAACTTGAACAGCCAATAACTTCAACTGTCCAGTAACTTGAATATATGATCAGATAGATACTCAGTTTAACTAAAGCATTAACCATTTTTTATTTAATTTTTGTACCATATCTGAACAACAGGTTGATGCAATTCCAGGCAGTTCATCACAGCCTGATGATATTGAAATGAATGGACAAAATTATAATGGTGTTGCTGTTTGGTAAAAAAATCAACATAAAAATAAAAATAAATAATTCAATTTATATCTTATAAATGCTTTATAAATATCATTCCTATTAAAATACATACTAAAATGTTTCTCTATCTAAACTCTTATATTTAAATATTAATTTAAACATATATCCAGTAACTTGTGAACCTCAATAATTTGAACAGCTTTGATTTATTTGGTGTTCAAGTTAGCGCGCCTTTACTGTATAGCTTTTGCTACAAGTTTAGTCCTCTTATCCTTATCATATTAAAAATTAAGGTACCTACTTATGGCATTAGAAGCAATATGTTTTATCCACGCAAAACAAACAAGAAAATAAATAGCAAGTTAAATGGATAAACCAAAAATCATTTTATATGACATACTTCTCTTAAATAGTTTTGAACTCAATATAACAAAAATTAGTACTCTACCTCTTAACTACCACCGAAATTTCTCACATTTTGTACATATATGTACGTTTTTAAAACTTAAATATCGAATGATTAGGAAATACTCGTATATGGTACCCGAATTTAGGCAATATGGCAAGCGGAGACCTATGCTAGTATATTACTAGCATGCTTAGTGCTTTGCAGTGATAGTCAGACTTATCTTAGGGTTCTTGAAATCCTAACGCTAAACAATTCTAAGATCATTGATCAGCGTGACAAAACTCAACATGATTTGAACAGAGTTTGTCTCATAAGAGTTCCGGAGCTGAAAAGCAAAATTTCAGTTGATCATACATACATACAACGCATACCATTTTCTATAAACCAAGGACCTTGTTCGATTTTTTTTGCAAATGGTTTTCACTAACTTGCACACAAATCTTAAAGATACCAATCTACAACAACAACAACATCGACGAATTTATTAGAGTATTACTCAATAAAAATTTCACAAAATCTTATCAGTCAATGCGATTATATACATACATAAATATATATATATATATATATATATATATATATATATTTTTTTATTTATTTTATTTCAGTTCATTTAGTTTTTATATGTATACGTATTATTAGTAGCACTCGAAATATTTGTTGATTAATTAACCTCGCGATAATATAGCACGAGCGTTCTATCCAAATCACACTATTCAACAACTTTTAGCGCCATATATGTATAACTGAACGATTTGAACTTGACCAAGTATAGTTTGGCAAACTTATCTAATAATGAGCTGTTGTCTAGCTTACTATTGACTTGGCTAATTGACTAAGTGACCGACTGACTTGATTGATTGTTCGTTCGTTTAAATTTAGTTCGACCAACATCAAATCAAGTTCTCAGTCAATTTGAATCTGTATGTACATTTCAAGTCTCTTGTAAACTGACATGTGAGTCATACAGCAAATTAGTTGAGTTACTTTTTCTTTTTTTGTTTAATCTGATTTTATTAATTGTGCAAATGTTTATTAGTTGGGCAAACTTGTTTAGAATACACCCTTTTCTATTGCACTCGTATAATCGTAGCGACTATCGTAAAAAAGTGCAAACAGAGAAAAATGTGGTTCTTCTTGACTTTGTTCGTCAGTCACACTCCAATTATCATAAATTGATGTTTCCGTTGAATAACTTTAGAACTGTGCAATCAACAATTGGACTATGCAATTTATTGTTTATTAGTAGCAGTCCTTGGCGAAAATTTACTAATGGATTTTCAATTAGGAGTATTTTGCCTACTGACAAAGAAGCAAAGAAAAGTATTGTAAAACCAAAATGATCGACACGAGAACACGGTGAAAACACATATATATATATATATATAATTATGAAATTGGTGATACAGTCAAAACAAGAGCGGAGATGTCATTAGGTAAATAGTTATGTTCTAGATCACATCAAAGAGATTTGCATAAAGTTATATACACGTATATATATATATAACATGGAATGCCATGGGCCAAAAGTTCCTATATAAAAAACCAACTTGTTTTCTTATATATCGAACCAATATTTGAGCACACTTTTTTTATATTCTTATTCACTTCTTTTGGGAATATAGGACCACCACAAGGCTCTTCCATCTTGTTAGATGCGAGGTTTGCTTGTGTTTGAAAATCGATTGTTTATCTGATAGGGGGTTGGTGATTAGCCAGCCGCTACCGGTCCCCGTTGTTGGGAGTACCGACTGGCGCCGCCAAGGATCAACGCCTCCACAGAAGTTGGAGTTTTTTTGACTTTATACAGTTTGAGCATCACTGCCGCCAAATACAATTCTGTACAGTTTGAGAAGCATCTGAAAATTGACTTCGTCTTAATATTTAGCGAATTCGACGATATTTTCCCACCAAAATTCACAGTAACCATCTAAAAGTTATTATAGAAATTCTCTGAAAATTTCATCAAAATCAATACAGCGGCATTCGCCATCCATAACGGACAAACAAACAAACAAAATCATGACTTTTAAAATATCGAAACCAAACCCGACAATTGAAACGGAGCAGCATCGCCATAAGTTGCTAAAAGTGTTTGATGGGCTTCGGCAACAAATTTTTTCAAATCAAACGCTAGAACACCGTTTTCTATTGCCCTTGCCCTTTTATACAGAGTATATTCTATTGCTAAAGCGATGGCCACGTAACTTGCCAAATTAGACCCGACCAAGATGAATTCATCCAGCGTTTTCATTCAACAACGTAGCAAACACTTATTAGCATATCGCGATCTTGTCGAAGCGGAGCTTGCCGAGATGTTCAACGATCTTCGCCAGCTCAAGAAGCAACGCGAAGCCGATGAACTCGAATGGCGTCAATACCTTTATAGTCGCCAAGTTGAGATTGCAACCATCAAAGCACCGCCAACCGAAGTAACACCGCCACTGACGTTGCTGTCAACAGTATCAATCGACAGCGAATCAAGGCAGCCACAGCCGCCACCGGAGGCATACCGTCGTGAGATCTATCCTTTTATCTACAATGGGCAAAAAAAGATTGAGATGCGTGAGGATTCTTCTCGTTGGAGTGACCTTGTTGAGAAGTGGAATAGCGAGGCGTTGTCGGCGCGTAACAAGCGTGCAGCGTGTGAATCAAACAAGTCTACTGCCACAAGCGATGAACAGCGGCTTGTTCAGAAGTTTGCTGTTGTGGACAACAATAATCACTAGCAGCTCAGCCAACTTGCCTGAGCAGTTACTCACAGTACTGCCAAGGACTATTAAACTGATGACTGTTGTTGTTGTTTTAAGAAGCGGTAATAAACGTAATTTAATTTGACTTTTTAATTATTAAAAGAGTTGTAGTTGCGTTGGATGATTGGGACTGATAGGGACGTAAGGACTTAGTTATGGGTTGCGTTGACATACATCCATAGTACTAATGTGCTGCCTTGTCTTATGGCTACAGAATCGACTAAAATATACGGTTTCACGACCTTTGTTTTCACTCCCACACTGTACTTGTATAGCAAAGGAAGTTTACGCCCTGCAGTTCATTAGCCAGGACAAATCAGCTGGAAGACAGGCAAACCGGTATTTCGGGATGATATCTTAAAAGAGTCTTGCAAGTTCTTTGAACATGGCTGACTCAAACGTTGGACCTCGGTCAGTGGTTATAGTTTTGGGTGCTACAAGACGCGCTATCCAATGAATCGAGAAGGTCGTAGCCACAGTCTTCGCACTAAACGTCGCTTGGTGGTATTGGTATTGGTTGGTTGGTATCCAGACCAGCGCGTTGTACGATAGATTATAGTCCGACAGTACCGAAAGTTTTGATGCTACAGCATGAGCAGTTCAATGGAATTATATTTTATAATTAAGAGGTGGGAATAATCTGTTATTTGGAATAGTAATTTTTGCAGATGTGAGATGCTAATTGTTGAGCGCTGACACGGAAGGCAGTTTGCCGTATTTGATGCAATATTGCTCTACCATTAGGATGAGAAAGACTATGTACGGATTTTCTGTATCCGTGCATCCTTCATGTCAGCGTTTTAGGTTTCTCTTAGAGTACCCTCATAAGGAATCTAGATTTAAGCACCAGATTCATCCATAAGGAGTAATTATGGGTTAACTGTGAGGGTTATTAGGTTTCAGGGTGGCCATTATAAATTACGTAGCTATAGTAAAATAAGGTCACTTGGGATTTCTAGCCCTGACGTCTCCACCCTAAACGTCAACTCAGTGTTTGAGAAACTAATTGAAAAAGTAAAAATCAAGATACACATAAATTTCAATCAGAAAATTTTTAGTCGTATATATTCTAGGAACAGAAACAAAACTCCTCAAAACTGGGTACAAAGTTAGGAAATTCTAGTGTTAAAGAATACGCGCTTTTTCGCGTTCAATTCGAGATCAATATAATATATTTGCAATAGTTTCGTCGTGAAACTGTATTTTGATACTATATAATTAAGTGGTTAACAAGAATTATCCGTTGCCTTAATAATGGCCGGCGCTAAATAAACTTTAAGAGTGTGAGTAACTGTTTAAGAGCATTGCTATTTTAAACGAAAACTAGGACGAAAAACCACCCATACGATAAGAAAACCTTAGGAGAGCGAGAAAAAATCAAAGAATTAAACCAGGGAATAGCAAAGATAGTACAAATCTCAAACAAAACAAAATGTGCGATAGATATAATAGAGACAGAGCACCCCGAAACTTTCAAAGCGACATCCGTTACCTAGAGTCGCTGAACGCTTCATATTTAGAGGAGCATTTCGCGGCACATTACAATGTCGATGACGTCAATGCGGAGCTGAATGAGATAATATCAAAACGCAATGCTGAAAGCAGGAGCATATCGACTAATGCAACAAATACCACAGAGGCCACTGTCACAGCTGTAGGTGTCAATGTTGCTGCGAGAGCCAATACATCGGCCAGTGGCGATGGAGCTACAAATGGAGCATCTTATCTGATGACGTTAAATCGACAATTTAACTCTGCGACGTCCGGTGTGGGCACGCATGACTCAATGCCTTCGTCAAGCTCAAATCAATCTTCCCTGCAACATTCACTCCCGGAATCGGCATCGCCACAACCAATGTTTTCAAGTGCAGGATATTCGAGAAACCGTCGCATTGGCCCTCTTTCCAAACTCGATAAGTTTCGTTATTTTGGGGAGCTTATCACACTGATTGAGGCACTTAAAATTGAGAAAGAGTGCTGTGACTTTTTGGATGAGAAACTGGCGCCGTACAATATGCGCGGGCGTAGTAGGGCTAAAATAATGCACACTAAGAAGGGTGATGCAAAGAAACGTTTTGCGGAGGCCATTGCCGATCTAAACAAACTCCACAATATCTCGCCGAATGCCTTAGACATTGTGAAGTCGGCAACTGTGCGTTTTCGCATAATGCGCGACCATATTTTCGCGCATAAGAACGAAGTACGACGACAGTTTCCCGAACAGTTCGAGAACTGCACCCATGGAGTAACTAACGATGACATTAAAAATGTAAGAGTGTATACAGTGTCCATATAACAGACACTACAACTTTTTCCGACACTTCTCAGATTTTTAACAATTCCCACACAGTGGCATGCCTGACACTCCTAACAGTCCTGAAACATCTGACACTTCCGACACTCCCGACACTTCACACACTTTTCAGAGCATTTGTCTCCCGAGAAATCGACATTCTAGATTTTTTTTACAGATTCTTTATGCGGAGTTGAAGGAATTCAGCGCCATGCGAGAGGATATATTCCGCTTACGGTACGATTTGAAGATTAATAAATTCAATAATGAAATCTATGTAAAGGTAAATATAGTCTCTTTTAACTTTCTCTTCCTATTGACGAACGCTAAAACACCGTTTTCTATTGCCCTTGCCCTTTTATACAGAGTATATCTATTGCTAAAGCGATGGCCACGCAACTTGCCAAATTCGACCCGACCAAGATGAATTCATCCAGCGTTTTCATTCAACAACGTAGGAAATACTTATTAGCATATCGCGATCTTGTCGAAGCGGAGCTTGCCGAGATATTCAACGATCTTCGCCAGCTCAAGAAGCAACGCGAAGCCGATGAACTCGAATGGCGTCAATACCTTTACAGTCGCCAAGTTGAGATTGCAACCATCAAAGCACCGCCAACCGAAGTAACACCGCCACTGACGTTGCTGTCAACAGTATCAATCGACAGCGAATCAAGGCAGCCACAGCCGCCACCGGAGGCATACCGTCGTGAGATCTATCCTTTTATCTACAATGGGCAAAAAAAGATTGAGATGCGTGAGGATTCTTCTCGTTGGAGTGACCTTGTTGAGAAGTGGAATAGCGAGGCGTTGTCGGCGCGTAACAAGCGTGCAGCGTGTGAATCAAACAAGTCTACTGCCACAAGCGATGAACAGCGGCTTGTTCAGAAGTTTGCTGTTGTGGACAACAATAATCACTAGCAGCTCAGCCAACTTGCCTGAGCAGTTACTCACAGTACTGCCAAGGACTATTACATCGATGACTGTTGTTGTTTTAAGAAGCGGTAATAAACGTAATTTAATTTGACTTTTTAATTATTAAAAGAGTTGTAGTTGCGTTGGATGATTGGGACTGATAGGGACGTAAGGACTTAGTTATGGGTTGCGTTGACATACATCCATAGTACTAATGTGCTGCCTTGGCTTATGGCTACAGAATCGACTAAAATATACGGTTTCACGACCTTTGTTTTCACTCCCACACTGTACTTGTATAGCAAAGGAAGTTTACGCCCTGCAGTTCATTAGCCAGGACAAATCAGCTGGAAGACAGGCAAACCGGTATTTCGGGATGATATCTTAAAAGAGTCTTGCAAGTTCTTTGAACATGGCTGACTCAAACGTTGGACCTCGGTCAGTGGTTATAGTTTTGGGTGCTACAAGACGCGCTATCCAATGAATCGAGAAGGTCGTAGCCACAGTCTTCGCACTAAACGTCGCTTGGTGGTATTGGTATTGGTTGGTTGGTATCCAGACCAGCGCGTTGTACGATAGATTATAGTCCGACAGTACCGAAAGTTTTGATGCTACAGCATGAGCAGTTCAATGGAATTATATTTTATAATTAAGAGGTGGGAATAATCTGTTATTTGGAATAGTAATTTTTGCAGATGTGAGATGCTAATTGTTGAGCGCTGACACGGAAGGCAGTTTGCCGTATTTGATGCAATATTGCTCTACCATTAGGATGAGAAAGACTATGTACGGATTTTCTGTATCCGTGCATCCTTCATGTCAGCGTTTTAGGTTTCTCTTAGAGTACCCTCATAAGGAATCTAGATTTAAGCACCAGATTCATCCATAAGGAGTAATTATGGGTTAACTGTGAGGGTTATTAGGTTTCAGGGTGGCCATTATAAATTACGTAGCTATAGTAAAATAAGGTCACTTGGGATTTCTAGCCCTGACGTCTCCACCCTAAACGTCAACTCAGTGTTTGAGAAACTAATTGAAAAAGTAAAAATCAAGATACACATAAATTTCAATCAGAAAATTTTTAGTCGTATATATTCTAGGAACAGAAACAAAACTCCTCAAAACTGGGTACAAAGTTAGGAAATTCTAGTGTTAAAGAATACGCGCTTTTTCGCGTTCAATTCGAGATCAATATAATATATTTGCAATAGTTTCGTCGTGAAACTGTATTTTGATACTATATAATTAAGTGGTTAACAAGAATTATCCGTTGCCTTAATAATGGCCGGCGCTAAATAAACTTTAAGAGTGTGAGTAACTGTTTAAGAGCATTGCTATTTTAAACGAAAACTAGGACGAAAAACCACCCATACGATAAGAAAACCTTAGGAGAGCGAGAAAAAATCAAAGAATTAAACCAGGGAATAGCAAAGATAGTACAAATCTCAAACAAAACAAAATGTGCGATAGATATAATAGAGACAGAGCACCCCGAAACTTTCAAAGCGACATCCGTTACCTAGAGTCGCTGAACGCTTCATATTTAGAGGAGCATTTCGCGGCACATTACAATGTCGATGACGTCAATGCGGAGCTGAATGAGATAATATCAAAACGCATTGCTGAAAGCAGGAGCATATCGACTAATGCAACAAATACCACAGAGGCCACTGTCACAGCTGTAGGTGTCAATGTTGCTGCGAGAGCCAATACATCGGCCAGTGGCGATGGAGCTACAAATGGAGCATCTTATCTGATGACGTTAAATCGACAATTTAACTCTGCGACGTCCGGTGTGGGCACGCATGACTCAATGCCTTCGTCAAGCTCAAATCAATCTTCCCTGCAACATTCACTCCCGGAATCGGCATCGCCACAACCAATGTTTTCAAGTGCAGGATATTCGAGAAACCGTCGCATTGGCCCTCTTTCCAAACTCGATAAGTTTCGTTATTTTGGGGAGCTTATCACACTGATTGAGGCACTTAAAATTGAGAAAGAGTGCTGTGACTTTTTGGATGAGAAACTGGCGCCGTACAATATGCGCGGGCGTAGTAGGGCTAAAATAATGCACACTAAGAAGGGTGATGCAAAGAAACGTTTTGCGGAGGCCATTGCCGATCTAAACAAACTCCACAATATCTCGCCGAATGCCTTAGACATTGTGAAGTCGGCAACTGTGCGTTTTCGCATAATGCGCGACCATATTTTCGCGCATAAGAACGAAGTACGACGACAGTTTCCCGAACAGTTCGAGAACTGCACCCATGGAGTAACTAACGATGACATTAAAAATGTAAGAGTGTATACAGTGTCCATATAACAGACACTACAACTTTTTCCGACACTTCTCAGATTTTTAACAATTCCCACACAGTGGCATGCCTGACACTCCTAACAGTCCTGAAACATCTGACACTTCCGACACTCCCGACACTTCACACACTTTTCAGAGCATTTGTCTCCCGAGAAATCGACATTCTAGATTTTTTTTACAGATTCTTTATGCGGAGTTGAAGGAATTCAGCGCCATGCGAGAGGATATATTCCGCTTACGGTACGATTTGAAGATTAATAAATTCAATAATGAAATCTATGTAAAGGTAAATATAGTCTCTTTTAACTTTCTCTTCCTATTGACGAACGCTAAAACACCGTTTTCTATTGCCCTTGCCCTTTTATACAGAGTATATCTATTGCTAAAGCGATGTCCACGCAACTTGCCAAATTCGACCCGACCAAGATGAATTCATCCAGCGTTTTCATTCAACAACGTAGGAAATACTTATTAGCATATCGCGATCTTGTCGAAGCGGAGCTTGCCGAGATATTCAACGATCTTCGCCAGCTCAAGAAGCAACGCGAAGCCGATGAACTCGAATGGCGTCAATACCTTTACAGTCGCCAAGTTGAGATTGCAACCATCAAAGCACCGCCAACCGAAGTAACACCGCCACTGACGTTGCTGTCAACAGTATCAATCGACAGCGAATCAAGGCAGCCACAGCCGCCACCGGAGGCATACCGTCGTGAGATCTATCCTTTTATCTACAATGGGCAAAAAAAGATTGAGATGCGTGAGGATTCTTCTCGTTGGAGTGACCTTGTTGAGAAGTGGAATAGCGAGGCGTTAACGGCGCGTAACAAGCGTGCAGCGTGTGAATCAAACAAGTCTACTGCCACAAGCGATGAACAGCGGCTTGTTCAGAAGTTTGCTGTTGTGGACAACAATAATCACTAGCAGCTCAGCCAACTTGCCTGAGCAGTTACTCACAGTACTGCCAAGGACTATTACATCGATGACTGTTGTTGTTTTAAGAAGCGGTAATAAACGTAATTTAATTTGACTTTTTAATTATTAAAAGAGTTGTAGTTGCGTTGGATGATTGGGACTGATAGGGACGTAAGGACTTAGTTATGGGTTGCGTTGACATACATCCATAGTACTAATGTGCTGCCTTGTCTTATGGCTACAGAATCGACTAAAATATACGGTTTCACGACCTTTGTTTTCACTCCCACACTGTACTTGTATAGCAAAGGAAGTTTACGCCCTGCAGTTCATTAGCCAGGACAAATCAGCTGGAAGACAGGCAAACCGGTATTTCGGGATGATATCTTAAAAGAGTCTTGCAAGTTCTTTGAACATGGCTGACTCAAACGTTGGACCTCGGTCAGTGGTTATAGTTTTGGGTGCTACAAGACGCGCTATCCAATGAATCGAGAAGGTCGTAGCCACAGTCTTCGCACTAAACGTCGCTTGGTGGTATTGGTATTGGTTGGTTGGTATCCAGACCAGCGCGTTGTACGATAGATTATAGTCCGACAGTACCGAAAGTTTTGATGCTACAGCATGAGCAGTTCAATGGAATTATATTTTATAATTAAGAGGTGGGAATAATCTGTTATTTGGAATAGTAATTTTTGCAGATGTGAGATGCTAATTGTTGAGCGCTGACACGGAAGGCAGTTTGCCGTATTTGATGCAATATTGCTCTACCATTAGGATGAGAAAGACTATGTACGGATTTTCTGTATCCGTGCATCCTTCATGTCAGCGTTTTAGGTTTCTCTTAGAGTACCCTCATAAGGAATCTAGATTTAAGCACCAGATTCATCCATAAGGAGTAATTATGGGTTAACTGTGAGGGTTATTAGGTTTCAGGGTGGCCATTATAAATTACGTAGCTATAGTAAAATAAGGTCACTTGGGATTTCTAGCCCTGACGTCTCCACCCTAAACGTCAACTCAGTGTTTGAGAAACTAATTGAAAAAGTAAAAATCAAGATACACATAAATTTCAATCAGAAAATGTTTAGTCGTATATATTCTAGGAACAGAAACAAAACTCCTCAAAACTGGGTACAAAGTTAGGAAATTCTAGTGTTAAAGAATACGCGCTTTTTCGCGTTCAATTCGAGATCAATATAATATATTTGCAATAGTTTCGTCGTGAAACTGTATTTTGATACTATATAATTAAGTGGTTAACAAGAATTATCCGTTGCCTTAATAATGGCCGGCGCTAAATAAACTTTAAGAGTGTGAGTAACTGTTTAAGAGCATTGCTATTTTAAACGAAAACTAGGACGAAAAACCACCCATACGATAAGAAAACCTTAGGAGAGCGAGAAAAAATCAAAGAATTAAACCAGGGAATAGCAAAGATAGTACAAATCTCAAACAAAACAAAATGTGCGATAGATATAATAGAGACAGAGCACCCCGAAACTTTCAAAGCGACATCCGTTACCTAGAGTCGCTGAACGCTTCATATTTAGAGGAGCATTTCGCGGCACATTACAATGTCGATGACGTCAATGCGGAGCTGAATGAGATAATATCAAAACGCAATGCTGAAAGCAGGAGCATATCGACTAATGCAACAAATACCACAGAGGCCACTGTCACAGCTGTAGGTGTCAATGTTGCTGCGAGAGCCAATACATCGGCCAGTGGCGATGGAGCTACAAATGGAGCATCTTATCTGATGACGTTAAATCGACAATTTAACTCTGCGACGTCCGGTGTGGGCACGCATGACTCAATGCCTTCGTCAAGCTCAAATCAATCTTCCCTGCAACATTCACTCCCGGAATCGGCATCGCCACAACCAATGTTTTCAAGTGCAGGATATTCGAGAAACCGTCGCATTGGCCCTCTTTCCAAACTCGATAAGTTTCGTTATTTTGGGGAGCTTATCACACTGATTGAGGCACTTAAAATTGAGAAAGAGTGCTGTGACTTTTTGGATGAGAAACTGGCGCCGTACAATATGCGCGGGCGTAGTAGGGCTAAAATAATGCACACTAAGAAGGGTGATGCAAAGAAACGTTTTGCGGAGGCCATTGCCGATCTAAACAAACTCCACAATATCTCGCCGAATGCCTTAGACATTGTGAAGTCGGCAACTGTGCGTTTTCGCATAATGCGCGACCATATTTTCGCGCATAAGAACGAAGTACGACGACAGTTTCCCGAACAGTTCGAGAACTGCACCCATGGAGTAACTAACGATGACATTAAAAATGTAAGAGTGTATACAGTGTCCATATAACAGACACTACAACTTTTTCCGACACTTCTCAGATTTTTAACAATTCCCACACAGTGGCATGCCTGACACTCCTAACAGTCCTGAAACATCTGACACTTCCGACACTCCCGACACTTCACACACTTTTCAGAGCATTTGTCTCCCGAGAAATCGACATTCTAGATTTTTTTTACAGATTCTTTATGCGGAGTTGAAGGAATTCAGCGCCATGCGAGAGGATATATTCCGCTTACGGTACGATTTGAAGATTAATAAATTCAATAATGAAATCTATGTAAAGGTAAATATAGTCTCTTTTAACTTTCTCTTCCTATTGACGAACGCTAAAACACCGTTTTCTATTGCCCTTGCCCTTTTATACAGAGTATATCTATTGCTAAAGCGATGGCCACGCAACTTGCCAAATTCGACCCGACCAAGATGAATTCATCCAGCGTTTTCATTCAACAACGTAGGAAATACTTATTAGCATATCGCGATCTTGTCGAAGCGGAGCTTGCCGAGATATTCAACGATCTTCGCCAGCTCAAGAAGCAACGCGAAGCCGATGAACTCGAATGGCGTCAATACCTTTACAGTCGCCAAGTTGAGATTGCAACCATCAAAGCACCGCCAACCGAAGTAACACCGCCACTGACGTTGCTGTCAACAGTATCAATCGACAGCGAATCAAGGCAGCCACAGCCGCCACCGGAGGCATACCGTCGTGAGATCTATCCTTTTATCTACAATGGGCAAAAAAAGATTGAGATGCGTGAGGATTCTTCTCGTTGGAGTGACCTTGTTGAGAAGTGGAATAGCGAGGCGTTAACGGCGCGTAACAAGCGTGCAGCGTGTGAATCAAACAAGTCTACTGCCACAAGCGATGAACAGCGGCTTGTTCAGAAGTTTGCTGTTGTGGACAACAATAATCACTAGCAGCTCAGCCAACTTGCCTGAGCAGTTACTCACAGTACTGCCAAGGACTATTACATCGATGACTGTTGTTGTTTTAAGAAGCGGTAATAAACGTAATTTAATTTGACTTTTTAATTATTAAAAGAGTTGTAGTTGCGTTGGATGATTGGGACTGATAGGGACGTAAGGACTTAGTTATGGGTTGCGTTGACATACATCCATAGTACTAATGTGCTGCCTTGTCTTATGGCTACAGAATCGACTAAAATATACGGTTTCACGACCTTTGTTTTCACTCCCACACTGTACTTGTATAGCAAAGGAAGTTTACGCCCTGCAGTTCATTAGCCAGGACAAATCAGCTGGAAGACAGGCAAACCGGTATTTCGGGATGATATCTTAAAAGAGTCTTGCAAGTTCTTTGAACATGGCTGACTCAAACGTTGGACCTCGGTCAGTGGTTATAGTTTTGGGTGCTACAAGACGCGCTATCCAATGAATCGAGAAGGTCGTAGCCACAGTCTTCGCACTAAACGTCGCTTGGTGGTATTGGTATTGGTTGGTTGGTATCCAGACCAGCGCGTTGTACGATAGATTATAGTCCGACAGTACCGAAAGTTTTGATGCTACAGCATGAGCAGTTCAATGGAATTATATTTTATAATTAAGAGGTGGGAATAATCTGTTATTTGGAATAGTAATTTTTGCAGATGTGAGATGCTAATTGTTGAGCGCTGACACGGAAGGCAGTTTGCCGTATTTGATGCAATATTGCTCTACCATTAGGATGAGAAAGACTATGTACGGATTTTCTGTATCCGTGCATCCTTCATGTCAGCGTTTTAGGTTTCTCTTAGAGTACCCTCATAAGGAATCTAGATTTAAGCACCAGATTCATCCATAAGGAGTAATTATGGGTTAACTGTGAGGGTTATTAGGTTTCAGGGTGGCCATTATAAATTACGTAGCTATAGTAAAATAAGGTCACTTGGGATTTCTAGCCCTGACGTCTCCACCCTAAACGTCAACTCAGTGTTTGAGAAACTAATTGAAAAAGTAAAAATCAAGATACACATAAATTTCAATCAGAAAATTTTTAGTCGTATATATTCTAGGAACAGAAACAAAACTCCTCAAAACTGGGTACAAAGTTAGGAAATTCTAGTGTTAAAGAATACGCGCTTTTTCGCGTTCAATTCGAGATCAATATAATATATTTGCAATAGTTTCGTCGTGAAACTGTATTTTGATACTATATAATTAAGTGGTTAACAAGAATTATCCGTTGCCTTAATAATGGCCGGCGCTAAATAAACTTTAAGAGTGTGAGTAACTGTTTAAGAGCATTGCTATTTTAAACGAAAACTAGGACGAAAAACCACCCATACGATAAGAAAACCTTAGGAGAGCGAGAAAAAATCAAAGAATTAAACCAGGGAATAGCAAAGATAGTACAAATCTCAAACAAAACAAAATGTGCGATAGATATAATAGAGACAGAGCACCCCGAAACTTTCAAAGCGACATCCGTTACCTAGAGTCGCTGAACGCTTCATATTTAGAGGAGCATTTCGCGGCACATTACAATGTCGATGACGTCAATGCGGAGCTGAATGAGATAATATCAAAACGCAATGCTGAAAGCAGGAGCATATCGACTAATGCAACAAATACCACAGAGGCCACTGTCACAGCTGTAGGTGTCAATGTTGCTGCGAGAGCCAATACATCGGCCAGTGGCGATGGAGCTACAAATGGAGCATCTTATCTGATGACGTTAAATCGACAATTTAACTCTGCGACGTCCGGTGTGGGCACGCATGACTCAATGCCTTCGTCAAGCTCAAATCAATCTTCCCTGCAACATTCACTCCCGGAATCGGCATCGCCACAACCAATGTTTTCAAGTGCAGGATATTCGAGAAACCGTCGCATTGGCCCTCTTTCCAAACTCGATAAGTTTCGTTATTTTGGGGAGCTTATCACACTGATTGAGGCACTTAAAATTGAGAAAGAGTGCTGTGACTTTTTGGATGAGAAACTGGCGCCGTACAATATGCGCGGGCGTAGTAGGGCTAAAATAATGCACACTAAGAAGGGTGATGCAAAGAAACGTTTTGCGGAGGCCATTGCCGATCTAAACAAACTCCACAATATCTCGCCGAATGCCTTAGACATTGTGAAGTCGGCAACTGTGCGTTTTCGCATAATGCGCGACCATATTTTCGCGCATAAGAACGAAGTACGACGACAGTTTCCCGAACAGTTCGAGAACTGCACCCATGGAGTAACTAACGATGACATTAAAAATGTAAGAGTGTATACAGTGTCCATATAACAGACACTACAACTTTTTCCGACACTTCTCAGATTTTTAACAATTCCCACACAGTGGCATGCCTGACACTCCTAACAGTCCTGAAACATCTGACACTTCCGACACTCCCGACACTTCACACACTTTTCAGAGCATTTGTCTCCCGAGAAATCGACATTCTAGATTTTTTTTACAGATTCTTTATGCGGAGTTGAAGGAATTCAGCGCCATGCGAGAGGATATATTCCGCTTACGGTACGATTTGAAGATTAATAAATTCAATAATGAAATCTATGTAAAGGTAAATATAGTCTCTTTTAACTTTCTCTTCCTATTGACGAACGCTAAAACACCGTTTTCTATTGCCCTTGCCCTTTTATACAGAGTATATCTATTGCTAAAGCGATGGCCACGCAACTTGCCAAATTCGACCCGACCAAGATGAATTCATCCAGCGTTTTCATTCAACAACGTAGGAAATACTTATTAGCATATCGCGATCTTGTCGAAGCGGAGCTTGCCGAGATATTCAACGATCTTCGCCAGCTCAAGAAGCAACGCGAAGCCGATGAACTCGAATGGCGTCAATACCTTTACAGTCGCCAAGTTGAGATTGCAACCATCAAAGCACCGCCAACCGAAGTAACACCGCCACTGACGTTGCTGTCAACAGTATCAATCGACAGCGAATCAAGGCAGCCACAGCCGCCACCGGAGGCATACCGTCGTGAGATCTATCCTTTTATCTACAATGGGCAAAAAAAGATTGAGATGCGTGAGGATTCTTCTCGTTGGAGTGACCTTGTTGAGAAGTGGAATAGCGAGGCGTTGTCGGCGCGTAACAAGCGTGCAGCGTGTGAATCAAACAAGTCTACTGCCACAAGCGATGAACAGCGGCTTGTTCAGAAGTTTGCTGTTGTGGACAACAATAATCACTAGCAGCTCAGCCAACTTGCCTGAGCAGTTACTCACAGTACTGCCAAGGACTATTACATCGATGACTGTTGTTGTTTTAAGAAGCGGTAATAAACGTAATTTAATTTGACTTTTTAATTATTAAAAGAGTTGTAGTTGCGTTGGATGATTGGGACTGATAGGGACGTAAGGACTTAGTTATGGGTTGCGTTGACATACATCCATAGTACTAATGTGCTGCCTTGTCTTATGGCTACAGAATCGACTAAAATATACGGTTTCACGACCTTTGTTTTCACTCCCACACTGTACTTGTATAGCAAAGGAAGTTTACGCCCTGCAGTTCATTAGCCAGGACAAATCAGCTGGAAGACAGGCAAACCGGTATTTCGGGATGATATCTTAAAAGAGTCTTGCAAGTTCTTTGAACATGGCTGACTCAAACGTTGGACCTCGGTCAGTGGTTATAGTTTTGGGTGCTACAAGACGCGCTATCCAATGAATCGAGAAGGTCGTAGCCACAGTCTTCGCACTAAACGTCGCTTGGTGGTATTGGTATTGGTTGGTTGGTATCCAGACCAGCGCGTTGTACGATAGATTATAGTCCGACAGTACCGAAAGTTTTGATGCTACAGCATGAGCAGTTCAATGGAATTATATTTTATAATTAAGAGGTGGGAATAATCTGTTATTTGGAATAGTAATTTTTGCAGATGTGAGATGCTAATTGTTGAGCGCTGACACGGAAGGCAGTTTGCCGTATTTGATGCAATATTGCTCTACCATTAGGATGAGAAAGACTATGTACGGATTTTCTGTATCCGTGCATCCTTCATGTCAGCGTTTTAGGTTTCTCTTAGAGTACCCTCATAAGGAATCTAGATTTAAGCACCAGATTCATCCATAAGGAGTAATTATGGGTTAACTGTGAGGGTTATTAGGTTTCAGGGTGGCCATTATAAATTACGTAGCTATAGTAAAATAAGGTCACTTGGGATTTCTAGCCCTGACGTCTCCACCCTAAACGTCAACTCAGTGTTTGAGAAACTAATTGAAAAAGTAAAAATCAAGATACACATAAATTTCAATCAGAAAATTTTTAGTCGTATATATTCTAGGAACAGAAACAAAACTCCTCAAAACTGGGTACAAAGTTAGGAAATTCTAGTGTTAAAGAATACGCGCTTTTTCGCGTTCAATTCGAGATCAATATAATATATTTGCAATAGTTTCGTCGTGAAACTGTATTTTGATACTATATAATTAAGTGGTTAACAAGAATTATCCGTTGCCTTAATAATGGCCGGCGCTAAATAAACTTTAAGAGTGTGAGTAACTGTTTAAGAGCATTGCTATTTTAAACGAAAACTAGGACGAAAAACCACCCATACGATAAGAAAACCTTAGGAGAGCGAGAAAAAATCAAAGAATTAAACCAGGGAATAGCAAAGATAGTACAAATCTCAAACAAAACAAAATGTGCGATAGATATAATAGAGACAGAGCACCCCGAAACTTTCAAAGCGACATCCGTTACCTAGAGTCGCTGAACGCTTCATATTTAGAGGAGCATTTCGCGGCACATTACAATGTCGATGACGTCAATGCGGAGCTGAATGAGATAATATCAAAACGCAATGCTGAAAGCAGGAGCATATCGACTAATGCAACAAATACCACAGAGGCCACTGTCACAGCTGTAGGTGTCAATGTTGCTGCGAGAGCCAATACATCGGCCAGTGGCGATGGAGCTACAAATGGAGCATCTTATCTGATGACGTTAAATCGACAATTTAACTCTGCGACGTCCGGTGTGGGCACGCATGACTCAATGCCTTCGTCAAGCTCAAATCAATCTTCCCTGCAACATTCACTCCCGGAATCGGCATCGCCACAACCAATGTTTTCAAGTGCAGGATATTCGAGAAACCGTCGCATTGGCCCTCTTTCCAAACTCGATAAGTTTCGTTATTTTGGGGAGCTTATCACACTGATTGAGGCACTTAAAATTGAGAAAGAGTGCTGTGACTTTTTGGATGAGAAACTGGCGCCGTACAATATGCGCGGGCGTAGTAGGGCTAAAATAATGCACACTAAGAAGGGTGATGCAAAGAAACGTTTTGCGGAGGCCATTGCCGATCTAAACAAACTCCACAATATCTCGCCGAATGCCTTAGACATTGTGAAGTCGGCAACTGTGCGTTTTCGCATAATGCGCGACCATATTTTCGCGCATAAGAACGAAGTACGACGACAGTTTCCCGAACAGTTCGAGAACTGCACCCATGGAGTAACTAACGATGACATTAAAAATGTAAGAGTGTATACAGTGTCCATATAACAGACACTACAACTTTTTCCGACACTTCTCAGATTTTTAACAATTCCCACACAGTGGCATGCCTGACACTCCTAACAGTCCTGAAACATCTGACACTTCCGACACTCCCGACACTTCACACACTTTTCAGAGCATTTGTCTCCCGAGAAATCGACATTCTAGATTTT
This sequence comes from Cacoxenus indagator, assembly GCA_035041755.1. Classification (NCBI taxonomy): domain Eukaryota; kingdom Metazoa; phylum Arthropoda; class Insecta; order Diptera; family Drosophilidae; genus Cacoxenus; species Cacoxenus indagator. The sequence continues at coordinate 836,972 of JAWNKX010000244.1, read as the reverse complement.
TTTTACAGATTCTTTATGCGGAGTTGAAGGAATTCAGCGCCATGCGAGAGGATATATTCCGCTTACGGTACGATTTGAAGATTAATAAATTCAATAATGAAATCTATGTAAAGGTAAATATAGTCTCTTTTAACTTTCTCTTCCTATTGACGAACGCTAAAACACCGTTTTCTATTGCCCTTGCCCTTTTATACAGAGTATATCTATTGCTAAAGCGATGGCCACGCAACTTGCCAAATTCGACCCGACCAAGATGAATTCATCCAGCGTTTTCATTCAACAACGTAGGAAATACTTATTAGCATATCGCGATCTTGTCGAAGCGGAGCTTGCCGAGATATTCAACGATCTTCGCCAGCTCAAGAAGCAACGCGAAGCCGATGAACTCGAATGGCGTCAATACCTTTACAGTCGCCAAGTTGAGATTGCAACCATCAAAGCACCGCCAACCGAAGTAACACCGCCACTGACGTTGCTGTCAACAGTATCAATCGACAGCGAATCAAGGCAGCCACAGCCGCCACCGGAGGCATACCGTCGTGAGATCTATCCTTTTATCTACAATGGGCAAAAAAAGATTGAGATGCGTGAGGATTCTTCTCGTTGGAGTGACCTTGTTGAGAAGTGGAATAGCGAGGCGTTGTCGGCGCGTAACAAGCGTGCAGCGTGTGAATCAAACAAGTCTACTGCCACAAGCGATGAACAGCGGCTTGTTCAGAAGTTTGCTGTTGTGGACAACAATAATCACTAGCAGCTCAGCCAACTTGCCTGAGCAGTTACTCACAGTACTGCCAAGGACTATTACATCGATGACTGTTGTTGTTTTAAGAAGCGGTAATAAACGTAATTTAATTTGACTTTTTAATTATTAAAAGAGTTGTAGTTGCGTTGGATGATTGGGACTGATAGGGACGTAAGGACTTAGTTATGGGTTGCGTTGACATACATCCATAGTACTAATGTGCTGCCTTGTCTTATGGCTACAGAATCGACTAAAATATACGGTTTCACGACCTTTGTTTTCACTCCCACACTGTACTTGTATAGCAAAGGAAGTTTACGCCCTGCAGTTCATTAGCCAGGACAAATCAGCTGGAAGACAGGCAAACCGGTATTTCGGGATGATATCTTAAAAGAGTCTTGCAAGTTCTTTGAACATGGCTGACTCAAACGTTGGACCTCGGTCAGTGGTTATAGTTTTGGGTGCTACAAGACGCGCTATCCAATGAATCGAGAAGGTCGTAGCCACAGTCTTCGCACTAAACGTCGCTTGGTGGTATTGGTATTGGTTGGTTGGTATCCAGACCAGCGCGTTGTACGATAGATTATAGTCCGACAGTACCGAAAGTTTTGATGCTACAGCATGAGCAGTTCAATGGAATTATATTTTATAATTAAGAGGTGGGAATAATCTGTTATTTGGAATAGTAATTTTTGCAGATGTGAGATGCTAATTGTTGAGCGCTGACACGGAAGGCAGTTTGCCGTATTTGATGCAATATTGCTCTACCATTAGGATGAGAAAGACTATGTACGGATTTTCTGTATCCGTGCATCCTTCATGTCAGCGTTTTAGGTTTCTCTTAGAGTACCCTCATAAGGAATCTAGATTTAAGCACCAGATTCATCCATAAGGAGTAATTATGGGTTAACTGTGAGGGTTATTAGGTTTCAGGGTGGCCATTATAAATTACGTAGCTATAGTAAAATAAGGTCACTTGGGATTTCTAGCCCTGACGTCTCCACCCTAAACGTCAACTCAGTGTTTGAGAAACTAATTGAAAAAGTAAAAATCAAGATACACATAAATTTCAATCAGAAAATTTTTAGTCGTATATATTCTAGGAACAGAAACAAAACTCCTCAAAACTGGGTACAAAGTTAGGAAATTCTAGTGTTAAAGAATACGCGCTTTTTCGCGTTCAATTCGAGATCAATATAATATATTTGCAATAGTTTCGTCGTGAAACTGTATTTTGATACTATATAATTAAGTGGTTAACAAGAATTATCCGTTGCCTTAATAATGGCCGGCGCTAAATAAACTTTAAGAGTGTGAGTAACTGTTTAAGAGCATTGCTATTTTAAACGAAAACTAGGACGAAAAACCACCCATACGATAAGAAAACCTTAGGAGAGCGAGAAAAAATCAAAGAATTAAACCAGGGAATAGCAAAGATAGTACAAATCTCAAACAAAACAAAATGTGCGATAGATATAATAGAGACAGAGCACCCCGAAACTTTCAAAGCGACATCCGTTACCTAGAGTCGCTGAACGCTTCATATTTAGAGGAGCATTTCGCGGCACATTACAATGTCGATGACGTCAATGCGGAGCTGAATGAGATAATATCAAAACGCAATGCTGAAAGCAGGAGCATATCGACTAATGCAACAAATACCACAGAGGCCACTGTCACAGCTGTAGGTGTCAATGTTGCTGCGAGAGCCAATACATCGGCCAGTGGCGATGGAGCTACAAATGGAGCATCTTATCTGATGACGTTAAATCGACAATTTAACTCTGCGACGTCCGGTGTGGGCACGCATGACTCAATGCCTTCGTCAAGCTCAAATCAATCTTCCCTGCAACATTCACTCCCGGAATCGGCATCGCCACAACCAATGTTTTCAAGTGCAGGATATTCGAGAAACCGTCGCATTGGCCCTCTTTCCAAACTCGATAAGTTTCGTTATTTTGGGGAGCTTATCACACTGATTGAGGCACTTAAAATTGAGAAAGAGTGCTGTGACTTTTTGGATGAGAAACTGGCGCCGTACAATATGCGCGGGCGTAGTAGGGCTAAAATAATGCACACTAAGAAGGGTGATGCAAAGAAACGTTTTGCGGAGGCCATTGCCGATCTAAACAAACTCCACAATATCTCGCCGAATGCCTTAGACATTGTGAAGTCGGCAACTGTGCGTTTTCGCATAATGCGCGACCATATTTTCGCGCATAAGAACGAAGTACGACGACAGTTTCCCGAACAGTTCGAGAACTGCACCCATGGAGTAACTAACGATGACATTAAAAATGTAAGAGTGTATACAGTGTCCATATAACAGACACTACAACTTTTTCCGACACTTCTCAGATTTTTAACAATTCCCACACAGTGGCATGCCTGACACTCCTAACAGTCCTGAAACATCTGACACTTCCGACACTCCCGACACTTCACACACTTTTCAGAGCATTTGTCTCCCGAGAAATCGACATTCTAGATTTTTTTTACAGATTCTTTATGCGGAGTTGAAGGAATTCAGCGCCATGCGAGAGGATATATTCCGCTTACGGTACGATTTGAAGATTAATAAATTCAATAATGAAATCTATGTAAAGGTAAATATAGTCTCTTTTAACTTTCTCTTCCTATTGACGAACGCTAAAACACCGTTTTCTATTGCCCTTGCCCTTTTATACAGAGTATATCTATTGCTAAAGCGATGGCCACGCAACTTGCCAAATTCGACCCGACCAAGATGAATTCATCCAGCGTTTTCATTCAACAACGTAGGAAATACTTATTAGCATATCGCGATCTTGTCGAAGCGGAGCTTGCCGAGATATTCAACGATCTTCGCCAGCTCAAGAAGCAACGCGAAGCCAATGAACTCGAATGGCGTCAATACCTTTACAGTCGCCAAGTTGAGATTGCAACCATCAAAGCACCGCCAACCGAAGTAACACCGCCACTGACGTTGCTGTCAACAGTATCAATCGACAGCGAATCAAGGCAGCCACAGCCGCCACCGGAGGCATACCGTCGTGAGATCTATCCTTTTATCTACAATGGGCAAAAAAAGATTGAGATGCGTGAGGATTCTTCTCGTTGGAGTGACCTTGTTGAGAAGTGGAATAGCGAGGCGTTGTCGGCGCGTAACAAGCGTGCAGCGTGTGAATCAAACAAGTCTACTGCCACAAGCGATGAACAGCGGCTTGTTCAGAAGTTTGCTGTTGTGGACAACAATAATCACTAGCAGCTCAGCCAACTTGCCTGAGCAGTTACTCACAGTACTGCCAAGGACTATTACATCGATGACTGTTGTTGTTTTAAGAAGCGGTAATAAACGTAATTTAATTTGACTTTTTAATTATTAAAAGAGTTGTAGTTGCGTTGGATGATTGGGACTGATAGGGACGTAAGGACTTAGTTATGGGTTGCGTTGACATACATCCATAGTACTAATGTGCTGCCTTGTCTTATGGCTACAGAATCGACTAAAATATACGGTTTCACGACCTTTGTTTTCACTCCCACACTGTACTTGTATAGCAAAGGAAGTTTACGCCCTGCAGTTCATTAGCCAGGACAAATCAGCTGGAAGACAGGCAAACCGGTATTTCGGGATGATATCTTAAAAGAGTCTTGCAAGTTCTTTGAACATGGCTGACTCAAACGTTGGACCTCGGTCAGTGGTTATAGTTTTGGGTGCTACAAGACGCGCTATCCAATGAATCGAGAAGGTCGTAGCCACAGTCTTCGCACTAAACGTCGCTTGGTGGTATTGGTATTGGTTGGTTGGTATCCAGACCAGCGCGTTGTACGATAGATTATAGTCCGACAGTACCGAAAGTTTTGATGCTACAGCATGAGCAGTTCAATGGAATTATATTTTATAATTAAGAGGTGGGAATAATCTGTTATTTGGAATAGTAATTTTTGCAGATGTGAGATGCTAATTGTTGAGCGCTGACACGGAAGGCAGTTTGCCGTATTTGATGCAATATTGCTCTACCATTAGGATGAGAAAGACTATGTACGGATTTTCTGTATCCGTGCATCCTTCATGTCAGCGTTTTAGGTTTCTCTTAGAGTACCCTCATAAGGAATCTAGATTTAAGCACCAGATTCATCCATAAGGAGTAATTATGGGTTAACTGTGAGGGTTATTAGGTTTCAGGGTGGCCATTATAAATTACGTAGCTATAGTAAAATAAGGTCACTTGGGATTTCTAGCCCTGACGTCTCCACCCTAAACGTCAACTCAGTGTTTGAGAAACTAATTGAAAAAGTAAAAATCAAGATACACATAAATTTCAATCAGAAAATTTTTAGTCGTATATATTCTAGGAACAGAAACAAAACTCCTCAAAACTGGGTACAAAGTTAGGAAATTCTAGTGTTAAAGAATACGCGCTTTTTCGCGTTCAATTCGAGATCAATATAATATATTTGCAATAGTTTCGTCGTGAAACTGTATTTTGATACTATATAATTAAGTGGTTAACAAGAATTATCCGTTGCCTTAATAATGGCCGGCGCTAAATAAACTTTAAGAGTGTGAGTAACTGTTTAAGAGCATTGCTATTTTAAACGAAAACTAGGACGAAAAACCACCCATACGATAAGAAAACCTTAGGAGAGCGAGAAAAAATCAAAGAATTAAACCAGGGAATAGCAAAGATAGTACAAATCTCAAACAAAACAAAATGTGCGATAGATATAATAGAGACAGAGCACCCCGAAACTTTCAAAGCGACATCCGTTACCTAGAGTCGCTGAACGCTTCATATTTAGAGGAGCATTTCGCGGCACATTACAATGTCGATGACGTCAATGCGGAGCTGAATGAGATAATATCAAAACGCAATGCTGAAAGCAGGAGCATATCGACTAATGCAACAAATACCACAGAGGCCACTGTCACAGCTGTAGGTGTCAATGTTGCTGCGAGAGCCAATACATCGGCCAGTGGCGATGGAGCTACAAATGGAGCATCTTATCTGATGACGTTAAATCGACAATTTAACTCTGCGACGTCCGGTGTGGGCACGCATGACTCAATGCCTTCGTCAAGCTCAAATCAATCTTCCCTGCAACATTCACTCCCGGAATCGGCATCGCCACAACCAATGTTTTCAAGTGCAGGATATTCGAGAAACCGTCGCATTGGCCCTCTTTCCAAACTCGATAAGTTTCGTTATTTTGGGGAGCTTATCACACTGATTGAGGCACTTAAAATTGAGAAAGAGTGCTGTGACTTTTTGGATGAGAAACTGGCGCCGTACAATATGCGCGGGCGTAGTAGGGCTAAAATAATGCACACTAAGAAGGGTGATGCAAAGAAACGTTTTGCGGAGGCCATTGCCGATCTAAACAAACTCCACAATATCTCGCCGAATGCCTTAGACATTGTGAAGTCGGCAACTGTGCGTTTTCGCATAATGCGCGACCATATTTTCGCGCATAAGAACGAAGTACGACGACAGTTTCCCGAACAGTTCGAGAACTGCACCCATGGAGTAACTAACGATGACATTAAAAATGTAAGAGTGTATACAGTGTCCATATAACAGACACTACAACTTTTTCCGACACTTCTCAGATTTTTAACAATTCCCACACAGTGGCATGCCTGACACTCCTAACAGTCCTGAAACATCTGACACTTCCGACACTCCCGACACTTCACACACTTTTCAGAGCATTTGTCTCCCGAGAAATCGACATTCTAGATTTTTTTTACAGATTCTTTATGCGGAGTTGAAGGAATTCAGCGCCATGCGAGAGGATATATTCCGCTTACGGTACGATTTGAAGATTAATAAATTCAATAATGAAATCTATGTAAAGGTAAATATAGTCTCTTTTAACTTTCTCTTCCTATTGACGAACGCTAAAACACCGTTTTCTATTGCCCTTGCCCTTTTATACAGAGTATATCTATTGCTAAAGCGATGGCCACGCAACTTGCCAAATTCGACCCGACCAAGATGAATTCATCCAGCGTTTTCATTCAACAACGTAGGAAATACTTATTAGCATATCGCGATCTTGTCGAAGCGGAGCTTGCCGAGATATTCAACGATCTTCGCCAGCTCAAGAAGCAACGCGAAGCCGATGAACTCGAATGGCGTCAATACCTTTACAGTCGCCAAGTTGAGATTGCAACCATCAAAGCACCGCCAACCGAAGTAACACCGCCACTGACGTTGCTGTCAACAGTATCAATCGACAGCGAATCAAGGCAGCCACAGCCGCCACCGGAGGCATACCGTCGTGAGATCTATCCTTTTATCTACAATGGGCAAAAAAAGATTGAGATGCGTGAGGATTCTTCTCGTTGGAGTGACCTTGTTGAGAAGTGGAATAGCGAGGCGTTGTCGGCGCGTAACAAGCGTGCAGCGTGTGAATCAAACAAGTCTACTGCCACAAGCGATGAACAGCGGCTTGTTCAGAAGTTTGCTGTTGTGGACAACAATAATCACTAGCAGCTCAGCCAACTTGCCTGAGCAGTTACTCACAGTACTGCCAAGGACTATTACATCGATGACTGTTGTTGTTTTAAGAAGCGGTAATAAACGTAATTTAATTTGACTTTTTAATTATTAAAAGAGTTGTAGTTGCGTTGGATGATTGGGACTGATAGGGACGTAAGGACTTAGTTATGGGTTGCGTTGACATACATCCATAGTACTAATGTGCTGCCTTGTCTTATGGCTACAGAATCGACTAAAATATACGGTTTCACGACCTTTGTTTTCACTCCCACACTGTACTTGTATAGCAAAGGAAGTTTACGCCCTGCAGTTCATTAGCCAGGACAAATCAGCTGGAAGACAGGCAAACCGGTATTTCGGGATGATATCTTAAAAGAGTCTTGCAAGTTCTTTGAACATGGCTGACTCAAACGTTGGACCTCGGTCAGTGGTTATAGTTTTGGGTGCTACAAGACGCGCTATCCAATGAATCGAGAAGGTCGTAGCCACAGTCTTCGCACTAAACGTCGCTTGGTGGTATTGGTATTGGTTGGTTGGTATCCAGACCAGCGCGTTGTACGATAGATTATAGTCCGACAGTACCGAAAGTTTTGATGCTACAGCATGAGCAGTTCAATGGAATTATATTTTATAATTAAGAGGTGGGAATAATCTGTTATTTGGAATAGTAATTTTTGCAGATGTGAGATGCTAATTGTTGAGCGCTGACACGGAAGGCAGTTTGCCGTATTTGATGCAATATTGCTCTACCATTAGGATGAGAAAGACTATGTACGGATTTTCTGTATCCGTGCATCCTTCATGTCAGCGTTTTAGGTTTCTCTTAGAGTACCCTCATAAGGAATCTAGATTTAAGCACCAGATTCATCCATAAGGAGTAATTATGGGTTAACTGTGAGGGTTATTAGGTTTCAGGGTGGCCATTATAAATTACGTAGCTATAGTAAAATAAGGTCACTTGGGATTTCTAGCCCTGACGTCTCCACCCTAAACGTCAACTCAGTGTTTGAGAAACTAATTGAAAAAGTAAAAATCAAGATACACATAAATTTCAATCAGAAAATTTTTAGTCGTATATATTCTAGGAACAGAAACAAAACTCCTCAAAACTGGGTACAAAGTTAGGAAATTCTAGTGTTAAAGAATACGCGCTTTTTCGCGTTCAATTCGAGATCAATATAATATATTTGCAATAGTTTCGTCGTGAAACTGTATTTTGATACTATATAATTAAGTGGTTAACAAGAATTATCCGTTGCCTTAATAATGGCCGGCGCTAAATAAACTTTAAGAGTGTGAGTAACTGTTTAAGAGCATTGCTATTTTAAACGAAAACTAGGACGAAAAACCACCCATACGATAAGAAAACCTTAGGAGAGCGAGAAAAAATCAAAGAATTAAACCAGGGAATAGCAAAGATAGTACAAATCTCAAACAAAACAAAATGTGCGATAGATATAATAGAGACAGAGCACCCCGAAACTTTCAAAGCGACATCCGTTACCTAGAGTCGCTGAACGCTTCATATTTAGAGGAGCATTTCGCGGCACATTACAATGTCGATGACGTCAATGCGGAGCTGAATGAGATAATATCAAAACGCAATGCTGAAAGCAGGAGCATATCGACTAATGCAACAAATACCACAGAGGCCACTGTCACAGCTGTAGGTGTCAATGTTGCTGCGAGAGCCAATACATCGGCCAGTGGCGATGGAGCTACAAATGGAGCATCTTATCTGATGACGTTAAATCGACAATTTAACTCTGCGACGTCCGGTGTGGGCACGCATGACTCAATGCCTTCGTCAAGCTCAAATCAATCTTCCCTGCAACATTCACTCCCGGAATCGGCATCGCCACAACCAATGTTTTCAAGTGCAGGATATTCGAGAAACCGTCGCATTGGCCCTCTTTCCAAACTCGATAAGTTTCGTTATTTTGGGGAGCTTATCACACTGATTGAGGCACTTAAAATTGAGAAAGAGTGCTGTGACTTTTTGGATGAGAAACTGGCGCCGTACAATATGCGCGGGCGTAGTAGGGCTAAAATAATGCACACTAAGAAGGGTGATGCAAAGAAACGTTTTGCGGAGGCCATTGCCGATCTAAACAAACTCCACAATATCTCGCCGAATGCCTTAGACATTGTGAAGTCGGCAACTGTGCGTTTTCGCATAATGCGCGACCATATTTTCGCGCATAAGAACGAAGTACGACGACAGTTTCCCGAACAGTTCGAGAACTGCACCCATGGAGTAACTAACGATGACATTAAAAATGTAAGAGTGTATACAGTGTCCATATAACAGACACTACAACTTTTTCCGACACTTCTCAGATTTTTAACAATTCCCACACAGTGGCATGCCTGACACTCCTAACAGTCCTGAAACATCTGACACTTCCGACACTCCCGACACTTCACACACTTTTCAGAGCATTTGTCTCCCGAGAAATCGACATTCTAGATTTTTTTTACAGATTCTTTATGCGGAGTTGAAGGAATTCAGCGCCATGCGAGAGGATATATTCCGCTTACGGTACGATTTGAAGATTAATAAATTCAATAATGAAATCTATGTAAAGGTAAATATAGTCTCTTTTAACTTTCTCTTCCTATTGACGAACGCTAAAACACCGTTTTCTATTGCCCTTGCCCTTTTATACAGAGTATATCTATTGCTAAAGCGATGGCCACGCAACTTGCCAAATTCGACCCGACCAAGATGAATTCATCCAGCGTTTTCATTCAACAACGTAGGAAATACTTATTAGCATATCGCGATCTTGTCGAAGCGGAGCTTGCCGAGATATTCAACGATCTTCGCCAGCTCAAGAAGCAACGCGAAGCCGATGAACTCGAATGGCGTCAATACCTTTACAGTCGCCAAGTTGAGATTGCAACCATCAAAGCACCGCCAACCGAAGTAACACCGCCACTGACGTTGCTGTCAACAGTATCAATCGACAGCGAATCAAGGCAGCCACAGCCGCCACCGGAGGCATACCGTCGTGAGATCTATCCTTTTATCTACAATGGGCAAAAAAAGATTGAGATGCGTGAGGATTCTTCTCGTTGGAGTGACCTTGTTGAGAAGTGGAATAGCGAGGCGTTGTCGGCGCGTAACAAGCGTGCAGCGTGTGAATCAAACAAGTCTACTGCCACAAGCGATGAACAGCGGCTTGTTCAGAAGTTTGCTGTTGTGGACAACAATAATCACTAGCAGCTCAGCCAACTTGCCTGAGCAGTTACTCACAGTACTGCCAAGGACTATTACATCGATGACTGTTGTTGTTTTAAGAAGCGGTAATAAACGTAATTTAATTTGACTTTTTAATTATTAAAAGAGTTGTAGTTGCGTTGGATGATTGGGACTGATAGGGACGTAAGGACTTAGTTATGGGTTGCGTTGACATACATCCATAGTACTAATGTGCTGCCTTGTCTTATGGCTACAGAATCGACTAAAATATACGGTTTCACGACCTTTGTTTTCACTCCCACACTGTACTTGTATAGCAAAGGAAGTTTACGCCCTGCAGTTCATTAGCCAGGACAAATCAGCTGGAAGACAGGCAAACCGGTATTTCGGGATGATATCTTAAAAGAGTCTTGCAAGTTCTTTGAACATGGCTGACTCAAACGTTGGACCTCGGTCAGTGGTTATAGTTTTGGGTGCTACAAGACGCGCTATCCAATGAATCGAGAAGGTCGTAGCCACAGTCTTCGCACTAAACGTCGCTTGGTGGTATTGGTATTGGTTGGTTGGTATCCAGACCAGCGCGTTGTACGATAGATTATAGTCCGACAGTACCGAAAGTTTTGATGCTACAGCATGAGCAGTTCAATGGAATTATATTTTATAATTAAGAGGTGGGAATAATCTGTTATTTGGAATAGTAATTTTTGCAGATGTGAGATGCTAATTGTTGAGCGCTGACACGGAAGGCAGTTTGCCGTATTTGATGCAATATTGCTCTACCATTAGGATGAGAAAGACTATGTACGGATTTTCTGTATCCGTGCATCCTTCATGTCAGCGTTTTAGGTTTCTCTTAGAGTACCCTCATAAGGAATCTAGATTTAAGCACCAGATTCATCCATAAGGAGTAATTATGGGTTAACTGTGAGGGTTATTAGGTTTCAGGGTGGCCATTATAAATTACGTAGCTATAGTAAAATAAGGTCACTTGGGATTTCTAGCCCTGACGTCTCCACCCTAAACGTCAACTCAGTGTTTGAGAAACTAATTGAAAAAGTAAAAATCAAGATACACATAAATTTCAATCAGAAAATTTTTAGTCGTATATATTCTAGGAACAGAAACAAAACTCCTCAAAACTGGGTACAAAGTTAGGAAATTCTAGTGTTAAAGAATACGCGCTTTTTCGCGTTCAATTCGAGATCAATATAATATATTTGCAATAGTTTCGTCGTGAAACTGTATTTTGATACTATATAATTAAGTGGTTAACAAGAATTATCCGTTGCCTTAATAATGGCCGGCGCTAAATAAACTTTAAGAGTGTGAGTAACTGTTTAAGAGCATTGCTATTTTAAACGAAAACTAGGACGAAAAACCACCCATACGATAAGAAAACCTTAGGAGAGCGAGAAAAAATCAAAGAATTAAACCAGGGAATAGCAAAGATAGTACAAATCTCAAACAAAACAAAATGTGCGATAGATATAATAGAGACAGAGCACCCCGAAACTTTCAAAGCGACATCCGTTACCTAGAGTCGCTGAACGCTTCATATTTAGAGGAGCATTTCGCGGCACATTACAATGTCGATGACGTCAATGCGGAGCTGAATGAGATAATATCAAAACGCAATGCTGAAAGCAGGAGCATATCGACTAATGCAACAAATACCACAGAGGCCACTGTCACAGCTGTAGGTGTCAATGTTGCTGCGAGAGCCAATACATCGGCCAGTGGCGATGGAGCTACAAATGGAGCATCTTATCTGATGACGTTAAATCGACAATTTAACTCTGCGACGTCCGGTGTGGGCACGCATGACTCAATGCCTTCGTCAAGCTCAAATCAATCTTCCCTGCAACATTCACTCCCGGAATCGGCATCGCCACAACCAATGTTTTCAAGTGCAGGATATTCGAGAAACCGTCGCATTGGCCCTCTTTCCAAACTCGATAAGTTTCGTTATTTTGGGGAGCTTATCACACTGATTGAGGCACTTAAAATTGAGAAAGAGTGCTGTGACTTTTTGGATGAGAAACTGGCGCCGTACAATATGCGCGGGCGTAGTAGGGCTAAAATAATGCACACTAAGAAGGGTGATGCAAAGAAACGTTTTGCGGAGGCCATTGCCGATCTAAACAAACTCCACAATATCTCGCCGAATGCCTTAGACATTGTGAAGTCGGCAACTGTGCGTTTTCGCATAATGCGCGACCATATTTTCGCGCATAAGAACGAAGTACGACGACAGTTTCCCGAACAGTTCGAGAACTGCACCCATGGAGTAACTAACGATGACATTAAAAATGTAAGAGTGTATACAGTGTCCATATAACAGACACTACAACTTTTTCCGACACTTCTCAGATTTTTAACAATTCCCACACAGTGGCATGCCTGACACTCCTAACAGTCCTGAAACATCTGACACTTCCGACACTCCCGACACTTCACACACTTTTCAGAGCATTTGTCTCCCGAGAAATCGACATTCTAGATTTTTTTTACAGATTCTTTATGCGGAGTTGAAGGAATTCAGCGCCATGCGAGAGGATATATTCCGCTTACGGTACGATTTGAAGATTAATAAATTCAATAATGAAATCTATGTAAAGGTAAATATAGTCTCTTTTAACTTTCTCTTCCTATTGACGAACGCTAAAACACCGTTTTCTATTGCCCTTGCCCTTTTATACAGAGTATATCTATTGCTAAAGCGATGGCCACGCAACTTGCCAAATTCGACCCGACCAAGATGAATTCATCCAGCGTTTTCATTCAACAACGTAGGAAATACTTATTAGCATATCGCGATCTTGTCGAAGCGGAGCTTGCCGAGATATTCAACGATCTTCGCCAGCTCAAGAAGCAACGCGAAGCCGATGAACTCGAATGGCGTCAATACCTTTACAGTCGCCAAGTTGAGATTGCAACCATCAAAGCACCGCCAACCGAAGTAACACCGCCACTGACGTTGCTGTCAACAGTATCAATCGACAGCGAATCAAGGCAGCCACAGCCGCCACCGGAGGCATACCGTCGTGAGATCTATCCTTTTATCTACAATGGGCAAAAAAAGATTGAGATGCGTGAGGATTCTTCTCGTTGGAGTGACCTTGTTGAGAAGTGGAATAGCGAGGCGTTGTCGGCGCGTAACAAGCGTGCAGCGTGTGAATCAAACAAGTCTACTGCCACAAGCGATGAACAGCGGCTTGTTCAGAAGTTTGCTGTTGTGGACAACAATAATCACTAGCAGCTCAGCCAACTTGCCTGAGCAGTTACTCACAGTACTGCCAAGGACTATTACATCGATGACTGTTGTTGTTTTAAGAAGCGGTAATAAACGTAATTTAATTTGACTTTTTAATTATTAAAAGAGTTGTAGTTGCGTTGGATGATTGGGACTGATAGGGACGTAAGGACTTAGTTATGGGTTGCGTTGACATACATCCATAGTACTAATGTGCTGCCTTGTCTTATGGCTACAGAATCGACTAAAATATACGGTTTCACGACCTTTGTTTTCACTCCCACACTGTACTTGTATAGCAAAGGAAGTTTACGCCCTGCAGTTCATTAGCCAGGACAAATCAGCTGGAAGACAGGCAAACCGGTATTTCGGGATGATATCTTAAAAGAGTCTTGCAAGTTCTTTGAACATGGCTGACTCAAACGTTGGACCTCGGTCAGTGGTTATAGTTTTGGGTGCTACAAGACGCGCTATCCAATGAATCGAGAAGGTCGTAGCCACAGTCTTCGCACTAAACGTCGCTTGGTGGTATTGGTATTGGTTGGTTGGTATCCAGACCAGCGCGTTGTACGATAGATTATAGTCCGACAGTACCGAAAGTTTTGATGCTACAGCATGAGCAGTTCAATGGAATTATATTTTATAATTAAGAGGTGGGAATAATCTGTTATTTGGAATAGTAATTTTTGCAGATGTGAGATGCTAATTGTTGAGCGCTGACACGGAAGGCAGTTTGCCGTATTTGATGCAATATTGCTCTACCATTAGGATGAGAAAGACTATGTACGGATTTTCTGTATCCGTGCATCCTTCATGTCAGCGTTTTAGGTTTCTCTTAGAGTACCCTCATAAGGAATCTAGATTTAAGCACCAGATTCATCCATAAGGAGTAATTATGGGTTAACTGTGAGGGTTATTAGGTTTCAGGGTGGCCATTATAAATTACGTAGCTATAGTAAAATAAGGTCACTTGGGATTTCTAGCCCTGACGTCTCCACCCTAAACGTCAACTCAGTGTTTGAGAAACTAATTGAAAAAGTAAAAATCAAGATACACATAAATTTCAATCAGAAAATTTTTAGTCGTATATATTCTAGGAACAGAAACAAAACTCCTCAAAACTGGGTACAAAGTTAGGAAATTCTAGTGTTAAAGAATACGCGCTTTTTCGCGTTCAATTCGAGATCAATATAATATATTTGCAATAGTTTCGTCGTGAAACTGTATTTTGATACTATATAATTAAGTGGTTAACAAGAATTATCCGTTGCCTTAATAATGGCCGGCGCTAAATAAACTTTAAGAGTGTGAGTAACTGTTTAAGAGCATTGCTATTTTAAACGAAAACTAGGACGAAAAACCACCCATACGATAAGAAAACCTTAGGAGAGCGAGAAAAAATCAAAGAATTAAACCAGGGAATAGCAAAGATAGTACAAATCTCAAACAAAACAAAATGTGCGATAGATATAATAGAGACAGAGCACCCCGAAACTTTCAAAGCGACATCCGTTACCTAGAGTCGCTGAACGCTTCATATTTAGAGGAGCATTTCGCGGCACATTACAATGTCGATGACGTCAATGCGGAGCTGAATGAGATAATATCAAAACGCAATGCTGAAAGCAGGAGCATATCGACTAATGCAACAAATACCACAGAGGCCACTGTCACAGCTGTAGGTGTCAATGTTGCTGCGAGAGCCAATACATCGGCCAGTGGCGATGGAGCTACAAATGGAGCATCTTATCTGATGACGTTAAATCGACAATTTAACTCTGCGACGTCCGGTGTGGGCACGCATGACTCAATGCCTTCGTCAAGCTCAAATCAATCTTCCCTGCAACATTCACTCCCGGAATCGGCATCGCCACAACCAATGTTTTCAAGTGCAGGATATTCGAGAAACCGTCGCATTGGCCCTCTTTCCAAACTCGATAAGTTTCGTTATTTTGGGGAGCTTATCACACTGATTGAGGCACTTAAAATTGAGAAAGAGTGCTGTGACTTTTTGGATGAGAAACTGGCGCCGTACAATATGCGCGGGCGTAGTAGGGCTAAAATAATGCACACTAAGAAGGGTGATGCAAAGAAACGTTTTGCGGAGGCCATTGCCGATCTAAACAAACTCCACAATATCTCGCCGAATGCCTTAGACATTGTGAAGTCGGCAACTGTGCGTTTTCGCATAATGCGCGACCATATTTTCGCGCATAAGAACGAAGTACGACGACAGTTTCCCGAACAGTTCGAGAACTGCACCCATGGAGTAACTAACGATGACATTAAAAATGTAAGAGTGTATACAGTGTCCATATAACAGACACTACAACTTTTTCCGACACTTCTCAGATTTTTAACAATTCCCACACAGTGGCATGCCTGACACTCCTAACAGTCCTGAAACATCTGACACTTCCGACACTCCCGACACTTCACACACTTTTCAGAGCATTTGTCTCCCGAGAAATCGACATTCTAGATTTTTTTTACAGATTCTTTATGCGGAGTTGAAGGAATTCAGCGCCATGCGAGAGGATATATTCCGCTTACGGTACGATTTGAAGATTAATAAATTCAATAATGAAATCTATGTAAAGGTAAATATAGTCTCTTTTAACTTTCTCTTCCTATTGACGAACGCTAAAACACCGTTTTCTATTGCCCTTGCCCTTTTATACAGAGTATATCTATTGCTAAAGCGATGGCCACGCAACTTGCCAAATTCGACCCGACCAAGATGAATTCATCCAGCGTTTTCATTCAACAACGTAGGAAATACTTATTAGCATATCGCGATCTTGTCGAAGCGGAGCTTGCCGAGATATTCAACGATCTTCGCCAGCTCAAGAAGCAACGCGAAGCCGATGAACTCGAATGGCGTCAATACCTTTACAGTCGCCAAGTTGAGATTGCAACCATCAAAGCACCGCCAACCGAAGTAACACCGCCACTGACGTTGCTGTCAACAGTATCAATCGACAGCGAATCAAGGCAGCCACAGCCGCCACCGGAGGCATACCGTCGTGAGATCTATCCTTTTATCTACAATGGGCAAAAAAAGATTGAGATGCGTGAGGATTCTTCTCGTTGGAGTGACCTTGTTGAGAAGTGGAATAGCGAGGCGTTGTCGGCGCGTAACAAGCGTGCAGCGTGTGAATCAAACAAGTCTACTGACACAAGCGATGAACAGCGGCTTGTTCAGAAGTTTGCTGTTGTGGACAACAATAATCACTAGCAGCTCAGCCAACTTGCCTGAGCAGTTACTCACAGTACTGCCAAGGACTATTACATCGATGACTGTTGTTGTTTTAAGAAGCGGTAATAAACGTAATTTAATTTGACTTTTTAATTATTAAAAGAGTTGTAGTTGCGTTGGATGATTGGGACTGATAGGGACGTAAGGACTTAGTTATGGGTTGCGTTGACATACATCCATAGTACTAATGTGCTGCCTTGTCTTATGGCTACAGAATCGACTAAAATATACGGTTTCACGACCTTTGTTTTCACTCCCACACTGTACTTGTATAGCAAAGGAAGTTTACGCCCTGCAGTTCATTAGCCAGGACAAATCAGCTGGAAGACAGGCAAACCGGTATTTCGGGATGATATCTTAAAAGAGTCTTGCAAGTTCTTTGAACATGGCTGACTCAAACGTTGGACCTCGGTCAGTGGTTATAGTTTTGGGTGCTACAAGACGCGCTATCCAATGAATCGAGAAGGTCGTAGCCACAGTCTTCGCACTAAACGTCGCTTGGTGGTATTGGTATTGGTTGGTTGGTATCCAGACCAGCGCGTTGTACGATAGATTATAGTCCGACAGTACCGAAAGTTTTGATGCTACAGCATGAGCAGTTCAATGGAATTATATTTTATAATTAAGAGGTGGGAATAATCTGTTATTTGGAATAGTAATTTTTGCAGATGTGAGATGCTAATTGTTGAGCGCTGACACGGAAGGCAGTTTGCCGTATTTGATGCAATATTGCTCTACCATTAGGATGAGAAAGACTATGTACGGATTTTCTGTATCCGTGCATCCTTCATGTCAGCGTTTTAGGTTTCTCTTAGAGTACCCTCATAAGGAATCTAGATTTAAGCACCAGATTCATCCATAAGGAGTAATTATGGGTTAACTGTGAGGGTTATTAGGTTTCAGGGTGGCCATTATAAATTACGTAGCTATAGTAAAATAAGGTCACTTGGGATTTCTAGCCCTGACGTCTCCACCCTAAACGTCAACTCAGTGTTTGAGAAACTAATTGAAAAAGTAAAAATCAAGATACACATAAATTTCAATCAGAAAATTTTTAGTCGTATATATTCTAGGAACAGAAACAAAACTCCTCAAAACTGGGTACAAAGTTAGGAAATTCTAGTGTTAAAGAATACGCGCTTTTTCGCGTTCAATTCGAGATCAATATAATATATTTGCAATAGTTTCGTCGTGAAACTGTATTTTGATACTATATAATTAAGTGGTTAACAAGAATTATCCGTTGCCTTAATAATGGCCGGCGCTAAATAAACTTTAAGAGTGTGAGTAACTGTTTAAGAGCATTGCTATTTTAAACGAAAACTAGGACGAAAAACCACCCATACGATAAGAAAACCTTAGGAGAGCGAGAAAAAATCAAAGAATTAAACCAGGGAATAGCAAAGATAGTACAAATCTCAAACAAAACAAAATGTGCGATAGATATAATAGAGACAGAGCACCCCGAAACTTTCAAAGCGACATCCGTTACCTAGAGTCGCTGAACGCTTCATATTTAGAGGAGCATTTCGCGGCACATTACAATGTCGATGACGTCAATGCGGAGCTGAATGAGATAATATCAAAACGCAATGCTGAAAGCAGGAGCATATCGACTAATGCAACAAATACCACAGAGGCCACTGTCACAGCTGTAGGTGTCAATGTTGCTGCGAGAGCCAATACATCGGCCAGTGGCGATGGAGCTACAAATGGAGCATCTTATCTGATGACGTTAAATCGACAATTTAACTCTGCGACGTCCGGTGTGGGCACGCATGACTCAATGCCTTCGTCAAGCTCAAATCAATCTTCCCTGCAACATTCACTCCCGGAATCGGCATCGCCACAACCAATGTTTTCAAGTGCAGGATATTCGAGAAACCGTCGCATTGGCCCTCTTTCCAAACTCGATAAGTTTCGTTATTTTGGGGAGCTTATCACACTGATTGAGGCACTTAAAATTGAGAAAGAGTGCTGTGACTTTTTGGATGAGAAACTGGCGCCGTACAATATGCGCGGGCGTAGTAGGGCTAAAATAATGCACACTAAGAAGGGTGATGCAAAGAAACGTTTTGCGGAGGCCATTGCCGATCTAAACAAACTCCACAATATCTCGCCGAATGCCTTAGACATTGTGAAGTCGGCAACTGTGCGTTTTCGCATAATGCGCGACCATATTTTCGCGCATAAGAACGAAGTACGACGACAGTTTCCCGAACAGTTCGAGAACTGCACCCATGGAGTAACTAACGATGACATTAAAAATGTAAGAGTGTATACAGTGTCCATATAACAGACACTACAACTTTTTCCGACACTTCTCAGATTTTTAACAATTCCCACACAGTGGCATGCCTGACACTCCTAACAGTCCTGAAACATCTGACACTTCCGACACTCCCGACACTTCACACACTTTTCAGAGCATTTGTCTCCCGAGAAATCGACATTCTAGATTTTTTTTACAGATTCTTTATGCGGAGTTGAAGGAATTCAGCGCCATGCGAGAGGATATATTCCGCTTACGGTACGATTTGAAGATTAATAAATTCAATAATGAAATCTATGTAAAGGTAAATATAGTCTCTTTTAACTTTCTCTTCCTATTGACGAACGCTAAAACACCGTTTTCTATTGCCCTTGCCCTTTTATACAGAGTATATCTATTGCTAAAGCGATGGCCACGCAACTTGCCAAATTCGACCCGACCAAGATGAATTCATCCAGCGTTTTCATTCAACAACGTAGGAAATACTTATTAGCATATCGCGATCTTGTCGAAGCGGAGCTTGCCGAGATATTCAACGATCTTCGCCAGCTCAAGAAGCAACGCGAAGCCGATGAACTCGAATGGCGTCAATACCTTTACAGTCGCCAAGTTGAGATTGCAACCATCAAAGCACCGCCAACCGAAGTAACACCGCCACTGACGTTGCTGTCAACAGTATCAATCGACAGCGAATCAAGGCAGCCACAGCCGCCACCGGAGGCATACCGTCGTGAGATCTATCCTTTTATCTACAATGGGCAAAAAAAGATTGAGATGCGTGAGGATTCTTCTCGTTGGAGTGACCTTGTTGAGAAGTGGAATAGCGAGGCGTTGTCGGCGCGTAACAAGCGTGCAGCGTGTGAATCAAACAAGTCTACTGACACAAGCGATGAACAGCGGCTTGTTCAGAAGTTTGCTGTTGTGGACAACAATAATCACTAGCAGCTCAGCCAACTTGCCTGAGCAGTTACTCACAGTACTGCCAAGGACTATTACACTGATGACTGTTGTTGTTGTTTTAAGAAGCGGTAATAAACGTAATTTAATTTGACTTTTTAATTATTAAAAGAGTTGTAGTTGCGTTGGATGCTGCGGCATGCGCTGAGAGATTCACGTTTTGGGTTTTTTATCGATATACGACTATGGTCTAAAGATACCGTTTCCTTATCGGTTTTCAGAGACGTTTAACTTTGAGTAATGTTTACCAACAGGCAACGAGGAAGCCGCCACTAGTTGATATGCTACAAACCATCTCTATAAATTGTGTGTATGTACCAACTTCGATGGTGTTCGGACAAATGTCTATTGACTACTGCCTCTCTCCCGAAAAGTCCCTAGATAGGTTCTTCGAAAAAATAAACTGTTGGACTGATCCATTTTTTCAGACTTATATGAAAGCCACACAATAGAAGAAGGTCGCCTGATCTTTGAGTTAGCTATATGTACTCTGTAAGTTAATCTGATAGCGACACGGACATTTTTCTAATATATGCTTATAAGGATAGCAATTTGGTTGTTAGTCTTGTCTTATATATTAGCCTCGTTTCAGCCATAACTAGTTTTGTTAGCTAGAGGAATGAAGAAGTCACCACTAATCATTTTCTCTGACTTAATAACCGATTAATGATTTGTCTCTGCTGAACGCAGTGCTGCTAATCTTTGTAAGATTTCGTCGTTAGGAAATGCGCGGCATAGAAAGCCGATACATTTACAATTATGGCTTGGGAGTGTGCAACATTATCTGCTGAGTGTGTCACAACAAAATGAATGAGATATGTAAGTAACTGCTGCAATTTTATAAAATAAACAAATTTATTTAATAATAATAATATATATAATATATATTTAGCACATGAATGTAAGTGGAGGAGGACGAGAAAGCCGGTACCCTTGTATATTGTATTGTCAAATAATTTTGGAGCGATTGAGTTCTTCTTTACTTTTTTTATATGGCAAATATAGTTTAATTATAGTAGTATTTTCCAATTTAGCTACTTCACAAATAGCCTCTTTCATTTCTGCGTTAAATATTTTGCCAACAATTAACGTATTCCCCATTCCACTCATCTGTTAAATACATATTAAGAACATAAATACATATAAACAACAATTAAATAAATAAATATCATTACATTTCACTTTCAAACCAACTTATAACAGCACTCAAATTATTTTCTTTAAAATTTGTGTCTTTATTACTTTGTTTACAAACGAAAGACATCTGATTGAAATGTGAGGAATAAGTTATCTTTAACTAATAAAAGGCTCATCTATCTGCAAGTAGTGACACCTGCTTGAAGCTACGCCATACAAATTTGGGGCACTACTGCTGCCTACAACATCAGAAGAGTGCAGGTGTGTCAGAGCAAGGCTCTCAGAAGATTTACAGGCGCCCCTTGGTGCGTCCGCAACACCACGCTACACAGGGATCTTGCCGTGCCAACTGTTATGGAGGTGATTAATTCTCACAGCTGCCGCTATCACTACAGACTTTTATCGCACCCAAATCCGCTGGCGTCCTCCCTCACCCGTATATCAACAAGGCGTAGACTGAAGAGGCTACACACGCATGATCTCCCCATAAGAAGGAATCAGCCTTCTATGTCATTGCCTTTTCGGCGCAATTTTTAATTTAGTCTGAGTCTAATTTTTTTTCACGTCATTATTTTTTTAATCCGACAAATGTGTTATGCAGTTTACTGCGATAAATGTTATAATCTAATTATGAAAAAAAAAATTTACAGTAACCATCTAAAGGCTATTATAGAATGTCCTTGAAAATTTCATCAAAATCGGTACAACGGTTTCGGCATCCATAACGGACAAACAAACAATCGAACATACTTCCAGTTTTAAAAATGTATATAATATAATATATAATTACATTAATAAGCTTGAAAACTTTTATAATTTATGACTACTCACTTACATGCGACTTATAATAAATTCATATATACCTAGAGCTGAAGGCCTGGCAGCCAGTGCTCCGAACTTAAGTAGATTTAAGAATTTACTGTTAATCTAGTTCTTAAATAAATAAATAAATACATGAATAATTATTTAACTTTTTGGATTGTCTAGCCTCTATACGAAATATGGGGACGCACAATTATCAAATGTTTCGGATTACCGTATAGTAAGTATAATAGCTATAAGGTTAAAGTCAATTTCTTTATATGGAAGCCTTTAATTTCTTTCACTTGTAGCAGCTTAAGTTCGAATAATTTGTGATTTTTAAATAACTGTATTATATACTTGTATGTATTGTAGTTGGCGTAAGAGACTTCTTTATTGAAGTCATTGAACCCCGCAGATTTTTATACGATTGCTATATCGTGTGGCTTTCATATTAACATTCACTTATGCATACATATATGTATAAGGTCCGGTTACATTATTACTCTGAACAAATTTTTTTCATGCTATTTATTTATTTTTCTTCTACAGTCAAATATTCCTATAGCGAACTTCTATACAACGAAGTTCTTCCTCTTGCGTATTGATATCAAGTACACAGCTCTTTCGAATACACATCATTTCTGTATAACGAATTTTCCATATAACAAAATGATTAATTGGTGCCGTGAGAATTCGCTATAGGGAAGTTTGACTGTATAAGATGGCAGCTGACTCAGTATGTACAATTCGAGTGTAGTCTATAGCTTCTATATTTTCTTTATTTTACTAACCCTCCTTTATAGTCTCAATTGCCCCAAAGAGGGTACTCAGGAGTAGCAAATTTAGTTTGGGAAACTAAAAGAAGTCACATGATATCAAATCTAGAGAATACGGTACTTCTCAACTTAAATTGGATTCCAGGGGCTTATTTGACGGAAAACAGTCTGAACTTCTGGAGATTAGTGAAGCTTACGAACTATATGCACTTGGCAAAACCTTTGATGCTATTTATTTCAAACCTGTGAGGTAGCAAGCACTTCAATAGATGAGATTTTTTCCTCTCACATAACTTTTCTTTGTTGTTATTGTTCTTGCGATGCTAATTAGATTGTGTCTACATACATATGTAGAATAGTGTTGAAGGTAAACCAGAGCCTGAAATTCACATTAGGAAAATGACTCTGCTTGACTTAAGCCAATTGGGATGAGTCAAAGTAACAATAACAACAATTTAGAGCAACATCAGGCTCAACAATAATAATAACAACAACAACAACGACAGCTGCAATAACAGCAAAACCACTTAGACACGAATCGAAAACCAACAAAAAAATAAATAAAAATAAATTAAATAATATAACAAAAATGGCCAGACAAAGTCAAAGCCTGAATTGGGTTGGCGGCCCAAAATAGTAATAATGATGCACAGGTGGAGGGGGACGTCGTAATGACGACGCCGACGACATCGACTTTAACTGTGACTTCGACTGAGATTTTGACTTTGCTTTTTACTTTAACTTTTTTATTTAGTACATACTTGGTGCAACAACAACAACAACAATAAAAACGGTAAAAGTGATAGAGATTTTGCAGAGCCGATTTTTTTTCGCGACTTGGGATCGGTGTATGGTGGATGGTATGTTATGCTATCATACCAGATGATCAGTCCGGGTTTCGAGTCACCTAGTATTTCCTAGTCGATTTCATAATCAAACGCAGTTATTTCTCCGACATAGGTCACACCAATTCCCTCTCGAAATCGAAATACCTAACGGTAGGTATGCGTGGGACTCAGGGTGTCTTTCGAAAACAATAATTATAATGAAATATACAATTCGAATAGTTCAGTTCCACTTACCTTTTGCTGCGCTCATTAAATCCTTAACCTCTTTGATGATACGCTTGATCTGATGACTAGTGTGATCCAGTTCCTTCTCATGACGATTGAGATTGTCACGAAACTCGGGGCTGTCGACAATGCACTCCTCAAATTCTAGTGGCTCCAGGCCGCGACGAATGTCTTTGCCACCGCCCATTTTCGAATGTTTTTCGAATTGAAATTGAAATTTTCGGGTTTGTTTTGCTGATTTCGATGATTTTGGCTTTTGTTGAAAGGATTGGGTTGATTGGTGTAGTTGATTTTGGTGGTAATTCTTTAAATTCGCCGTGATGTTGTTAGTGTGGCTTTTATGGCTGTTGCCAAAATTTGTGCCGCTGCTACTGCTATTGTTGTTGTTTTTGGTGCTATTACTACGTCGGAAACGATGTTGCACTAATTGAAAACGTTTTCCACCACGAAATTTTTTGGACTTTTTCACGTTGTTCGTTGTTAAAGTTACTGAATTTTTTGATGTTATTGACGTTGGTGTTGTTGCCGTTGTTGTTGCTGGCGTCACGTTGATTTTCTTATTGGAATTTGTTTTTGTATTATTGAAATTATTTATATTAAAACTGTTGTTGTTATTAGTGCTGGTGTTGATGTTGGTATTGTTGATTGTGTTAGTAGTGGTTTCTTTGATACTGTTGTTGTTTTTTATATTTATATGCTTCATAATTATTTCCGAGAAATGTTCATTCGAAATTTTCGATTTTTTTGCCGTTGTACAATTATATTATTGTTGTTTTGAAATGCATTAAAAAATAAGATTTTTTAAAACATATTCATTTATTTTGTTGTTGGTGGTGGTGTGGGTTTGCTAGTTTACTGACTTTCAATGTAACCCGGAAACAAAGCGTGCTTAACACAGAGCGAATATTCAAATTAGAACACATACACTGTAATTAAAAAATTAATGGAAATTATGTGGTAAAAACAAAAAGTTAACATAATCACACACAAAACACAATACAAACAATTTTTTTGCAGTAAATGAAAAAAAAAAGCAGAAAATCATTTTTCATATATTTTTATGGTGTATTTATGTCTCATTTATACATCCATATATACATCTATATACGTATGTAAAAACTTTGGTTCCATATGTTCTATAGCCAAATGGCGGCAAATAGGTCCGTGGATTGACTTGAAATTTCGAAGGGTTGCTCTGAGTACGGAGAAGAAGGTCCAGGAGACTTGACATGAAACATCAATTGAGGCGCGTTGAAAATAAAAAAAAAAGCTAGAAATATCCGAACCGAAACGGAACGTCTGATGAAAAACTTTAATAAAAATGAATGTAATTTAAAGTGATGATCATGTTTGGTGAACTCAAAACCGTGCAATCGTTTAGTATGAAAGGAAACAATTGATAAGAAAAGTCGACCTCCCGAAACTAATTATCGGCGGCCGTTAATTTTTGTAAGGGTTGGGTTTTATCAACTTGCATATTTTTTTTTATTTTTAATTTTTTTGTATAGCGATATAATGCGTCTACGCATGACGCCCAGGAAAAAATAAAACTACGTAGTCGAGAGTAAAGCAAGAGATATGGAGACTGCGTGAAATTAGAAAAAAAAATACATTAACTGCGTCTACATCTATTCGCGAGGATCTGGAAAGAGTATTGTACAGAATACGAATCCAAGAGTAACGTTGGACGTACTTCAAATAGTAATTAATGAAGTCGTAGGTAAATACCGAGTACAACAAATGCAAGTACAATATGCAGAAACAAATAGAAGAGCAACTAACGGTATGGCTCAAGTGAAGACATAAATGCACAAACATCGTTTGATGTTTGCCAGGTCCAGCTAGTATTATATCATTTACTTACTGATTTTTTTAAAATGAAATTTCAAATTTTTTCAATTTTCATTTTATAAAACAAAAATATTTTTTCGTGAACTACAAAAAGGTTTGAAAATATATTAGGAAATTCTACAAAGTACACAAAAAATGCAGAAGAAAAATGTTGCAAAATAGGAAGGGAGGCGGATAAATAAAGGCAGGCTTGATAAGACGAATGCGTTTTTGAGCGTTGAGCTAGAAAAATGCATCCAAGCCAACGCTGGGCGTGCGATAGACTGATGCACTGTGCATTGTGAATAGAGCAGCGCGCCATTGTTTGTATGTTTGTGCCTGTGGCATAAACCGAAAAAAATACACTAATAAATAAATTTAAATATATTATTTAAAGCGTTTTTCACAAATTTTTTTCTATATGTGCATATTGTTTTATTCTAACTTATATTGCTTCCACACACACACACACACATAAAAGTAGCCAAACACATAAAATATGCAAACAAAATACAATACAAATTGAAGAAAATCAAAGAAAAAAATATATATATATTTTTTTTATCAAAATGATAAATGTTTGTTCGTCATCTTCATTGCACATTACTATGACGTTTCTTTAACATGGTGTCTTTTACGCTTTGCGCAGCAGCAACGTTAAAAAAACAATGCGAGTGCGTGTGTGAGAGAGAGAGATATGAGCTGCAATACATTGGAATGCGCAAAAAAAAAAACAGTACACATCAACCCAAACAGTAACAGCCTCACACGAAAAAAAATTATAAGCGTATATGCGTGCGCAGATTCGAGTGCGAGCAAGCAAACGATCATGAGAGCGCGGCGAAATGAGGCAGAAAATAAAATTGACACTGAGACGCGCGAACGCTTGTACGGCGAACTGAATTCGTTGATTGTTTTTTATTCTAATTATTGTTGTTTCGGGATGCTGTAGAAAAGCGAATTACCGGCAAAAAAAGGAAAGACAAACACATATAACATACATGCAGTATTTTATAATTTAAAACGCTTTAATTAGATTAGAAGAAAATAAACAAAGCCAAATAAAAGCAATTGGCAATAAACTGCAGAAGAAACGCACACAGGCACAGCCACAAACACAAAGTTCGCTTTCGCAGAAACTTGTTGATTCCAAACTGGTTGGTTGCTTTGGCGCAAATTCGCCGCAAAGAAGAAAAAACAAAAAAAAACAGTTGAGAGAGCAAATATTTCCGTTGTTTATTTTTCTCCTCCCCTAATCGACAACAAGCGACGAATTAAATTTTACTTTTTGATTGCATTCATCTTAAAGAAATACGCACTTGAAATTCTTTTACTTCTTTCAAAATACCGGTGCACTTCAGACCTCACAGCTTTACGATCTGAATTTATTGATGGCTTTGCTTGGAATATAAAATAAAAAAGTTTTCCAACAAAAATTGCAACAAAAAAAAAATTATGCGAGCGACGCGGTGCATTCACTTCCACTAGAACAGTGTGCAACAAAACATCACGGCACGCGCGCACGCTAGCAAGCTCTCTCACACCCAACCGCAAACACATACGCAAACGCACTCACACGAACCGATGAAATGCACCAAACCATTAAATCGCATACACGGTAAACTCGGCTCAATGCTTCTATTCCAACCGATTTCCACGTACTATTCAGCTGTACCGCTGTAATCAGTGTGGTTGAACAAAAGAATAGAAAAAAACTAAAACGGACATATGTATCATACGCTAAAAAACACCAGAAGTAACTTTCAATTGGAGTTTTGTTTTTCACTCTTCAATTAGCTTATGTCTCAATTACAGGGCATTAAAGCTTAACCTTGTGCAATATTAAAGTTTATTATACAAGCTTAAGTTAATCAGACTTTCCTTTAAACATTAGGCACAAGGATGAGAATTTGCCGAGTTAATTTTTAGTTTTTGAATGTATTATGTAATTATGAGTAATTGTACCACATAAAATAAGGGGTATTAAGTGTCAGGTTCAAAGACCTGATTTTTGAGTTATATTCTGGACTTCATAAAACTTACATTCAAAAAAGGCTTTTTTTAATGTACTTATTTTTTAATTTTGTATTATGTTATGTCTGTGGTTTAAATCATTTAAACTTAACCGAGAACAATGTGTAGGTAAGTAAGCAAACCACTTGTGGTTTACCTTATGTTCACCGATTTAACATTGAAAATTACCGGTGTACAATATTGAGGCGCACATTCATAAGCCGATGACCTTAAGTTGTGAATGATTTTAAAATTATATATACCAAAGCTTAAGAAAGTATTTATTGTTTTTCTATTATAATAAGACTTCTAACTATCCTTAGCCTTGAAATCTAAACGTAGGTGTAAATTTAACCAATTTCCTGATTAAATAACTTTACCAAAAAATGTTTAATTTTTAATTGATTTATTCGTTTTTGACAGACTAACCATATTTAAATAACCAAAAATAAATCTGAATTGCATGGAAAACGGTCACTCCACAAACACTACAAATGAACAATGATTGAAAACAAGCAAACAATAAGCTGATAGTTAAAAGTAAATATTTATTAAATATGAAATTGCGGTGATCGAATTCGAAATAAATCATTGGTATTATTTTTTTATTTTTCCTGTAATCTGCATCTCTCAAACCAAACAGTTGCTGATATCAGCTAATAATTAAGGAAAAAAACTATGAGATGAGAACATATGTGAACACGATGCGTAAAAATGAATCTACATGGAAAAATGCTAGTCGTAAGATATAGACGATATATAAAAGTTGTTTTGTTAAGTATTATACTACGCTGAAACCAAAGACAACTTATATCACTTTAATATTCAACGAAGTTCCCATTAACAGAATAAACCTATTACTCACATCACTCTTATATTGAAAAAATTTAATACCACGAATTTCGATAATGAAGATTCCTTGAAATTCAATATAAAATTTTATATTCATTTGATAAAGCGACTTACTCGTATTTTCAATATGGTGTTATGTTTCATTATTTCTTTTTTCAAACACAAGGATAGGAAGTTAATGGAAACATACCCTCTTATAATATCTGTGTTTCACTCATTCTTAATTACATATTAATATTCCATTAGGTCATGTTTTCTTTAACATAACATTCGTACATATAATGCCACACCATCAATCTTGATCATGATTTTGAAGAGTGTGTGCGTAAAAATACGTATGTATGAGTGATACCGACGATGATCGAGAAAGGTCAAAATGATTTTGATATTGATGCCGGTGTAACGGCTTCGGCTCGCACACGATGCTCGCTTCCCATAGAAATTTTTCATTCTGCTTTGTGTTTCAAGTAGTCAACTTCGCGGTTGACGACAATGTAACTATTTTTACACTGTTGTTATGATGGGGTGCGAATATTCAAAGTGTCTCGCAGTGTCAGTCATGACGTTTACAAATGATCATATTTTTGAGTGACAATGTAGCCCTAGTATAAGACGCATTGATGACCACCGACCGACCGAAAAAAAACAATCCACACTCATCACTAATTAAGCGTTTATATAATTAATTAGTTTGAATTTAGAAAAAAGTACACTTTAGAATATATGCCGTTTAGTTATATTCAATTCCATGATAACAATTAAAGGAACCAAGTTTTTTAAAAATAATTATAAAACCAAACAAATTAAATATTTAGTTTAATCGGCCGATAATACAGTTTTTGATTTGTTTTTTCCATAAGCAACACTCGATTTTTCGATAATTCACATATTTAGACTTTGTGCCGTTATCGTTATGGCAATCGATATCGCTACGCCATTGCACTTGAATACATACCAAAATAGTTATGTTGTTGCTTATCGTTGTTAAGAAGGGAGTTACTCGATGAGCATATTGTATGTGCGGCTCGGATCATAAACGACGGCGGCGGCAGGACAATTTTTTGTTTGTTTATTTCTTTTCTCTTCTCTGCTATAAAAAAGCGTAAAGCACCAACAAATAAACACATTTATTTTTATTTCCGTTGCTGTCACCTCGTTTGTTGCCGCAAAAGAAAAAGTGCCTAAAATACAAAATCAAAGAATAAAACAGAAGAGAAAGAAGATTAAGCAAATACAACTTTGGGATATTTCAATTTTGTAATGTTCTAACACTTTAATGCTAATATCTATACTCAGTACGGACGCGAATGATTCGAACAACGACAATTCGGCAGCAGCTGGTGGCGGTTGGGGCGGTTGTGGTAGTGGCGCTGGTAGTGTCGGCAGTGGAAGTGGCAGTGTTGGAAGCATACCAGTGACAGCGACCTTGTTTTGTCCTGCATGTGTAGTGGCTGGCAGTCACGGTAGCAGTGCGTATAGCATCAGTGGTGCTAGTGGTAGTGGCGGTGCCGCTAATAACAGCAGCAGCAGTAGTTGCTGTAGCAGTGCTGGTGGTGGTTGTGTTCGAGGGATTGCTGTTAGCGGCGGTGGCTACAGCACATCACATACTAAGGAAACAACGGGCTGTGTTGGCATCGGCGGTGGTACTGTTGTTGAAGCAGTAGCAGCCGCTGTGTCGAAAGCCTATAAGCCCGGACGCACAATACGAAAGTGCACGTCTGCGTGTTCCGCTGCAATAGCACCGTATCGCGGTGGCAGCGGCAGCATTGGCGGTAGCAGCAGCGGTAGCATCAAAATGTCATCCAGCACTTATTCCAATTTGAGCTCAATGCGTTGCCGCAGCAGCCGCAGCAGCGGTGGCGGTGTCCAATGTAATATTGGCGCCAACGGACTGTTCTACGACGGCACCTGCAAGGCGGTGTCGCCGGGCAGCTACAGCTGCAACGCATTGAATGTTGATTTTACTACGTACACGGCAACGCATCAATGGACCAAAATGTTGGAGTGTGCCGAGTTTGTGGGCGCTAAGTAAGTGGAAATATGTATATTAACAACCTCTACCCCTATCTACGGTTGCTACGGCAATCGATGTTCCCCACAAAAAATAATAAACAAAATAAATAAATAATAAAACAATTTAAAAAGTCTCTGTCAGCTCATATGTGTTGTCTAAAGTATGTGGACTCCCCATAGGAGACAGTGTATTTTCTCATCTGTCCATTCCATCTGGCGCTGCAGAGGTGCCATACTTCCTTAGGCTCGATAATGAGCATTTCTCTTGCAGTTTCTTCTGTTAATGCTCAACTTCAATTAAGCTCCATAACTATCTATCTATCTATCTATCTATAATCGATCTTCTTAAACTTATGCACTCATCCACCCTTTGCATTCACAGACGCAGCAAGCACACAGTTGTAGCCTACAAGGACGCAATGTTCGTCTTCGGCGGTGACAATGGCAAGAATATGTTGAACGATTTGATACGTTTCGGTGTGAAGGATAAGTCTTGGGGTCGTGCTTGTGCCACTGGCACACCACCTGCACCGCGTTATCATCATTCGGCAGTCGTCTCCGGCAGTTCGATGTTCATTTTCGGTGGCTACACTGGCGACATACACTCAAACTCGAATTTAACGAATAAGAACGATCTGTTCGAGTATAAGTTCCAGAGCGCCATGTGGGTCGAATGGAAGTTTTCAGGACGGTAAGCAAACAGATCATATGGCAATAGGGTCTTTGCCCTAGTATTGCCAAACAATACAATTTAACTCTGGCGCGACTTCGCACTAGTTTTCCCCAACAATAACAACAACCACCTAATACCAAGTTAATAATGTACTCTATACCCGTTGGCACGCCCCTTTTGTAGTATGCCTGTAGCTCGTTCAGCACATGGAGCTGCTGTCTACGACAACAAAATGTGGATCTACGCTGGCTACGATGGCAATGCACGACTGAACGATATGTGGACATTGAATCTGACCGGCGAGAATCATCAGTGGGAGGTGGTGGAACAGAAGGGCGATCGACCACCGACCTGTTGCAATTTCCCAGTGGCTGTGGCACGTGATTGTATGTACGTCTTCTCGGGACAGAGCGGTTTGCAGATAACGAATTCACTCTTTGAATTTCATTTTATGACTAAAACGTGAGTCAACCCGTTAAGCCGTCAACCGTCGTATGCCCTAAGCTCGCTTACAACTCTCTTTTTCTTTTCCCTTTCCACACGCAGTTGGCGTCGCATCTCGAATGAGCACGTGTTGCGCGGCGCATCTTCGACGCCGCCATCTCGCCGCTATGGTCACACGATGGTACATCACGATCGTTTCCTGTACGTCTTTGGCGGTTCAGCGGACTCGTCATTGCCAAATGATTTGCACTGCTACGATTTGGACTCGCAAGTCTGGTCGGTCATACCGCCAGAGCCGAATTCGGATGTGCCCTCGGGTCGTGTCTTTCACGCTTCGGCTGTGATTGCCGATGCGATGTACATATTCGGTGGCACTGTCGACAACAGCGTACGCCGCGGCGATACCTATCGTTTTCAGTTCTCGAGCTATCCGAAGTGCACGCTACGCGATGACTTTGGCAAATTCTTCCAGGAAAAGCAATTCTGCGATATACAATTTGTTGTTGGCGCCGAGGAGATGAAGATATTGGCGCACATTGCCTTCGTGGCGGCACGTTCGAAGTATCTGCGCAACAAAATACTTGCCGCACGCGATGCACGACACCAGCAAATGGAGAAGGTGTACGGCGTGGGCGCTGTCGATGTGCAGGCGCTGAACTCTGGCGCCGTCTGCGTTGGCATAGGCGGCGATCGTGCGCCCATGCTGGAGGTGAAACTGGCGCATGCATCGCCCGAGGCATTTGAGATCATCTTGAATTACATCTACACTGATCGCATCGATCTGAAGGAGTCATACAACAAGAACATTATCATACTCATTACGGATATCTATCAGTTGGCGGGCTTGTTTACTATGCCGCGACTCGCACACGGTTGCATACAGTATCTCGATTTCAAGATCAACAAACAGAATGTGCTCGAAGCACTCTACAATGCCGATAACAATAAGTGAGCACTGGTGTGATCTACAATATTAACATATAAGCTACAATGTCAAAGCTTTGCATGCTTTTTAATATATATAAAAAATGGTTATAATAATATTTTGTCGCTTGATTTCAGCATAAAAATCATCAAGGACCATTGCATGCAGTTCATCATAAAGGATGAGAACTTCGAAGATGTGGTTATGTCGAGCGATTTCTGTGATCTGGAGAAACCTTTGCTGGTCGAGATTATACGCAAACGCCTGAGCCCCAGCAAACTGGTAATGGATGTTAGCTACGAATCGAATGTTGGCACCACATTGGAGAGCGACATGGCCATATTCTTGGAGACGACTGGCAAAGATTTTTGTGATATTAGTCTCGTACTGGAAGATCATGTGCTATTAGCACACAAATCGGTATTGTCAGCACGTTGCACCTACTTCCAGGGTATGTTTCGCTCGTTTATGCCGCCGGATAATACAGTCAATGTGAGTATTTTGTTTAAGACTTTTAACATTCTAATCTCATAGACCTAGACCTTATGGAACGTTTTTCATTTCTTGAGACTCCTTAGAGGTGATGAAAATTTCCTTGAATGTACACTGTGTAAAATAAGTTCCCGGAATTTCGCACTTTTAAATCCCACCCGACACAGTGCATGTTTTGGTACGAGTATATATCTTTGTGTGTAAGTTGTGTGGAAAAACAATTCGTGGATCCCGCACAACGATCTTTTTTTGGCTAAGAATTCAACAAATATAATCGAACGAGCACCGTATTCACCAAATAGCAGATCCCCTGTGACTTTCTTATTTCCGCCATAAAGGGAAATTCGCTGAAGCAGCTGGAGGCGCTGACTTCTTCAGCGTTTAAAAAATGTTTTGGAGACTGCGAGAAGCGCATTGCTTCTAATGAAGCTAAGCTTACTTTGACAAAACAACATAAATTTGACAACAAAGTCCGGGTACTTACTTTACATAATTTAATTGAGCTCTACTCGAGACTAAATCGAGACTATGCAAAAGGTTTACATAATTTCGTTCCAAATTCGAGTGTCTTATTTTATAAGATACACTTTGGGCAACATGCTGCAAATGGATTGGTTTATTTTTTCTTAATAAAATATTTTATTGTTTTATAGATACAAATTGGCGAGATTTCACCATCGCTAGAGGCCTTCAATTCATTGCTACGCTATATTTACTACGGCGAAACGAAAATGTCACCACAGGATGCGCTCTACCTATTCCAAGCGCCCTGTTTCTATGGGCTATCGAACAATCGTTTGCATGCCTTCTGCAAATATTCGCTCGAGCACAATATCACCTATGAGAATGTGCTGCAGACACTCGAAGCATCCGATATAACAAAGATCTACGACATTAAGGATTATGCGCTCAAACTGATCGTTAAGGATTTCGTGCGCGTTGCATCGTTACCCAAAATCGGTGGCTTGTCACGCGAATTGCTGCTCGAGATAATACGCGCGCTAGCGGATTCACAAGGCGAGTTTCTCACACGCATCAACATCAACACGGACATATGAAAATTAGTGCTGCTACATCCGGCCTTGCAGTTATTGCTCGCTTGTTTGCAAGTCGGTTGTGGGTGTAGCACAGATTGAATGAGTTGCAGCGAATGGAGAGCGTAGAGTGGATGAATTGGATTGATTATTAGAGAGATGCAGGATGTGTAATGAGTGAAGCCACAACGTTTGTTACGCTATTACTTGTTGTTATGTCATACTGTAGTGCGCTACATTTTAAGGCATACGTGATTTGTGGCATGCATTTGGCGCTTGATTTGATTTTCTCTGTCGTGTGTTGACGTCTGTTTACGACAGGCAGGCAACCTGTGTTAGAAGCATAACTAATCCGCAGTTGCGTGTAGAGTCGTCAACAAAGAAAGGATACAAAAAAATCCAGTAAGTAACAAGCGAGAAAAGAGAAATGAAAACAACAACAACAAGACAAACCACACACAAAAACAGAGCAAGGAAAACAGCAAACACATTTTTTTTTGAAGCACCCAATAACACCTATGCACATATGTATATGTGATTAAACTTATTATATATTATATTTATATATATATATATATTATATTTATATATATATATATATTATATTTATATATATATATTATATTTTATATTTATAAACATATAAACATTTTTAACTATTATAAGCACACCCACTAACACACGCATATGGTTTTATTTAAATAATTTTTTTTATATGTTTAGATTTTTTTTTTGTCGGGCCTAAGCCTAAGCGTATGGCGGCTTTGCGATTGCATTCGCCTCTGCCGCATACGTTGGCCAAATACTTTGTAACTTTTTTTAAAAATATTTTTTTATAAATATTATTACACACACACATTATTACACACACGCGCTGACAATTCACACTCAAATACTTATATATAGATACACATACGCATATACGCTTTAGTCAAAGACCGCTTGGCCATGCGTACGCTCCGCATTTCGTAGCCTTAAACAGAAATAGGGGAATACTCGTGGAATTGTTTATAAATTTGTATTGTACAGGTGTAATACCAATTTGCAAAGATTGTAACTATAAAGTACGAGTAGCATTACGCTTTGCCAGCACGGCTAGCAGGCTAGCTCAGGCTGGCATCTCCCAGGCATTTACAATCAATCGCGCTTGGCAAACAGCATCTTCGCTATTTTTTTATATATTATTAGTATTAACTAACCACGTATAGAATATTCGAATCTCGTTCATTGTTATTCAAATGATTTTACTTATTTATCCCTTTCTTTCTTTCTTTCCTCTACAAACCCAAAAACCTTTTAAAAATGCTCAGCAGTAAATAACACAAAATTTTTAAGCGGAAATTCAATTTTGTAGTCATTTTTTCTAAGTAAGCAATACCTGTAACCAACCGCGAAATTTATTTAAAACTTATAGAATTATGACGCATTATAAACAACAAAGGCAAGTGGGCTCACACATCAGCCAAGCCCATCACAGCCCAGCCGAGTACAGCTCGTTTGGCAGCAAAACCAATTGCCCACACACGGCATGAAACTCGTGCCACTTCTGAGCATTTCTTATTACTTTTTGCTATTTCTTCCGCTTTATCTTCTTTATCTATGTATTCTTCACGCAATGAATAGTATTTAGAATTTCTATTATTTTTTTTGTCAGTGAGTTTGAATCGAGCCCGAAAGCTGTTGAGCCCGAATGTCTGTACAATATTTATTCTTGGCACAATTTGTTTTCTTTGTGTTGTATATCATACCTATGTTGAGTTGCAGTATATAAAGAGTGCGTTCCTGAAACATACGTTCATGTGCTCAAATGCAGGAATATTGTTAGAAAGTTTTTATGGTGTCAGTGTTGAGCTACTGTATGTAGTACCGCCACTTATTAAACACACAATAAATCAATATTTTAATAGCATTTGCTTGTTTCAGAAATTGCGTGCAGAGTCCTCGTATTAAGGCCAAACTCCATATCATGCGTTTCAGACCTTATGCGAGAATGAATGCAGTTGTCCCTTTACAACTTCGGTGTAGCCGAAGCTAACTTTTTTGCCTTTTCGTTTATTGTAGTTAGAAATATAATAGAATGCATGATATTATCGTATTAACGTCGGCTATTTCAAAAGTAACGTTGTGTGAATTTCTTATTTTTGCGCTAGGATTTTCTTTTCACAATTTAAGCTTTGATACTTTAATTTAAGTCTTGATACCTTAGTATCGACTCATCGACAAATAAAATTGACACTAGAGTACTTCGGCGGCTGTGCCTCTACTTCCAATCTACTCCTAGACATTGTGTTGCACGGATATAGCAAATGCATAATGGTCTCCAACTTCTTTTATATTTTGTGTCTTAAGATGGCCATACACGACGAACATGCGCGTGTGCTTCGCTCGTGTATGCCGTGAAACACGTTGTGTATGGCGCTGTTGGCGTGCCGATGTTTGTGTAAAATTTCAAATTTTGTTGATATACCGCGCGAATCACACGCGCATTGAACAGCTCGTTGTGTATGGCGGCCAGCTTTACAGCGCTCCTGTCCGCTGTTTGTATTGACTGCCTTAGATAGGGTTTGCTTCGTTGAGTTGTTTAGGAATATATTGTTATGTTGCAGACCTTATTATCAAAGTCTTAAGATTACGCAATACCTAGACGTCATGGCAAAATATTAAATGTAGTGAATAATTAAAATTCAAAAAATTCAAATCGGTAGACGTGAAGTGCCTCAGGAATCAAGCAATATTTGTATTGGTTATTAGAAAGAGGAGTGCCTTGTCAATAAATCAGTAGGGTATGTTACAAAAATCTTGATTAATGCAAATCTATTTAAACTACATCTTACTATATCATACTATAGCGCACGGGTTTGTCTAGACCTTTCTGCTACGGATTATACGACATATTGATAAGTGTAGAGGCAACTTTCCAGCCAACAGCTTAACTATTTTGCAGACATAAGAATAACTTGTTAATAGATGCACGTCCATCGTGCAATTTGCTTAATGCTAATGAAAGCTGAAGTTAAAAGTGGTTATTACTTAGAGCCACATATAGTGTTGTTTGTTTAAATATAAGTTATAGACTTTGACAATTGGTAAATGTCTGTATTATTAAGCCTTTTCGACAAATGTAAATCCGCCTCACTTTAGATTAGTTATATAGATAGAAGTAGGTGGACCATAGCGGTGGACGCCGTATAGTATTCGGGTATACGCCATAAAAATAAGAAGCTTGGAACCATTGCGTATATGTGTAAAATTCATTGCAAACAGGAGTGAGAATATCGAAGAAATGCACCTTTAGCTTAGCTGGAACTGTGCTCGAAACATACTGTAAATAATATTTTGCCAACCTCTTCATTTTTTTTTTACCACTTTCATCGTTCTTCAGCTACGAGTACTATACACATGCAATATATCTTCTGTAGGCGGATTTAATTATCTCGGAATTATTGTTGGCGACTTTGTTAACTAATATTAAGTCTATTAAACAGTAAATTTGGCAGAATTTTTCTCACGTTACCACTTGTTTGAGCCCGTATATACAAACTAACCAATAGATTAAGCTATAATTTTACAGTTACTTTTCAGACATATTCACTAAAATTAGAACAAAAAAACCGCGCAAAACGGACTAAGGCAACACGCGTTATTAATAAATTAACCTTTACTGTGGAACATGCGGTATGACGAAAATAACGCGGCTTACATTCAATGATTCATAGCATACTTGTAGGCTGAACGTCAACTTAATTAAGGTTGAAGCTTAATTTTTTTGGGATTTGGTAAAAATAGGGGGGGGGGGGGGGAAGAAATGAATGTTGCTTTTGATACAGCCCTCGTGCACCTTGAACAACTCAGATTAAAAGCCTTATAAATTTACTTTATATGAGTTCCCATACCAAATGAACTCGAGTGTCCTTAGCTGAATTTCAACTTGAGACGTGGTGATGATAATGGAAGCATTCTTATCTTATGAACTCGGTAACTCGAGTACCTTTATTCAGTAAATATATAGTTTTGTAAGAATATATATACCAACTTTGTTGAACCACATTGAAAATGAATAAGCTTATAAACGCTAATTTAACCAAGTATGTTGAAAATATACATATTTATACTGACTTTTATTTTACAATATATAATAAAAGCCAGTGATGGAGAGCAGGAGCGAGATATAGATATTTTATTTGGTACTAATAAAAGAGAGCTTTTTTTTTGTTTGGGGCAGAGCAGGTGATTGACCTTGCTAGCCAGGTTGAGAGAGCTACCAGCTCGAATGAGCCATCGAAGGATTTGCAGCTTACTTTTGCATGTGTAACAGCATGTGTAAAGCAACAGTGCTGCGATTTCGCGGAATTGATACCTATGTTCCATCGTCGGGACCAAGATTCGAATTTGTCAAGAGTTCTTTGGGTTGGAGTTGGCATGTCACTAGTAAACAGCGTGTACAGGACGGGACCTAAGACACTGCCCTGTGGAACACCAGCTCTAATGTTACGGATAGAAGATCTCTTGTCCTTGACATCGACCATAAAAGTACGACTAAGTAGATATGATCTAATGAGGAAGAAATATTGCGCGGGGAGAAGAGATTTAATGTTCCATAGTAGATCATCGTGCCACACACGGTCCAAAGGCTTGCTGCACATCAAGGAACACGGCCGAACAGTACATTTTCCTTTCAAAAGCCTACAGCATAGCATTAACAATGCGATGAACCTGTTTCATGGCACCATGCCCGTGTCTAAACCCAAACTGGTGATTTGGGATAGCATAGCTGCCACCCAAGACAACCATTGCGAAGGAGGTTGCTAAAAATTCGCTCTTGGCCTCCTTGAGAACTTTCTTTAATTCTTTGTTCCAATTTCTACTGAAAAAGATAAGCATTCGCATTTCTCGGCAGCAATCTAGGCTTAGACATATATCAGTTGACATCGACTCCAAGGTCCAAGGTCTATGATCAAAGGAAGATGGTCCAAGCTGAGATCAGGGACGCTCCTAATAGAGAGTCGCTCTGATGGAATCCCTCCGAATACTGCAAAGTCGATCGGGCTAGGAAAATTGTATGGATAGTGTGTAGGAGCACCAGTATCAAGAACCCGAACATTAGAGCTCGTTATATAATCAAATAACAAGGGGGGTTCTGGTTCTTTGCTAGACTATGAAAATTGTGCACTACCCCCATACCTCCATACCTTGGTGAAAAATAGGCTGTTTATTCTCAGAATACCATATATTCTTTATTATTAATTAGGATATATGCCGAAAAACTGAGGCAGGAGGCCTAACAATATATAATTTCTATACCGTAAAAAGGAAGGCGCAATTCTTGCCGTATGAGAAATCCCTTCAACAACTGGAACAAGCACTCAAGGAGATCCCAGAGTATCAAATGGAACGCTCAAACGAACGTAGTTATATGCTAGTAACACAAGGCTTTAATGGAAGCAGACGTCAAGAATTTCATAAAACAAGTTACCGTGGTAAAGGTCCTACTGAAAAATGGTTTAGAACAACCTAAATTAATAAAATATGATGAGTGGTATATTTTGAGACCTCTTAAGAAAATATTCTTGGGTATTTTCTTCCCTTTGCCGAGTATCGAAGAAGCGAGAACTTTGTACTTTTTGAAGGTAGCCCACAAATGTCCGATAGAAGGCGGTGCAAGCAACTGAAAGTGCGGTAGATACTTAGACGCCTTAGGAGGCTTAGACGCTTAAATAAAATGGCAAAAAAAGGGAACTACTGCGTAAAGTAAGCAGTTCTGAATGGAAGGAAAAGATGGTTTATACGAACCAAAATTAACAAATCATTGGGTATGTTCTTCGGTTGAATGACATTGTTTTCTCAAAAGCTTTATATTTTTGAAAGCTAATTCAATAAAACCCCAGCCCTAGATGGAACGACGAGGCATAAAGTGAGCAATTTTTACATTTTTTTAACTAATGTAAGTCAGTGGCGGTATAGGAGTAGTAGTTGCCTTTTTCAATTAGCCAACAATAACCACCGAAGTGCTGGCGATATATGCTAACAAAGGAGGTGGAGTGCAACTACTTGCTTGACACTACTTCCACTATTTGGTTACGCTCAGTCAACGATGACGACATCATCCACATGCTCATCAACAGCATCAGCTTAATTTTGGCAAATGAAATATCGCCTGGATCTGTATAAGCCTATTATAAACTATGCCCAAATGGATTTCAGATGTGTGCTTACAGCTTTGCTGCCATCATTTTCGACTTCCGCGTCATCGCTGTGCTCGCCAACGCTGAGTCGTCTTTCAATTTGTGCACCGCTCACGTGTCGCACACAAGTTAGAAATCTCAACGCTTTTAAAACCGGCACGTTGTGTGCCGTGTGGAATCTCATGGGTCTCATGTGTGTAGCGAACGATGGGTGAGTAAGTGAGTGGGTGGGTGAGTGGGTGAGTGGGTGGTTGAGTGGGTGAGTGGGTGGTTGAGAGTGCTTGGGTTAGCTGTGTTCGCTTGTCCTAGCATATGGAAATTTGAAATTCTGCTTAGCGAAGTAAAGTTAAATCGTGCTGTGATGGGTTGTCGTGGTGTGGTCGAGTTGGAGAAGGTTTTGTCTCTAAATGGAGCAAATCATGTGCTTTATGGACCATATGATTGTCGTACTGTGCTGCATAAGAAAGTGAAGTAACAACAACACTTGAACGGAGGCAGCGTATAGAATGTTATGAGTGCATGTTATGAGTGTACAAATGTGTCAGTAGCTGGTAGGAGTGCGACGTATTCATTTTATGTGTGCTAGTCTAAGTTTATCATCATAAGACTGGTAATCAAATATATTCGGTCATAATAAAAACTTTGCCTACTTCAATTTTGGTCTTATCTCTCTCTCAGGTTTAGGCATGCAAGGCCTCGATTTATATTCAAATAAACCAATTTTTTTGGTTTAGTTTTTTTATCGGCTGCGCTGTTGGGCTGGTCTCTATAAAAAAGCGGGCAAAGGCGTTTGGGAAAAGACTCTGCGGCATCATGAAAACAAGCGGTTTACGGAGCCTTTTCTCCTCTACAGCGTATGATCGCGGTAGGAGTGCGTATAATTTGAATACACAAGGCGGCTTCATAGAAAAGGGGCCTAAGGTACTTTAGAAATATGCTTCTTGAGCATACACGATTTATACTAAGGCTCTTCAACCCCACAGCATAGCCACACGGAATTTGGACTTAAGCAGCAAGTGGACTTGTTTAAGCAGACAAGTTATCTAACTCGTAAGAGACGTTGTTACGGTACAATCTTTCGAAAAATGCGTTTCATGACGAAGTTAATTTGTTGATAACACGTCCTCTTGTAAAGTTCCTCTACTTCTCAGGATGAACGTTGTGAAAGCTTATGGGTGTATATGCAATACGAGTATAAACGGCCTGAATAATCAAGTCGCTGTAAACAGTGAAATTGAGAAGTGAGTTTATGTAGGGCTTCAGTTAAAGTTATGAAAACATTACGATATTATTAACGATTTCCAATTTATGTCACATACATCCATATATTCTTGGTATTTCGGCTGTCTTTTAATGGAAAAAACCCATCCACCTTCTACAACGCATCTTCAAACTAAGTTACGTATAGGCCGATCGTACATGAAACTATAATATTTATTTTTCTAGCACTAGTACACGCAAAACCTAAAAACCTATATATAAAACCTATATACGGGCCAGGTTCTTGAGAATATAGCTGAATGTATTGCATTTCCTTATGGTCCTGACATTTTTTGAAACTTAAATTTCAGCTTAAAGGACTATTAAAGCACTATTAATTTATTCAGACAGTTCATTTGCTCAGATCAGCTAATTGAGGTGGTGTTATAATATGTTACCGTGACTTCGCTCACCTTGTATGGACCAAAATTGAAAATAATACCACGGGATCCTTTTATCGGAATAAAAGTAAGTCCTACCCAGGTTGTTTTTTACATTTATAATAATTATATATTTTTTATTTTTTTTTATTTTATTTTATAATTAGATTATAACATTTATCGCAGTAAACTGCATAACACATTGGTCGGTTTAAAACAAATAATAACGTGAAAAAAAAAATTAGACTTAGACTAAATTAAAAATTATGCTAATTGCGCCGAAAAGGCAATGACATAGAAGGCTGATTCCTTCTTAGGGGGAGATCATGCGGGTGAAGCCTCTTCAGTCTACGCCTTGTTGAGATACGGTTGAGGTAGGACGCCAGCGGATTTGGGTGCGATAAAAGTCTGTAGTGATAGCGGCAGCTGTGAGAATTAATCACCTCCATAACAGTTGGCACGGCAAGATCCCTGTGTAGCGTGGTGTTGCGGACGCACCAAGGGGCGCCTGTAAATCTTCTGAGAGCCTTGCTCTGACACACCTGCACTCTTCTGATGTTGTAGGCAGCAGTAGTGCCCCAAATTTGTATGGCGTAGCGTCAAGCAGGTGTCACTACTTGCAGATAGATGAGCCTTTTATTAGTTAAAGATAACTTATTCCTCACATTTCAATCAGATGTTTTCCGTTTATAAAGAAAGTAATAAGGACACAAAGAAAGAAAATAATTTGAGTGCTGTTATAAGTTGGTTTGAAAGTGAAATGTAATGATATTTATTTATTAAATTGTTGTTTATATGTATTTATGTTCTTAATATGTATTTAACAGATGAGTGGAATGGAGAATACGTTAATTGTTGGCAAAATATTTAACGCAGAAATGAAAGAGGCTATTTGTGAAGTAGCTAAATTGGAAAATACTACTATAATTAAACTATATTTGCCATATAAAAAAAGTAAAGAAGAACTCAATCGCTCCAAAATTATTTGACAATACAATATACAAGGGTACCGGCTTTCTCGTCCTCCTCCACTTACATTCATGTGCTAAATATATATTATATATATTATTATTATTAAATAAATTTGTTTATTTTATAAAATTGCAGCAGTTACTTACATATCTCGTTCATTTTGTTGTGACACACTCAGCAGATAATGTTGCACACTCCCAAGCCATAATTGTAAATGTATCGGCTTTCTATGCCGCGCATTTCCTAACGACGAAATCTTACAAAGATTAGCAGCACTGCGTTCAGCAGAGACAAATCATTAATCGTTTATTAAGTCAGAGAAAATGATTAGTGGTGACTTCTTCATTCCTCTAGCTAACAAAACTAGTTATGGCTGAAACGAGTCTAATATATAAGACAAGACTAACAATCAAATTGCTATCCTTATAAGCATATATTAGAAAAATGTCCGTGTCGCTATCAGATTAACTTACAGAGTACATATAGCTAACTCAAAGATCAGGCGACCTTCTTCCATTGTGTGGCTTTCATATAAGTCTGAAAAAATGGATCAGTCCAACAGTTTATTTTTTCGAAGAACCTATCTAGGGACTTTTCGGGGGAGAGGCAGTAGTCAATAGACATTTGTCCGAACACCATCGAAGTTGGTACATACACACAATTTATAGAGATGGTTTATAGCATATCAACTAGTGGCGGCTTCCTCGTTGCCTGTTGGTAAACATTACTCAAAGTTAAACGTCTCTGAAAACCGATAAGGAAACGGTATCTTTAGACCATAGTCGTATATCGATAAAAAACCCAAAACGTGAATCTCTCAGCGCATGCCGCAGCATCCAACCCAACTACAACTCTTTTAATAATTAGTCAAATTAAATTACGTTTATTACCGCTTCTTAAAACAACAACAACAGTCATCAGTTTAATAGTCCTTGGCAGTACTGTGAGTAACTGCTCAGGCAAGTTGGCTGAGCTGCTAGTGATTATTGTTGTCCACAACAGCAAACTTCTGAACAAGCCGCTGTTCATCGCTTGTGGCAGTAGACTTGTTTGATTCACACGCTGCACGCTTGTTACGCGCCGACAACGCCTCGCTATTCCACTTCTCAACAAGGTCACTCCAACGAGAAGAATCCTCACGCATCTCAATCTTTTTTTGCCCATTGTAGATAAAAGGATAGATCTCACGACGGTATGCCTCCGGTGGCGGCTGTGGCTGCCTTGATTCGCTGTCGATTGATACTGTTGACAGCAACGTCAGTGGCGGTGTTACTTCGGTTGGCGGTTCTTTGATGGTTGCACTCTCAACTTGGCGACTATAAAGGTATTGACGCCATTCGAGTTCATCGGCTTCGCGTTGCTTCTTGAGCTGGCGAAGATCGTTGAATATCTCGGCAAGCTCCGCTTCGACAAGATCGCGATATGCTAATAAGTATTTCCTACGTTGTTGAATGAAAACGCTGGATGA
Source organism: Cacoxenus indagator (assembly GCA_035041755.1). Taxonomy (NCBI): domain Eukaryota; kingdom Metazoa; phylum Arthropoda; class Insecta; order Diptera; family Drosophilidae; genus Cacoxenus; species Cacoxenus indagator. Next base: position 792,468 of record JAWNKX010000244.1, on the reverse strand, counting down.
ATTCATCTTGGTCGGGTCGAATTTGGCAAGTTGCGTGGCCATCGCTTTAGCAATAGATATACTCTGTATAAAAGGGCAAGGGCAATAGAAAACGGTGTTTTAGCGTTCGTCAATAGGAAGAGAAAGTTAAAAGAGACTATATTTACCTTTACATAGATTTCATTATTGAATTTATTAATCTTCAAATCGTACCGTAAGCGGAATATATCCTGTCGCATGGCGCTGAATTCCTTCAACTCCGCATAAAGAATCTGTAAAAAAAATCTAGAATGTCGATTTCTCGGGAGACAAATGCTCTGAAAAGTGTGTGAAGTCTCGGGAGTGTCGGAAGTGTCAGATGTTTCAGGACTGTTAGGAGTGTCAGGCATGCCACTGTGTGGGAATTGTTAAAAATCTGAGAAGTGTCGGAAAAAGTTGTAGTGTCTGTTATATGGACACTGTATACACTCTTACATTTTTAATGTCATCGTTAGTTACTCCATGGGTGCAGTTCTCGAACTGTTCGGGAAACTGTCGTCGTACTTCGTTCTTATGCGCGAAAATATGGTCGCGCATTATGCGAAAACGCACAGTTGCCGACTTCACAATGTCTAAGGCATTCGGCGAGATATTGTGGAGTTTGTTTAGATCGGCAATGGCCTCCGCAAAACGTTTCTTTGCATCACCCTTCTTAGTGTGCATTATTTTAGCCCTACTACGCCCGCGCATATTGTACGGCGCCAGTTTCTCATCCAAAAAGTCACAGCACTCTTTCTCAATTTTAAGTGCCTCAATCAGTGTGATAAGCTCCCCAAAATAACGAAACTTATCGAGTTTGGAAAGAGGGCCAATGCGACGGTTTCTCGAATATCCTGCACTTGAAAACATTGGTTGTGGCGATGCCGATTCCGGGAGTGAATGTTGCAGGGAAGATTGATTTGAGCTTGACGAAGGCATTGAGTCATGCGTGCCCACACCGGACGTCGCAGAGTTAAATTGTCGATTTAACGTCATCAGATAAGATGCTCCATTTGTAGCTCCATCCTTGACGGTGGGCCCATTGCCACTGGCCGATGTATTGGCTCTCGCAGCAACATTGACACCTACAGCTGTGACAGTGGCCTCTGTGGTATTTGTTGCATTAGTCGATATGCTCCTGCTTTCAGCATTGCGTTTTGATATTATCTCATTCAGCTCCGCATTGACGTCATCGACATTGTAATGTGCCGCGAAATGGTCCTCTAAATATGAAGCGTTCAGCGACTCTAGGTAACGGATGTCGCTTTGAAAGTTTCGGGGTGCTCTGTCTCTATTATATCTATCGCACATTTTGTTTTGTTTGAGATTTGTACTATCTTTGCTATTCCCTGGTTTAATTCTTTGATTTTTTCTCGCTCTCCTAAGGTTTTCTTATCGTATGGGTGGTTTTTCGTCCTAGTTTTCGTTTAAAATAGCAATGCTCTTAAACAGTTACTCACACTCTTAAAGTTTATTTAGCGCCGGCCATTATTAAGGCAACGGATAATTCTTGTTAACCACTTAATTATATAGTATCAAAATACAGTTTCACGACGAAACTATTGCAAATATATTATATTGATCTCGAATTGAACGCGAAAAAGCGCGTATTCTTTAACACTAGAATTTCCTAACTTTGTACCCAGTTTTGAGGAGTTTTGTTTCTGTTCCTAGAATATATACGACTAAAAATTTTCTGATTGAAATTTATGTGTATCTTGATTTTTACTTTTTCAATTAGTTTCTCAAACACTGAGTTGACGTTTAGGGTGGAGACGACAGGGCTAGAAATCCCAAGTGACCTTATTTTACTATAGCTACGTAATTTATAATGGCCACCCTGAAACCTAATAACCCTCACAGTTAACCCATAATTACTCCTTATGGATGAATCTGGTGCTTAAATCTAGATTCCTTATGAGGGTACTCTAAGAGAAACCTAAAACGCTGACATGAAGGATGCACGGATACAGAAAATCCGTACATAGTCTTTCTCATCCTAATGGTAGAGCAATATTGCATCAAATACGGCAAACTGCCTTCCGTGTCAGCGCTCAACAATTAGCATCTCACATCTGCAAAAATTACTATTCCAAATAACAGATTATTCCCACCTCTTAATTATAAAATATAATTCCATTGAACTGCTTATGCTGTAGCATCAAAACTTTCGGTACTGTCGGACTATAATCTATCGTACAACGCGCTGGTCTGGATACCAACCAACCAATACCAATACCACCAAGCGACGTTTAGTGCGAAGACTGTGGCTACGACCTTCTCGATTCATTGGATAGCGCGTCTTGTAGCACCCAAAACTATAACCACTGACCGAGGTCCAACGTTTGAGTCAGCCATGATCAAAGAACTTGCAAGACTCTTTTAAGATATCATCCCGAAATACCGGTTTGCCTGTCTTCCAGCTGATTTGTCCTGGCTAATGAACTGCAGGGCGTAAACTTCCTTTGCTATACAAGTACAGTGTGGGAGTGAAAACAAAGGTCGTGAAACCGTATATTTTAGTCGATTCTGTAGCCATAAGACAAGGCAGCACATTAGTACTATGGATGTATGTCAACGCAACCCATAACTAAGTCCTTACGTCCCTATCAGTCCCAATCATCCAACGCAACTACAACTCTTTTAATAATTAAAAAGTCAAATTAAATTACGTTTATTACCGCTTCTTAAAACAACAACAACAGTCATCAGTTTAATAGTCCTTGGCAGTACTGTGAGTAACTGCTCAGGCAAGTTGGCTGAGCTGCTAGTGATTATTGTTGTCCACAACAGCAAACTTCTGAACAAGCCGCTGTTCATCGCTTGTGGCAGTAGACTTGTTTGATTCACACGCTGCACGCTTGTTACGCGCCGACAACGCCTCGCTATTCCACTTCTCAACAAGGTCACTCCAACGAGAAGAATCCTCACGCATCTCAATCTTTTTTTGCCCATTGTAGATAAAAGGATAGATCTCACGACGGTATGCCTCCGGTGGCGGCTGTGGCTGCCTTGATTCGCTGTCGATTGATACTGTTGACAGCAACGTCAGTGGCGGTGTTACTTCGGTTGGCGGTGCTTTGATGGTTGCAATCTCAACTTGGCGACTATAAAGGTATTGACGCCATTCGAGTTCATCGGCTTCGCGTTGCTTCTTGAGCTGGCGAAGATCGTTGAATATCTCGGCAAGCTCCGCTTCGACAAGATCGCGATATGCTAATAAGTATTTCCTACGTTGTTGAATGAAAACGCTGGATGAATTCATCTTGGTCGGGTCGAATTTGGCAAGTTGCGTGGCCATCGCTTTAGCAATAGATATACTCTGTATAAAAGGGCAAGGGCAATAGAAAACGGTGTTCTAGCGTTCGTCAATAGGAAGAGAAAGGTAAAAGAGACTATATTTACCTTTACATAGATTTCATTATTGAATTTATTAATCTTCAAATCGTACCGTAAGCGGAATATATCCTGTCGCATGGCGCTGAATTCCTTCAACTCCGCATAAAGAATCTGTAAAAAAAATCTAGAATGTCGATTTCTCGGGAGACAAATGCTCTGAAAAGTGTGTGAAGTCTCGGGAGTGTCGGAAGTGTCAGATGTTTCAGGACTGTTAGGAGTGTCAGGCATGCCACTGTGTGGGAATTTTTAAAAATCTAAGAAGTGTCGGAAAAAGTTGTAGTGTCTGTTATATGGACACTGTATACACTCTTACATTTTTAATGTCATCGTTAGTTACTCCATGGGTGCAGTTCTCGAACTGTTCGGGAAACTGTCGTCGTACTTCGTTCTTATGGGCGAAAATATCGTCGCGCATTATGCGAAAACGCACAGTTGCCGACTTCACAATGTCTAAGGCATTCGGCGAGATATTGTGGAGTTTGTTTAGATCGGCAATGGCCTCCGCAAAACGTTTCTTTGCATCACCCTTCTTAGTGTGCATTATTTTAGCCCTACTACGCCCGCGCATATTGTACGGCGCCAGTTTCTCATCCAAAAAGTCACAGCACTCTTTCTCAATTTTAAGTGCCTCAATCAGTGTGATAAGCTCCCCAAAATAACGAAACTTATCGAGTTTGGAAAGAGGGCCAATGCGACGGTTTCTCGAATATCCTGCACTTGAAAACATTGGTTGTGGCGATGCCGATTCCGGGAGTGAATGTTGCAGGGAAGATTGATTTGAGCTTGACGAAGGCATTGAGTCATGCGTGCCCACACCGGACGTCGCAGAGTTAAATTGTCGATTTAACGTCATCAGATAAGATGCTCCATTTGTAGCTCCATCGCCACTGGCCGATGTATTGGCTCTCGCAGCAACATTGACACCTACAGCTGTGACAGTGGCCTCTGTGGTATTTGTTGCATTAGTCGATATGCTCCTGCTTTCAGCATTGCGTTTTGATATTATCTCATTCAGCTCCGCATTGACGTCATCGACATTGTAATGTGCCGCGAAATGCTCCTCTAAATATGAAGCGTTCAGCGACTCTAGGTAACGGATGTCGCTTTGAAAGTTTCGGGGTGCTCTGTCTCTATTATATCTATCGCACATTTTGTTTTGTTTGAGATTTGTACTATCTTTGCTATTCCCTGGTTTAATTCTTTGATTTTTTCTCGCTCTCCTAAGGTTTTCTTATCGTATGGGTGGTTTTTCGTCCTAGTTTTCGTTTAAAATAGCAATGCTCTTAAACAGTTACTCACACTCTTAAAGTTTATTTAGCGCCGGCCATTATTAAGGCAACGGATAATTCTTGTTAACCACTTAATTATATAGTATCAAAATACAGTTTCACGACGAAACTATTGCAAATATATTATATTGATCTCGAATTGAACGCGAAAAAGCGCGTATTCTTTAACACTAGAATTTCCTAACTTTGTACTCAGTTTTGAGGAGTTTTGTTTCTGTTCCTAGAATATATACGACTAAAAATTTTCTGATTGAAATTTATGTGTATCTTGATTTTTACTTTTTCAATTAGTTTCTCAAACACTGAGTTGACGTTTAGGGTGGAGACGTCTAGAGGGCTAGAAATCCCAAGTGACCTTATTTTACTATAGCTACGTAATTTATAATGGCCACCCTGAAACCTAATAACTCTCACAGTTAACCCATAATTACTCCTTATGGATGAATCTGGTGCTTAAATCTAGATTCCTTATGAGGGTACTCTAAGAGGAACCTAAAACGCTGACATCGGCCATCGCTTTAGCAATAGAATATACTCTGTATAAAAGCGCAAGGGCAATAGAAAACGGTGTTCTAGCGTTTGATTTGAAAAAATTTGTTGCCGAAGCCCATCAAACACTTTTAGCAACTTATGGCGATGCTGCTCCGTTTCAATTGTCGGGTTTGGTTTCGATCTTTTAAAAGTCATGATTTTGTTTGTTTGTTTGTCCGTTATGGATGCCGAATGCCGCTGTATCGATTTTGATGACATTTTCAGAGAATTTCTATAATAACTTTTAGATGGTTACTGTGAATTTTGGTGGGAAAATATCGTCGAATTCGCTAAATATTAAGACGAAGTCAATTTTCAGATGATTCTCAAACTGTACAGAATGTGTTTGCCGACAGTGATGCTCAAACTGTATAAAGTCAAAAAAACTCCAACTTCTGTGGAGGGGTTGATCCTTGGCGGCGCCAGTCGGTACTCCCAACAACGGGGACTGGTAGCGGCTGGCTAATCACCAACCCCCTATCAGATAAACAATCGATTTTCAAACACAAGCAAACCTCGCATCTAACAAGATGGAGGAGCCTTGTGGTGTTCCTATATTCCCAAAAGAAGTGAATAAGAATATAAAAAAAGTGTGCTCAAATATTGGTTCGATATATAAGAAAACAAGTTGGTTTTTTATATAGGAACTTTTGGCCCATGGCATTCCATGTTATATATATATATACGTGTATATAACTTTATGCAAATCTCTTTGATGTGATCTAGAACATAACTATTTACCTAATGACATCTCCGCTCTTGTTTTGACTGTATCACCAATTTCATAATTATATATATATATATATATGTGTTTTCACCGTGTTCTTGTGTCGATCATTTTGGTTTTACAATACTTTTCTTTGCTTCTTTGTCAGTAGGCAAAATACGCCTAATTGAAAATCCATTAGTAAATTTTCGCCAATGACTGCTACTAATAAACAATAAATTGCATAGTCCAATTGTTGATTGCACAGTTCTAAAGTTATTCAACGGAAACATCAATTTATGATAATTGGAGTGTGACTGACGAACAAAGTCAAGAAGAACCACATTTTTCTCTGTTTGCACTTTTTTACGATAGTCGCTACGATTATACGAGTGCAATAGAAAAGAGTGTATTCTAAACAAGTTTGCCCAACTAATAAACATTTGCACAATTAATAAAATCAGATTAAACAAAAAAAGAAAAAGTAACTCATCTAATTTGCTGTATGACTCACATGTCAGTTTACAAGAGACTTGAAATGTACATACATATTCAAATTGACTGAGAACTTGATTTGAGGTTGGTCGAACTAAATTTAAACGAACGAACAGTCAATCAAGTCAGTCGGTCACTTAGTCAATTAGCCAAGTCAATAGTAAGCTAGACAACAGCTCATTATTAGATAAGTTTGCCAAACTATACTTGGTCAAGTTCAAATCGTTCAGTTATACATATATGGCGCTAAAAGTTGTTGAATAGTATGATTTGGATAGAACGCAGGTGGTAGTGTGGTGCAGAAATTTTATATTCGTGCTATATTATCGCGAGGTTAGTTAATCAACAAATATTAGTGCTACTAATAATGAACTTTGATCCAACAACGCCTTCAACTCACCGTGTTCCAACTTTGCTGTTCCAATACCTCATAAGAATTAGTACATACTCCAGTGACTATACTCAAATGAAAGAAATGTTTCTAGTCAGTTGTTTATCAACGGAATGTCCTTACTTTCAGCATGGTACATTAAAATGAACATTTCTTTTCTTACAAAAATTTCAAATTGACCAATGGGCTTAAATAGAGGAAATAAAACACAGCAATCCTCGGGCCTTACAATTGTTACGAGTCGTGGTTATGGGCTTGAAATTAAATGGCGCTGATTTCTTTTTCCTTCTAGTTCATTACAAAAACCAGTTACTTGTTGATATGCCCTCGCACGAGTATATTATTTTTATTGTTGTTGTTCTTATTTTCGTGGTCAAACAATCCACGCAGTGTATAAGTCAAATTTTATTGATTTATTCCGTGTGTATTTTTTTCACTGCTACTGTCACTGAAATGATTTCGTGCACTTCCGGCTTGATTCTTAGCTTGTGTGACTCTACCCCCGGTCATAAGAAGCACCTTTAATACAAATACGAGCATCAACGACGTCAGCCTTTGCTTCATTTTCATTTCCTTAAACACACTTCAGCTGCTGCTGTGCCGCTACTTGTCACAAATCATGACTTAAAGTAGATTTTTATTTGCATCTAAGTTTGTTTTGTTTTTTGTTCCCTTCTACTTCCTTTCATTTGTAGCTTGTTTGCTCTCGCGGCTCTAACTGTGGATGCCACCATGTCAAGTTAGATATTTCTGAATAAGTCTTACACAAATCGGATTACAGTCGTCATTGCTATGAGCAAAGCAACTGTAAGAAGGCAAGCCAAACCGAGCTACATTGAAGATGAATGCCGCAAAAAGTTGATTGTCATTAACTGTCAATGCCATCGATCGAGTTGACAGCGCCAAAGCTAAAGCCACAGCCGATAGGCAAAGCCAACGTCGCATTGTGATTATTTAACTTTAACCTGCATTGCTGCGACTCAAACCGTGCAGAATGATTGGCAACACAGCTACGCACAATTGACTGTGGTTGACTGCGATTAGCTGCCATTGGCAGCGGTAAGGGTAATAAAATATCAAAATATACTCGTACTGTAGCTAAACAAAAACCCAAAGCATAGTTTAATTATCTAAAGCTTACTAAAAGTATGAGCTAAAAAGTTATACAATTTCATTGAATAAAATATTGAACTTTTGTTAGCGTCAAAATAAAACAAAGACCTATGTACGGATCAGTTGCCCTGAACTCCAGTTCATTTGTAACTTTAACATGTCGTTAAGATTATTCTTCACTCAAAATTATAAGCGTATTATTATAGGGCGTGAGCGTGAGGCTCACATCGACGCTTGTAGATAGCAAAAAATAAATCGAAAATCTTACACAAGGGATCGGCGAGTTACAGAAAACACTCGCTGAAATTGATCTAAATATTTGTGATGAAGATACGAGAGCAGGTAGTCGAGAATTCCAGCGTAATGGACAAGTTAGATAGCCAAAAGGATGAAAGTGCGCGATTGGTAGGCAAAATTAAAAGGGTTGATTCAAAGTTCAAGAATCTATTGTCGGAACAACTTAGAAACCAACAGCAACAACAACAAATTAAATCAGAAGAGCATAGAAAACAGTAAGTCTCTGCAAGTATCATTGAAATCCGAGAGAAAAAAAAATAGTAAGCGACAACTCGCAAGTCGCACTTCAAGAGAACACCGAGGCGCATGGGGCTATGATGGAGCTCTGTATAATTTGTACCAATCAAAAAAAAAAAAAAAGATAGTGTAAATTCTAATAATTCATATAATAGAAATCCCAAAAAAAAAAACTGATGAACCACAGAACATCAATTTAAAAGTACCGCTGCATATGGTGGTTAATTAGTACACAAGAAAAAATTCCAAGTATCCATCGAGAAAAAAGTCAGTAAATAAAAAATATATAACACAGGCCATATAATCGCAACAAAAAATAACAATTATAATAGACATAGTTGATGGAAAAGTGCTTAGCCATCGAAAATTCTCTTCAAAAGTGAAGTTGACGCTGTGAACCACGAAACGCAATGAACACTTTGAATCGGAAAAAATAAAATTATTATTATATTTCACATTGTCTCTCTCCTTGCTTTCAATGCTCTCTTTTCACTATTTTATTATAATTCATTTCGTCCTGGACTCAATTCACTTGTGGTTTCCGGCTTTCCGACACTATCAATATAGGTCTATGTATTGTTTCCCGATGAAATGAAGCAACATTATTGCCATCAACCCTGATTTTGTTAGTGTTTGTACACCTTCACCTTCACCAACAACAAAGCGACACGTGCTCATAAATTGTATATTGTTTCTTGAAAATGATTCTTTTTCCTATATGCATTTCCCTGAGCACTGTCAACAGCAGCCCCGTGGACACAGGCCCACACACTCCTCGGCCAGCATCTCTTTTATTTGTTGACTTGTATGGCTTAGCAGACACACAAGGCGTAGGCTCCCCGAAGATTATAAACGCACGTTGCCATTGTCTCCTTTTGTCTTAAAAATTAACCTCGACTTACGATGCATAAACGTTTCCTCTCGTCTCTCGACATACTCGTAGCGAACGCCAATTTCACACCCTCTCAGCGCTTTCTTTGACTTTGTCATATTGTCGTACTTTATGTTTCTATTTTATATGCCTTCCGATTATCTTTCACTGCCTCCCTACCAACCAAGCCTTTATGCAATATTTAACACATCACTCTCCGAAACCATCCCGCTCATTCACTCTGTCAACAATTTGCATCAACATAATGAGCGCCATTGGCTGCCCGCATGCAACCACTGCAGGGCAATGCTATGGGTTTTAGGTGATGTTGAAGTCGACATATAGTGCAGCTGTCACGCTGCAAAAACAGTAGCCGACATATCGTGTCGAGGTCAGTTGGCGCAATCCCCATTCACATGTGCCGACGAATCACATAAACTACTTGTACGCTACGCTGATCGGCACGTTCCTACGCTTGGGGTTAGACTGCGGACCGCGTTGAGATCGCCAATTATTTATGAAATTTGATTGTCACCTTTTCCTCTATATGCCCTCTTCGTATGTTGCTTGCTTCGTTAATTTTATTTTTTATTTATATCTTTCGTATTTGTATTTGCCACAAATCTACATAAGGACTTGCATATGTGTCTGTAGCCAACTGAAAGACTTGGCTAAGAAATAGCATTATAAAATAATCCTAGATAACGGGAGCGTTCAGCAGAAGTGTTTGATGACCTTTTTTGATGCTTTTCGCTCATTATGAATGCCAAATTCACAATTTCCTTGAAAATTTAGTGATTGCGATGAGTAAAAATTCATCACAAAATTCTTTGACAACCAAGTCATCACATTTCAATCAGATATTTTCCGTTTGTATTTTTGTTTTGTTTTTATAATTAAGGTATAACATTTATCGCAGTAAACTGCATAACACATTTGTCAGATTAAAAAAAATAATGGCGTGAAAAAAAAAATTAGACTTAGACTAAATTAAAAATTATGCTAATTGCGCCGAAAAGGCAATGACATAGAAGGCTGATTCCTTCTTAGGGGGAGATCATGCGGGTGTAGCCTCTTCAGTCTACGCCTTGTTGAGATACGGTTGAGGGAGGACGCCAGCGGATTTGGGTGCGATAAAAGTCTGTAGTGATAGCGGCAAGATCCCTGTGCAGGGCGGTGTTGCGGACGTACCAAGGGGCGCCCGTAAATCTTCTGAGAGCCTTGCTCTGACACACCTGCACTTTTCTGATGTTGTAGGCAGCAGTAGTGCCCCACGGAAGTGCCAATACTTGCAGATAGATAAGCCTTTTATTAGTTAAAGATAACTTATTCGATGGGCGGAGGAGCCACTCCAGTTTCTTGAGCTTTTGGTAGCAGCGCTCTGTAACTACCTTAATGTGTGCACGCCAGGTAAGGCGCTTATCCAGGATTAGACCGAGATACCGGATTTGCTCCATTTGCGGAATGATGCTTGTGTTTTAAGTCACAACCGGACAGAGGCCTTCCCTTAATGTGAAGGTGCAGTTAGATAATTTCTCAGAGTTTATGGCTATATTCCATATTATATATTCTGCTGCGTTACACATAATACTTAATAATAACTAAGGAGCTGAATTTGAAATATATATTTCCTTTATAAAAAAAGAAGTATAGATATAGCCCATGATACTCATCGACAACGTAGAATTCTACTGGTGAAAGTTAGGTCCGATTTTTAAAATCGGATGAGTAGTTTCGAAGATTACCTCTAACATACAAACCAACATTATATATAGATATGATCTCTGATGTTATTAACATTAATTTTATATTGTTTTTGGGCAGTTTTGGTTTCTTTAAGCTCATCTCTCAGTTCGAAAAGATCTTGTACCGAATTATTTAAGGCTTTTAATGTCGTAGACTTCCTATATCACAGAAAAATTATCTTTCCGACATTTATTCCTTTTTCTCTTCTATAGCTCGCTGAACTCTTCATTGACTTGCAGTATAAGTCCTGCACTTCTGGCGCAACTATTTGTACAACCAGTTCAGCGCTTCTCCTCCTCTCCTTTGTTTTAACTGCCCCTTCCAGAGCAAGCAATTCTCAAAAATGTCTCCTCGACTTTAATTCGAGTTTCGTCAAGCATATTCTTGTGATTTCTCTACCCAACACTCTGGCGTTTTCTTGGACTTGTCAATCTATGCTTTCACTCCAGCTTTCTACTCGTGTTTTCCTTATTAGACAAAATTCGTTTTCGGCTGCAAGCTCCGGTAAACTCCAGCAGCTGCTCTTGAGTCACAGCGCATCACAATGCGACCGAGACAAAAACAAAACGCTCGTAGCAAAACAGTCACAAATGCCTTCGATGCCGGCGTCGTTGTGTAATAATTTAACATGTTGCCATACCAATAAATTCAATTGTCGTTCATCATGCCAAGTGAGTATTGCTATCGAATAGAAGGATGCGACAAAAGCGAAATCATCCATTGTCTATTCGTATGTACGAGTGTGTTTGTCCACTCAAGCCGTGTACAACTGTCGTTAGCAACTGAGACTTGCATGTACTCCGATTTCTTTAAAGCCTGAGGCGGTGTACTATACCTACTTACGCTTTTGCCTCTCCTTTTCCCCATCTATAAAATTGATATTTGACTTTGAAATTTGCATTTGATAAGCAAATTTGTGTCTCTGCTCCAAGCCAAACACGGCACCGTAGTCGGAGTTTATGTGCTTTGTTTTGTTTTAATTCCACTGAGTCTGTGTCAAAGTGTTGTTTATACAGTTTTCATGAAATTATCGAATAACCATTGAACAAAAAGTGAATGCAAAATTAAATGCATACAGAAAAAGTGCCTCAGGCATATTTGACTACTGAAGTTACGAACACGGTTCGTTCGCTGTCATGCCTCATTCGTTGACGACTTTGGGCCACCGTAGTCTGTTTCATTTTCTTATTGCAGTCTTATATCCGCGCTCAATGCCATGCGTACAATTGCCAATTTCGAAACAAAGTTAATGACAGGCAATAGTTTACGGCAGCCATCGTCATCCAACCTTCCATCGTACATACTAAATGAATGCGGTTGGGCAGTCTACAGCCTCGTTTTTAATATCAGCTTCTTGTGGATTTATGCGTATTAACTTCACGCTTTCTGCACTACATAAATTTCGTAGCGATTGAAGCTGCTCATCTCATGCCCATCTCATTCAAAACCCTCACAGGAAGGGTTAACATTCGATGACTGCGTTCACATACTATGGACTGGGTGGGTGTTATTTATTTATTTTTTTTTTGGTCCAAATGTTGTGGTGTATTTTTTTTTTTTTTTTGTATCTTTGTTTGGCGCTTGTTGGTGTCCATTTAATAAGTTTGTCTTACAACAAAGAGGGTTCAACCGATACTTTCTGCCATAACTTCTTTGACCCTTTTTCGTTGTCATGCCGCACCGGAAGTCGACGTTCGCCTGGACAATGCCAATTTCCGCATTGTTTCTAACTTCAATTATAGACGTAAGTTTTTTTCTTATAATTTTTCTTCTTCTAATGCTTTCGCTCCTGTTGTTATTGAGTTCATAAAAAAGTGGTAAGTTCTACTTTTTAGCTGACAAGGCTATCAAATTAAATTTAAGCCTGTAATAAAGTTTTATCAAATTTTGTTTCAATACGAACAAACCCTAAGCAGCAAATTTAATAGTGGGGTTAGACTATCAATCTTGACAATGATCATATAGAGTCTGTGCGTGAAAATAAACATGTATGGGTGACTCCGACGCTGATCGGGAAAATATTGAAATTAGTTTGGTATTTCTGCCGGCGTAACGGCTTCGGCTCGTGCACGAAGGCATACAAAGGTCATTTTGTTCGCTTACCCTACAAATTTTTTATTCTACTTTGTGCATCACGTCGTCAACAGCAATGTTGCTGTTTGACGATGAGATGCAGATATTTGCGCCTATATAGAAGCAGATAAAAAGTCTGTGATCACGAAAAGCGTCAATCAACACGTAAAAAAATATTGTCCCGATCAAGATTGATAGTCTAGCTATGATGATAAGAGTTGCTCAACCAAATTATAGCGACAAGTAAAGGATTTATTTATGAGATGTTCGAAGCTGAAACTTATACACATAATTATAGAGTACTGGAAACGGGGTCTAAGTAATCAACTTCTACTAGTATACTCTGACGGGTAGAAAAGTGGTTTTATATTGACATATAGATCTCATACATATATTAAGATCTTCATTCCAAATTGTAAAAGGTGTTCTAGGCTTAATACAATACAATAGACCTTTAATTTCTTCTATGAAAAGTTTTTTCTTTATCCTCATTAATATTATAAATGTCTGTCTGTCTCTTTGTATGTTACCTCAAATCGAAAACTATTGACATATGAGATTACGTCCATAGGCGCAGTTAAAGTTTTGTTTTGCCTCCCTATGTGAACATGCGATCCAAGGCGCTTTCACTTTTAAAAAGTTCACTTTGATGCTCATGCATCATTTTTGTCGACCCTTCACAGGACACTTCATTTCATTTTAGCTGACAAAACCACCGATCAGCGGAACCAGCAAAGCGCACACCATTTACCTTGAACGCCTGACCTTTTTCTGGTTTGCGGCTTTGAGCATGCAATAAAAGTGAGAACATTGGTTGATTGTGTGAAATATATTCTGTTTTAAATTTTCTATTGTGGCTGTCAGCGAATAAATGACGAGGACAACAAATGTTGCAACTTGACGAACTTATCGTTAATGAGTGGCGAGTAAATGGCAGAAAGTACAGTTCGAATGCCGGTGTGAGCTTAACTAGAGTGAGCATCTACGAGTATCTTGTCAAGGCCAGGAGTGTGTCTATCAGGCAAAATAAGGCAAAAGCATTGACAAGTCTCTTTTTTAACAATTGAGGTAATTGTCACCGTATCTAGTGTTTAGTTTGACCTTTTTGCTGAAGGTCCAAAGTAATGCAAACACGGTACAATAAGTGGGCAAAGAAATTCACATTTAAATGTGTACCGTATACGAAATCTGCCTTCCAACGAATGTCAACGTGTCAACGAAATCACCAAAATGCTTGCCTTTGTATCGGTGTTGTGGTTGGGGTGGGTCAAGGGAGTAGGGTAAGCACTTTAGCCGCATTTTGTAACATGGCAGGAGGAAATGCCAACAGCCAACGTTTCCGGCAAAATTATATTACACTCATTTTCTGCTGAAGTCGTTTGTGTAAATGAGTTTTTAAACGTTCCTTCGTTTCTTCGTTTCGAAGAAATTCATGAGCCTGCGTAATGGCCTTGTATTGTTGTCGTTGCAAGAAGTTTTCATATAAGAGTATATACTTCTTCTTCTTCTTAGCTTTCACAGTCCGGTGTGGACTATATCTTCATCATAGACATATACTTAAATTATATTATATAATTATATTGATTATTAATATTCTTTATTTGTTGCATTAAGTAACTATTAAACTAATGCTAACTTGAAACTGCAAAATGTACTCTGAAAGCGCCAAATCCAACCCTTGGCATACCTGAACCATTGCTAGGAATTACCTTGAAAAGAAGCGAAGCGAAGCGAAGCGAAGCTAAAAACTGATGTGATATAATAGATTGAATATAGTGATATAATAATAAGCATAAGTTCACTCTGAGTACGTCTGACCATCGAAGCCAACATCTCCCGGCTAACAATACAGCATATGGTCCACTGCATTTCCGCATTATATAGCTAATCGTCATTATTTCTGTACCCAAAAGAGCTCTTGTAGCGACGTTCTCCATATAAAGACTTTTTCCCTGTTCAAATTTCACTCTTCAGAGAATGTAGCAACTCATATCGTCAATGTGGAGAACGAAGATAGCACTACACTACGAAGTTCTCTACGACGATTCGAGGAAAGCCAAAATAAGCCACTAATAAGCAGAACTAGTGGTCGCCCAGCTGTTGAAATACAACCACAATAATATTTAATTGTGCTATGTCGTTTAGTAATCACATGTGTTAAGATAATTTAAAAATATGCAAGCGTGTGTCATGCCAAGCGTGTGTGCGACAACTTTTAACTATTTTTACGCGCAAAATATGTAACTAAAACTATTATTATTAATATATTGTGGTAATCTGAAAAAGAAAACCTGTCGAATGGTACATTTTTTATCAAAATCGGTTATATGGTTTAGGCGTAAAAGGGTGTTAAAGAAAAAGTCTTGGCCCATTTATATATAGATTCTTAATGCCTGTGAGCAATCTTTTTAATGCTGGTGATTCTTGTAGTAGTCATTGTATTAGTTTGAATTATTTATTGGTACGAAATTGAGTTGTCTTGCCACAAGCCTGATTATTTTTCGAGAATATTTTTGGTATATATCTGTTTATGTGTGTTTGATTAATGTTAGTTGATGTGGGATATTGTAGCTCTTGTTCGTCGTCATCGTTCGCGTATTCATTCCCTCTTATGCACATAATATCTTTGTTTTCACGTAGCATTCCATTAAGAGACCATGTTTTTTGAGTGGGTAGTACATGTAAATCGATCATTTCTGCAGAGTAAACTGATGCGTAACTGGGTAGTACAGTACAACTCTGATGACCTTGTTTTTTGTAGTTACTACGTAGGCGACTACGTTCTTATTTAGCGAAACGTCGGTGTACAAGAGTGTATGATTGTTTAGTTTGGGTTTTTGGTTTCGAGAAACTCTATAATAAAAGTCTGCTTACTGGTATTAGGTTTCATAAAAAAAAACTAAGCTATTTATCAATAGTTTCTGGTTATGGGTGGCACGGAGATTCCATTGTTGGATATTTTCTGAAAGGATTTGATAATATGCTTAGTTTTGAGAAGATACTGTTGAATTTTTTAAGCGATTAGGCTTTATACGTCTTGGTTATTTTATTTATAAATTATTGTGTTTATGGTTTTTGCTTCCAGATGTTGGATCCTAATTGCGATGGCTTTACATTTCATTACAACTATAAGCTATTAATTGGGGTTGAACAGAAAGCGAGGTGTAGTATTAAATAGTGTTTTAATCGGCTTAAATATTTGTAAGGGTACTCTTTATCTATATATAAAAGAAAGTGGTAAAAGGCATCTGTTTTCCTCTGCTGCGTGTAATTTTCATCCAAATTAGTTGGTTCTTTGGTTCTTTCGTAATAGATAAAAAAATAATATAAAAAAAATCATGTGTGCAGTTCACGCAAGGTAGAAGTGAAACTTCTTTAAAAAAAAACCTTTGTTTTTATTTCACAATTCGGCTCAACGCTCGAATGCTACACTATGAACGATAATGCGATGACGCGATGACTCTATGACGCGTCATAATGATGAACATCATATACAAAAAGAACACAATGAAGAGGGCAATACTTTTGTGAGTGCTCAAGAGACATTAAAATTTGTACATTTTCAAGCATTTCATAAATACAAACACAACATTTTTACGTCTGTGGTGTATTCCTTCTCTGTTTCTCTTACATATTTTTCTTTCATCTCTGTCGTAGAACGCTCCGTCCCGGCGTCGAACTATTGCAAATTATTACTACCAATGCGCCCTTAGAAGATTCACTTCAAAAACATACTTCAAAACCGTTCAAAAACATCGAAAAATAAGTGAATGAGAAATTTAATAAAAATAAAATTACGCTCACGGTTTGTTATGAGCAAGAGAGAATGTATGCATACACACATGCTCAGCGACCATAGAAATGACAAGCTCGTGAGCAAAAACTATAGAAACATGAATTCGATGGATATTTCAAAGTACTGACTGAATTCATGACAAAGTCATTGAACACAATCAAAAAAGTAATAGGCCTAACTTCGATGGTAATGTCATGTGAGTTAGTTGCAGTGTCAGTTATTCTTAGGTTCAGTTTGATATCACTGAGGTAGAATATAGATGTGGAGTGTACAGCATACAGAGCTCCTCGATCTCCTGTTTCGAACCTCGGATAAGCAATATATCAATTACTACTGTACATGTAATTTATTAATGGTTATTATCAAATTCGTTGAAAAGCCTCTTCATAGATTTCATTTCGGAGAGCGTTTTTCAAGCTATGGAAAAATGCAGCTGATTTTGATTGTTTTCAGTTGTGTTCGATAAGTCCATGGATTGTTCAAAACTTCACGGAAACGCGCTGCTTATATTGATATTTTCTTTGTGCTCTAAGGAGCCGTGTCACTCTTTCTTCCATTGCAAATAAAAAAACTAAATTTAGCCGAATCATAACAGCTGTATTTTCTATTCACGCGTTTTTTCTTTTTTTCTTCTGCACCCTCGAAGCTGAATGAAGTAAACTGAGATCCGCGTCGAAAGAGATGAGTACTCGTCAGGAAAAACGGGCGAGCCAAAAAGGAAATGTAAAATTCAATCAGAAATCGCAAACATTTGTTGCCTTTTGGCATGGATTAATTGAACTTGAGCTTTTTACCTTTTTTAAATTTTAAAATTTTTATTTCATTGATTACTGTGCTCATATGGTGTATACTCGTAGATGGTAATAAATAATAATTGAATGCAATTGAATTGAATTGAAGCGCAGCGAGTTGCTTTAAATTCAAAACAAGTTGGGCAAGAAGAAAACGAAAAATAAAACAAATAAAGTTTAATGCATTTAACATTAGTTGTAGACAAGAAAGCCATTTGACAAGTCTAATAAATAATGCATGCGAAAGCAATTCATTATCAAACTGCATGAAGCCGAACCGAACTGAGCTGAGCTGAGCTGAACGGCAGGGCGTACCATTGAGCGAGCACTCAGTCCTCAGTCAACTAGTTCCCCCCACAAAAAACAAAAACAAAATGGCGTGTGTGTGTGTTTTTGTGTTTGTGTGTGTGTGTGTGTATAGATGTATTGTTTGAAGTATCTAAACAAGCAGAGAGACAACTTGAATTCATTATTATTGTACAAAAGTTGCATTCAAGCATGACAATTGAGACGGTAGCAAACTGCTCAACTATTGCAATAAATGCTTCATTAAAAATCAAGTACAAATATTCGAAACATACACACACCCAAATACATATACACATACAAAAAACGAAGGCTGAAAGTCAGTTTAGAGTACCAATGCTCCGACATCGTATCTCTTTATCTTAAGTAGTTTAGATGGACCATGTGAACCACTTGCTGGCAAATGCTACGCCTGAAAAGGTTATAGTCACTAGATCTTCCATCCGCTTCACGGATGTGTGATTTATCATACTCACTTTTTATTGTACAAGTGATTTTTAAACTTGATAAAACTCGTTGAATATCATAGTAAATAAAGATGACAGAGAAAATGAAAACATCCTCAAAAATAAAGCTTTGGTTTTATATTTTTTAGGACTTTGTAATTTCCCGTTTTAGGTGTCAAAATTTTAGTTCAGTGTAACTATCCTGTATTTGATTCAATAAAGTTTATATGCGACTATAGTTACGTTCTAATACATATGCCGAAATTTTCACAGCTTATGGGTATAGTATGTTGTGTGAGAAATAGCTCACGAAATAGGGAAGTATATACTTTTTCAGGGGTACATATTAACTCAGCTCGTTCAAGCTTAGTCTAATAATATATAATTTACAAAAATTAAAAAAACACACTTTAATAGCAAATCGAACTAATAACTTAATTAGTTTAGGCACTAGTAAAATTAGTAATTTTCATTTAATCCTGATGATCCTGGTTAGGTCAAAGCGACAAAGTTGTCAAAGTATTCCATTGTCATCGGTCCTAGATAGGTGTGCAAAGTTTCAGTTTAATCTGACGTTTTGAAGTGTGTGAAAATCTCGTTCAAAGATTTGGTTACACATTACAATCAAACAGGTGAAGCTTATATAAATCATGTAAAGATTGAAACCTCTCTGTATGAATTATTGAGAACTTCAGTTCAACATCATTAAGATTGAAGTGCATAACCGTTCTGTATTAATAGACCGAGCAATGCGTGTTGTACAATAGGTAATACATCTTTTAGACGACATTTGAAGACTTAAACGACTCCTCCCATAGAAACTTAGTTTTAAAATTCTTTTAGTTTTGTCAATCCTTCAAACATTGTATTTATTGTTTTAGATCTTTTTCATTGACTAAAGTTTCTTTGCGTTGTAGAGACCCACCAATTTCAAATGATGGTCAATAGATTTGATATCCAATTAAAAGCTGTGGGTTTTTTTATTTTGTATTTTTATTTTGTATTTTTATTTGTAATTGAATTTTTTAATTAGCTAGTTTCGAAACTGAAATTGAATATTTTTTTCTGGATTTCCGAGATAATTTATTTCTATTATATATCCAAAATATCGGGTTTGATTATTTCTTCTTAGTTGGCTACCCTCTATATAAAATTGTATGTTCTTATTCTAAAATTATTTAATTTCGATTTATATTGTACAACTTCGAGTTGTGCTCGATATGCGAGCGAATCTTATCAAAAATTGAAGAGGCTTGCAGCCCTGTAGAAAGCAATAGATGCCAGAGATGCTTGTCTAACATCGAAATTTCTGTTGCTTTCCCACGCGTTCTTCTTGTGGCGGAGTTAACGTCAACAATATAAAAGAAATTATAGCCAAAAGCGCAAAAATCATAAAAGTCATATTACTGAGCTGAGCTGAGCTGGGCTAAGGTTAAAGATAGCAGTGGATGCCTCCTTGTGTTGTACTG
Source organism: Cacoxenus indagator (assembly GCA_035041755.1). Classification (NCBI taxonomy): domain Eukaryota; kingdom Metazoa; phylum Arthropoda; class Insecta; order Diptera; family Drosophilidae; genus Cacoxenus; species Cacoxenus indagator. Next base: position 772,515 of record JAWNKX010000244.1, on the reverse strand, counting down.
TTTGGTATATCCGTGTAGCGTGACCGCAGTGAATTTGTGTGATCTGAGTGCTTTTCGCTTCATAGGGACTGTCGTTACCAGTGGGCGCAATGTCATCCAACAAGAGACCCCTCGAAGCTTATCTTTATTAAAGTTGCCTTTGTTGGTTCAAGCCCGAATACAGCAACTAATTTTGCACGAAATATTAAAACCGTAGGAAACAAAATATAAATAAAATAAAAGTAAATTAAGACAAATAAGATATCACAAAATGAATAAATGAAATGAATATAAATGAAAAAATAAATAAATTTCAAAAATAAATAAAAATTTTAAAATTTTTTTTTTTTTTGTATAAATTTATAAAAGCTTAAAAATTAATGAATATATCAAATAAATAATAAATAAGGAAAAGGCGACCGTGACAGGACACGAACCTGCAATCTTCGCACCAAGCTACATACTATTACCCGACAGGCTATTCTAGAATTTCCCTGAAAATTTAATCGAAATCGCTTCGGCGGTTTCGGCATCTGTAATGGACATACAATAAGGTCTCTTTGTTTTATACTATTATTGAGCTACTTTCCATATCTTCTGTTTATTATTTTTGCTTAATGCTTCATTTTAAACGCATGCTAAATCTTGGAATGTAAGCGGCTTTTTCCCTTGATGTATGCACTATAGGTTTCTTTATTTTATAAAATAGCATTAAACTTTCCTTGTCAATGGAACGCATTGTGAATGTTTTTCAAAAAAAATTAGTGCTAGTGCTAGTGCTAGCCCCAAAGTATATTTCAAGTTAGAAAATGAGAAATAAACTTTATGCAAGTATAGAGGTATGCTACTAAACTTAAGTGTGAAAAGAAAAGGGCATACGAGTATGCCTTGGTAAAGTGAATTGTAACATAATTTGTGGCATGTAATTATGCATAATATTTGTGTGCATGCAAATGTGATGTATTCAAACAAAACGAATGTACATATACGAGTGTATTGTGTGAATTCCTAAAACTACGCAATGACTGATGACGTTGCATGCCATGTCTCGTGTAAAGCTTCCAATTATTATTGATCTGAGCTAATTGCCACTGACATAATTAATAACAAACTTGCACAAAGCTTATTCCCCTTAATTTAGCTCATTTGCCGCTTGCACCTAATTGCATGCTATAAAACAATAATTACATGGTACGCAGCACAAAAGATGTCTTCATGTGTGTGCAAATATTGTTGTAAGTAACCCACTAGCGAAATTAAGTGCTTGATCGTATGCGCTACCCAGCGCTAAAGTGTGCTACAAATATATAACAAGTCTTATAGCCTTATTAGCTATAAAAGGCGAAGTCTGTTATAAAATATTTCACAAATATTCGATCAGACATTTTAGTTACAATATACACTCTAAGCTATCTAATAAATATTATCCTTTATCCTCACTACTGGGTATGTTTTGCGCGCCTTAAGGTATGCTAAACTGCTATTGACGCATGCTACATTTAGTTTATATTTAATCCAGAGTACGCACGTTTACTGACGGTAAATGTTTATGACATGTACTTCAAATTGTCTATCAAGTTAAGCTGACGCATAGCAAGCCCAGATGAAAATGTTGTTCACTCTCGCTCTATCAATCCCCATCTCTTCCATACTCTCTAGTATGTCTGCTTATATCGATTTTCTTACGCACATGTACAGTTTCGTACTTTTTTGTTACTTCGTATTTAATTCAATGTTGTCAAACTTTATGCGTACCATAAAAAATTTATGAAAAAGCGTATACCAAAAAAAAATTAATTAGCGTCGCCTATAAAGAGTTTACGACATAAATCGCTGCATACTTTTTAGCGTGGCAAAAAACTTCGTGCGACAAAATGTCTCAGCTGTGACATGTCCCGTTTGACTTGGCATTCACTGTCTTTTGCGTAATTTTCCCAACACTTCGCCACGTCAATCAAGCGTCATAAGCAATTTGTCAGATGGAGTTGCTTATTTTGAATACTAATGAATTTTAATGCAAGCGAAACTTTTCCCTTATAATTTTGTTGCCTACCATTAGGCTTTCACTCGATTTTGCTTTAGTGTTGGCAGTTGAGCATCGTCGTAGTTGCGCCAGCTTGTATCAATTAAAAAGTTGACCGTGAACGTTGCAAGCTTCTTGTTTGAATTGTTTATGACGTTTTGTACATTTCGCTTGAGGTTGGCATTAAAACCGTCTTTCAAGCACCTTCTAATTGTCTCTAGTGATATGAAGCTTTTGGTGCTTCGCTCACAACGCACTCACAAGACCAGGCACTTCGGTCTCACGCTTATAAATATACCGGTGTACAGCTGCCATTGGCAGTTTTCACTGTAGCTACACAAACGTTTATTAATGACATTTTATGTAGCAAAAAAAAATAATAATAAAAAAAATCAAAAATAAAAAACACTGTATGAAAAATGACGAACAAATTGAATGCGCTGCACATGCACTTTGCGCACATACAGAGACCCACATGAGTGTATCGCATTTTTGCGAATCTTCACTCCTTTTTTTCATATTGCACACTTTTTGGTGTTGGCTTTGTTTGAACTTTCTGATAACTTTTTGCGCCACCCCTGACGCCTTTAATATTTGTTTCTGCTTGATTGCTAGCAAATTGAAAATGTCAAATGCATGCTGAGTGCTCAGTGCCAACGAAATGAACCGATTGATGCAGTATAACGAATAAAAATTTAATTGCATGCTTTTCGGCGGGCAATACTCGAATCAGCAAAAAAGTAGCGACACTACTATTTTACTTTATTTAAACGCATATGTCACTAGTCTAGCAACCGAGTGATAAGGCAAGTATTTCGATGATTAAAGAAAATTCGAAATTCGCTTCCCTCGAATTGGAAGTATTGGTAGGGCTTGAAATGGACTCAGAAGACTCGGGAAGAGATAAAAGCTAATGCTGTCAAACGTAGTGCATAGGCTGATTGTCCGTTCTTTTGAATTTATAAACTGTTGGTAATAGTTGTAAATAATTGTTCAAACCAGGCGATAAGTTATGACATAGATGAAAAGCACATTATAAGGCACAATGAGCCCGGTTTGGTGCTTAATAAATATAATATAAAAAAATAAACTCAATCCTGGAAACTTTCTCGACAAAATGTAAATCAATATTCAAAATGTGAATCAAAATTCTTATGGCTATACCGCAAAGTGCTTACGAACAGGGTCTCGATAATTGGCAAAAGCATTAATATATGTGTGTGCCAGCAGCAGGCCTATCACCTGCTCTGCCCCACAAAACTTCTATCATGGCGCATGGACTGGCAGTTCGATTCGATCGAAACCACCACAATCACGACTATCAAAAATTGTAGAGGCCCTATGCTACCTAGTGGAGTAATGAAGGACAATTAATGTGTGTGTCATCAAATTTGTTGTGTTATAAGAAATAATTAAATATTTCGTATTAATTTGTAGTTACTTCCTTGATATTATATATAAATAACTGATGTTAAGAGAGCCACATTTCATATTCCTTAGCTTGAATTTTTAAAAACCTAGTAATCAGCAAGTGACATATTACCACTTGAATATCTTAAATTTATTTAGTTTTTGACATGAAACGCCTTTGGTTTCAGTAGGTTAAAATTTTACAATCGTAACGCTTGCATACAATCAAACGGCGCCATTGGCAGTTAAATCATTTACCTGAATGAATGAGAGCGACTCGGTAGCCTAATGAAAGTGCATGAAACTACCGTCCCAAAGGTCGTGGTTCAATCCTCAGAGCGTGCGAAAAAAAAATCAATTATTCAATTTACCGCGGTCCAATATCCGATGTAGGCGGAAAAAAATTCAATTTTGCAAATCACTTGCGGCTCAATACTCACGATGGGCGGAAAAATAGGCACGCTCTTTCACATCAGCACACTCACATATAGTTTTTTTTTTTTTTTTTTGGATATTTGTACAAGGCTGTAGGTCGATTCTGTTCACATCATAAATAATATAAATATTTCCATACATTTCTTCGGGGAAAATGCACAAGTGTAGTGACTTCATCTAGTATAATTAATGATAGTTCTTGGAGAGATTTCACCTAAATTTCAGTTTCCAGTAAACCTAATTTTATTATCAAGAATGCCTACAAAAGAAACAGGAAATGTGATTTTTAAGAAATTCGCTAAATATTCTCTTGTGATAAACATTTTACACAAGTATATGAAACTGTGGTTCATTTTTGACTACTGAGGCATATAGTCAGTCATCTTTGGCATAGTACAATTTTAAACTTGTATTCCCGTACAATAAAACATGAAATGTAAAATAAATAAAACAACAAAAAAGAAAAAAGAAAAAAACGAAAAACAGAGCGCGTCGATGTGGTCACATTGCAATAAGAACATACCCATGATGTGCACTGGAACTGAAAAAGAAGGGAGGAAAACAGAAAAGGAAAAACAAACGAGGAACAAGAAAAATTCCTAAAAAAAAATCTACAAAAAGCAGAACTAAAACCACAGACGACAAAAATGCCAGAAAAACGCTAAATCAGCATATTTCGAGTTATTTACAAGGACATTTATAAAAATTTACGGCCAGTTGTGTGTACAGTGGGCGTGGATGTGGGCCTGTTAAGGAAGCGAACGTTGAAATTTATGTGACACACACGCACAAAAAGAGCGTGTGTTTATGTGGGCGAGTATGGCAGCTTTAAATTTTATAGCAGCCTTTTGTGCGCGAGTTCATAACTCAAACATATACACTAAACTAAAATAAAAATAAAAAAATAAAAAAAACCAGTAGATTTAATACAAAAATTAGAATAATATAAAAAGTGGTTGGAAAAGCACACAGCAATGAAAACTAAATAAAACCCGAGTAAATGCATGATTGAGAGTCCTTAAAACAGTTGAAATTATATAAATTAAAAATGTAAAATTAACATGCTTCGGTGAGTGCTGCATACTTTTGTGAGCTTGTGTGTTTGCCATTCGCAAATGAATTTTTACCGTTGCGGAGTACAAGAAAGTTACGAGTACGCTCACCCCTTTGATGCTGACTTTCTGTATGTTTGCTGTGCTTTGGCTTCGCTTCACGCTAAAATGACTTTGTGAGTTTGTTTGTTTGTTTGCGTTGTCACGCCGCCCGTTTTGTCTCTCTACAGACCTGCAGTAGCATTGTACAAATAAAATCTCGTGTAACATGTGTGAAAGCGTTTTGCGGTTCGCAACCATTTTACAATTTAGCTAATTCGTCGCATTGTGCGTTTTGCAGCGTTTTCTGTTGTATGCTTTTTGGAGCTTTGCTGGTTTTTGTTTGTATTTATTTTTATTTTAGTATTATTTTTGAGGTATTTCAGACAAGTTAATTATTACGATTTCTTGTGTTTACACTGTTTTTGTTGGCCTACTTCTTCGTACATGTGTAGGCAACGAATCCATCCAAAAACTTTGCATTCTCAACCAAAATCAGACTCCATCTGGTTTAAATGAGTTAAGTTCTACATGAACAACTATCTGAGAAGGCCATATGCTTGGGTGCACAAAGTCAAATCCCGAAATACCGACGAATATTCGGTCAGCCTTGCACTTCTGAAAGAGCTGTAATATTGGGTGTACAAATATGTTTGGAGCGATTTATAGAAGGCAAAACCAACATATTATTGCACCACGTGGCCACTCTATTCGTATTAAGGTGCCTACATTTCGCTCCGAAAATCAGTATATGTAATTTTCTGTTCTAACCATGTTGAGCTTTGTAGGAAGCGCTGCTTTTTATTGTCGTTTGAAGAAACGTGCAGCTGATGGACGTCGACGTAATAAGCAGTGGCAGGTACTTGTAAATACTGTTCAAGAAAACTTGAAACAGTGTGACCAATAATCGTGATTGCTACTCAGAGTTCTTAAATCGTTTGACGTTGAACTGAGGGAATGACGATCCTGTTTGGCGAAGAAAAAGTTATTGCTTCAATTGCTCATTTGTTATTCAATGCAATAGCTAAACGTTCTAAAGCGTACCATTTGTTTCCTGATCTCGAAAGGTGGAATACTTGCTAGAAAGGCGTTCCTGCTTAGTTTGCAAAGCTCAACTTTTTTTCTTGCTTGCCCTTTATATTATTGCATATTCTTATTTCTAATTAGAATAATCAGAAACACATTTAAATAGAATAAATGCTAGCACACATAGTTATTTTTTCAAGTGTCCGACATCCACTTAAACTCAGAAAAAACTATAGTGAGCGCCACAGCGGAAAACGCCATGCTTGTCAGTTGGCTATTGCTGCAAAAGAATGTTATAAAAAATCGTGCTGCGCTTTTCTCCATAATATAATTGGAAAACTTCTATGCAACTGTCAAAAATTATGCTATAACGCCTGCAGCTAATCTGCTTATTTTTGTATGCATAACAAATTGCATACTTTTTAGCGGGCGCTGAACTACACAAAGCAAACGTTTCGGTTTTCTCCTTTTTATTACTATTTTTTGCGGTTTTTTTGTCGCTTTTTCCATTGGATCGGTGCTCTGCCAAAAAATTCAACTGGACAATGACATACGCATTTCGCCGTACTTCGGCTCACCGCACCTCTTGGTTATCATATATGTTTTTATTGGCATTTAAAAATATTCTTTCAACAATAAAATTTTGCTGCATACTTTTGTGTGTTTTAGTCTAAAAATTTCAAAAGAATATTAATTGAAAATGTGCGGCAAATGAAAGTCTTAAGCTTTCCCTAGAGTTAAGTTAATATTTAATTAAATATAGTGCAGCCTAAAATGAGGAATTTTTCACCGCTAAAGTACAATGAGAATCGGAATCAAATCAAAGATTGCCACTGAAAAAAGGGTTTAAAATTCCAATTTCTCATTTCACAGGGTACTGTTATTATTTTTCACAAAGCCGTAGAAGCGTTAAATTATGGTAGTAATAATGTAGTTAGTTTGAAGGAGAAAATAAACTGAAGGTGAGAGGCCAGTCATCGTTTTCGACATGAGCCGCGGGTCAGCAATGGGGTCAATCGATTGAGAGTGATCTTCTAGTGTAGTCAAGTTTAATTTTTTATAACTTTGTAACAATGTTCGTTAAGGAAACCCTAGGCAATAGTAATGTGCATTAAGCACTCTTAATAAAGAACCCAAATAAATACAAATGCATAAAAAAAATACAAGCGTCCAGTTATGCAAATTACTTGTTGAAGTACAGTGGCGACTCGATAATTCAGTAATACGGACACCACTTTTCTCAATATTCAAACCTGCGATAGTCTACCTGGAAAGTCGGAAAATTCCAACCAACTTTTTTTGTATGAAATTGTATGAGATATATGATAATATTGCTTCATCAGTTTGCCCTTGATAATGTATGTCAAGGAAAATAATAAAAATTTTAACTCCTATCGAAAGTTTAGTGTTTTCGAAATCCCGAGCAACGCTGTCGTTCGTGTTAGTTAAAAATGAATCTAGTCCACTTTTGTGCTTAGATCTCTAAGAGCACTTCCTTCAGGATATGTGGTGTTTGGCCGTTCGGTTTGATTATAAATAAAGTAAATTTAGCTCAGCTGATCCCAGATGCTGAGAATGATTGACAGTGAGCTCTTAGGGCTCCCTGAGCATATTCATTTCCTAGAGGCAGTAATGATGTTTTTAACAAATATTTTTGAAGTGAAAACTTCTCTTGCGGCGAAGTGATTATACATTTTTTGAAACGAAAACCCGAAAAACTAAAAAAAGTAAGCAATCTGCAGAGGGATAAGATATCATTTTTATTGCGTATGCCACAAAGTTTGGGGGGAAGAAAACGAGAAACATAGTTAAGCTGTGTTGTGTTTGCAGTTGTAGGCAAGGAGGGCATACGGTAAACGTAAATTCAACATTTGTTGATAAATAAATAAATACGTCAAAACATTTTTTTTTAAATCAAGCTAACGCTATTATAGACACAACGTAATAATATGAAATATACATCAATGGAAATCTATAGTTGCCTAGATATGCACAAAATAGTTTAATTGCTAAAAAGTTGTGTATGTCTAAGCACATTAAAAAGTCTTTTAAAAACAGTGAAATTGCAACAACAAAATAACGTAAGTGCGCTGGCAATATAACAGCTTGGAAATGCAAGAGACAGTGTGAGTGAGTGAGAGCGAGTGTTATGTAAAGTGCGAGTGTAGAAGAGTATGCGTGATGGAGATCTGCGAAGCTCACGCTCGCAATATAAGAGTTCTATGTGAACATTCTTTTCTGTTTCTCCTTCTTACTTTTTGACAATAAATAACCTCACCAATAAGTTCGGCAATTAGCTCTCTGTGTGGATGAATTTCGATCACTGAGCGAACTAGTAAAACTAGTAGAAAGTAAAATAATTTTTAAACTTATTGCCAATGAGGAGAGTGAGCATCTGCTAAGCTCCGTAAGCTTATTTGTTTGTTAAAACCCAAAGGCTTTATTGGCACTTTTCTAGAAGTACTGTGCTGCTTAAACTTTCCATGCCCTCGCTAGGAGATAGAGCTGGTGCAATTTCTACTTTTCTACAGAAAACTTCAACAGTGAAAGCCAAGTTAAGCAAGTCGCACATTGTTTCATAGCCTCTGGTTTCACGAAATGTGTCTGCGCGCAGATATTTTAACTGTTTATGACAATGCCGTTGAATAAAACTGTTACTGCAACTGTTTTCTTTCAGCAAATTTGACGGCACTTTCCTACGAAAAATTCATTTAGCACTTGAAGCGTTACATGCACTCCTGACTTCGCGTCTGGCGGCCGTATGTTTTGACAAATTCTTCTTGCTCCAACGCTGAATAAGCTGCCCTGACTTGCTCTCTATTGCACTGCCGTTCTGTCAAGTGATGTTAGCATGTGTGGCTAACAAAAACTTTCCATTAACTCACTCACACACATGTAGGTTTCTCTAGCTATGACGTCTTTGGAAATCCAACTGTGTATCCAACTTTCTAACAGCAGCACCAACAGCACTTCATACGGCTCTTTCACAATGTTTGCATAGCAAAACCAACATTCAACAGTAACATTCAATATTTTGCTAACTGCGATTTCGTGGCAGTAAAAAACGTTCCAGTCGCCTCGTTGCCTTATTTCCTGCTCAGCTTTGAAGCCTTGTATTCTTAATATGCGGATGTATTTTTATTATCATATTTTTCACGTTTGACTGCCTTTGTGGCAACATTTTATACAAAGTTTGCAACAGCAGTAGCCACATGTACACCCACATATGCATATGCATAAACATCTAGTTGCAGCTATTTTGATGCATGCGACATGGTGTGTATGCAATATTATTTTGATTGGCTCAAGGGCAAAAATGTGTAAATGGCTAAAGGATAGCTTAGCTCAGCTCCGTTCAGCTCAGTTCGGGTTTTTTTTTAAATTTTTTTTTCTTTTTTATTTTTTTTCAAATATATATTTCCTCGTCTGCATTCCTCCTGCCTTGCAGCATTTTCGTTGATTTTAGCGCCTCTAGCTATTTTGTATCAAACAATGGCTTTGGCTTTTATGCAAGTACACGCCTTTTAGCATTGCCTGCTCGTATTTACAAATATTACTTGAAGCTTCAATTTATACAGAGTTGGGTTGATTTCTGGTCTTGTCTGTTTGTTTCTGTTTCCTTTTTTATGCTTTTTTTTGCGACTTCAATTGCAAACGTCAACGTGTAGTCAACACTCAATCAGCTAAAGGCAACAAAGTCACGCCTGTCAACTTTGTGTTTCTGCCATGCACACACACACACACACACACGCACACACACGTGTATACAAAAACAGTTGCTCAGAACTTGCTCGCCTTGAAATCAGCGGCAGTCATGCAGTCAGTGTTGCACAGCAACGCGATCCGCCAGCATTCGTGCAAATGTCATTGGCGTTAATCCTTTTCTACATCATCAAACAATTTCATCAAATAAATCTAAAGTGATTTGTATTTGTCACATGGGTTGTTGCTATTACTGTTGGCATGATGTTGCTGTAGCTAGCGTTGCCAGCGTTGCCAGTATATCCACAACATGCTTTTCATCGCATTCCTGCGGCGCTAATGATATTTTGCCGGCAACTGTTGCTACGCTATTCCTAACTATCGCTTTGCTGCTACTCGTCTATTTGTGTTGGCTCCACTTTTAAATGTTTTTCTATAGTTTTAGTTAGTTCAACCCCATCCTCATCACCACCACAAACTCCAACTTCAAGCCCAATCCCAACCCCAGGCTGCTGTGACTTTTTGGCAGTCGTTGTGCTTTTGATACAAGATGAGGCCAACATCATTTAATTCCGCTTGACTTTACTCGTACTTCTCTACTTCGCTAGCACCATCGATTTAACTTCGTCTCGTTTCATTTAATTCTTTGGCGTTGATTGAAAAGTTTATTTTAGCTCCATTGATCTGAGTCGAGATGGTAGTCCAAAGTGTTAGTTCAGTAAAAGCATCGTTGGCATGGGTATCTCACATCAATCACGCAAGTCAATGACCAAAAGCGTTGATGGTTCGATTTCGACAGCCAGTTGAACTACTGACAAGTTCACCAACGATTTTCAGTAAGGCTACTGTACAGATTGGCATGAAGTTAAGTGCTGATGTAATCGATCTTTAGGCAAGCATCTTCCAGATTTCCGTCAGAGGGGTATTGTGCTTAGAGCAGTATGGCTACTGTACGGATTAGCGTGAAACAAAATCTTTTCAATATTACTTAGTCAAACATCTCCCAAGTCGCCGTAATAGTAGACACAGTACAACGAGTACCACTGAATCTGAATAAATGACACCTGAAGTTTGCGGGACTGAGTGTATGGATGCCTGGAAGTCTATCTGTTGAGAGGTGTAAGATGTTCTACTTTGCCCTGTGTTGAGCTTAGTTCTCAAATTAAAGAGTGTTTCGTTTCAAGTTCTGATTGTTGATGACTTTTATTGTTACAACAGCTATCCAAAGCAATGAAGCAATAAGCAATCACGCGAAAAACAAACAAAAGAGGGTGACAGACAAACTGCTCTATTCTCAACACTATGTCAGCAAACATGGACTGTAGTGACATGTGACAGAGCTGTTGGAGCTTTTGGGTGTTCTCGAGCATATTTTAAAGTTGTATAATTAAAAAAGCTGTTTTTTACAAAAGTCTGTAAAGTCCATGTTGCCAGTCTGTTAATTACAGTTTAACATATGGAAATTACAAATGCTTCTTCTTTACTGTGCAAAAATGAAAACAAATAACACGTTGAAGCATTTGTAGTAATTCTTATTTATAAATGTTTTTCAAATGATTATATATGGTTTTAGGAAAAAAAAAAAAAAATTGTGGCTCATGGCACCAACATGGTTGTTTCTATGTGCATAGAAATATAAAGAATTTTTGCGTTCCCATTATCATGTGGCTTCAATTGCTTTATCAATTGGTGGAGCTAGCCAGAAAGAACTTAAACATGTGAGCTTTGCTATAGAGTGACAAGTCTGTCAATTCCACTTTCTACTGGCTGACTTAGTTGGTAGCTTTGAGGACATTGTACGAGTACATATTTATAATAATAACTTACATATAGGAGTCCTCAGCCCCTATGTTTGCTCTCTGTCAAATTAATGGCATAGACCTAATGTGTAGCTTACGCCTTGTTCAAAGGAAAATTGAGATAAGACCAATATCTTTGTAACGACAATAGAAAACAGTTGAGTACCTTTAATTTCTTGTTACTGAACAGTGGAAAAGAGAGTGAAAAAATATGAAGGTCCTGTCAGTGACCTTACTTAATAAGAGAATATTCAATATTCAGCCATTGCTAACATGATCCAATCTTCAATAACGTGCGGTTTCAATTGCATTGTGACCTTTTTCTCTAACATGTGACATTGTGAGAGAGAGAGAGATGAAGAATAAGTGTTTGTGTGTGAGATTTTCTTGTAGTTGTGTTGTTGGCAACTGTTAACTGTTTTTCGCATTCAAAACCTAACTTATTATATTAGAAAGTATATTGTGCACATTTGCAAAGAAAAAATCTGTCTCATGGTATATTTTTCATTAAAATTGGTTATATAGTTTAGGCGTATAATGATGGTAAAGAAAATGTATTGGCGTATTTAAATAAGTTAACACGAGTTAGCCCGCAACCGAAAGGCAATGATGTATTGCGCTTATGTCCGGCGAGCGGCAGCCGAAAAAGGCACGAGGAATCAGAAGCACTTGCTTCATGGAAAGTTGACGTCTGCAGGATAGGGTTAGCTATAAAAGCCAGAAGTGTAAGAATAAAAAGTCAATCTCTGAGCAGAACTCGAAAAGCAAGAAACATATTCGGCATCACCAGCTGAGTGTTAATAGAAATAAGTTATGAAATACAAACCAACGTTTATTTAATTGGAGCAACTTGCACCAACAGTGAGTGTACTACAACACAAGAAAAAAGAAAAGAACGAAATTAACATTTATATAATTTATATACATGAGACCGAGTGTTTTATTAGCACCAAGTGAGATAGGACAGTACCTTCATATTTTACATTTTATTTGCATGTTTACTCTATTCAGATTTACTCTATTCACACCTTACATGTGTGTACTATAAAAGAATACTATTTTGTAAAATTAGTCAGCTAGTAATATTGTTTACTCAGCTCCCAAGTTGAGCAATATAAATTCGGCACAGAAACAATTTTATTTGGCTGCTTCACTGCGTCAGCTCAATTGGCGGCATAGTAGGTCTTACTCGCATTACAATCTCACCTACTCACTCACTCGTTACGACCCATCACTACAATGGCCTGACCTGTTACGCTTCTCAGACTCTGTGTACGATGTTGACAGCAATCAAGGCAAATTTTATGATTTCTTTTTCTCAGCGAAAGCATATCTTGATAATAATTAAGCCACTCAGAGAACCGCAGTTATCAGGCATTGTTGGTTCGCTAAATGTACATCACACCCCAAACTACTTACAATAGTTGAATCGTGGGATAATATTCTTTCTTCCAAAATATAGCTCTATAAGTCCACGCGCTCTACGAGTGGAGTAAACCTAAACTTGCCACCAAATCACTGATCAAAACTCAAACATAATTTTAACGTACTCTTAGTCAACTAAATATTAAAAGATAAATATAATTTATTGTACATCCCATAACATTGTACCCTCCTTTCTAAGCTCTCTACGGAACCAAAGGTACGTATTATATTGCAATGTCATGCAGTCCTCGCTGCCCAAGTAGTACTAAAGCGCAATTTCGGCATCAAAATTCCCGGACATGCTTGACTATTTGACTTGTATCTGTCTAATACTGCAGTTTAAAGCTCAACCACAACTATTTACAGACGAAATTCTTAACGTTTTTTGGTCGCCCTCTTTAAGCGACAGTGTTTATGGTATAAGGGATAGCCAATGTCGTGATATGGCTGCGTCCCGATCAAAGGTACTCTGAAAAACTGTCTGTCTTGAAACCTCTGGTCTAGAAAATCTTCTTGGTTTTGATAAGATCCTAATGTTCGCTTATTTCGATTTTCGGGTGTTTATTCTAAAAAAAAAAAATACAAAAAAAACCACACAACGAATCGACGACATATTTAATTGAGGTCTTTGTTAAAAATTATACTAATAAATGATGATAAGAATAGACTCAAAGTTAATATTACATTATTTGACATTGATATACAGTTCATATTGATATATATCGACATGACCTATGTCACCCAAATTTACGAACCACATGCGTTAACCGAATTCTGACAATGCATGCTGGGGAATATTTGACTAGACCTACCACGAGACTCTCACAGGCAATGATATCACTGCAAAATTTTAAAGCTATAAAAATGTTCAAGAATATACACACCGGTAGAATTGAATAATAGACAATTTATTCAGCAATTTTCCTATAAAATGCTGTGCCCCAAACAAAATTTGGATCGGATTTAAAAACCTTGGCAACATATTCAACGTACGGAACCCTCTCCGTGCGAGTTCAACTCGTACCTTTATTGTAAAGGTTAAGGTTCGATTACAAATTAAACCAACCTGCCTTTTTTGTAGCTATAGCAACACAGGCCTTAAGCTATCTTACTTTGTATATGGTACTTTTATGTTCTTATATTTACAGTGCAGATAATGTTTACTTAAAAATAAGAGTAATGCTATTGTGTCTAATTTCTAAATTAGGTGGTATATGCTTACTGTTTTAAGGAACTGGACAAGATTTGAGATGCTGTGGGGTAGTAGGGACGGAAAGGTTGTCTACGGGGTTCTTGTATTGTAGGCAGATTTTCAGAATAGAATATGATCTGTATTACAGTGGTGGCTAACAGGGGGTGGGCTATTGCTGGATAAATGCTCCTGTGTGTTTTTGTGTGGCCGCGACGTAGCCTTATGAAGTTTGAGATGTCTTGGAGATTAAGTGTAAGGTTTGATGTGACGTATTCCGTAATAGTGGATTGTTTGGAGTTTAGGATTTGGTAGTGGTGAGACGAGTATTGCCATGTGGCTTGTTTCTATCGCTTAAAAAGGGTTTAAATGTGTTTTTGGATGTCCGAAAAATTGAAATATTTTTATTTGTTGGTATGTAAGAGGGTAGTTGTTAGTCATTTTTGCTGAACAAGGTATTGGGTATTACTAGTACAGTAGACGCTCAGAAATTAGAACTTCACAAATTCGAAATGTCCAGAAATACGAATCTGAAAATATGAATGCATTGGATGCACTGAATGCTCTGAAATTCGAACTGTTGGGTTCTAATTTGCGAGCGTATTTTTTTGTATGTATTTTCTTTCACTTTATTTTTTGTTGTTGTTTTTTGTTCTCCTGTTTGTAAATTGATGTAATATGTGATAGAAAAAATTATGAAGGGGAATGTATGGTTTTTGTATGCCTGGTTTTTTTATGGTTGTGTTCATTAGGGCATTGCTGCTTAATAGTAACGCATACACTTTTTTTTTAATAAATATTTTATTTATTAAGCACCAAACCGGGCGCATTGTGATTTATAATGTGCTTTGCATCTATGTCATAACTTATCGGCTGGTTTGGACAATTATTTACTACTATTACAAACGTATACATTAATTATTTGTCAGGTTTAGGATTATTTAAATTTAGTTTCAAGGATAAGGTTAGCGTCTTCTCCGTCTGAGGCGAGTCCTGCTCCTTTCCAAGAGCTCGCGGAACTGAAGCCTTCTGAGGCGCTGTATGGGTGAGACTTCAGCCAGGGCTAAGCGGTTTGAGTGTGCCAAAAGTCGGTCGTTGTATCGGCTGGTTTGTCGGGCGATCTGATCCTCCACAACAGGTATGTCGAGGTCTCTGTTCAGGGTTGAGTTTTTGACGTACCAGGTCAACAAACCAGTCATTAGTTGCAGAGTCTTGTTTTGCAGGACTTGCACTCTTTTCTTCTGAGACTTTGCCGCGGTTCCCCAGATCTCTATGCCGTATCTCCATTTAGGGATAATTATTTGTACGTAGACTGTTCGTTTGTTAGAGAGGGACAGTGAGCTTCTTTTGTTTAACAGCCAGTGTAACCTAATGATCTTGCTGCAAGAGTGTATTACAGAAGAGATGTGTTTGCTAAATGTGAACTTCTGATCAAGGGTTAGACCCAAGTATTTCACTGTGTTGGTTTGGGGGAGTATGTCGCAGCAGAGACACACAGACGGTTGAGAGCTTCTTCTCAAGGTAAAGCATACGTTGGTGCATTTTGAGCTATTTATTTTGATATTCCATCGTTTTGCCCATGTCTCTAAATGATGGCGGTATTCTTGAATTCCGTCAGTGACTTCGTACTCACAGTGGGAAAAGTAAAAGACACCCACGTCGTCAGCGTAAGAGGCTAAGAACATCTTATCGCCATCTATGCCCATCTCATCAGCGTGAGGAACTGGGATATCCGCAGAAAATAAAGAGAAGAGAATTGGGCCAAGCACACTGCCCTGTGTTACTCCCACCATGACCGGGTGTGCGGCTGATAGCCGGGTCTTAACGTAAAAAGTGCGTCCCTCTAGGTAGAACTGAATGAGGCCAAAGTAGGGTGATGGTAGGGCGGACTTAACCTTCGCTAGAAGCCTAAGGTGCCATACTCGGTCGAATGCCTGCTCGAAGTCAATAAAAACAGCATTACAAAACTGTTTTGCGTCACATGCCATAAGAATATGGATTACGGCCCTGTGGAGTTGTTCAGTAGTGCTATGGCCCGCGCGGAAACCAAGGTGATGTTCGGGGATGAGTCCGCGGGACTCCACGATAAACATCAACCTGGTGGCAAGCAGTCGTTCCCAAACCTTCGAGATCGAAGGTAGGAGACTGATTGGCGTGTAGGAAGCGAGATCGCTTTCTGGCTTACCAGGCTTATGCATCATTGTAACGATGGCGGGCTTCCACGCAGAAGGGAAATGCTGTACTCTTAGAATCACGTTGAAGATCGTCGCGAGAAAGAGGAGCGCATTCTCGGGAAGGCACTACAAAGTTCTGTTACATATCCTGTCGTGACCGTGAGATTTGTTGGCCTTGAGGCTCATTATTGAGCTTTCAACTTCTGCCACAGTGAAAGGACCGATAGGTGGGTCCATCTGCAGCGGGGACGATAGTTGGGCTCTGATGTCACTTACGTTTTCTGGAAAAGCCATTTCTAGTAGTCTGAATCTCTCAGAAAGATGTACGGCGAAGGTGTTTGCCTGTTCAGCATCGGAGCGACACCAGTTTCCACTGGAGTCTTTTAGTGGGGCTATCCGAATCGGCGGCCGCTTAGCATTCCTTGTTGCCTTCCATAGAGAGAAAGACGCATTGACACACTTTTTAGCAGATGTGAAAATAATATCAAAAATGTCAAATAAACGTAAAAAAAAAATACATTGTCTTTGAAAACTTTTAGAAACACTTGTTTCGGCTGTCTCTCACTGCCTTTCTCTCAAATGACAAGCACAGCTGACTACGATTCAAACGAAAAACGGAAAAGGAAGAGCTAGGTCAAAGTAAAGAATTTTTATACAAAGTACGCAAACTACAAAAACTTAAAGAAAAAGCAAAATGCGGTGACAACTAGGGTTGTCCAACACATTAAGAAAAAAAATTATTTTGATATTTTTTAGTTCATTAACAAGGTATTTTCCAAGTTTTGACCTCGCAGCATTCTGTTCACATTTCTTTTCGGTGTTCAGATAGAGACACAGACATAGCTTCACCATTCTGTTTTAGCACTTGCACCAAAAAAAAGGGTTCCGGGATGGACTGCATTAGCCTATGGGATGTTAGTGCTTCGCTAATCACTATAAAAAAATATTACTGCAATAATTTTAATATAATATAATATATATATTATATAAGAATAATAACAAAATAAACATCAATATAAAAAACTAATAAATAAAATAAAATTTGCCCGAAAATGTTGGCCCAGGCAAAATTTTACCTAACCTCTACTTTCGCGCGCCCGCCGCACTATGTCACAATGAAAAAAATTAAAACAAGATAAAAAAAAAAGCGAAAACCCAGAAACCATTGCCACAACAAATAAATACAAACTTCAGAAAAATAACAACACCGAATCCCAGCTACATAAACTTACTACTTACACTAGGTCCCCCTGAATTGATTATGAATTATAACGTTTCAAAGCATAATTTCCATAAAAGAATCAAGCGTATTAAACTAACTACGCATTGAAATTCTTTTTCAATTGAAAATTCAGTTGCTTCTTTCGATCATGCGAAACCAGCGCACATACACCAAACGCAAATGAAATAACACAAAAAACGCCAAAGAAGGCAAAAAAAAAAACGTCGGCAGAGTCGATCAAGGTTGTTGACAAGAGAGAAGATTCCTAAAACACAGTTTGAAAATACATGCGGGTAGCGGTGGTTACGTTCACCGTATTTTGACAATTTCTTTTATTGTACAATTTCTTTGTGTTTGAATTTTAACGATTTTTACATCCGACACATTATTTAACTAATATTAAAAGTTTACCCTCGCGTAGCTCTGAAATGGCAGTAAACTCTTTGCTGATTAGTTGAATTGCCCGGTGAAAGGCGAAGCACGAATATCGCAAACCGAACTAAAAACTTAATTAGTTTAGAATTGTAAAAAAGAATTGTAGATATACTGCGCGGCATCTACTTAATTACTATTTTCAGCTAGTGTCATAACATAGGTGATTTTTTATTTCTAGTCTGAGACCGGACGTTTTTGTAAACAAATGTATTCCTTTACAAGTTCAAGTCCGAATCGTTTCTGTTGCACGAAAATATGTAACAAACTACAAAAAAAAAATTTAAAAAAAAAAATTACAAAAAAATCTGAAGATGCCGACTTCGCGTCATTTGAACTCCAAATCGTTTTGTTGACTTGGTTGACTTTGGCCATTTTCGTTCTGAAATTTGTCATGAATATTTTGCAATTTATTGCTATTCAACAATTTCCAAAGGCGACGGTAGCCTTGCTTTTGGGTGCTTTCATGGGCGCCACTGCAATTGTAATTTCCACAGACTTACAAAAGGTAATGCATGTAAACTTCGTGTGTAATGCAAAGATTTATGTCTCACAAATGAACGAAGTCGACAAATTCTACGCACTTACGCCATAAATTTCACAAATTGGACTGAATTGGTGGCACTTCGAGTTGTTGTTGTATAAAGTGCGAGCTAAGTTAAAGTGGGTTGCGATAGGTTGACGTAGAGCAACGTAAGGTGTCTTGAAATGTAGAATACTCGAGTGCATGCGCCATACGGAGTATAAAGCAGGTGTTTAGTAAAGGGCGACAATACAGTGGTATGATGAAGTGGTTTATACATATCATAGATTGTAGTATTAACATTACTAATTTTCAATTAGTTGTCTTTACCGCACAAATAGTACAGTAGCCCAGAAGTGGTTTTAAGTGGTACATAAATGACTTTTTGACTTTAGACTTTTTATTCTAAGCAGAAGCAAATAATTTTCATATCCATTGCATTTTTGGATTCAACATTAAGTTAGATAAGCAGTTTATCTGTTAGTGAAATGAAATTTATTGTCCATTTACTTAAGTACTGAAAAATTCAAGACCTTTGGAAAACTGAATTTATATGCATAACGTTTTAAGGCATTTGAAGTTATTGTATGAAAAATTCCTTTTTGAAATTTTCACACTGCAAACTTAAAGACATTAGGAAAATTGGATCGCATAGCCAACATATAGTTCCATAGTTCAACTAAAATTCACATAACATTTTTTTTACTGAAATGAATATCCGATCTCCTCTGTAAGCCTCTCTTACCCTGAGTACTGAAAGCTTTACAATTCAATTCAAAATGTATACCGTAGCCAAGTAAATTTAAAACTCAGTCAACGCTACTAAATAAAAAAAAAAGAATACTAATATAAGAAAACGTATCATACATTTCTTGCGAGTTCCAAATGGCACATGGTTGGCAACATTAACTTCGCCAGTTATGGTGACAGCCACGACGCCTGTGTCGCCATAGTTGGTGTGAAGTCCATGAAGGCATACGTCCCAGTCCTACGAGAGGCACTTGCATTTCCAATAAATTTACAATTTCATTCATTCATTTCAGTTTTCCTTTTTTCCCGACAAATTTATTGCAACGACAAAACGCAATGGTGGGAGTACAGTTCACACACGACTGCTTTTTGGAACAAAGCATTTCGCATTGAACTACGCAGTGAGTAGCGCACTCTGTTGAAAGAGTTGAAAGCCAATTGAATATTTAAATGGAAAATTAGGTGCCCCGGATTTGGATGTACCTGGTTTATTATGTATGGCTGTGGAATATTTTTATTTATTATATTCAAACTAAGACATCAAACCATAACTTTCAAGTGTCTCATCATTTTGAAAAGCATACTTTATGGCGTCTTTAATATGAAAAAGAACCTGATCTGCAACAATACCATAGTCACACGTTCATACTCAGCATTCACAATGTAAAAAACGAGCGTTCCCATCTGTTTTTCATTTTCATTTCAGTTCGTTCAGCGCGCTCGAAGTCAGTCATAAAAAATTATGCGTGGGCATCTATGAAAATGTATTTTCACAGCACAAAATTAAATTTATATAGTCATGAATAGGGGCGCAAGGACGATGTCTTACTGGCGTTGATTCAATACAGTGTACGTGGCCACACACAGTATGTTAAACGTCAAAAAGTAATGGCCAATGTGAGCCCAAATGTCGACAAAGAAGTCTGCGAAGATGAGAATTTTTTCAATCTAATTTCATTAAAGTCATCAACCATCGGATTCAATGACGGGATGCATACTAAAAGACACAACGACGAACTGGCAGGCAGGCAGGCAGTCAAACAAACAGGCAGGCAGTTGAATTGACTGACTTATGAATGGCGCTTTAAGTTCGGGCTAAGTTCAACCCACCACCGCACCCGAGATATACTACACGAAATGTTCCAGCTCAACGGCATCGCGGCAAAAAGCGGTCAAGGAAAATAAATTTATTAAAAAAGAAAAATAAAAGCAATAAAAAAAGTGAAAAAAGGACAACGTTGTGAGCACAATTGGCCAGATATTTTATCGCCTTTTTGCAGTTTGGAAAGGACAATGGATGAGAAAGAAGTATTCAACATAAAAGC
This sequence comes from Cacoxenus indagator, assembly GCA_035041755.1. NCBI lineage: Eukaryota > Metazoa > Arthropoda > Insecta > Diptera > Drosophilidae > Cacoxenus > Cacoxenus indagator. Next base: position 752,010 of record JAWNKX010000244.1, on the reverse strand, counting down.
TTTCGTAGTTAGATAGATACTTGTAAGACACCAAGTACTGACTTTAGCTTTAACTATTGAAATTAAGCTTTCTATTCTTTCCATTTCAATCGCCTGGCAACACCTTAAAATTAATTGTCTACTGGCAGTTCACACCAATAACGGTTAACCTTGATTTGGTACTGCCATATCAGCATAAATTTTATTGGCAAAGGCGTTAGCTTCGCGATTTAAATTGCAGAAAGAGTTTCGTGCTCATAAATTCATATTTATTTATGTGCTGAACATGATGTCCAATACTTAAGTGCAGACACATGCTATAAATTTTTTTTTTCAGGAATTGTTTTAGATTAGCTATTTGTACTACCTAATGGAATCTTGAATAACATTAGGACTGCTTGACCAAATTTGTCATAATATAATATAATATAACCAACGCAGAGGAACAAACACGCTGCGAAATTTAACTTGGCATCAAATGTAGGTACGCAGTCTTCAAGAGCTGTAGAGATGAACAGCAGTAGAGGCCATCTCTCATCTACTAAGCACACGTTATAATCATTCTATGGGAGGCGATCAGCACTTTGACATAATTCACCCTAATAGCATTTACTTGGTCATAAGTAAGCTTTGTGAAGCCAGAAATTTGGTTGTAAGAAGAGAGAGAAATCTATCTTACAATAACACAATGGGCCTATAACTGGGTTGTACAGCGCAGCGTTGAAGTACAGTGAACACAAGTTGCTCGAGAATGCAGTTTGTTTTAATTTTGTATAGATTTTTTTTTTGCCTTTCAATATTGCGTAAATTTATAAATATAAATAATTTGTTTTTATTTTAATTATAAAAAATTAAACAGCATTAACAATTCAGGTATCTTCATAAAAATTAGGTATGTACATATACAAATTAAAGCAAAATATTAGTAACATAAATTAATTTAGTTCAAAATAAATAGGTATTTCAATGTCGTATGCAAAACACACCACTAAATTATATACAGTTGTATCTCGCTAATTCGACGCCACAAAATTCCGACCAACTGCGCATTACTGGAAAGGGAGAATTAAACTGTATAGGAACAACAAACTGAGTGCTCTACATTGCTCTAATGCTGCTTGTTTTTTTTTACCAAGATATATATTCTTAATTACTTTATCACTCATTTTACGTAAATTCGTAACCATATCGCATGACATTCCCTTTTTAATGAGACAGATCATCAATGATTGTTTATGGTATAGAACTTTGTACGCGTGAAACAAAGGGAAGACGGAGAATTATAGAGCTAAAAGTTTTCAATGTGGTCTTGACTTGTTGTCGGATTATCGAGACGGTGGATTAGCGAGTCAGTACTGTCCTGCTAAGTAATTAGCTGTAATTACCTTAAAATTTATTTTATTCTTAATTTATTTTATAATCGTAAGCCTTTCAAATAAAAATCATTTACTTTGCAAGTGCGTCAAGTGCGGTGCAAATATAGAAAAACTCACAAAAAACTCATCATTGATCACAATATTTGTCCATATGTCGCAACGCAGACCCGGACCAGTGCCCAATCGACAGACATTCTGAGAGAGACGAAGAATATGTTTTTATGTGTGTCGGTGTGTAATACGAAGTGTGTGTGTGAAATTTTCTTGTAATTCTATTTGTGACAACTTTTAACTGTTTTTTACGCCCACAATAAAAATTGGTAATTGGTAATTTTATTAGTGTATTGTGCACATCTGCAAATGAAATCATGTCGAATGGTATATTTTTTATGAAAAATACTTAAATAGGATAGGCATAAAACGGTGGTCTTTATATATAGATTGAATTACTTTTAATACACGAAAATCAAACCAAAGACGATGTCAAAATATTAGTGAAGCACAGAGTTTTGCCATTGCTCGCACTGAATTGAGAAAGAGCACGATATGAAACTATAGTTTTATTCGAATAGTCTTGTTCGAACTACGCAGCGAAACGTTTTTCAAGTTTTAGATTGGGACTTGCAAACATTCAAATTAATTAATATAATTCAAAACAAGAGTAGTAATTACAACATATTCAATTGAGCTGAAAATTATAATATGAAACTAATAGAAACGAAACATACTGAGAAAAATACTATGCGTTGCCTTCAGCATTGTTGCATGCACAAAACAAATACAGCCCTGCCAAGACAGAACTGGTCAAGCTGACTGGACAGTCTGCATGCCGTCCACTTACTTCCTTTCTCTCACTCATCCACTACACTACCACGCCAACGCCCTGTATAAGTAAGTATTATAGATAGCTAAGGCAAAACCCTACTTGTACTCTCCATCTAACATCTGCAGAGGCTGATGCTGCCACTGATTACATTTGGCCATAAAGAAAGAGTGCACTGGGTCTCTTTAGTGCTGCTTTCTTGTGTGCCTTACTCACTCACCATAAGATTTAGCGGCATAATCAGTATCAGGCTTAACACACTGGTAGACCACACTGGCTGGCAAGCACTGGTCGGTCTATAAGGGCCGCATAGCGGCATAGACTTTGGTTATAATTTTTAGACAAGTTTCTTAAGAACTGAACGTGCAGCTTAAGAATCCTTTGAACGGATGCTTTGTCTATGTGTGTGTGTTTGTGTATGGGTATGGGTATGGGTGTGACTGATTTATCTGCACGCTTACTACTCGCAACGGTGCAATCTGGTAGCACGTCTGCATTAATAAATTTTTGCGCTCAGGTGCCCATTTTGGTTTGACTTGTCTTGTCTTGTCTTGTCTTGTGTTAACTTGACTTGGCTTGGCTTTTAAAAGTAGAAGTGTATGTCCTTGTGACTTAAAAGGTTTCACACTTTTAATGACGATGACGGTGACGTCGGCGACGTAGATTGAAATAATGATGATAATGATAATGATGATGTTGATGTTAATGTTGAAGATGTAATTTCTCCTGGTCGACAGCATGGCTGCAGGAATTTCCTTTTGCTTTGCAGTATTGGTTAACGCACGTTAGAGCAGCTGTAACCAGCTTGCACGTAAATTAATTTCGTCCTTAACACACCTGAGTGAGTCCTGCGTTGAATGTTGAGCATTGGGCGTGAGTCCTCTCTAAATGTGATCACGAAAAATACATAAACAATGCACGACAATGCCTTAAAGTTGTAAAACAATGCCAACAACACCATCAACAACAGCAACAGCATAGCTACCCATGACGCGAAGACGTGGCGCCATAAAAGTAGTAAGCACTGTGGAACTTAGTTGTGGCAGAGTCTGCGTCATGGGAATGGATTTATGTTAAAGTCATACTGAGCGTTGACAGATTGCGTAAAGAGTGTCATACCAACATATGTACATATGTGTGTGAGTGTCTCCGAAGTGGAAATGGTATGAGTTTCGTTTGATGCTCACTACAAATGAGTAGCGGAAATAGGCAAAAACATATTTTAAATCTTCGCTGACTGTGAACAGACCAGCCGTGGCGCGCACTTTTAACTGCCTCCTTACAACACCTGACTGACATACTTAGCGTATAACAACCTACAAAACACACAAATAACGAAATACATACATAAATAAATGACATGAAAGAAGAGCGTAAAATAGCGGAAACACACAAAGCACATAATGAACGCATACAGAAACGGAAGCGGGAGCTGTGCGCTTTGCTTTGTGGCTAGAAACAAAAGCGAGTCAATTATGTCATATGAATTAATCACGACTTTTTCAATCAAATCCTGAAATACGAAAAAGTGTCAAGTGTGACTGAATGATTGCGAAATAAGGCAGCGTCATCAATAAGCAGCAGGCAGCGGTACCAGAAATTGTTTATGTTTTTTTCTCGAAATACGAGTAAGTTGTGGATTCGCTTGCTTATTTTATTTGATAATCATAATGTTTTGCAATAACCTACAGCAGTTGATAAAAGTCGTTATCCTAATGCAGATAATTGTCACTCTGCAAAATTTTTTTCAAAACCGAATTACAGCGATTAATAAGAAATGGAAAAAATGGAACAAACATAGCTGAACTTATAAATCGAACTTTTATTTTAATATTGACTAGCGTAGCTCTCCAGACGTTTTTCTGTCCTTTACGATTTTAGCGAAGAAAATAAAAATTCAATAAAACTACAAAAATCAAATATTTCAATATCAGCAAGAAATTTGCTTTATTGAAGCTATATATTTTGGGTTTGATTCTCTTCAATAAAGCAACTTGTGATATACCACATTTTTCGCTTCGTTATTAGACGCAAGAACAAAGAAAGCGGCTCTTGAGTTTACCTTCTTTTATAAAATTTCTTTGACAGACTTCAAATTCGAATTTGACATATGAAGCAATATAATTTCATACAACTAATTGGATGGAATTGCCCGACTTTCGCGATATAGGCGCAAAAAAAGATTTACCTTGTTATTTCTCCACTTCTCTACTTCATAAAAAGGCAAATGTTTGCACGATCGATTCATAGGGAATCGAGGGGTCTCACTCAAGCATAATACGAGTATAGATCACACACCTGATGTGAATAGTATGTACCATATTAAAGGTGTATATATATATGTATTTTCCCAATCTCAATCTTAGATTGGGTTGGTGAGCGTGGAGTAGGGGGCACGAGTTCTATTCACAATTGCTGTCTTCGGGGAACTCGTAATTGTTATGTCTATGTATTCAGCTTTGTCACTTATTGGGATCCTTGCTGTAGTTAGTCATGGAAAAGTGTATAAATTTCATTTGTGAGAGGCTAAGGGCTGAAACAGACGTCTATAGCCATGAGGTATGCTTGCTTGATATCAATTGCCGGAGACTCTGATTACCAAATTCAGTAAGTTAAGCTGCCTATTTGTTTTCTTCATGAGTTCCGGGGAACCATGGATCGTGTAGGTACGAGTAGTGGCCACTTCTCTAACACTCGTTAATCTAATTTAATCTATGACTACACATTAGTTTCTCTGTTTTGCATTTGAAGAACTTCAATTTTTTTTTATAGTTTACACCGACAAACACTCCCAAGTAGTGAGCTGCACTCTTGACCGAATCGAAGGTTTACCGGTATATGTACATTGCAGGTTCGACTGAAAATGAAAGTCGATATTAAAACCCTGAAAAAATTCGAAATGCCATTGAAATAATTTTGTAATTCTACGTTGTGTCTGGGATCACACGAGCACTGCAAGTGTCTGTGCCTGCGGCGAAATCTTTTGTTCCTTTTTTTGTCCTCTTTGTTGGGGCTGCCCGTTACTGACTTCATTCCCCCGTCTGGTATCCTTTTTCTGCTTCTTCTTTTTATTGTTTAGCTACGTTCGAACAATGTAAAAATTTAAATTTTCGAAATTTTCCGTCAGTCTGGGCCTGCTTGGAGTAGACACATCGGAATTTTGTGTGCCGTTCTCGACGTTGTTCATTGTGTTGTTGCTGTTTTAGTTGGATTATCGTTTTTGCTTCCGTGTGTGTCGTTGGCAGGTATGGCCAGGACATTGTTGTGCAAAATTTAAGTTGCGTGGACCGGCTCGTATGTTATGTAGCAATACGAGCATGTTGAGTAATTAAGTCGAGTCGAAGCGAATCGAGTCGAGGCGAATAGAGTTGTGTCGCTTGCAGTTGATTTCAATGAAGATGATGACGAGGTTCATCATCATGAGAAACGCGCAGCCGATTTTAGCAATGGTGTTTTACAATACTGCACATCCACATAAGTGCTCCGTTTAACAACTGCCTCGTTTTGCTTGATATTTTTATACTTTTTATTACACGAATCAGCTCACTTTTTTTTTTCTTTTTTTACTTATTTTATTTTTCTTCGTACAGTCTATAAAATTATCTTCCACCTATTATTTCGTATGTGATTTGGCAAGAAATCTTAACGTGAAACTTTGCATGCTGCAACACGTTCATCTTAGTCAAATGGCTATTTTATTGGCGGAAATGGGCGGTTGGAAGCGGAAACAGTGAATCTGTACTAGAAACGAGCTACTAAATCTACGCTTTTATGGTGCAGCACCTGTGGTCAGGTGGTGAGCAGAACTGTTTGCATGTGTTGTGCGTGGTGTGCGGTGGTATGGGGCTTATGAATGTTTGGTATGCAGTTTTTCAACTAAACACAAGAACTCTTCAGTTGGCACCAGGTGCGTTGGTATAATATATGTACTTAGGTGTTAAGTGTTATTAAATGACGATGGATGAAGAATATAGAACTGGCAGATGGGGCAAGATGGAGGTCTACAAAGTAGATATGCATACATAAGAATTTTTTGTGTTGATTGTGATGTTAAAAACAGTTCATTGTTCTAAGAAGCTTATTGTGCGCTTTAAAACAGCACATGGTTAAAGCTTAGCTAATATTCCATGAGGTTTATCGTAGCCCACCAGACGTTGTTCTGCCCTTTCCGGGATTAGCAAAGAAAATAAAAATTCAATATAATTACAAAAATCAAGTCTCAATGGTGTGTTAGCAAGAAAGTTACTTTATTGAAACTGTGAGACTGAGGACCTTGCCACCGTTGAATTTTCCTTTGAGTATCGTCGCATATTCGATTTCGAATTTGACAATCGAAAATTTTCGAATCGGTCCGGCGGTTTTGGCGTATGTAGCGGACGTACAGACAGACACACATCCAATTATATTTAAAAAGACAAGATACTTTGTACTTCGTTTTAATTTTTTTTTTGTAGCTTCAATGAATTCAAAACGCGTATCCTCGAACTATAATTCAGATGCACCAGGTTTATTACAGTTCTTTTCTACAGCGCCTTCAAGCTCACTGAGTTAAATATATTAATTTATACTAAGCGCTATGAACGCCTTTAAATTATTTAAACTAATGCTTCTTATCGTAGATTTAAAACTTACAAAAGGTATAACACTACTGTCTCAAACAAGCAAAGCAGGAAAGACAAGTGGCGGTGTCGCGGGACACCCGCGAAACTCTTTACGAATTCGTTGGCTAGATGATGATATTTAGTTAAACAAAATTGGAAATGAACAAATTTCATCAACATTATTCTTTTTGTGATTTCATATTTTGAGATGAAAGTTTTCAATGATTTCAGTCTTTGATCAAGATTCGGCTCGATTCGCAAAAACAGCGGATTACCGAGAACGTATTGTATATAATAAAAAAAAAATCATTACAATTTGAGTAAACTTTGATTAAAAAATTATTTTGAATGGATCTTTAAAAAAAACAGGAAATGATTAAAAAAAAAATTTGGAATTAACTCTTGTATATTTGTAATAAGATTAATCTAGTGGTTATCAAATAATGATTTGACTATAAAAAACTGACACATGATTTAAAGTCAAAAAAATGCCGACCAAGGATTCGAACTCGCCTACTCGGCGTCCCAACTAACACTCTAATCGCTATGCTAAAGAACAAACTTCTCTAAACAGCAATACTCTAAAAGGAAATCTAACTATTTTTAGCTTGACGCTGACTTCTCATGTCATAATGCACGTAAAATAGCTTCGTTATAAAAATTTACCAAAGGAGGTCATGTTCAGGTAAAAATTTATCATAAGCTGTTGAGAACGAACAATCCGTAATTACTTGTGGACCTTCTTTCTCATATGGGATAACTTTCGTACAAAACCTATATTCCAATTCTAGTTATTATTGGTTAAAATTTAGTTCTTCTTTATTCCATAAATCATGCAAATTTTAAAAACCTTATATGGTAAACAAATGGTCTAACTTAAAGATTTTAATGGAACACTATTTTCTGTGTTGAAGTGATGTGCTGAAATGTCAATAATAAACTAAAATAAAGTGGATAAATAAAATTTTTTCAAATATAAAAATAATAATTGCAATAATCTAAATACTTAAGAGGTTAGCACATTAAGCGTTATTAACAAGACTACAAATTTCCCTGCTTTAAAACATAGCTCATTTGATAAAATTCCCTGCTTGATAGCTGGTGCAGTTTGAAAATGTTTTCACGCCAATTGATGTGTATTTAATGCATTAAATCGTGCGCGAGCAATCACCGAAGAGTACTTTGCACACACAAACGGACATATCCGAATATGTTTTTGACTTGCTTCACTCGGTTGCTGTCGTATTTATTTTTACGCTCTCAAACAAATGCACTCGGACTTGCTGTAACTCTCAATCATTTCTGTTGCTTGCCATAACGCACTCACGAAAAAGGAGGCAACCTACTGCGGCCGCTGTTAGAAACAGCTGTTATTTGTACGCTCAGCTAGAGCATAACAGGCAAAGAACACACAGCAGACAAAAAAAAAAACAAAATTGGACAAGAGTAGTTAAAAGAGAGCGAGTATTGTCGCGTTTACTTTTGCCGATGGCGGAGGTGTTCGCCGCGTAGTCTGCCTTATTTTTCGCTGAATATCGTGTTTTTTTTTTAAATATTTTTAAGTAAATGAATTTAAAATTAAAGTATAGTATGTATGAGGATGCAATTAATTAAAGAGGCATATTTTTTATTTATTTGCTTGTTTTTAATGTAACCAGTAAATTGTGGAATGTATGAAAACGCAGCAGCTGCCAGCAAACGACAACAAGTGCAACATTATGCAAATCGGTAGAAATACGCAAACGCAACAATAACAACATCGACAACAATAATAAAAACAATAACTGCAACAATAACAACAGTACGTACTATCTCTTAACCGAACAGCTGTTGTGAAGCTGCGAACGTCAAATGCAAAAAAAAAAAAACAGCAGCACAATACATTTTTAATATTTTATTATATTTTAAATAAAAGAAATTTATTGATTAAAAATAACTGGTGCTTTAATAATGATCATGATAAGACTGTAAAAAGAATTAAGCATTTTTTTAAATATTTATTTAATAATTGCAACGCCTTATTTTGCGATAAAAAACAAATAAAACCAACTCCCTTTGTTACATACAATAAACTGCATACTGCAACAAATTGTGAGCAGAAGTTGCTGCGCTTGTGGCTTTTTTTGGTTGGTTCGTGTCTTAGCATGAATTTTGTGCGCTCTCCTCGCATTACTACATAACCAACAGCAATGTCGTGAGATAAATAAACAGCAACAACAATAACGAAACTACAATCGACGGACGTAGCAATAGAAATAAGAACAAGAATAAGTATTTTGCACTAAAATTAGATATAAACGTGGTAAAGTGATGTTCGGTGCGGCGTAAGAGTTCAAGCGAAGCGAAGTCGTGCTTGTTGTGTAAGAGCGCGTGCGGGTGGTGCACGTCTGCTACAACACATAGAATGCAACGCGATTATTGTTATTTTTTTTTTATTTAATTTTTTGCAGTTTATTATGCTCTCTCCCACGCATGTTAAGACATGTTTAAATTGCAAAGGCATTGAAGCCACAAGCAAAAACACAAACAAAGCAAAGACAAAAGCAAAGGCAAAGGCAAAATTATTGGCAAAGTAAAGGCACAGGCAAAACTAAAGGTTAAGGCAGAAACAGATGCAAACCAAAGACACAAGCAAGCACACAGCCACAGTCTAAAGCAAAGTAAGCCAAAAAAAAAAGGCAACAAAAAACAGAATTATCATTATTTTTGTTATTGCAGTTGCATAGTAAATGAAAGTGTAAATGCAAATACAAAAACGAAATAAAACTAAGCATTTGGTTAGTGTCAATAGTAAATAAATGGGTATGTCTCGTGTATATGTGTTTGCCAACAATAATAAAGAAGTAATAAAATTTAAAAAAGTCAAAACGTCAGGCGTTAGGTGGACGGACATACATAAGTAGTGTCTGCAACTATATTTGTTTCGCTGCAAATGTGTCTGTTGTTGTGATGTCATTATGGACAACAGCAGCAGCTGTTAAGTCAGCTGTGTCTACCTTTACGCCTGACCATAAGAAAAAGTGGGCGTTGTCGTGGGGCGTGGACATAACAATGAGCGAATGCTAATTTTTTATTTGTTTTTGTATCAAAATTAGATGACAACAACCAAAACTACAAAAACAACAATAACAGCAAAAATAATAACAGTAATAGAAACAAGTAAGTGCAGCACGAAATGGTAGAGCCAAGGCTGCACAAACAAACGCAGTCGCATTCGTAGCAGCTGCCGCAGACAAACGCCGGCGAATGTGATTAGAACGTCGGCAGAGTGAAGTAAAACTCAAGTGAAGAAAATAAAAAGATTCACAAAACGAAAGCAAAAAAACACGAAGTGACGTACGTACCCACGGTGAGTTGAAGCAACCTTTGAGACTTTTAAGATAAATCCCACATGCCAAAACAAAGTTCCAAAGCGGCTTTTTTAAATGCTGTTGTTGTTGTAGTCAGTGTAAAGGAGTTATCTAATTGGAATACCGCCGTAAGTTTCGTATTCGAGGCTTAACAATTAGTAAATATTGCTCTCGGTTGGCTGCGGTATCACGATACATTAACCATAGGAACCTTATTGTTACGTGTGATTATGATAGGTAGATTTTGAATCACGGCGCATGAGTGTGTAGGGTGTAGTGTAGTATGAAGTTGAACAGTAGAGCTACATAATCGCCTACCAATATTAAGCTCCTATTACATACTACAGTCATGTGGTATTGTATTAAAAACAATTCGATATAACTTTACCCGATGAGGTTTTTATTCCCGAGGTACTAGAATGGAATCTAATCGGATTGCGTCGTGAGAAGAAATGAGTGAAGAAGAAAATTACGCTATATCTACAAAAATTTCTTTGAAGCCTAAATGAAGCCGAGTAGATTGAATGCTAAAAGGATTGCTCATTGTGCATCTCAAATTTCCCGGGATTTATCTAAAAGAGTGGTTGCATTGGTAGCCTAGTGGAAGTGTAATAGGGTTGTCGCTCCAGAAGTCGGGGTCGATGGCACTCCCATCATAATAAATTACGGCATCAAAATGCGCCTATGTTTGGCCTAAGTGGGATGGCGTGTTACTGCTGTTAGCCGGTGTAACCTAACCTATGTGAGTACTTACCTGTATTTTAAGAAGAGATCTAAATAGCACTGCGTCTTGGTCATTTGGTGCACAGGGAACTTCACAGGAAAATCTGTTGTTGATGAGCTATCGCACCCTAACCTCTATCTGACTTTGGGCAAATAATTACAATCGAAGGCGCCTATATTTTTTTCAGAATATATTGTGTTTTGAGGCTTTGTGAATGTAGGTTATTATGAGTGTCTACAGGATTACCTCCTTCTAGATTTGTAGAGTCTGCTTAAGTGGCTACTCAGACATTTGTAGTCCTGCCATACGAGCTGCGCTGCAATAATAAGTAAGTCAAGTGTAGTAACCGAAACGAATCCGTCATCTTCCTCCTTACTCAACCCCTGACTCATTTGCTTACTCTTTCTATGCACTCCACCACTTGTTCTACTAAAGCATTCATTCATACACTCATTCATTCATTCGTTCAAGTTGTCGTCTAATTTAGGATAAAGAAAAAAGTGTTGAAGGCACGTCAAAATGAGAGAATTAAGTTGTAAAAGTTTGTGTACTAAAGGAGGCCAGTGGTGTATGAAGACAACACAAAATACGCCGGAACAATTCCATTGATTTATCTTGTGGGAATACTCGCAGGCTTTCTATTCCTGTATTCGCTTTTGCATTGCTGTTCCACTGAAACCATTCAAACCACCCGACCCAATCGCATCTCCAATAAACTGAACAAAGCAACTAACTACACTATTCCATACGCCACGGTGCCTTGTCTACGAGTTTCTTGTTTTATTTTTTCTGTTCTCTACTTTTTGGTTTCTTTTGCAAGCGGAATTTATGTTAATTCAGTGCCGCATTTTTCCCGGTTGCCAAGACGGCTTCCCCCTTTCCAGATGTACACGACACGTACATCTAACATTGATGTTTCCCGGTAGCGCAGTTGGTCGTGCGCCTGTTTCTGCTTTTCTCATTGCTGGCTGTCAGCAATTGCTAGCTCGATTCCCCAAGCAGCGATGCCACTTTCTGCGCCAAAAGGTAGGCTACGCTTTTATCTAACTCGTATATCACTTGGCTGAAACGGCTCCAAGCTTGTTGAGGTGTGAATTATGGCGAATACGAGTTCGAGTGCATCTTGCTGTAGTTGTTGACAGCGTACTCATATTCCCAATTTTAACTGCAATTTAACTCTTCAATTTGAAGAGCTTAAAATTATTTATTTGTAGCGTTTAGTGGGGCGCTCACAAGCTGGGTTTGATTTTTTATTATACGATTTTGCATTCAAAGTGAGCTTTAATACTTCAAACTTTGGATCATAGTAGCAGGTGCCCAACGTTAATCGGGGTTTGTGTTGAATTAAAAAGTAAACAGAAAACCATATTTCATATATAATAACGCATTACTTTAAGCTATAAAGCTTAGTTTTTAATTGAGATTTTTTTGCATTTCATATTCGATATTGTAATTGGACGCAAGTTCACTTGAACTTCGTCAAAATCGGTAAAGCGGTTTAGGAATCTATAGGTACCAAGCATACATAAACTTCTACATTCATATACATATATTTGCATAAATAAAAAATCTCGCGTGCAACTGAGTGGGTTCAATAGGCCTGAGTGAGATTCAGTATTTCAATATGTATAGGGTATAAGAAAATAATAGAACATTTTGTTGCATAATTTTTATAAATTTATAATTTACCACACTTTTCTAGAACCAAAAAAATTTGTCTACCCCCCACTACCACAGTGTAAATATATTTCTTACCGGCTCGTTCACAGTGAATTGCTAACATAAGTAAAGGCACCTGCGGGTATTTTAAAGATATAAAGAAATTCTGACGTACCTTTATTGGTTCTTGTCTCCGTGTGTTGGTCTACATGGATACATCTACAGATACATCAGGACTCCGCACGACCACTTCGACGTTTACTAACTCATACTGTGCCACAGGCACAACCACTAGAGCTATGGTAAATGATCTGTGTGTTCCTAGCCTAACAGTGCAATCGAATTCAACCTTAGTTTTTTTAAAGGTATTTTAAATTGGTATTAAAGTATTTTTCAAGCTCTTGGCGTATGGAGCAATAGTACGGAGTACTCAGTTACCCAAGTCTACAGGTAAGATCTTAAATTTGTACTGCACAGATTTTCTCCACACTGGAATATTATTCCTTTCTATATCTTTTGATTACTTGCTGTGATCTCGATATACACAACTTCCCCTTCGTCGACAAGTCAGCATTGCCGTTATGTTAGTGAGACATGTGAAAATTAGCTTCGAAGTTGCTACAAAAAATTTTCCTACCCTAAATACTCCGCCACATTACCCTTTTCCGATGGAAGATGATATTGTTGGCCGTTGTTTTACTCTTGTGCCCAGGCAAACAAAACCAACAAATATTACCACACCATACAAATATTGAATTGAATTGAGCAGAGACCAACTAGACTGAACTTCTCGCTTTCCGGACGCCCATCAATATTCATGCCAAAGTTGGGTGTCTGGGTGGTGCGGAGCTTAGGATGACGTCGTAGCATTGCATTTTGCCTACTCACGTAGTGAAAATGTTCAACTGCGATTGTTTCAGTCGTTGTTGTTTGTGTAATTGATGTTGGCATTTTCACTGAGCCGTTTGCTTTTTTTTGCCATGTTTCGTCGTGTTTGGGTTTTCTTCAAGTTTTTACTTGTTTACAATTGTTTTTTGTTATTGTTGTTGCTTATTTTGCCTATTGCAATTGCGGTAATTTGATTTTTTTTCAGTTGCTTTTTCTCCATAGTCTCAGGTTATACGCTCGCCCAGCGCACTTTTCCTATATTTCTTGGATAGTCTTCAATGTGGTCGGGGGCAGCGTTTTTTGTAGTTAGTTGTTGCTTTCGTGCAAACGTGACTGTTGCGATTTTGAAAGCCGCATGAAATGCTCACTCTGACAGCGTGGAGTCAAGTTCCCTTACACTGTCCAGGTCGATGCTGGCGATTGGCTGTGGGGGTAATTCGCGGGAGCAGTAGCGTGAGTAGGTGTCGTGTATTACGGTCGGAAATTGTTATCAGTGTCATTCACAGTGTAATTGTGGCCGAAGAAGCTTGTGCAAGACGAGTGGTTGACTAGGCAGCAGTACACGACTTCTAGCAGAGTGCTAGAGTGTTGAGAAATACCATGCCAAGTGCTACGCCAGTTGTTATTCTCTCCCTTATCCGATTTCAAACTTGCCTTGAAACGTAGCTCTTGGACTTGGACTTGGACTCGGTTCAGTTTTTCACAAATGTGTTTCAAATAATTGCTTTTTGACTAGTCACCGTTGTTGTGGTTTCCCAATGCAAACGATTTATTCCTAAAAACCGAAATTGTACTGGGGCGGTTCAATAACTTTACGCCTTTTGAGTAGCCTGCGTTCAGTGCCACTTTTCGATATATAAATAATATTGTCAGGTTTCAAACAAGCTGTATCATTAAGTTGTGTTTGGCGACCATTCAAAGTAGCCAACGTCGAGTGTTGAGTTTCATGTGCTTACCATCATTCGTACAAAGAAATGGGTTGATTAATACTTTTCGGACTCTGCGACTCTGCAATCAACATCAATGCTCAAAAAGTGATGCTAGACGTTTAAAACATTCAATTGGTTACATCAAATATATACATATATAAATATTTTTTTTTAGTCCAGAGTATTTTTGGTTTTTCGGACATTTTAAGTATTTGAGATTATTGAGTTATAGGCATAGAGTTCAGTGATTTTGAATACTTTGAATAAAAAAGCTTGAATAAGCAATAATGTATCATATTAGTTGAACAAACTTGAAAATACCTTAAAAAAGTGATGAAAAAAGTATCACCTTTGTCGTCAATTCATATAAGACACGAAGTTTATCAATCGCTTACAAACACATTTTAAAAGAAATTACAAAGAAGTATGAGTCTTATGGCCAATAAATTTAATTGCCGAAATTTTCTTTGAGCGCATATTGAAGTACCGTCGATAACAATACTTTACAGAATCAGACAGCCAAAAATAATTGGCAAAATGCGGCCGGTGAAAAATATTTGATTGCATAAATCCAAGTGTCTTTAGTGAATTTGATTGTGTAGCGTATTTCTTTATTTATTTTGTATTATTATATTAATTTTATTATTTATTTATTATTATTTGTTGGCAAAGTGAAAGATGCCAGGAATCATCTCAGGTGGTTTAACTCACAGTTTTTTGCTGCTTTACTTGAGAATATTTTTAAAACTTTGAATTTTTTGATATTTTGTGTAGTAGTGCTCTAGAAACACACACAATTCACATTTTCCCCTGACTCTAATACGATTTTTTTGGGCGTTTGCCACCACTGTGCGCCTGTTGCGCAACATCAGCCATGTGACTGCGTGCATAAACGAAGTGCTCGTAACTTTTGCATTAAAGTAGGTGATGATGATAAAATAATAATAACAATGTTGATGATAATTTTATGTGTTCGTTCGCTCACTTGTTCACTCATAGCCTATAATGACATTAGTTACGGAAAACATTTTGTCGTATCAACTCGTCTCGTTTCGTTAAAGAGAAAACACGTGCTCAGAGCTCAAGCGTCCTTTTAGCAAAGTCGTCCTTTTCATTTGCTTACTTGTATTTGCTAACTGCTCACATCAATTCTCATTTCAAAGCACGCAAGCCAGACATGCTTAGGCCAAGCACTCAGCCAGTCCGGAAGACAAGCGGGCAATTGTAACTGGGGCTGCGTCCTATGTAGACCTGATGTACGTGAATTCAAGGATTTCGGCATCATACCAATGCCTTACAACTCGTGTGTATCATCTGATGATGTTCGCCTTCACTGAGGGCTTAGTCAGTGTTATTGTTGCTGTTTTGTTGTTGCTTCTATAGCCAGTAATTTAATCAATTATGCCACAAAAAAAAAATTTTAAATAAAAAACAAAAAAGAGCACTTATGCTGTGGATTTTGTAGGTGAAGGCGTTTTGCGCTTGCTTTTGGAAACCCGTCCGCCATGTTGTTAAATTCATTGCCGTTGACTTTGCTTTTTGAATAAATTATTAATTAAATGTACATTTGCCCTAGCATACGTTCACGCCAGCTGCCTTCGTTTATAGCTTTAGCATTCTTGGAGGCGCCGGTATGCCGCAACGTCTTTGCTTTCGTTTATACACGTAGCTTTGGTGGCTTTACACTTCTTTTCTTTTCCTCCAGCCTTTGCTTTAGGCCCATTTTTCATTTTTCTTTTCATATATACCTTAGTTATATTACTCTAATTTTAAATTTTCAAAGGGTTGCGATTGATTGAGTCAGTTCATTTATTTGTGTGCCCCTGTTTATGTTTATATGCATCTAATAAAAAACTATAGAAAATTGTGTATATGTGCAAGCTAAGGTAAGATTGACGAACAATCTAAAAGCTATAATGAAAATACCAATGCCAATGACCAAATATGATGTTTATGATATTCGATATCAGAAATATTTAAATACTGTAGGGTTTTACACGTACTTACCACATTTCTAATGGAGTTACCGTGTTTCCAATATATGTTTCGGAGTTACCGCGTCAAATCCATGAATCCATGCAAATATATTCGTAGTACACGATACCTATCTCTTTGTCAGCAAAAAATATCATGAAATGCGAAAGCTAATAAAATGCTTTTAAGCATCTATTTTATTGTAGTACTAATCGAATATCGCCTTCCTAAAACAAGTAATTATTAATACCAACTTCGTCAACTGAACTCGTACTACATGTTGTCGACCCTAACACAGTCAGCTAAAAGTAGAGATAGACTTCAAAGTTCACAAAGTTGACACCTTACAAATACCTTCCAGAAGTAGCGATGATTATGTAGACTAATATGGAACGAGAAAAATAAAATAGTAACCAGTGATTTTTCTCTTTTCCCTTATTGTGGAATGCACTGTCTCTTCAAATAGCCTGTTAGAATTTTGATGTCTCCCCGGTGCGAGTTGGTTATTTGCTTGAAGGTTTATTCCAAGCTATTGCTTATTTGGTGTTATTTGGCTTATTTGTTAGTAACACGAAGTGTGCTCTGTGCTGTTGACCTCTTCCAGAAAGACTATGTGATAACATTAATGCTGGTCTAGAACTTGTACCATATAAGGTCTAAAAATAAAATTTATATCTTTTCAGCTGAAACTTAGTTGTCTAGCATGACTATCGTTTAAGACTGGTTTAAGATAGAGCAGATTAAGACTTGAGTTGATGATTTAGTTTCTGGTAAGACCTTGGTGAGTAGGAACCTAGACGCTTCGTAGCTAATTTGGTTTTACAACTTTGTTTAGGCACATTTTGCAATCCTCGGTGGTAGAAGGCTTTCATTCAGGTTAAATATTCCCTGTAACCTCTGTTGTATGATTAAGTGCGCTTCTTCAAAATGGCTAAAATTTCAGTCAGCAAAATCCTTTAAGCACGACTTAATTCCACATCGTACTAAGTTGTAAGGTGGTATAATTTTCAAGGTCGATTAACTTCAAATATCGACATTGGCCTATTTTATGAATATAATAATTTCTGTAGTGGAAATCTGCTTGTGTTGTAATACCATAAAAGCACTTTGGTTAAACTCACTTGTCATTTTTACATTAATTTTATATGGAACATTTTACACATTGCCTGAAAATGTGTGCAGTGCGAACCGCATTTACCCCTGTACAACCACCTGTTAACGCTGCCACTGCGGTACTAGAAAAACCCGTTTCGCTGTTTGATTATATGCTTTTCGCTAAGCACATTTAAATAAACGAAAGATACGGTATTTGTTTATAATACTCTATAAAAATACAAAAAACTAAAATACAACAAAAAAAAAAAACCTAAATAAAACATGAACTAGAGAAATAAGTTATACCAGTCGATGCCAATCGGTTCTTGGTATTGGAAATGTTTAGAGAGAAATGAGTGGAACAATCATTGAGTGGAGAAAAATATTGGCAATGATTTCAATAAGTATTAAATTGTGTGGCTACAAGTAAAAGAAAGAGTAAACTTGTATAGTATATAGATAAACATATGTGCATATACATATACACACACACATATATATATCTTTTTTAAATAATCTGTCATTCTACAGTTGAAATCGTTGTTAGTGTTTATGCTTCTGTTGTTGCTATTGTTTCTGTCCGCACTCATAGTAAACAATTAATAAATGAACTGACTGAAAAGAATGTATGAAATAAACAGAAGTTAAAAAGCAAACAATGGAACTAAAAATGCACATTCAATAGCAGAAATGAGCAAATCAAAGTGCTAAACAACAAAAGGCAACAACAATAAAAAGAAGAATGCCCTAAAGAAATGAAATGTTGCGACTCTTTAACATAAATACAGTGACTGGTAACAATGAATGCCAATATGTTATATAGCAGTGCTCGACGCTGTGAAAATTTACAGCTTTGCGATGTTCATTAACAGCGTGAGCGTATTTTGCGAGAGTGCAAGCGAGAGTGCGAAAGCGAGCAAGCGTGCATTGACTTTGTTTCCTTTTTTTCGTTTTATTTTTGCTTGTTGCTTTGCTTGTAATAACAGACGCCGCAATTATTTTATATTTCGTGTAAATTCATGTTTCTTTCTTACATAAAACATTTTTTCGTTATTATTTATTTATTTGTAGTAGACGACTTAAATGTTTAATTGAAAAAAAAAAATTAAAACTGCAGCATCGGAACACATGGAGCGAATTTGGTGACAGGTCAATTCACTTGACTTCTTTCAATTATATATTTATACATGCATATGTATTTCTTATATGAACAACTTCATTGTTGTGACTGATTGTGTTGAGATTTTACCAGAAACTGCTAGAGAGCCAATGCCATAGACTTTGTAATATCATGTGGCATTATTATTTCACCGTACAATTTCCTAACCAATACTTGGTTAAATATCAATGCATTTGCGCATGAAGAGTATTTCATTTGCAGCACAGTTGAATTCAAAACTCTTTTCTTTTCTTCTTAGGCCCAACGATAAAGAGAAATATGACCTCTAGCGATAAACTTAGTTGTTTAAAATACCGTACAGCAAGTTCAGTATTGGCTGCAGCAGAACGAGTACGACCCATAATCCGTGGAAAATTGTGTTTTTCATTTGACTTTTCACTTGTCAACGTATCCCTGGCAAAAACGCAGCAAACTGTTGCAAGTAGTTTCATCGACATACAAATGTAATGCCAAAAGCGGTCGCTAGACCGAGAGTGAGAGAGGAAAGAGTTATTGGAAACAAAGAGTTGTACTCGTATGGTGGAGTAGTGACAAGTTTCTGTTCCACTACTACCCAAGGGACTTGAATTGTTGCACGCACGCATTGTCTTTCATTTGCCCCATGACACACACCACGACTGTAGTCAATGAAAGTTAAACAACGCAAAGTGACCCAATTTTGAAGCATGACAGTTGCAACTGGAGCAAATAAGTGCGGTGATCAGGGGCAGACCACTAGCGCTTGTGTGTGTGTATAGTTAGTCGACAGTTGTCATCGCTGTGCTGTTGTTTTTTACACTTGTTCGTTTGCTCGTTTAGTTCATCTTCTATTCTGCGAATTTTTTCTTTAATTTGAGTCAATTAATTTCTTAAACATTGTTCCTTCACCGCACTCCTCTACGTACACACAAAAAAATCACCAACGGTTGCTTATGTTGAACTTGTTTGTCTTTTTTCTTTCTCGACTTCGTGCTCAGAATTGCAGTTGAAGTGAATTTAATAAGTTGCTTTTTCTTTCAATTTTAACAACAACTCCCAAGAAACGCAACGCATAACGGCGATTCATATTTTTCACACAATAAAACGAATTTACAGTAAAATCTGCCTTGAGAGGATATTGACTTTAAAACTGCTTTTGTGAGTCTCTGAGTGATCAACCATGTCTTATCGTACTCGGATTTAAGGACTGCTTTGTTCTTGATCTGGTTATAGTTTTTTTGGCTCACAACGAACAATTAATCATATTAGTTTTTCGCCCAGTGGTCGAAATTCGATCACACAGAGAACTAGATAATTGCCGAACTTATTGCTGAGGATATTTAGTTATGAAGATTTCTTTCATAAAATGCATTAGAATCGTCATCAGCATATTGCCAAAAATTAAGAGGGAGAAACAGAAATATTGTTCACCCAGAACTCTTATATTGCGAGCTCTCTTTTACGCTCACTCTCCTTTACTTGCTTTCTCAATCATACTAACTCTTCCTCACTCACACTCTACATAACACTCACTCTTACTCACTCACACTGTCTCTTGCATTTCCAAGCTGTTATATTGCCAGCGCATGTATATATTTTGTTGTTGCAATTTCACTGTTTTTTAAAAGGCTTTTTAATGTGCTTAGACATACATAACTTTTTAACAATTAAACTATTTTGTGCACATCTACACAACTATAGTTTTCCATTGATGTATGTTTCATATTATTGCGTTGTGTTTATAATAGCGTTAGCTTGATATCAAAAAAAATGTATTGACGTATTTATATATCGATTCAATATCATCACAGATTGTATTTATCTTATGTTACGTGGTCATAAAGTCTATAAAAGTGAAGGATTGGGGATCTGGATAAGGATAGACATGAGCTAGAGATAAGGGGAGATGTGCTCTACAATATTTTTTTTTTCTTACCAGTTTTAAATCTTTTTCGTTTGCTATTTCGTACGAAAACGATTTCATTCACATGCTTGATTGTTACATAATACACTTTAATCACATTCTACTCCATTTTGGTGCCACACATTTATTTTGCATTTTTGTTGGTTATTCTGTATTAAAGTTTTGAACTTTTCAAAGGGCTTCTAACGCCACTTTTCACTTTGCTTAGTCAACACTATATATCAGATCAGCTGCACTGCAATTTTCTAATTGATTGTGGCAAATCCTTTAAGCTTTGAATCACTACAGGTATATGACTGTGGGGTGTTTTAAACCACTAACTTTCGAGTGTGTGCAGCAACACATCGAAGGTATCTTCTTATTTTTGTGTTTTATTATCTTTGAACACCATCACTTGCACCTCATTTCCGCATTTCTCATTTCGCATTTTGTGCTTGGCTAAAAGCAAAACCTTTTATCTTTTGTGGTTAAACTTAAGAGAAGTTCCGTATGCCTAGCTAGCATGCTTAGCTTTGTATATGAATGGTCTGTTTGATGCTGGCTACGATGTTTACGGTGCCCTTAGCATTTTGTTTTATGCTCGTATTTTGTAGCTAGTGTCGTCGTGTTCTAAGTGCAATACTCAAATCTCGAGCTCAAAAGTTCCAAGACCAAGACTATTCGAGTACGCGTATTGCTGCAACTTGCAGTATATTTCAGGTGACTCGATTGAACTCACATCAGCCACATACATCACACCCTTTCAAATACATGCAAATTTTCATAACAATTTGATTATAATTTTTGTTTGGGAGCTTTCCACCCTTGACGCGTTTGTGCGTTTTCTGCATTTGCTTAGCTTTTATCCTTAAACTGAAATATTTAGAGTGCTTTTGTATTGTATTTTGTCAATTTAAAATCCTTCAATTTTATTTAAAGTTGTTTGTGTAGATGTGCGATTAAATCTAAGTGAATTGGGTTGCCTTGTTGTACTCATAGTTGATTGAAATACTTGGCTTGAGAATTTGAGCTTCGAAAAATTTTGCAGTAATAAATCCAACAAACAACAGAGTTTAAAGTTCATAAAACTGGACTCAGGTATAGGAGCTAGGTGGGCAGCATACGAAACTATAATCGTATGCCTTAAAATCGAATCCTGAAGAGTGGAACTTTTTAAGACAAAAGCAAGTTTCTAAAAAGGGTGTTGTTTAAAATCGATTGTCATTAAGCGCCACCGCGCAACTGGTAGCCATATAAGTCCGCCAACATTCAAAGTCAATCATAGAGAGAGGATGTTTATGAGCTCAACCCAATCTATATAGAATGTCGTAGAAAACTTAGAGAAAATAATGACTAGAAAGTCGCAACCAAATGCAATATTAAAGAACTCTATAGCGAAAAATTAGTGCAACAGTAGCAGTATAAACTAAACTATAAAGGACAAGCCAACGTGTTGTCGGTATCATTGTCTTATCACATCAATAATGAGACTTCCCATACGAAAGACAACCAACCACCATGGACGTTGTCAACGTCCTTTAATTTCCTTGTTTGATCTTCTCAGGGAGCATAGGGCCTCCGCAAGCCCCTTCCGTTTTTTTTTTTAATATCCAAGACTTGTCATTTTGTTAATCGAATGGTTTTCTGGGTGATAAGTCCAGTTCTTGGTGATGGGAGTGCCATCTGATGTCACCAAGGAGCAACACCGGAATTATAAGCCAATTTATTCTCCATTATTTGATATCCAACTGATGTTTTGATCTTTTTATGTGGTTGTTAGTTGGAATGCCTGTCAAGGTTCAGGCCTAGGTACAGTGGTACTCCTATGTATGGTGCCCTTTGGTGTTGTGTTCGGATTCAATGAGAAGATGGTGTGATTAAACTAAACTGCATTGACACTGATATCACGAGTAACGTGGTTCGTACAATTTTGATCTCCGACTCTCTATTGTCGCATTTGTCATAGAAAAGTTATGTTTTATTATAAAACTCACTAACTTATTGAATTATTCCCTTATCTTTTTCTGTATCAGCCAATCAAACATTGAATTAGTGGATATGCTCTTTTTAACCGGTATCAATCATTCCATCAATTAATCAACCACCTATTCTTTCAGTTTCATCGCCAACATCTGGCGATGTTGTTCATAAGTTATCACTGTGCACATGCGTTTACTTTAAGTGTATTTCACTTCATTCATATATTCATACGTATATGCATATATTATAATTCGCGTATGTACGTCAGATGTGTTGCGCATTCTAATTGAACTAACAGTTGCCAAAGCAGTCGCTTTGAAGAAGGGGAGTGAGATGGCTAGAACGGAAGATAAAATATTTTGAATGAGCTACGTGATTTTGAATGCTGGTTATTGTCTTTAAACTGAATATACTGCTGTTGTTCCTATGAGGGTTTCCAACTACGCCTATTGTAATATTGTAGTTCAACATTTTTCTGCAATTAAAAAAGTATAATATTATAATTTTGTTAGTTCATAGTGTAAGGGCAAGTACTTAAAGTTAAAGTTATGCAAATGTATGACAAGGAGGTATTGTAATTTATTTTATGATTCCTTTCTGTTGTGATTAAATATCGAGTTTCAGTATGACGTTTATCTCATAGAAAAGTAACAGACAAGATGTTGAGGCTTTCCACGACTAATGGAAACCAATGAAGTTCCTAATTTCTTGCCACGCCCTGCCCTGAAAAAACATTGGCTCTTCTTAGTTTCCTGACTTACTTATTTTTCACACAATTCTCAATTTTCCATGAATATACATTTTTGTGCTCTGGATGTGAGCTAAACTAAAAGTGATATGCTCTTGAACTAAAGTTTTTTCCTACATAATGAGTCCTGAGTTTCAAAAGCCTCAACCATGTTTTGTTCAATTTTTGTTGGAAAATAGAATTTGATTACTGTCGCGATACTTAAATGCTATTTGCATGGGGCAATCTATTACAATCACTCGTAGAGAGTTGGCAGATTCTCTTATGACCTACCACTTACATATACTAAATAGAACGATCTGAAAATGATTTTTAATCCCAAGCCCATGTGTATTAATTCTGTAAAATATTGCCGTGAAAGTTTTTAAAAAAGAATTTGTATTTTTTTTCACTTTTTACATCATCTTACATACATTACAACCCATGATTTACGCTTGCTTGGGTGGTATGTGGTGGTACTCGTATGTGTAGTTCTTGAGTTCACACCACGTCTGCCCCAAAGTTCGACAGCAGACAATGACTTGTAGGAGTTCATAAAAATAATGAACTACAATAGTTGTCGATGATGCTTTTGTTGTTGGTTCGAGTTCGCTTGCCGTTTTTTCTCCCCATTTAAAAATCATTGCTATTTACCCCCAGACTTTGGGGTTGTTTTCTCGTTTAGGTCTTAGAATTTTGCTATTGTCATTTTATACATATATACAAATATAATCCCAGCACATCTCATCTCTGCTTAAACTCTTGCCACTTTACTGTGGCATATTAAATCATGGCTTGCTCGAAATGCCTAGTAAGCGGCTTAGGTTTGATTGTTTTTTTTTCTGGTTTCCTTTCCAACTTGTTTCGATTCGGTTAGGTTTTGTGTTACTACGCAAACTGCAAATGAGGTCGTTCAACTGTTTAAGCTCCCGTTTTGGTGTATAATATTTAGAAGTGCACAGTAAAAAATGCTTCAGCGCTGTTGCTATGTTTGACTTAAATATGTAGCGAGTACGACTAAGACCGATGTAATCAGCGCTGTTGTAATAATCCGCTGCAGAGCTGGATTGTAAGAAGTTTCAGGAAGGCACTTTTGCACTTTATTTACTGATCATTTAAAGACTTGGCCACGCATACTAAGTTGACCACACAGGGTAGATCAAATATATGATTTTTTGCTAGGCACCATAACTGAAGGCAGTGTATTTAATGCTATGCCTACCGATCTCTTCCTAAAAGTGGAACCGAAATAGTCATGTCAGAGACTTCAGATCTGTAATAAGGATGGAACTTCAGAAATATTTAAGAAGACAGTATCGCCGAAAGAGGCAGCTACAATGTTAGGTTGTTGTCTTTGCAACTGCAATATCCGTTGTGAAGCCTTCTCAATCATATACCAATGTAATGAATTTAAAGTGTGTATTACTTGAACTAAGTGCATAATAAAAGGCTAGAGGAA
Source organism: Cacoxenus indagator (assembly GCA_035041755.1). NCBI lineage: Eukaryota > Metazoa > Arthropoda > Insecta > Diptera > Drosophilidae > Cacoxenus > Cacoxenus indagator. The sequence continues at coordinate 727,405 of JAWNKX010000244.1, read as the reverse complement.
AGGTGCTCAGGGCCAAGCTATTTGGCAACATTCCGATTGAGTCTTTATATTATTCAACGAGTAAAACGGAGGGGAGCATTAGTCTATAGTGTTTTCGAATAATTGTCCCTTCAAGAGAAATATTCGTCAAAATAACCGTGTTAAATCGTCCACCCTCTTGCAAATCTACCGTCTGCAACAGCGGAAATTTGATGAATTACCCGCTTAAGCGTAGATCTATCTATACGACCGTTCAGTTTTAAGCTTTGCTTGCTTCTCTTGTTTGACAATGCCTTGTATGGTGGACGAAGACTTTGTCCGCACTGTCAAGATAGGCACATACGCGTAGTCTATACTGTGCATTTTGCATACATAAAATATAGAGGTCGATGTGGTTAACTTGTCAAAGTCGGACGAACCAAACCAAAAGACCATTGAGGAATTTACGCACAAAAGCAGTCGGACGGTAGTCTTAGACCAGACGAGACTGTCCAATGCCATACTAGAATATTAATGAGTAAAGTCTCACATTTGGCTTTGTTTTCTTTGCTTATTTCTCTTTGTGCAGGCCGTGAAAAAAGAGGAAGAAAAGAAGAAACGACTAAACAACAGGAAGTAACAACCAACTGCAACCAATGTCTGACGAAGTGCCTTTAGGACGTTTATCGCAAATTTTTGATACGTGGACGAATATACAGCGACGACAAAAGCAACAGCAACAACAACGACGTTCCGCCTCCTCAACGCCTTCGCCATCGCCCACGCCTTCGGGTCGTGCAACACCTGCCGGCCAGGGCAGTGGCGGTGGTAGTGAACAACAAACGCCGTCGCCATCATCGCTGGGCGGTGGCGGTGCTGGGGCAACATTTTACTCTAGCCAACAGCAAAGCTATTATTTGCGACCACATGAAGGTCACAGCTATCTACATACGTTTCCATCGGCTGCGCAGACGCATCATCATCATCAACATCATCATTATCTGCAGCAGCAACATCAACAGCAACAGCAGCATTGTCAATATTACTACCAACAACAGCAACAGTTAAACTACTGGCAGCAACCACATTGGCACCGTGGCCAATATCAACAGCAGCAGCAACAGCAGCACCAAGCTCAACATCAAATGTCATCACTGCCGCCAATGCATTATCACACGACGGGCACGCAATCGTTAAATGCATCGCCGTTGCTAACGAAACGCGCCACTTCGTTTAGTGGTAATTTGCCTTTGAGTCGTGCGCATTTGGAAAGTGGTGGAACACCGCCTCCGTCTCGTCTACCACCATGCGCAAATGTTGCCACGGCGATCGCCTCTCAATCAACGCCAAATAGCCCACGTCTATTGCCTCGTCGAACACAATGCCCGCCGCCAATACCAGCGAAGCCGACGATGACGACGGCGACGGCGACGGCGACGACGACACTGTCAACTGGGTTAGCACCAGTGAAGTCGCCAACGGTTGCCAGAAAAGAGGAGCAAAGAGCTGTTGTACCAAATACTGTGCCATCAAACAACGCAGACAACTGTGGCGGTAGCAACACCACTGACTCTCCTATGAATCAAGGGCTCACGGCCCTAGACTTGACTGATGCGCCCTGGCCGCATTTCTCTACGCTCACCGATCATCTTGATGTGCATCAGGTGAATAACTATGGTCAGGCATTACCAGAGGTGGGTCTGTTACTATGTAAATGTTCCCTCTAACTCTGACTCAAACAACGTTATTCCATTCCATAGTTTTCTATCTCCTGCATCTAGCTATAATTTAGTTCCCCTCTCAGTTTCACTCTTTCCCTAGCTAACACTTTTAGTGCCATTTTCTCACTTCACATTTTCTCTCTTTATCAACAACTTTTTCCAATTCTCACTCACTAAAATCTCTGGTAACTCTAATCTATGTACAGATCAATTGGCAGGAGCGTTGCTTAGAGCTTCAACTCGAATTGCATCGTTCAAAGAATCAAGCGGGCCGTATACGTGATATGCTACGTGAAAAGGTAAGTGATATTCAACAGTGATGAATTTAGCTAGAAGCTAATATAGTATCTGCGAAACACGTTGTCTCTGTTAATGCTATACGCGTATAAATGTAAGGTCAAGCCCACGCAGCGTCATGCTTTAATGGTCGCGCTGAGCACCGCATGTGGACTTGTTTAATAAAGGAAATGTGTTAATAATTACAAACACGGACCGAAGGATGTGCATACGCACATAATATATATATATATATATATATATATATGTATATATATTATATATAGGCAAACAAACACAAAGAGATACTAATTAGTGGTTGACGCACATATAAAAACGCAGGCCTAATGTATCTTAATGATGATTTATGCGCGAGTGCTTTCAAAAAAAATAAATAAAAAAATAAAAGCAACACACAACATCAGTAAGGTTATAAAAATAAAACCGCGTAGCACTGCACGTTGAGGGAAACAAAAGCACACATCAACCTAACAGAACCAATGTTTTCATCACCAGCTGCTGCCGCGAATGTCTCTCGTAAGGGGCTGTTAGAGAACGCGAATAATGCGTATAAAATCGTCCTTTGGTGGACAGACGAATGTTCACATGTCGCTAATTTGTGCCGGAAATAGCGTAGCTGGCTTCTACTTAGGTGTTCAGACTTTTACTTATTTCATCATACGCGTAAGCAGTGACATCAGCGTGTCTTCAATAAGCAACAAAGTATTATATATTTTCTTTCTTTGTTAGTCAACTGTTAATGCAACATCGCGCGTTGTACTATATATTCGTATATAAGTTTTCTTTCCACTATGTGTGTGTGTGTGTGTATGTGTGTGTATGTGTTAATTATAAGTGTAATTAAATCATTAGGCTGGTTTCGTCGTAAAATATTAGTTGCGTCGTGAATGTCACTACCATCACTGGTTATGAATTATTGAATTTGGTTTCTGGCAAGAACTGCTTTTTCATCAGCTGTTTGCTGTTCCTTTGATGATGCTGATGATTATGATGAGTGTGTTAATGGATGTTGACCATATTACGAGTAAATAGTCAGTTTTAGCTAAGTAGCTTAGCTTGTGTGCCTTAAATGTAATTTTACTGCCCATTAAAGCAAATGAGCTGGTAAAATTGCTTTTTAAGTGAATTCAGGAGCTGCGCTTCTCAAAAATCCAAATTAATTTTCAAAGTACGTCATAACTTTGTCAATTTGAATTCTAATCTTGTTATAATTTGCTCGAAATTGTCTGACGATAGTAACAAATAGAGACGACGCGCGACTGGAGTCTACTACTTTATAAATGATTTTTATATACAGCCCACGCTATGTAAAATATGAGAAGCTGAAAAACATGTGCGGTAGAAAAGAAACCGTCAACTGAGAGCAACAGAGTTTCGGCGTGAATATCTATTATATCATATATTCATATCTATTTACATTGATTTGATAAAAAACATTAAACTTAAGCGGGTTCCCTATTGCCGACATCCAGGAGAGTGTGCATTACCACTGCAGTAGAGGCACATTGAGCTACTAGTAAACCAACATGAAATTCCATCGCCATTCGAAGAATTCAAGTCCAGTCATAGTAACCACTGCTCATGTGGCAACTCAGCCGCATAGGCAAAACATTAAAGAGTTGGCATCTGCAAAACTTGAAGAAAGCTTAAAGGAAAACTTTGTGATTATCACCATTGATATGAAAAATGCCTTTAACTCAGCAAAATGCCATACCTCAGTATCTGTGCGAAATCGTCTCAACCTACCTCAGTAATCGAATCCCTGTATTCGATATTGAGAAAGTCCCTAGACATAATAAACTCACAACCGCAGTTCCCCAGGGATCAGTACTCGGCCCTGTAGTATGGAACACTATGCACAGAGAAGCAACCAATACCTTTGTTCCTGATAATGTTTCAAATTTTGAGAGAACGTTCAAGATATTTGGAGTGAATATAACATTCTTAATCGAATATGATTAATATAATGAACCGTTAACTCTAAGTGGCAGCGAAGATGAGTTGAGTAGAGAAGTTGAAGAGGCTGAAGAAGAGTTCGCCATAAGACAGGAACACGAATATGTTGATCATGATGCTAAATCGGTTTGGACGACAGCTTGCCGACGAGAAAACAGAATTGGTGCTTGTCAGCAGCAGGAAAAGGGTAGGGCCGGTCACGATATGTGTTTGAACCCAGAGAGATCATTCCTCGTTCTCCATCAAATATTTTGGAGACCTGTTGGATCACCACAGACCGAAAATCGGAGACTCTGCAACACGTCTATGACGCTGCTGTCCTCAATTTTAAGCGAAGCCGGAGTTTCACTCTCCCTTAAGTGCTGCCCGTTGAAAAGGCAGATCACAGCTTGAATGGCACCTCTCTTCAATCAATGCCGCATAAAATTCTAGATCAGATTAGTATGGTTTTATTAACTATTCTATCAAAAATATTTTCTACTAAAAATTTTATTATAATACTCTGCAAAACCTATTAAATGCAAATTGTGGTCATAATATCATAACCTTTACTGTCTTTAATCTATATACAAAAATGTATACAGACTGGACTTACATTCCTAATATTATACATAAGTCATAAAAGAAAAATTACCACAATTAACTGCGTATTGGGATTTATCATTATTATGTTTTATCCTATCTTGTCTACTTAAAGGTGTTGGCAAACAAACCCAGAGGAATCATGTAAAGTTGAATAACTCACAACTGCGGCGAATTACTTTAAACCAATGCAAGGCATTCACGCAAACCCAGACTTTCTCGTACTCACCCAATTACATTACGATGCATGTATGCGCACTAAGTTACATTTAAATTTTCATTTCATTTCCTGCATAATGCCAAACAATAGGCTACAGTGTGCAACAGAAACCGAAGCAGAAAAAGAAGAGGGAAAACCTATGCAATTTTTTTGCATTTATCAAAATGACAAGAGCCAGGACGAGTTTGGTAATAGAGCAGAGCCGACTACGGCTTTGAAAAGCGGGAGAATGAGGGCGAATGAAAAGCGCAATGGACGCACTCATATAGTTGAATGACTGCAAAACATCGCATTGCATTGCATAGTTGTATGCTTTTATGCATTGTATATAAGCGATAAGACAAAAGCAAATGCGAGTGAAAGAGAGCAGGAAAAAAAGTACAGCGGAAAAACTTGACGTAACAGTTTCAGTGACTTTAACAAAGGGCTGAGTAAGCGGAAGTTGTGCACAGTGAAATGGATAGGAATAAGAGATATATAGAAACAGGCACACAAACAGTCAGTGAGCTAGCAATATAGACAGTCGCACAGATATCGAAGTCAACAATTATGACAGTTTTGTGTTTATGGAACTCGCTTTGTTGATTTGCTGCCGCCGCGTCGAGGCTGCCATTTTGTGAGCATACTCCGTGATGCTGACATTACTAAATCAAAGTAAGAGCGACAACTGTCAGTCAGTCAGTCAGTCAGTCATACATTCACTCACTCATTGAGTCACTGTTATATTTCAATACGAATATAACGTGATATTTGCGCTGCACGGAAATGAAATCTATGTTATTTTGAATCAGTGTTTGCCACAGGTGGGCAAGCAGCATTTCATGTTTTAGGTTTAAAAACATATAAGTCGTTTATTGCACTCCTGCAGTTGGATTCCGTTACATTACAGGAAATGAACGAATACTGGCATCTAAAGGATTTGAACTGGAGCGCAGATTGAAAGGTATAAAATTTATTGAAAGCCTGACTGTTGTATGTGCGCACAGAATTTTCAATTACTTTATTATTGAGAAGTTATTTGGTATATAAGACCTATACTCGATTTGGAGTCGTATTACTTTAGAGTTATTTATAAAACTGTTATTTAATATAACCATTTGTTGTACGAATTAATTTCGACGTAGCTAAAAATTTCTGTTTGCACAAATGGACACAACGAAAGAAGCTAGAAACGAATAAATTACAATTCTCTAGTCATGGGATTCTGCTTTATGCTTTCAAAAGAGAGTTGCTTGTCGTGTGAAAAAAAACCGTTGTTAAAACTTTTTTAAGCAAACTAACTTATAAACTAATGTGGCCTATCGGCAACAACGTACATGAAAGGTATTATTTAATGAACTCAAACTCATTTCAGATGTAATGCACAATCTGTAAATCGGTTTTGAATCGCATTGGTCCAGAGTAATAGTTTCCAAAAATGTATACTCTTTAGCCTACTCACTCGTATTATAACTTATTTAAGACGTTTCTTGCACTATAATCTTCATATACGTATGTAATACAAATGTTTTTAGTTAGCTTAGCAGTATATAACACAGTCTAGGAACAGCCAAGTTTTTACACTGCTCATCTCTATCAACTAGCTTGGGAGAGTGGTACCTCCCAAATAAACACATATTCTTTTCCTTTCAAATCCTTATCAACGAACCTATTTTTAAAATTTTTTTTTAAAGTGAAACTTTTAAAGGCGCATTGGCAGTAAAAATGTACAATATTTCGGCGCCGTGATGGCGGGTTCTACACCGTAGACGTACAATTTTTTTTTTGTGTGCGCGCTGCTCAGTGATGGAAAGAAAGAACACGAGGAAATAAAACGAAAAACGAAAAACAGAGATAAGCTGTACTGTGCTCGCAGTTGTTGGCATGTTGGCTCGTTCATGAGTCATGACACACGAGCTTCGGTCTACTCGAGTATGCACAAAATTTGCGACTCTCGCGACACCAAAGAAGAATCGACGATAGCTTCAGCAGCAAGGCTGTGTCAAAATACATGTAATCAAGCAAGCGACAAGCGCACGACTCAGTCGAATTGTGACCTCAAGACAGAGGTGCGATACAGTTTGGTGTTGTAGCTACATATCTATCATCCACATCCAAAATTTAATTACACCACTCGTTAACTAAATGATCAAAGAATTCATTAGCTGTAGGGAGAACTTTTTCGTATAGCGGTAGGTGGAGGGGAAAGCGCTGCTGTATTGATTTAGTTTTCCAATCAATTTCAATGAGAAAATTGCTGTTGTTTTTCTTTTCTGGGTTGCTATTCTGGTTGTTTTTGTTTTCTGTACTGCGTGTCATTGTTTTCCTTTTTCCTTTTCATCGTACGTTTGCGGCGTATGCGTTTTGCTTCGCTGAAATGTGTTGCTTTCTTTCTTTGTCTATCTTATACTTCCAGTATCTTTCTTCTCTATTTAAATGGGCGGCGGATGGTGTAGGAAGAAGCGCCACGGTTTTAATTTGCTCAAAAACTATCGGTGGGACATTTGCTGTTTCTACACACCCCCTTTTTTTTGTCTGTTTTGTATCGAGCTAAAATATCACCAGTAACTTCTACAGAACGATCGATATGAACCGTGAAAAACTCGAGATTAACGGATTACTGGATTGTATAGCTTAAATTCAATAATTTCATTAACTTTCTTTCTTATTTTATTACATAGTAGTCAGTACGAGTAAATACACGATTTTTCGTGTTTGTCAACGGTAAAACGTCGAAATGCAAAGATTGCTCATACCAATGCCTGCAAAATTTAAATCCGGCTGTTTCCAAATGTTGTCGTCATAAAATTTAGATATTCGGGCCGTTCATTTCCTACTCAACTCAACTCAAAGCTGGCTTCAACTCAATTCAATTCAAACGTAAGTCAAACGGGCTTAAGTTAGGTTCATGGTTATTACACATTTAATTCGCGTTGCTTCTAACTTGCAATTGCTATTTTATTACTGAAGCAATTTCGAATCGCAGCTAAAAGTATGCAATAAATTTTTCATGCGTACGCCTTTTGTCAACGACATTTTCCTTCCATTTGAAGTTTCCTCTTTGGCCATTGACATTTGCTCATCATAAATTTTGCATTAGCCAAACAAACATTCACAGATGGGTTCAGCTGCAGTTTAAGTTGCCGTTTACACTTTGAGTGCCGTTACCGCTGCTCTTACTGTTACCAATCTCCCGTTACCATTTGGCGTGACTTGTGTTCACTAAGGCCGGCGTCTTCTTTTGTGTTTTCTTTTACATAATAACTTTTTAATGCAGGGCCGTTAAATATGCAATATGAAAATTTCTCTTTCAAAGGAATTCTGATGTTTACGTATTTGTAGAGTTGCACTTGTATAAGAAATAGAGAAAGAAAACGAGAAATGCTAAGAAGTCATATTTGTCATTTTCTTCGTATAAAATTGAATTAAATTTTTAACTGACTTGAGTTCAAGTAGACTGCATGTGCTATAATTCAGCTGCACTAAAGTTAATTTACCAACACTTCAGTCAGCGCTTAAAAACAGACAAACTCTAGGTTTATTAAAAGTTATTCCTATTTTATGTTGATATCTTTCTCGTATTTGGTGTTGTTTTCTCTCTATCTTTCTCCCTCCATTCTTCTCCCCCTCGCTATCTTTGCCGCGTTCCTTTTTAGTGGTCGTAAAAACCTGTGCACAAAATGTTTTCGTGCACTAAAATGTCGAACAATGAAGACAATTGGTCGCAATTCGGTGAAAGTCGCAAAAATATGGCCGAACATATTGCAACATTCTTGTAAGGTAGTAAAATTCGAGTTTATGACCAAAAGTCAGTACAAAAATATATGAAACAAAAACAAAATAATAATAATGTGAATAAAAAAGAAACACAAACACACAGAAACGTCAACCGCCAACCGCCAACTACTAACGGCGCTGCATATTTTTAACTGAACGCGCCAGACTTAACTTGCCACAATTGGCAACACAGTCGCCAAGTTGGAAAGTCAAGCCAAAATCGTACTATTTGGCAACCGCAGGAGTCTAGCAAATATTATAACTTGGTATGAGGAAGTTGGCAGTTAGTTGTGCGAGTAGCACAACAGAAGAGTCTCGGAAAAAAATTAATGGCATAAAACGAATGGAAAGGAAATTGAAAATGTTTTGCAGCTTACTCCTTAAGAAGCGATATTCATATATAGCCCAAGGTACAATAAATATGAGGAGTGAAAACAAGTGTTAACAAAATGCGTAACAGTTACAATGTCATTCAAATTGTCAGAGAATTGAGATGGTCTGCAGTGCTGCTAAAACTGTGCAATTTCGTTTGCTAGCGATAACACTGCGCTTGACGATTTTATGTGTTGAAGCGTAAATGTGTGCGCCGACATAAGTCGATTGCAAAAAAAGAAATTAAATAAAATAAAAAAAATTAATATAAATAAATAAATAAAAAATTGTTTTCATTTTTATTTATGTGATATGCTAAGTACACATATCTATTTATCTATTTACATGTATATATAAAAATGGATGTTTGTCTGTTTGTTTGTTTGTTTGTTTCTCTATCTGTCTGAAGTCTATAGATTCCGACATCGTTAGACCGAACATCATGAAAATTGCTACATTTATTGATGTCATTATAGGGAATGTTTGTGTGTGTAATTTGATGCGAGAGTCTACTGGGAAAATCGAGAAAATCCTGTAGTCGGGGCGAGCCGCTAGTCTATATATATAAAATTGGATGTATGTCTATCTGTCCGCTATAGACGCCGAAACCGCTGGATCGATTTTGATAAAGTTTTCAGAGAAACTCTCGAATAGCCTATCGAGTAATCCTGTGAAGTTTGGTGAGTTTGTATACCGCGAAAGTCAGAAGGAAAATTAATTGGAATATATGTATGAATGTAATGAACTCACAAACCGCTTTATTTGTTCTTTTGCTTGATAAAGAAACGAAAAATGTCGTGTATCACAAGGTGATTCACTGAAGATACATGCACCTGTTTGCTGAGCTTCTGAAGATTATATTTAAAGATTAAATATTCGCTTCATTATTATAGTCGAATTAGTTGTTTTCCTTTAAACATACGGTGACCTGTGTATTAAAGAATAGAGTCTGTTCCTTAGATTTTGTTAATTTTCGTCTTAAACGATTTTTCGTATGCAACTTCAGAAATATACCAACTTCCTTTGTGGTCACTTTTGTCTCAACGTTTCGTCGAAGCGGAACAGCTGCAGTGTTCGCTGTGTCTGTTTTGCTGAGAATTCAGTAGCTTCAAAGTTGTATTTCATTTAGGTAGAGCTCGGATTCAGTTACAGCTTCAATTCTGTAGGATTGTAGCACTGTGCTCGGCTCGCCACATTTGCCAATGCAACTTTGACCTATGCAACTTTTTATATTTGTGCTAGAGCATAAAGGGCGGTGAGAAAACGTTTTTGCTGTACTTGTTTATGTTAAAAAAAAATTTTAAATAAGATGGACGCACAGTACGAAGGACCATAATCTGGCATATTATTTTTTTGTTATGTTGTGTCTTCTTTTTGTAATTTTTTATTTTTTTTTTTGGCAAACTCCTTTTGCGTGTTTGTAGACAAGTGAATGTTTTTGCAGTTTGTCTCGTCGAGGTGCAAGTCATAGGAAACAACAAAGAAATATTGAAAAGCAAATAGAGACGAAGAAAAATGTTGATAGCGAAGGGGAAAGGGAGTAAGTCAGCAAAGCAGCAAAGCAGCGATTTTGAAAGAAGACAATGCAATGCAATACTGCAAGTCGTTAGCATTAATCCAAACAGGCAAAGTGGGAAGCGAAAGTAAGACCCGAAGGCGCAGCAGTGTGGGGGAAGGCACGGCATAAAAGGGAAATGTCCTTAGCAAAATTGTAGTATTATTATATTTTTTATAATGTGTGTGTGCTAAATTCGCTCTCGTAAGCAGACTCGAAGGAAATTGCCAGTAAGGCGAGCTTATCCGTGTGTGTGCTACACAGTTTTCTATTTCTTTATTTATATTATTAGATTATTTTTGGCAGCTGTAAAAAGGATGTGTGTGGGCGCGATAATGCATTTGTGTTTAGACACACAACTTGGCTTGGTTTCGTTCGGCCTCACTTCCTGTTCTATGCTGTTCTATTCTGTTTGAAAGGTAATTTATGATTTTTGGGTTACGAAGCAAAACTGTTTACTGCACATGTAATATGTTCGCCAAACCGACATAAAAACAGATCTATAAATAAGCGCAACAAGGAAAGGTAGCAAGGACGAGAAGGACGACGACGACGACAAGCCATACTGAAATGTTTTCAATAATCATGTTTTTCGACTTTGCCAAACATTCAAGTACAATTCGGTTGTAATATTTCAGTTAGTCTAAGTCGTGCAAAGTACAGAAGCCACAATGAGCTGGTCAAGCATGTGTTGGGTATGTTTCTGTGTTTTGTATTCATTGCAATTCATTGTAGTGCCCACATATGATAAATGAAACCTTCTACTACAAGCTGTAAAAAAGCCGCTTGAGAAGTGAGATGGTAGTTTTGAAAGAAACAAGAGTTTTTGTCTACTTTTGTCATTTAATTTCCTTCTAAACAGTCAACATGACTAAATGACCGCTCTGGCAGTGCGTGAAATAAGGTTAGGGCCACTTACATTTTTCCAAAAAAAACTTTAAAATTGCAAACATTTTTTCGTTTTCCCTTCATAAATGTATCGCATAACTATTTTCAAATATATCATATTCTGTGTTCACGGAAAAAGGCTGCTGTTGACCTGGCCACATGAATCGATGCATTATCTTGCTGAAAATTCCAGTGCATACCAGCACACTCAAAGCCATATGATATTTTTATTCTAATCATTCTGGTGGAAACGAATGACCATGGCATCTTTTTGAGGTATCCAACGGCACGCCAAATCATGACAGCACCAGCGCCAGAACGCCACTAACTGAAAATCTGTGGTTCGGTGCTCAAATCATGCCAGTAGCAAGCGAAACCATCTGGACCAACCCAATGGAACTTGTTTGCATCGGAAAATATAATTTTTTGCCATTCGTCTGTCCAACGTAAGAGGTTTAATGCACATTTCAGACAGCCTACAATGTTAACTTTTGATAGCATTGGCTTCCGTTCAAAGTTTTTGTGTTTTAAGCCCAAACGGTTCATCAGTTCATCATTTTCACTCTTTAATTGACGAGCTGACTTAAAACTTTTACTGTTACCAGCACTGAGAAGCAATCGGCGTTTTCAGCTTTTGTTGTGACCGTCAAATATCGGCCAATTTTTACAATTTTTGAGAAATTTCCAACAAAAATTTTGTCTTCACCGATTTTTTTCGCTGCGATTTCTTGTTTTTTTCTGCCTCACGTAATGGTTTCCCTTTACCCATTGTTAATTGATCGAATTTCGGATGACGACAGCGTAATAAATATTGTGAAATACCACCGATTGACTCGACTTTTTGTAGTGTTGAAATATCACAAACACAAACCACAAAAATTTAAACTGACACTGTTTTTTTTACAAATAAAGTAAAGTGGCACTGAAGTTTTGAGAAGTTTTGAGACCATACTAATCAAATCTAAGATGTGCATTCAAACGTTGTCTCATAAGATCAACTGTTGTATGCACCCCACTAGTCTATAAACTAAGACCAAGCAGTAACGAGACTTTTCAAATGTTGTTTGATATAAAAAGTATTTGTGTGTGTACATTTTTGAATAAAAATTTTTTGTTGGCTAAGTCTGGTCTGTCGAGTACAACAACCATAATAAGAATGTTGCGTTGCCGTTGATCACATTAATCCCACCCTTTGGTGTCCGATTCAAATTCGCAGGATCATACTTGATTCGACTGACGAAAACTGAGCATTTTTTAATTCGTATTATTTTAATTGAATTTTGAGCAGGCGATGACGACGTGCCCCTGCATAAATTTTAACTTTTACAACTATTTTCTAATTATAGAAAATAAAATAAGACGCTTTTAAGCAATGACTCATGTATGTATGTGCGTGCGCTTGTGGATTGCCTTTTATCCAAAAGGATTAAAAAGGGAATTGCTTGTGTCTCTCCTTGAATTGAAATGTCTAATAATGTTGAGCCGAAAGCAGTTCTTCTGTGTCTCAAGATGTTTAAGCAATAGTTGTGCGTGGATTTTGTGTGGTCTGGTTTGGCCGCGGGATGGGGGTCAGTGCTACATGCCTTAGCATTATGTGACTTTGAGTATAATTTGCGTATAATTACTGTTAAATACGCTTTTCGTGTTGGACGGCTTGGTGTATTCAAAGTAAAGGGACCGAAAATAATTTTCCTTAGCATACTTTTTTGCGCGCAACATGAAGAACCTGAAGAAACGATGGCGCAGGCATGCAGTCAAGCAGTCACGCAGGCAACAAGCAAGGGTCGTTTGCTGCGTTGCTGTGCATGTGTTTGTTTGTGTGCGTATGGATGCGTGTGCCTCCAACGAAAGCATATTTCCATGTTGCAGATGAAAAGATTTTAATGCGAATTTGATGAAGATTAAAATGTCCTTGAAACGTATGGGCCAAAGTCATATTCGTACACACATACGCGTATATATGCTACTCTATGGGCAGCACGAAAATAAAAAGAAGACGCATAGTAACCAGCAGGCGAAAAATTAATGACAGTCAGTCGCATAATAAATGAGGTTTTGTGGCGGCTGTCCGTCTCTCTGTCCCACTGCATCTCCTTCTTGTTTCTCTGCCATTCTCCTTCAATATAAGCTACTTCACTTTCGCTGTTTCCCTGTCTACGCATCTGGTTATGTCAGCGACAGAAGTCGTCTGTAGGTGATTCCTTCAAAAAGGAAAAAAAAACGCGGTGGCGTGGTGCTTACCCGTTTACCCACTTGTCGTGCTCGCACTAATTTATTCATTTGAGTTATTTCCGAAAGCGCATTTAATTTTAAATATGCGTGACAACCCAACTGCCATGCCTTTGCCGCTGCAGTTCCGCTGCTGTCCGGTCACCGTTCACTTAACATTCGAGGTAGCTCCAAACTTTTTGTTTTCATTTTGCTGCTCAGTGAATTGCTGCAGTTTTACTTTTTATTTTTGTTGCATTGCGTTGTTTCCTGTCTGGCGTCATAATCCTTTAATTATTGTATATCCCTTTTGTTTTCGGTAGTGTCCTTACCCAGCTTTCAATCAATTATGCACTTAGTTTTTTTTTTTCGTTGCATCACTTAATTGTCATTGTTCGTGTACGATTTCCGTACATGTGTATTATTTTGGTACAAGAGGGGATTATTAAAGCTGTGACGGATTTGAACGACTGACGGTTTTAAGGATGTTTTATGAAATAAAAGTGGATAAATAAAGAGTACAATAACAGAAATGTTGATACACAGATAGATAGATACTTATTGCCTGTTAGACATATAGATAGACATGTGAATAGATAGCTAGATAGCTACATAAATTCTTAAATAAATAGATAAATAGCTAAAGAAATATATAGATAGATAGGTAGATAGATGTATAAATATATAGATAGATAGATAAATAGGTAGACAAAAAGCTAAATAGATAGGTAGATAAAAAATAATAGATAGATAGATGGATAGATATAGGGATAGATAGATAAATTGATAGATAGATAGATAGACAAATATCTAAATGTATAGATAGATAGGTAGATAGAGAAATAAATAGATAGAGAGCTAAATAGATAGATAGATAGGTAAAGAATGCTACATCGCCATCTATCTCAATGCTTATCGTTAAAAAGACTGAGCATCCTCTGTGAAGTAAAACTTTTTCTTTTCATAAGTTCCTGAACAGATTAAGAGATAGCGTTAAAGAATATGATAACAGCATAAGAAAGAAAATTTCTAAGATTCAAACTTATGCTCCAAGAATCATAGTTTCGATTTCATAAAAGGTAATTCTCAAGAAGACTTACAACTCATTAAGAGTAGAAAATACACCAGGAGCATTCCATTTTGGCTCCATAGAAAGCCCTTATCCACTGAAGACAATGTGTTACCACCCATGTTATCAGAGGCACTTACGTACATACATATGGTTTCGACACACGGTTTTCCTTAGAAAACTGCGATTCATTGCGGCTCCACATACGAGTAGCATCACCCTTCAGTACTCTTTCCTTAAAGTCCTATCCCTATCATTGCTCTCATTTGCACTTTGTGAACACGTTCACAGTTTCACGTTTAATCTGCGCTCACCGCATTTGCTCTGTCTTTGCTTATGCTTTATCATAATTCCTATTGCCAGCACGCCTGAAAGTATGAAGCGAAATAAAGTTTTTCATGTAAGTATATATTTTATGTACATATAAACATATGTATATACCTTTTTATTTTATTGTATTTTGTGTCTCAACGCATGTAGTGCACCCAACTTTGTCGAGTTCTGTAGTCGAGTTTCGTTCGAGCTGAGTACTTGAACACAAAATCCGCTTAATATCATTTTTCGGTATTATAGCACTTCGTCTGGCTGCTTGTGACAGCCAACATTGGGACAAAAACCATTGTTCTTTTTGTTGTTGTGGTTTTTGTTGGCTCGTTGGCTGATTAGTGTTCGAGTGAAATAAAACAAAGTCTATGATGGCTGTGCTTCAATATCAGTACACACAGATAAAGTTATAAGAAGAAGTTATTGTATAAAGGCGCTATGTTAAGGGATTAAATGGTGCAAATCTGCATAACTCAATTTTAGTGCGGTTTTCAATGCGCAGTTTTATACTTACTAACTCACACACTGACTTGCTTATAGATAAACTTACTCTCTCACTTATTCACTCAATTAATCAGCTCCTAAATTGCGAGCGAACGTCGCTTAGTTCCGGTATGGAAACCCGTATAATCATGGGTACTATTAAAAATTACTGTAAAGCTGTTGCTAAGTCAAATAATTATCAAACTTTGCAGTTTCCTTACAAGGCAAGTGTAATAATAATTGATGATGGTTTTTAAGAGAACTTAGACTACTGGATGTTATGTGACGTTCAGGCGGTAGCCCTTCATTTTATCAATAAGTCAGGAAGCCATTCCAGTTATACTTTTTTTATTACTTTTCCAACATCCGACATAGCCGTATCCTCCTGGCTAAATATTTGTGACGAAGATACGCGAGCAGGCAATCGAGAATTCCAGCTTAATGGACAAGTTGGATCGCCAAAGGAGGAAATTGGGCGATTCGATGAAGGTAAAATCAAAGGGGTTGATTCAAAGTTCGAGAATCTCTTGTCGGAACAACTTAAATTAAATCAAAAGAGCATAAAAAAACAGTAAGTCTCTGCAAGTATCATTGAAATCCGCAACAACTAAAAAAGTGGTAAACGCCTTGACAACTTGCAAGCCACACTTCAAGAGAAGACCAAGACGCATGGGGCTCTGCTGGAGCACTGTATCAATACATAAAGGGTATTGTGGGTCGTCGGGATACCGAACTCAATATGATGTACTAATCAAAAAAGGGACAGTATAAATTACAAAACAATTCATATATTAAAATAAAAATTAATGGGTAATAAAAAAAAATAAACTCCAATGCCACGCTAAAGGAGGTATATAAAAAGAAAATATACATGGTGGGTGGGGACTTCAACTGCAGACATCGACAATGGAACTGCACCAGGGCTAACTCTTTCTGTAATACCCTTCATGATCTCTTGTCTTTGGAAAAATTGACCATTTTATACTCCAAAGACCCAACCTATATACCGGCAAGTTATAAAGGAAAACCACTTTTGATATCTTTTTTACAAATTCGCCGACAAACTTTTCTGAGCCTGTTGTTCATACAGATCTTTCATCTGACCATCTCCCCGTTTTATTGACCTTCAGTAAAGGAGTTAATGTCACTAAACCTGAATCACATTTGCTGTACTCGAAAGATGACTAGAGGAAGTTTAAGCGACTCCTGAGTGTTTCATCATCTGAAAATCTCAGAACTCAGACCCTCATTGCGAAACTATCGACTTGATGGCTGACATACTTAAAACAGATATAATTAATACAATCAGTACCTGTAATACCAATCAGTACAGCCAGTACCTGAAAAGCGAGTTAAGACCGTAGTCCGTAAACTTCCACCATGAAAATGGATTCTTTAAAGCCAGGGTTAATTTCTTAAATTATGAAATTCGACAGAAGCTCTTTGAACTAAATAATGCCTCTTGGAATCATAAATTGTCGGCATTAGGTAAAAATACACAACCCTTTTGGAAATTTACCAAAATCATTAAAAACAAAAAGCAATTTATCCCAAGTTTCAATTACAATGACAGTTTTTTCTCCATTAGACTAGAAAAGACGAACACCCTAGCCGATATATTCGAGTCTAAACATTAGATAACTGAGACTTACTCTGACTCTACTACATCTGAAAGTGTACAAAATTCTCTAAATGACCTCATTTAGAATGTACCCGTTTGTACATTCATCTTGCCCTGCCATTACAACTGAGAAAAAATAAGAAATCTCCGGGTATCGACCTGATACCTAATATTTGCCTAAAACAAATACCTAGTAGTACTCTAGCGTTCTTCACACTAATTTTAAATAATTGTCTTAAAATTGGATGCTTTCCCTTAAAATGGAAAGTCGCTAAAATCATCCCCATTCCAAAGCCAGGAAAACCTCCCGGATCCTCAGATAGTTACCGACCAATAAGCTTACTATGCGGCTTCTCCAAAATCCTCGAACGTCTAATTAAGACCAGGTTAAATTTACATCTTAAAGACAACTCTATTTTACCAACTGTGCAATTTGGATTTCGATCTTCACTTAATTGTATTCACCAAATCGACCATTCGACCAAATCTCCAAATATGTTAAGGAAAACTTGGCTATTAAAAAGTCAGTTGGCATGGTAACAGTTGATACAGAAGCCGCTTTTGATTCAGTTTGGCATAATGGCCTGATTTTTAAGCTTATTACTTGTAAAACCCCTACTTACATAACTAAATTAATGCAAAGCTTTCTAACTACAAGCTACTTCTACGTTAGTCTTGGTGGTACTGTTTCCAGTAGGAAGTTAATTAGCTCTGGTGTCGCACAGGGCTCTGTACTCGAGCCCATCCTTTATAATATTTACACACACGATATCCCTCAGTTCGAAAGATGTAGAACGCTTATACAGTTCTTTATACCTCTGGAAATACATGTACTGATATAGTAAACTAACTACAAATCTCATTGGACTCCCTGTCCTCATATTTCTACAAGTGGAAAATTAAGGTTAATGCCTTTAAAACTAAAGCAATTTTTTTCACTAAGAAAATAAGGCCGGTCTTTTTGCCAATCAAGCGACTCCAACATTAAATGGGAAAATTCAGTTAAGTATCTGGGTGTTATTCTAGATAAAAAGCTCCTTTTCGGTGAGCATTACATTACATTAGTAAGACACTAGACAAAGTCAATAAGACCGTACGCATTTTATACCCGTTTATCAACCGGAGACCAAAACCAACAATTCAAAACAAATTAATATGTACAAATCAATACTTTTACCTATTATGTTATATGGGTCAGATATATGGGGTGCTGCGCAATGACACATATAAGAAAATTGCAGACTGCCAAAACAAAATTTTGAAAATGTCTTTTGATCTGCCATATTTCTATGCAATAACTCTTTTGCATATAAAAGCTAATGTTGAAATGATTGATGACATCATCTCTCTTGCTACAATTAAATTTAGGCAAAAGAAAATTAATATTGCACAGCTACGTGCGGACGGGTACTTTCCTTCCTAGTTTTCGACTAGCTTTTTCGAAGTACCAGCCTTTCCCCCCTTTTTATCTTAGATTTAAGTATTGTTTTAGTTTTTATTGGTCCAAGGTTTTTTCGCCATGTTTTCTTGGGTAATTTAAATGTTAATATACTAATGTAAATAATTAATTAAGCTCAAAATATTTAATAATAATAAGTCTAAAAATAATAATAATAAGTTAAAAATTAATATTAAAAATTAATAATAATAAGTCTAATCTCTGACAAATTGTTAGTTGCTAGCTTTAAGCAATATTAATAATGTTAATACTAGTAAATGGCGAATAAAGCATTTGTTAAATATGGGGGTATTTTCAAGGGTGTGACTATTGGTAAGATTTGTGTGTCCTAAGCGTAGTCTGAGGAATCTAATAATGTCGTAACGCCCAGGATATTTTTTGCCTTGGAGAATATGTTGTTGTATGGATATTTTGTTCCTATTGAAGGTTCTGTAGTGGAGAGTAGTGTTATGCCAAAGGGTTTGTCTGTATTCGTTACAAATATTTTTTAGATCTTTTTATTGAATTCATAAATTATGGGATATAGGTGAGCGTCTTTAGCGGCGTTGTCAGCTAGTTCGTTACGTGTTATTTTGCAATGGCCAGGAACCAATATTATTATGATTTTCTGGCTGTTCGATGAAATAGTGTTTCTAATCGATGATGAGTAGAAATTATGATTATTGGTATTGGCAATAGCTTTTATTGAGGATAACGAATCTGTACATATGGCAAATTTGCCTTTTTTGTTTTGAGCGTGTTGACAAGCCGTAAAGTATGGCCCATATTTCAGCTGTAAATATGGAAGAGAAGTCGTGAAGAAGGTGACGACTTATAGTGTCCCCTGCAGTGGTGACACTATAAGATACTCCTGTGTTATATTTTGAGCCATCTGTGAACAAGGATTTGTAGGAACTAAGGGAGTGTTGCAATTCTAGGAATTTTTCATTGTCAATAACTGATGGGGTGTCAGCTTTGTTGGAGGTGTGAAGAGTTAGGTATAGACAGTAGTTGTTGAAGGACCGGGGAGGGGAAACTTCCTTATTTGATTTAATAGGAGCAATTTGAAGGAACAGATTCTTACTTTGCTCGATTACGTTATGTAGAGTTGAGGGGATTCTTGGCTGTTTTTTTGAATTTCTAATTTTGTTGAAAATGTTTTCGACAGGTGAGTTCGACAGATAGATCATAATAGTTTTGAGAGTTTAGCTGTTTCAAGAGGTATTCTTGATTCTATCGGCATTAAGTTAGCTTCGTAGAGATGGTTGTTGATTGGGGTGGTACGTGAAGCCCTAAAAGCAAGTCTGAGGGTAGTGTGGTATAAGATTTTAAGTTTGCGCAATAAAGATTTTGGGGCATTCCCATAGAGTTGTAATCCAAAATCAATTTTAGACATAATTATACTCTGAATTACGTGGATGATGGTGACAGTGCTGCAATTTAATTTGGTGCTAGACAAGCATTTTATTATGTTCAGTCGTTTGGCTAACATAAGTATAAGATTGCCTATGTGTTTGTTCCATCTGTACTTGTTTGTGATCGTGATTCCAAGGATTTTTAATGAGTCTACATTATCAAGTAATGATAGTGATACATTATAATCCAATGATTTTGTTGAATTTGTTATACGCTATAATAAATAGAATGACTAATAAGGGTAAACCTTGGGGTATGCCATTTTCTAGAGATTGGGGTGCAGAACGAGAGTACTCAGTTTGCACAGAAATGTTTGAGAGAAAGTTAGATACAAAATTTATAGTTTTAGGACGTATTCTCCATAATTTAAGTTCGTCTAATATAGAATGCCGTCCAACCCTATCAAACGCTTTAGCGAAATCTAGGGAAAAAATTGAAAGATGATTTTTTGTGGAGAGGGCGTTGGTAGTTTGAAAATCTAGAATAGTTAGGGTTCAAATACCGATTTCCCCTCTCTGAATCCCATTTGACGGCTGTCGAGAGAGTTGCAGGTAGTTGCAAGTTGATGCTAGTTTTAAACTGTTGGGAGAAGTAGTAGAATACTGATTGACATCGATAAATGTTTAAGCATTGGATACTTAATTCGGTCAAGACCGGGGGTTTTTCCTTTCAGTTTGTTTAGGGAGATTTTAAGCTCAAGTAAAGATATGGGCTTTTCTAGTAGCAGCGCTTTTTCGGATGGTGAATATGGTATAGCCGACGAGGAGGCTCGCATGTGCTGACGAAAAGGCGTTGAGAAATTGGTGTCACAGGAAAATTTAGACCAGTGTTGGCAAAATGTTTCGGAAATATCGTTTTTGTTGGTTAAGTTTTGGCTAGGATTATTGGGGTCGGTGAGGGAATGAATGGAGTGGGGTGTATAACGTATGCAGAATCTGTTAATGTTTGACCATAATTTGGAGATGGGGTGTTAGGGCCAATATCAGAAGTGAACTGATGTAAAGAAATTCGTTTTTAATTTTTATTTCGCGTTTAAGGAGTGCGTTGGCTTTTTTGTAGCTTATTATATTGGCAGCAGTTATGCAGCGTTTTAATTTTAGCCACTCTGAGTTTTGTTTATTCTTTAGTTTCTGCTGGGCGTGATCCCACCAGGGGATATTGAACTTATGATTGGATTGAGGATAGGTTTGGGGAATAGCTTGATTTGCACTTTGAAGGATTATCTTAACAATGTTGGCTGCTTTTTTATTTAAATTGTTGCTTATTGATTTCTCAGAGTTAAACTTATCTGTAAGTTGCTCAAACAGTGGCCAGTTTGCTTTACTAGTGAGGAATTTTCGCCTATATGATGAGGAATTGGGGGGTTTGGGATGGACGAGATCTATATTAATTTGGAAGTGGTCACTGCCATATAGGAGTGGGTCTGAGTCCCAATTGGAATCTAAAGAAAGGATTGGTGAGGCGAAGGAGAGGTCTATGTGTGTGAATGTGTGGTGGGTGCTGAAGTGGGTAGGAGAGCCATTGAGCCAAAAGTGAGAGAGGAGATTGATTGATCAAATTAAAGAGAATGTTCCCTCTGGTATTGTTGATAGGAGATCCCCAACTTCTGTGCCAGCTATTAAAAACTGCAGTTGAATTTGATTTTTGAGTGTATAAGAAAAGCTATGGCGTCTAAGTTATTGTTAAGGGGAATTTGATGGTGTTAAATAAATAGACTTGTGGATGAGTATTGCGACTCCTCCGTAGGGGTTAGTGGAAGAGGGGATGGGTATATTGTGTAGTGAGTGTAGATGGGTTTCTTGGAGAGACATGATTTGAGGGTTGTGTTGCTTGAGTATAATTTGCAACTAGTTGTAGTTGTTTACATAACCATTAATGTTCCACTGTAGGACCTTTAGAATGGTAACTAGAAGGGTTTAAGTAAGTTTTTATATATAATTTTATTAGGTTTATCTGGTGGGTAACCAGTTGCGAATGGGTGTTTGGAGCACCTCCTGTCAATCATCACATCAACAGGTAGGGGCGCTAGGTATTGTTGAAGAGACGCTTGTGGGAATGGCTACCGCCGCGGGGGCGCAATAGCCATGAAGGCTTGATCACGGCCATAAGGATCGCCGTCCCCACAGGCGCCTAAGTGAATTGAATTAGGATTAGATGTCTAGTTTTGGTTTTTTTTGTTGGATGTGTTTGTTATTTTGTTTGTTATTATTCTTACCTTTATTTCTGTATTTAGCACTGAGTTTTGATGAGAGGGAGTTTATATGAGGCTTTGGCTTAAGGTCGGATGAAGGTTGTATTTTTGAATAATTGTCACCATCATCGGAGACAGATTCCGTGTCAGTGTCGATGATGTCATCATATGATGTTGGAGTCCTGATTTCGGGTTGTACTTCTGGGTGTGGCTGCAGGCTTAGGGATTTCTGCCATCGGTGAAGTGGCAGGTGTGAGCCTTGTGTTGCTTGTAGCTGGTGGTGGAGGATTGGTCACTACTTTGGAGTATTGAGTGAGCTGGTGGGAGTGGCGGATATTGTATATCTTTAGTTCAGATTTATGATACAAATTTTCTGTAACTTGTATTGCTGTTATCTCTTGTTGTTTAATGAATGCCGGGCACTTTCTGTTAGTGGAGAGTGATTGCTTTGGATATCTGGATTATGTTTGCAATTGATGCATGCTTTTTCTTTTAAGGAGGTTTCCAGTTTCCAGTTGTATGGGATTCTTCTGAACAGTTGGGACATGCCTTACTGCTTTTGCAAATCAATGTAGGGTGTCCGAAACGTAAGCAATTCTTTCATCTTAGAGGGAGAGGGATATATGGACTAACATGTATCCATTCATACCCAATCATCACATTTTCTGGTAGTGTGTGAGCTGCGAAGGTAAGGATGATGAGACCAGTTTCAACAAGAGAGTTGTCTTGCCGTTTCTTAATTTTGTAGATATCCGATATGTTTTGAGATTTCAACTCCTCCAATATTCCTTGTTCTGGTATATGTCTAAGATCATTAGAATATATAACTCCTTTAGTACAGTTGAGGGTCTTGTGTTGCGTAGCAGTTATTGAGAATTCACCAATTTTGGATAGTTTGCAAAGTTTTATGGCTTGAGTGTGTTTTTTTTGTTTTAGTAAGAAGAGTGCCTGCTCTTGTTTTTAGCACATATCCACTTCACCTCCACACGTGTAGTCGATGACTTTTTTATTAAGAAGAAAATAAAAAAATATATAGAAACGTCATAAAACGTAGCCTACTTTTCGGTGACAAGTGTCGTTTTATTTTGTTTTTATTTTAATTTTAATAAATATGGTAGACAGATGTGAAAACGTTAAGAAGACTGCATAAGTCATGCTTATGCCATAGGCACAAATCTGATATATATACTTCCACTTTAAATTCTGAGCAGCAAACACAACTTGGGGCTCTTTTTTAACTACAAAGATTCGTTTCAAAGTTTCTGCTTTCAACTCTTTTGCAGTTGACAGTATGCTGAAACGCATGGTTTCTTATTTATAAGCGCTCCAGAAAGTGTAAGCACGCATTTGTGTCACCTGCTCTGCGTTTACCAAGTGAAATTCTGAATTTGCTTAATTCAAAATGAAAATCGATAAAGGCAACACAAAATTAAGACGAAAATAAAGCTTGATTAGAGATGTGAAATGGATTAATTTTACGTTTGACAAGTCAGCGATAGTTGGCGCAAGTAGGCGCTATGTTAAACTAGTGGAGACAATTACAATGACATATGCTCACTGTCGCCAGTGTGTTGACGCCACTGTCATCGTTGTCATCATCGTTTAATTTAAAATTGAAAGGCAAGCATCCTTGCAAGCGACGTGCGTTATTAACAAGTCGTCATTTTGGCGCTCAAAATCAAAGCAATGGCAAAGAGACAAGCAGTAGCGGCAAGTTCGTAATGATGATAGTTGTAATAGTGATGATGACGCTGATGTCGTGCTGCTTTGAATACAAAATCACTCAGTGGGATTTAACAATAAACAACAGCTTGGCAAATACCCATGTGCCCAATAACGTTGCATAATCATTATGAATTGAAAGCGATGTCAGAAAATATTATTAGTTAATCATATTCGTAGAAATTTCAGTTATTTACTTCAATTTGAATTTACTCCAGCTTCTTGTTTTGCTTTAAAAAATCTTCAAATGATTCTGCTCATGTTAACAGACACAATCAACGCGCGCGAAAGTATGCTGCACAACAAGATTGCACGAAGACAGCTGAGGCATATCAACGTCAAGTATTTTTGTGCTCCGTGCGTTCTTGCCATTTTCAACGACAATACGAAGCGACGTCGAAACACTTAATTAACTGTTTGTGCTAAGAAATTTCCCCATGTGCTTTTGTTTGAGCGCCAACAATGGGAAATTTTCTCTGTGTCGCTTTACCTCTCTTTTCTCTTGTACCGTTCATATTAGTACCTGCGTTTTTTGTTCGCGCGTTTCGTGTCTTTCACGTGTACGTCTGCATGTGAATATGTGTGCACATGTTTTCAAGCGCTTAAAGTTATGCTATGAAAAAAGTGAGATTTATTCATAAGCCAATGCTCTATTAAAGCCTTTTTCTAATTTGTTAGATAATTGTGTGCTTCTTATTATTTGTGATGTTAAAATAAGATTTAAAGATTTTAGAGTTTGAGTGTATGGAACAAAGAGAATATATAAATTTGTTGAAACAAAATTGTATAAACTGGGTATATTGTGGCACTTATCAAAATTTATGATTTGTTGATTGTAGACTTAAGAAATGAGTAACTATAATGACGATATAGTTATGGCATTATTTTTCTGCTAAAACACTTTAACCTCCACAAATTGCACAAACTGCATACTTATAGGTAAAGAAAAAAAAACTAAAAAAAAAAACAAGAAAAAAAGGCATTTCATTCGCGTGCTACTAAACGTGGCCGAAATATTTTGTTTACAAGCATTTTGCGTCCAGCAGCTGTCAAAGTATGCGATTTAACGCACGCACACTGGGATTTTTGTTGTTGCGTTTTCTCTCGATTTCTCTGTAGCTTACTTAAAGAGTGGTAAAATTTCCCTCATTGAACTTCGTGTCGTATAGCGTCGTGTGCCATGTGTCGCATTAGTAGTCTAATGACGCTGTCGGTAAATCACAACCTCAACGGCGCACACAGAAGTCAGTTTGACTTTGACTGCGTAACGCGTTGCGTGGTTGAACGCCGTGACAACAGAACGACAGGGCAAAGCAAAACAAATCGTTATCAAAACTAAATTCAAGCAAAACTTTGAGTACGAATTATCGAATTATGTGCCAAATGTAAACATTTTTTTAAATCATATTGGTAATGAAGTGAATAACTTTGTGCGTGTTTAAGAAAAGTTTTTGCCTAAGCAATTAGGAGTTGCATACGCTTTGGCATTGTTTTAATATATTTTTTATTTTATTCAATTTTATATTTTTTTGGCGAGAAAATTAAAATATTTAAGATTTTGAAACACATTTTGCCCTGTGTATGCGTGTACATTTTAGCGTTTTTTTTTTAACATTTAGCAAATGCAATGACAGCCTGCACTTTTGCCGGACTTGGAATATTTATTGTGAAATTTTGATATTGCATAAATTCTTTGTTTAGGTATTATATTGTACAATACTTTAAAGTACAACTTGTAAACAATTTGAGGAAAAATTTATAGCATAGGTATAATCTATTGTCATGAGTATCAATACCAATCAGTAGCTGAAGCTGTTATCGTGAATATCATTGAAGCTTCAAAGTTTTTGGGAGTGTGGTTTGCGATGTGGGAAATGCCAAAAATTATTATATGAAAATATGAATTTAAATTTATCTATGATGGTTTCAAACATGTTCCGTTATCATTGAAGCATTTAAGCACTCGCACTGATTTAGCTCACAAACACAATGAGATTGGCTTTTGACTAGGTGTTATGAAACCTTAACGGAAAACTCAATTATAAAACTAGCTCAGACTGCAACTTCGAGTTAGAAGGATACATGCATGTCATGATTTAAAGTGTCCATAAAGTATGTTCAACAGATACACACTTAAACATTTATCAATATAGCCATGGCCACCCACTTAGCGCGTCTAACTCTCGATGGCGTTGTATGCTCATATCTGATTGCCATAGTTGGTCTCTGGATAGTCCAGTCGCATCTAGTTCAGTCTAGTCAACTAAGTTCGAGTCTACTCGACTTGGTTTGCTGCTGATGCGTTTCATTTTGCCAACAACTGAACAAAGGAGCAGCCAGCAAAACCAGTTCAAACAGCAACAGCAGCAGCGCGTAAACTCAACTCAACAGCGAGTTAGTGTCGTATATTTAACCACATACACATATATAAGCGTACATAGATATATCTAGCCATGGACTTGACTTGAGTTCATTTTACTTGAGTTGAGTTAAGTGGAGTGCAGTTGAATACACTAAAAGATTGTTTCGTCCATTTAACAATGTGTGCCACTATGCATAAGTATCAGCAGACACAAACAATTACATATACACACAGACATAGAGTGAGGTGCACAAATGAATATACAACGGCAATAGAATATATTGTCTACGTTCGTGTGAGATTGCAAGTCAGTCAAGTCTCTAGAAGGACATACCGTGTCCTGCACACCGCTCACTATGGTAAAGCTTTGACATTCAATATGTCCAATGGCTAACCGTAATTCACTAGAAATAATATATGAATGTCTCACTATAATGAATCGTCTGTGTGTACGTTATCTTTATCTAATTGTACACTCGTCCCCTTGTCTCTTAGTCTAAGCTCTAATGGCCACATACCTCAGATAAGTTGCGGTTGTACCTGTCTTGCAAGATTGCCACAACGTCTGCCTATTTATTATACTCTATATTTTTATATTTTATTTCAAGTTGTTTATTTATCTAAGATAAGGTATGCTAAACCAAAGAATAGGCTTTAATAATTTAAAGAATGGCAAAACTTTCACTGCCGAATGTTGTGACAGATCAGATATAAGTCAGACTTTTGGTGAGCCCTTTGGGATTAACAATAACACACACTTGAGCCATTTTCGGTCTCTGTGAGACTTAAGCTGAAAGAAGAAATTAGTTGCGCTTGAGCGTAGAATTAAGGCTATTTTGAGCAGCAAATTACTTTGTAAAAAAATATATTAGAATCTGTGAGAGCTTGTCTACAATTGAGGTTTGGTGTTTTAGAAAATTAAATTTGTGTGCCTATCTAAGATATTAGAGATGAGTTTGTTTTTAATGAAATGCATAACATATTTGTGACTGGAAAAATATGACTGAGACTTAAACAAGACGAAGCCAAAAGAATGCAACACGGAATTGGAATGCAAAAATAAATATATATGTTTTGCTTTGTAAATTATTATTATTATTATTATCATTATTTCTTTTTTTGTAATTGCTTGCCCAAACACACAATGCAGTCGTGCGGTCAACGAAAACAACAACGAATATAACAATATAACAACAGTAACTGTCAAGCTCGTGCAATGTGAATATAACAAGTGCGAAGTGAAAAGAAATAATAAATCAAAAAAATACAAAAATTCTAACAGCCGACGTAGCTAACAATGCACAACCATACCGACTGCAACAACCAACAATTACGGATGAAGGAGGCACGCACAGGAGCGAGGCGGCCGGAAAGTATACAATCATTTTACGATTAGTGTAGCGTCACAGTCCGAAATATATAGAAGGCGAAGTGAAAAGGAGTGGAAGAGAAAAAAAAAACCGAGTGAACGGTGGAAGGAAAGGCAACAATATAACCCATATAGCGACAAGTAGCCTGAGACAGACTAGACAAGTAGAAGCGCATAGCAAATGCAAAGGAGCAGCGAGTGAACGAAGAAAATCATAAAAAAGCGCTTAGTTTTCCAAAGGCGAAACTAGAGTTGAAACCGAAGGCTCTAGCGCCATGGATGCCGCCACGCTGAGGATCGTCGATGAGACGCAACACCAACAGCAACAGCAGCAGCAACAGCAGCAGCAACAACAACAACAACATTTACGCAACACTAGCCTTTCTCCAACACTAAATGCAATAGCTAGTGGCTCAACAACACCAGCGACGGCTGAAGTATCTTTAGCAAATAGCATTACGACGACGGATACTCACACTCACGTTGGTGTTAGTGTTGGTGACAGAAGCAGCAATAAATACCTGCATACAACAACGTCGTCCAGCGGCGGCACTGGTGGGATCAACTCAAATAATTCTTCGAATAATTCATCACCCGCAAAACTTCAACAACACTATCATCAACAACAACAACAACAACAACAACAACAACAACAACAACAACAACAACAATCATTCGTTCATCATCATACTTTGCATACTGCATTGCACCATCATCATGGTCATCATCATCACCAGATGACGGCATCGCCTTCGCCTTCGCCTTTAGCAGCAGCGATCGTAAATCTCAAACAGCAACAACAACAACAGCAACAGTATGGCAACACCAGCGCTAATCTCTGCTGCAGCAGTTGCAGCGGCAGTGGCTGTAATACACCACCAACGTGTGGTACACAAACGCCACCCCTGCAACAACCAACCCCACACACACTCACGCACGCACATCACCCACTTACACTTGGCCACACTCACGCTACTCATGCATTGCAGCACGGACACACACTTTATCCATTGATTGCGTCTGCCTCGCTTGGCTACGGCTCGAGCGGCCCCAGTTCGGTAGTCAATTCGCCGTCTCTTGGCCGACGTAAACATTACACGAGCACTTCTTCGAATTGCTCCAGTCAGTTTAACAACAATTACGCCGGACTCGACGTGGAGTCTCTTGATGATATGTTGCGCAAGGTAATTCATATTATATTGTACAATAATTATTGGCAGTGCATCACGTAGTCTTAGCAGTAGCAGATCTACTGTTCAGCCACACAAGTAATACTGAGACTTCTTTGGTTCGTTTGTGCAATGAACCTTGTGTTATTTGCTGTGAAAAGTCTATCTTATAAGAAACATTAGTTGTTAATGGCCACTAGTTGCAACATATGATATTGGCGTTGTCCAAACGGGAAAGGCAACCAATATTCATTACTTATATAGTACGGAGAATAAATGCACTGTCGAAATATTTCTATGGAAAAAAGCCCCGTTCTGGTCGCCCATCATTAGTGCACTTGCTATACATTAGAAGAATTAAAATAAAAAAATAAAAAAACTTCTTAAACCAGAGCTACTGCCTAGATATAAAACTGCACGAGTTCAGTTTTCCGAGATGCACAAACTGTATTCATTTATTCAGCAATGTCTATTGTGTTCTCTTCAAAGTATCGCCGCTCAGACGGATTTTTTATTGTTTTTAGATCCATATATACTAGCTCTGAATTTCAAGTTTATTGATCAATTAGAAATTTGCATAAGAAACAATTTATTATTATTATTATTTTTTTTTTTCATCTATCGCGCTCACATTTGCTTTAGGTCCATACACCCTGGATCGTATAGCAGCCACAATGACCATGTATCAACATAATATTGTAATATTAAAAGAAAATTCTTGTTATTCTTAGTGAATTCCAGCCGAAATTTCAGCACGAGTTTATAGGTTGCATATCCTCCTCAGATTAGTACATAGTATAGCTTCTACGAGTATACTACACTACTTCTTACTTAAATTTCAAGATTTTTTAGTTAACAGTTGTTCTAGGGATTCGTTCAGTTCGAAAGTCATATAAAATCATGAAGTGTGTTTAATATGCCTTCACAAACCATGCAACGATTTTGTTACTTTTACTTCAACGAAGAGTTTCCAAGATACTTTGAATACATACTCGGCTAAGCCAGATAACTTTCCCCAAAACATAAGACGTGAGAGAAACCAAACTGAATTAAATCAAATTGAAGCTAAATGAAACGAATGAAGGCGAGTTGAATGAAGTTGAATTGAGTCGTATTTTGTAAGAGCAAAGCTTGTGGCACAAAGTTTTTTTTCTTTTTCTGATTTTGCATAGATTTGCGCTCAATTCGATTTATTTTGGGAGTGTCTTCTTTGGTGTTGTTGTTGATTTTTTAAATATTTTTTTGTACCTTGTTGTAGGTGGTAAATTTTGGCGACCACGTCATCAACAAAGTTTTGCCAACAATCAGTCGAGTTTGGCTTGTTGAAACTTTGGCTTCGATAAACCAGACTCGTTCAACTGACAAACAAACTGATTGACTGAGTGTCTAACTGACAGAGAAAGAGTCGTTCTGTCGCGCTGATGTGCCACATTTTCACCAAACAACACAGTTATCTTGCAACATACTGTGCCTACTTATTTCCTAAGTGTACGAGTAATATGCTCAAAAATACTTGTCACTTGATTTTTTGTCTGCCTACAATAAAGATACTAATTTTCGTGCTATATCTACGCTAATATTATAAAGAGGTAATGTTTATTTGGATGTAAGAAGTAATCTTCAAAACTACTCATCCGATTTTAAAAATTCTTTCACCAGTAGAATGCTACGTTGCCACTGGTTGTGTCATGGGTTTGATTTTTTAAAGCAAGAAATATGTTTTTTTAGGATTAAGTTTGTTGTACGCACAACCTTTTAACTGTATACAGCTCCGTGTGATTTCTTTGATTGAAGCGCGTGCCACTGAATCAATTCGAACACTCTTTTTGTACTGTCGTTTGCTTTGCGAATTACTAAAAAAATATCTAGCCAAGTGCAAGTTGACATCGCTCACTCAATAACTCACTCAATCATATCTAAATGTTTGTTCACTCAATTTTTTTTTTTTTTTTGAGTGAGTTAAAGGAATGCCGCAAATTTTCACTTTTTCGTATGATATACCATGACATTTTACTTTAAAATTATACAATAAATATATTTGAGACCCATCTTCAGACCCCAGTAGACTTTGTACGAATGGAGTTGGCATATTTATGCGGCTCCTTTGTTGTTCGTTACAATTCCGTCAAGGTTGATTCTTTGGTTCTCTTTCATAGTGGTAGTCAAGTGTCTCAAGCCTTTTGTTCCATTATCGGCATGGCCTAATATCTACTTCATTTGGCTGTTGCACCCCGAAATTTCTATTGTACCTGCTCATACTGTCCCATAATAATGTAGACTTTTTTTGCGTCTTATAAAGAAGTGCGATTCAGTCAATATGACCTGTCCATTCTGCTATTCATTTAGCCGAGCTGCGTTCTTATCTGATAATTCAATATTCTACAGCCACCACCCTGCTTCGGTTCTTATTTAATCTATATTGTTTTTTATGCCATCTATATAAAGTCTAAGATGTTTTACATGAATATTGGTCTGCAGGATGAGAAATGATCTAGTCGGTTGTTTCTTTTAGGTTTTTCTTTTTTTATTTTTTTATTTTTTTTTTGGATACGCCAGGGAGGTGGCTATCTTCTAAAGATACTAGCAGCCCGTGCTGCTAGCATGCACTATTTGCCGACTGTACCGTGCAGTCTCTAGACTAATTCACCCTCAATTATTCTGGTCCTCTACGACCTGGCGGAACCTCCAATTGAGTCATTACTTCGCCAGGCAGGACTAATTAGTCCCTACGTCTTTCTGCGTTCTTGTTGCCAGGGTCCATTCCCCTACGCCTTTCAACATGTATTCCATTATACCGCTGGGAGTAAGCGGTTCTCTTATAGTTGACACTAGGAGTTCTCTGTTGTGCGAAAATCTAACGCATTCTGTTAGAATATGTCACGCATTCTCTATTTGGTCTGTGCAAAATCTTCAGTACGGATCCCGCGCATGTTCGTACTTATACAAGTACTCCTTGAAACACCCGTATCCCGAGAGAACAGCGTGAGGTGGTAGTTCAAGGTGTTTCCTTTATCCCCGGTTTCTCAACACATAAAATTGAAGAATTATTCTTCAAAAAACATCAATAAAACGTGTAAAATAAGGTAATGCAACATGTTTACTGCCGTGGTAGCATTTTTATTTCTGGAGGAAGGAAGTGGTGAAATGCAAAATTTTAGATTGAGCAATCAGCAATCAGCTGGAGTTGCCAGAATTGGTACAATTTGGTCACTAGTTTTGAGGGATATGCTAAGGGTGCTAGAGCATTTTGCTTGCCCTCAGTAGATGAAACGTTGTATGGTTGGTAATGAAAAGTGTAGATCGATAGCTTATTTTTACACCAAATATGAGATTCACTCAGTGATATCGATGAAATACATACTAAAAAAAAACCCGGAAACGGTTTCAATTGCGATTCTGACTACACAGGAACCTCGGCAATTTTTGTTTTGTCAAATTTATTTGCCACATGTATTCACCTCAAGAAGTCTCGGTCTTTCCGCTATGCTATTATAAATAAAGGAGCTATTCGAGCCATACCCAAAAACGCTCCACTGCATCTAATGGCTGTAAAATAGCAGCTTTAGGCTCAATGGAAGTCTGCCGAGGTTATGGTGATTGCCAAGCCTGGTACACTCGAACAAAAGCCACGTGCCCATCGTTCGATCAACGTACTGGCTATACTTTTATATACTCATTTTGGTATGGTATGAAGGCAGAAATGCATGCCAAAGTTTTCATCGAATATTTTTAATCAGTTATATGCCACCAAGACACAGTAGCGCTCAGCACAAGTACAAGTCGAAGTATGTAAAAGTGACGATGGCTTGTATCCAGAATTTGCGTGACCAGTTTTTTCTGCTTCTTTTTTCTTTTTGGCGTTGATTTGGAGTTGATTCGAATTTTGTGTTTTGCTTGAGAGGAGGTCACAAAAACATGCAGACAAGAACTGGTAAGGCCGCCAAGCCGTCTGGGTGGCAAAACACCATTTGCCGTTTACACGAACGCGCACCAAAATGAGACCAAATCGAGAAGCGAACCAAACCAAAACTGAATGGAATGTTGAGCTAAACAATGGCGATGGTGTCATATCGTTTGAACTTATAGGGGAGTACAGGAGAAACCGTTGGTTATGAGTACAAGTTGTTTGTTGTTCGTTAGTGTTGTTGTTTGGTTGCATTTTATTAGCGATAATGAACTCGACATGTTTGTTGGCATCGGCACGTTGCACATGACAACAGAAAACAGCACAAATGTTTCGTAGAGCATACTTTATGGTGCTTAACCTAAAATACTCACCATCATCATCATCATCATCATCGCCAGCGTCGTCGTCATCGTCGTCGTCGTCATCATCATCATTATCATCATCATCAACATCATCATCATCATCATCATCATCGTCGTCGTTGTTGTTGTTATTGAGCACACCTGATTTTATTCCAGCGCATTACACGCGCGACTCGCATACTCGCTGCTTCGGCCTGTCTGTCTGTCTGTCTGTCTGTCTATCTGTCTGTCTGTCTGTCTATTCTACTGCAAAACATTTGTGGCTACAATAATAGCGGTCCATTTTTAGCTATTCCGCCGTTCTTTTGGCAATGCCAAAACCAACATTCGCCGTTGTTGCCGTTTTTGCGGTGTTACGTTGTCCTACGCCGCGCTACTCTGTGGTGCGGCGCTGTGCAGCGAAGCGACGCATACTCGTACACAATAACAATTTGAATAATGTGCAAAACATGCGGACATATCATTGTTGCCATTTCTGTCTGCCTGCCAAGACGGGCTAGACCACGCTACTCATACCTCATATTACCGTTTTTCAAGCGAAGAGACGACAATACCTGGGTCGATCAATATGTACCCATATTTGAAAACTACTAGAAGGTTCGAGGAACGTTGGCATTATTATCGTGTACCGTCATCTGTCAAATGACACCATACTAAATTTTAGACTGATTCATACGTTAGTATGTATGAATAAGTTGCCGGTTCAATGGGTGACGCGATTACTCACGCTGCGCAAACAGTGGAGACGGCGCGCAATTCGTGCGCATTTCACGACTGAGCGAAGCTCCCAAGAGTCGTCAGTACTGATTGAACATAAAAACTTTATTATACGCCAAAGTCCAAGCAACTGTCAAAACAATGGACTATGCGGTGAATTTGATACGAAGAAAGCAAAGACGATCAAATTAAAAAGTCGTGATCTTATTGTTTATTATATTATTATTTTATTTATGTATTATTTATGTATGTATTTTTTTGTTTATTATTATAGTTATTTATTAAGCGATAAGAAATTAAACGAGGCACTACTCTACTTGAGCAACACATAATATATAGTTTACAAAAACTAAAAAAAACACGAACTAAAAACTAAATTAGGTTAGGTGCTGTTAAAATTAGTGACTTTCATTTAATCCTGATGATCCTGGTTGTATCTATGTTACAAAGTTGTCAAAGTATTCCTTGATAGGTGTGCAAAGTTTCCGTTTAATCTGACGTCTTGAAGTGACTGAAACACATGGAGAAGAATTATAATACATTTGGACAAATGCAAGTCTTAACGAGATGTTAGTTGCCTGAAAAAGAGGCGAATTCAAAATCGTTTGTAACCGCATTTGCATATTTCTCGTGCCTATTTTTGGGATGCGAACTGCAGACAATGTAAGAGAAAATGAAGAATGAATAGCACTTAAAGCCAAATGCATTTTAAATATGTAACAAAATGTTCTTTCAAACATTGTTAATAAATCAGCTAGCTGAGTTGTGAATTGAATTGTGGGACAGAGCGTAGTGGAGCACAGTGCCTAAAAGTAGACTACAATGAAAAAGCGAATCTTAAAATTTTTTTTACGTAGTTTCAGTCATAAATCTCGTGCACGGCATACACGTTGCTAGCATGAGGTCCACTTCTTGTGCCGCGGCAGTGCTCACCCCTTGCCACGTCTGGTCTTGACACGTTCGCTGCACCATGATACAGACAAAGTTACCATGATACAGTTGCGCCTAGATGTGTTTTAAAATTTACATACATAAATATGTACTTTTCTGTGATTTAACATGTTTTGAAAATGTCTGCGCATAAGCGAATCTGACGTTTACAACTAGCCGGAATGTCCAAAAATCCAGAGACCATATGCCTGCACCGTGCTGAGCCGGACTGAGGAGTCAAGTCAAGTTCAGTCGCGGTGGAACGGGTGGCACTAGGTAATGTAAAGCAGTCGACTTGAGACTAGTGGAAAATGATATTCTGGTTTATCTTCTCGCTCGACTCGACTCGACGTAGAAAAAATTATTGTATTCGATCCTTACTCAGACCAGCTTTATACTTTTAAGTAAGCTGGAAAAGCTGCAGAAACGGATGGTTTAAGTAACTGCGCCTTTATATGGTGGTAGTGGAGATGCATCATAGATGTTAGCATTAATAATATTCGATAGTGTATTAAGCTAAAAGTATGAGCTGTGCTGAGTACGCAGTTGTTGGTGAGAAAGGTAGGCGGAAAACGTAAATACAATAACAAAAACAACATCAATAATGGCATGCGCCATATACAGTAACCGATATACAGCACTGAGGCATTGCATCCAGTAAAACTCTCAAAATTCTTCAAAGGTTTCAGTTCAAACTACGGCGGAGTTATGGTGACACGTTCACGTGATACACCCCAAACTTTATTCTTCTTTCTGAATCGATACCTGCTGATTTCAATGCTCAAGCCGAAAATCTTAAGATTTTGTGCGCACACACACGCACTTAAGGCCTGAAAAACATTTTCTTCTCGAGCACTCCTTTTGAACGCCGGCACATTGATTCACCGATGACGAATGAGAGATCTGTTTCAAATGTTTTACTTAATTTACAAATTGGCCATTTAATATAAATTTGGCAACATTGACCCAAACAAAGGA
Organism: Cacoxenus indagator; assembly: GCA_035041755.1. Taxonomy (NCBI): domain Eukaryota; kingdom Metazoa; phylum Arthropoda; class Insecta; order Diptera; family Drosophilidae; genus Cacoxenus; species Cacoxenus indagator. The sequence continues at coordinate 691,834 of JAWNKX010000244.1, read as the reverse complement.
TTTATTATACGATCCATTGGACGATTCATACGATTGGATGATTGGTTCTCCAGGCGTCGCATTTGAAGGTTGTTGTTCAACATGTTGCTAATGAATGAGAGTCGGTGCTCTGCTTCGTTACCTCCACTTAAGTATATGGTTGCCAACTGGACGTTACGAAGTGCCAAGCAGCAAGTAGGATTCGGCTTTGGAGGGCAATAATACAATGTCTCAGTATCAGAATCATTGTATACTAAGAACTTACCATCGAAGTTGAGTTGCAACATGCACTGTTGTTAGTGATATCGCAAATTAGGCTGTGTGGATATATACTAAAGATACACAAATGGATATATACTACATTTCACAACTATCTACATTGTATAATAAATAGCATGAAGACAAAAACTATTCGATTTAACTGAACTTTCGACCAATTAGCGATCAAAATTGATTTCGTTTATTTAGCAAAATGCGTTAGTGACTTTATGACTGAGCTCATATTTTATGATCCAATCTATCTTTATTATTATCAAGCACCAAAGCTTTTCGCCTGTGGTTATGCAACATAATAAATGACTACGATTTAAACGTTTTCACTTAACAAGTGAAACTATTTTATTTACTGTTCACCATATTTTTGACATTCCTTTTGACCACAGTCAGAATCTGTGTTTTTCTGTTTTTGCCAATTTCACTGTGGAGCCAATAAATTTTAACACAAACGAAACTTTTCAGCAAATTTTCCACCACAAAACGGTCAAAAAAATCGAGTGAAAAACAAAACAAGACACGCAAAACCAAAATAAAAGTTTAAATGGCCCAATCCGGAAAAATGAGCCAAGGAAAGAAGGAAAAAATATATGTATATATAGAAAAAGAACCCAAAGAAGAATACTCATTTTGACACTGTACTCAAGAGAGCAGCGCCGCGAGTTGTACGTGGGTAGGGATGGACTTTTCAAAAAAAAAAAAAGAAAAAAGGAATAATTTCGTAGACAACGACCGAAAAAAAAGCACACACGAAATGTTATCTGTGCAGATCCTATATGGCTTGAATGTTTCCCAAATTCACTGTGAGTCGAGTCCAATTGCCAATTGTGATAAATCGTACTTTTGACCAATTTAAACCTAAAAAGTTACGCCCTCATAAAAATCAAAGCAACAAAAGTTGTCAACGCTCGACATAGCAACAGCAAGGACATATGTATAAGTGCAGAACTACTTTGCTAATAATGCCTCAATTGTGCGCAATTTCGTGCGAAAACCGGCGACCAAAAAGAAAAATTGAATACCAGAAGAAGCACATTTGCCTTTGGCTGCATTTTTTAATATGATATCAGTTTACAATAGTACAGCTTGGGTAGTAGTCCCCACTGTGTGGGGGCGTGAATATTGATTCAGTTTGGAGGGTTCCGCTGCGGAGCATGTAGCACATTAGCCTAGTTAAGAGTTTCGTTTGGCAACGGAAAAAGATTACAACAAAACTGCAGAGAAGCTTGCAAACTGCCAAGTCGAAATCGACAAAAACTGTTGAGAGACTAAAAAAGGATTTTCGCCTGGTGATTGTTTTTTTCCTTGAGTGGTTTTGCCCTTTCAGTGTTGTTGGTTTTCAAATGGGTTACTTCGTTTTTCTTTTTGATTTTGTTATCTAGAGTATTAATCCTAATTGAAGGGAATTCCCTGATGGACAGCGCCGGAATCCGTTCCCATTTCTCGGATAACAATAAATGCATGCGTGAGCGAAAAGTCGATGCTGATAGTATACATGGGTTTGGTTATCTTATACGGGTCATGCTGCATTTGATTAAAAAGTTGTATTTGTGCAAAGCAAAGTCCAATTTTTAGAAGATGAAGCTCTTCAGACCAAATCTCATAAGTAATGAGAACATCCTTAAGTACTGTGACCCCAAACGTACTTGGGATCTGTCTAAGAAAATTGAAATAGATCAGAAACACCTTACGGAAAGGCAATAAGGATAAAGCATAAACATGCCTTAAAAAACACTTAAATTGCTTACCTCAATCGCATGAGGAATATCAGAAACTAGTGGCTGCGTAATTTCCTAGGAACTAACGTAAGTTTGATACAAATCAGATTAGAGTTTGTTGCACTTAGACCCCAGGAAAGGTGGACATGAAAACAGCTTGCAGATTTATGTGAATGCGGCTATATATGCGCCGGATGGTTTACGACTATATAATCTTATATGCAAGGTGTAGTAGTAATAATTTGTATCGTGCGTTGTACGAGTATAAGTGTGACCGTGCTAGACTAGGTAGTGTTACAAAGACAATATTTCGTTCTCAAAAAACTGCTCAGACAATTTTATGAGTGCTTGAAATAGTATTGTTAAAGATGGGCACGAGCAAAGAAAAGATATGCCATATTTTACAGTTTTCATCGATAAAAGTATAAATGCAAACCAGGCAGCTGAAAATAGGAATAGTGTTTATTGTTCTGAAATTGCAACAGTCAACCACACGTCAACCACTATTTTGGTTTCGTCGATTCCGATTCGATAATTTTGATCTCAAAGATGCATCACGCTTGTCGGAAATGTCGACAAAACAATGGAAATAGTCAAGCCCGATCTTCCTTTTTCAATTACCCAGGAGCTCGGTGTATGATTGCCACACGAGCTAACGCAAGAAAACCTTAACAACCGAATTTACATCTGTAAAACTTTACTGATGTGCGACAATAGCGACCCATTTCTAAAGCAGATAGCTGCACGTGCTGAAAACTGTGTCGCTTAGGAAAACGTTTACCGGTGCATGCGGTTGACAAACCAGGATTTACAGTCAGGAAGTTCTCTTAATTCGGACTTGTACAATTGATCCATCTGAAGAAAGCAATCGCCGTATACACGCTTTTCAATGCAGTCTAACTGGCTCAATCGATGAGTGTTAGGGCGTTAGATGTTCTGAACTGATAGTTTGGGTAAATAGTCTCACCTAATAGGATAAATATACTAACCTTCGACTAAGCCTCAGTGGAAGAAGTTGCTTGTTGGTGTGATTATTCCAAGATGTTGCTTTTGAAAATTGATAACAGAAAGTTACTACAGCTGGTTTCCTATCTTACAATGCTAGTTCGACTCTAGCTCCCCGACATTGGCCGACAATTTACTGCAGTAAGAATATACTACAGAAAATATTTTTACCCACACTGTTTTTAAATTTCATTATTTTATTTCATTTTATTTAATTTTTTGTTTTTATTTTTCCAGGTTTTATTCTTTTTACTCACGCCACTTATTTCTCTTGACTGCCGGTTGGCTTTTACTTGCCTAGTGGTATGAAGCCTATGAAGTAGGCAATAACACATGAGCTACTGGTATCTACTGTATCTGCAACACTAACCCTTTGCTTAGATCATGTTGTATGCGTGCTGTATCATCGTGTAATTTTGTAACTTGTACAACGATGACAACAACTAGTTATCTACTATTAATTCTTTGGCGTCATTGCTGTCACCAGCATGCAAGTATACTACAAAATTATAATGTTGCTGGCCTACAAATGTACATGTGTGTTTGTGCTTGCACATGTGCGTTTTAATATGTCGTTTTCGTTGAATGCCCAAAGTGCTCGTTAGTGTGACCACATAAAATGACAATTGACCCCCTTCGCTGTTGGATACACGTGTACACGTATCAACAATACATACGCGAACTCTGAAACTGCAACCATTAAAGTTATGACCTGCAGGTAGCGCTCTATATACGCAGGGCTTTATTTGCCATAAAGCATACTGAGCTATTGGTCAATAGAAATAGCAGTCGACCAACTTCGCTCATTTACTCGTATATAATATTTAAGTCATAGCTCATGACATACTCGTCGCCAAGGATATACTCGTCCAACAGTACGCTTACTCACTTGAATAATGTTTTTATAAGTCACCATTTATGGCGCGACAATAGGGTATCGTTACTTATTTTGCTGTTGTGGTTTTCGTTGATGTTGTTGTGGTCTTTATTGTTTGCCGCTACTCTGGCTTTCATTAGATTTGCCGGCAGCCAACGGTGGGTCTGTATATTTTTCAATGCTCTTCCTAGACACACCCTTGATATCTATATATATCTGTCTCATTTTCCTCCTAATTCTATAGCCTCCAAGCATACACCTTTGCTCATGTTCTTGTGTAAAAATTCGTGTATAATAGCCTTTTTAGCGCTTTTGTACGTATAATTACATATGAGAGATTATTTTCTGGCATTCCATCTTTTTTACTGAAAGAAACATTTTAAAAAGTATATTTTTTCAATTAAAGTCATTGAAGCTTTGTCTCGTATGGATAAATCCAGTTTCACGCAGAACAAAAGTGTAATTTGACGGCAGCCTTTGCCTACTCGTATACAACTTCATCCAGAACTTTAAAATTTTCTCTCCTTACAGATACTGTTCTTGTCTACGAACCCACATTTATTGAAGACCATCAAAAGTGATATGCTGTTGCATATAAAATTGATCGACGAGCAGAGATTTTAAAGTTGGCGTTATGAATACTGTAAATAAATCTGCAAGTATGAGCATAGAGCTACATATTCCAATTTCGTGTACATGTAATAGAACTCCACTTAAGAACATATGTTGACAGACAGACCAGGAACATAAAGAATTATACATACTCCAACATCAGAACAAGATTGCATTATAAATGCTGTTGCCCTCAAAAAGAGAGTATTTCTCATTAAGGTGTCAGGTCGTAGATGTTCTAATAGGTGATTATGAAAGCGCCAAAAAATTCCTAGTAGCCCATTTATAAGAACATGCCTGTACACCGGATACATCTTGCGCTGCTACAGGCACAAATTGTTACTAAGACTACTGAAAGAAGGAATCCATTTATACTCTTAAAACACAAGCCATATTATTGCTGTCAGTGGCTTCTACTGTGACTGTGGAGACCTTGCCAGAACACGACTTCCGTGTTTGTAAGAACAGCCTTCTACCCAATTAGAAATTATTACGAGTAGCTCAATGAGCACTGTACCTAATATTAGTGCGTTGTTAGCCAAAAATGACTTTAATAATAGGTCGAAGATGATGCACTAGCTAAAAGATATTTGTCTAACCTCTTTATAAGTATTTAATGCTCTTTGGTAGTTTTGTCTCTCTTGCCAAAATCACAGTAAACGTTAAGTGCGCAACAGAGAGTATACGTTTGTGCATTCACACTGTATTCATAAGTGAGCACACTCACTCTCTGCGCAAATATCCGCTCAAACTCTTTTTCCAAATAACTCACAAACCCAGTTTTAAAGAACTCTAGTTAATTGGCGTGGCTACTTGCCGTCTGGCTAGGCATATGTTTATACAAATCGAATAAAAACTAAAACTCTATATATGTGTATGTCAATTCCGTTAGTTAGTTCTCCTTTGCCAACCCTCTCATTTATTATACTAACTACATCCACCTGCCCCGTTTTAGCGAGATAGCGGATCATTCACATTTGGGTTTTCTCAAGGTCTAATATATATATTTGTCGTATCATTTTACTATTGTATTTTTGTCGTACCATTTTGCCTTACTTAACGTCAATATATTTTAGTGAAAATTATATGTTTGGAAAGGTATTGTTCTAAAATTGTGCTTAGGATACTTTTTATGCTAATATGTTTATGTTAAAGAGGGAAAAAAACCGGTGAGAAAATTTAACGTTATAACAACAACAAGCATTCAAAAATCCATGCGGCTCACTGCTTGCTTTGCGAAGTTGTGGAAAGATAGAAAGAAACGAAACAGAGATAAGCTGCGTGTGCACTCAGAGGCTGTGATGTGAAACATATTGACACATTTTCGGTACACATTTTCAACTGTCCATGTTTTACTAGTTTGTGTTTGTATCAAAATAAAGCGCTACATAAAGCAAGATAAGGCTTTCGTATAAGGCGTATAATTGTTTCTCCGTTTCACTTTACTTTGCATTAGCGGAATTGACTTAACTCATTTGGTTACTAAGTGTAAATAACATACGACAAATCTTTTTATTAATACGGTGCATTTTTTTTGCGGTACTTTTTTTCATTCGGGGGGTATATAACTTAAATTATTGAATAAACTTTCGCTTAATTTCGCATGTTGATGATCATAAGTTTTCTGTATTTTATAGCTAGTTTTACATAATTTACTAGATTTGCTCTATAATTTCATGATGCGGACTCCCATTTAACCACAAAAGATCAACTCGCACCTTCATTATCCAGGATTTTATATTTTGGGTTTGACTGTTGTTACTATATTTCCTTTCGTCTTTCGCTGTTTATTGACTGGCTTAAATAATGTTGTACCTGTTGATATTTTATTGCCACTTATTAGACCATGCCCTCCGAGTGAATTCGTTTACTACGTGTATTGTAAGATTTTGTATATAATCCAGTAGTTGGCCAGTAGTTGCCACAGAGTTCCTTTTGTCATCTATATATAAATACGTCAACACATTTTTTGAAATCTAGCTAACGATATTATAGACACAACGTACTAATATAAAACATACATCAATGGAAAGCTATAGTTGTTTAGATGTGCACAAAATAGTTTAATTGTTAAAAAGTTATGTCCAAACACATTAGAAAGACTTTAAAAAAACAGTGAAATTGCAACAACAAAATATCGTACATGCACTGGCAATATAACAGCTTAAGGAAGAAAGAGACAATGTGAGTGAGTCAGAGTGAGTGTTATGTAGAGTGTGAGTGAAAAAAGTATGGGTGATGGAAAGTTAGTATGATTGAGAGAGTGAGTGAAAGGGAGTAAGCGCAAAAGAGTTCTGCGAAGCTCGCGCTCGCAATACAACAGGTCTGGGTGAACATTATTTTCTGTTTATTCTTCTTTTTTTCAATTTTTGGCAATATGCTGATGAAGATTCTAATGTGTTTTAAGAAAGAAATCTTCATAACTAAATAACCTCAGCAATAAATTCGGCAATTAGCTCTCTGTGTGGTCGAATTTCGACCACTGGGCGAAAAAGTTTTTATATCACACTCTTGCAATCTATTGCAGCTGTAGTCATATAAAGTTTTTGTTATGTATTGTATGTAATAGCGTAGATTTGCATTTAAAGCAAAATGTCGAATTTACATGGCCATTTTCTTAACTCGATTCAACTCAATTTGAGTCAATTCAATTATCTTCAAGTCTAATGATTGAATATGTTTGCAAGCACTTTTCAACTATTTCGCTGAAATTCACGACGGGCAAAATGATGCAATGAAAATTTCATACGCTTTTGTGCGACAATCAACAATGCGCAGCGAGATGAGGATCTCAGCCTTTCGACGACACAAAAACCAATTCCGTGCAAATTTTCTAAACAAAGTTCAAATTGAATCAGAAATTCATAAACACATTTTCCTTTAACAACAGCCGTATCCTTTTGTGATATTGTATTGTATTGCCATCCCTATGCGGTTGTGCCTGTGTTGGTTATGCAAATTTAATATGATTTTAATTTGGCTGCTGGCATTCAACTGAATCTTCAACGAAGCACAACCTCAAACCACAACGTAGTTTTATAATTTATTTTTTTAAGAATAAAATATTTTGTAGACGAAATATTACTTGGGTTTGGGTTTGTTTTTGAATGCACGCCACTCTCTACGAACTCGTACTCCTTACACCCTTTATTGTGTACTTAGTGGTGGAGTGAGATACAACAGATTTTTATTAAATTGTTGTATGTTGAAGATAGGATTACGTAAATGCACTAGCAGGAATAAAATAGCGACTTGTCTGTGGCAAGTGAGGTTAATCACGCGGGTTCAGTTGCGCTGTGATTACGTCTTTGTTTGTTGCGGCGTATATGTTCAAAAAACTGGGGACAAGAAGTGACACACAGTTTGGCGCTGTAGCTAAACATCTATCCGCTATATCCAGAACCAAATTACACCACTCGATATGTAATGTATTAAAGAATAATTACTAATAAAACTTAACTTAGGTTAAGTGCGCTGTTTAGAGGAAGCACTGGTTTGTGCTCCCTGTTTCATACCGTGAACCCTTGGTCCTCCTTTGTAGCCGTTAGGATTTGAACAGCCACTCTTGCCAGCGCAATTACTGCCTCCAACATCCTCCCCCCGTTGAAATGCAGGGTTTCAACATAGGCTTCGCTCGTCGGGAGGATTGCAACCTTTCTAGAAGCTCGCCTTATAAAGCCATTGACGGTGTGCATTACAGCTACTCTCGCAACGTCATCTCTGCCACATATGACGTCTTCGACGCGACCCAGCGGCCACTTCAGCGGAGGATTGTTTTCGTCTTTTATGAGGACGACATCGCCCGGCTAGATGTTCGGGGCACTCCGATGCCATTTTCCCCTTTGCTGAAGCAGGTTCAAATAAGAGGTGCTCCACCGTTTCCAGAATAATTGTTGCATTTGGCACATGCGCTGCCAACGGTACAAACGGCTATGCTCGTTATGAGAAACGTCAGACTCTGCTATACTGGTTAATGGGCATCCAACTAAGACTCGACAGTGCGGGTAAAGTGGAATTTAATGAGGAAAATGAGGAGATCTAAGGGGAATGAACTTCCAGTCGATTCCGTCGTTGATGCAGCTCCTAATTACTGCTTGATTGTGTGTTTGATCCAGAAACAGTCCCTTTAAGACCGCCAATTCATTCTTGCCGCCTACAAAATTGGTTACGTTGTCTGACCAAATGGTGTGTGGATTGCCCCTCAGGCTAATGAAGCGGTTGAGAGCAGCTATAAACGCTGACGTGGATAAGTCCATTATTCGGATACGCAAACTTGTAGATGTAGGCGAACACACGCCGTAATTTTCCGAAGGAGTTACAAAATTTGGTGCTGAGTGACAGGTCGACTTGAACTGAGGTAGAGATTATAACTTTGTTTCGCCTTTCGGGTAGCTCCATGACAAGGTTCACGATTTTTGGCCAGCAGGAACGATCTTAAAGCAAAAATGATGGTCCATGTTTCCAGAGACGGGAGTCGAGCAGTTCCGGTTACATCCTCGCGAGAGTATGTCTGCCGGGTTTATTGTGTTGCCAACTCATAGTAGAAGTAAGCACTTGAATCTGTGCAATTCTGTTGGAGACGAAGACATTGAACTTAGCAGGTGATTCACGCAGCCATGATAGTACTATCATCGAATCCAACCAGCAATAAAATTTGCAGGTCAGTTGAATGTGTTCACGTATTGATGAGATGAGTTGACGCAACAGCAAGGCAGCAGACAACTCCAGTTTAGGTACCGTGAGGGGCTTTAGAGGTGCCACTCTAGATTTGGCACAAAGCAGATGAGATGTGCAAGCACCGTTCACCGTAAGCTTCCAAGCTTGCGTCGCAGAAAGAGTGTATCTCATATGATGCTCGAGGTAACAAGACAAAACGTGGGAACTTGACGCTGGCTACGGCGAACATTTCATCGCTCAGCTTCGACCACGCAGAGAGTAGCGACTGTGGTAAGCTCTCATCTCAGTGAAGTTTTTCTCTCCATAAAATCTGCAAGAAAATCTTTAATTTAGTGACGACTGGTGAAATTAGACCAAGGGGATCGTAGACACGCGCTACAGCTGACAGAATCGAACGTTTCGTAACTGAGCCTTCAGTTTTGAATGGTAAAAAACTGAACAGAAAGCTATCCGAGCTGGTGTTCCACGCTAACCCAAGCGCCTTTGTAACATTCGTGCCATCATGAAACTTCATGTATTGCTCGCAATCTGCTTCAGCCTCTCCGTTTAGTGCAGCCTTCTCATTCGAGCACCACTTGCGAATTGGAAATTTGCCACGTTGTAATAAAGTTTTGACTTGATTTCTTATTTCCTAAACTTCGCTGATTGTATCTCCGCCAGAAATCAAGTCATCCACGTAAAAGTCTCGAAGGATGATGGCTGATCCAAGAGGGAAATGCTTCTTTTCATCAATAGCTAGCTGCTGCATGGCTCTTAACGCTAAGAAGCCCGCCGATTTAGTGCCGTATGTTACGGTGTCTAACTTGTAAACCTTGATCTCCTCCTCTTAATTTTCTCGCCACAGGATGCAATGTAAATATCCATCAGGATCCGTAATGCGCACACAGCGATACATTTTGCAGATGTCTCCGCATAGTGCAACTGCAAGTAATCTGAAGCGAAGAAGCGTGTGAAATAACTTGGGCTGAATTGTTGGTCCTGGTAGCAACAAGTCATCGAGAGAGAGGCCACTAGAGGTTTTGGCTGAACCATCGAAGACAACGCGTAATTTGGTGCTTGTGCTGTCAAGCTTGCGCACGCAGTGGTGCGGAAGAAAATAATTCGGTCAATTTGAGAATAGTAATACTGGCGTCATGTGTCCCAGCTCCTCGCATTCGTGCATAAAGGCCGTGTATTGCTCTTTCGTAGGCTCATCCTTTTGCAACTTTCTTTTAAAGTTCTTGAATCTGTGAATTGACCAAGCATGCAAATCTCCCAGTGAGCTGAAATCGGTCTTTGATGGCAGTCTGACTGAGTATTCACCAGATGCTAGACGACAAAAATTCGCTCGAAAGTGGTGCATGCAAAGGTCGTCGTCCTCAGAAAGTGTTTGATTCGAAGAGGGAAAATTTTCTCTTTCCCAAAATTGTTCACGAGATCGTCATCGTTTCCCTGCCGTTCGCATGTTTTTCTGATGGTTGTTAGCGCTGTGTGATTCGTGGGTGCGGGCAATATGCCGCCAGAAACGACCCAACCCAATCTTGTTTTTTGCAAGGTTGGAAGATGATTTGCAATTCGGATTTGGCCGACGCATATGAGGTCGAAGAATAAGCCAGCGCCAATCGGCACGTCTATGCGGTGCGATGATGCGCAGTGTGGATCTGCCAATTTTATGTTTTCTGGTATGTTCCAGATTGAAACCTTTAAATCACAGCTCGGCTGATAGTCGGTTATGGTTGGTGTGATTATAGCCGGGGCAACAGAGCGAAAAGTTCCATCTTGCGATTCTATCATGATGTCGACGCACTTGTGGACAGTGAGATTTGACTCTCCTATGCCAGAGACTGTTATATGCGCGGGTTCAGCTCGAAGTTGCAGCTGACCAGCGAGTCGAGAGGTTATAAAATTCAGCTAAGATGCTGAGTCTAAGATTGCGCGGGAAGGAATTAACATACCAGCTCTGTTTTTTATGCGAATGATCGCTAACACAATCGCTAAGTAACACAAAATTAGGCGAGACTTTGGGTGTGCCTTTTAACAATTTTCCACATATTTTTCGAATTTTTTGATTATATTTTTTTAATGCCTATTAATAAAATTTTTCTCAAATCTTGTATTTTTGCAGGTGAGTACAATTGAGAGTGCCATGGAATGGAATTATTGAAGAGGTTGGTTCATACCAAATCTATGTAATCAATATACAATACATAAATATGTTGAATTATATTTATTTGTTTTTATTGGCAAATCTGTAAAAGCTCTTAATCGATATCTTTAAAATTGTTATTGAATATCCAATTGAATGAATTGAATTGCGTTCATTAATCGTATAGTTTTCGTCTGAAAGGGTGGATGATTAGCCTGTCGCTAACGGTCCTTGGAGATGGTATTGCCAACTGGCGTCGCTAAGGAACAATCCAACGCCATTTACCTCAGGAAGGAGACATTGAGATCACGATCATGAATCCTGCTTCCGCCGACCCTCATAGTTCCCTTCCACTATGATAACGAGGCACTCTACCTTTCACAATATTAAGGAGATATAGTCATGCACTACCTAGTCGCCGATCGTTATTGTCTTTAGTTTTGTGTAACTGGAACGCCATGCAACCGCTATAATCGGTATATACTTTCATAGAATTCAAGTATTTAATTAACTACTAGAATATATGCCACACTTTATAGCGCTATTATTGAAAGTACACACTGAAATACTAAATCCTACTTCCACCGCTACGCTTCACTACACCAATTGTTGGCGCCATATGCATACTTATGACTTGCCTGGCTAATTAGCTTTTATAATTCGTGGGCATTACAATGGCATCAAAAAAGTATGTGTTTGTAACTAAGGGCGTCATACGTCTATGGGTATAATACCCACATCCAGGCCCCTTGCCCTAAAGCGCACAAACAATATTCATGCTCTTCTTGCAGCCTTTTGTTGTGCGTAATCAAGGCATCTTTTGTTCGTTAATTTTAGTCAAAAGAAAACAGAGCAACGATGACGAGGCTTTTTTGTGAAGAGAACACAAAACGTTGAAAATCGTTATGATTGCGCAGTTTGTTGGTGGCATAATATTTCATTGTGCCGACGCAACAGACATGATTTCAATAATGCGCGAGCGATTCGAGCATCTTCCTTTACCAGAAAAAAAATATGTAACGCCTACTACAAAAAAAGAGGGAAAAAAATTAGTAAAACAAAAATATTATAAATAAAAAAAAATATGAAATGAAAAAAAATCAACAAAAGCCCAACAAGTGCGCATTTCCAATGCAACAGAAGGCAAGCACGAACGGAAGTGACAGCGCGCAATATGGCGTCAACCGCTGCGTGTGCCTGTGTGCTTCTGTGTGCAAGTGAAAATTGCACTTGAACAACTTTCGATGCGCTTCAATAATTCTGTTTGCACACGACACATAATTCTGGGCCGTTGTTGCAACGACTGAAAATGGCACCTGTAGTCGCAGACGTTGCTGTGCGCCATTCGGCACAAAAATTGCAATATGAGTGCGCAGTGTGTGTGTGTGATTGCAATTGTCGCTCACTGCAAAACGTAGTCAATCGAAAACGTCAAGCCAAAGTCGAACCAAAGTTAAATCGCGAACGAATTCGTTGCTACAAACAACAGACGCATTACAAAAAAAAAAAAAAAAAAAAAAAAGGAAAAAGGAAAACCCAAAGGCTGCAACTGGTCAGCCAGTGGTCGCTGCCACTACGAGTATTTCCCATTTGAAGAGCTTTTTACATTTACATAGCTGCGTGTGCGTGCTTTTGTACATACGTGCATGTATGTAAGTGCAGTCTGGCTTGTCTTCAGCTCTAGTCACAGAACTTCAGCCAACGGTGCTCTTTTTGCGAAACAGTTAAGTGCAGTGAGCCGAGGCATCAACGCCATTATCATTATTACGTTGTGCTGCCATTATCGATTTGCACGAGAAACAAGAGGAACATAAAAAGATATATTAATACAAATAAATTGAAAAAAAAATGAAGAGAAAAATCCAGGAAAAAACACAGCTTTTTATTAACTCTGTGTGTCTTCTTTTTCGTTTGTCTTTTGCCCCTGCTTTGAAGCATGCTAATTGTATTTACAAGAAAACTCAACAGAAAAATCTGTCAAGTGATTTACGTTCCCCTACGTGCAACAGACCATATCATCCTCTGGATAACTAACCCACACATTCAATGCAGACAAGTGAAATACCGTTATGTAATGGTCTAGAAAACTCACTGCAACGCCACCAAAATGATTCTGCATGATAATTCTACATTGTAATCAAGCAGTGCTAGATCCGTACTATATGCTGACATTAACATTTACTTGCCGAGTTCCCCCAAGTTTTAAGGAGTCACAACAGAGGAATTGTCGTGGTGTAAGTGTATGCCCCTGCCGCCGTTTTTCGTTCAACGCTTTATTTAGTCTTGTTAGTTGTTGACAACAGAGTTAAGATTTTATCCTTTGCCCAAGTGGGTGAAGCTCATAATGCATGGGATCCTTGCAATCGCACTAAATTCACAGCAACAACATCCTTGTAGACACCGTCGGCTTTGCGATGGTTTGGGTGTGTTACTCATTTACCATCGGCTACCAATTTGCGTGAGACTGAACGTGCTGTTGTTAGATTTGGCGGCAATGGGAATCGAGAGTAAAAGTTTGCCAACTTACTGCGATGCTTGTCGATGCCAAAAAAAAAAAATAATAATAATAATCGAAAGTCCGACATAACGGATCGGCGGGATAGAGAAGAAACTCTCTGAACATAATCTAAACATTTGTGATGAAGATACACGAGCAGGCAATTGAGGACTCCAGCTTAATGGACAAGTTGGATCGCCAAAAGGAGGAAATTGAGCGATTGGAAGGAAAAATCAAAGCCGTTGATTCAAAGTTCGAAAATCTCTTGTCGGAACAACTTAAATTAAATCAAAAGAGCATAAAAAAACAATAAGTCTCTGCAAGTATCAGTGACATCCGCAACAACAACAACAAAAAAAATGGTAAATGCCTTGACAACTTGCAAGCCGCACTTGAAGAGAAGACCAAGACGCATGGCTCTGTTGGAGTATTGTATCAATACATAAATGTTATTGTGGGTCGTCGGGATACCGAACTCAAGACGAGATACTAATCAAAAAAAGGGATAGTATAAATTACAAAACAATTCATATATTAAAATAAAAAGTAATGGGAAATAAAAAAAAACCAAACTCCAAGGCCACGCTAAAGGAGGTATATAAAAAGACAATATACAAACAATTTACAGGGCATTTCCTTAAATTGCACAAATCCACAGAGATATGGAGCCAGAAGTCAATAACGAAATTATGCGCCAATTTTTACTAATTACGCGGCAATAATAATTTTTGTGTCGATTTATATTTCAGTTGTAAACAAAGAATAAATAAATTTGTACTAATCAAAAATAGGCAGTATAAATTTCACAACAGCAATTCATATTTGACAAAAATAGTACCGCTGCGATGGTTAATTAGTACACAAAAAAAAATTCCAAGTAACCATAACGAAAAATTCAGTAATGAAAAAAAAAATATAACTCAGGCCGTATAATCGTAACAAAAAATAACAATAATAATCGAAATAGAAATAGTTGATGGAAAAGTGCTTAGGTGTACTACTCCATATGGTTCATTAGTAGAAAAAAAGTGTGTAGCCATCGAAAATTCTCTTGAACAGTGAAGTTGACGCTGTGAATCACGAGACAGAATGAACACTTTGAATGGGAAGTGACTCGAACGACTTCGTATGCGTTCGTGCGCGAGCCGAAGCACTTTCGCATAAGACGAGACACCAAAAACACACATACAGGAAAGCAATTACAACCACAACGCACACATCCAGACTAGCAACTGATGCATAACGTGATGCGTTATGCTATGCAAAATTGTACCCTACTGAAACCAAAGATGTTTCACATCAAACATCTTCATTATCCGAGTCAACTTCGTCGCGCTCAAAATAAAACCCTGATTCAATGCACTTTTGCCAACTTTGTCTACGCCACTCGAAATACTGCTACTGAGAGAAATAACAGGACCTTGATTGCCATGTTGCTCTTTGTTGTATATAATCTCCATTATAGCTAACATACTTACCGTACCGGTGCTCTAATGCAGTGATTGATGACTGAGGGTACCTTTCTCAGTGTAGGCTTTGAATCCCACTAAATTTTCAATTTGAATTAATCTTTCTTGTTTCCAATTTGACATACACGAACATATCGACGGCACACTGATGAACTAATAATGAGATTTTCATATTCTCATATTAATAATCAATTTCATTAAAATAAATGGATGGAAAATTTCCCGATTTTCTCGGTAGACTTTCTCCATGATAACTTCCATAGATGTACCCATTTTACTGGTTTTTGACAAATTTTACTGGAATTATCAACGAAAGACGAAGAAACGCCGTGATAACCGTTTTGTTGCTCTGTGCCACACCAATAAATTGTGCAACATTTCGTAAACATTGCCACGCTCTCAGGATTTACTATCAATCTCCTATGGTGGTTCTGGAAGGTCAGTTGTGTGTTGCAGATAATACAAGCTCCTTAAGGTACCCAAGACGTAGTATCGTGCACCGCCCCTCTTATCTTGTTTACTGCTTAATGCAATCAAATTTTTGAACAACCATGTTTGCAATGGAGACAAGACTCGCTGCTTAGGGTTTGGCACAATTTATTTTATTACCGCCGACTACTCCACTTAATATTGACAATATCGTCGAAACTTTTTGAAAAGGTTTCTAACAAAAAAAGTGTTTAATTAATTTTTGTAGGTCTGCATTGTCTCGGCATAAATCGAATAGTTTTCGTGGGATGTATGATATTCCCAAATCAAAATACATTTTCTGAAGTTACTTCTAAACGAAACTACTACTACTGGGTTGCTAGGTTGCCCACAGTATATAACAGTATTATTTTTACTATTAATTAAAAGAAAAATAATTAAAAGAACGCAACAGCATCATCAGCAAATTATATCGGCTGGCAATCTTTCAGCGCAATTTTCCTTGGTTGGTCTACTAGTTACCTCACGCTTGTCGTTTAAAATCGCGGCCAATGCTGCCCCCGCGACAAACTTGCTCTTTAAAATAATGCAAAAGAAAACTTTGTCAACAATGCTGAATAATTAAAATGCTCCCAAGACGCAAATATGCGCGATTCGCTTGCACAACTCTGTTCAAAACTGAGCTCAGCTTGTCACTGAAATGTTGTCAAACGACAGACAAATAGACAGACAGGCAGTCTAGCTGGCGGCAGTGTGGTATGGAATGGCTGTATGAGACGCTTGAGCAGTCGAGTGGAGTCTTAGTGATTATAAGGACCTGCTTTTCAAGTGGTCGCTGTGCTGCTATGCAACATCAAAACTGGCGTGGCTGCCAACATTGCCTGCGTCGCTTTCGTCTACCGCCAGAGCTCATCAGCAATTCTCAATTGCTATTATAATTTTCGGCAATAGCAACAATAGCGCCGACAACAACAACAAAGACAGAAAGCACTTGTTTTCTAGCTTAAGGCAACACAGAACAAAGACCGTCGCACCTGATGCCGAGTTTAAGGTTGACAGTTGAGACTCGAAAAATTCATCAAGTTTGTTGCATTATATTTCAATAAAAAGCTTTGGGCGCGCTGTACGAGTATGCCCATAAAAATGTAGTTAAATTAAAGCATACTTTTTATTGCGCACAATGAAGCAGCATTTTGAATATATCTTAAGAACGAGTATAGGCGAAAGGAAGCCAAATTCAGAAGCCAAATGCAAATAACTAATTTTAAGTCAAGTTGAGTTGAGTAGTACGGATGAAACTAATAATTTTTTTTTACGACTGTCATCGCCTAAAAATATGCAGCGTCATTCAAGACAATTTCATTGTGAATTTATTAATGCGACTGCAGCACCAACACCAGCAGGGCATTATGCATTCAATATGAGACATCAATGTGTGTAAAACTCAGACGTTTTATGACGAACAGGGTGCCTCAGGCGTGTGGGTAATACATGAAATGTAGCATGCTTCTCGACGTAATAAATGCAAAAATACGCCACAATTATCCATCATAAATGACGAGAGACACGTGTGCATGCGGTTCGCTGTATCTGGAACAAGAACTGGTCATTGTCGCCTAAAAAGTTGCAAAATAAAAGTTTTTAACAGGCTCTTAGCTAAGCAGTTTTCATCTTTTCATACACGTACCCTTAGCCAGGCATTGTACACTAAACTTAGCCCCTTAAGGACTACAACGCAACAAGCACAACGGCAACACCAACAGACATCGACTGTTAACCCCTTTTGGCGTTGAGATTTATTACATTTTTGTTTTTTGTGTAATTTTAATCTAATTAAACTTAATTAACTTATGCGGCGCCGTAGTCAAGGTGACGCCATCAGACCAGGCTCCGGCCAGGAGTCTAGCTGAGATTCATAGAGTAGCTGATTTGGTGAGGTATAAAGGGAGGCGGTCGACTAATGCCAACCAGTCAGCCACTCAGCCAACACGAGTCACTTTACAAAGTCAGCATTTAAAGTAAGCTCGGGACATCGATGCACCAGTGAGAGAAGGATAGCATACGGATTAACTAGGAGAAAGGGTATTATATGACAACATTCTGGTTAGAACAACAACACTTCAATAACTTTTCATGCCCTTCTTAACCCTTTGCAACAACATACTCGTATTTCGGTGCTCAGTTTTCTTAGCAAGTAACGCCGAAAGCCGTAATTATTACCACTTAATGCTAAATACTTGTACTCTCACTTCTCAACCGAAAGGCAGTGAAAATGAGATTGTGACTTCGGCTTCAACTGCTAGTGCGACTGCGACAGCGACTGCGACTACGACTGGAGCTTCGGCTGAGCGGAACAACGCACCAAATGAGCGTGTAAACTTTTGTATCCTGTATCATTTAACAAAAAACTTTTCACAACAGTTCACGCAGTTGAAACTCTGCTTCCTTTCGAAATAAGCATGCAACCTCAAAGGCATTCATTCTCTACCCCTTACACTTGTCGAGAACTTTTACAGATAAAGTCAAGCAGTAAAAAAAAGGAACGCACACATAAATTTACAGTGTGCGGGCATACAATCGGGGCACAAAACTAAAAGAAATCCAACAACAACAACAACAAAGGAAACATGAAATAATACGTCCAAATAGAGAGAAAAAAACAAAGCATAGCAAATTTTTAGGCGTTCGCGGGCGTGCGGAAAATTTATTTACGAAAACCACGCTGTACACTTGTCTAATTCTCATAAATCTTCGTTGTGTTCACTCGCTGCTATACTCTCTGCAAAGGCTCGTGAATCGCTTGTGGTCCTTGGGCCTAAAATGTTGCAAAATACCAGTACAATAAAAAAGTCAAGCGGAAAAATCACATCAGACTTTCGGCTACCTTCCCGTCGTTTGGCGTAGGTATTAATTTATTTTATTTATTTATTTCTGGGCTTTGAAACACTTTAAAAAAAATGTATATATACAGGGGAAAACCACCTAAATAGCAGTTAGAATCACGCTGCCTGTGACTGTAACGATTTTTGCGATTAGCTGCCGTTGAAAAAAACTTTTAAGAATTGAAGGCGTTAGAAGAAGTCGTGCGCAATAGGCTGAGCAATTTGTGAGATTTTGGTATATCGAAGAATTTTGTTTTGTTTGATTTCACAGTCAACTGTAGGATCTTTCGAGTACTCATTCTATGTTATAGTTCAAAGCGCTGGTGACGAAATTGCGACACCTAGCCCGTATTCTGCCCTACACTCCCTATATATTATGGTGGAACCTATTATTTAAAGAATGATATTACAGTCATATTACAGTCATATTACAGCGGCACACACACACAACTTGACCATGTGGTTGTGCTAATAAAAATTTGATTAGCTGCTTGTTTAACTTTAATTAAGTTGATTTCATCAAGGTGCAAAGTCATGACGAAAACTTCGGTTCGTTTGCACAATAGTGTGGCACGCCATAGTAAACACAGTACATGCTTGTGCACATGAAATGGCACGTGTGGTTGCTTATATATAAATATTGAATGCATTAAGGCTAAAATGAAAGCTTTAAATTATGAGACACGTTTAAATGGGACTAGCTAGTGCTATACCAACAGACAGAAGTCAGTTAGGTTTAAGTATAAGTTTAAGCATGTGGACAAGTGTTTTGAAAGGGCCAACATTTGTATATAAAGAGAAAGTTACAAGTAAGATACAAATGTTAATCGCAAAAGGCCTCAGAAAATGCAGAAAAGTAACAACATTTTTAATACGTACATATGTATTGCGGGCTGATGCTTGAAAATGCAGACAATTGTGATGATGTGTCCGAATGCGCAGCAACGGTGATGACTGCCTTGAGATGCCTCGAAAGGGATCAAACGCATGAAGCAGCCGTCTATGGAGAGGGACGCGCACTCTAAGAAGCAATGCTCAACAGTAGTACTGTAGGGTAGCGCATTCACTTTAGGTTAAGTTTTTTTTTACGTTGTGAATTGAAAAAAAAAAAAAACAACAAAAAACATACATATATATTTGAATAATTAACTGTATGTAACCGCATTCATTACCGCTTTTCATTGTTGTCAATTGAGTAGCGTTGAATCTGAACTACCGTTTATTAGTATCTGACAACGAGTTCGTCAGTTGTTGTACCCTAAAGTATGCAAACGTTTTGTAGCGATACAATTCATTCGGGATTTAGTAAAGTACATACTTGTACATCTGTCAGTCAGTCAGTCAGTCATTTAGTCAATCCAGCGTTGATGTCAACCAGTGACGATGCACCAATTAACGCGCTAATTGATTGCCTGTTAATTGCAAAGCCAGAAAGTATGCAACAAAATAATGACACGAGCTATGACAAATGGCAGTGATGAAGTGAGCTGAGTTAAGCTGAGCTGAGCTGAGCTGAGCTGAGCTGTGTCGTATTGTCATTTATTTAATTGTTTGTGTAGTTGGCTACGGTTTTCGACTGATGGTGTGTATTTTCAGTACATCAAAAAGTATAGCTGCATGAAATTACAACAAAAAGGGAAGCGTGTTGAAATGAGTCCGGATAGGTATTACACACACAACGGGCTAAAGAGCAATAACAACAAAAAAAAATTGCAAAATAATGTCTCTGAGATCACAAAAGATAAGGATTGAGATTGAGAGTATATGACAAATTTTTTATTGCGACGAAAATACAGCACATTAAGTCAGTGAAATTTGGCGCATCACCGTAATGTCACAACGGTAATCGATATTAGCAACACTTATGGCTTGTGCGCCTTATGGTAGGCAATAAGTAAAGCCCTAAAGTTTACGGCCATTAAAAAGTGCGCAACGTATTCAAGTTAATCTTGCATAATTTTAAGCTCCTCGCCTAAGGCTTTCTGTGACAAGTTGAAGACACATATCTACCCCACCATCAACACCCATCCGCGCAGGCATATGACATGCTTGAAAATGTTGCTTCTTAACTCTGCTCATATATTTTATGGTTTTTATGACTTTTCAATAAGGTGCCAGCTACTTTTGTGGTTTAAAAATCTTATTCTATAATGTATATTACGACATAAAAACGTGGTGTCACTCATTTTGAATAGCATTTCACTAACAGCCACCGATTTTTACATAGCTTCTTGGCGTTGTTAAACGAAACAAAATTTATATTTGTAAATATAAATGGGCGGCGTCGAAAATAGCAAAGTCGTTAATTCCTTGCATGATGGCAACAAAAAAAAATGGGGGTTAGATTTTCAGAAAAGTACTGGATTCAGTGCTGGCCAGATTTTTATGCGTTAAAGATACTTCTGAGATATTCCATCGAATCGTTGGAATATTACTATGGCTACGAAAGCTATATGAGGGGCAATCTAACGGTCGAAGAATCTTCAAATTTCAGAGTTTATGATAATTCCAGCTATTTAGGTCAAAAATGAATTTCTAATAAGAACACAATCTGCCTTCGTCGGGCTGCATGATTCACTAATTAGGGTCTCGTAAATTTTGGGGTTTATGTGTATGGACTTCAATTAACATCTGTCCACCTAACAGAATTGCACAGTGGCTGCTGCGCCAGAGTTCAGGGTTCGAACCCCACTGGAGGTAAGTTATGGTAATAGTCATGGCCGCTACCAGGTTAACTACCCACCCTTATAGAGAAAAAATAAAAATAAATAAATAAATCGATTTATGTAAACTAGTTTTTCGCCCAGTGGCCAAAATTCTATCAAACAGAGAGAGATAGGTAATTGCCGAGCTTATTGCTGAGGTTATTTATTTATGAAGATGTCTTTCTTAAAATGCATCAGAATCGTCATCAGCATATTGCCAAAAAGTAAGAAGGAGAGACAGAAAAGAATGTTCACCCAGAACTGTTATATTGCAAGAGCGAGCTTCGCAGATCTCTTTTGCGCTCACTCTCCTTTACTCACACTCTCCATCACGCACACTCTTCTTCACTGGCACTCTACATAACACTCGCTCTCACTCACTCACTGTCTTTTGCATTTCCAAGCTGTTATATTGCCAGCGCACTTACGTTATTTTGTTGTTGTAATTTCACTGTTTTTAAAAGACTTTTTAATGTGCTTAGACATACACAACTTTTTAACAATTAAACTATTTTGTGTACATCTAGACAACTATAGCTTTCCATTGATGTATGATTCAAATTATTATGTTGTGTCTATAATAGCGTGAGCTTGATTTAAAAAAATGTGTTGACGTATTTATATATAGATACCACAAGTCTTAGATATTCAAAACATGGATGGGGCTTGTGGAGGCCCTATGATATGAATCCTACATATTGTACGAGTATATGTATATAATTTATAGAGTCTCTGAAGTACTCTTTACTATGTTACAAATTGTATTACACCACATTACACACTGTGTAAAGAGTGAACAAGCTCTGAAATCAAAACAACAAATCCGAAAAGTGTGCAATAGCATATGCATTGAATTGCGTAGCCAATTAAACTTTTACATTTACGATCGACCCATACTGTGTCATAAATTTGGTTGTTCCTTTATGCAGGCACGATACTTTGGCATTTGCATAGTCACGGTTAACATTCGGAATGATCAGCCAGAGGGGCCTCACTTCCACTTCAACCAGCACTTTCTGCCTCATGGTATTGAGCAGGCTTTATTAACGCGTTCAGCTCGTAAATTAAATAATACCAAATCCTAAAAACCAATTGCCGCAATACGTTTCCGCCCTTTTTATTATCATGCACGGACATGCGGCGACAGCGACAGGGACAACGACATGTGCAGACAAGAACATGAACATGCACAAACATGTTGACTAGCTGTTTGGCGCGAGTGCGTGTGCTAATGTGATAGAAGTGCAGAGGGATAGAGCATTAGAGAAAGGTACTAGGAGTGAGAGAAATAGAACCAACAGCCTAACAACTTTTTGCTTGTCACACAAACACGCAACGAATATGAGCCGTGATTGGGGTTTTCGATACGCCTGACGTGACAATATTTATCGATAACTATTAGCAATGATGCATGAAATGCGATAACATTAATTAGCTAAGGGATCAGTGCACATTCGCACACACACTAGCCCTAGTACCTTAACCACGTGTGCCTTTATGCGTGTGTTTTTGCATAGTTGCCACATTGCTTGTCACAATCGTTGGCTGAGTATGGCTTGAATAAAACAGAACATTCAATTTTAGTTGCATTATTAAGTAACACATGCAATCATTATAGCTTATTCAGTAGCTGCAAGCGTTTTAACTTTGTGGGTAGCAATGATTACAACGAGTACACTGAGCGCCTCTTTTTGGGATTATTTGGTGTTAATTGGTGTGGAATAGTAGCTAATTTATTTGACATGGAAAATAGTTAATAATAACAACAATTCTTGAAGTGTTTGTGTAGAAATTAAGAACATTACAAAGATTAGGTTAGGTTTGGTACTTCAGAGAGTTTAGTTTCTTATGTAGGCAGATTCGTAATCTGATCCAATTGCTAGAAGACAGATAAAAGGAGTTCGTATGCCTCTCCGCATGGACGTAGGTTGTGTATAAATTAATCTCAATAGCTAGTGCTTCAATAATAAATAATAAATTCTTCGGCCACGAATCACGCGCCACCAAGGTAGCAGTGACTTGACAGCTTGGTATATATAAGATCTGCTATCAGCGCCGATATAGCTAAGAATATTTTTTATTTGATTATTTTTATTTTGTTTATTAATTTGATTTTTCAAGATAAAATCTCAGGTTTGAACAACTCCAGCAGTATTTGGATGGTAATTACTAGGGTATGTCCTAGAAAGATCTGCACTTCAACTTTACTTGAAATCACCAGTGAATCTTCGTTATTTACAGACAGTTGAAAGTAGAGGCGACAATAAATGCCACTGCCTCAGAGTATACAATAAAGCTGTTTCCTTCAAACAAAAATATTCCGCAAGAAGTCTTAGCAGCATGTTGTTCGCTTTCAAGAGACACATTGCCTGTTGTTACCAGACATAATAATCTCGACTCCTCCTCATTGCCTATGGGAGATTTGATTATCAGCTGCTCCCGTTATACTAAATATTTCTGTTACTTGGTTCACAACAAAGACTAAGATCGAACCTCTCAGTTACAGGATTAAGAGCAAAACTGTTATGCATCGGCACCAGCGCATTGAGAGATGCCACGTTGATGCTGGTTGTAATCACCATAAGGCTTTGGCAGTTTAATGCCTTTTGAATGGCCGTCAGCTCAGCCTGAAATTGACTGTAATAATTTGGTAAACGAAATGGCTGTGTACTGTGCAGTTGTTGGCAAAAGATGCCACTACTTATCCCTTTGAGTATACTGTGCAAAAACAAAAACCTTGGAAGAATGTGTTTTCAAGCTATAAAGTTTTTTATGTTTTGTATCAAAATATTAATTGATGACCCACGTTTTCTATACAAGTAAGTCTAGGATGTATATATTTAAATAAAGTCAAATTTAAAACACAGCGGGGTTTTCATGAGCGGGGGGTTCATTATTTGTTCAAGTTTCGGTTCGTGTGTGCATTCACCGAAAATAACTTGAATTTTGGTGCAATCGTTGTCGTTGTCGTTGTCATTGCCGTCATCGTTAGTTGTTAATGCCTTTCGAAAAGAAATTTATAGCATTTAACGCCTAAAAGCACACTTGCGATTTCAGCAATTTGTGTGTTGGCAGCTCCCAAAAGTGCGCTTCATTTCCACACAGCAGCCGCAGCAGCAACACAATAAGTGAAACATGAAGACTGCAGAGTCTGGCAAATGAGAAAATAATGCCAATAGGTACGTCACCGAATAAGTGGAGCGAGCATTCGAGCCTAGGGTATGTGTGAAGAATATTTTGATGCGTCTAAAAGCAGACAACAAGAAATTTTCGCATGCTATACAAATAATTGCGTTGTGCAAAGCGATTTTTTTAAGTTCATTTTTTGCTTCTTTTCAAACGCCTTTGGTTTGTTTGATTTTCTCGCTTCGTTGACATCGTCTTTGACGACATCGTTATCATGGTGCTACCTAAAAGTATGCTTTCCTTTTTTTGTGCCACACGCATCAACAACATGCAAAGCGATAGGAAATGCGACGTTCGCACAACTTGCCTCTTACTAGTTGTGAGCGTGAGCCGCAGTCATAGCATTCAGGAAAAGCGTGTCAATGACTTTACAAAAAGCGGAAACTCATAGAGATAAGTGTTGGCATGCAGTGCTCTTTGCCCTTTCTCATTCTATACCCTCTGTCACAATCTCCGTCATCTCATCATCACTATTTCTCTGTGCCTAACTCTAACTCTGCACACTGGTGGCATCTTCATCTTCTTTCTACCTAGTCTTTGTCTTCGTTTTCATCTTCCACGTCGGGCCTTCCACATTCTATGTACTTCTACTTCCACTACTACTTGAGTCGTGATAAGTGGCATCTGTCTTTTCATATTTATGTCATTCAAGTGCGTAAAGCAAACTTCTCACATGGCTTCACTGAACTCGGCACTAAGACTTGGTGCGGTTGCTTATATCCTTTCTATGTCGCTCGACTTCGCCCCTCATTTTCATACACACAAATTTTGTGGGTTCGCTGCAAAGTCCCTTTGTTTTGCTTTGTATTGCTTTGCGTGCGTGTTCCTCATTTTTTTGTGTTTTGTTTTTTATTTGTTTTTTTTTTGTCGTCGCTTTGGTTGTGCAATAACAAGTCGGAAAGTAAACAAGTCGGAAAATAAATAAAACAAAATTCTGCTACTACACTTGAAATGCGCGCGTGAAAATAAAACGGTGTCACAACTCGTGAATCTTAAAGATTCATTAAAATGTCTGTGACGTTGGCGCTCATGTAAGCCACGCACTCGCAGTCGCTTCTGCCTCAAAGCTAGGCAATACGCAACAATGGGACGCCGAAACGACTGTGCTGGTGTAAGAATGATTAAAAGACGGTGAAAACTAAGCTGTCCGGGCCTTCTAGTGGGCGCTTTTAGTTGACCATTGATTAGAACTACATTCTCATGACAAAAATATAAAGAAAATTGCTGTACTTTTCACACTTGAAAAATTTACAATGGAACAAAGAGACTGTAGGCCAGTAATCCGAGAAGCTTGAATTTTTCACAGTTTATGTCGCTATCTAAAAAAAAATTTTATAAAAAATAGGTTAAACTCTATATGTAAACACAATTTGGTACACCGCTCTCAAATATATATTTCTTACAATTTTAATTTATATTTATTACAATTTTAATAGATGAAAATTGAGCAATCGAAATAAAACTTGTAGCATGCAATTTTAATTATGTAACATGCGATATTTTAAAGAAAAATTGTAATTCGGTTAGAAGGATATTTCGCTGGTTGTGTAAGCAAAAGTATTTCACGGATTTTTTCAGGTTACAGCATTATATTAGTCTACCACAATTTATGTATTTATTTTAGTGAGATATCACATTGGTAAGATTTTACAGAGTTGTGTAAAAGGCGCAGGCTTAGGGAATTGCTTTGCACCGATTGGTGTCCATCTCTTGAATAAGCAACCAATACAAACAAACAAACAAACAAAATGAATAGTTGGGTAAAAATTTATTTCTTGGCAGAAAATATTTTTGCTCAAAAATGTTTGGTCTAATGTACTTGACCTTAAGTCCGCAGACGGGTTTGACGTTCATATACGACCTAATAGTCTATTACGACGCCGATGTATCGGTCGACCTCGGAACAATAAGCACTGTTTATCGACATTGCAATACTTTAAATGCGAGCGTTTGAACACAAAAGGAAATAAACCATAGCAAGTCGGTGAAGTAAAATATTTAGATTATGCCCTACCAAAGATCGCTCAATGTGACTAACAAAGTTTTCAATTGTCGTTTACACCTCCATCTGCATTCCATACAAATACCGAGTAACGCCGGCGCCCTTGCTAGTCAGTACATAAATAAGAATAACTCTTAAATTTACCCATTTATTTATGTACATGGCGCTGAAATACGGTATCTCAGAACCCCAAAAGTTACGCTATTAGACATTGAATTTGGCCCATAGGTCTGTACAAGTAATCCCCGTGCTGGGGGTTCTGGGTCTGCCCTGATAAATAGTTTTCTGAAATTTTCTTAATTCTGCGCACTTCTTGGCGAGCAAATTATAAGAAGAAACAAAATGAATTGAAATGCAACAATTTGTGAGAACTAATCGTCTGTCATTATGTGTAATGACACTTTTACGCCACTTTGATAAACTTGACAGAGCAGATTGAGAAAAAAAATTATTTTATTATTATTTATTATACCAAATAAAGTTCTTCCATATAAGCTTAATTTAAAAAGCCGTAGATTGAGCAGAATTCCGAGCAAAAAAGTTTATAGGCGGAGTTCGAAAAAATCAAGGAAGTTTAGCGAGCCAAAAAAAAGGCAAACTAAATTTCGAATACGCTTGAGTGACAATCAAACGCGAACTTCAAGCTGTAGGAAGTCCCGTGGGAACGATGAATGTTTTTTTCTTCTTGTTCTCATAGTTAAGTGTGTGTGTTATGAGGGAGTCAGTAGAAGAGTTCGCACAAACTTAGAGAAAACTACGCAAGGTACCTACAGCGTGTGCCATATTACATGGACCCATTTATTACACAAAGAAAAGACATGAATGAAAGAAACACTTATCTTTCTGTATGAGTGAGACAACATTTATGATAGTTTTGTTCAAGCAGATTTGTTTACATCACTTTTGGAATATGATATCGCGCAAATGGTAATTGCCAATTTTCGGACGATATGGCTGATATTTTCTGGCGGATGTTGGCCTTCGATCATAAGTAGCCCCAGAGAAAACGGTCCAGTGCTGCCAAATCGGACGAACGCAGATGACAGTCAAAATCCAAATTTTTTTTTATCAAGCGACCGGGGAGCAATTGAAACCATATGTGCTCCATACCATTTCCATGAATAATCCGCATCAAAAATTGGTTATCATACCACGGCGACGGTATCTCGGTCAGATCTCGGTCGCTTTTTACTTGGACACCTGGAATTACCGAGAATACCAGAAGACAAAAGAATGAGAAAAGTGTATTCAAAATGAATTCGTTATCACTGAATACTTCATGGATTTCAAAAGAGAAGTCTAGTTCTTCGGCTGGCATAATTTTACTTCAATAATATTGGGTAAAAATATGTTTTGAAGGAGCTAATATAGTGGAAGTGCACTATGGTTATTGCCTCAGGATTCGGGGTTCGAACACCACTGGAGGCAGAATTCTTGATCATGGTCAAAACCTCCAACACTCAGTAGGTGGTGTTGTTACTTGGCGACGCTAGATGGCACTTCGACTAGTAGCGGCAGGCTAAGCACCCAGCCTATCAGATAAAAAAATGCTATTTATGTAACCACCACAAGTCTTGGATATTGAAAAATTGAAGATTTTTCTCCCTAGCTAAGGAAATGAAAAATATATAAAAGTTGGCATAAGCGACTTCGCATCATACCATCATGTTAAGGTGTCATCATATTCCTCCAAAATCAGTATATGTCATTTTGCACAAATTTATTACACCCGAACCAAGATTCAAAGTCTTGTGGATAGTTGGTGACATTGGGTATCATCCAACTATATGCGAAATTTAATTACACCACTCGTTAAGGTTTTTTTTACTCAAAAACCCTTATTCCAGACACTTTCTCCCTGTCGTTTTTATGTGTTGTTATTTGGCATATCATTAAATGCTTACACCGATTTCGCCTTCGTACCTTACACGCAAAAGCGCCCACCCTGTATATCAACAATAATTTTCATTTGTACCAAAGTAGCTAGGGCTAAATGATGCCCCACAAAAAAAAAATTATATATAAAAAAAAACAAAGAGTAATAAGTCAGGGTGAGCGTGAAGATGAATTTTAGGGAGTGGAACAAGCAGGGGGACACGCGACAAGTGGTTGCATTCGTCACTGGATAGGGGTTGCTTGGAATATGAGTAGGATAACACTTCATTTAAAGATAACACTTCATATATGAGTGAGTGTAAGTATAACGTAATATAATACATAAATAAACAAACAAATGACTGAACATAAATTTAAGTTAAGTACTCATTCACAGCCGCTTTTATCGAGTGTGGTCAGAAATATGAGACAGCCAAATGCGGTACTTCGAGTTCTTTATTTGAGTCATTACAAGATGACTGTCAACTCCATGTCTAGTGAAGATGATATTCTGCTGTCCGCAGCGTATTGACTACGTAGATTGGCTAGGCAAGCATATTTCGTAAAGCTATTAAAGGAGTGAATAATAGATTTTGTGCTGGTCCTCTAGATAGTCATGTATAGCTCGGCTATTCCATATAGTAGTTTCCTTATTGTATTAAGCAGAACACGAGCACGCCAACATGATCACTTCATTGAAGTTATTGACATTTTATATTATTAAATTATGATGCATATCACGTATAATCTCTAATGGCTTTCATTGCAAGTGGAATGAGATACTAATATGTGCAACCTATGTTAATGATAACTTGTACCGTAAGCTCTTTCTTTCCCAAGCTTTTTATATTCTCATAGCTATATTATTATGCATCTAGAAGAATGGGATATATTTACGCTTGACCTTAGGCTTGGTCCAAGGCTCCACCGTAGAATGTAGGTTTTTGGCTATATTTGTGTTATGTATTATTATTTAGCCTCCAATTATTTTTTTTTTTGAATTCTTGGTTATTCCACCATCGGTCTAATCATATGTTTAATTCAAAGAAATAGTAAGAAAAATAACATTAAATTTGAATGGTGAGGAAGGGGAGCCCAGAAGAGTTATAGAAGAAGAAGTGAGAAAAATACAAATTTTAACTGTTACCCTTTACTTACTCTAAGTTAGCTTTAATTTTGTTTGTGAAGTTTGCTTTCCTCTCGGTATTTGTACTCTTGCTTACTCAAATGCACAGACAAAAATCCATAAAACTTTAAGTCAAATCGGAATCAATCAGACTCAAACTCAGATGAAACCCATTAAGATGAAGGCAGTTGCAACTTGTTTAGTACGTTAGCTTTAACATACACCCATCCATACACCCATCAATTTTCTATTGCTTATCTCGTTTTACCCCTAGTCGACTAGAATCTTTAACATTTGTGCTAGTTCCGGCGTAAACCACTTGATTGGTCACGTGCGAATGTCGCACTCGTCGGTTGCCGCCTCCCATGCCGTGGTCTTCAATTGTCGTGATTGCCTTGTATCGATTACAAAATGCATTACAATTGTCACATGATAAATAACAAACACACACATGCGTACATACATACAGCACACACACAATTTGGATTGTTCACTTTCCGTTGCCAAAATCAGGCTGGTGTAAGGTGAAGTATTGGTTCCTGAAATCCTTTTGAGTCTATGAAATGCGTTGCGGTTTCAGTTTCGACAGCTATGTCGCTCAAAGTCACCGTCAGCGTCGCAGTCTTCATCGCGGCACTCGAAAAATTAATGGGTCTGACATACTTTTGGTAGCTTAATGTAATTTATTGCACACAGTCACGTGACACAGTAAGCGAGTAGATAAGCAAGAGAAAGAAATAGGGGTGTCTGTCCAAATGGCAGCGAATGCACTTTGTAAGGATTTTCATTGAAAAACAAATATTTTGAAGACTAACGAAAAGTTTGAAAGTATTAATTCCGGACTGTTATACAACTACTGCCACTGGTGGGGTACTGTTACAATGAAATAAAAATATCTAGGCAAACGCGAGTTGACCTCGCGTGGAGAAGATTCCGTTCGTTGAATAGTTACCATGTTTTTTTAAATCTGATCCAAATTTGTATGTGGTAACTATGTATGGTACCTGATTTTATAAGGGAATTGCTGTCAATTTTCATTATTTCACTACCTCTGATTTTTTCACTGTGAATGTCAAATAGCAATTTGTGTTTCAGTGACTTTAGTGTTTTCAGCGATTCTAGTGTTTTCAGTGATTTCGCAGATTTCAAGGTTTTTTGTGGTTTCGGTGATTTCTGCGTCTTCTGCGACTTTTAGTGATTTTGGTGATTTCAGTTCCCTTAAAAAGCTTCTGTCAAATACTTGAGCATGGTTTTGGATCTCCGATTGACGTAGTCTAAGCACATTAATGCTGTTACTGCCACATGCAAAAGTAATCTGCAAAAACTTCGATGGCTCATTCGAGCTGGTAGCTCTCTCAACCTGGCTACCATGGTTACGCAAGTCCATCGTTCCACCATTCTACACCTATGGCATTCAGCTTTGGGGACTAGTTGCAAATAGTATGATAAATCGCGTTCAGGTTATGCAGAATAAAGCTCTCCTGTACATCACAGGTGCTCCTTGGTACGTCAAGCGGGCTTTAATACACCGTGACCTAGACATCCTTACAGTTATTGAGCAAATTAATTGCCATACCAGTCGTTATAATGATGCACTTAATGTGCATATCAATCCTCTTGCTGTTGCCCTTAGAACAAACAACTCCCCGAGAAGGCTCAAGAGGCTCCACCCTTTGGATCTACTACATATTTTAAACCTACTTGTTATTTTGTTAATTAATCTTTTTTGTATATTTAAAACTTAAGTTCTCACTTTCACTGTTATCCAATCCTAGTAAGCATTCTTTTAATGTTTGATTGGAATTATTAAAATTATTAAACTAAAAAAAAGTGATTTCAGTCATTTCAACGATTTTAGTGGTTTAGTGATTTCAGCGTTTTTTTTATTTTCAGTGAATTTATCGTTTTAGTGATTTTAGTGCTTTTGGTGACTTCCGTGATTTTGGTTGTTCAGTGATTTCAACAATTAGCCTTATCTTCATAAAAGCAAACGTGAAATCGAGATCTGAGCCAACGCACTAAAATTACATTCCGCTCATGGTTGAACATCTAATCCAAGACCTAATCCAGTAACATAAGAATGCCTGCTCGGCTACAACGGGCAGTAGTGTGCCCCTTGTACAGGCAAACAACAGCGTTAAGGCGTAGCAACTCCAAGAAATGCAGCTTTGTGCAAACTATGCAAAATTAAGTCAAAGTCTTTAAAAAATTGGATTCTTGCTAAAATCAGTTCATATCAGGAATAAATACAATGACTCATACTACCACAAACAGAACTTCAAATCCAATACAATTTCATTGTGACAACGAAAGCAGTTAAACACTTTAAGTTTGACTAGTAGAGCGGCAGAGCGTAGCGGCCATTGGAAGTCCGCACCCTAAACAGTAGTGATGTACGTTTGAATTGTCGTCATGTACTTTTCAATGGGGTAACGCCATTTTGAGCCCCAAGATCTCCCGCTGTCTGTGCGTATGTGTGTACGCTCCTGTATATGGCATGTGAGTGCTGTCAAAAATGCTGCTGATAAGAAATAAAAGTTGAACATTTGACTTTCAAGTGCTTCTTTAATTTTTGGAAAAGTTTGACGTCGTTTTGTAATTATTGGTTGCTGTCCATAACCACGATTATAATAGAATTTGCCATATTGTATGAACAAAAAAGGTATGGAAGCTTGGCATACTTTTAAGTATAAATTGTGTGTGTCTGTAAGATTTTCCCACAACAGAAGTCAATTCACCGCAAAACGTCACACAAAAAACACAAAACTCAAAATTCAACTTCACTCCTATATACATATAGAGCAAAATGTAGTTATGCTGCTGTGCTGCAAAGTATGCTACGAAAATGTTTGGCAGTCGCCTTTTAAAATTTTGCTCAGCAGAAACAACTCAGGTGCGCTTTCATTCAATAATGAGTCTTTTATATCCTACGTTTAAGCAGCAGAGGCACCAAAGCAAGTATTATAGTGCTGGAAAGCAGTGTATACATTAGTAGTAAAGTACGGCTGATAATGTTAGAAAGTTGTGTGGCATGCAAAAGGTCTTTTAAAAAAAAAAAATTTTTTGTTCCTATATCACTCTGCATGGGAGCATACGGCTTCTACGAGAACTCCCCATCTCACTGTGTTTTGCGCAATTCGCTTGGCTTCTTCCCATGAGATGTTCTCCATGGATAGCTCTTTATTGATGGGTCTGTGCCAAGTTTCTTTCGGTCTCCCAATTCGCCTTTGGCCTTGCGGTTTCCACTCCAGGGCTATTCTGGTGCTGCTGTTAAGTGATTTCCTTAGTGCGTGCCCGATCCATATCCACCTGCGACGGCGAATTTGGATGTAAATAGGCTCCTCGCCACAGCGGTTCAGCAGGTTATAATTGGATATTCTGTTGGGCCATAACATCCCCGTAATGATCCGGAGGCACCTGTTTATGAATGCCTGCGGGATTCTGTTGATCTGCTTAGTTGTGAACCATGTTTCGCTTCCGTATAGTAGTACCGTATTTACGCACGAGTTGAAGATCCTTTATTTCGTCGATTGTGACGTCGACGTCAAAAGTTGAGCGTGCCTTACATAGCCTGATCTTGACGTCTTCTGTTGTGCCACCGCTGCTTGAAATTGTCGTGCCCATGTAGGAGAAATTGTCCACGAATTCGATCTGTGTATTGTCTATTGAGAGGTGTTTCGTGCTGGTATTGTTGAGTTTCATCGCCTTGGTCTGCTTTATATTGATTACCAGGCCGACTCTTTTGGCATGACAAACAAGATCGTTGACCTTGGCCTGCATATCGCTCCGGCGGTGGGAGAGCAGCAGCAACCGGTGGTTGTCTGAAAAAGTGCAGTTAGTTGTCCGTTGTGCAGTACCGACAGTTCGGCGTCTTCATACAGTCCATGAACTAACGCAATGATCTTCCGCGGTACTCCTTTGCTGGCCGGGGCATTCCAGATTGGTGAGCGATTTAATGAATCAAATGCCTTTTGGAAATTTATAAACGTGAGGTATAGCGACGACCGCCATTCCGTCGATTGCTCGTTTATTGCGCGTAAGGTGTTGGCCTGGTCTACGCAGCTCCTTTGTAGCGTAAACCCTGCTTGTTCGTCACGGATAGTGGGCTCAATTTGTTCCTGCATGCGCTCGAGCAGGATGGTAGCGAGGATCTTGTAGTTTGTGTTGCGCAGTGTATCCCTCTCCAGTTATTGCAGTCTGTGCAATCACCTTTTTTCGGTTATTTCACAATTATTACTTTTTTCCACGAGGCAGACGCGATTTCTGAGGACGGGAAAGGACATTACGACGGTATTTTAGGGTTGCATATGAAATAACAATTATCCGCGATTTTTCATTACTAGATGGTATTAATACCCATACATTGTGCAATAGGAAACTGATTGGGTCAAACTAACACGTATTTGAAAGGTGACATTTCAGTCTATTTTTCTGTAAAGACATTTCTGTGATTCGTCGTTCATGTAAAAAGTTATATTGCTTTAAAAATTAGTGATATACATGTTACTAGCCGTTTATTCAGCTTAGATCAAAAAATTTAACGAAAAATTTATCCATTTAAGTTAGGCATGTGTTTAGAATTCCAACCAAATAAAAACTATATATAACTATATAGAAGTGTGGCCATGAGTTTTTTCCAGAACAATCAAACCATGGAACTGTTTATTTATGAGCTTAATTTCAAACACGTTGTGTCGGGTGTATACGCTTTTGTGCTAAGCTTCTTCTTAATTGCTGTGTTTGTATTTGTGAGTTGTTTGTAAGAAGGATGTGAGCGGATATTTGCGAAGACAGTGAGTACGCTCACTTATGAATACAGTGAGAGCGCACAAATATGAACGTTTTTTTTTGCTGCCCGCCCACACATGCCGGGCAGCAATTATCTATTTTTGCTTTGTAGTAGAACTGTC
Organism: Cacoxenus indagator; assembly: GCA_035041755.1. Classification (NCBI taxonomy): domain Eukaryota; kingdom Metazoa; phylum Arthropoda; class Insecta; order Diptera; family Drosophilidae; genus Cacoxenus; species Cacoxenus indagator. Next base: position 657,487 of record JAWNKX010000244.1, on the reverse strand, counting down.
AGAAACACACACTTTACTCACTTTAGCATTAAAATAAACAAAACAATTTCGCAAATATTATACTTTACAGTAAATTGTGCGAAAAAAAAAAAGTTTTAAAGATTTTCAATAATAACACACAACCATAATATTTCATTAATTTGTTACCTATCAATATTAACAAATGTACAAACGTTTTTTGATGGCAAAACAATGTTTGCCAAGTCCGCATGAGGGATCATATGGTTAGTTTTGCTGCTTTTTTGGGTAGACAGGGAAGGCCAACGTCTGCCGGACCCGTTAGTCATTTTATAAAACATTTCTTCTTTAGTCATTCGTTCGACGTTTGATAAATAAATATTTTCTTAAACCATTTTAGTACTCAGGCATTTCTATATTTTTAATTACATACTTTTTTATTTTTAATTATTATACATTATTCAAGATGTTTTTTTTCTTACGTTCGTTCGTTCGTTTAGTGATTCTTTCAGCCTTTTATATAGAAGCTTTTTGAAGCTCCATGAATTTAGAATTGTGCATGCATTTCATGGAATTTGCAATAATATTTTCATTTCATCTTGTCCAAATTCCACAAAATGTACGCAAATATCTCAAGTCACTTTGTGTGGTCAAAGCGTCAATCAACAATCGGCAATCAAATAAATATTTGATTGGATTTCGAGTGCATATTTGCTTTCACCCAGTTTGTCCAACGACTTGAATAAATATTTGTGTTAACATTAGTTAAAGTAAACGGTACATATTTTACTTGATACCTCATGATCATTATAAAAATAATGAAAAATGAAGATGAAATGAGCGAACTGATGCGCTTGACACAATTACCAAGTTGCATGTGATTCGAATTTTATAATAGTAACTGACTTTGCGAAATTTCAAGCTTGTATCTCGAGTGATGCGAACACTCTCTCACATTAGATTCAATATGCCATATTGCATTCATTCATCGAAATATGTAGCTAGAATGAAAGCCCGAAGGACTCAATTTGAGCAACAAACAAAAATTTTAATTAATTCGCTCTGAAACAAATAGTCTTGTGTATGCCCAACCACCACCAGCACTACGAACTTAACAAGGAAGGGAAACATTTTCAACCAAAAATAATTTACACAATGCAACGATTTCCGTTTTTATGTAGCATACTTTGGAGCAGCAAAAGAAAAAAATGTGGAAAAAAAATAATTGAATCAGCTAATTTGATTAACATTGAGTAGCACAATCAGTGGGTGTACGAAGAGGAAGAAACGCAAATACTTTAACGAGCCTGAAGGGGTGCCAACAAGCTACAAAGCTCGTTCCTCATTCTTCATCCTTTGTCGTGGCTGTTGTTGTATATTCATGTTAGTGCTTAAGGCAAAATTATGTATTTGATTTACGCAATACAATTGCAATTTGGATGAAACTAGAAAAATATCATCGCCATCGCCATCAACGCCAGCAGAAACGCTACAGTCGAGCAAAGCAAATGTAGCATACAAGCAGGCGTAAATGGGGTTGCTTAGCTGGAAGGGACGAATCAAGTGGAGTTGGGTGATGTGGCGTGCACTTGAGTTGAGTCCTTTGGAAATGATATCGCCCATTTTCGTCCTCATCGTCATTGGTGGCGTGTCTCATGTTTGGGAACAGTGCGGTTTACTTTTACGGATTTATAATGGCCGCATCCTCAACCGCTCATGCAGTCACCCCTAGCCGTGGCAAAAAATATTCACATTTGTGTTTGCGACTTATGCGACGGCGACCGCCACGAAAGGCATTTTATTTCCCTTCTTCAGTTGGTTTTGGTCCCATTCACAATTTTCAATTTTGCGTAGTATACACTCCGGCAGTATATAATGCCAGCCTTGTTGTTGCTATTCTAGTTATCCGTTGCATTTGCGGTACTTTACTTTTTTCTTGTTGTTTTTGCGACAAGTAAGCCGCTGCTGAAAATCACATTTACTCATGTAAAATGCTTCAAAAGCTGACCACCATCATCATCGGCCATCGACTTCATTCTACGTATATTTATCTTCGTTGCACCTTTTGTCTACTCAGCTTCATCTTAGTTACGCTTGGTTCATTGTTGTTGTTTTTTTTTTGTGTTTTGTTTTTTGTTGGCGCTTTTTGAGCTCATGGCCACTTGATGTGTATTTAATTAATGCTAAATGAAATTGATTTATGCATGCAACTCACGTAACGTTCTAAAAATATGCTAGACGGACATTTCTGGAAGTACAAATATGAAAGCGAGGTAAAGAGTTACATATTTATATATATATAAGGGTACTTCCGCGGTAGACCGACTAGTTACATTTATCCGGATTCAATGGATTGCGTTTACGAAATTCTCACTCGATTTGTCTCCAAACCAGAGAGAACTTATTCATATAGAGGTTACATTTCTCCCTTAAATTTTTTAGACCATTTTTCAAATGTCAGGCGCTATTAGAATCTGTTATTTGTCTGCTATTATCATCGAAGTAGCAGCGCAGGCCGGTGTGTAGCAACGTCATTCTGCTAACTACTGAACTGAAGTAATCAGGCAAACAGAAATTTTATAAGGTGGGTGCCTGTTGTGAAATCGAAGTAAGCAATGTTTCCCCTTCTTGCAGTGTCTTCTTCCATTTTGTGTTCTTAGCGCGAATTAGCATGAAAAGGAATTTCTGTATATCACCTTTGTTTTGGTTATTTTAATTCCCGTCACCCATTTTTATTTAAATTGTATTGATATTGTTGTGGGAATGATATGATAGCGAAAAAGGAACATGTATAGGTTTGACGCGATTTTTTTATGAATGAGGAACATGATTTTTGTTATTGCAATTCCCACCACCTACTTGTATTGGTTTTGGTGGGGCTTTTAATGAATAAAATACATTATTAATTTGAAATTTTTTATATATTTTTGGTTTTTTTCAAAATTTTTTTTAATAAAAACATTTTTTTATTTAAATTTTGTTTTATTACTAAATAAAAAAAAATGTTTTTAATTATTTATTTTTAAATATTTTTGCGAAAAATATGATAATTTTACTAAATGAAAACTTAAAAACACTATTCCGAGTCAGAACTGTCGGATGTTGGCCTTTAAGCGCACCTTCCGACATCATTCCGATTGGTAGCGAATCATTTTCAATAATATCTGCCCCATGTATTAAAACATTGTGAATGGTTGGGGGCATATAAAAACCAGAATATTCAGCTACAATATACATACAGCACTATAGGTACATACCGCAAATATATGTTCATCAATTGTTCCAGTTTCGGGAACACTAAAACGTTGCCAGTATGTAGAGTGGCCGCTACTACTACCACAACCCCATTTATATATTCCTTTTATACAATCATTGTTATTACAGTCGCTCTCAAAAGCTGTTATAGAACTCTGTATTATACGTTTAACAGTATGGTCAACGAGACATTGTAAATTTACTTCAGCTGAACATTCAGTTACGTGAATGCCACTGGAATAATATTCCTTTTTGGCTTTGACTAAAACATCGTAGCTCGAGTTAATGTTTGCATTTTGTTCTTTGGCACCATGTTGCATCATTTTATAAGAATGCTTTGTGTAGCCTCCATCTAAAGTGCTAAAGTTTCTTTAGGTGTATAGGTGAATTCAAGCATTCTTGAAGTTTCATCTGAATCGTAGCCCAACTTTGAGAAAGCCTTTGAAACGTTTCCTTTCCCAGCGTTATAAAGACTAACGCGCGTTGCTACCATTAGCTTTTCCAGCGAGACCTTATCGATAACAGATGAAACTTTTTTTACTTGAGTCTTAGTCGTGTACTCCGACAAAGGCTTAACTGTACGTCGATTAAATGTTGGTTCAGGGAAAATCAGATTTACTTCCAACCACTCATTCTTTCGCTCTTCAAACAATGTCACGATCCTATTACTACCTTTCCACTTATACACCAATTTACTGGCAAAGATTCTTAGTTGTTTTTGAATTTGTTGCTTCTGTTCATTTCTATATTTTATTACATCGATAATATTCGAAAACATATGATTTTCAATCCCCAAAAATGTCTTGGTAGGTACTTTTTCGCTGTGCCGAAGTGCAAGGGTGCGTTTTGAGACTGACATGGTTACCTAAATATCGCAAAATGTAGAAAAATAGCAAAACCCTGCAGCTAATTTTTTAACTCAATTTAGACAATGAACCAAATTAACAAAGAAAATTAACACTAGCCCGAAAACGGTAGAACGAACCCAACTTTTATTCCACGGAAAATTGGGTTACACCAGTGAAAACACTCGAACAACATTTTGCACTACAATTTACGACTAACATATATAAACACAGGTTACAAAAGTTTTTTTTATGTAAAACATACCTATTACTTCCGAAAAAAACCCTAATTCAATTCAAAAATGAAAAAAAATAAAATTTGTTTCTAAAATCACTTTTCACTGCAAAAAGGCGGGAAAATATTTGATGCATTTGCTAATTTTGAAAGCTCACAGTTAGGCGAATATGGACAGTTAAAGAAAATAAAATTATGCAAAAAATCGGTTGGCTTTTCGACTATCGAAAAATCAAGAAATGTTGGCGGGATTCGAAAAATAAAAATTTCTCCAAAGCGCCGGCAGATCCACCTTTGTCACACTGTGCGGTGGCCTCAAATTTATCAATGAAACTGCAATTACCGCTGGTTTGACTTTTAAAAACGAGGATGTTTTCCAAAAATAAAACGCGCGTTTCGTTTGCCGCGGAGAAGGTGACTTTTCGTGAAACAATTATACGATTTCGATACGTTTTTGAGTTGCATACCTTTTTATGATAAAAAAAAAAGGATTATAAGGTTGCCAGATGGCAGTATATTGAAGTTAGGACGTTCTAATTGGAAAACCCTGTACTTATCGTGGTTTCATATGAGTAAATATGTGTATACATACAAGTGAAATTATCGAAACTAACTTATTTTAGATGGAATAGAAAGTTGAGCTTCAAAGTTGATTTGCCTTTTTTTTTTGTTCTTTTTTTTTTGTTGTAATAATCCAATTATTTGAGTTCGATATTAGCGTAATAATTTATTAGCCTGCAAGTGTTGGTGCACATATGTAATTGAAAATTTGGTGAATGGTACATTTTTTATGAAAATCGGTTGTATAGTTTGGGGGTAGAATGATGTTAAATAAATGGTCTAAAACGAATCAATTTCGCAGCAGTGGATAATAATAAAAATAAAAATAATAAGCAGCCTGGAGGCCTTCGTTGCTCTGGCTATAAAAGTATTGTAATTTAGGATTAATTCTAAGCTACAATAAAAAAAATAAAATAAAATAAAAAAATAAAAATAATAAGCAAATAATCAAGACAGACCTTGATTATTTCGCTCATTTTGCCGAATTTCTTTTTAATGTAGCTTGGCAATCACCTGTTTGAACGTCGCCTAACCAAAATCCGTTTAATTAGTTTGTGGTAAACTGGTGTGAATATTGAAGCGAAAAATGCTTAAAATTAGCAAAACTATTGCAGAGGCGTATCTACTCGTGTAGATTTTTATGTGATTACTAGGGTATACTCTATATATACTCGTATTATATGACAGAAGCGCAACAAATAAGCAAACATATGTTGACATTACACATACACACATACACATATACACATATACATACAAACACGTGCATGGGCTTGTAGTTTATTATTTCCGTTTGTCTTTGTCAACTGCATCGTCGATTTCCGTTTTTTGCAGTCAATCCAGCCGTCGCCAACTCGGTTTGCAGCCATTGTCGTTGTCAATTGTATAGAAGTGAGTGTGTGACTGTATATATGAATGCATGTTGTTGTGTGCATTCATACATGATGCCTGGCGCCATGTTAATTTTTTGCTTTTTATTTGCTTTTTCCATCTGCTATTCAATTGCAGTATTATACTCGTGCAATAGTATCATAATGTGCCAGAGACAGTGCTAAAGCAGAGAGGAGTGTTTAGACGCCGTTGTTTTATTATTTTAAACAAATAAATATATATGTATGTACAAGTATATGTTACCGGTATATATATGTTTCCACATACACAACAGAGTGTGTTTCCCATGTTCGGAAAGAAGGACTACACACTGATTGAAGTGCTTTCTTGTTCCCCTGTTAAACCAAATATATTCAGCTCACTAATTCGGTTTATCTATTCAGCCGCCCCCCATAATCTACTGTCTCAATAGCAGCTCATGCTCTCTTCTCGAGTTATTCCAGCATCATTTTATTATTTAATACATATGTTACTAGCTGGTACACGTCGCGTTTCGAATTTCTATTGGCTTCTAATGACGTCGGAGTATTAACAAGGGATTTACTTTTCTCTCTTGCTGTGACTCTAGTCACTGTCATTCAGTAATGTTACATACGAGGTGTACTCAAAAAAAAAGTGACTTTGTCCATTCACGCAGTCTGCTCATAATTTGCTTATTGACCGCATAACCTTCCGGCAACTCACGATGCACAACGCCAATTTGCGGTCCTATTCTCAGCAACCTAACAGCAAGTATATAGAATGTTACTGTCAAAAACCTGTAAACGAAAGCCATTCACCTATTTACTTCGTGTAAAAAAAGCTTTTTTGTCAGGTTTCTGACAGGACCACAACGTGATTTGCTGTATTATTGTGAAAATTTTAGAAAATAGTGATAATTATGAATACAGAAGTTTGTTAAAGACTTTGCGGGTTCATAGCGACCCATTTTCAATACCGGACATTCTTTTTGAGAGAAATGATCGATTCTCAAAAATATTGTGCCACCACTTGATGGAGCAATTAAAGCGGCATGATAATAGAAATTAAAATGTTCCAATTGTGTTTCGTTTCATGAACGGTTTTTATTTCTATGCAAGCGAGTTATACCATTCCATTTTTGCACAATAAAGAAGAAGCATTTTAAACAACTATATAACCATATACACTTAACAGACTGCCTACATAGACTTTACAGACTGCTGTAAAATACAGCCCTGGTTAAATAAGCACAGCCTTGATATGCCTAAAAGCATAAAACCTGTCAAAAGCTTGACCATTTGCTGATAGATTGCTAAGAAAAGAGCCGTTAATAAAAGAAAGATATCGATTACTACGACGCCCCTTATGGCATGCAATGAAAAATTGAATTTCTTATGTTCACACATCCATCCCAGCCAAGTGCAGCTAATTTGTAATGGCTTGGTATTTTGATACAACAATAATAATTAAAAATAATAAAGTAAAGAATAAAATATTTAAACAAAAGTTTTTAAATAGCTTCCTTTTTTGTGTATCATAGTCTCTTCACACCTGAGATTGTTTGTGAAACGAATAGTCAAAACAGCCGAGAAAAACAACGGTCTCAGTATATCGGCTACATTGGCTCGGTGTGTGTACGGCAAATCAAAATCTTAAATTCATTTCACATACGATGACGACGAGGAAGCACATGAATTTGAAATTACTGTGAGAACTGAACGTGTGTGTGAGTTTCCCGTTTTCGGGTTTCTTTTTATTTTCTTATTATTTTTGTTGTTGGTCTGCGTAACAAAACGTTTGTCGAAAGCGGCCAGTAGTAAAGCAAAATTGCCATTTGGAGAAAAAATGGAGAAAAAAAACAGCTTGCAACAAAGCATACCAGAAAACAAAAGAGAAGCTAAAGGAAAGGAAAAGCAGGCAGCACAATGAAAAACGTACTTCGCATCAAACGCAGGTTCGAAAGATACCAACATGCAAGCACAAACATAAAATAAAATAAAATTAAATCATCGGCTATGCCGCACCTTCAAAAAATTTAGCTAACGTTCATGTCATATTAAAAATGGATCTGACTTATGGTAAACTCATGGTAACATTTGGATCCGAAAAAATATCTGCCTGTGCCACAGTGACTATTTTGCAACTCATATCTGAGACCCGTTGACTTCATTGGATGCAATACGATACAGTAAATCTAAGTTCTTCAAATTTACAGAATTTATGGTAAGCTCAATACACCAAAAATAGAAAAAAAATTTGCGAAAAATCTGTATGTATTAGAGCTGCCCTTCCTAGAGGTTGAAACACGCTATTGCGACATATGTACAGGGTAGGCTTTGTCCAAAATCCATGTGTCAGCCTCAACCTAGTTTGTAAATATACAGCCGGATATATCGACTCGACTGCTATATAAACTCATCCCACCGAGCTGACCAAGACAATCTAGCTTCTGGGATCTCCGATGTCTTTGTCATAAACACCATGACAAAGTCGCAATGCAAATTCAAAAAATATGAACAGTTTAAAAGCAGGACGCCAACAACGACTCGCAGTGCGGACACGCGTAGGGGGAACAAACGTGGTCTGAAATTGTACGAAATTAAATTGTTCGCGTAGAACAATTTTGCTATCCATCTATCTTTCTATATATAAAATCGTTTGTGTATTTGTTGGAACCGCGTGTTCTCCGGAACTATCAGAGCTATCGAGCTAAAATGTCAAACTTTTGTTCGGTTTGAAATCTTCTTTTTTTTAAAAAATTTTTTTTTTATTTGGACCGGGTAGGTGGCCTCGGGATGGGGGTATTTCAATTATTCAAATTAACGTATATACAAAAAATTTGATAATGTGTACACAAAGTAAGTACCGAGTTCTCATTGAACTTTATAGAATTTTATGAATTGTTCAAAGTAACAGCAGTCTCTCTTATTTTGTGATTCTAGTTGTAAATAAATATTTGCATGGAGCGTTGTGGGGATAGTATAGAAGAGTGTTGATAATAAGTAAATATGCATGAAATCAAAATGAAATGTTTAACAGCGCCAGAATCGTTATTAAATAGAAACACCTCGTCGGGTTGAGGCCACGAAGCACCGCACAAAGAGGAGACCAAAAAACACTGAATTTTTGTATTCTATGTCATTCACTCTCCTTTAGATCGTTTCTCTCTTTTTAGTGTCGTTTCATCGAGCTTCAAAACTACCGGACTAAAGAAGTTTTCACTTCAGAAATTTATGAATGATTGTGATCATTCGATAATCATTAATTTTTTAGCAGCTTATCCGCCCTATTCTGAGCGCTCTATCTAAAAATTTCATATTAGTTGACTTGATAGAGGCTTTTATCATTTTTGTTATTCTCGCGCACATTGAAAGCTACACTATTACAAAAAAACTGTTTTTCATATATTAACAATTTTCATAATTTTCCAAGAAGATTGCACAAATCTAGCAAATCACGTTGTTCTCCACTTCAGCAGTGTGTTAACAGTGTGCGAAATGTTGTAGCAAAAATTTTGTCATCACCTGATGAGGAGGCGTTAAAAAGTGGTAATAAATAGTGTAAAAAGCTTTTCTATATGAGCAAGTCTATCAAAAAAATCCAGTAAAATTTTTTTATCTCTCACTGTCTATTAAAATCTATTAAAGTCTATTTATTCATTTGACCGAGTGCTCAGATTAGGGCGGTATGTCTATGCCCCTGTAAAAGCTTCTGTTGACATTTCAGCTCGATGGGGCACCGATATATCCTTCACTATGTGACAAGCTTCATGAAAAAGTTTTAATACCAGCCACGGTGTGAGGTGTATGTGAATTTACCACTCCTGCGATCGACTATGTCGATATGGAGTGATTTTATTTTCGAACCTTTCGTCCGCTGGGTACACTCATTGGGCCCACATACACCCACGTACACACATATGAATACTTGTGCAAGCTTGGTTTATTTGTTTGTTTTTTTTTAGCTTATATTGGCCAAGCGCTACACACTTCAACCGCTTCTTATACTGCTTGCTCTCTCCCTTGCTCTGCCCACGTCATTCTGAATCGCTCTTACGTGCCAAACAACTTATTTGAAATTCATGCGGCCACTCACTGGGTGCATAAAGCAATCAAATCAACCGCAAACACAGAGAAATGATGACTTCGACAAAGAAGCAGTGAAGAGAAACTTTGCAAACTCTGAGTATGTGTATTTGTGTGTGCGTGTGTGTTAGGTAACGGTAAAGATGTTCGTTGTGCCTGTTGGAGAGCGTGTATGAACGATTGCTACTTTGGTTTCATGCACGTTTTGCATTTAAATAATAAATAAGGCTCATTTTTAGAGCGAAATAACAACCAAAACAGCAACAATAAAAAGACGCAGAAAATAAATAAACAAGAAAATAAAGAGAAGCCAAAGTGTAGCCAAAAGAGGTGACAAAATGATGTGGCAACGCGTAAAAAGTATCGATTTCGAGAAGCATGAAAAATTTAATCTTTTTATGCCGCCACCCCTGTACTGAGCGCCGTAAGAAGGCACGAATACTAGGGCGATGCACTAAGGCAGTGACTACTTAGGCTTCGCCATTGTAACTTCCACTGAAACACTACCACCGTTTAACTATAGACAGGCTACTGTCATTGCTTGAGTCAAGCACCTAAAGGAGTAAGCACCTAAATCACATATATCCAAAGTGAGATCACAGTTAGTATTATTGGTCTAATTATGCATAAGCATATACAGCCTTGATGGATACTTTGGAGACATAACCATCAATATCAATGTCAATGTTAAAGAAATGTCATCTGACCATGTGAGCACCAAAAGTGCCGTATACTATGAAGGGGTAGGTAGTTAATTTCAGGACAACCTATATATTGGACTAAAATATATGTGGCTGGGACGAATTAGAGCTTGAAAATGCATGAGATTGTGAGGACCATTGGTATATCGTAAGGCTCACTGATGTTTGATCAATTCGGAATGGGAAAGGTATAAACAAAATTGGAGGAACCGAACCCAACGTTGAGAACTGAGACGTTCCTTTAGCACAAAAAAGTATGTTTTATTACAAAAAGCTGCTTACATAATTGAAATTTTACCACGCTGGGGACAGAGACCAACTCAGTGATCTCAGTGATCAAGAAAGTAAAGCACAATCATCGAGGGCAAACGGAAGCTCAGCACGTCTATCTCCTCTCTCACTCTCTGTCTCTCCCTCTATCTCACGCAGAAAGCAGTGGTGAGCGCAATGAGAGGGTCGCTCTACTTGCGATTTCTTTGAATTTGCTTTGAGCCCAAGATGCTCTGATTTTTCTTAGCATGTTGTTGTTGCTGTGGTGGCTGTGTTTGTTGCTTCTTCGGATGTGTTATTGGCTGCTTCTGAATTGTTTGTGGTTTACTTGCATTCGGTTTGTTCTTCAAACCTTTGTTGTCTGTCTTAGATACGACCCCAAATGTTCCAATCCCTCGTCGACACACACCCACAAATAAGCGACTATCTGCACAGATGTCCTCCGCTATGGAGTCCCCATCATAGGTGCCCGTGGTGTTATCAAACCGGTCTGATACGTCGCCAGTTTGAAAATTGTGGCTATCATCGAACTCGCTGACTAAATCGATCATCGCATCGGGATCCTCTATACCAACGTCATTTTTATCGGCGCCCCGAATACTCTGCGCTACGCAAATGCATTTGCATGGTCGCTGGCAGCCTCGCTGGCAGCATTGCTGCCTTGAGTGCTTCACTGGCGGCAGCAGCGACGGCGGCGATGGATGCTTACGTTTTCGCGAAATCGCGACAACTTTAACAATGACGTTGGCGAATCGCTTACGTTTGATGAGGGCATTTCTGCAACTTACGAAGCCATTTTTGAAGTTTGATTTGCTTTTCACGCATTGACGTGCTCGTGTACCTGCACGCGTCTTACTCTTGATTGACAACGCGCGATTGCGAGTTTTCTTGGTAGTCGCCATTTTCGTCGTAGCACCAGTGCCATTGCCTTTGCGTAATGTCAGCTTCTTTGTCAGCGAAAGCATTGCTGCTTGCTTGCCTTGTGCTTTTTGTGCCGCTTTGATTCTGTTACCGTAGCCTGTGCACGCAGCGACTTTTGATTTGTGATTGACCAAACTCCGACTGAGCAGCTGCGGCTTCGGTTGTTGTTTTGGCATTTTCACCGTCAGGTTTCTTGTTTTCGGCTTTGTTAGCGTCAACTTCATCTCATGCGCTTTGACCAGCTGTGCTTTGCGTTGATTTGATGCTAGACGACTACCCGCTGTCATTAAGTAATTCGGATCCGTTGAGACGCTAATGCGTTTTGTCTGCATAGGTTTGATGATTAATGCGGCAGAACAAAAAGAGGTGAAATAAACCACAAAAAAAAAAAGTAGTTACTCACATTGAAGTGGTCCAAATAATATTCACTCATTGAAAATTTTGATAATCGGTGTAACAAAAAAATTTTGAGAGCCTTTAAGCAGGAAATTGAAACTTGAAATTAAATTCGAAGCAACTTTGAACAGTTACCCCTCACCTTTTATCATAGACATAAGGAGCCAAAATTTCTTATACATTCCACACGCTGTGCATTTGCCGTAGCCGACGGAAACCGCTCATTAAAGTGGGTAACTCCCATACAAACCACTCATTCAAGTTGAAGTTCTTATTAGAAAAGTTTTACTCGAACGTATTACCCGCCCTAAGCCCATGGATCATTAGAAGGACTAGTTCTTTTGTATATTAAAAATGGCTGTCCGCTTTATAAAGGATGCCATATAGATATCCTAGTATCGCAGTCTCCTCGAAGTCAGTTGGCATTTGTTTCCAAGTGTCAGTGAATGACGCATTCTACGGTTTCTAGGGCATGCCACCTACCCAACCTCATTTAACATTACCGTGAAACTGAACTGAAGCCCACCACATGTCCATACACTGCCAGGGTTAGATATTATTTAATGGTGTTATGCTCTGTTTAGAGGAAAAATAAGTGGATTTCATGCATACCATAACACCACACGTTGTTCTACCCAACACCGCTCTGAGCACATGCAACAACCATAGGAGGGTATGAATGATGATGCCTTGTTTAGAATAGAAGTGGGTGAATTTTGTAGGGGCGATGACATTACACACTTTCTACTATGACCCTAATAGCTTATGTCAGAGGCCACATAACTTCATACACGCGCCTTATCATCGCACGATATATTGATGTCATTCTAGCTCCGGTCAAGATCATGCCTTTAAATGTTCAGACGTGGCGATTACTTTCAGCCCCTTTAAATTCCAATCCGCTGGAAGTAGTGTGTTATTGCAAGCTACTACTTGCATATGTCTGTTGCTATATAAATGTGTGACGAAAGAGGATCACAAACGATTTTTTGAAGGAGACACTACTTAGTATGCATGTGAGATATATAGGTATCTCTCAGGTCTTATTCAAACTCTGACTAAACCACACTATTCTTTCTTAAGGTTTTATCTCACTTTTCGCGAATTTTAGATCTGTCAGAGCCTGTGTTTTGATAACTTTATTTGGTTGTGTGACTGTGTGTATATGTAGTTCTATATATGTATATAGGCATTTTAATTAGCCGCGTACGCTATTAAAACCAAGAAGTAGCTACATAAAAAGAAAACAATGTCCCGAAGAGTAAGCAGAGCGTAATTTCCGCACCATTAAATCGTGCTGAGCTGAGCTACGCTTAAATATACGAATGCACGCCCAACTCATTTCCTTTTGGCAAGCAAACCAATTTAAAGCAATACGATATTTAATTAGAGACCCAATGATTAAACTTTCTCGCAAAGCTCGTAAAACCCAAAAAGTTTGTAAAAGCAGCAGGAGTAGCAGGCAGCAGCAGAAGGGCAAGCAGAAGAAGAAGAAGAAGAAGAAGCCGCCGAAGCTCAGCATTTACTACGTTTTCGATCATAAAAACGACGAAATTCATACATAAACATTTTTATAGCATATTTCTAGGTGGCGTTGCTCAAGTGTTATTTCGTTTGATTTCAGTTAGAAGCTACACACATATACACGTCCAACCAAACAACCAAACAAACCACTCAAACAAAATTTAATCTGCATTGGCAAAAGGCAACTTCACGCCAAAGTGACGAGAACGACGAGTGAGTCGCGTCGAATTATTCCATTGCTGTAATTGTATTTGATACTGAATGAATAAACTGAAACAGATGCCATAAAAACAATAAAAATAATATAAATAATCAAAACAAAAGCGAAAGTAACACATGGTGTACACAGAGAAACGAGAAACGAATCCATCAACCTCGTTTGAGTGACTGTGCTACTCAAACATAACGCTTACATACAGACGAACGCACACACTTACACATGAACACACCATTTACCTGCTGCGAGTAAAACCAGAAAACCATGATCAACGTCAATGTCGACGTCGACGCCGACGTACTTTGCTAAATTAGAAATGGCGTTTTATGTGTACGCCAAATAAATTGTGTAGCTACTTTTTGGCATTGAACACATGTTGAATTGTGCCGAAAATGTATCAGAAACCATACAGGGGAAAAATGGAATAATAAAATATACAAACACACGCACAGATATAAGTTGTACATTCATCAAATCTCATTTGAAAAGCTTGGCTCGGCTCGTGGCACTACGTATCGGTGAGACAACGAAAATATTTCTTATTCAAATTTCAAAACATTTTAATATGCTTTCAAAGTGTGTGTAACTTTGACAGCATATCAAATTGCATACGCAAATATGCCCTGTTAACTGTTTTCGTATGACATGAAGATAGCCCGGTGTGGTAGAAAAGTTTCATGAACATATACTTTGTCACCTTCAACGCAGGATTCATTTACTGTTACACACATACTCTGGCGTCTCTTGCCTGTTATCGAGACACTTGTCATAAGCGATCAACGGCTTTTTCAACGAATTTGCTTTAAGATGCTCTTAACGAAATTTCTCGGGTCAGTCTAAAGTTAAAAATGAAATATTATCTATCATAAATGCTTAGAGTTATATTCTAACTATTCTTCTTCTCCTTCTTTCTTTCCTTTCAGGTGAGTTTCATGCTATGAGGTACCTTTTAATACCAAATACGCTCAGTCTGCACTACTTTGTACTACTGTAAGTCGTTGCAATTACAATCTGTAAAACCAATTTAAATTTGTCGTTTCCTTTCGTTATTTTTTTTTCATTTTCTTGTTATCGAAAATGACTTCGTTTTGGTTATTAAAATTAGTACACGTTTCAATTATTTTTTTTTTCATGTTCTCTTTTTCCTTTTGCAAAATTAGCTTAAATTGCTTATGGCAATTTTGCATTTCCAATCTCTATCGACCGCGGCCTGCCTGTATCTGCCCTCTCTTGATCATTTTAACAACAAAAACAAAAAATTAAATATTTCAAATAAATAAATAAATAAATATTTCCCGTCAAATTTGGCAATTGTGGTTGCAATGGCATACTCGAATTGTTAATCACCATTTTATACGCCTTGTGCCGCACCAACGAACAAATCATTAAATTAAGCAAACAATGCACCAAAAAAAAAAAACAGAAGGCACAGAGAATTTTTTAATTATATTCCTTTATTTTAATAAGGTTTTCATACACAATTGATTGGGCCCACAACGTAGTGCAGGTTAGGCTGGTAAATCTTGTTCCGCAACATTTGAAGTGCTTTCTTTATCTTTACAATAATTGGAACATGTTTGATACAAAGCCAAAGCTAATAAGAAAAAGCATTAATATTGGTTCTGACGCAGCTGTAATATAATATAATAGTACATTTAATTAATTAGGCTGTTTCACAGCAATATGAGCAAGCAAACCTGATTACGATGCTTCTTCTTCATATATGTACTCGTATGTACACCCCTAGATCACGCAATCCGCATCCCGTATGAAAGATCACTCATACAAACTTATTATACTATAGACGATTTGTAAAACATCATAAAAATAACGTCCAACGATAGTAGCAACTGCAGACTATGCAATTGCCCGGTTGGAACAAAAATAATAGCACCACCATCACACTTTTTCTTTTTATCAATAGAATGGGTCGTAGAAAACCCGCCAGTGAGGAAAAGCGAAAAATAATCATAAAAATTATACGGAACGCCATAAACTATGTACATGTAATTAAGGGATGAGGTTCTATAGACGATAGTAGGTATCCTGTGTTGTGTTGATTTATCCAGTAACAGTAACAGTAACAGTTCATTCATTTAATTTAGATACAGTCCTCTTATAAATCTAGTCAATACATATATATAATATTATATCAGAGTGCTTGTTTAGTAACGTCCAATTGTGGAATAAAGCTTGGGTTGCAAAAAAACTGGACAGACGCCATGCCTTAGACTGAACGTACAGTTGTTAGATTTGGCGGTGTTGAGATGCGAGAGTAAAATTTTGAAATTGAGTGGAATGCTTGTCGATGCCCAAAAAAAAAAAATAACCGTTAATCTGACACAACGGATCGACGAGTTAGAGGAAACACTCGCGGAATATGACCCAAATATTTGTGACGAAGATACGAGAGCAATTGGGAATTCCAGCTTAATGGACAAGTTGGATCGCCAAAAGGAGGAAATTGAGCGATTGGATGGAAAAATCAAAGCCGTTGATTCAAAGTTCGAAAATCTCTTGTCGAAACAACTTAAATTAAATCAAAAGAGCATAAAAAAACAATAAGTCTCTGCAAGTATCAGTGACATCCGCAACAACAACAAAAAAAATGGTAAATGCCTTGACAACTTGCAAGCCGCACTTGAAGAGAAGACCAAGACGCATGGGGCTCTGTTGGAGTATTGTATCAATACATAAATGTTATTGTGGGTCGTCGGGATACCGAACTCAAGACGAGATACTAATCAAAAAAAGGGATAGTATAAATTACAAAACAATTCATATATTAAAATAAAAAGTAATGGGAAATAAAAAAAAACCAAACTCCAAGGCCACGCTAAAGGAGGTATATAAAAAGACAATATACAAACAATTTACACGGCATTTCCTTAAATTGCACAAATCCACAGAGATATGGAGCCAGAAGTCAATAACGAAATTATGCGTCAATTTTTACTAATACGCGGCAATAATAATTTTTGTGTCGATTTATATTTCAGTTATAAACAAAGAATAAATAATAATAAAATCGAAAATTCTCTTGAACAGTGAAGTTGACGCTGTGAATCACGAAACAGAATGAACACTTTGAATGGGAAGTGACTCGAACGACTTCGTATGCGTTCGTGCGCGAGCCGAAGCACTTTCGCATAAGACGAGACACCAAAAACACACATACAGGAAAGCAATTACAACCACAACGCACACATCCAGACTAGCAACTGATGCATAACGTGATGCGTTATGCTATGCAGAATTGTACCCTACTGAAACCAAAGATGTTTCACATCAAACATCTTCATTATCCGAGTCAACTTCGTCGCGCTCAAAATAAAACCCTGATTCAATGCACTTTTGCCAACTTTGTCTACGCCACTCGAAATACTGCTACTGAGAGAAATAACAGGACCTTGTTGCCATGTTGCTCTTTGTTGTATATAATCTCCATTATAGCTAATATACTTACCGTACCGGTGCTCTAATGCAGTGATTGATGACTGAGGGTACCTTTCTCAGTGTAGGCTTTGAATCCCACTAAATTTTCAATTTGAATTAATCTTTCTTGTTTCCAATTTGACATACACGAACATATCGACGGCACACTGATGAACTAATAATGAGATTTTCATATTCTCATATTAATAATCAATTTCATTAAAATAAATGGATCGAAAATTTCCCGATTTTCTCGGTAGACTTTCGCACTTTCTCCATGATAACATCCATAGATGTAACCTTTTTTTTTATTTTTGACAAATTTCACTAGAATTACCAAACAAAGAAGAAGAAAAATGAAACCGTGAAAAAATGTAACGTTGTGCTTTCCGTTTTGTTGAGCTGTGCCACACTAATAAATTGTGCAACATTTCGTAAACAGTGCCACGATCTCAGGATTTACTATCAATCTCTATCTGAAGGTGTATCTGTGTACCTGTAGTTATATCTGCACGCCTTGGCCAATTCATCCGGTCTCAATAACGTGAGCAAAGTCGTCGTCAACTTCGTTCGCTGTCGTCACCTCGTTGTTGCTTCATCGTTGTTGTGCTCAGCAACGTTTTGCCCAAGTCCTGTCTATATCTGCTTTATATTGCCCAAGCATCACGGCATCACGTAGCCAGCTGTCTTGCCCTTCTGTGTGTATTGCCTGAGTGCATGTAAACTGCTTGCAAATGAAAATCAAACTGACTTTGGGGAATCGGGCATTCGGTTGAGTCATAATCTGAGAGACGCACTCGAAACTGAAGCTGACACCGTCTGACACGTTAGCCAGGCCAATCTTTATAGCAATGATGGTGTTGCCGCTCTGTTTAGTTTTCGATTTGCAGTCGACGTGTTTACTTTCATTCGTGGTCGGCCCATCTAGTGACACAGCAGCGCGTCACATCATATCATTCACACTGCAATTCTGCAGCGACTCATTTACTTCCTCGATTAAGCGACCCATCTGCGTTTACCCATCCTGTTATATGAGTCCATTACCCATCGCTTGCTTAATGCAAACATTCTAAACTCCGTATCACTGCCTTCTACTCGTTCATTCAATCACTTACTTCTACACTCCTTGCTGAATGCAGCCGCGCATTCCTGACCATGACACTTCCGACATCCTCGTGCTATTCACTTTCCATGTGTGTTTAAGTGAATTAAATAAATTTTATAGATTTCCTTGCTATTTTTTCCTTGCTTTATTTCTTGATTTTTCTCTTTTTGATTCCCTTTGGTTCTATCCTTCTAACTCATGGCAACTCAGCGGCGCCAACAACTTTCGAAGACAAATACACTTATTGACTTGAAACGGTCTCGCATAAATTTTCCAATTGCAAGTTTGTCTACGGTCGCTCCATCACCCTTCTAACCGCTCTTCTTTCTTTGCTCTTAGCGTTTCCGGTTTGGTCCATGTGTCGTGTACTTGACAGCAGTTGATGTATGGTTTTGTATAAATTAACTTGGATTGCTGTTGTCTCATCTGTAACTATGAACCATGCGGCAATGTGGGCGTTGTGTTGGGTGAAGGGGGCACTGTGCGCGGTTCACATGTTACCTTGAATGCCGCACAGACTTCATTCACTCTTGAGCACGCACACTGGAACTGCACATTTGACCACGGCTAATGCATTTGTGCCAGTCTCGAAAAGCGTCACGATTGTTTTCAAGTTTTTCACGTTCCACATTCATTTAAAAAGCTAAATGTGTTCGATTTAACACTCGTTTCCTTCATAGCTTGACCACACTTCATTCATTTTAACTCTCAGTAAACGATAAAGACAAGTAATGATGGCAGGAAACACGGTGCTATTCTTATGCTTAACTGTTAGCGATTAACGATTAGGAGGTCAAAGATTACAGTGTAACTTCATCGAAATGCCCTATTCTTAACCTTTTTTTTTCTTATATATATACTAGCATGGACCCGGCGCGTTGCTGCCTTCGCCTGCGTTTCGCTCTTCGAATGTTTCAGCAGCTCTGCGCTCGGTCTTCTGCTGCGATTTTCTCGTTTGTCTTCCAGAGTCTGACTTTTCGTGTTCTTTACTTTTTTGATTTTTTTTTTTTTTCATTCAATTATTTTAAGATTTCAACGTTGTGAATTTTGAGCAGCTCTGTCGGCAAACTCAAATCACAGATGCTGCTTTGTTTTCGTGTTTTATTTGTATCTGTACAGTTTGAGAAGCATCTGCAAATTGAGTTGGTTTTCATATTTAGCGAATTCAACGATTTTTTCGCATCAAACTTCACGCAGTAACCATCTAAAGGCTATTGTAGAAGTTCCCTGAAAATTTCATCAAAATCGGTCTAGCGGTTTCGGCGTTCCTAACGGACGAACAAAACAAACATAATTCCAATTTTATATATATATATTCACTCTGCATAGGGATCTTGCCGTGCCAACTGTTATGGAGGTGATTAATTCTCACAGCTGCCGCTATCACTACAGACTTTTGTCGCACCCAAATCCTCTAGCTTTCTCCCTCACCCGTATCTCAACAAGGCGTAGACTGAAGAGGCTGCACCCACATGATCTCCCTCTAAGAAGGATACAGCCTTCTATAATTAATTAAGTTAATATCAGTCTAATTTTTTTTATTTTTATTGTCACGTCATTATTCTTTAAATCCGACAAATGTGTTATGCAGTTTACTGCGTTAAATGTTATAATTTAATTTATAAAAAAAAATATATATATATATATATATATATAAAACGACGACTTTCTCCTACGTAAACTTCTACTAACAACTTCACATTGATTTTTGTGTGCAAGCATTCGGTTCAGGTAGAATCAAAAAGACAATTTCAGGTATAGTTCACCTTCTAACAAGAGCTACCTTCAAAAAAGTATCAGCGCAATAATTTCCGGATACACTATTGTGAGTTTATATTTTGCGATAAGGATGAAAGCTTCTTAAGAGCATATAATACTAACTTTTTACCCAATTATCTTCACCCCAATCATTAAGAAGCTTCTCAAGCAGTCCTTGTAGCTCAAAAGTTGTTCAGTTCTTTGAATCGTTTGCGATATAATCGTTGCTCAAGTGAGCAACTGTGGAGAACGCCTACCCAATTCGCTAACCTATTTCATTCCAGTATTCCTATCAGCACTAAGTTATCTAGCGTTCTTAATTACACCATTTATGTAATACTACAGCTACATGAGAGGAGCTGACCATGACCTTCGACCAATCTAACAGTCATAATTACACTCTCTGTCTCAAAACCGTGTTCCAGAAATCAAACAGAATTGAAAAGCGTGCAATAGTGTTATGTCCAAAAGCATGACTCTAAATGCCATTTCCGTTATATTAAAGTAAAACTTCCGTTTTCATTTCATTACTTCTAAAATGAGAAGTGATAGAGTGTGAGTGGCGGCGCATAGAAGGGGCAGGAAAAAGCGTAAGAGCGTAATCAAATGTAAAATAACAAGAATAAGCAAAGTGAAAGCTGTCAGTCCAATGTCAGGTGACGTAGAACACGCATCAACAACTTCATTATTTCCTACTCCATCATCAACACCATCACCATTAGTGCCACCACCGACACCCCACCACTGTCAGCAATAGCAACGACAACTACAATTTCCCCTTTTCGACGCACTTCCTTTTTAATTTCCGTACTTTACACTAACGCTGTTTCCTGACTCTTCAACTTCTTCCACTATTTTCAACCTTTACCAACACTGCTTTGCAACGCTTGTAGGTGCGCGGCAAAGAAGTCTCAAAGTTTTGTGTAAAAAAAGGCGAAACGATTACCGCTTATGTTGCAAATTGCAAGCCAACGAAGATGAAGACGGCACATCAGCACATGAAACTGCCACCAACGCCAATGCGAACGCCTTTCGTCTCATTCACCGTAGTCCTGACAAAACATTCCAGTAAAATACTGTGAAAGCACTTTGCGGCTGTCTGCCGTCGATGATAAGCGCAAAATTATCGACACCAGAACGAAATCGCAAAACTTGTAATAAAAATTTTAATCAAATTTTTCTCGTCAATGTTCATCTTCTTTTCGCCACTTTTAGCCCCTCTTCATTGCTTCTGTAGAACTGCATGTCCTGCTGCTAGCAGTCGCCAATCGAAACCCTGAAGGCACCACCCATACACACCGATGTAGGCGTTGAACCTTGGACACACGCAAAAATAACACACGAGCCATGTTGTCGTATTTCTCTCAGGTATCCAACTATGTCCTTCTGCTCCGCTCTGCTCTGCTTTGCTCAAGTTCGTGTACGGTATCCTTGCACAAATTTATGCAAATCTTTTTTAGTCTGTGTTTCTTTAATTATTATTGTTGCCCTTTTATTTTTGCAAATTTATTCGCATAATTGCTGAATTGTTTGTTGCTCAGAGCAACAATTCACCGTTTTACAAAGCATCTGAAATAATTGCTTAGGAAGACGACAAGGGTGAAGTTGTTGACACTGTTGGAAAATAATCACTCAAGTTTCCATAATGATCGGTTGAGGGTGGACGAGTTGGACAAGTTGGACAAGTTGGGCGAGCTGACGTTCATCCTCGTCCTTGGTTAAAATAATTTCAGGTTTCAACCGTTGCTGATTAACGCAACTTCAGCTAAACATTTATGATTCTTTCATTACCTTTGCTTTTATCTTAACTCAACGTCAAAGTGCCCTTCGCTGAAAGGCGGCACTAAATTTGAAATTTTTGTATTATTTTTTATTTTGCTGTGCAGCGGGTTCTGTCAAATTGGCTTTAAATCACTGAACTTGCAACTGTAGCTGAAATTCAAATTCGTTTCTTCGTCAGCTTCTCTCCACTTAACGGAAAGCTAAGATCAAAAAGTTTTAATATACCAAAGGAAAACTTCTGTTTTACTCTTTATTTATTCTCGTACTCTCATTTCGCTTAAATGCCGTACACCAACTCGGACTTTTCAAACCATTTCATTCCCTCCTCTGGGCTTGCTGTTTTCTCAAACCCTTTTCGGAGCCGCCTACTCAACGCGGTCTTGCGACCTGATCGATTTGTATTATATTTTATCCATAATGGCATGGTTTCGTTAAATTGGTAGTATACACCGGCCAATTTTCTTTCACTTGTTTTTTCCAAGTCTGCATTTTCTTCTTTAATATTCTCAAAAGCCTATAAACATGGTTTCACTGTATTTGCCTCGCTTCTATCTACTAATATGTATACATATATATATAGATTTTTTTTTATAACCTTTTATTCAGTACGTATGTCTACTTAGACTACTGGTACAATGTTTAAATTACGATAGTATGTGTATCTACCTTCTATGAGCAGTTCATAGAAGTGTAATGAAGAAATAGAGGAGAAAGTAGTCTTAATAATTAATTATTTTACAGTTGGTTTACCAGATCAGCACCATTCATTGAAAAAAAATTGTTATTTCTAGATTGCCAATGATCCCAAATACAAGCCTTTAAAAAAATTCAGGTAGCCGTAAAAAACTTCAACCAACTACTCTCTTTCTGTTTGTCGGGCTGTTGCTTGTTGGGTTAGTTATTAAAAAAACATATTCCTTTGCTGTCAGGCAACTCTGCAATATTTTTCGGAATTTTTACAGGTTATGCTGAGTTGAAGTGGAAGTGGAAATTTGTTAAATTTAGAGGAATGGACTTGGGTGAAAGGTAGACAAACATCAGCATAGCGCAACACACACGAACGAGTATATGAAATGAATGAAAAGTAATTAAGTCAGAGATGATGGATGTGCTAACGTGTCGCAGTTTGCAGCAGGCGCCATTCATAAATCGATCCAGACACACAAAGAGTAGCAACTGGACCCAAAGCGCAGACACACCGAAGTGAACCGAAGCTGCAGCCAACTCCGAACCAACCAAAACCATCCACAGTTAGTTACTGCACATTGTGCTGAAATTAATATTTACTTTTTTAATGGCAACTCGTACGAAATTGAAAGATGAAAGGTTACAAGCACAAAGTAAACATAAGTTATACTTCAACTTCGGTGGTTGGTGTAAGGTCGTGTGAGGTTGGTTCAGTGCATCGCATATGTGTCTGTAATTACCAGCGAAAAAGCATGCCTTAATTTGATGCCACATGAGACGAAAATGTTTTACAGCAGTTTGAGCTGTACACTTTGCTGTAGGATCTTTAACGAAAAACGCTCCTTCAACCATTTGAGCGGAGGCGTGGTATCATTTCTAGCACACACATTTACACACACACGCGAACTAACACAGTCATATATACAAACTTTGATTTTGAAACTCATACCGCATTCGATCGCATAGAACTTTTTCACCTCCGTCACTGATTCTGCTGCCCTCTTCTGCAACAATTGCAAGTACCTCATTTGGCTTTTTTGGCTTTCGCGCCCTACCAATCCCTCCACTCTTTCGTTGCTGCGGCAACAACTTTCCCGTATTGCACCATTGAACGAACGCGTTAGCAAAAAATCAAACCGAAAACTTTTTCGCAGCCCCAAAGTATTCGACGAAATTAAGTTGAAGCAAACTCAATTTGGCCAACCTCTTCATAAAATTTGCCTTAAAAAATAGAACTATAAAAAATAATAATAACGAAAGAACATATAAAGTAAAAAGGTCTTTATACAAGTTACATTTCAAGAGCAAATTAAGCGGTCGACTGCCTGTACGTATGCAACACATTTTTTCATAATCTCTTTTTTTCTTTAGCCACAAACATTAAAAATTCTTCTAATTGTGGCACAGAACCAGAACGCAAAAATACCATGCAAATTAAATTAATAAATAAATACAATACAATTAGTAGTCGAAAAGTTGTGAGAGAGGGGCATAAAGAAAGAAGAGAATCAAGCAAATGCTAATCAGCCTTAATTTGAATGTTCACAGGCCACATGTTCGTGTAACCACAGACCCGCAAAAGATTCCTATTCACAGGAGTCGCTTAGCTAATCGCTTTTCTGCCTTCCTTGTATTCTATATCCTTTACGCAGGGAATAGTGAATGGTATTATGAGTTTTTCATTAAGTTTGTAACACAGTGCAGAAGACGTCAGTGGTCTACTAACGTATACACATTCTATATCAGATCGACAATATGAATTTTATTTAGTCGTAATAGTAATAATAAGGCGTGACGTGGAGGTAGAGACCGATTCTCAGCCAGCCAGTGGAACAAGCGACACCAGGCCTAGGCCTGTTAATGGCTGTAGGGTCCGTGGATGCGCAACCAGTGGAGGGGTATTCCTGTCAAAGGTAGCAGGCAATGCAACCAGAGAAGATCTTTTGTACCCTATACCCTGGTTAAGACAATAGAGCCTCAACCTTTTTAATAAAGGCTAAAAGGTTCTTTGTCGAAGAGTTCCTGATCAGAACAGATGACACAGAGTCTTGTTTCAGGAAGTTCAGAGCAAGTTTGGCCAACGCCGGACACTCGTACAGGGGGTGAAGATATTTAGTTTTAACCATCTATAAATTTTTCACGATGTTCGTTGTACATATGCATGTATTACATATCAGAGCCTGGCCGATACGACTAGTAGTGGGGGTTTCCTACATGGTTGATTTTTAGTCTTATTTTGTTAGCTCTCCAGCATGATTTCCTTTTAATAAACATTAAATTTGTATGTGCACAGGCTCTGTCATTTGCTCGCTTACCCGTATTTCATTCTTTCTGACAAAGTTCAACAACACAAAAAACGACCCTCCCTCACTTCGCTCTCCCCGCACATTATTAGACACCACATTGCTACTCCACTGGTTTATTCTTATTTATCTTGGTACTTGGTATTTCGCCACCTCCTTCTCAACCCACATCATCGTCGTCAATTTGGTTTTCTGTCTTCTTTACTTAACATAGAAGTACAGAAAGATTTTCGAAAGAAATTTCCATTTTAATTTGTTTTAAATAAAAATGAAAAAACCAACAATAAAAAAAAAATTTTATAAACCAAATTGTAAATGTCGGTACAACGAGCTTAAGTCAGTTGTTTGTATTGGGATTTGAAGACCGTGAAGACCGTGTCATATTAAGCGCTTTTTCGCTACTTACTCGTACCTCCAGAGCTGCCGACTTTGCTGCTGAGTTTTTTTGGCGACTCAATAAAAATTGATTTGAACAAAAAAAACTTCTGTCGGAATTCGAATCTAACTGTGTTTTGTAGTGGCTATGCAGAGTGTGCCCATTAAGCTGGAAACAAACGCTCTAATGGTTGGGAAAATTATTTATTTAGGTTTTTCATTAATTTCAGATTATTTAGTTCACATAAAAAGAATATCCTCAATATCTTCTGCAAGGATGGCAGATTATTTAAAAGCCACTTGCTTCAGACAAGGCTTTTTATAGTAACTAAAATAGGAATAAGGAATGTAGAAACAATTTTGAAGCCTCGCCTTTGTACATGTGTCGCTTTCTGTAGAAAGACTAATTTTACTGGTGCTGGGTCAATGGACAATTGCGAGGAACATTTTTTACTTTTATGGCCTATAAAAGTTATTAACGTGTAATCTTCGAAGACTAAATGAGGCAACTTAAGCTAACATTATCTAACAATAATCAACCTAACTTAGCCTATGTCAGAGGTAGAACACTCAAATGTATTGTTTTCGACTGCGTTTCATAAGTTTTGTACTCTTTTAGAACTTATTAGGTCTCAATACAGTTATATGTTATACTTGAATCTGCTTGCGACTTAGCTCGCCTGGTATGGATCAACATTGAAAATTATCCGACGGGATCCTTTTATCGGAATAAAAGTATTTCCTACCCAGGTCGTGCTCTATGTGGTAGTTTTTTACATATTTAATTAAATACTATCTGCTGCATTACACATAATACTTAGTAGTAACTAAGAAGCTGAAGACGAAATAGTTTTCCACATTTAAAGCATTTAGTTTAGTTTAAATAGCGTCCCAAATATCATTTTGGCACCGAGGCCCTTGCTTGCCTATCCACGCCACACCTATCACACTCTTTTTGCAAACAACTCACAAACAAAAATAAAAAAGAAACACAGCAGAAACCACAAAAAAAAACATAAGAAACTTTTTGTGCTTGGTCTTGCAGTGATATTGCGAAAACTTAATCCTAAGAAAAAACATATTTAAAAAAGTCAAATATAGTAATAGCCCATGACACGAAGTGACAACGTCGCATTCGACTGGTGAAAAAATTTATAAAATCGGAAGAGTAGTTTTGAAGATTACCTCTAACATCCAAAGAAACATTACCTCTTTATAATATAGATTACCACTACTTCACTCGATATGAAGTCATCGCATGGCGTTCCTTACGATTTATTTATCGTTACTTTCTAAGTGATAAGCTATTATGCACGATTCCGACTAGTGGTCTCTCATCTTTATGGTACTATAATATTAGGGCCCTAGGCTTTTTTGTCGTTTGCCAAACTCCACAAACTGGTATCTTGTAAGCTTTCTTGCCTTCTGTCATATTTACTCATGGAATAAGATACATTCGTCTCTAAGTACCAAAACCATTCTAACCATTCCTAATGGAAGAGTCTCCCAACTGCTCAATGAGCTTGACTGGCACGACAACGCCATTCCATTGAACTATGGAGTAACTCTGGCTTCTCGATCTGACTGCACAGCTACAATCTCTCTAAGGAAGATCATCGAGAAAGTCGATTAAGTACTGGAATCTATACTTAAGGGACCATTGGTAGCAATTACTATGTCTTCAACGTTAGGCATCCTTGTTGATCATTTTATCATTTGGCAAGGTCTAAAGCGGTATGAGTCGATTGTAGGTTAAACGACAATGGGGACCTAGTAAGGTAATTATTGCAACAGCTGAGTGATTTCCATTTACTTTCATCAACAGCCTTTACTTTCATAACGCAAACAACTTTAAAAATGCGCAGAAATAATCGAGAAAATCATTTCAATAATCAATTCGCTCTTAAAATGGTATCGCCACCTGCTAACAGCCTCACAACTCAACTGCAGAAAACTGCTTTAAATCAATTTAATTTGCTTGTAAAACTGTGAAGTGTGTATTTAGGCTATAAGCCCGTGCGCGTAACGCCTACGAACTGACACATACAAAATGAAGCAGCAGCAGCTCAAAAAAGTAAACGATGCACACTCGACACTATATTACACCTTTCAAATGATAATGATGATGGTCGTTACGATGATGGCAATAATGATGATGCTGCTGATGGCAAAGAAGTACGGTTCTGGCTTTATCTGTTTTTTCGGCTAAGCTACTCGCTCATGCTGTTCAGCATCAGTATGGCAATCAAAAGCAATGATTGTTGGCCATAAAACGAAACGGTTATGTTCAGCTATAGAATTGCTAAAGTAAGTCGTCCAATATCGCCGCAGTGCTCTTCATGAAAGCAGGTTTACTCGAACTCAAATCGGAATCCCTAGCAAACGTAAGAAGAAATGATTGTGTTGAAACAGTGGAGTAAATATTTAATGACAACACTTTCTCAAAGCGACCAGATACGTACGTTAAGTTGAAGGAGGTCCTGCTGACCTGTAAACATACACACGCGAGCGCCTCGACGAAGTTGTTGTAAGCCAGAAACAAGTGAAAATGATTTTCATGGATTTTTGTTTTATTTAATTTTATTTTTATTATGATCATTTTTAGCTGTGCACGCCTTTTTCATATCCAAACTGCCGTGGCATAGCTTCCGTTTTCACCGCTGTACGTTGCGGTATGGTTTCTTTCA
Organism: Cacoxenus indagator; assembly: GCA_035041755.1. Taxonomy (NCBI): domain Eukaryota; kingdom Metazoa; phylum Arthropoda; class Insecta; order Diptera; family Drosophilidae; genus Cacoxenus; species Cacoxenus indagator. The sequence goes on along the minus strand of JAWNKX010000244.1, from coordinate 629,535 downwards.
TCTTTTCTGGCTCGCCTGCATGGGTACTTGCTCTTTCACTTTGGTCGCCATTCTCGTACGCTTAGCAAAATGACTTAATAAACGTTATAATGTGTTTTGTGGCATCTCTAATAAAGTGTTTATTTGCTGAGCCCTTGGTTTCCTTAGGTTGCCGTACGTTTTAATGAACACAGAAACATTATAGAATCACCCGTGTGTCTGTTTGTCTGGCTGTTACAGCCAATTTGCGACGAATCGACTGGACCAATTTGTGTGATATATGAAATCTCAAAGAAGAACAATTGGACAGCAATGAAAATTTAGATGGGGAACCGAACCCAAATTCAAATGAAGAAGAAGACTTGCACAGCAACGAAAGTTCAGATGGAGAACCGGAACCAACTAGAGAACGCGTTCATGCTGTAAGTGGCGAGGCGCTTTCTTCTCCTTCGTCCAAGATTAGCAAAAGCGAAAACTAATTCATCATACATCTCTGCAACCATAGGCAGTTTTGATTTTAAATATCATCTATCTATCTATAAAATTGGAAGTATGTTTGTGTGTTTCTTTGTTTGTTTATTTCTCCGTTATGGACGCCGAAACCGCCGTACCGATTTTAATGCACTTTTCAGAGAATCTCTATAACAGCCTTTAGATGGTTTCTGTAAGTTTGGTGCGTTGTCGAATTCGCTAAATATTAAGACCAACTCAATTTCCAGATGCTTCTCAAACTGTACAGATACAAATGAAACACAAAAACGAAACAGCATCTGCGAATTGAGTTTGCCGACAGTGCTGCTCAAAATGTAAAGTTCAAATATTCGGAAGAAAAAAAAAAAATCATAATAGTGAAGAATACGAAATTTCACCCAAAAAGTCAGACTCTGGAAGATCAACGAGAAAATCGAAGCAGTAGACAGAGCTCAGAGCTGCTGAAACATTCGATGAGCGCGACGCACGCAAAAACAGCAACGCGCCGGGGCCCTGATAGTTCTGAACAAATAACAGACAACAAATTTTTTCATTGAATTCATTTTTGGGAGTGGGAGCTGACTATGGAACTAGAGAAAGAAAATTGCATTTGGCATTGCATGGCATTTTCGGTCGCAAGTATTTGTTATAAACGTTAAATTTTCTCACCTGTTTTCTCCTGCATAAATAAACAATACAATCATACCTAAAACACAATATCTTAATATATTAGGGCCTATCTTTGATAAGAGACATTCTTGCAATGAACATATTAATACACTAATAAAATCATTAAACACTAGATTAAATGTTTTAAAATGTTTAGTAGCAAAATCGTAAATGTAAATCTCATAAAAATTCTATTTCTCTCATAAACGTTACAAAAGCAATAATATTATACAAAATAGATTACGGTCTCTGTGTATACGGCAAAACAATCAAAGCCAATATATACAAATTATCCACCCCCTACCACTCCTGCATCACACTCTCTCTAAGTGCTTTCCGAACCACTCCCATCGCCACCATCCTCGCAGAAACTGGACTCCGCGACATAAGTACCAGATTTGATTGGAGCATCAGCAGACAAATAAACAGACTAACCAATACATTTGGCTCTTCACTGCATACAACGCTAATCAACCAAATGAAGCGGAAACAAGATCTTAAAATACCATCAAGCCTCCAACTCATCATCAAAAAAGCTGCAGAATCCAACATAATTATATCTAGTCACCGAAAATACAAACAAAAGGTCCCACCATGGCAATTTAGTGAAAAAAATTTTGTGAAATTATACTCCAATTCGCACATTATAAAAAGGACTCAACCTTCAAGGAGATATACACGACAAACTTCGATAGTATTCGATCCGATTTCTCTACGTGGAAGTTTATCTTTACCGACGGCTCAAAAACAGACAACTCAACAGCACTTAGCGTTGTCACTGAAGAGAATGAAATTCTAAGATTGGCTATAACACCCTTCTACACATCCATTTTTACAGCCGAAGCAATTCTAATGGCTGTGGAACTGGTAAGTACAACCAAAAAAACCAAACATGTCATATGCACTGACTCGCTTTCAACACTCCTCGCTGTACAAAATGTAAATAACAATGATCCGACCATAAACAAAATCAGGGACATGATATCCGCAAACTATAAAAAAATAAAACTAATGTGGATACCAGGACATGCAAGAATAAAAGGAAATGAGCTGGCGGATACAGCAGCAAAAGCCGCCACAACAGCCCCACTAATTATTCACAACACTTTTAGCAAGAACGACATTAACGACCTCGTCAATATGACAAGCAAACTAGTTTTAAAAAATATCTGGAGCGAATACAAACACTATTATAAAACAATACATCCTTATCGGAAACCAATAAACATACCAATAACTGTAAACAGAAAACACACAATTATCTACACTAGATTCAGGCTAGGACACACGAAGTTTACACACGAACACATATTCAAGAAAACATCACCACCGATCTGTCCATACTGCAATAGAAGCACTCTCACTATTGAACATTTCACGAATAACTCCCAATTTATCCTCAACCAATGCACCTCCTTAAAAGTTCCCAGTCCTACCCAACTCCTCGCAGAGGAAATATCAACAATTTTGTAAAACTTATTTCTAAACTAAATATAAGTCTCTAAATACATGTAACAAAAAAAAAACCAGCCTGAAGGCCTTCGTTGCTCTGGCTATAAAAGTATTGTAATTTAGGATTAATTCTAAGCTACAATAAAAAATATAATAATAATAATAATATTGGCATTGTTGCGGCGTTTTACCACGCCTATTATTTTCTGTCGCGGAGCGTATTTACAGCCCCCAATTTAATTCAAATTCGCTATGTATTGGTTATGGTGAAATTTTTATTTTACAATTATTAAATTTCATTAAATAATAACATTATTTTCCACTCTTACATGTGCTCTCCTCAGCTGTCACGCTAGTTTTGACTTTGTGCATTAAGGCATAGGTTAAAGCATAAACATTGCTTTAACCACTGCTATTACTGCACCTCTGCATTCAGGTGCGAGAGAGTTAGAGTTATACAGAAGTGCAGTCACAACGGTAGTCAAAGCTCGACTAGCTAATCCAGCAAACAATACAGCGGGTACTCTGCTCATCCACTTGCCCCCTGCCTGACTTTTATTTTTGTCGCAACAGGCATAAAATTACATACCGCACATCTAGAGAACAAAACCTTTCCAACCATATAATTTTCATTGAAATACATTGACATTACAAAAAGGGGCTACAAAAAGGGGTACAAAAACTTATGTCGCCGTATTAATATATAGATATGAAAAGGGTTACCAGTGGTCAGTGCAAGGATTTCATAAGTTCAACCGATTCAACCAAAGTGATTTATCGACTCAGATGGTTATATAAATGTCTATGAGCCGATGTAACAAACCCCATTGACTACTAAATAAGGAACATTCTTCATGTAGCTAGACTGTCTAATTAAGGAATAGAGAGTAAGTTCAGCCGAGTTTCACTATATAGTATATATTTTTTTATATTTTTTTATGTGAAACACCAAAACCAAAACGAATTCTAGCATTTAAATACATATTTGTGCTAGCTGAGTCGAGAGTACTGTTACTGGATCGATTAAGTTGTGTGTTGTATCAAATGAAAGGGCTTGTTGCAAAATATATAAAAATTGACCGTCCTCCTCTTTTATCAGCGAAACTCCTGGGCCTAAAATTTACTTTTAGATTCTAGGTAAACCTACAAGAAGTCTATAGTCTGAACATAACGTGGTAAATCATACAAAAAGTGTAAAATGACATTAGTGGATATGTTTAACGTACGCTACCTACATTTACAAACCACATGGGTTAAGCCAATTCTGACAATGCATGCTAGGCAACATACGTCGCGATTGTCATTGGAACTTGTTGCTTTTCGGTATTCATTGCTACTATGTACTGTACCTACTCGGCATTAAGAACTTTTTGTTCAACGTCGACTTAGTCCCAACGTCGAATAAAGTCTTTTTTCCCATTACCGCTGCTTGATACCCTAACCGCCACTCCAACTGAGCCCAGTGGAAAGGCCAACTTCCGACAGTGACACCAATAGCAATGCGGGCTTCAAGTTATACATTATTCTACAATATACTTTTGTTATAAGCACTGGCACTCTTAAAAGAATTGACAGAACGTTGTTAATGCGATTCAGCAGACCTGACCAAAACCCCTTCCCCAACACAACTATGTCTCCACGAACAAATTTAGCGCGGTCGTGTGTGTGCTTGCGTGACGTTGAACTCAGTTGCGGCTGCTGCCATTGCGGCTATGACAACAAATCCGCAACATAACTCGTAGTGCGAGCTACATTGCGGATATGATGATACTCAAGCACAAGGTATGGCGGAGTTCAAACAAGCCTCAAAGAAATAGATACTTTCCATACCAACAAAAAACTGTCTAAATAGTGTAAGTGTCGAGTGAAGGACTATTTGCGAAATAGGAAGCTCGAGTAAAAGTGGCAGAAGAAAAACTCTGGAAAACTTTGAAGTACGCAAAAGTGATGGCTTAAGGTTAAAGCAGATGGTTAAGAAGTAGGCTGAAGTGCTTGAGGTGAAATATAATACAAAGGCGAACATAAAGGTAGTCGTATCTACCTATCTATCTATTTTAGTCGGGTAAAAAGTTAAAGTAATACAGACATTTATATATTATAGATATATAGTTATATATTAATATATTGTATATTATTCTATATATTATGGATATATATATTTATATATATATTCCTGGTACAATTAAGCGGAATTTGAAAAGTGTCCTCTTTGCACTTCTTGCACTCTTTGCACGTTTTGGAGATGCTTAAGTATATTATTATTGACTACTTGCCAATGGTTTTCTTACTATAGTAGAGTATATATTTTTAGAGGTTGTTGAAACTCAACATATTTGAGATTCGAACGCTCGAGTTATGGTGCTCTTTCCTGTGTAACTTGAGCACATGAATGTACCAGTCAGACTGAGTCAACAAAGGTTAGCAAATGCCATCCTTAGCTTAATTTAACCTATGAACTGAGACTACGCCACTAAGCTACCAATTCAGCCCTGGCGTACCGTTAATACAGCAGCGCGACATCAAATTAAAGTTGTACCATTAGTTTAGAAACATTCGCGTTCATGTCTTTCCCTATACATTTTTTTTGTCAGGTTGAGGTTCTGTTTTAAAGTTGCTTTCAACGCATTAAAAAAAAAGCAAAGCAGAAAATGACACTTTGACTTGCACTTGCGAGTGGTGGATGCCAAAGGAACGGAACTAAGCTGAACTAAGAGTTAGCCGCAGCGGAATCAGCACAGACCTGCTCAACTTTGCACCACTCTGTGGCTCGTTGGGCTTTATGGTCTGGTCTCTGACATCAATTTCAAACTTAATCTTGCGCACCGAAACAAGCGTTATCCAAAAGTTAAGACGCTCACTGAGCTTTTAGCGCCGCGTCGGTCATAAAATAGGAATAGCGAGAAAATAAAATTCTCAGCGAAATCTGCGCGTAATTTTCTGTGCTATTTAAGGTAATTGAAATGTAGTCGGAATCCGTAGCGGAAGTGGCACTGGTAAAGGAAATGAGAGCAGCGGATTCGGAAGCTGTTTAGCTAATGCCTTAGGACGCCATGCAAAGCGGATCTCTGACGAACAATCTGCGTTAAAAGCTTCCATTAATAAGCGGATTTCTTTGCTAATTTCATAAGCAGGAGATTTTTGAGCTCAACTCAAGATATCGTGACATCTTCATTGAGAAAAATTACGCACCAACAACATAAATGCAGTGACGGCTGATACAGAAGCGCAATGCTTCAAGAAATTAAAATGTATACAGCCAGCAATTCTCAAGCACCCGCATATAAAGGTACATCAATTATTGAATGATGGTGGTGATACCAAACAGTGGACATTCATATAGAGCTCACCTTTATATCTTAAGGTTTTGACTTTATTATCTGCGAGACAGAACCTAATGGCTTATGTTATTTTTCTGCTATTAACATCGAAGTACCAGCGAAGGGCGCTGTGTAGTAACCTCATCATTACACTTTCATTTATACATATATACATATATCGCAATATATATCTAGAGTTCCTTATTTACAGCTTGTGGTTCAAATTTGTGGTTTGGCGAATTCAATTATAATGCCTTGAGATAACTAGTTCAGATCGTTGTCACTGCTGATGCGGCTGCTCTCACTCAACTCAACTGAAGAACCGGTTGCATTTTCTATCCAGCTGAAGCAGTGGGTTGCCAACTGTCTGAATTGGCAGACCGATCAAGCTTCGATAACGCCTCGAGGATCGTTGTTGCATACACTATCATATTGTCGACATACACTATATGTCACATATCATTATTGTCACAAAAATGGACTTGTAACTGGTCTTTTTTTTTGGATCGTTAGTGCAGATTTACGATTGGTTTGGTACTTTGCAAATATGTTTGCGAACCATACAACGAAAATATTTCACGAAACGGACACAACACATCAGCATTTCCTTGTGGAGCTCCTCTGCCAAACCTGGCCCGATTACATAAATTTCGCTCTTTGCATTTTCGTGTCTCAAATTTGGTTTGAAGAGAGTTCATTTGATTTTATAGCTTATTTACAGTGCAGCTGGATCACTGGATCGAATCTTGCTGTTCACACTGCCGATTCCAAATAATGATCAGCTGTTCATTGTTTTGGTTATACGATTCGGATCGCATTCTACAACAACAACCCCTGAATGATGTCGCTTTTCCTTATGGTTGTTGTAGAAAGTGATACGAATCACCGTCGAATCACCAGCGATTCGAATCCTAGTCCACTGTAAATAGGCTATTACTAAGTGTTCGATTATCAGCCGCTTTTTTACAGAATTTCCTCTGCAACCTTTAGCTTAATTAATGTGCAAAAAAATTAACAGAAACACTCAAGAAGACTCTAGCTGGTTGCCAACGTTTTGGACCATTACATTCGGTTGGTGAAGTGTGACATACGTATTTGCGCAATTAACTTGATTGTGCCTATAAATAAGCTACCGTTGATTGTGATTATCATAAGGATAAAGTAGCCGTCTCTCTCTCACTCTTCCCTCTCATCTCTTTTTTTCACTTAATGTTTTTTTTTTGTTTTCTTCTTAATTTCCTCTTTTCCATCGCCCTTTCATTTACTCTACTCATTTGTACAGACTTGTCACATGTCGTAACTAATCCCTTTTTGTGCGCGCCGACTTAAGTGGAATTTCTTCCTCACTTGACTAGTCACTGTTCCTGCCGGTTTACATTGCTTTACTGTAGTCGCTTAAGCCTAGAAGCATGTGGTAACTATTTTTATTAACTTCGGCATGCGGCAACAACCAGAAACAAACAAAAGGATCGACAACTGTACACCACTCATTGATCAGCCCTATATCTAATGTATAGAAACCACAACCCTACAACAGCAAGGAGTCTCGAATGAAATTCAGTTAACTTACGCTCTCTATAACTATTAGCATATCATTTCCTTGATCCATATTGTCATCATTCTGAAATCAGATAAAAAAATATTAGGTTAAATTGCAAATAAAGTCAAATGAAGTTGCTATAGACCGACAAAAGCTCCGTTTAATTCTTAATGCAAAAGATAAAATTTTATTCAAAAACTACAGTGTTGCGACTTACATTTAAAGGTAAGTGAACCGGAAGTATTATACTTACTTCTTCGTACTTGCTTTTCGCATAATTCACGTTGTTAAACCGGAGTATTGCTTTATTTAATCGGAAAGAAGTCATTATGAAAAAATATACTTACTCACGAAATCCCTACTCACAAAAAATCTGACTGCATACAAATGCGCATAGATGTATTATGTACGCGTGTGTACACAGTGTCAACTCCATCGCTTAGACTCTGCCGTGGATGTTTTTGACATTCATTTTGCTCTTAAACGCACTCACGTGCTTTGCGTACACAGTCTTCAACCTTTACTTGAGAGTATTTCCAGTTCTATTACTACATCCTTTCTTCTACTTACTTACTGCCAACTGCTTGGCGCTCCTTTCTACCGCTGTTTCTTCATCGTCTGCTCCATTGTATGTCATTAACCGTCATTCAACACATGCGCCCTACCTCATTCAACATTCAACATTCGTCATCCATTCCTTTTTACATTTACTTTGATTGCCGTTGCGTTCTACTGCTGCCGCTCCTTTTGCTGCTGCTGCTGCTACTGCTGTTCTGTTACTCTTCTAGTATTCGTCGTTGTCAGCAGCATTGCTACTTTCATTGTTCTCCTTGCTATTGGCAATTGTTTTATTTCAGCTGTTATCATTGCGCAAAAGTTAGCAATCGCTGCTTGTTTATTTGTTGTTGTTGTTGTTGTTGTTTTTATTATTGTTGTTGCCTTGTTCATTTCATTTCACCCATCCATATATGTATATGACCCTCATCAGGGGCAGATTAAGAACTCAATGATTTTTTCCCACATTGTACCATAAATTGTAATGCAACTTTCATTGGCAACTATAGACGACCGTTGACGCCCATTGAAAACAGAATCTTATTTACTTTGGAAAAAAGATAATTCTTAACCAAAGAAAGTCTATCAAAATTGTCTTTTGGTTTAGCCCAATTTCAAACAAAAACACAAAATCAACAATCTATATATTAACACAGAGACATAATTTTTGTAGGACCATTTTACCCTACTTATCGTCAATATATTTCAATGAAACTTATGTGGTTGGAAAGGTATTGTTCTAAAGCTGTGCTTAGGATACTTTTTATGCCAATATATTTATGTTAAACCGGGAAAAACCAGGTGAGAAAATTAAACGTTAACAACAAGTATTAAGAACTGCTTGCTCTACCGCGAACTGCGTTATCATTATCGCTTGCGATTTGTGATTGAGCCAGCGACTTAAATAGAGTTCTTGGGAAAGCGCTAATTCAGATAATGGCACTATCTCTACATCTCTAATGTGTAGATGGCCTTTTTTGTATTCATTCGGGTGGTCGAATTTCGACAACTGGGCGATACTAGTTTAACTAATACGAAAGCAATACGAAGCAATCGTCTGAGATTCTGACTGCTACCGATTTTCCTTCAACACTTCATGACTGATGTTAATTGCTGATATTTGGTATACAAATAAGTTTTGAGGGTTACAGCTACTTACAAGCTTTATTTAGATAAATTGGTATAATGCATTTTATTCAAAGTATTGTCAATCGTTAGTTACGACTCTTCCACATCTTTCAGGTAGCATACGGACTCTGCGTTGAGAAAGTTGCTGATCTATTGAAGCGATCCAAAAAATAATTTCATTTTTGGCATCCCCCCAGAGATGGTTTCGTTAGGCTGGATCACCTTATAGTATATCACTTCGAGCGTATCCCATGAGATACACAGTATTAGCTTCTTTTCGTAAATATTCAATTTGGCAGTTTAAGTTGGTGTATGATCAGGCTTACTACACAATTTTCTGAGCTTTGGGTTGTCGTAGTGGATCCCGTCACAATTTAATGCAAAAAACAGTTTCGATTTTTGCTTTGGAGCAGTTGTTCTCACGCGAAAAAACGGCGTTCGACGTCTCTTGGCTAGAGTTCATACGGTACACAATTTCCTTGTTTGTGCACCATACCCATGGTCATGACGGTTTGAAATCGCTTGTTTAGTTACTCCCTGTGTGGCAGCGATCTCCTCTCAGATTTGGCATGAATTTTGATCCAACAATGCCTTCAACTCACCGTGTTCCAACTTTGCTGTTCCAATACCTCATAAGAATTAGTACACACTCCAGTGACTATACTCAAATGAAATAAATGTTTCTAGTCAGTTGTTTATCAACGGAATGTCCCTACTTTCAGCATGGTACATTAAAATGAACATTTCTTTTCTTACAAAAATTTCAAATTGACCAATGGCCTTAAATAGAGGAAATAAAAGACAGCAATCCTCGGGCCTTACAATTGTTACGAGCCGTGGTTATGGGCTTGAAATTAAATGGCGCTGATTTCTTTTTCCTTCTAGTTCATTACAAAAACCAGTTACTTGTTGATATGCCCTCGCACGAGTATATTATTTTTATTGTTGTTGTTCTTATTTTCGTGGTCAAACAATCCACGCAGTGTATAAGTCAAATTTTATTGATTTATTCCGTGTGTATTTTTTTCACTGCTACTGTCACTGAAATGATTTCGTGCACTCCCGGCTTGATTCTTAGCTTGTGTGACTCTACCCCCGGTCATTAGAAGCACCTTTAATACAAATACGAGCATCAACGACGTCAGCCTTTGCTTCAGTTTCATTTCCTTAAACACACTTCAGCTGCTGCTGTGCCGCTACTTGTCACAAATCATGACTTAAAGTAGATTTTTATTTGCATCTAAGTTTGTTTTGTTTTTTGTTCCCTTCTACTTCCTTTCATTTGTAGCTTGTTTGCTCTCGCGGCTCTCACTGTGGATGCCACCATGTCAAGTTAGATATTTCTGAATAAGTCTTACACAAATCGGATTACAGTCGTCATTGCTATGAGCAAAGCAACAGTAAGAAGGCAAGCCAAACCGAGCTACATTGAAGATGAATGCCGCAAAAAGTTGATTGTCATTAACTGTCAATGCCATCGATCGAGTTGACAGCGCCAAAGCTAAAGCCACAGCCGATAGGCAAAGCCAACGTCGCATTGTGATTATTTAACTTTAACCTGCGTTGCTGCGACTCAAACCGTGCAGAATGATTGGCAACACAGCTACGCACAATTGACTGTGGTTGACTGCGATTAGCTGCCATTGGCAGCGGTAAGGGTAATAAAATATCAAAATATACTCGTACTGTAGCTAAACAAAAACCCAAAGCATAGTTTAATTATCTAAAGCTTACTAAAAGTATGAGCTAAAAAATTATACAATTTCATTGAATAAAATATTGAACTTTTGTTAGCGTCAAAATAAAACAAAGACCCATGTACGGATCAGTTGCCCTGAACTCCAGTTCATTTGTAACTTTAGCATGTCGTTAAGATTATTCTTCACTCAAAATTATAAGCGTATTATTATAGGGCGTGAGCGTGAGGCTCACATCGACGCTTGTAGATAGCAAAAAATAAATCGAAAATCTTACACAAGGGATCGGCGAGTTACAGAAAACACTCGCTGAAATTGATCTAAATATTTGTGATGAAGATACGAGAGCAGGTAGTCGAGAATTCCAGCGTAATGGACAAGTTAGATAGCCAAAAGGATGAAAGTGCGCAATTGGTAGGCAAAATTAAAGGGGTTGATTCAAAGTTCAAGAATCTATTGTCGGAACAACTTAGAAACCAACAGCAACAACAACAAATTAAATCAGAAGAGCATAGAAAACAGTAAGTTTCTGCAAGTATCATTGCAATCCGAGAGAAAAAAGATAGTAAGCGACAACTCGCAAGTCGCACTTCAAGAGAACACCGAGGCGCATGGGGCTATGATGGAGCTCTGTATAATTTGTACCAATTTAAAAAAAAAAAGATTGTGTAAATTCTAATAATTCATATAATAGAAATCCCAAAAAAAAAAACTGATGAACCACAGAACATCAATTTAAAAGTACCGCTGCATATGGTGGTTAATTAGTACACAAGAAAAAATTCCAAGTATCCATCGAGAAAAAAGTCAGTAAATAAAAAATATATAACACAGGCCATATAATCGCAACAAAAAATAACAATTATAATAGACATAGTTGATGGAAAAGTGCTTAGCCATCGAAAATTCTCTTCAAAAGTGAAGTTGACGCTGTGAACCACGAAACGCAATGAACACTTTGAATCGGAAAAAATAAAATTATTATTATATTTAGTATTGTCTCTCTCCTTGCTTTCAATGCTCTCTTTTCACTATTTTATTATAATTCATGTCGTCTTGGTTATGATTCACTTGTGGTTTCCGGCTTTCCGACACTATCAATATAGGTCTATGTATTGTTTCCCGCTGAAATAAAGCACCATTATTGCCATCAACCCTGATTTTCTTAGCATTTGTACACCTTCACCCTCCACTGAAATGCATGACCTTAACAACTGTTGCTGTTTAATCGTACTCGTCTCCATTTGGTCCTTCATCCATTTACTACCACAAAGTGCTACTTCCGTTGAATAATAGCCTTGAAATTTCAGCAAAATGTTACCCTAAATGCGCTTCACAATAGCACGTGCTTACTGCAAATTGTAAGGCTCAAGCAGAGAACTCGTATGCAACAACAAAAACAACAACAATAGAATAAAATTGAAAACTCGCCACACTCAAGTCAGGCTAAGCCAAACAATCGCATTCCTGATTCAAAGACACACAAAGACACGCACACACAAACAGACGGAACCCACGGATCATCATCAAGGAGATCCCTCAACAGAGTTAAATCACATTAACCCGGTCTTGCAACGCCTTTCGTAAGACGCTCTACCACGTTCACACTAATTAAGTGCTGATGCAGAAGCACACAAAAGCGCAACACAACAAAGCGACACGTGCTCATAAATTCTATATTGTTTCTTACAAATGTTTCTTTTTCCTATATGCATTTCCCTGAGCACTGCAGCCCCGTGGACACAGGCCCACACACTCCTCCGCCTGCATCTCTTTTATTTGTTGACTTGTATGGCTTAGCAGACACACAAGGCGTAGGCTCCCCGAAGATTATAAACGCTCGTTGCCATTGTCTCCTTTTGTCTTAAAAATTAACCTCGACTTACGATGCATAAACGTTTCCTCTCGTCCCTCGACATACTCGTAGCGAACGCCAATTTCACACCCTCTCAGCGCTTTCTTTGACTTTGTCATATTGTCGTACTTTATGTTTCTATTTTATATGCCTTCCGATTATCTATCACTGCCTCCCTACCAACCAAGCCTTTATGCAATATTTAACACATCACTCTCCGAAACCATCCCGCTCATTCACTCTGTCAACAATTTGCATCAACATAATGAGCGCCATTGGCTGCCCACATGCAACCACTGCAGGGCAATGCTATGGGTTTTAGGTGATGTTGAAGTCGACATATAGTGCAGCTGTCACGCTGCAAAAACAGTAGCCGACATATCGTGTCGAGGTCAGTTGGCGCAAGCCCCATTCACATGTGCCGACGAATCACATAAACTACTTATACGCTACGCTGGTCGGCACGTTGCTACGCTTGGGGTTAGACTGCGGACCGCGTTGAGATCGCCAATTATTTATGAAATTTGATTGTTACCTTTTCCTCTATATGCCCTTCTTCGTATGTTGCTTGCTTTGTTCACTTTAGCGGTCTTTCGTATTCGTATTTGCCATAAATCTACATAAGGACTTGCATATGTGTCTGTGTAGCCAACTGAAAGACTTGGCTAAGAAATAGCATTATAAAATAATCCGAGACAACGGGAGCGTTCAGCAGAAGTGTTTGATGACCTTTTTTGATGCTTTTCGCTCATTATGAATGCCAAATTCACAATTTCCTTGAAAATTTAGTGATTGCGATGAGTAAAAATTCATCACAAAATTCTTTGACAACCAACTCATCACATTTCAATCAGATATTTTCCGTTTGTATTTTTGTTTTGTTTTTATAATTAAGGTATAACATTTATCCCAGTAAACTGCATAACACATTTGTCTGATTAAAAAAAATAATGACGTGAAAACAAAATTATACTTAGACTTAATTAAAAATTATGCTAATTGCGCCGAAAAGGCAATGACATAGAAGGCTGATTCCTTCTTAGGGGGAGATCATGCGGGTGTAGCCTCTTCAGTATACGCCTTGTTGAGATACGGTTGAGGGAGGACGCCAGCGGATTTGGGTGCGATAAAAGTCTGTAGTGATAGCGGCAGCTGTGAGAATTAATCACCTCCATAACAGTTGGCACGGCAAGATCCCTGTGCAGCGTGGTGTTGCGGATCGACCAAGGGGCCTGTAAATCTTCTGAGAGCCTTGCTCTGACACACCTGCACTCTTCTGATGTTGTAGGCAGCAGTAGTGCCCCAAATTTGTATGGCGTAGCGTCAAGCAGGTGTCACTACTTGCAGATAGATGAGCCTTTTATTAGTTAAAGATAACTTATTCCTCACATTTCAATCAGATGTTTTCCGTTTATAAACAAAGTAATAAAGACACAAAGAAAGAAAATAATTTGAGTGCTGCTTTAAGTTGGTTTGAAAGTGAAATGTAATGATATTTATTTATTTAATTGTTTATATGTATTTATGTTCTTAATATGTATTTAACAGATGAGTGGAATGGAGAATACGTTAATTGTTGGCAAAATATTACCCGCAGAATTGAAAGGGGCTATTTGCGAAGTAGCTAAATTGGAAAATACTACTATAATTAAACTATATTTGCCATATAAAAAAAGTAAAGAAGAACTCAATCGCTCCAAAAATATTTGACAATACAATATACAAGGGTACCGGCTTTCTCGTCCTCCTCCACTTACATTCATGTGCTAAATATATATTATTATTATTAAATAAATTTGTTTATTTTATAAAATTGCAGCAGTTACTTACATATCTCATTCATTTTGTTGTGACACACTCAGCAGATAATGTTGCACACTCCCAAGCCATAATTTTAAATGTATCGGCTTTCTATGCCGCGCATTTCCTAACGACGAAATCTTACAAATCTAGCAGCACTGCGTTCAGAGAGACAACAGAGACAAATCAATAATCGGTTATTAAGTCAGAGAAAATGATTAGTGATGACTTCTTCATTCCTCTACCTAACAAAACTAGTTATGGCTGGAAGGAGGCTAATATATAAGACAAGACTAACAACCAAATTGCTAACCTTATAAGCATATATTAGAAAAATGTTCGTGTCGCTATCAGATTAACTTACAGAGTACATATAGCTAACTCAAAGATCAGGCGACCTTCTTCCATTGTGTGGCTTTCATATAAGTCTGAAAAAATGGATCAGTCCAACAGTTTATTTTTTCGAAGAACCTATCTAGGGACTTTTCGGGAGAGAGGCAGTAGTCAATAGACATTTGTCCGAACACCATCGAAGTTGGTACATACACACAATTTATAGAGATGGTTTGTAGCATATCAACTAGTGGCGGCTTCCTCGTTGCCTGTTGGTAAACATTACTCGAAGTTAAACGTCTCTGACAACCGATAAGGAAACGGTGTCTTTAGCCCATAGTCGTATATCGATAAAAAACCCAAAACGTGAATCTCTCAGCGCATGCCGCAGCATCCAACCCAACTACAACTCTTTTAATAATTAGTCAAATTAAATTACGTTTATTACCGCTTCTTAAAACAACAACAGTCATCGATGTAATAGTCCTTGGCAGTACTGTGAGTAACTGCTCAGGCAAGTTGGCTGAGCTGCTAGTGATTATTGTTGTCCACAACAGCAAACTTCTGAGCAAGCCGCTGTTCATCGCTTGTGGCAGTAGACTTGTTTGATTCACACGCTGCACGCTTGTTACGCGCCGACAACGCCTCGCTATTCCACTTCTCAACAAGATCACACCAACCAAAAGAATCCTCACGCATCTCAACCTTTTTTTGGCCATTGTAAATAAAAGGATAGATCTCACGACGGTATCCCTCCGGTGGCGGCTGTGGCTGCCTTGATTCGCTGTCGATTGATACTGTTGACAGCAACGTCAGTGGCGGTGTTACCTCGGTCGGCGGTGCTTTGATGGTTGCAATCTCAACTTGGCGACTAGAAAGGTATGGACGCCATTCGAGTTCATCGGCTTCGCGTTGCTTCTTGAGCTGGCGAAGATCGTTGAATATCTCGGCAAGCTCCGCTTCGACAAGATCGCGATATGCTAATAAGTGTTTGCTACGTTGTTGAATGAAAACGCTGGATGAATTCATCTTGGTCGGGTCGAATTTGGCAAGTTGCGTGGCCATCGCTTTAGCAATAGATATACTCTGTATAAAAGGGCAAGGGCAATAGAAAACGGTGTTCTAGCGTTCGTCAATAGGAAGAGAAAGGTAACAGAGACTATATTTACCTTTACATAGATTTCATTATTGAATTTATTAATCTTCAAATCGTACCGTAAGCGGAATATATCCTCTCGCATGGCGCTGAATTCCTTCAACTCCGCATAAAGAATCTGTAAAAAAAATCTAGAATGTCGATTTCTCGGGAGACAAATGCTCTGAAAAGTGTGTGAAGTGTCAGATGTTTCAGGACTGTTAGGAGTGTCAGGCATGCTACTGTGTGGGAATTGTTAAAAATCTAAGAAGTGTCGGAAAAAGTTGTAGTGTCTGTTATATGGACACTGTATACACTCTTACATTTTTAATGTCATCGTTAGTTACTCCATGGGTGCAGTTCTCGAACTGTTCGTGAAACTGTCGTCGTACTTCGTTCTTATGCGCGAAAATATCGTCGCGCATTATGCGAAAACGCACAGTTGCCGACTTCACAATGTCTAAGGCATTCGGCGAGATATTGTGGAGTTTGTCTAGATCGGCGATGGCCTCCGCAAAATGTTTCTTTGCATCCCCCTTCTTAGTGTGCATTATTTTCACCTCACCACGCTCGCGCATATTGTACGACGCCAGTTTCTCATCCAAAAAGTCACAGCACTCTTTCTCAATTTTGAGTGTCTCAGTTAGTGTGACAAGGTCTCCAAAATATCGAAACTTATTAAGATTGGCAAGTGGGCTGATGCGGTGCTTTCCCGAATATTCATCACTTGAAAACATTGGTTGTGGTGATGTCGATTCCGGGAGTGAATGCTGCAGAGAGGTTTGGTTTGAGCCTGACGAAGACATTGAGTCATGCCTGCCCACAGCGGACGTCGCAGAGTTAAATAGTCGATTTAACGTCGTCAGATAAGAAGTTCCATTGGTAGCTTCATCCGTGACGGTGGACCCATCGCCACTGGCCGATGTATTGGCTCTCGCAGCAGCATCGGCACCTACAGCCTCCGTGACATTTTTTCCATTGGTCGATATGACTCTACATTCAGCATTGCGTTGTGCCATTATCTTGTTCAGCTCTGCATTCACGTCATCTGCACAGTAATGTGCCGCAAAATGGTCCTCCATATATTGAGTGGTTAGCCACTCAAGGCTAGCGATGCCGCTTTGAAGGTTTCGGGGTGCTCTCTCCCTCTTTCTATCTATGTTTCCATAGAACATTTCTTGTTTAAGATTTGTACTATATTTGCTATTCCCTGGTCTATTTCTTTGATTTTTTCTCGCTCTCAAGGTTTTCTTATCGTATGGGTGACTGGTTTTTCGGCCTAGTTCTCGTCTAAAATAGCAATGCTCTTACACAGTTACTCACAGGCATTTTTTTAACGCTGAGCTTTGTTAAGGGAACGGAAAATTCTAGTTAATTACTTAATTATCTAATATCGGAAAATAGCCTTAATTAATATCGAAATTTAAATGAAAGGCGCGTATTCCGTAGCACTGCAATTTCTTTACTTTTGTGCCCAATTTTTTAGACAAGTTGCTTCTGTTCCTACAATATATGCGTTTAACAATTTATTGATTGAAATTTATTTGTTACTTGGTTTTTTTTGCGTTTTATTTCACAAACACCAAATTTTCGTTTAGGGTGGACATATCATTGTTAAAAATTGTCAGTTAACTTTATTGTACTATTACCACGTATTTTATGATTGCAGAGAAACTTGCACAGTTAACCCATTATTACGCATTGTGGATGAATCTGGGTGACTTACTAATTGGTTTGATAATTCTACATTCCCTTTAAGAGGAACCCAAAATAAAAATTTTCGATCACGAAATTTTGTTTGCACCGGAAGCTAATGTTTACAAGCTGTGAAATAAAATGAAATTAAATGTCTTCATCCGCAGAAACGTAACGTAACGTAACGTAACGTCGGCATTCCATAATACTATTGTAATGCTGCAAATAATAAGGGCTCTTGAGTTGTAATGACGTAGTATTAAGGTTGGACTAATTTCACAAGCGCTCGGAATCGTTATAACTCCTTGTGGATTAGTTTGAGTTGATCTTATCACAATTGACACCGATTTTCACGCATTGCCCAACTCTTCCTACCAGCATCAACAACCTGAACATTTTCATGTATTCAACTCACGTCGAACGCTACAAACAAAACAAATATATCGCGCAGAGGAGAAAACGAGACGAAAGAAAAACAGAATCTAAAGAAATGCGTGCCAGTCATTAGCGGGCCTAATGCGTCCCCAACAGCGTCAATTGGTTATGTACGCATGCATGAACCTGCGTCATGCAAGCCGGTCATTCGTTCAATCGTTCATTTCTTGTTATATTTTAAAGTGTGCACACACGACAATTGCAGTGAAGGACGAAACATTAAATGCGGTTGTAGCTGTGTGTAATTGTCGCCAACCACGAAGTCGACGCTGTGAAGCACAAAGCAGAACGACATCCGAACGACTTCGGATGCCTTCGTATGCTAATGATTCTGATATTGCTTCATGCATCGTACATGACACGCACGCATACATATTTCACTAACACTGTGACAAGCATTGATAATGCATGCATAACCGAGTCGGGGCCGCATAGGAATTTCCTTTGGACACAGAAAAGTAAGAAACAGCAGCTATGCTGTTTAGCTTCAGCTATGCCGAAGTTGTCACGCTCAAAAGACTAGAAATGTATTGAAGGAATTGTTCGAATAACTAGTCTCAGTCTCTCCTTCTATTGGTGTTCTTCCGATCCTTACCTTGTATATTGCCTTTCTTCGCTACTCTCCCTCTCTCTCTCTCCTATGTTAACAACCTTAAGCATATTAGCCAGATAGAACACAACATTCTAATTTCGTACATACATATATGCAGGTAAGAAAGGAGGCTGAGTAAAGCAAGTTCATTTTAGTTGAGAAGTGGTATATGAAAATGGTATATATATATGGTACATGCATATGGAAATTTCAGCACGACACGTAAAAAAACATGAAACATGGCTAACCATGGGAACTACATAAACCTTAACTTTTTTTTTTCATTCGAATATTTTAACATTTCGACTTTGTACAGTTTGAGCAGCACTGTCGGCAAACTCAATTCTCAGAGGTTACTTTGTTTTTGTGTTTTATTTGTATGCATACAGATTGAGGAGCATCTGAAAATTGTGTTGATCTTCATATTTAGCGAATACGAAGATTTTTTCTCCACGAACTTAGCCACAAACATGCTCCATGATGACATCTACCAAATGTACCAATTTTCATGGTGCTCGGTCAAACGGTGTCGGATTCCATTGAGATCAAACAAACAAACAAACAGACAGACAAACATCCTTTTTTATATCTATAGATTATGTCTATTCAAATTTCGATTAGATATGTTGAAAAAAAGACAATATTTTCCTATAGAAACTTATAGTCTACGAATGGGTTTATATGGGTATATGCCTGAAATTAGACAAAGCTAAGGAATTAGTGCTTATACTTAGAGAGGAATAGATGGACAGTTGAACATAACTAAATTAACTCGTATTGTTGAGCGTGTCAGGAATATGTATATATGCATATGACTCTTTCACAGTGTTGCAAACTTATTGGCGCAGTTATAAGACTGCTTACTCACTACATGAAGCGTATAAAAAGTGAAGTAGAACAACAACGCCATCATCATCAACAACAACAATAAAAATGTTAGCGAAAGGGGGTTAAGGACAATAGTAAAACCGCTGCAACAATGCCGACGAGTAAAAAAACGAACAAAAAGTGAACAACAAAGTTTTTGTACTTGAACCAGTTAAGATATATATTTGTACATATTTCAAAAGCACTTATTGCCATACTTGAATTGCGGGTACTCTGAAGGCCGTGGCACGTTTTGTAGCATTTCGAAGGACCGACCCATCGCGATGCTTTTGCTTTACTTTGATGGTATTCCATACAACTTTCAACTGTATTTGAGCTGACAATTAGAAAGACTGATTGCTGGGTGGTATTAGCGTATAAGTCCTGCGCCTGCACATTGAAAGGCGATTATACACAGTATACCAACTCTTCCGAAATGTCTTTGTAGCGCTTTATTCGCATATTTTGTATTGAAACAGAGTAGACACAGACCAGGCGAGCTCTTAATTATAAAATTATTTCAGAGCCACGACCGAACACTCTGTTTCGAGTATGTCTAGTAGATCAAACAAATTGCCGTCGTTAGCACGGTTGACAAACACCTCAGCAACGCGCAGCTTAGGGTCGACCCTGGCTGACATCGTACTGTTGCGCATGAAAACGTGCCGCATCCAACTATGTTTTCGGCTTCTCAATACGGGTCAGACTATAAGCTAAACCAACGACAATTGGTCCAACACTCCATGGTTAATACGGCAAATGAAAGAAGCTCCGGAATAGATGTTCGATCCCGAGCAGCTCTTAGCCAAAGCGTTGCGTAGCTCTTTCATGCACCGTTGTTGTTGTGAAATTCTCTTAACTAGATTCCACCTCTGGACCGGTAACATGCCATTAGGCAATGACTATTTGAATGTAACCAGAATAGATCGCTTTACTTTGACAAGAGATGCTCGAAGTGTGCGATAAATTCGATGTAGTTCTTTCTCGAGGTACTTAAATATACATAGCCAATTACTAACACAATAGTACATTAGCCCGAATGCGTCATAATTTTAAACTCAACTGAAATCAAGCTATAAGGAAGCTGGCAATCATGGCTTGAACAAGTGATGTATTTATGCAAGCAGCTGTACATATCGTATCCCAACAACCAACATGCTTTTCAAGTGAAGGCTTTCATTAAAAATCGACGTTCCTCAAATTTAGACAGGGCTTTTGTTCACCATCGCTACACTCCACATTGGGCAACTAGTTTCCAAAATGTCATTTCACATGCTCCATGATATTTCGCAAGCACGCAAGACTTTAACTTCAATTTTTAATTTCGTCTATATTGCATTGCCTTCATTCGTTCGGTTACAATAGCCATGTGACAATGGCCAGCAAATAAGAATACGAAATGTCAAACGTTATTGCAAAGCCTCGGGCGTTATGCAATTAACTTGTTTGTTATTGTTGACCAGTCTTGATGACGACAAAGACAAAGTGGCCGGGGCAATGTGACAATAGAAGTTTAATTTGATTCGATTTCTAGTTTCTGACTTTTGGCAATGGACGACTATTTGATTGCAAATTGAATTAAGCGGCACAGCAATCCGAGCATTTTAACGTGCACCTTCAAGCATTCGCCGCAGTGAGCCAGAAGTGCCGCAGCGGAGGAACATGTTCGCAACGAAACATCACGTGAATGGACCTCAGGTCATTTAATGAGCAAAGTGTTATTAGGCAAATATGCACAAATCTCGTGTCGATGCCTGGAGTGATTCAAGCTGAGTAACATGGGCAACCGCCAGCTGCCATCAGCTTTTGCAACTGACACTGCATCTGGCATTGCGCTTTCAACGAGTTTGTATATGTGATTATTTTGGACGTCAGGCACTTTATTTGTAGTTAGGCCCAATGCTCGACCGAAAATTTGTGGCCTTCAAATGTAATTTGCCATATACTTTCACAAAAAGCTGACCATGGCAAACACACGATGACGCCTGCGTTTTTCGGATTGTGCAATGCTACACGGCACTTTGATGTGGTGATGCTCGTCACTTGCACAATTCGGTGTCATTGGTTTTGTATTTTGTAATAGTCCAATAGTCCATTGCATTCACAAAAAGTGTCTACGGTTCTGATTTTAATGGAATTTTGATTGAATTGCATTTCATTTCACTTCACTTTAGTGCAACTCTGCTCAAGTTTGCATTTTTTTACCATTCGGTTTTGTTTACCAACAATTTTAAATGCTAATGGTCATATTACATTATCCTCGTCAGCAGCATTAACGCATCACTAAAGCTATTTCCCTCCTTTATTTGCTCACTAACCCGCGACTACGAGAATACTAGGTTGGATTAATAAGTCAATGACATTTTTGTGTTTCACATGTTTAACATTAAAAGCAACACTACTCCCATTGACTGGGAGTCCCATTTCATTTACATATTAATTGAGTTGCCAGAGCTTATTGAACGCCGGTTTCAATGGAGGTGTAAAGAAAAAAACATTTAAAAAATAAGTTGAATCAAAATAAGTCAAATGCTTCAATATTACTATATTCCAACTAAAAATTGGGACACGTGATAAGTGTTCTTATTTTAACGGGCCGCTCTTTTTGGGTTTTTTTCAACATTTTTGGTTCTACCGAAAAACTAAGCGAGTTCCTTTAGTCTTTATAGTATTTTTGAAAATCTTAATAAGTAACTACTTAAAATGCTATACACATTTATTCAGGAAAGGTTCACCGGAAAAATTTCTGGAGTGTTTTCCCTTTTGTTCTGCTTGTTCTTATTGTGTAGCTTAAGGACTCTCATTATATGGAAATAATTAACAAAGAGTACGTAGTTGAGCCAAAGCTTTTCATCATCTATGTAACTACAATATCTCATTGATGCACCCTCGAATATTTTTTTGGAAAATTTCATTTCAACGGGCCACACTCCATCGGCTATTTTAAAGCACACTCGCATTGGCGCTACTTGAATGGATGTAAATGAGTGCCTTTGGTCGAAAGTTCATTCAAGCGTGGCTAGATGCGCGCAGGGTTGGCGTTATCTATGGATGTGCTTGCGAGACATAGATGGTATGCGTGGAAACATTGTTAGCGACACTTATTAAGCAATGCTTTATTTAATACTTTTAGTTAAAGTGTAGATACGAGTACTTCGCCAGCGTTTGTATGAAATCGTTTCCATTAAGTGCACATCCTAAATGACGTACTTCTTTATACGTATATATTTTATGCAATTACACGACAACAATAATAATTGTTATTATTATTTTAATGTGTCTACGTGCTTTTCTTTGTCTCATTTTCCACAATTATAATTTCATTTGTTTTGCTTGGCGTGAACCAGAAAATGCCGCCATCGCCAGTTCTTTTTTACAGCAACGTAGTGTTGCGGTATTGTCATTATACAAATCATACAAAAATATTTTCAACTGCATTTTTATTCATTTCTTTTGTCTTGTGATGCACGTAATTACCAACACTTAATGCAGCTTTTAAAACGTGCAGTATAAAAGCAATAAAACCGCCGAAAGCAACAGCTACTTCGCAACAACTACTAGACGGCGTCAGTTGAATTACCATTGCGATCTTAACATGGTACGCTTAGACCACTTTATCTGTTAAAGAACAGACTACATGTTGACTTGAGCCATCTGACTAAGGGACATGGGCATACAATTCACGACACGCTTGAGATAACCTTGGAACAGATATTCACTCTACCTTATGCTTCTGCCTTAAGCCTACCCAATGGGCGCGTTCAGCAGAAGTCATCACTCAACCTTTTCTCTGACTTAATAATCGATTACTGATTTGTCTCTGCTGAATCGAGTGCTGCTATATTTGTAAAATTACGGCGTTATGAAATGCGTGGCATAGAAGTCCGACGTATTTTAGAATGGACTGGCCAAAAAAAGAAAAATTAAATAAAAATCATTACATTTCACTTTCAAAGCAACTAATAACAACACTCAAATTATTTTCTTTAAAATATGTGTCTTTATTACTTTGTTTACAAACGGAAAACATCTGATTGAAATGTGATGACTTGGTTGTCAAAGAATTTTTATGATGAATTTTTAGCCATCGCAATCAATAAATTTTCAACGAAATTGTGAATTTGGCATTCATAATGAGCGAAAAGCATCAAAAAAGGTCATCAAACACTTCTGATGAACGCGCCCAATCATTTATTTGAATTGCACTAGTGTTCGACCACCATAGCGAAAATACAAAATAGTTGAGTACCATAATATACATTTCAATTAAATTAATACAATTATAGAGCAAAATATAGTAAAGTAAACATAAATGTAATAAAAATATAAAATACAAAAATAAACACATTAAACAAAAGCAAAGAAAAAAAGTGGTATTGAGATATATATATATATAATTTCGAATTTATTCAACCAGATCCACTGGCCTTGTCCTCTGTAACCTGCGTCTGCATTGTAGTTCCTGTATTGGTAGTAGATTGACACCAACATTTGGGTGTTTGGTAAGCTTGGTCTGGTAGATACGACTTATTTTTGTAATCTCCTCTGTTACTGTTGGAATATTAAGATCACGATGCAGATCATTGTTAGTTATATACCACCCAGCCTTGGTGATCATGCGAATTATTTTTGATTGTTGTCTTTGTATTATGTCTGTATTTGATTTTTTGGCCGTTCCCCAGATTTGTGCTCCGTACGTCCAGATTGGTCTTATAATAGCTTTGTAGATCAGTATTTTGTTTTCTAATGGTAATTTTGATTTGAGCAGCCAATATAATTGACTAATCCTCAGCTTGATTTGATCCCGTTTTTTAAGTATATGGTATTTCCAGTTGAGTTTGTTATCAATATATAATCCTACAGCATCCTAGGTATTTGACTACGTTTTCAATTTTTACGTCAGCTCCGTCAATCTTTATACGAGGTGGTGTGAATTTAGTTTTACTTGTATATATAACATGTACTGTTTTGGTATTATTTACTTTTATTTTCCACTTTTCAAACCACCTTAGGGTAGTATCCAGATGCTGTTGCAGTTTGGATGTTGCTGTGTTTATTTGTCCATGTGCGCTAAGTATTATAGTGTCATCAGCAAATGTGGCTATCATTGAAGCGTCGTCATTTGGTGTTGGTATGTCCGCTGTAAAGATAGTGTATAATAACGGTCCTAGTACACTTCCTTGTGGTACGCCTGTTTTGATTTTTCTTAATGTGGAATATTCATCTGAGTACTTAACGAAAAAATGTCTTTCTGTGATATAGTGTACTAATATCTGTAGTACGTTATGCGGGAATATATTGCGCAATTTTCTGATTAGTCCTTTGTGCCAAACTTTGTCGAATGCCTTTTCTACATCTAGAAAAACTCCTATACAGAACTTTTTGTTGTCAAGATCGTTTAAAATTTTATGAGTCACACGATGGATTTGTTGTATGGTCGAGTGTTTTCGTCGAAAGCCAAATTGGTGGTCAGGTATTATATGTTTGCGTTCTATAATAGGTAACAGTCGCTGGCACAGGAGCTTTTCGAATATTCTTGACAGCAGTGGAAGTAAGCTAATTGGTCTATATGATGCTGGATTATATACGTCTTTACCAGGTTTTGGAATTGCAATGACTTCAGCCACTTTCCATACTTTGGGAAAGTAATTTAGTCGAATTATCGCGTTGAAAATATTGCGTATGTATACCACTGCTTGAAGTGGTAGCTCCCTTAAAAGTTTTCCGTCAATTTTGTCATACCCGGGTGCTTTTTTGGGCTTTATGTCGTGCTGTATACATTTGAGTATTTCATTTGTGCATATTTTTTTTAGGCGAGTTGGCTGGGGAGTGACTGTCGGGTTTATATGACAGTCATCTTCGTTGATAGTTTCATCAGCAAATATTTTTTCATAATAATTCGCTAGAACTGTCGCCTTGTCTAGATTCGTTACTGCCCATGATCCATTGTCCATTTTTATAGGTGCCTGGTGTATTGTTTTATTTGTCAGTTTTTTTGTAGCTTTCCACAGGGAGTAGTCGGTAAAGCTTGTCGGAGTTAGCCTCTGTAAATACTTCGTGATTTCATAATTTTTTTGATTTTGGAGATATTTTTTAATTTCTTTAGTTGCCTTGTTATATTTATTTTTCGCATCGGGGGATCTGCAAATGGTCCATGCTTTTTTTAGTTTTCGTTTTGTGCATATCAATTTGCGAAGCATAGGGGGTGTGTATCGCTTTGCATGGTGTATTATCTTGTCCGGAGTTGCTTGCAATACTGCCTTCTCAATGGTATCGTTTAGTTGGACTATAGCTGATTCTACGTTGTCGGGTGATCTCAGTGGAATGCTTGTATTTAAGTTTGTGTTAATGTAGTCTCGATAGGTATCCCAGTCAGTTTTGTTGTTGTGCCATAGTTTGGACTTGGTTGTGTTCACTTCAGTTGAATTAAGTTCGAGTAGTATAGGTGTATGGTCTGACGATAGTTCCAGTCTTGATGTTATGACACATTTATTTAAGTCTATGTCTTTGAGTATATAAAAGTCAATGAGGTCTGGCTTTTTATTTTTGTCTGTTGGCCAATACGTGGGTTCGCCAGTACTAAGATGTTTAGCTTTTGCTAACAGCAGTGCACCCTGTAGGTTTTTACCTTTCTTGTTTGATATTCTGGAGCCCCAGTCTGTATGCTTCGCATTATAGTCGCCTGCAGCTATAAAACGGTGTCCGAGAGTTTTTAAGAAGTCAAGGTATTGCGACTGCGAGATATTGTGCTTTGGTGGGCTGTACACGGCTGTTATTCTTAGTGGTCCGGATGAGTCCAAGATTTGTATGCTTGTCGACTGGATATAGGTTTCTTGGAATGGAAGCAGTACGTTATGTTTAATGTTTTGTTTAATAATGATAGCAGTCCCACCGTGTCCTGTACCGTCGGGATGGCATGTGTGGTACATCTTGTATCCACTTATGTTCATGTGCTGGCTACTTGTATAGTGTGTTTCCGATATCAAAGCAATGTCAATGTAGTTGTTGTGTAGGAGAAGCTGTAGTTCATTGAGGTGATTTTTTAATCCGTTTGCATTCCAAGTTAAAATTTTTATTTTAGTGTCCATTCTTGTTGTCGAGTTTTGTCAATAGTACTGTTATGATGTTAATCATATTACTCATTTGTTGCGCTAGTTGTTTTATTATATCTTTTATTTCCGCTAAATCTTTTGAAAATTCAGTCTTTTTTTCTGTGTTTTCACTAGTCTCGTTTTTGTTGGATTCGTTTTTGTTGCTTTCGTTTTTGTTGTGTTCCTCATCTTTTTGTTGGGGTTGTAACTGATTTGTGGGGTTTCTACGGTTACTGGCTGCTGTTTGGGCGTACGTTATTCCAATTTTGACTTTGTTTGATGTCTGTTCTACTACCTGATGGTCATCTTTTTTATCGTCTTTCTCTTTTAGTGAGGGAAATCTTTTAATTTTTAGATGTTTGTATACGTCACATCCTTTATAGTTGGCTGTGTGTGAGCCGCCACAAAGAGCGCATTTAATTTGATCTGCACTTATTAGTTTGCAGTCAATAGTTTTGTGCTTGCCAGCGCATTTCACGCAAATCGGGTCTTTGGTGCAGAAATTTCGTGTATGACCATATTTTTGGCAGTTTGAGCACTGAGCTACCGTTTAGTTTTGTTTTCCCTGAGCATCTTAACCACCGCCGAGTAGTTCGACGAGTCATTTGTCTGTACGCATACTTCGTTGTTTTTAAGTGTTTTTAAAATGTAGTTTTGTTGTATTATGTTTTTCAGAGCTTTGTTTAGTACGTTAATTTGTTCTACGTCCTGTACGTATATTGGTGGTGGCTTGTGTATTTTAGTAGGTGGTCGAGGTTGATTTGGCGCATTAGAATTTGCTTCTGTACCACTGCCGTCTTCAGCCGTTTCGTCTTGTGAGAGGAGTTCGAACCTGTTATTAGTGTTAGGCGCGCTCAACCAGTACTTTTGGAGTGTTGTTTGTGTTGTCGTTTGTGTTTGAGTTTTTGTCCTACTTTTTTTACTATTGCTATTTTGTTCGGAAGTGTTGTTGGGAGAGAGCTTACTACGGTTGCGTTTTATTTTTGACTCTTGTGGGTTTTGATTGGTTGAAGTTTGTACTTGCGTGTTTGATGTCTTTTCTCTGATCAATGTTGTTGCCGAAGAGAGGGAGCAAATTGGCATTGTAGCTGAGAAAGATGACGTGGTGGTTGTTGTAATTAGTGAGATAGCAGCTGATGTCTGCGTTGTGGTTGTTGTTGTTGTTGTTGGATGGAACGAGGAGAGTGGCGTCGTTGGTGAAGCGCATTGTGCACTCCACGGCAGAGGCTGCATATTACCTGCTGCCATGGAACAGCTGACAGTTAGTTGAGTGGTAGAGCGAGAGGCTGCGTTTGTTTGGATTGATGATCCGTTATTGTTTTCTCTTTGGGAGTGTGTAGCTGTTTGATGTATTGCGGGAGAGCAAGAACGCGCTCTCTCGAAATTAACGGGAAGTGAGGCTTGGTGTGAGTCACTGATGTTGATGCTGTTGTTTGAACCGCTTGTTGATGTGCCAAGGTGTTCGTTGTTGTTACTTATGCGGACAGCTGTTTGAGCGTGGGGTACGCTCATGCTGTTCCTTGATGGATGATTTTGTTTTTGCGTGCTGCCCGCAGTCGGGGGACTGCGTTCAACAGGCATTTTGAGATAAGAACAATTGATTATCTTGTCTCTTGATTTAGTTTTTTGTGTTGTTAAATTCGGAAAGCGAAAGGAGACGACTAGTCGACTTGACAGTGCACTTGCGAATGGCTATTATATAACTGAACAAAAATTATAGACACAACTGCCCAAAGTCCATACATAATTGAAAATTGATACAGCCACCTCAAAAAGAAAGTGCCAAAACGCATGTGCCCTCTAACAAAAACGAGTCCATTCTAGTCATTTGTGAGGCGTGGGTATATGAAATAAAAAACTTATTGCGGCAATGCCAAGAAGACTACAAACTGTAATTTATGTCGGTGGAAGACACACTAAGTACTAGTAACTAATCGTTGAAGTTCCTGCCGTGCTGCTATTATATGCGTTTCCAGTGATGAACTGCTCACGAACTGCAAATCTCCTCTTTTTGAACCTGTGCCAACGAGAACGTTATGTCACTAATTTCAATCAGCTCTTGAATAGATCTTTGCTGCCCCTTTCTTTCTGTCTGTCACTGTCTTTCTTAAGTTATTTTCACTCTTTGACTAATACTCAGAAAGTCGTTTCGTACCGTTGTCTGCTACAATGTCTTTAATAGTGTACACATCCTTTTCACACGTCGTTAGTTTCTCAAAGTTTTATAAATCTAAAACGCTTTTGGCCATCATATCAATAACTTCCAATACCAAATAGTTTTAACAAAATCTTTAAGTTGTTTCCACACACACATTTGTGTGTTACATTCTTCAAACTTCTCCCAAGTCTTACAACGCTTATCCCACTACCTAACATGGCCATTGATGTTGAAACCACTTCAAAACGTTTCATCTATCAGACGGTTACAACAACTAAGCAATTGAAAATGTATACCATAATTAGCCATGAGTTGCCTTATTAATATAGCGTTGAAATGAGACTCCATTGACCTGACCTCCAAATTTTATCTACCTCAGCTCATTAAAATAGAGAACGAAAAGATAACGGCAGATGAAAACAAAACAAAAACATAGGCTGTTTGACCCTAATTATGAGTATACTTAAGTATACTCATTCTTGGTAGTGTCCTACTCCTACCAACCTCTCAGCGCCGTATTTGAAACCATTACTCGACTACTCGAAGAAAGTATATGTATGTATATCGTGCAGACTTTTGACGTAATCCACTAAAACTGATTTCAATGCTATTGCGCCGTTTCGTTTTAATTGGTTTTTAAGGTATAATAACGCATGTAGCGGGCCGCATGGACGGGTGCGCTATTTGGGTAGCAGCATTTCCACCACGTTGTCACTGTCACAGTGATCTATGAGAAATTAAATCGCCGTGAGTTGTAGCTTCTTTCCTTAATTGTTCATTAGTAGCGAAGAGCGTGTTTGTTGTCTGCTCGCTCACTTGGCTGGTTCGTTTTCATAACATTACGGCAATTCATGAAAGCGACTACTTTATAATATTTCATTTATTATGTATTTTCATTTACAATAAAATAAAATGGAATTTTGATTGCGTATTTTTAATTGAGCGCCTCGCAACAGCAACCGGAGTGTCGGTAATTTTTTATATCATTAAATCACAACAACAACGAAAAACCAACGAGAAAATAATTCGATTAAGTGAAATGAATAAATGTGGTAATTAATTAATGGGCCGAACAGTGGGCGTTGAAGGATATTGGCCAATTAGTTAGGTGGGAGATCAAGGCTGAGTGGGGACAACAATTTTATTGACACTTTTTATAATAATAACCTGTATATCCTCTGCTACCCCAAAACTCTCAAACTGAAAAATGAGGTCTGAATCGATTTGTTATGACTGCGGGTGCGGTTGACATATGTAAAATGACATGTATATTATAGGATAAATATATACATGACTAGTACGATTCATTACAAAACGCTTACGATTGGCATCTCTATAGAGCACATACGTACCCATGATCCATGTTTTGAAATTGTTATTTTTTGTTTTTTATTTGCTTTAATCAATATAGTAAATTCGAAAATCGGTTCGAGGGCGAACTGTTTTGGGCACGAAATTTCTTCTTTTTTTTTCCAAAAACAATGAAATTCTAATAAACTTATATTATGTATAAACTTATTTTAATCGAGGTAGCTTCGAAATAAAAAAAATAAAGCTCATAGTATTAGGCACTGGTGGAGTCGTTGGCATCTCTTAGCACAAGAACGGAACCAATTTTATGAAAAATCGTTTTGAAACGTTACATTAATTGCATCAGTAAATTTATTTTTAATAAAATTATTTAAACCGTTGCATGGGCATTCCCGCGAATCACAATTGAGGGGTTTTCTTTTTGTAAAAATTCCACTAATCGGTTACTAAAACAAAGGTTGCTTAAATCATCGATAAGCGTACAAAAAATCGTCGTGGCCAAAACTAATGATTTATACATATATTTTTATATTATTTTATTTTATTTTTTGTTATTTTTAATCGTCGTCATTTCAACTTAATTACATTGAGCATTTCATTAATTAATCACACAGTTTCGTTTTGCTTGTTCCTATTTTCATAAATCATCATTCATTTAATTTGTGGTTATACATATAAAAATATATAAAGAGTTTTTGTTTACAAATTTGAAGCCTTTTTAAATCCGTTGTCGGTAGAGAATTTTTATATGCATTGCAAAGAATCGCTTTACTTACTACTAGAATATCCGTCGCCCTAATTAACGCCTTTCACATGGAATTTTCTCGTATTACGACCCTGGATAGCACCCATTCAAATCCCTACGTCAAATCGCATAGGTTATATACAACAAGGTTAGCACCTTGTTGTATATAACTCAAAATTTAACAGAAACCAACAACGATATATGAACCGACACCACATGATTAGGGTTTTCTATGCTGTTATAATTTCTATGTTAAAATATTGTATTACGTACATTTCGAATTTGTGCGTGTTGTAACTGATCCGTTGTAATTGTCTAAACTTCGTGCTCAATTTGTATATATTATACTTCTGTTCTTACCCGTATTTGCAAATTTATTTGCGAAACGGAAAATAAGTCAACACTGTCAAATCTGGTAACTTTAGTGGTTCATTTAAAATATTTATTTTAATTAAATAAATTTTTCCACTAAGCTTGTTTATGTATATATATGCCATCCCATAGATGGCCCAGTCTAGGTTTCTGTGTAGAAAAAACCGTATGTACTCAGCTGTTCGTCTATGGTCCTGTTTTATAAAAGCAAAATCAGTTTTACCTGTGGGCTTGTGCTCTGTATACATTACCAACTAGTTTTGTACATAAAAATGTTCACTGTACACAGACTTTAGAAAAGTTGTATAAAGTCAAAACAAACTCCTCTTTTTAGCCCTAAATTGATGCATGACGATTGACATTGTTGGACTTAACTGCAGCAAAAGATATGATTGTTGTATATGAAAACAAGCTGCATTCAATAATTGTAAATCTGTATAATATGAAAATTGCCATGCTTGTAACGTACCTCAGAAGTGAGCGATCTGCAGCGATCGTATGACTAATTATTCAACCTTTTAACATAACAGCCTGGCAAATTGGACAGAGTTTCTAGCTGTCTGTTATCTACATTCTATTGGTTACATTTCATTACATGATAATAAATTACAATATAAACAATCTGCTAGTTGGTCTGGGTTGGTTGCATAACCAAACACATATAATGCATTAATTCTGCTATTATGCACGACTATAAACAGTGAATTTCCCTTTTACCTTTCACCAGTAATAACAAATTTATGAAAAGCCACCATCGGCTGGTGTAGAGTCCACTGTTATAATTACCGTTAACCACCATTTTCTATAACGACATGGCTTCTTTTTTTCTTGCTTTTAAATATCCTTTTTTTTTAATGGATACTTGAAAGGAAATCAACATAAAATAATGAGTTGAGCCCCTTTCGTATTTTAACCATTTTAGTCGCTTGTTGTTGTTCTTTTCGCTCTTTGCTTTGTTTCTCTTTTTTACATTTCAGATACTTTCATTTTATTTTCTTCCATTTGGCTTAGTTTCACATTTTGCATTGTTACGTTGTGCGCTCTCGGTGGCTTTTGTTATGCTAAAGTCTCCACTTTAATTAATATAACAACGTTGCACCACGGCATCGCTCAACTAGCATGGTATTGTAATGATGATGATGATAATGGTGTTAATGACGTTGCTGATGTTGGTAATAATTTTGCAATGCTTTAATGGAATTATGCAAATGCTTTTGATCATAAAATTTGATGTTTTGCATGCATCCGCCTCAGTTAATATTTTATAAATGTGCTCGTCTGTATATTTTAAAATATTACAATAAATATATATTGGTTTTTTTTAATTCTTTAAAACGCTTAATTTTAATTAATTTTGTCATTTTCGCTCATTTAATGTAAACATAGTGTACTCGTTATACTCGTAATGTAATTAATGTAATAAACATTTTTGCATAAGGGCGTGCTTAGAGGAGTGGTTCTTTATGTTTACAGTAGAGAATTCGCTTCGTCTGTCCTTCTGTTCGTTTGTCCATGTGTGCATATGCAAAAATGACCCTCAGTGTTTGGGCTAAAAAATATGAATATTTGTTGGAACCGTTCGGAAACGATAAATAGGACGGGTAGCCCACAAGCAAACTCTTTGGTGGAATTCAAATTCTCCTGAGATCCTGAAATTTGTGGCATGGTCATCGTAGTAGCAGAGGCATATAGCTCTGGTTATGATTGGTACCTAGTTTTGTGTTTTTAAATGTTCTTCTCCTTAGAACTCTGCACTAATACAATATTTGCTATTTCAAAGTCAATTAGTTGTGCCATAAAAGAGTCAACATATTACTGTCGAAGTGTTTTTTAGTCAGCACTTAAGTAATTCAAATGCCCCAAAAACTGTGCTCAACCCACATACCCATGTAATTTTGGTAAGTCTCTAAAACGCTTGCCTGCATTAAAAGCACATTCCAACACGTTTTTAAAGAGTTTTTCCTCATGAAATTGTATGTTAAACTCAGTACACTGTAACACAAGCTATCAGACCAACGCTGACGTATCACAACACTGCACATGTGCCTGAATGCACATAAAAAATTTTTTGTGCCCCATTTTGAGCGCTCCTTCTTGCTATTCTTTTCTAGCTCCCTTCATCCTTTGTTGGATTATAACGAAAAAACTGTAACTTTTTTGTATTTTGCAGTGTTAATTAAAAATTGCTCTAATTGAATTTTATTTGCCAAATTTTTTAATTTTCATTTTAGCTATACGCCTTTGTGCACTCGTATTTGAATTAAGATTGTTTTCAATCAACGCTGGAAAGTATGGAATGAAAATTATAAAACGTAGAGAAGCTTTAAGGCATTTATGGCATAAAATATTTAGAAGAAAAATTGTGACAAACTAAGAACAACAGCATTAAGCATTTCAATCAGTCAGAAACATTGATGATTAAGTTTGCTGGAGGACACGAGCGACGGTGTGAGTCGTTCTTTATGTAATGACCCGAAACTTTGGCTGACTTTTAGACATCAACTCAACCTATGCAAGAGAATGTCAATATTGCTATACTCTTCACTCTCAAAGAACTTAATCAACTAATGTTTACTATACAACACTTTATTACATTATTCTTTTGGCTATGCACCGCTCAGAAATATTCCAAATTACTTATTAACCTACAGAAAAGTATTAGAAACAAATGAAAAGCCCAACCTGGAGAACTCTTTACAATAAGCCATAATGTTAGGCGTCAAAATTTCATTGAGTTAAAGTAAGCGATAAAGTAATTCTAAATAAATATTTAAAATCAGGGCTTGTGTGTATAAGAACTTGAATGACAGTACAAATGAAAGAGAAAAAAAATAATAGTTGGTATGAAAAGTATCCACGTATTTTATCACCAGATGGTGTGGATATCAAATCCACACATTCTGCAGTACTAATCCGATTCTGTTAAGCAAACACGTCTTTGAGAGATGACATTTCAGACTTCATTTCTGATTTGAAAATGAGTGAATTATCTGGGAAATACGCTACGGATGCCTTAAAAAAGGTAAACCCGCTGCAAAATCATACGAAACATTTGGGATTTGGGCAACAAAGAATTTGTGCTAAAAAATTTACTCAAAAAGTTATGGATAATTTATATATCATCCAATAATATAATATACTATACTCCATTATTCTGCTATTCGAGGTGGAGAAGAATCCAACAAATGAGAGATCAATAAGATCGGTTCAACCGCTCTTGAGTTATATGTGGTGTAATTAACCCAACTTTATGTTATATATAGAGATTCAAGATTACAATTTAAATTAACCAATAGATATATCTAAGGACTATACTTTCCAATAATACTGGGTACATCAATTTTCAGAGTTTAGGTGTATGCATTTAAAATAATGCCTGTGCATATTTCTGCTTGATAGGTAAAAGAACAAGAAAAAAAAAGTCTAATTAGTACGTAACCACGTCCTTCGAATAATATAAGTGCAGTGTCTTGGTTCGTTTTATAGAGCTAGTCGGTGTATCCTTAACTGTGTTATAAACTTCATAACAAAGTTATAATACCATGCACGTCTTGATACACTCCAAGAAACTTTATTCGCACATGCGATCCTGCTTACTTTCAAATATTTACAAAGCATTCACTCAAAATGCACATAAAAGCCTAACCCAAATCCTTCAGGCGTTAACTAACCAACCTAATATTAGGTTCGCATACCTGCGAACGCACATTATAATACGCAAAGCAGTTTTAGTTAACGGGAAACTTCGAATACGCAAAAGTCATGTTTAACCATCAAGAACGTCATTATCAACATTAACATCATCGCCATCATCATCATCATCATCATCACCGTTGTCGTCTTCAGAGAAATCTGATTACTTCTATAAGGCGCACCTCGCTACGGATTTGTGGTACACCATTCTACTTCCAGGCATCTACGTTTCTCGCATGGCGTGACGAAAACACACTTGGCCTCGGATTCGTTGTGTGAGGGGAAGGTGATGGTCGGTGGGCCAGGCCGTTTTGTGCGAACACTGGCTGGGCTGGTGCGAGAATGCTAATCTCGCTCTTTAGTGCTCAATGACTGTCCTTAACATGACAATAAAGGCGAAAATGCCAGCAAGCAATGAACGACGAATGAACCAGTGAGCTAACCGAACTATCTAGTAAACTAACGAACAAATGAACGAACGAGCCCCCATTTTAAGTCATTGCCGTCGAATGTTATCAATTAATCACAAAAGTGGCCCGCGAATAACTAAGAAGCACGCACAGCTACCCACCCCATAAAAGCTGCTTGGCACGCCATACTTACGGATTATCCCACGAACGATGGATATACATATTCTACAGTTTTGGCTGCGGAAGTGACTCAAGTGCTGGGCGGGTCGTTGGCATCTTCTTCCTTCTGTTTGTGGCTCGATTTAACAGACTTTGACCTTTGCTTACGTTGTACATTGTTGTTGTTTTATTGTCATTTACGTAGGTAGGCATTACTTTTTAAAGTGGTTCATACGCCTGACAACCCTAAATTCAGCTATATTCAGCTATATAACGGTAACATGGCATGTTAAAGTTAGAGGTAGCAAAAATGTGTCACGTGCACTCAAACTCTTAGAGAAATCAAAACGTTGATGAAATTGCGCACAAACTTAAAAGCCTTTAAACCAATTATGGAAATTGTATCTTTACTATAAAGGAAAGACTTCAAATTGCTCTCGATTCGGTATATAGATAATTTGTTTTCTGGTCTAAAACAAAAGTCGGAGTGAAAGAAATCGATCCCAATATAAAGACAAGCCAGAGTAGTTTTTCTGCTCGAAGAGACTCAATTCTAATAGAAAAATAGAGCTTTAAGTGAGATGTCACGAGCTACAAATTTGGATTTACTCAAATATGCCAAATACTTAGTACTAAAGGTGAGCGATTGAGATTTTTCATTATCACTGATTCCAGTGATTGCGATTTTCAAATCACTGTGATTTTTACCAGTGACTACGAATTCCTTTGATTACAATGGATTGAATCATAATTGGGAATGAACAAATTTCAGGACCATTACTATTTTTGCAATGGTTACAAAACATTGACTTAACTATAAAAAAAAGTTACAATTGATTTAAAGTCGATAAAACAAACCGGATTACCTCTGATTTGAACCCGCACATTCGGCTTGCCGCCCACATTCTGTACTCAGTACACTGTTGTGGAGGTTTACATTTCTTCGCTTCAATCGCTTCACTTTGAACGAAAAATCGGACGCTTTGTGCGTTACGACCTGATTTCTGATAACTTAAAGTTGTTTAATAAACTTTTATTGGGGTTTACGATTCAGTAATATAAGGGTTTTAAAATGCTTTGTGTCTAAGGAAGTAGTGAGTAGCGGTTGAGAGTTCTGAGTGGTCAAGCTTCAGGAAAAAAAAAACATGCAACAACATGTATGCCTATAAAACTAAATTTGATAATATTCCCTTTTAAAGGAACTTTTTTTTGGCCGATGAATTCGAGTTCTACCACTTCCAGTACTTCTTTAGCTTTAAAAGTCAACATTGTAGTTCTAAGTCAATGAAGAGTAAGATTTGTCTACAAATATTATACAGCTTTCTTATAAGTGTCATTTTCTTTAAAAAACAGAACGGCTCATGTGTCGGGCTTGCACAAATAGTATAAAAACCGTATTAAGATAGACAGATAATATTAAGGATAAAATCAAATTCTAGCTGGCCTTTAAGTGACTTTTAAAGCTTCTGTGGAAGACAATGCCCATACGAGCGATATGCACAATATATATTTCGAATTTAGATCAGATATACAAGCAACAATTTTATACCATCTTTGCCTATTTACAATTTCTGTTTCAATATACATTTAAAAAATGGAACATCAACCAACCGTCAACAGTACCGTTAAAACATTTCAGAAATATGGGGAAATAACGGCAAATGGTGAGTGTCTTAGCTACAAGCACACTTTCACAAAGTTTTGCAAAAGCTTTCGCAATATATTTTTTAGAACGAAGTTCTTTTACATGGCTTGTTCTAGGAGTGCAATCAAAGAGTATTAATTCATATAGAGTTCACATTTCTCTCACAAGCTTTTTGAGCTTTTTTCAAATAATAAGAAGACATTGGCTTATGTTATTTGTCTGCTATTAACATCGAAGTAGCAGCGCAGGCCGCTGTGTAGCAACGTCATTCTGCTAATTACTGAACGCGAAGTCTTGGCGCGAATTAGCGTGAAAGGAACTTCTGTATATCACCTTTGTTTTGATTGCCGTCACCCATTTTTATTATATTGATTGATTATATTGATATTGTTGTGGGAATGATAGCGAAAAACGAACACGTATTGGTTTGGCGCGATTTTTTAATGAATGAGGAACAAGATTTTTTTTATTACAAATCCCACAATTGCTTGTATTGATTTCGGTGGGACTTTTAATGAATGAGGCCCATTATTGACAACTAAAATTGTTTTAAAATGCATATTTCGCGCTAGGTATGTCAAAAAATCGAAGTTGAATACAGCTAATTTTACCTTTACTACCAGGCAAACAGAAAAAATAGCAAGAAAC
The DNA here is from genome assembly GCA_035041755.1 of Cacoxenus indagator. Taxonomy (NCBI): domain Eukaryota; kingdom Metazoa; phylum Arthropoda; class Insecta; order Diptera; family Drosophilidae; genus Cacoxenus; species Cacoxenus indagator. The sequence goes on along the minus strand of JAWNKX010000244.1, from coordinate 591,783 downwards.
TGCAAGCGTCCCATGTGAAAAAGATATCAAACCAGCTGCGCTACTGCGAATACAGGAAAGAAAGAAATAGATTTTCCCTTTGATCGCCCAACAACAAAGCGTGTGACATTTGTTTTTTCCTTATTTGCCGAACATAAGAGAAGACAAAGAAAAAAAATTTGCCAGCGTATATGAATATGTATATGTGGGAGATGGGGTATTGTTTTTCATTGTTTAACTTGAACGCAGCGAGTCCCGGTACGTTGTGTGATATTCAGTTCTCCAAACTCAACTAACTCCTGCTTTTCAAACGATCATTAATATAAGTCGTACTCGTGCTTCGCTCTCGGCACACTTACACACACGCACAAACACTATTCTTCACGTCGTTTCTTCCGCACATTAACGACCGGGCCACGCTCGGCAGAGAGACATCCTTCTTTCGCTCTAGCCACATTCTTGGAAATAGCATATTTTCTCTCAACAATGGCAACAAGGGAACACTCGATTTCATTTACTTTATTCACGCTTACTCTAAATACATAACATATTGGTACAACTACGCACAACCGCTTGTAATTCGATAAACATGAATAAACTGCGTATATTAACTGCCATACGACATACAGAATAAACTGCGCACATTAAACTGCGCTACAACATATACTTTTTGCGTGTACCCAAATTTGAACTCAACAACAAAACACGCGCTCGGGGCCTGACCTGTGATAAATTTGGTACGACAATCGAAAATTTACTTTATTGCAGGAATAAAAATTCCTCTTTTTTGCTACGCTCACGCAACAACAAAGTCTAGACCATTTGTTTTTTTATTTATTGCTGATCACAAGGAAAGAAAAGGAAAGAACACAGCACAAAGTAAGGATGACGAAACTTGCTTTGCGCGATTGAGACTCGAACTTCGCGGACTGTGCGTATTACTCGTACAGTCAAACATCCAAATTTCGAATTACCATAATTTATAACAAAAGTTCGAGTTATGGAAGGATATTCCAGTTATGGAAGATTATTCGCTATAAACGCACTTAATTCGAGTCATGGAGATATTCGACTTATAAAAGTTTGACCTATGAAAATTCGACGGTCGTTAGAAATTTCACTTGGGTTTCTTTGGCTGTTCAATGAATGTGCATTTACTGTACTTGCTCTAGAAATGGATTTTGTTTTCTGCCACAACCGAAAATTGTCTTCAAGAAGTTGAAGTCAAAAATCAAAACTTGCTATTGTGTGAGTGACCTTGTTGTATAGGTATAGTGCGTGTATAAGATTGTATTGGTTTCTTATTGTGTGTATCACTGGGAATATTTTAGTACGATTTTTCTTTGTTTTCATGCCTTCTTTTTTTGCTGGCCGCCTAGTATTTTCATTTCGTTCATATAAATGAATATAGGCGAAATGCAAGGCAGCCATGCTGATATGGGCTCGATTTCGTTCCTAGTGTAAAATTAAAGAAAGCTCCACACAATTTGCTTAATATTCCTGACCCACCTTGCAAATAAAAACTTTAAAAAAATCAAAGAAAGAAGACAGTGTCTCTGACTTTGGTTTTTATTACGTCTTTCTTGTGTTTTTGTAATCTACTTATCATTGAATTTTTTCCCCTTTTACGGCAGCTCGACGTCCGTCCATTTGCAAACCCAAGTAAACCAACAATATGTGGCGCTGCATAAGTTGAACAGCCAACAATTCTGTTAATGTACAGAATCAGTGTCCGATTCTAATCGTGCCTGACAAGTCTCTCCCGCCTTTTTTTAAGGGAGAAATGTAACCTCTATATGAATGAATACTCTTGGGCTAAGCACTCTCACACATTGTTTTCCTTATCTATTGATGCATATTATTTAACATTTACAAACTCCACACCAAGCATATGTACACATTTTTTTCACTGATCCAGCAGGCGCTGGTGAAACTTTCGTCATTATACTAATAATGGAAATTTATAACACATTACTGACTGACTGATTTACATAGTAAAAAAAGTAGTAAAAAAAACTCAAACACAAACGACAACACAAACAACACTGTAAAAGTACTGGCTGAGCGCTCCTAATACAAATAACAGGTTCGAACTCCTCTCACAAGACGAAACGGCTGAAGACGGCCGTGGTACAGAAGCAAATTCTAATGAGCCAAATCAACCTCGACCACCTACTAAAATTCACAAGCCACCACCAATATACGTACAGGACGTAGAACAAATTAACGTACTAAACAAAGCTCTGAATAACACAATACAACAAAACTAAATTTTAAAAACACTTAAAAACAACGAAGTATGTGTACAGACAAATGACTCGTCGAACTACTAGGCGGTGGTTAAGATGCTCAGGGAAAACAAAACTAAATACTACACCTTTAAGCCGAAAGAGGAGCGGGGTTTCAAGACAGTACTTAGGAATATGCACAACGCCACTGACCTTGACGAACTTAAGAACGAGCTATCGGAACTAGGCCACGACGTTATTAACATACACAACGTACAACAAAAACTGACAAAGAAACCACTGCCGCTATTTTTCATTGAACTAAAAGCCAAAGCAAATAATAGAGAAATCTTTAATATTACAACACTCCTATGTACTAAAGTCATATTTGAGCCACCACACCATAAACGCATAATATCGCAATGCTCAAATTGTCAAAAATGCGGCCACACGAGAAATTTCTGCACCAGAGACCCGATCTTCGTCAAATGCGCCGGCAAACACAAAACAATCGACTGCAAAATTGAAGCCAACGGTCAAATAAAATGTGCATTGTGCGGTGCTGCACACACTGCAAACTACAAAGGTTGTGAGATATACAAGGCACAGAAAATAAAAATATTTCCATCCCCTAGAGAGACTAGCCACCAAGTTCTGGCTGAGACAGTAGCAATAGCTCCAATCGAGATTCAAAACTTAAACAAAATTAAGAGCGGTTTATCGTACGCTCAAGTAGCTAAGGATAAGAATGACAACAATAATGGTGAAAAGAATAAGATGGAACAACTCACGAATCCAACCAATGAATACATAAGTAGACGCATTGACATAAATACTGACATTACTGAGATGAAAGACCTGATGAAACAATTGTTTCAACAAGTCACAAATATGATAAACGTCATAACAATTCTCATATCGAAGATGGACAAACAAAATGGAAACTAAATTAAGGATCATAACTTGGAATGCAAACGGACTGAAAAACCATATTAACGAACTACAAATACTTCTTCATGATAACAGCATTGACATACCCCTAATCTCGGAGACACATTGCACAAACAAACACTTCATACAAGTTAGATGGTACAAAGTGTATACCACAAACCACCCCGATGGCACAGCCCACGGTGGAACAGCCATAATTATCAAGCAGTGCATAAAGCACGACGAGCTTGAGCCTTATCAGCACAACTACATACAAGCGACGAACATTCAAATTAATGATTTCGTAGGACCACTCACAATATCTGCTGTATATAGCCCACCAAAACATAATATTACGGACACAGAATATAAGAATTTCCTCAACTCTCTTGGACAACGCTTCATTGCAGCCGGTGATTACAACGCGAAACACACTATGTGGGGATCGAGGCTAACAAACAAAAAAGGCAAAAATCTCCTCAGCGCTATGCAGTTCACAAACTCTAAACACCTGAGTACAGGCGAACCAACTTATTGGCCAACAGACATTAATAAAACACCTGACTTAATAGATTTTTTCATCACAAAGAACCTGGACATTCCGAAATGTAAAATCTTATCACGATTCGAACTCTCGTCAGACCACAACCCTGTAGAATTAATATATGACTCGCACGTTACGCCTACACATGCAAACAGACTTTTGTACAACAACAGAACTGACTGGCATACTTATAAGGAATACATTGACATTAATTTAATGACCGACATCCCTCTTAAATCATATAAGGACATCGAGTCAGGGATAGTATTCCTGAATGACACCATTATGAAAGCAGTCATACAATCGACACCAAAAAAGAAGCAGCAAAATTAGACATTCTACACACAACCTCAACTACGACGGCTATTAAAAAATGTAAACTATGGAAAACCTGGTCAACCACAAGATCTCCTGAGACAAAAAGACAGTACAACAAAGCAACTAAAGAGGTTAAAAAAATGATTCAGATATTAAAAAACAAACAATTAACATCATATCTCAAGAGGTTAACACCCACGAGTCAAACGGACTACTCCTTATGGAAAGCTACTAAAAGATGGACAAATAAAAGTAATCATCAGGCTCCTTTAAAAATGGAAAACGGGTTATGGGCAAAGACGAACTTGGACAAAGCTAAAGTATTAGCGGACTATTTCGAAAGGGTTTTTACAGAAATCGCCATCAACTCAGATGATCTACAGCTGAACACAGATATTAGCAGAGGTTCAGAACATATAAAACATGAAAAGACCACCATAGGAGAAATAAGAAAATGCATTAATAATGACATAAAGGAAAAAAAGTCCCCTGGATATGACAAAATAAATGAGAAACTCCTTAGAGAACTACCTGTAAAATCTAAAGAATATCTAAGAAACATCTTTAACGCTATGTTCAGACTAAACTATTTTCCGAGAGTCTGGAAAGTAGCTGAGATTATTGCCATTCCGAAACCAGGCAAAGACGCATCAAAAACAGAGTCTTATAGACCAATCAGTCTACTCCCTGTAATCTCAAAAATCTTCGAAAAGATATTAAGAAGTAGACTATTGCCCCTACTAGAACGCGGGCACATCATTCCAAATCACCAATTTGGCTTCCGAAGTAGTAACTCAACGATACAACAAGTGCACAGAGTTACGCACAAAATTCTAAATGACATTGAGGATAATAAATTTTGTATTGGACTCTTCTTGGACGTGGAAAAAGCTTTTGACAGGGTTTGCATAAAGGACTCAAATGAAAACTTAACAATATATTCCCTCAAAACATAGCATATCTATTAACATCATATATCACAGGTAGATACTTCTTAGTTAAATACTCAGACGAATACTCAACATTAGAGAAATAAATTCAGGAGTTCCACAGGGCAGTGTGCTAGGATCTATTATATACCCTATACACAGCAGACATACTCACAATTACACACAATTACACTCACAATTCGTCGATGATTGCAACTGTCGCCGATGACACAATACTCCTAAGTGCTCATAAAAACATAAATACTGCAACATCCATGTTGCAAGTAGACTTTAATAAAACACTTGACTGGCTTAGAAAATGGCATATTAAAATAAACAAAAACAAAACAGTACAAGTTATATACACTACTAAGACTAGATTCACACCAATCCATATAAATATTGGCGGAGACGACGTAACTATTCAAAAAGAAGCCAAGTACTTAGGATTATATATTGACAGTAAACTAAACTGGAAACACCATATACAAAAAAAGCGTGACCGAATCAAAATGAAAGTAAGACAATTGCACTGGCTGCTCAAACCAAAAACAAACATTTCACTTGAAAACAAGCTCCTAATCTATAAGACAATTATTAAACCAATTTGGACATAAGGAGCCGAGATATGGGGAGTTGCCAAAAAATCAAATATACAGCTAACCCAGAGGCAACAATCAAAAATTATTCGCACCATCACTAAAGCCCAATGGTATATCACCAACACGGACCTTCATCGAGACCTAAGAATTGCGACAGGAGATGAGGAAATAATCAATTTAAGCAGAAAATACCAAACCATACTTTCCCAGCATTCGAACGATGGTGTGAATACATTACCATTAGATGAACTAACTCGGCAACGTAGACTAAAAAGGGTGAGACCAGTGGACCTCACATAACACATTACTTCCAATTAATAATTGTTAATTGGGGTTATCTTTAATTGTTTATTTATTGTTAAAATACATGTATTGTTAAATTCCAGTCACAACACGACTTTACAAACTGATTGTAAAATTGAAATTCACCCACTTGTCCTAAATATTAATCTGTACAATAGTCGGTTTATTTTTTTTATAATAGACAATGTACTCTTCTTTTGGGAAATAAAAAAATAAAAAAAATAAAAATTACTGACACAGACGGCTATTTCAATGCTTATATAACTTGCGCTACCATTGGTAAAGCTTCTGTGTCAATTGGATGGGACAATAATGCATTCTGCACTTATAATTTCAATTTCAAAACTATTGCCCCTGTCATCTGAAATAGCGCATTTGTATAGATCTATTTTTAGATATGTACAAGTATGTACAAGTATCATCGATGAAATAAGTATGATCATCCCAGAGGTTTTAGTGACAATTAACTTACGTTTAAAATAAATAATCAGTTATCATAACAAAGAATTTGGTGGTATAGATATTATAGTTATTGGAGATTTGCGGAAGCTACCACCGGTACCGGAAACACCAATATATAACTGTATTAGAAGACACATGGTTGGATCCCATCTTTGGTGAAAACTTAAATTTTATCAACTCAACCAAGTCAAGAGCCAGGCTAATGCTGCATTTTCTAATTTACTAACTAAAGTAGGCAATGATGAACTTTTAGAAAAACAAGAAGTCGAGTTGATAGAATCAAGGTTTTTTTTAAAGCCGATAGTCACAAATTGTGTCCTAATGGGATTCGCATATTCTTTAAAAAGGAGCATGTTTACGTTCTACAACAATTCGAAAGCAAAATTATATCTACAACCACTGATTTAATTACAGGATATAAAAATCATGAACAAAGTGCTAATTTTAGAGTAAAGTTACATAAAAAGTCAGTTATACCACACGAAATTATTTTTGTAAAAGGCATGTTTTATCTCATCACAACAAATGTTGATATATCAGATGGCTTATGTAATGGTACGACAGGAAAATTACTGCATTTAGATTTTGCTACAAACAACATTGTTTTTAGAGTTTGGTTGGAGTTTTGTGGTTCAACAACGATTGGTTGGAAGAAAAGCAAAACAGCTGCTCAGTTAGCTGTACAAAGTGGTGTTAGTAGTCTTGATGTGCCGATTGAACACCGATCTGCGAACATTCTATTGGCATCAGATAAGAAAATTATTGCTACTCGAACGCATTTTCCTTTAATTTCGACTAACGCTATTACCATACATAAATCGCAGGGTGGAAATTTAAGTGAAATAGTTTACGCGTACATCAAATATTATTTGCATAACCTTGTTTACGTTGCGCTATCTCGAGCAATACATACGAAAACTTGTATATTGTAACACCCCAAGATGATCCAACGAAATTTAAATTTTATCATAATCGAAAGCAAGCTAGATCAACAGAGAAATTGCTGCAAGAATTTTAAAGATTATGGTTAAACACTTTGCAGACCAGAACATAATTATGATTTGTGAAAAAATTATCATCTTTCATTATTCATTTTTAACTGCCAAAGTTTGAAAAGACATACCTCAGATTTCTTGGATCCAGTTACTAAAAATTCGAACATACTATTACTTTTCGAAAAATGTGGATAAGAAATGAAGAATACATTTTCCTTCCTAATTTCAATTGCATTTCTTATTCTAAACGACAAAATGTTCGTTCAGGTGGAGTCGCAATGTATACCGTAAAACTGAAGACCCGGCTCATATTTGTACAGAAAATATGGGAACGCTTTTGTCCAACATTAATGATTTGAGTACTAAGCACTCATCAGTTGGTGATATTTGTTTAGTTATTTGTAAAATAGAAAACGATTTTGCAGTAGTTATTGTAGCTATTTAGAGATTGAGGATATTATATTTTTCATTCATCGATCATTATTGAATATACAAAGGGAGGTTCAAAATTAATTAAACGACGTTGGAGACTACAACGTCAACTTCAATAATAAAGAAAAATTAGAAGAAGATTTAATAACCTTTTTATTAGATATATTTGATTTACATATTAATAATGAGCTAGCGCAATTCGCAACGAATTACTGTACTACCATTGACGCTGTTTTTTTCAAGATACTTGGACAAAATTTAATCTCAAGCATACGCATCTTATTATAGTAACCATAAGCCATTAATTACCATGGTACAATGTGATGAGATTTAAAGAGTTGACTGGCTTACAGTAGAAGTTGACAAGTAGAAACCGTAACATTACGAAAGAGCATTACATAAGTAAAGTAATGGATCACAAAAATGGACAATCGCGCAGTTCTCCGAATTGTAACTTTAAGTTACACATCACGAAGTGAGGCATTAGCGTAACTTTAAGGCCATAAGAAAAATCATTGTATATTATATGTAAAAAGGCGTGAGGAACTTTGTTCTCGACGGCGGTCCCTCGACCGCACACCTTTTTTTTATTTCAATCCTTGTTTTGTTAGTGTACGAACCTTGATTCACAATTTGAGACATTTTTTTTTTAAATCAATTTTGCAATCACATGTTCGGCTTATAGGCAAAATATTAGTGTAGTACAGTATAGTATAGTATTATGATGTGGTAGTTTAAGAAAGTATAAAGTGTAATGCAAAATTAAGAATAAAATAAAATTGAATTTTAGTTGGCAACGATTTTGCTCATAAGAGCGACATCAGGTGGTATGGGATGAGGCGGCAATCTGCCGTTCGCCATGTTTCCATTACCAAGGACGTATGTAGATCGTGTTGTAGAGTAGTGTTACGCACATACCAGGGGAAACGCGTAATATGCAGTTCTTTCGTTCTCCACAATTGTGCTTTACACGAGTTGGACACACTGGCAGTTTTCGCGAGCTGAAATCCAAAAGTCCAGGTAGGGAGCACCACTACTATACACGAAAAAAAAGATCGTAGAAGCTACTGCAGTGTCCCATAGCATAGTACAGTCGTATCCAGGATATGCCTTCTTTATTTTTCACCATACGTAGACCCAATACCTTTGGAACACAAACACTACGTGTCTGCAAAATATGGGTAAATAACGCAGCGTAGCTAGTGTCTTAGCTAAAAAAAACCGTTATAAAAACTCCCTCACAGTGAGTTTGTGGTGTATTTGCCGTAATTCGGTTTAAGTAGGTGGAAATATCCTTCTCATTTCGCAACACAAAATAACACAATAACAAAAAATATATATGTACATGTAAAATTTCAAGAGAATGTTTTATTATTATCTTATATCTAACTTCTTCTTAATTTACTATCTACAGCTCACGGAGTTGGAGCAACGTGTCATCGAGGCGGAAGAACGCGCCGAGGAAGCTGAAGATAAGGTGAGTTTAAAGCAATATGAACACACATTGATTGTGACATCATTTGCGGGGGAGTGAGTATTACATTACCTTCATGTGATTTTGAGAAATACTTGTAATTCGTAATTCATTTCGAAGTCTATGGAAGCAAGACTTCGTACCATGCACTACAGCTTTTGTCTGCGTTGTTGCTCTAATCTTGTAACGCCGCCCTTGTACACAGCTCAGTTGAATTGGTTGTTGTTTAGCCACGTGTGAGGCATTTTGTTGCATGTTATTGTGGGATTTGCAACTTTGACTCACAGCATCATAAAACACCTGAAACCTTCTGAACGCCGCAATCTACACCCTTCGTTAACAGGGGCACTCCAAAGAAAAACGTCGTTTGCAGTGCACAGCCTTAAACTCGGAATTTTTGTATTGTTTGTATTAAAAAGTCCCCGGGGTATATTCATTGTTTATATATGAATTTATATTTGTGTTTGTGTGGGGGGGGGGGGTGTATTTCTGCTTGTGTGAAAGCATCGTTCGCACACTTGTGCATTTTTTTGTTGTCTGTTTAATCTTCTGTGCTGTGGTCCTATCCGAAGCAAAAGTCCGTTCGGCTGCCTGACTGTGCGGACTTTGTACCAACCACTGTGACAAATTGAATTCTTGCTACTTTATTTGTGCATAGATTAAAATTTGTTGCTGTATGCGTAAGTAAACAACCACCAAACGACAAAATCTATAAGCCCAACAACAGCAACAAACAACTCCCCAAGTGAGTTACGCGTTCGAACAGCGTCCTCCTCTGACGCCTAATGACTTGCAAAGCCAACAACCGCCAGAGACGGCTGTTGCTTACTCCACTTCAATTAGTGCACACTAATGCTTTGCATTAAAGCAAAATTATCCCTCCTGTACGAGTAGAATGCCTTGGAGTTGTTTCCTCATAACACAGATTAAAGCTAAGCTCAACATTAGTAGTTAATCAGCTCTGACAGTTTCTCTTTTCACTACTTGAGAGCCGCCACTTAGAAAGTTGATCGCCGAATCGGGTACAGCTCAGAAATATTTATTTTTATTATCAGCTGTGTATCCGCGCTACGAATTGTAGTCCAATTTTTTTGTCTTTCGTACCGAGTCTCTTGCGTACAGAGTGACTCGGTCTACCGCATCGAGATGTAATTTTTTGTTTCTCCACATTGCAGAATTTACGACATCAGTGTCCAAAGGACACACACTAATTTTCTTAAGAATATTTTCAAAACTACAGTAGGTATCTTTTGAGAAGGATCGCTGAATATTTCGCCGTGACGCTCAAGGAAACTTACCTTTAACTAACACATCAGCCTCTCCGTCGTCCTCCTGTTCTGACTGTCCTGAAAAATATGTTGACGTCAGAGACTTTTGCCGTCCCAGAAATTCACACAATATTCCTTTAGAATGAAAACATTTCTTCATCCACAACTCTACTGCATGTCAGTCTACCATGGAGGGTGTCAAGTTTTTGAAGATAGATTTTCCAAGCCAATTCTAGCCTTAGTTTTTTCGTTGTGTATTTTTTATCCACAAATACCTCTAGCAACTCCATTTAAGAATGTTGCATTAACAATGAAAACCGTAGTTGTACTGAAACGAATAGTCGCTGCCACAAATTACCGTTAGACGTTGGTATTTAAATAATGCTGGGTGTGCTGAATAAGCCATTATACGGCAGCCATTTTATAAATGCTTTAATTTCCACAATCATTTCGCATTCATGGGGTCTCTTATAGCAGACGACAATGTTTTCATTATTGTTTTGTACTTGTTGTTGTTGTTGTTTTTGTTTTTCTTACTTGCTTTAATCTCGTGTTTGCTTCTTCCCTTATTCTAAACCATTATGCACTTCAACGTGATTGTAATTATTTCCAACAAAGACTTTATTATCAACGTTGGTAAGGAGCACCGTAAAAAAAAATTTGCGACGTGAAGACCGTTTCCTTCATATAATAAGAGACTTTCCCAACTACGGTATATCGTAAAAGTAGCGTGTCACCTATTTTAGTTTGTTAAAGGTATTTGACATATGTTCCAGCAATGTTGCATCTTCTCAGATAAGCGGTGATGACCTGAGGCAGGTTTAGCCGGTGTTTGCCACCAATATTTCTGCTACAAATATGATGGGGATACTCGCTACGCCAACAGAGACCACTTAGAGTACCATCGAGGAATGTCATAAGACGTTTTAATCTTTACTATTATATAAAATCGACTATATGGGAATTGTATGTAACGCTTTAGCACAAAATATATTGAACAGATTAAAAAAAAAATTTTTTTGAAACAACTAATTTACGTTATTGAATACACTGGCATACTAATTTTTTGTATTTTTTTAAGGTAAATATGTTTTTTTCTAGGATTAAGGTTTTGCAAAACCACTGCAAGGCAAAAAACAAAAAGTTTTTAACACCCAATTCCTTGATTTCATTTCAAAAATTTTTTTATTTTATTTTTTTTTTGGACGAAGTTGCTTTACGGGGCTTGTGGTAGGAGTGGAATGGCAGAAAAGTAAGAAAAACCGTCCCAACGTTGTTGTTGTACTTTTTTGTATTATTTTTTTCTGCTATTTGGTTTTGCTCTTCTGTCGTGCTCATGCAGAGAGCGCAAAACCAAACAGCAGCAATAACAACAACGGTAACAATATCAAGACAACTATCCGCAATTTCAAGCGTTCGCGTTTGCGAAGAGAGAGAGAGCGAGTTTCATTTCGTTTGTGTATGTACCCTACTCAACGCCGATCTCGCCGAACAATTGGCGTGCATGTCGCTGACGCTTGGCTCTTATACTTTATATAAATATATACGTTATGTGCCTCAATTATGAAAAATAATATGCTTTCGAAAGTGAAACTGCTCATATACAGTTTGTCAAGAATTTGTTTTGACATCATAAACATTTACTAATTTTAACTTTCAGTCGAGGGAAAAGTACTTATATGGCTTTTTTAAAACTTTCTTTTTCTTAATTTCTAAATATGTATGTCGAGAAGTAGCACAGTTTTAAGAAAGAAGTAGAGAGACAAAGAAGAGATCTAAAGAACTGTTATTTACGAGTGTCAATAATATGTTTTGACAACACAGAATATGGAAGGAACAGTGAGAAAAAAATCAACGTAAACTAATTTTATATAATAATATTGTTAATATTAATATTTTATATATGTTCCTAGTTTAACCAAGTCGTAATCTCTTGGTATTTGAGCCCATTTCTCCAGTTTTCCACTTTTATGGCTGCTCGCGTTGTTCGTTGCCTTTTTACCACTTCGTTCTTTAAATATGTCCACAAATTTTCAATTGGATTAAGGTCAACACTCTGAGCTGGCGTATCAAACACTTTTGCGGCGTTCCAAATAACATAAAATTATTTTATCACCAAGTGACAAACAAGCATAAAAAAGAAATATCCAATAACTTATAACGAGACATGCATTTCAAAGTGCAAAATTGAGTTCAAAAGGAATTTGTCAAAACATTTGATCGACACTCAAAAATAGCAATTTTTGGTTTCTGCTTTATTTTTCTTTTGCTTCTTTGTTAGAGCTGAGCTAGTTTTTGATACTCATACATATAAATTAATCTAATAAATCATAATCAGTAAAAAAAAATAAAAAAAAGGAACATAAAAGTACTTTTTCCATCGACTTAAACATGAAAAATTGTTCTTTTTTAAGCTGGCAAAACAGTTTCTTGCCACACTGTGTATATGTTTGTTCGATTCGCACAGGCTTTCATATAAATTATAATCCAATAGCTAATCTAAAGGAAGGTGAGCTATAAGTTGCATTTTCGGCAAGGGCAGCGAGGTAGTCGAGGTGACGACGTTTTCTTGTGAAACATCTTTGGTTTCGATGGAATGATATTTTACATGCGAGTCATCGCGTCATCGCATTATCGTTCTTTGTGTAGCATTCGAGCGTCGAGCCGAAGTTGTGAAACGAAAATGAAGTCGTTAGCTGTGAAAACAACAACAGGTACGTTTTGCTGAGAGAGCAATCGTTTGATTGAAGCAGAGAAATGAAACCAAAAATGATATTCTGTCAAAACAACAACAAGTGCATGTGCTGTTACTGAGAGAGAAGTCGTTTGAGCGAAGCATAGAAGCTGAAACCAAGACGGCAGTTGTAAAAACAACAACAACGAAGGCATGCATGATAGAACAATCGTTTGATCGAAAAGTACAGCAAGAGGAAAGGCACGTGTATTGTTATTTATATATTTATGTACATATTTATTCATTCAGTTACATACTGAATATGTTTCACATCAAAAGCTCGTGAGTGCTAAGCACACTCACACATTTTCTTCTTTATCTTCTTTCGTGGGTTTCGTTTATTGATGCATATTATTTAACATTTACAAACTCCACACCAAGCACCTGTACACATTTTTTTCACTGGTCTAGCAGGCGCTGGTAAAACTTTCGTCATTAAACTCATAATGGAAATTTATAACAGATTTACTGACACAGACGGCTATTTCAATGCTTATATAACTTGCGCTACCATTGGTAAATCTTCTGTGTCAATTGGATGGGACAATAATTCATTCTGCACTTATAATTTCAATTTCAAAACTATTGCTTCTGTCATCTGAAATAGCGCATTTTTATAGATCTCTTTTTAGATATGTACAAGTATCAATCATCGATGAAATAAGTATGATGAGCCCAGACCTTTTAGTGAAAATTGACTTGCGTGTAAAAGAAATAACCCGTAATCATAACGAATAATTTATTGGTATAGATATTATATTTATTGAAGATTTGCGGCAGCTACCACGGGTACGAGCAACACCAATATATAAGCCTATTTCGAACACAAATGGTTAGACCCCATTTATGGCGAAAACTTAAATTTTACCAACTCAACCAAGCCAAAAGACAGGCTAATGCTGCATTTTCTAATTTACTAACTAAAGAAGGCAATGATGAACCTTTAGAAAAACAAGAAATCGAGTTGATAGAATTAAGGTTTTTTACAAAAGCCGATACTTGAAAAATGTGCCCTAATGGAATTCGCATATTCTTTAAAAAGGAGCATGTAAAGAATGACATGAATTACGTTCTACAACAATTCGAAAACAAAATTATATCTACAGCCACTGATTTAATTACAGGATCTAAAAATCATGAACAAAGTGCTAATTTTAGAGTAAAGTTACATAAAAAGTCAGTTATACCACACGAAATTATTTTTGTAAAAGGCATGTTTTATCTCATCACAACAAATGTTGATATATCAGATGGCTTATGTAATGGTACGACAGGAAAATTACTGCATTTAGATTTTGCTACAAACAACATTGTTTTTAGAGTTTGGTTGGAGTTTTGTGGTTCAACAACGATTGGTTGGAAGAAAAGCAAAACAGCTGCTCAGTTAGCTGTACAAAGTGGTGTTAGTAGTCTAGATGTGCCGATTGAACACCGATCTGCGAACATTCCATTGGCATCAGATAAGAAAATTATTGCTACTCGAACGCATTTTCCTTTAATTTCGACTAACGCTATTACCATACATAAATCGCAGGGTGGAAATTTAAGTGAAATAGTTTACGCGTACATCAAATATTATTTGCATAACCTTGTTTACGTTGCGCTATCTCGAGCAATACATACGAAAACTTGTATATTGTAACACCCCAAGATGATCCAACGAAATTTAAATTTTATCATAATCGAAAGCAAGCTAGATCAACAGAGAAATTGCTGCAAGAATTTTAAAGATTATGGTTAAACACTTTGCAGACCAGAACATAATTATGATTTGTGAAAAAATTATCATCTTTCATTATTCATTTTTAACTGCCAAAGTTTGAAAAGACATGCCTCAGATTTCTTGGATCCAGTTACTAAAAATTCGAACATACTATTACTTTTCGAAAAATGTGGATAAGAAATGAAGAATACATTTTCCTTCCTAATTTCAATTGCATTTCTTATTCTAAACGACAAAATGTTCGTTCAGGTGGAGTCGCAATGTATACAGTAAAACTGAAGACCCGGCTCATATTTGTACAGAAAATATGGGAACGCTTTTGTCCAACATTAATGATTTGAGTACTAAGCACTCATCAGTTGGTGATATTTGTTTAGTTATTTGTAAAATAGAAAACGATTTTGCAATAGTTATTGTAGCTATTTAGAGATTGAGGATATTATATTTTTCATTCATCGATCATTATTGAATATACAAAGGGAGGTTCAAAATTAATTAAACGAAATTTTCATAAATTTCCACTCATATTGGATGAAGACTACAACGTCAACTTCAATAATAAAGAAAAATTAGAAGAAGAACTAATATCATTTTTATTAGATATATTTGATTTACATATTAATAATGATCCAGCGCAGTTCGCAACAAATTACTGTACTACCATTGACGCTGTTTTTTCAAGATACTTGGACAAAATTTAATCAATACAATATGATAAGATTTAAAAAAGTTGACTGGCTTACAGTAGAAGTTGACAAGTAGAAACCGTAACACAACGAAAGAGCATTACACAAGTAAAGTAAAGGATCACAAAGATGGACAATCGCGCAGTTTTCCGAATTGTAACTTTAAGTTACACATCACGAAGTGAGGCATTAGCGTAACTTTAAGGCCACAAAAAAATCGTTGTAATTTATATGTAAAAAAGCGTGAGGAACTTCGTTCTTGACGGCGGTCCACCGACCACGCACCCTTTTTTTTTGTATTTATAGAAGAACATTAATCGCAGTTTCATCGCAGTAAACTACATACATTTGTCGGATTTAAAATAATGACGTGTATAAAATTATACTTAGACTAAGGTGATGACCATGATTCCAATTGGCAATGACAATGACTGAGTAGGCTATTGGTTCCTTCGTAGGTGGAGATCGTGGGGATGTAGCCTTACCAGTCTAGGCCTTGTTGTGGTATAACTTTTTTGTTTTGTTACAAACTCTATGAGAAAATTAGAAGACTCTTTTCCACTTAAATGTATAAATATAATGAACGATAAATAGGATGAAAATGCTGGGCATTGCTATCAACATTGTCTTCCTGTCTGTCTTCAGCCTTTTCTTGCTGCCGCCTTTCGTTCGCAATTATCGCACACAGCCTCGAGGAAATAAAATAAATTATTTAGATAATGCGGATAACTTTTTTTTTTGGTTTTGATGCCATTCAGCAACGAAAATTACGTTAGCACATTTGCCAACAAGTTTTTCGCCATTTCGTAAAAAGGAAAAACACAAAATGTATTTACTTAAATATCCTGAAATTAAGGTAATTTATTTTATTTTCATTCAATTTTGTATGAGACACTTAAACTGCTTTGAAAAATTTCCCCAACCTCAGTCGGAATACATACCATATGCAAAACTACCCAAGAGGATTTTTGCAGCTGAGCATGCACACAAACACACAGGTGCGTGTACAGGAAGCAACCAAGTGAGCAAGCAGCATACAAACAAAGTACGTTCAACTTAGAAGGCGCGCTCTCTCTCGCTCTCTTTGTAATACACATTTTCTGACGCTTATTCTCGTTTTCATTGAAGTCGATGGTCAAAACACGAACTTTCTGATTGCTCCTCACACGTCTTTTAAGCATGACTTTCATTCACAATTATTTCTAGTTACACTCATACATACAGTGTGCCACTTAAGTGAGCATACAGCAAGAATTTTCATGAATTTTTGTGTTTTAAGCTTCATAACTTGGTTGATTTTTAATATGTTATTATAGTTCAAACGCAGTAGTGTTAATTAAATATTTTTGAATATATTTACAAAAAAAAATTTCATTCGGCATAGTTGTATCCTTAATAATAAGTAAAAATCACGAAGACCTCGAAAATTCACCTCCACAAAAGTCATCGTACAGCTGATATAAGGAGCTAATATCTTGAGCTCTGAATACTCAAAATCATTTTTTAGTATCGGGTTGGATAACCCTTCATTTTTATGACCTGATTCAGTCTATTTGGCATTGATCCCACCAAGTTTTCAATGTAGGTGGGGTCAATTTTCACCCACTCCTCCAGTAAACTCATCTTCAGTTCCGTTTTGCTTCGAATTTCGCGACCCCTTAGACGTTCTTCCAATTTGTTCCACCACTGTTCAATAGGATTGATGTCCGGAGTCTGTGGGGGGGCTGAAAGTGCGTGGGGAATATTTTAAATGACCCATAAGCGCTTATTCATTGCTGTGTGCTTCGGGTCATTATCGTGATAAAAATAATAATTAGACCGAATATCGAACTTATCTGTATTCTGGATTCAATTCCGCTTAAGTATCTCACACCAATCCATATAAATATTGACGGAGACGACGTAACCATTCAAAAAGAAGCCAAGTACTTAGGATTATATATTGACAGTAAACTAAACTGGAAACACCATATACCAAAAAAGCGGGACCAAATCAAAATGAAAGTAAGACAACTGCACTGGCTGCTCAAACCAAATTCCAACATTTCACTTGAAAACAAGCTCCTAATCTATAAGACAATTATTAAACCGATTTGGACATATGGAGCCGAAATATGGGGAGTTGCCAAAAAATCAAATATAAAGTAAATCCAGAGGCAACAATCAAAAATAATTCGCACAATCACAAAAGCCCAATGGTATATCACCAACCCGGACCTTCATCGAGACCTACGAATTGCGACAATAGATGAGGAAATAATCAATTTAAGCAGAAAATACCAAACCAAACTTTCCCAGCATTCGAACGATGGTGTGAACACATTACCAATAGAAGAACTAACTCGGCAACGTAGGCTAAAAAGGGTGAGACCAGTGTACCTCACCTAACACATATTACTTCATTACATTACTTACTCATTGTTAATCGGTGTTATCTTTAATTGGTTATTTATTGTTAAATACATGTATTGTTAAGTTCCAGTCACAACACTACTTTACAAACTGATTGTAAAATTAAAATTCACCCACTTGTCCTAAATATTAATCTGTACAATAGTCGGTTTATTTTTTTTATAATAGACAATGTACTCTTCTCTTGGGAAAATTAAAAAAAAAAGTATCTCGATGCACAATTTATGGTCCATAATACCATCAATAATTTCCATCCTCCCACCACCCATAACAGCCATACAGGCCCATACCATCAAACCTCCTACGCCATGTTTCACTGTTTTAACTGTATTCTTCGGGTTAAACGCCTGTCCAGCTTTTCGCCAAACTTTAAAATGCCCATCTGACCGCCAAATATTGTACTTCGACTCGTCGCAAAAGATCATCTTCCGCTAGAACTCCACTGGGTGGTTTCGGTACTGTCGAGCGAACTGCAGGCGTTTCTTTCTATTTACATTACTAATCATTGGCTTTTTGCGGGGTGTGCGGGACTTGTAGCCGAATTGTTTAATTGATCTGCGTATGGTTTAAGGATGTACATCATTGTTTAAAGAATTTGCGACCTCTGCACTAATTTTAACGGCGCTCTAGAAGGGATTTTTGTCTACTATTCGTTTAATTTTGCGTTTATCCCTGTGTGTCTGGCTGGACGCCCACATCATCTTTTATTTTCAACGCGACCTTCATAATTGTAACGACAAATTACATGTTGTATTGTAGAACGACTTTGCTTACACCAATTTGCGATTTCTGCATAGGATTTCTTCTCCTTAACATGTAAATTTAAAATAATTCGACGTTCCTCCAAAGTTAGTTAGTCTTGCGAGACATTTTTAATCAAATAATATATACTTGGCCCCTACGAAAAAAAAGACAAATGAGGGAAAGCCGTAAACCAAACTCAAAGATAAAAAAAATAAGAAAATGCGTGCAAAATAAACGAACATGCACGTGCATGTTTGCCGTACGATGACTTTTGTGGACGTGAATTTTCGAGGTCTTCGTGATTTTTACTTATTATTGAGGATACAACTATGCCGAATGAAAATTTTTTTTGTAAATACATTCAAAAATATTCACATAACACTACTGCGTTTGAATTATAATAAAATATTCAAAATCAACCAAGTTATGAAGCTTAAAACACAAAAATTCATGAAAATTCTTGCTGTATGCTCACTTAAGTGGCACACTGTATGTATATAATGCTTATTTTAGGGGTTGACAGAAATGTTTTTTGAGCAAGAGAGTGAAGAGAAAACAAAGAGTACTGGAAAAGCGCGGGAGAGCAGTAAAAGGGAATGCTTTGACAAACATCAGTCCAAGCCACAATTATTCGGTTGTTCAATCACATTTAGAACTCTACGTTCCTCTTTTTTTCTGCTTTGTGTTCTGATTACTTAAATTAATAATGTAGTCCACAAAATTTGACACTCAAACTCAAGGTGACAAGACGTCATATTGAAAATACCAACTTGTGGCATTAAATTGGTCCGAATTGGCAGCACTACGCATACAACAGAAAACAACCCCCATAAGCCATCGTATTAAAAAAAAAACAACAACAGCGCTACAGTAAATACAACAACAAAACGCTGTCAAGAAGGGCATGCAAACAACGCGAGCAAAAAGCACAAGAGCAAGAAGAACTGTCAGCAGCAAAAGTTGACGAAGAAGAACAGCAGAAGTTTTGGCTGCAGCAGCAGAGCAGAGTAAATGCACGTAAAAAGTAACAATTTTTTTTTTAATTTTTGTTTTATATGCGTTTCTCACTCATCGTTTGTCGGCGTTTGCAGTGTATAGAAAACTATTTTAAACAATTAAAAAAAACAACTAAACAAAAGCTTTAGCGCAACGGTATTTTTATTCTTTTCATTGTTTTTCCCTTTCTAAAACAACTCGTTCCTTGCATTTATAAAAAAAAAACTAAATTAAAATACTACAAAAACAACAACGAAACAACGAAGCAATACAAAAATCGAACGTCTACAACGAAGGTAGGAATTAAAAAATATACACCAGAGATGTAAGATATGCGGAAAAGAAGTCGGAAATTAGTCGCAGCAAAGACAGTGCCAAAAAAAAGTGTTGAATCGAAAAATCGTGGGCTACCTAACATGGCCGCTTTCAATTTGTGTTTTAGTACCAACAACAACAATAAAATAAAATAAATAATATCGCATAACAATATAATCCCACAAAAACCAAATAAAAAAATAAATGAAACTAACTAAATTAAACAAAAACATTTAAAAAATATGTGTTAAAAGCGCAAAGCTTCAATTTGTGTTTTTGAAAATTGCACTGCCAAAACGACGAAATCATTTCGTTGAAATATAAAGCCTTATTAAAATAGAAATCAATTTAATCAAATCGGAGTAGTAAAAATTGCACACGCACCATTCAGATATACAAACAAACAAACAAACACGCAAGCATACAAACGGGCGAAGCAGCAACGTAAGCGAAAAGCGAAAAAAAAGACGTCTACATGCAGTCCACGGCTGGAATCGTGTGTGGCAGCGCGATAGAGAGAGAGCCCGCGAGCGCCAAAGCATTCGTGAGAGCGCGCGAAAATCATAAAGCGGTGTTTAGACGGTAGTGCATGGAGCGCAACATGTTCAATAGTGTTGGTGAGAAAGAGAGAACATGAAAGTTTAGCCAGTCGTAGTGTGCACGGGCACGTGGATCTAAAATGAATGCCTTCTGTAATGCTTTTTTTGGAATGTAGAAAAGGTATACCTGCCCTTACAATGATACAGGCATGCAAATAGCAGGGTTAAAATAAATAAATAACTACAATACATATTGTAAGGCTAAACAATAGCAACACACCTTTAACTATAGAAAGGCAAAGCGAAGCTGGTCAATTGTTAAGAATTGTGACCCAAACTACGCACGAAGCAAATCACTCGCGATAACTAGATGCAAAACCACATGTAAACTACATATGCATGTGGGAAACGTACTGAAAGAGTGCATTTTTCACATTGCTAAGTCCGGAAGAGAAATAAAGCACACGTACGTAAGACAACGGCATGCAGGCCTGACCATGTAAACGCCACCTAAATGCGTTGAAGAGGAGAGCGCATACTATGCCAGCTGATTGGTGTCTTGTGCTGTTGTTATCATTGTTGTTGTTTTTGTTGTTTTGTGTTGCACCTGCACTGAAGAAAAGCGTTCGAAAGAGAGAAAAATCACATACAAAGTTGAGTTAAATTTAATGAAACGTAAAAGTGTTGCGGAGTTACAACCATCAACAACAAAACATATCAGTAAAAAACATACATACTTATGAATGTCGTGTTTGCAATGGGAGATAAAAGGAATATACGTGAAAAAAATATCAAAAAGGAAGTACAATAAATTTAAATTAAAGCCTAAATAAATTAAGAAAATAGTTAATTCATGCCGAATGTGCGTGTGTGTGTGTGTTTGTGTGTGTGTGAATTCTTTAAAATTTGCTTTTGAATCACAACGAACAACTAAAAATAGTACGATTAGCGCCAGTGCTGTCAACGCCGCGTGTTGCAATGGCAACACTAACAGCCAGTTTACAATGTGCATGAGTGTGTGCGTGCGTGTGCAACGTGAAACAGAAATGATGCTCAAACCCATCTCAAATGTGAATAAGACGAATTAAAACGACGAAATAAATGCATTTTTATAGCCAAACAAGGCTGCATGTAAATACGCACACACACACAAAAAGCAAAAGCGAGAGAACGTGTCTTTTTGTAGCGAGTCACAACACAACAAAATATTGAGCAACAACGAAAGAGCAGCGAAAGAAGCTGCAATAATATAAATAACAACAAATTTAATAAGATATTTTTATGGATAACTACAGGAAGAAGGTAAGCCTAATCTGAAAAAGTGCTTTAAAGTATGCAACAGTCTTTTTTTATGTTTTTGTTTACTGCTCCCAACACAACACTCAATTGAGTAGAGTCAGTATTGTTAGCACATCCTGAAGACGATGGAGCAACTGTTACATTTAAATACAATCAAATACACTCAACATATTTTGTTTTTTACGATTTGATTTTATCTTTTATGCAGTAAACTAGCGTTACAACTTTTGTTGTTTATTAGAGAACTTTAAGAAATAATAACTAGTTTATTTTTATTTTTAATAAATACAATAAAATAATAAATACAATAACATTTTTATTTTGCTTTACCTACCGAAAAAATGGCTCATCACCAAAATAGACTCAGTGGCTTTATATTTAGTTTTCGATTAGTTGTGCGAGTTGAAAATACAATAGCATAAGTGGTGACATGAACTAATAAAATTTTTCTCTACCAAAAATCGCTCAACGCGTTAAAAAAAAAATTTCACTTGCCGTTTACATGTTCATTCTATACAACTCCCGAGCAACGCCGAGACACCTGCTAGGTTAAAATATTTTAATAATGTCTCTTACGTCTTCAGTCAGCCCACTTATAAACAAAATCCCTCAAACGTTCGAACCACATACGCGCCAAAATGCAAGCCCAATGAATTCATTTGAAGTATTCAGCTTAATTTAATTATTATAAAAACATTTCAAAAGTTTCCCCATAAGAATTTCTACAATTTTATTCTACGCTTCGAGTGAAAATAAAAAAAAGGAATACGCTTGCCAGCGGTCTGCCTTACTCCTCAGAACAACCAACAAGTGTATATTACTTTAGTAGATTTTTTTTAGATTAGATTTTTAGATTTTTCATATTAACAAAAAGGTGTGCGGTCGAGGGACCGCCGTCAAGAACGAAGTTTCTCACGCCTTTTTACATATAAATTACAATGATTTTTCTTATGGCCTTAAAGTTACGCTAATGCCTCACTTCGTGATGTGTAACTTAAAGTTACAATTCGGAGAACTGCGCGATTGTCCATTTTTGTGATCCATTACTTTACTTATGTAATGCTCTTTCGTAATATTACGGTTTCTACTTGTCAACTTCTACTGTAAGCCAGTCAACTCTTTAAATCTCATCACATTGTACCATGGTAATTAATGGCTTCTGGTTACTATAATAAGATGCGTATGCTTGAGATTAAATTTTGTCCAAGTATCTTGAAAAAAACAGCGTCAATTGTAGTACAGTAATTCGTTGCGAATTGCGCTAGATCATTATTAATATGTAAATCAAATATATCTAATAAAAAGGATATTAATTCTTCTTCTAATTTTTCTTTATTATTGAAGTTGACGTTGTAGTCTTCATCCAATATGAGTGGAAATTTATGAAAATTTCGTTTAATTAATTTTGAATCTCCTTTGGTATATTCAACAATGATCGATGAATGAAAAATATAATATCCTCAATCTCTAAATAGCTACAAATACTATTGCAAAATCGTTTCCTATTTTACAAATAACTAAACAAATATCACCAACTGATGAGTGCTTAGTACTCAAATCATTAATGCTGGATAAAAGTGTTCCCATATTTTCTGTACAAATATGAGCCGGGTCTTCAGTTTTACTGTATACATTGCGACTCCACCTGAACGAACATTTTGTCGTTTAGAATAAGAAATGCAATTGAAATTAGGAAGGAAAATGTATTCTTCATTTCTTATCCACATTTTTCAAAAAGTATTAGTATGTTCGAATTTTTAGTAACTGGATCCAAGAAATCTGAGGTATGTCTTTTCAAACTTTGGCAGTTAAAAATGAATAATGAAAGATGATAATTTTTTCACAAATCATAATTATGTTCTGGTCTGCAGTGTTTAACCATAATCTTTGAAATTCTTGCAGCAGAAATTTGAAATTCTTACCAGTTTTCGTATGTATTACTCGAGATAGCGCAACGTAAACAAGGTCTTGCACTTTCCACCCTGCGATTTATGTATGGTAATAGCGTTAGTCGAAATTGAAGGAAAATGCGTTCGAGTAGCAATAATTTTCTTATCTGATGCCAATGGAATGTTCGCAGATCGGTGTTCAATCGGCACATCAAGACTACTAACACCACTTTGTACAGCTAACTGAGCAGCTGTTTTGCTTTTCTTCCAACCAATCGTTGTTGAACCACAAAACTCCAACCAAACTCTAAAAACAATGTTGTTTGTAGCAAAATCTAAATGCACTAATTTTCCTGTCGTACCATTACATAAGCCATCTGATATATCAACATTTGTTGTGATCAGATAAAACATGCCTTTTACAAAAATAATTTCGTGTGGTATAACTGACTTTTTATGTAACTTTACTCTAAAATTAGCACTTTGTTCATGATTTTTATATCCTGTAATTAAATCAGTGGTTGTAGATATAATTTTGCTTTCGAATTGTTGTAGAACGTAAACATGCTCCTTTTTAAAGAATATGCGAATCCCATTAGGACACAATTTGTGACTATCGGCTTTAAAAAAAACCTTGATTCTATCAACTCGACTTCTTGTTTTTCTAAAAGTTCATCATTGCCTACTTTAGTTAGTAAATTAGAAAATGCAGCATTAGCCTGGCTCTTGACTTGGTTGAGTTGATAAAATTTAAGTTTTCACCAAAGATGGGATCCAACCATGTGTCTTCTAATACAGTTATATATTGGTGTTTCCGGTACCGGTGGTAGCTTCCGCAAATCTCCAATAACTATAATATCTATACCACCAAATTCTTTGTTATGATAACTGATTATTTATTTTAAACGTAGATTAATTGTCACTAAAACCTCTGGGATGATCATACTTATTTCATCGATGATTGATACTTGTACATATCTAAAAAGAGATCTATACAAATGCGCTATTTCAGATGACAGAGGCAATAGTTTTGAAATTGAAATTATAAGTGCAGAATGAATTGTTGTGCCATCCAATTGACATAGAAGCTTTACCAATGGTAGCGCAAGTTATATAAGCATTACAACAGCCGTCTGTGTCAGTAAATCGGTTATAAATTTCCATTATGAGTTTAATGACTAAAGTTTTACCAGCGTCTGCTCTACCAGTGAAAAAAATGTGTACAGGTGCTTGGTGTGGAGTTTGTAAATGTTAAATAATATGCATCAATAAACGAAAACCGCGAAAAAAAGATAGGGAAAACAATGTGTGAGAGTTCTAACCTCTCACGAGCGCATGTAAAATATCATTCCATCGAAACCAAAGATGTTTCACAAGAAAACGTCGTCACCTCGACTACCTCGATTCCCTTGCCGAAAAAAAATTTGTCTTTGCTGACCAAGTAATATTATGTCACATAACTGTGCTACGTTTCGGCATACATATTTAGAAATTAATTTATTAAATCATAATCAGTAAAAAAAAAGTTTATAAAAGCCATATAAGTACTTTTTCCCTCGACTTAAAATTAAAAGTTTGTACTTTTTTATGATGTCAAAACAATTTCTTGACAAACTGTATATGAGCAGTTTCACTTTCGGTAGCATATTATATTTCATTATTGAGGCACATAAGGTATATATTTATATGAAATATAAGAGCCAAGCGTCAGCGACATGCATGCTAATTGATCGGCGAGATCGGAGAGATTGAGTAGGGTACACGAAATGAAACTCGCTCTCTATCTCTTCGCAAACGCGAACGCTTGAAATTGCGGGCAGTTGTCTGGCTGTTGTTACCGTTGTTGTTGTTGCTGCTGTTTGGTTTTGCGCTTTCTGCATGAGCACGACAGAAGAGCAAAACTAAACAGCAGCAAAAAATACAACAAAATACAACAACAACGTTGTTACGGTTTTTGTTACTTTTCTGTTATTTAACTCTTACCAGAAGCCGCGTAAAGGAACTTCGTTCCAATACGGGGTTTGCGTATGACTTTTTTATTATTTTAATGTAGGAGTAGACTTATAGCCTCAATTTATGAATTAAAATGAATACTTTCTTAGGTGTAACTAACAATCAGTGAATTCAAAACCACCCAATAAGAAGAAGTACATTTAAAAAAGGATGAATAAGTACGAGTGCATACTTAATACTTTGAAGTCTCTTCACTTCTTCTCTTCACAATATTTTAATAAGAAATGCATTCAGAGTTCTTGCGGGAAATACCCTATTTCAACTTGGTAATATTTTATTGATTGTTCTCTGTCTTCGCTCTTCTATTTTCTTCGTTTCTGAATAATTTATGACGCGGAATTCACTGAGACCTATTCCCAAAACCGCTACAAATATTCAGTCTTTGAATAATAGTTGGCCAAAGAACACTATACCTAAGAAATTAGCCAATTGATAGAGTTTCCACGATACCTTGATTATAATTTTATTTTATTTTTTTTTTATAAAGATCACACTAGATAAGCAATATAGGAGCGCCCTTTTTGAGCTAAGTATTCGTATTGAAAAAGTAGTTATTCTTCAAATAAAGTGCTGTAAGTGCTTTGCAAAGCATCGAAGTGTATGTTTTCCTAAGGATATTTAAAGGAACGTTAAATTTAATAGGGGAAAATATAACATTCTTTTTGGAAAACGGAATATTAAAATTAATAAAGGGATTCAAAACACATAAATCATATTAATATGATAATTTTATTGGATTTACATCTTGCTTTGTTAGCTTATATCACTTTAAAGACCTCAGTCAACTCTCGTCTTCCGTTGATCCTCAATTAAAATCAAGAAATACCTTACTAGGTACTCCTGAAACCTAGTCCTTCTTATAACAATATCTAACTTATCTAAAACAAAAAAAGTTATTTTGATATATCGAAAATTTTAACATAATTTATTCCAATAATTCAATTAAAATTAGCTTAAGTGCGGTAATCGTTTATGTGGCTAAATTACTGTATCCGGCAATGTTCCCAATCAAATCTAAAGAAGGTATATATTCAAGTAACTAGCTGTACAACTAATCCTACGGGTCACCTCTACAGAATCTTACAGGCAATGTGGTACTTTGGTCTCCTCAAAATCCAACTCAATTTTCACTGTCGAATTTCGTTTTGAAAATAGAGTTTATCTCTGATGAGGACACCAAATTTGTATTCTGCTTTCTAGCACCCGCTGTACGCAGTCTTAGGTATATAACTTTATGTTGGAATAGGAAATGCCAATCAAACCCAGACTAGATCTCTATACTTACCCAAGCCTTGGATTTGTTTCTTAGGTCCTAATCATTGCTTTATCCTTGTTACTCGAATCATTGTCATTATTGCTATGCACGCATATAAACTTCAAAGGAATTCAACTCCCTAACCATTTTAAATCTTTTTCTTTCTTCTTCTTTTTTTAAATTTATTTTCAAATCTATTTATTTCTTTTTATCTGCATTGAAATCATTTAAAAAACAACAATAAATGAATGAACGTGCGATCAAATGAGGTCGACGAGTTGATTACTAATTGCACTTTAATGTACTTCTATCATTTTTCTCATCAAACAAACAATCAAACGAATTAACAGAACGTTTTCATGATTGAATTGCATTCCTTTGATTTAAATTGAATTTCACTCTGAAGACAACTCGCGATGAATGGTCAAACGCCAACGCTTTATATCGTCAGCCCTCGTCATAATGGTGCAAAGCCTTACAGTTGATTGATTACTGACATTTTTATTTAATGCTCTCACATTGGACTTGGTGATTGATATGAAAATAGTATTTTGCTTGCATTTTATAGAATTTTTCAATTATGCTAAGTAGGTTAATAACACAAAGGTGTCCATACTAAATATATCAAATCTAAAATGTGAAAATTCTTGATATATGTATGACTGTATGACTAAGGAGAAAGATTTTCACTATAAAGAGTGTACACGTTATAATTGTTTGAAGTACTGATCGTAGAATGTGGCATATTAATAAGCTCCTACAAAATTTTATTTCATCCCAAAATAAAATTAGGAACGGTAATAAGCCTTTTGTTCCACAACACCCACTGAAATTTTTAATTGACTAGGTTATTTACAGTGCAAGAATCTGATACTATACTAGCTGGACCAGGCAAATGTTGTTTTGTTTTATAGAATTTTGCGCATTTTTTAATATTAATAGAAAACAAAAAAAATGAAATATTTGTGCCTTCATTTTCAGTAGAAGGTAATAGGGCCATACCTGCAGTTGCTCTGCCATTAGTTTTCGCATGTTGTACTTGTCTTTGTTGTACAAAGTACCTACGACTTGATTGCTAACGAACCATCGCCGCATTATTGTGTTGTGTCATTTTCGTTTCAGACACAACGTGGAGAGATAGCAGTTTTGTTCGTTTACGTTCTCTTTGCTACCATTAATGTATCAGTGTTAGCTTCAAAGAGTATTCATTCATATAGAGGTTACATTTCTCCCTTAAAAAAGGTGGGAGAGACTTGTCAGGCACGATTAGTACCGGACACTGATTCTGTACATTAACAGAATTGTTGGCTGTTCAACTTATGCAGCGTAACATATTGTTGGTTTGCTTGGGTTTGCAAATGGCCGGACGTCGAGCTGCCGTAAAAGGGGAAAATATTCAATGATAAGTAGATTACAAAAACACATAAAAGACGTAATAAAAACAAAAGTCAGAGACACTGTCTTCTTTCTTTGATTTTTTTAAAGTTTTTATTTGCAAGGTGGGTCGGGAATATTAAGCAAATTGTGTGGAGTTTTCTTTAATTTTACACTAGGAACGAAATCGAGCCCATATCAGCATGGCTGCCTTGCATTTCGCCTATATTCATTTATATGAACGAAATGAAAATACCAGGCGGCCAGCAAAAAAAGAAGGCATGAAAACAAAGAAAAATCGTACTAAAATATTCCCAGTGATACACACAATAAGAAACCAAT
This sequence comes from Cacoxenus indagator, assembly GCA_035041755.1. Lineage (NCBI taxonomy): Eukaryota > Metazoa > Arthropoda > Insecta > Diptera > Drosophilidae > Cacoxenus > Cacoxenus indagator. The sequence continues at coordinate 562,998 of JAWNKX010000244.1, read as the reverse complement.
ACAATCTTATACACGCACTATACCTATACAACAAGGTCACTCACATAATAGCAAGTTTTGATTTTTGACTTCAACTTCTTGAAGACAATTTTCGGTTGTGGCAGAAAACAAAATCCATTTCTAGAGCAAGTACAGTAAATGCACATTTATTGAACAGCCAAAGAAACCCAAGTGAAATTTCTAACTACCGTCGAATTTCCATAGGTCAAACTTTTATAAGTCGAATATCTCCATGACTCGAATTAAGTGCGTTTATAGCGAAAAATCTTCCATAACTGGAATATCCCCATAACTCGAACTTTTGTTATGCATTATGGTGATTCGAAATTTGGATGTTTGACTGTACGAGGAATACGCACAGTCCGAGAAGTTAGAGTCTCAATCGCCAAAGCAAGTTTCATCATCTTTACTTTGTGCTGTGTTCTTTCCTCTTCTTTCCTTGTGATCAGCAATAAAGAAAAAAACAAATGGTCTAGACTTTGTTGTTGCGTGAGCCTAGCAAAAAAGAGGAATTTTAATTCACGCAAGCGCCCCACTTCACAACACAGTCCTAAAGTAAATTGTCGATTGTCGTACCAATTTTATCGGAGGTCAGGCCCCGAGCGCGTGTTTTGGTGTTGAGTTCAAATTTGTGTGCCCAAATTTATTTCTTTGTCTTTCCTGTATTCGCAGTAGCGTAGCTGGTTTGATATCGTTTTCACATGGGACACTTGCAGTTGCTTGCTGTTTTTTCTAAAGGTAGTAAAGGTAGAATTAGCTGTATTCAACTTAGATTTTTGGACATACCTAGCGCAAAATATGCATTTTAAATTAATTTTACTTATTTATTAAGTTCTTTATTTCTAACAGCCCGAACGAATAATGTATTTTATTCATTAAAAGTCCCACCAAAACCAATACAAGTAGGTGGTGGGAATTGCAATAACAAAAATTATGTTCCTTATTCATAAAAAAATCGCGTCAATCCTATACATGTTCCTTTTTCGCTATCATTCTCACAACAATATCAATACAATCAAAATAAAAATGGGTGACGGCAATTAAAATAACCAAAACAAAGGTGATATACAGAAATCGCTTTTTATGCTAATTCGCGCTAAGAACACCAAACAGGGGAAGACACAGCAAGAAGGGGAAACAGCGCTTGCTTGGATTTCGCAACAGTCACGCACCTTCTAACATTTCTGTTTGTTCAGTAGCACAATGAGTTTGGTACAAAGCGGCCTGCGTTGGTTCTTCGATGTTAATAGCAGAAGATAACAGATTCTAAAAGCGCCTGACTCTTGGAAAATGGTCTAAAAAACTTAAGAGAGAAATGTAAACTCTATATGAATTAGTTCTCTCTGGTTAGCTTGCTAATGAGTGAGTGAACAATGAATGAAAGGGCACCGAGTTCCAGCTGAACATGCACCTACTTCTTACACTTGCTGCATATTAATTCAATATTGTGAACTGTAATGTTTCAAATCAAACTCTCCATAAACGAAACGAACTGCGAATTGTAAGTAGAAAGTTGTTAAACATCAAATAAACAACAACAAAAAATATATCATTCACCTAATAATCCGGTAAATAAAGACTTTCACTGCTGTACCTCAACGAGTTTTATTGTCGCCACGTCTCTACAACACGGTCCTGTCAAACTTTCCAGAAACACCATAGAGATTGATAGTAAATCCTGAGAGCGCGGCAATGTTTACGAAATGTTGCACAATTTATTGGTGTGGCACAGAGCAACAAAACGGTTATCACGGCGTTTCTTCGTCTTTCGTTGATAATTCCAGTAAAATTTGTCAAAAACCAATAAAATGGGTACATCTATGGAAGTTATCATGGAGAAAGTCTACCGAGAAAATCGGGAAATGTTCGATCCATTTATTTTAATGAAATTGATTATTAATATGAGAATATGAAAATCTCATTATTAGTTCATCAGTGTGCCGTCGATATGTTCGTGTATGTCAAATTGGAAACAAGAAAGATTAATTCAAATTGAAAATTTAGTGGGATTCAAAGCCTACACTGAGAAAGGTACCCTCAGTCATCAATCACTGCATTAGAGCACCGGTACGGTAAGTATATTAGCTATAATGGAGATTATATACAACAAAGAGCAACATGGCAATCAAGGTCCTGTTATTTCTCTCAGTAGCAGTATTTCGAGTGGCGTAGACAAAGTTGGCAAAAGTGCATTGAATCAGGGTTTTATTTTGAGCGCGACGAAGTTGACTCGGATAATGAAGATGTTTGATGTGAAACATCTTTGGTTTCAGTAGGGTACAATTTTGCATAGCATAACGCATCACGTTATGCATCAGTTGCTAGTCTGGATGTGTGCGTTGTGGTTGTAATTGCTTTCCTGTATGTGTGTTTTTGGTGTCTCGTCTTATGCGAAAGTGCTTCGGCTCGCGCACGAACGCATACGAAGTCGTTCGAGTCACTTCCCATTCAAAGTGTTCATTCTGTCTCGTGATTCACAGCGTCAACTTCACTGTTCAAGAGAATTTTCGATGGCTACACACTTTTTTTCTACTAATGAACCATATGGAGTAGTACACCTAAGCACTTTTCCATCAACTATTTCTATTTCGATTATTATTGTTATTTTTTGTTACGATTATACGGCCTGAGTTATATTTTTTTTTTCATTACTGAATTTTTCTTGATGGTTACTTGGAATTTTTTTTTGTGTACTAATTAACCATATGCAGCGGTACTATTTTTGTCAAATTCAAGGCTTATCACTTTTGTTTTTAGTGTTACTATTATATGAATTGCTGTTGTGAAATTTATACTGCCTATTTTTGATTAGTACAAATTTATTTATTCTTTGTTTACAACTGAAATATAAATCGACACAAAAATTATTATTGCCGCGTAATTAGTAAAAATTGACGCATTATTTCGTTATTGACTTCTGGCTCCATATCTCTGTGGATTTGTGCAATTTAAGGAAATGCCGTGTAAATTGTTTGTATATTGTCTTTTTATATACCTCCTTTAGCGTGGCCTTGGAGTTTGGTTTTTTTTTATTTCCCATTACTTTTTATTTTAATATATGAATTGTTTTGTAATTTATACTATCCCTTTTTTTGATTAGTATCTCGTCTTGAGTTCGGTATCCCGACGACCCACAATAACATTTATGTATTGATACAATACTCCAACAGAGCCCCATGCGTCTTGGTCTTCTCTTCAAGTGCGGCTTGCAAGTTGTCAAGGCATTTACCATTTTTTTTGTTGTTGTTGCGGATGTCACTGATACTTGTTTTTTTATGCTCTTTTGATTTAATTTAAGTTGTTCCGACAAAAGATTTTCGAACTTTGAATCAACGGCTTTGATTTTTCCTTCCAATCGCTCAATTTCCTCCTTTTGGCGATCCAACTTGTCCATTAAGCTGGAATTCTCCATTCCCTGCTCGCGTATCTTCGTCACAAATATTAGGATCATGTTCAGTAAGTGTTTCCTCTAACTCGCCGATCCGTTGTGTCACATTGGCGATTTTTTTTTTTTTGCATCTACAAGAATCGCACTATATTATCAAACTTTTACTCTCCATTCTTAACGCTGCCAAATATAAAAACTGCACGTTCACTCTAAGGCAAGGCGCGTTAGTCCAATTTTGTTTTACAACCAAAGCATCATTCCCCAATTGGAGCAAGTCCGGTATCTCAACCCACTGGCACTGATCTCACCGAACCATAACAATGTGTAGACTGCAAAGTCTATACCCGCACGATCTTCCCCTAAGAAGAAGAAATCAATTTGTGTTTCTTACTGAGTGGAAAAGTGACCAATAAGAGAATTGATAGAGTAAACAATGTGGGGGAGTAAGTTACTTACAAATTGAATCAGAAAAGAGAACCGACTGTCTTTACCTTGAAAAGATTCAGAAGAGTCTATAAAAAGTGAATGAAAACTCGGTGTCTACTACATGATGATATGGTAGTAACATTACAAGAAATATCCAAAAAGCAATATCCAATATCCATAGCATAGAACTTGAGTTGAAATGCACTTTTTTATGTGAGCTTTGTATGAAAATTAGTTGACTAGGGTTACCATCACGAAAACGTATGACCTTTCATCATTAGTGTTCATATGAAAACTAAAAGAGACTGCTTAATCTGTGTAAGCTAAATACGAGAGCACTATCTAATAAGGTGTACTCTGATGCCAAATGACTTCTGCGGGAGCGGAGAGGAAGAGAAGAATAGAAGCACAATGCGCTTCAAATTAGGACAGTATTTTTAATTATTCGTTATTTTTTTTAGGCTGGAATTAGAATTATTGCAATTTTGGATTGAAGATGAGCAGTCAGTATGTACAGAGTGGCTCTTGAGATTGTGTGGATTCGAACTAAAGTGAGCACACTCAATAATAGCTCTAGATACAATAAAAAAACTTTATTCCAACGAAATATACAATATTTATTTCTGCACAAGCATACAGAGGTGTAAGGGGCGGTATGGCAGTTGAAGTAAATGAAATTCCACCAACTGATGATATTTCACTTGAATTAATGATGCGCACATCCGTCAACGCGGCGCAATGCTGCCATCTATGAGAGTGAAGAACTTTCGCTGTTTAGACGTCAGCAACGCCAACTTGCCACGCTCGTAACCCACCATCAGCCAACCATAATTAAACGCCGACACAACGCCAAGTCATTTTCACTTACGTCTGGTTGCTTTTTTTCTCTGATTTACAAAAACAAAAGTTAATCTAGTTCAGTTCGTCCGTGTATGAGCAACGCCGATTGTAGTAAAATAAAAAAGAAATATCATAAAGAAAAAGCCAATGCATGTTATGCGTTTCAATTTAAGTGGTTTCTTCTGCATACGACGGCATCACTCGTCACCCGCTGGTTTATGCCGTAGACGCAACCCAATGCCGCCGCCATTGCCGTCACAGCCTGATGTTCATCATTAATTTTATAAATAGCGAAAAGTATCGGATTTTGGGCCCCACCCGGTGCCGCTCTATTCTTGTATCGGCAATCGGGGCTGCACTGCTTTGCTGTTGTCTGCGTGCTGGTCGCACTCTTATGTTTTGTTACTCGTACTTTGGTTATAGGACTTTTGCTTCGAACAACGCTTTCAAAGGTCATCACAACTTTATATTCGTAAAATTATATTATTGGCTGGTGCGTCTATCTCAGAATTGCCTCGTAATAATTATAATAATAGCTAAGGTTCTGGAAGTTAATCCCTAAACGTGGGTAGTAATCTATTCGTATGATTACTAAGGCAATCACTAAAGACTCTTTCTAGAGACGTGACTATAATGGAATAAAAACAAATGCCAATAGGGATAACTTGAAAGCTTAACATTTGAAAATTAAAGCAACAAAGAGGGCTAAAGGCCCTCAAAGAATATTCAAGCCGCGAATTGCAACCTCAGAGACCTTGGATACAGTGGAAGAAGCATTTAAATTTGTTGCTTTCATACAGAAACTTATAGCAAACTTAAAAATACTAGTATAACCTCAAGATTCACGGCCGCTCCTGAACCCGAAAGTGTTAACTTGGATCATATATCCTTCGTGCAGCAACCCACTATTCTTCCGCACATATTTTTGCCGCTTATTGGCAGCATGCTCTTCGGTCAGTAGAAGCATGGTTTATGTACAGGTTTTCCAGGCTTGGCAATCATATAATCATTATGTCAGCGCACTGCCACGGTGCCCGAATGCAGTCTCAAAATGCCATTATAAATCGGCATTGAAAAACATGACGACATTTATATACAATGCATCGACGCCACGACGGCAGAGTGTCAAGAAAAAAGTTCATTGCCTGCTGCTAGGCGCCAAAGCGGCGCAGCGCACACTCCACACATACACCACTCAACACACGCACATTAAAGATGAGTCATTCAATTTTCTTGTTATTTCGTTTGTTTTTTTTTTTCTTTATTATTTTTTTATTGTTCAAACACATTTTCATTCGCTTATCCGTTGTAAAACACCAACAAAAAATTAAAACAAAAAACCCAACATCGATCAGAAAAGAGAAAAGCTAAAACAAACTTTATGGAAAAACTTTAGAACAATGCGTGCATTAAATGCCGCCCCCTTTACTACTGCTATTGTACATTGCGCCCTTTCTATCCCACCACAATGACTTTATGTCAATAGCAATTTGTATAAGCTTTTCAACATTTTCGTTTCGGTCACTGTCAAAGTTTGGTAAAACATCTTTCTCTTAGTGCTCTTCTTCGACTTGCGCTTTATCTACATCTAACAAACAACAAAAAGTAGAAAATTTTTTTCTTTTGACTTCCGCTGCTCCGATAACTTAGCATGTCACCCCCGCAAAGCTGGTCAACACATGAATTCCACAGTGTCACGCCCGGCTTAAACGAAACTAATGTTGGTTCAGTTTGTATGTCATGCCACTGTGCATGTTATATGCCAGATTACATGCCAAATGTTTCATGGACGCACATTTGTCTCTTTAGCCGCTCGCAGCTTTTCATGTGTAATTTTCTTGATGAGCAAAGGAAAACGGCAGTTGAGTAAGTGATGAGCTGCGCGCTCGAAGTATTTAATCTAAACCAAAAAATTTAACAATTGTCTATGGAAAAAATGGCTGCATATTTTGTGCTGTCAAGCGTATTTTTTTTTAACTTTATCCGCCGTATGTGTTGACGTTGTAGCCAACAAGTCATCGACAATAAACTGTCTGCCATTGAACCCGTTGTAAGCCAAGCAAACAAAATATTGGGAACTTGAAAACCTTGGAACTACAACATAATGCATCTTCTCAATGTATTTCTCTTTTGCTCAAATTGACAATCAGCAATTTTGGAAAATTTCTGGTTTGTAGCTTCAAACATTTACTGCAATCTACCACCAAACTCTATCAAAAGTTGAGCTGGCTATATAATCTAGTGTATGCTTGTTGGCTATTGTAAACACTGAGTCTCGGAAAGAAGTGAATTTCGTGTACTCCACAACCATTACTTTATCACTACCCACACCAACAGAAGTATTGGTATGTACTACGGGGACTTCACATCAATTACCATGCTAAGGGTGCTGAGTGTTTTGGGTGCCTAATTTCTCACAATCGACGAAAAACCAAAAACTGCTCTTTCGTCAAGACAATAAACGGATCTTATTCGACATGGTGCAATTTCATGAATTGGACTTGAAATTGGAATAATACAATTAATCGAAATAACTGCACCACTGGGTCCAAAATGAAAAGAAAACCGAGAAGAGCTCAAATAGAACTCAAGGTAAAAATTTGTGATCGATAACCCTTGTGGCTGCGGAGAACATATATTTCAAACAAATCCACAAATGGAATTATATATATATATATATATATATATATATATATATATTAACTTTGGAATACCTAAACAAAATCATCTGCTCAATACGTTTAAGCCTTCGCTGTTGACGTCGTTGTTGCTATGAGTTTGTATAGACCTTCTGTATAACGAATTGTGGGATAGGTCCATTTACACAAAGCCTAAAAATTTTGATCGTGTAGCTGCCATGCCAATGCAAGTGCCTCAGTATTGAACTACACTATGTTTGGTGGCCATTGCTTAAACATAAATCAAGTCAACTACAATATCGCTGTTTGCTCAAATCCACAGCAATTTTTTTTTATACACCAATTCTCCGAATTTTGTATCCATGAGTAAATTTAAGTATTCTAATCGATGTAGTTGCAAACTCCTAATTCGTCTTTATGTTACATCGCTACGTAGTATCAAATGATAATAAGTGATTTCCTGTTTATACCTAAATCATTGGTTGTACTTAAGGAAATGATCCATGAATCCAGTATGTGGGCCATAGTGCTTTGTTATGAATTTTACTTCTTTAATTTATTCGTTGAATTAGATTATCCAACGACTGATTCGAACAGTATATCATATAGCTAACGCTTAGTGCCTGCTGAAGTTTTAGTGAAGTGTTATATATCTCGGTATGCACTGCTATACCTAATATTATACTTCTTATTATTTTGTATAATTATAAGCTACAAACCTTGTGCTTCACATAAATCTCTTTCAGTAATATACAGCACCTAAGTATCTTTTATAGATAAGCAGAAAAGGCTGCTTTTAGTTTATGTTCATTATAAACATCACTAACTTCATGATCCTCTCTCGTATAACTATACCTTAACATAGCTAGAGAATATGATAAATTTTCCCATTTACAGAGCAATTACAACATCTACGCTTTCGCTCTCTGAGTTGTTCGCTGTCTCTCCTTCAAATGCATACGCTGTGCCACCCCCACTTTCATTCGTTTCTTAGCCCACAATGCTCAGCTGCAAGTGTGTGTATGCACGCGATTGTGAATTTCCCCCGTTTTGTACGCAACCGAGTATCAAGCAAGCAGAAACTTCCCTTTGTGTACTTTCATTGGCTTTACTTCGTCGTCAACGTATTCGTAGCCGTCGTCGTAGCCGTCGTCGGTGCCGTCGTAGTCGTCGTAGTTGTCGTGTTCATCAACAACGCAGCACACTAAACGGTAAATACGAGTATGCCCCAGAGCAGGCGTTCATTTCATTCAGTGCTTGTTCGGTGGTCGTCATGTGTGCATGATTCAATTCGCATTTAACAACGGTAAAATTCCTGGAACAACCCGAAAGAACTCGACGAGTGTAGTTCTTTTGAAGTTTTTAAGTCCAAAAATAAACGACAACAAACACAACCATACGCGTTATGCGTTTGTGAAGTGCACAATTCGAGTATAACAGAAATAACAAAACCAATTAAATTCATAATTATAATACTTTGAAGTAAACACACGATCAGCAACATCGTTTTCTATGTGAATCCATCTTTCCTCAACTATTCTGTTGTTTCATCTAATCTAATTAATTCGGTTAGGCCATTTTCAAATGGCACAATCCAGGATTTGCTATGAGTTTCCAATGAGTATCCAGAACTTATATTCCTTTTCAATGCCAAACCAAATGCTCGAAAATCACCTCGTTAAACGTTAACCATAGAAACGCGAGTAAAGTTTCGTTCGGTTTAAATAATTTAACCATAACCTAGTGGAACAAGAACAGTAACAGCCACTGCATCAACCCCTGGCATACCATACATTACGCATTACGCGATCGTTGCACACACACACCCTAGGCGCATTGCTTACCGTTCTGTTTCATACAGTTGCGACACCTAAGCAAAACTGGTTTTTTGGTCAAAATTTATGAATTCGTGCCATTAGTCACAGCCAACTGTTCACATAAAAGGCGGAAGGCAACCCCCAACCCTTAATAAACGTTTATATTGTTTAACCTTTTTCTTTTGTGTGTGTGTTAATCGTGTGTGTGTGTGTGTATTACGTGTGCCTATTCATATGTTAATAATATTAGTTTGCAATAAGATTTCCATTCGACAATTCACCCTTGTTGATCGTGTTAATTCTGTGTTCAGAAAAAAGTCTATAACTTTATTTGTGAAACCAACGGCTTAATAATTTTCCAGTCGTAGTGCAGTGTTTAAAGCGTTTAATCTGCTTGAAGATCGTTATTGGTTCTTTTTTTTTTTGATAGACAAGCAAAAATCATGGCAGATTCAACTAAATTTGCACACAGCCTGAAGGATAGACGTACGTATTGAATTTAATGTAAAAACCATGTAATGGATACACACATATACTCGTATATTCATATTTTGTTGCACTTCATTTTCATATTTTGAATTTGAATAGCAAAGTAAATCAAACACTTATATATCGACCATGAAACGTTTACATTAAGTATCTAACTAAAGAAGTTTGAAGGCTTGTAAGGAAATCTCAAAGAAATGGAGGTTCCAACGGCAGTTAATTTTTAGTGAAAGTCGATTTAATATATTATTAGTAATTATATTTTGTATAGTAATAAATCACAATATAGTCATCATTTTAAAAAACTCTAGTATGTATTCTAGTGTGCATAGCCGGCGTTTTGTATAAAATGGAGGATCTTCAGAAAAGTTCGCCGAAATTACAAAACTTTTTAGTTTGTTCTTTTCTTTTCTTAGTTCTTCAGTTATATGATTAAAAAAGGGAGTGACTGATTGGTAGGATACGTTTTGTTGTTGTAGCTGCATATTTATAATCCACATCCAAAATTTAATTACAACACTCGATAGCTAAAGGATCAAAGATTTCCTTAGCTTAAGTGCGAACTTTCTCGCATAGCGGGGGAATAGGGGGATGTGCCTCCGTTTTGATTTTGTTGTTTAATGAATTTCAATGCGAAAATTGCTGTTGTTATTCTTTTCTGCGTCGCTGCCCTCGTTGTTTTTGTTTTCTGCGTTGCGTGCCATTTTAGTTGTTTATTACTATTACGTATCTAAGGGTATCTAAGCAAAATCAATTATTATATATGTAAACAAATATGTATGTAAGAATTATACACACACAGAAAATTTTACCCGTTACATAGACGTATTCACGCAAAGCGGCCGTGTCCCCGACCCCTTTTTTTATTCTTTTTTACATTTAACGAATAACATTTATCGCAGTAAGTATTATAAATAGAAATTAGACTTAGACTATGGTCATGATATGATGCTAGTGAAACTAAAAGGACCAAAATGGCGCCGTGAAGGTTACTAGTTCCTTCGCAGGGGGAAATCATCCGAGTGCAGCCTTTTCAATTCTACGTATTGTTTTGTTTGCCGGTGAGGGGGGTTTGTTTGGTGAGGGGGGTTGCCAGCGGTTTCGAATGCGACAATGGAGACATTGCGAAAGTCTAACGGAAAAGTCTGAAAATTCCATCGCAATACAACAGCTTATGTTTCAAACAAAGCTTTGTAATCTAAAGGAGTTCGTTGTTTTATATGATACAAGCATACGGCGCATTGCTGCCTTCGCGTGCGTCTCTCTCTTCGGATGTTTAGTAGCTCTGCGCTCTGTCTACGATTTTCTCGTTGACCGTCCAGTGTTTGACTTTTTGGGTGGTATTTCGTATAGTTCCCTTTTTTGATTTTTTCTTTCATTCGAATATTTGAACTTTGTACAGTTTGAGCAGCACTGTCGGCAAATTCAATTCGCAGATGCTGCTTTGTTTTTGTATTCATTTGTATGTGTATAGTTTGAGAAGCATCTGAAAGCATCTGACGATATTTTCAGACCAAACATCACAGTAACCATCTTAAGGCTATTCTAGAGATTCCCTGAAAATTGCATGAAAGTCGGTCCAGCGGTTTCGGCATCCATAACGGACGAACAAACACACAAACACACAAAATAAAGAAATCATGTAGAAAAGCAACTACCTACAAAACACGAAGAAGGCGAGCGTATGAACACAAACAGAAATAAGATTTTGCCCTACGAAAGCCTACCAACGCGATTAAAGTTTTCACTTGCCTCTTTATTCCCCACAACCCCCGAACAACGACAATACTGTTCCACATCAGCGCTTAAGACAAAACCAAATGTTGTTTCACAGAAAAACTTTTATTCAACCCATGCGGCTACCCTTTAATATTGACATCTATGTTATCGTAAGGAAACTTTAAACAAAGTCAAAGTTCTCGAATTCGATATCCCAAGGACTGTGCAAACAGATACGGAAAAATTATCGAGTTGCTCTAAAGGATAGTAAAAAAATTTAAATTAACTATACCCAAAATATAAATAAGAGTGGTTTTGTTCATTAGCTTTGAAAGCGACAGCCGCTTTAATAAATAATTAAATCTACATACATCTGCAACTCGTGCATGTCACAATGAGTCGAAGTTTTTAAATTATACTAAATCATTCCAAAAGCCGATAAATATATTTTAAAAGCCTTGAATAGTATAATGTATATATAATTTTTAAAAAGTATTAAAGACCTAACTTAAAGTAGTCAGCCTCAGCGCTCAACCCCAGCAAACCGTTTGCGGCTCAAACCCATAGTGTTGAACACTGTTGTTTGTCTTATTACACTTGACTGCACACACACATCACAACAACAAAAAGTATGTGTATATAACTCATAAAACCTTTTGTAGATTAAAAATACTCGTACTCATATACTTTTAGGAAATGCAATATTTGAAGGGATACTGTGCTTTGTCTCTGTTTTGTTTCTCTTTTATTTATTTTTTTTTTCTCAATGGGTGGGGCGTAAAAACAAAAAGGGGTGCCGAGCTTTAATTACATATTCGGGTGCCGCAGACTGTTTGTCTGTACACTTCTCCGCTCGACTGTCATTTCCTAATTACTTGATTGCCCAAGAAGTCTTTTAAGTCGCCTCATTCAAGCGTAAAAACAAGAAATAATGGATGACCAAAAAAAGTTAAGTTGCCAAAAACACTTGCGGGGTCAAGTCATGCTTGAAGATTAATAAGCAGTAGAGCATAAGAGTCAATAGAAACTGCAAAAGGTATGGTTTTTCTTTTTTTTGTTTAAGGTACAACGTTTTATTCTTTTGATATTCCGCTTTCAATATGACAATGCAACAGTGGTCTAACGTGTCTGCAAACTTAATCTTTCAGATTAACCGTCCTATTCTCAGCACTCTATCAAATAAATAAATTGAATGTTAATGACAAAAAAGTGGGAAAACACTGTTCATTGATTTTCCGATATAGTTGCTCTTATAGAAAAATCTTTCACTATTTTTTACCAATTTTTTAACGCCCCCTCATCAGGTGATGTCACAATCTTTGCTGCAATGTTTCGCACACTGTTAACACACTACTGAATGGACAATATCGTGATTTGCTGTATTATTGGAAAATTTTTGGAAAATAGTTATAATTATGACAACAGAAGTGTGTTAAAATCGTGATCATAGGGATCCTTTTTCAATATCGGACAATAACAGACTGGCAACATGGACTTTACACACTTTTGTAAAAAACAGATTTTTTAATGATGCAGTTTAAGATGTGCGTGAGAATACCCAAAAGCTCGAACAACTCTGTCTGTTGAGAATAGGTTGGTAAGGTTTTTTATAAAGCAAAGCAAGTTGTTTGGATCCATACATACATACATATTTAAACGGAGACCCTTGATTCGCACCAAATAGGGTGTGCCCAAGTCTGCTCAGTGAACCTTAAATTCGCGACATATATAATCGGATAATTTTCATGTGAAAAAGGATACAATCTCACCAAAAAACTGCGGTCAACTCGTGCCTATTGAAGCTAGGCTCTATTTGGTTAAAGTTCGCTGATTGTTGGTAGATGAAATTAGCTAAAATTTATTTCTTGTCTGTTGTTAAGCAGTGAAAGCGGCTTCTGTTAAGAGCTTACAATGAACATGGAACATTTTTCTTTGTCATCATTACATTATAAGCATAATATGTCCTATTCTATCTCCAATGTGTACACATTGCTAAGCGTTTTGTATCCATTGACGGATACAATTTGCAGTAGCCATTTAACAGTGGTATTTGCTTACGCTGTGCTTCATGGTATTGCCATTGTTGCCAGTTTATATTTAAGAAATCTCCAACGTATGACAATAATTCTACAATCGGGTTGTTGGCGCCTTTTCATACATACTCTGCTCCGGGAAGCAATGTTCTTATTGGGGTTGTAAACATTTACAGAATGCTTGTTGAAGAACACTTGCTTTTTTCCAATTTTTTAGTTGACTCTGCGCTATACTCTATAAGCGAGCAAACATAAGTGTTTAGATCCAATACGCTACTCATCCACAGTGTTTTCAATGCTCCTGTATCATGTATGAAAAGTGAAGTTAAAGATCAAAAGACAGTATTATTTCAGCTCAAAAATTTCATCTCAATCCAATAGAAGTTCGATTCCAAAAAACTCGAATCAACAGTAACGACGAAACAATAAAATGCTACATAAGACATAAAAGCGTATTATATATAATGGATACTTCTATAATATATGGGAACACCATCAACTGTTCATGATTCGTGTTCATAAGAGCGCCTTATGATGATGTCTCCAATTTATCTAACTTGTTTTGCCATTAATACAAATGTCAATAGCTCACACATGCTTTGGTAGTCTTGAAATTGAAAATAACACCGGGATATTATTATTTATATTATTACATTATCGGTTACGACAGCTTCGCGTCTTTTTGCTGTTGCGGTTAATGCTATTAGAACTATTGTGTACGGCGCAGTGAGTCATTGTGGCATTGCTGTTGCATTTGATGGCGCACACTTGAAAGCAAGCTGTCTAGCTGACTGGCTTTCCGGCACTTTTTAATTACAAGTGACACTTCTCAACGTCGGCTGACGTTGACTAAAGTATCCTCAATTCTTGTCGTCCTTTCAACTGCTCATCTTGAACGTGTAACATGTCTGGGTGTCTGTTGCCTGTTCAGATTCAAGTTGACGCATGTCATTTAACTGAAGTACCAAAAGAGCCTTTTACGGAAAAGTCTTTAAAATACTTTTATAATATTTATTTCTTTTTTTTTTACTGTAAAGAAAAACTTAAGTTCCGCTACTAGGTGTATTCAAGAAATAAGGCATTTTATTTTTTTCAGTCTACGTGGTATTGATTTTCGATTATAATTTTAATGTTAATTTATATATATATATATATTTTTTTTTTGTTGGTACATATGTTCCCAATATATGCTGTCATTGTCAACCATTTTTCATTTTTAGTTTGCTTTTTACAGGAATAAAGTTACACTTGTGGATCAGTGATTTTATGGGCGCAAACAAATCCGTAAACATGCCTCAGCCACCGTATTCACCAGACTTGGCCCCTGCGGCTTTGACCTGTTGTCAAAATTAAAACGAACCTTGAAAGGACGGAGGTTCGCCACAATTGATGAAATAAAATTTAATGTCACCTTATTTTTTGAACACAGGTATATCAACTTTGTAGCACATTGGTCACAAGTTAAACAAAAATGTCATCAAAAATGCATCTAAAATATTAAAGACTTTCTAATAATAACTTCCAGTTGACGCATGGGCTTCTATAGGGATCATACGGTCCAGTAATGTTAAGGTCCTGAAATGTTTGTGTGTATGTAAAGGCCAGATCGTGCCTGTTCTTACAAATGTGCAGCGTATTTCGTTCAGAATTGCAGTTGTCTAGCTAAATAACTTTGGGGTAGGTTTCCATACATGCAGACATAGCTGTCTACTTCACTATGTTACAAACAAATATTAGTCACTGCTTGATGAGTGCAGTTATTTAATAGGCATATATATTTGCCAGAGTTTTGGATAATAATTACTGTTCATAATTGCATCTGTGATCGTCTTTCAAAGTGCTTTGGCAGTGCCAGTATGACTTCACGTAACTCAGCAACTGCTTCGGCAATCAAGTTAAAAGTTTGCACTCAAAAGTGTTCCAATACCTTGCTCCTTCGATTATAGAGAAATGTTGTCCATTGATGAAATTATTCGCCGAGTCTTCACCGTTGCCGTTGAACAAAAAAATCGGTTCAAGCCATTTGAAAAGTTTTCCTAATGCTCTATTCTACTTGTAGTAGAATTTCAAGGGCTTCAATCGATTTAACCTTTACCCTATTCTTTCTTTCATTATTTATTTATAGCTACGAGCATAAAATGCTAAACCAGATACATTGAAGATATATGTTGGCTATTTAGTTTTGATTGCTTTTCAAACGCTTCGTTTGCTTTCCAAGACATTACCCAGAGTATTTCGCTTAAGCTACGTTCGCGCTACGTATGGTGTGTTCACCTGCAGCTGAAATAGCAATATGAACTGGAGCTGAAACTGATTTATAAGTGCGCCATATGTGACAGGTGGAGTTTGTATAAAAGATTACCAAAGGGCGTATGTGCTTATATAAGCCGGATAATGGCACCGAAATCACGTTTACGACATGAATGTGAGTGTCAGTTAAGTTGAATAATGTGTCGTCAACCCGGCCGTTGGACTGTTAGACACTGTTGTGCACTTGACAAAAAAAATATAATATAGGAATACATATTAAAATTTCTTAGATTTCGAGAGTCAACAGTCACTTTCCCTTTGCGTTTATTGGAAGCTTTGTTAATACGAAGGCGAACAGCCGCCGAAAAAGGCGCGGTCAAACAATAATTTGATAGAGTCACCTTAGCACCGGTTGACTGAAAAAATCAAGAAAAAACTGGTGCACACATGCTAGACCAAAATCATATGATGTACATATGCATGTGCACGTATATTTTAATTTGAACTATTACAATACACTAAAACATATTGCATAACATATGCACCAGATTTGGCACTTCAATGACTTATTCTTCTACACAAACTTAAAAATTGGCGCGGCGGATAACGACTCACGTTGACTGCGGAAGTCATTGCCCTGACAAATGGGTATTTTTTAATCAAGTAAAAAAAATCGCTTCGAAAAGTAAAAGGATCCAAAAATTAAAATGATCATTAAATTCTGAGAACGTACCCAACGATTATCGCATAATGTATACTATATATAGCTATATTCTATATTCATTATTAGTTCCGATTTGGATTTGAAGAGGAGATCCACATGAAATCGCAGCAGGCCAAAAGAAATAAATGTTTTCCTCAGTCGATTGTAGTGTGCTACATCGTGCACTTCAAATACAATTCTAATCCAACACGGTTATTTCTCAACTAGTCAAAATTGTTTTAAAATAGGAAATTCACTTTAAAGGTATGTAAACCGAAATTTTCCACACAACAAAGTATTTTCCTGCCGCTCTGCTTAAATATATAACGCGTATTAGTGTAGATGCGAGATACACCTCTATGCACTATTACTGCTTACTAACTGACCAATTATAGCTTCATTACACTTTTTCAAAAATAAAGTAAACAAAATATTTCGAAGTCATTTAGCGAAGTCGCATGCCAAATAGTGTAGCCCAGGAGCACCACTCATATATAGCTCATAAAAAAGCATTCCTTCATTTAACTATTTATTTAATACTTACTACAATATTTCGAGTTTAGTTATGAAGTTTTATAGAACAAAGTAGAACACTTGCGAATGGAACAGATTCGTAACACACGTAACATTTTACTCTTCTCCTCTAATTCTTCATGAGTTTCCAGTACTCCAGCTTATTTGTCCTTTATCTCATCTCTGTTATTGAAATTTGTTTAAAGCTTATTTCCTACGCCACAAAATTCATCTCGCCTACTAGACTTCGCCTGTTTAAGCCCTGCATACAAAAGTATATATACATATATACACGTGCATATATACATATATTTTTTTAATACTCTTCAATTCTCGTAAAATAAGTTTGTTGCCCTCGAAAATCCCTAAAATTGTCTTTATTGCCTCTCGGTTTAATCAGTTTAAAACACTTTGCTGTTGTCTTTTTACGCTGCGCCTTTTCAGAAATAAATTTTTTTATTTCGCAGACAACAAACTAAAGAAAAAGTTTCGCTCTTTTTTAATGTCCAAAGTTTCAACGTTCCAAGCAAAAACGAGTCTGGCAAATCATATTTGGATTATGAATATTTTAACTTGTTTGTCGTTGGATTAAAGGTGCAGTATAAAAGATGCGGTAAACAATGTGGCTAAACGGGGCTATCATAAATTTGAGAGTCATAGTAATTAATTTTTTTAGTATCAGGTAAGAGAATCGGTTGATTTATTCGATCAATACTGAAAAAAGTCAGCGCTCACTTCTACAGAACGCGCCCAATGACTGGTTGTCTGGTACCCTTACAAATGGCAGTTATAACTCTTCGTCTCTCTGACTTTCAGTTTGAATGCCTAGACACTCCCTTCAATTGATTGATCATCAATTTTTTAATTCATTATTGCTCCTAAGATGAAAACTCTGCTCTGCTCTGTTCTGTATGAGTGTGTCCATAACACCAACTCTCTTTGTATGTATGTATCCTTTTGGAATCCAACTAATTCTAATCGATGGTGAGAAATCGACAAGAAGACCAATCTGCGGTGGTGTACCTCAAGGCATCGTATTAGGCCCTACGCTGTATACGATTTATACAGCAGACATGCCTAAAACAAGTGTAGTCACTGTAGTGAGTGGATGAGGAAAACGCACTCATAGCAACTTACGCGGACGACACTGCAGTGCTAACCAGAAGTCCAAGTATAAAAGTTGCCACGGAGTCTTTGCAGCAATACGTGTGTTGCTTTGAGAAGTGGGCTCTAAACTGGAACATAGACATCAATGCCAGAAAATGTGCCTGTGTTACGTATGCCACACGGCCATTGTCTTGCCCTGGCATATCGTTGCTAGGTTCTATTCTGAAGCAGCAGCCTGCGCATAAATACCTTGGAATCATACTGGACAGGAGACTTACATTTCAAAGACATGTAACAATGGATAACAAGACAACAATACACTAGACCATTTTAAGCCCCATGTGGAAGTACGCGCTGCAAGTACACGGCATAGCTGCTAAGTCGCATATGAATAAAATCAGAATTGTTCAAGCTAAAACGCTTAGAAAAATTTGAAATGCTCCCTGGTACATGCGTACAAGGGATATCGAAAAGGATCTTAGGGTTCCTAAAGTCGGCGATGTTATCCAGGCACAAGCGGGGAAATATCTAGAGCGCCTTGGTTCTCACCCGAATGCACTCGCGAGACGGCTAACTTCGAGAGCCAGAAAAAGAAGACTCAAAAGGTGTCACCCACAGGATCTTCCTACGGGGGTCCTTTCATAAGTTTCTTCTGTCAAATTTCGTAAATTTTCTTTATATAAATAAGTAATTGTAAATATGTAAATAGGTATTATTCTTTATAAGTTGTTTGTAAGTCATAGGTTTACATAATTTTTTTCTTTTTCTTTTATATACAATTAGGTTAGGATGCCACTGAAGGTAGTAGAAAACTTGTTATAATTATTTTAAATGAATACAATATGTATTACATGAAAAAAAAAAAAACATCTTTCATATATATGCTGATATTGGAGAATATGCATTAATTCTCAAAATGACTTTTGCCCACATACCCACAAATAGCGTTTAAACACATTATCAAACTAAAAGCAAAGCAATAACAATGAATTGTTTATTTTTGCCATTAACAATGAAAAGCAGAAATGCGAAATGTGATTTATTTTGCTGTTTATGATATCTTTTTTTCTGCCGCTCAAAGAGAGAGCTCCTGCTTGTCACAAAGCGGCTTCACAATATTTCCAAAACCACAACTATTCCAACACCACCATCAGATTGCCATGAAAATTTGACGTTCAACTTCCAGTCGTGTTGTCTTTCCATTTGCCATTGTTATTTATAGTCAAGAATAGCCGCTGTCGCCGCCTAGCCTCCACCTTCGCAGTAGACGCAGACAGACGACAAACTACAGCAGCAACAACAACAACAATGACCCAGCATCACCCAAAAACAGTCGTCGCCTTGGCTCTTAGACACACTCACAGAACTTTATGCCACAACTTAACTTCACTGCACATGCCACCCTATTATGCCCCGTCAACCGGCAATCAGGGGTATGAGAGACTCCGTAAAAATATATATTTATTTTTATACATCGCACGTAGTGTATAGTACAATAATTTTGTCATGAAGCTTGTAACACAAACAAAGAGAGATTGGAAATTCCAAAAAATATATCTATATATAAAACTCGATGTATGTCTTTATGTATGTCCGTTATAGACTCCGAATCCGCTTGACCGATTTTGATGAAATTCTCAGGGAAACTAGAATAGACTGTCGAGTAGTCCTGTAAAGTTTAAGGCGTTAGTATACCGTGAAAGTCGGGGAAAAATAAATAAATAAATTGGATTATTTGTATGAAATGATTATTGCTTCATCAGTTTGCTTTTGAAAATTATGCCAAATTCGAAATCGAAACTCTGTCAAAGAACAAAAAAATTGTTTAAGTCATAAACCGCTTTAATAATTTGAACAAGTAAGAAAGTAAAGATAGAGCACTGAAAACAGAAGAATAATGAGAATCCCACAATGGACAATAGCGTGCCAAGAGGCAGTAACGCTCCGGGTATTTGGTATCGGGTATATAATCTCGATAAATTCGATGAGTTAACCATGTCGACCCATATCAACTAGTCCCTCACTTCAGATCCGTATAGCTTTCATAGCATCCTTCATTTCAAGCCGTTTGAGTGTGACGAGTATTACAAGTTTAGTGTGGCCGAAATTAGCCATCATCATTGGTTTTTTCTTTCTTATTCTTTTTTTTTTGTCCTTATATTCTCCTAGACTCGAAATGGCAAAAACCATGACGACTTTTCTGGTGATTTTTTTCTTGTCATTGATGTTCTTCAGTGGCAGCGTCTCGTGTTGCCCCAAACCAAGCCACCTCTGCAGCACACTGGCTTTAGCAGCGTGCGCTGCCCCAACGAAGACATTTACACAGAGAGACCGATAACGAAGCTGCTTAGTCTAATGACAAACGAAAGCATTTTTTTATTGTTTTGCTATTAAAAATTAAAAGAGGAAATACCAAGAATATTTATTATACCTTACAATTTCGCTTCCGCCATATACAATGATTTGGACGCTACTTTGGGATGTCAAGCTCTTCAGCGAAAATTTGTTGTGAATTAATCAAAAAATATAAGGCCCCATTTTAGGGTGCTTTAATTTTCCGTTAATGTCAAGCTAAAAACCTACAAAAGAAGTGTTTTTTCTCTACCGCTGGTTTCCTTTTTGCTGATTCAACTAATCGAACAAAATGATCCGTTGAGCGGAATTTATTGAATCTATGAACATATTATACTTATACATATGTATATAGCTTTCAAAGTCTGTACAATTTTTGCACACCCTCATAACATGAGATTGTATAATGAATGGAAATCATTTAACGTCATCACCACCATCCATCATCGGAACAATTAAATGTTAAACGTAATTCAATGTTAAATAAAATTCTTTATAACCACTATGTTACATCGGGTTAAACGTGTTTTAACCATAAAATAATAATAATCTATATATTTTTATATATAAATATCTTCTGTGCGTCTGTAAGTGAACTCCTTCTAAACGGATCTACCGATTTTGATGAAATTTTTTGTATGTGTTCAAGTGGATTCGAGAATGGTTTAGATTCACAATTCGATCTACTAGAAAATGTTTTTTAATAAATATATTTATTTATCAAGCCAGCGTGCTGAGCTTCTTCTTACACTTCTCTATTGGTATATGTGTGCTATTTGTAAAGAGAAAATGAAAAGAGTGAGAGATGTTTTCATTTTTATGGTATTCTCTTCATTCTTCACATGACAACATCTATGGGAGCTAGTAATATATAAAAATTATTGTTTGTTTGTCTGTCTGAAACCAATAGACTCCCTAACCCTAAACCTAAAATTTGGTACATATATGTATGTCATTGTGTATTTGTTAGTCTACCGGGAGAGAAATTTTATTAAATATTTTTTTTTAAAACAATGTTGCTCCATCAGTTTGCCGTTGATATGTACATCACATTGGAAAACGCAAGTCTGTCAAAGAAAAATAATAACATTAAGGTGAACTCAAATAAAAAGTTTTGTGCGTTATTGGTGGTGTTAGTGATCATATCTTTGAGGTATTGAAAATTATAAAATTAATTTGGCATGTTTCAAATGCCGAGCAGCTAGTACTGTATATAAATAAATTAATATTTATTTAATTGTTTGTTTGTTCGTATTTTATGGGCTACCATACCGTTCTTCCTATTGCAATAGCATTTTGTCAACTTATTCCTTGCACTAGCGCGAAGAAAATAAGCATAGCACAATTGACTTGCAAAACATGGGCTGCGTGTCATACCGGCAAATGTATTTGCAAGAAAGAACAATGTGGGTAGATTCGAAATCACGCGATAATTTTGTTTTTGTTTTTTAACCATTTCGTGTTAACTACTTCGTCAAAGAATATTCTTCCTTAGCATTCGTCCGGTACCAGCTAGTGATGTAAAAAAACCAACCTAGAGTCTGAACTCAAATTAAGTCGTACCATAGAAACACGAATTGGAATAGTACAACCCCCGAAATTATGAGTTAAAAGTCGAATAATAGCTATACCGTTAAGTTTGTGTATTCAAACTAATTTGTTAATGCGCTCATTACATCGATTGTCATAGACTTGTATCATGTGTCAGATTATCATTGTGACTTCGCTTCCATAGCACATTTTCGTTCTGGTAAGCTTCAGCAAGTTGACCGCCATTCCATAATTTTTTATAAGCGAATCAGAGCTGTTTAATGATCGTAAAAACTGGTTCTTTCTAAAGCTCCGCATGTTTGACTGTGAACAGATTTGCGTATTTATTAAATTCATATTTTTATTATTTATATTCAACTTTAAACACGCACGCTGATTGGATTCGATTGAACTCGAACCTTGCTTTTTCCTTGCATATTTTTAGGTGCTCGTTCGGCGCGCCCATCTGCTGCTAACAACTTGGCACGATGTTGGAAAAAATGCAATAAATACGCAAAATAAAAATTTCATTAAAAATTCAATTCTATTCAAATGTGTTCTTGCGCCACCGACACAATCGAGCAACGCACATTTTGCAAATATATATATATTTTTTTTTTGAATTTACTTCCCTCTTTGTGGCTTATATCTTGTAAAACTTTTATTGCCAAGAAACGAGCTGAACATACAACAGCGGCAGCATTTACAGCCAGTTCAAAATAAATTTATTTCTCTGCGAACATTTTTGCAGCATCACGTTTTCATAATAATCCGGCGTGGCTTGATAAGGCACCATGTAAAGGCGCCTAACCACTTCCCGCATTGGAGCGACAATAAGATGGAGTAAAGTTATATAAACTTTTCTTTATCGGGATTTGTATGGGATTTGTACATTTATCGTTCAGTGCGCAGCTAAAAAATGCTAAAGTAGAAGTTATGGCAAGCAATTTCATAGCAAGGCATGACATTAGATTGAATAGACGACATTTCTTGAGCAGCAGCCAGCTGCGTTCTCAAGATGAAGCCACTTTGAATTGCACGCATAATTAAAATGTCATTCATTTCGCAATAAAATCGAATTGTCTAATGTTTTGGTGCAGCTGTTGTCTGACTGCCTGACTGCCTGACTGCCTACCTGCTTCTCTGTCCTTCTGCCAGACTGTCGTGTGTCTCTTCCGGGGTCAAAGAATTGGCTGGCATCTTATGTTAGTGCAAACACATTTCCTTTTATAGCTTAACTTTGATGCAATGATTATAAAATTGACGTCGCCAGCATCTTTAAAGTCGGCGTCTGATCCTTTATCTGTGGCAGCCCGTTCCACATATATTACACTGGCATTTGCAAAAATCTCGACACGAGCGATAAGCGATATACGATAAAATTGACAGCTTAAATTGGGTAGTGTTTTAATATTGTACGCTATCCAATGCTAGGCTTTTAAATATTTTACTTAATGCTACTGAACTCTATAAGTGTTGTGCGCTTGTAAGTGCCTGGAAGTATACAGCATTTATTTTTAAAACCTGAGTAAGCTTTTCATGTTACACAAACACCCCCCCACACTCATAAACACACACACACACACATTATTTGTTTTTTTTTTTTAATTCACATACCTCGTGTCACTTAACACTCGAATGCTTTTGGCGTGAGTTCATGGCACTCAGTATGCGAGGGCCTAAATGAATGCTATACATTTGCCAAGCAGCAACTCAACAAATCTCAACGCCACGTTAAAAACTTTCTGAACCGTAGCACAACGGCAGCAAGCAACATTTTAAAGGCGCTGGTTGAGTTGACTTGGTGTACGACTTGTCTTAGCAAGCAATCAGTGTTGGGCCTAAAAAATGTGCTACACTTTCTTGCTTCGCTACACTTCGCTGTGACTACCTCCCATCCCACATGTTAGAAATGCATTAAATTCATAGACAAAGTCGTTAAACGCGCGCATAAACTTTCTGTGTAGAAAACTATTTTGGTGACGTAACGAAAATGGCGTTGCATACTCTTTGGCATGCAAATGATTACAATGAAATGGCACAAGTCGCCAAATTGTCGACTTCCGACAATGCGTCGCCGCCATATTTATTGCCACTTCGTCTTGTGAGATTTTTTTCCTTGTTTCTTTTCTTTGTGTTTCTTGCGCTTTTTGTGTTGCATACTTCTATGGAGCAAACTTTATTTCGTTATCTGCAACTACTATTGACATTGCTTGGAATTTATTTTGCTACTGCATTTGTTTGCCACCAAAAGAAATGTCACACGGTGCTTTCGAATACATTTTACTTCTTGCCTGCAAAGTAACTAAGGAATAAATATATTGCATACAGTTTGGCGCTATAGGGCTGTATTTGTGTTTGCCAACCATAAACAATTTTAATTCATTTTTTTTCTTTATAACACACGTGCAAAGCTCCTAAGACGAAATTAAATGTATTTTCACACAACATTTTTTTTTGGCATGTGTAGGTAAATATTTTTAACCAGCGCCTCTATAAATTGGAAATCCTAACGTAGACTGAGACAGTGTACTCTGTTATTGCTGCATTTACAGCCATAATGAAGCTCTATACTGGCTGAGGTTATTAACTTCAGTTTTGCACAGTGTATGAGACACATAATCTTTCATATTATCATATCATATTTTTCAGTTATATGGGGGTTCATGTTTAAAAAAGTGAATGAGTGATTGGTGCGATACAGTTTGGTGCTGTAGCTAAATATATATCATCCACATCCAAAATTTAATTACACCACTCGATAGCTAAAGGATTAAAGAATTCATTAGCTTTAGTACGAACTTTGTCGTATAGCAGGAGGTGTAGGGCGAAGCGCCTCCGTTTTGATTTCGTTTTTCGATCAATTTCAATGCGAAAATTGCTGTTCTTGTTATTATTCTTTTCTGCTTCTTATACGCATGCAGAAAATATTACCCGTTACGTAGACGTATTCACATTAAACGACCGTGTCCCCATCACAGCCAGAACCCCTTTTTTTTTTGACTAGGTCGGTCTCGAAATAGGTGCGTCAATTAAATACGACAATTCTTTAATGTAACCTTTATAGATGATTAAATATCTAAGTTGAGTAGAGTTGAGTTGAGTTTAAAGTTGAGTTGAAGTCCAACAGCAACTCGACTGAACAAGAACGAACGGAAGTGTTCACCCGCTGAATTCACATTTATTGATCCACGGTATTCATTAGGTTATGAACTAAAACAAAAAAACGGCCACTAAATACAGATTCTGATTCCCTTATCATATGCCAATCTGCCGATCAAGCTGTTATCCTAAAAATCGTCAGAGCAATTTCGGCGCACGCCAATTGCCTTCTTCTCCACAATATACAAACAATTATTTACAAGCGAAACCTAAGTAAGTAAGAACACACTGACTTTATAACCGTTATAAATTCACAGTTTTTTACCTCGAATGATGGGTTTTCCCGACTCAGCGTTCTCTTCAGTAGCCTACATTTAACATCGTTCTCGATGCCACCCTAATTATTGTAAATATCGCCAAGGCATTTGTGTTGCGGATGTGTTCCATGTTACTTGAATTTTATTGCATTGGTATTTTCAAATTCAACTCTTTTTAGTTAGTCTTCTTTAACTTTTAAAAGAAGCTCTAGGCTTCATTGAATAAGTCTGTAAAAGACTTTTTGAAGAGTCTTAAATTCATCAAAATAAAAGTCTTTTAGCATTCAAAATTGAGACTCTCTATGCTGACGATTACTCCTTAGACTCTCTTATAGCTTAAAAAATGAGGAAATATGTATATCACGATTGGCTCTGCATACGAGCCGCCCCACTTCATCAAGTACGACGTTGAAACAACACTCGTGCCTGACACTAAAGTGTGTTTGGAAAGATAAGATTAGTTGAGAGTTCGCCTTTATCGAAATTGAAGCACTAATCTCATATAGTTTACTATATTTTATAAGTGACTCATTTATTCGACAACTAAACAACGCAGTTAACTATGATAAAGACTTAAGCTTACAAATTTACTGAGCTGAAAACCAAAATTGAATTGAATTCACGGAAATCGTATTGCTCTGAAATTCACATTTTAATATTATAGTAACCCTTCTATTGTACGACCTGCAATTGAAATCGTGCTGAAACTATCAAGTGATATTATGCCAAGCGCAATGTACGTGTAATTCAATAACGAAATGTATCAAGTGGCTGGTAGCTGGCAATGTCGCCGCCGTATGATGTCTTGGTTGTGATGCCACTTCCGGCTTGCCGTCTTGACTGCGCTTCCTCTTTCTCTAAGTATAGATTTCCGGTGTTGCTCGGCTCGACTGCTTGATGTGTCTCGACACTTGGCACTTGAATGCGGCCACTTTATTGGTTCTAAAAGTCGGAAGTCTTTGGGGACGTTGCGGTTTCACTAGTTCTCCATTTACTTTATACAAAGTCCATTGGCTTTAGTTCCTAATTAACCATAAAAAGTGGCACAGCATAAAGCAACTCCTTCATTTATTTCCAACTTCCTTTCTTAATTCTACCAACACTGCCATTGGCTATAGAAAAATCCAATTCAATTAAAACGCTAAGACGCTTAAGGCTGGCTTAACGAACGCAGAATTGTCTACTAAAGAAGTGAGTGAGCTAAATAATTAAGAACACCCACTACAAGGTGTGTTCAAAGAGTAAAGGAATATATTAGTGTAGTATTAGTGAGCATACACGTATCTTAAAAATACAGCCATAAATCGTATTTAATATGCTGTCAGCTGTCAAAAACCATTATATATATCTGCTTTATTATCTGATCCTGCTTCGTCTTTAATTTTGCTCTAACAATGGAAAGGAACAAGTGAAACAACAACAAGTGGAATGAAGAAGATGAAAGCAGTACATTAATGGTGAATTCAACTTAATTTCAAAATAGTTCAAAGCCACAAGCAGTGAGACGTTGAAACATGAAACGCTAGAAAGAAAAGTTAGGAGAAAATAAGAATGGCCAAGCAGGTGTTCAGGTGCTCGGCAACGCAAGTGGCCTGTACATGCTGCGTAGAGGTTAAGGCATAGTTGTGAGAAAGGTTCACTCAAGTTACAACACGATGCGACAAACATGCCACAAATTAAGCTTTCATGTTCATGTTGCTCTAAGAGTTTTAAAAAGTTTTTGAACTTGGCGGGAATGGCAGCCAAGTGGGATTGTATGCGTTGGGGTTTAGATTAAGTAGAGTTATTGTAAATGTAAATTACAACAGTTAAGAATTTCAATAAGGTAAACTTTAAGAAGTTCCTTTAACGCTGTATTTTGTGCGTTACTCTTTTTACAGTAGCTGTCGCTAATCATACTTCTCTTAACACTGTTTTCTTCATGTACAGGTTCGGGCTATGGAACAACGGTTGAGTGAATGGCCTAAACCAACACAACAGACCAGCTCACCGATCCATCAAAGCCAACAGCAGCAGGCCGCAGCAGCCGCAGCCGTAGCAGCAGCAGCAGCAGCATCTGCTATACAACATCAACAACAATCCACTTGTCTTCCTCAAATCGATGCTGAGAAAACGATCACTTCGCTAGAGATACAAGTCGAGGAACAGCGTCAACTGAGACTGCACGACGCACGTCAGATCGAAGCTAAGGCTGCTAAGATCAAGGAGTGGGTGAATAACAAGCTACGCGATCTCGAAGAGCAAAATCAATTGTTGCGCGAGCAAAATATCAAATGTAATCAGCAGTTGGAGCTGCTCAAAAATCACATCGCGAATCAATCGAACCGACACAGCATCGTAGGTCCCGTGCGTAACAGTCTCAGTTTGGATGTGCAGGACTTCACGAGTAGCACCGAGACGAGACGACGTAGTGAGAGTTTAGATCCACAGGAAATCATTACTCGCCCGCTCACCTCATCGTATCCACATCATCAGCATCGGCGTAATTTATCGATGGAGCCACAAGAACTCGAACGAAATCTTGTTGCGGCTGTGGATGGCCTGACACTGACGCCGCTATCCAGTATAACAACTAAGTCGTCTGGAACGACGGCGGTGGCGGGAACGACAGTAGCAGCGGCAGCAACAACAGCGCCAAATATGCGACCCGAGAGCTCCGATACGGATACCGCTCATGACTATGCCGAGATTT
This sequence comes from Cacoxenus indagator, assembly GCA_035041755.1. Lineage (NCBI taxonomy): Eukaryota > Metazoa > Arthropoda > Insecta > Diptera > Drosophilidae > Cacoxenus > Cacoxenus indagator. The sequence continues at coordinate 535,084 of JAWNKX010000244.1, read as the reverse complement.
ACACGCCATCGTGTGAAAAACTACCTGCATGGATGAAGAATAATCCTGCGTTAATGACTAGTGGTGGAAATTCGAGTACGACTACGACAACCACCAATGAATTGGGTGTGCCACGACCGCCAACACCACCATTACATCGCTTTCCAAGTTGGGAGGCCAAAATCTACCAGGTGGCAAATGACGGATTGGGTGGTTTAGGCGGTGTGGGCGGCGCAGAAAGCACATCAAGCGGCCATAACAGCAGCGGCCTTCAACCTCAATCGCTTGAGCTATTAAACCAAATGCGCACTCAAACGCCCGACTTGCACGATTCAACAACAAATGGCATGTTGGCGAGTGGTTGCGCCAGCGTCAGTGCATCTAATACTTTAGCCAATGGGCGTACTGCGGGTGGCACGCTGGGCAGTAGCAGTGGCGGCGCCGGTACCGGCCCTGGTGCTGTTATGACACCTGCTGGTACACCGCAATTGCCGACTAGACAACAGCAAACAGCCAGCGGTGGATTCTGTGATATTTCGGTGCCGGTATATGCCACTGTCAAAGGGCGCGCCTCTCAAATACGATCCATGCCATTTACCGGTGATTCGAGTGATGATTCTAGTGATGGCGAAGATCATGCTATCATGCTGACACACAATTCACATAACTCATCGAGCACGGACAATACAGAGACATCGACATCGGGCAGCGCTTCCAGCCCTTCGAAAAGCCTCAAGACATCTTCAAGTTTAAGTCCAGCGAAGCGTTCCGGATCGGAGAGTCCAAAGAATATAAAAGCCCGCGGTACGTTATAATTACATTAACCTATACCTAGCACATCCTATACCTAGCAAATGCTTCCGACTAATCCCTCTAACCACCCTTGAATAATACCACTCAACTACCCAATCAGATGCTATGCGTAGTACACTGTCCCATCTTTAGTTTATGATATTTTTTGTAACCATGGAATAGTTAGTATAGACCAATACAGTATCACTACCACAACCACACCACATCAATTTTTTGTTGGCTTCAAAGTAGTTTCAACCTTGTACGAATTAAAACCGCCCAGTCTTTAGACACGCCTTTGTGAGAAATGTACTTCTCAAATGTATTTGCGTTTTGAGAACTTAACAAAAACAACAATTAATAAAAACTAATAAAAAAACCATCCATTCAATCACTTATCCGATCATCCTCATCGGCATTGGTTTTGCGTTTGTATTCCTTCTTTATTGTTTTTACACCACATCACACCACATACATGCACATAAAACGTACACACCAACCGAACCACAAAAACAGTCGCAAATCAACAGTACTGCACGAACAACATATACCAACAACAACAACAACAACAACAGCAACCTATCACAAATCACCAAATCACCCAACTGCAGCCGAACACGCACATCAAACACCAACAATTTCAACAACAAGCAACAACAACACCAATACCAACACCGACGCCGACGCCGATATCATCGAACCTAACGAATCATCTGCTACGCATTCCCCCCCAAAACCACCAACAACTACCGCACCACAACCACAACCACATGCGTGGCACAGTAATTTCAGATCTCTCATTTGAATCAGGCCTCTCAGATGACTATGCATTGCCACCTGATGCGGTTTCCGAGTCAACTTGCATGGACGCTTCGATGCCATCACTACTGATGCGTCAATCGTATATTGATTCGCCTAGCAAAAAGATCGAGTCCCTCGAAAAGGTGAGTGCTCAATTTCCATTTCAAATCCAAAGTGCTAGGCTTATCAAATCATCAAATCACTTCGTAGATGGGTCACCTGGCTAAGCTGGGCGGCAAGTTGAAGACGTGGCGTAAGCGTTGGTTTGTGCTTAAAAACGGAACGCTTACCTATTGGAAGAGCCAGCACGATGTCAATCGCAAACCACAGGGTCAAATCCTACTGGATGAGGCATGCCGGATTAATCGTGCCGAAGGAGCCTCTACATTCGAAATTGATACTGGCAAGAAAGTTTACTATCTGACGGCCGATTCGAATACAAACATGGATGATTGGATAAGGGTCCTACAAAATGTACAGCGACGGAATGCCACAAAATTATTGCTCAGTCGCGAAGACCAAAAGCCCACTGTGCAAGGTTGGGTAACGAAAGTGAAGAACGGTCATGCGAAGAAGTGCTGGTGTGTGTTGCTCGGCAAAATGTTTCTATACTTCAAGGCACCAGCGGAGACAGTAAGTGAAATACAATATATACTCATTACGAGACAACATCTATACAATTATATCCACATCTCTTAGAATCCACTTGGTCAAATCAACATGCGCGATGCACGCGTCGAAGAGGTCGAACACGTTTCGGACTCGGATTCGGAAGAACGTGAAGATCCGTCACAGGATCAAGCACGTCTAACCGTTGCCATCTATCCAGCTCATCAAGGTCCCACATACCTAATACTGCCTGGCAAGCAAGAGCGTGATAATTGGCTCTATCATTTGACTGTCGTATCTGGTGGGGGACCAAGTGCTGGAACTCAATATGAACAGCTCGTACAGAAGCTCATGGAAACTGATGGCGATCCCAGTAAGTACTACCTACTCATGCTCTTCATGATTTGTATTACAATATTGCCATTCGTGAATTATGGGCAAAAACAAAACCGTAATCATGCCTTAACTACCGTATTAACCGAACTTGGCCCCTCTAACTTTTTCCTGTTCCCAAAATTGAGAAGAACCTCCAAAAGACGGCGGTTTACCACAATTAATGAATTATAGACCACATCGCTAGAAGAGCTCAGTATGTGGTATGTCTGTATGTTTGTAATGTGTAACCAAATCTTTGAACGAGATTTTCACCCACTTCAAGACCTCAGATTAAACTGAAACTTTGCACACCTATCAAGGACCGATGACAAAACAATCCTTTGACAACTTTGTCCCTGTATTATACCTTCAGCTAACCTTCTTTTTTAATTTTCACTTTCAACTTCCCTCTTTCGTTATACTTTTGCAGATTGCGTGCTATGGCGTCATCCAATTCTTCTGCATACCAAAGACAATATAACCGCGCCACTGTCCTCCCTCCACTCAGAGCCGATGCAGCCGGAGGCTATTAAACTTTTTAAGGTAACTTACTTCCCGAATTGAATCGGATCATTCAGTCATCATTGATCATTTAACGTTTAAGAATTTTGCTCAATATTCTCCCAATTCGTCTATTCTCAGAGTATTCAGTTGTTCATGTCGGTGGCCGTGAATCAGCCCGGCATTGATTATCATGTTGTGCTAGCACAAAACGCACTCCAACACTGCCTGGATATGCCTGAACTGCAAACTGAAATGATTTGCATACTGATTAAACAAACCTCCCGACATACAGGCCAAAAGCTGAGTGTCGGCGTCCAGGTAAACAAGAAGCTGGGAAAGCAGACGCGCGTAAGTTTTTTCAGTTGCTGAGCTTTTTATCGCTTTTACCTTAGTTGGTTTATGTTATTCCATTTTCAATGTTATTTTTTTATTTTTTCATTTTTATTTTTTTGTTTACCTTTTGAGTTTAAGTTTTTCAGTATCATATGTTTCCCTATACCTCTTTGTTTTATGTTTCCATAGCTGTCTACTAAACAAAAAATTTGACTTACAATAACAAAATTCAGATACCCATATCCCTTTGGGCCTCAGTTGATAGAAATGCGAGTAGCAAAATTAGCCATCTACTGAGAATTGCACAAATTTTTAGAGAACCTTTTTTGTAATGTTTGGCTTTAATGGGCTTTCGTTTTTTTTTTTTTTGTTTAATTTAATTTAAAAGAAATAATAATAAAGGGTTACTTGAAGGCCGCAGTTCTAAAGCATCTTTGTAGGCATCAGTAGCATATTGTCACTTAAATAATAATTCTCTTGCACGTTTAGATCGGGGTAATGATAAAGTATAATGAGTGGCCGCAGTATGGTTCTCCAGATTCATAAATTCGACTCCCAAAGTCTGAAAGCCTTAGTGATAAACGGTCTCTGTTTATATATTTCAAAACACTTGCCGTTGAGCTAGAGCAATGCGCATAAAAAACAGTGGGATTTTTTTAAAAACCATAATTTTTAAATCGTTTTCTTAACATTCTTGATCTTCATGACTATTAAAGCATATTGAAGTATTCTAAATAACTGGAGTATTTAATGACAAAAAATATCAGGTAATTTGCTTATAATGGGAAATTCTAATTTGTTGTAACGTATTGCTTTTCAACATTAATTAAAGCTTACTTCTGTCGTGCATAATCAGAATTGACAAATTTATAGTTTCCAAAAAAACACTTTCCTTTTAAATAATTAAATATTGCAAAGAAATCTTCTGCCTCGCTTCGCTTTTCAGAAAGGCTTACGTACGCTAATCACTAACAATTAAAATATAATCAATAAAATCAATTAATTATACAAAAAATACATGAAAACACAACTCCAAAAACTTTGGAAAAATATACATATTTCCATAAGCCCCATTATTATATTATACTCGTAAAGCATGTTCGATGTCTACTAACAAAACTCTTTACTCCCGTTATTTAGTTAGTAATAGTTAGTTTACGTTATACACTGGTTATTCTTTTCATTTTTTTTTTTTTTTGTTGATTTTCAATAGAAATTATTCAACAATGAATTTCCCCCATAACTGTCACGTAGTTAAAGTTAGCTTCTTCTACTCTTGTATAAATACTACTTCACCAACTACTTCCACTTACGAAGCAAGCAAGCAAATTCGAAAAGCAAAACCAGGAAAACTACAATTATATAAAACGTTATTATATATCAAACGAGTGAAACTGTATCACGTAAAATTTTTCTAAGTGTATATCTCGTTAACTTTCCGTATTATGAATATCACATATTTGTACATAAGACATAATCGTTTATACAATGCATAAGTAATTGCTGTAAATTTCATGATATATTCTATATACAAAGATAGTTGTAATCGTGATTGATACGTAAGAACACGTAACAAAATGCAAAATTACCGGGTATCTTTTTTTTTATTTGTAGTATGTGTTGTTTGTATAAAGTTGAATCGATGGCGTTTAGTGCAACTTTTATGCAATTTATATGGTTGCCTCATAAATCCGTCATTATAGTTTACAAAGCAGGAAAACATTTAACAAGAAAATGTCTACAAATAACATAGTTCAAATATACACTAGTAAATAGAGCCAATTTGTTAGGCGAAAATACCAGGATTTTTCTTCAATCTCTTTTCTTTCGTCTGTATTTTCGTAAAGTTGAAGCAATTCGTGAAGTTGAGCAACTCCCAAAACGTACCCTTAACTTCCAATTTAAAGAATTGGTGCTTATTAACAATACCCAAATGTTCTTAACTCTCCCGAGCCTCTGATATGCCTAAACCAAGACCTCTGCGACGGCAGCCGTGGTACACGTCCACTAGGCTACCGAGTTGACGCACACATTTAGGCAGGCAAATGATTTAATTGAATGTGGAAAGCGACTCGACCAACTACATATGTCTACGCTTGTACAATTTTATCCTACGGAAACTAAAAATGTTTCACATCAAAAACAATAACTTGTTAAAAGCAAAGCAACGCGGAAATGTAGTAACTTTTCCATTGAGTGGCCATTCACTGCAACAACAATGGACTTCTTCTTGAGTCTTTGCTGTTGTAATTTTTCTTATTCCCTTGTTCACTCCTCTAGGCGGCATTGGGCCACCACAAGCCTTGTCGATACAATATTTTACTTAAATGTGACGCGTACTTGTATGAAAAACCTTAAAGCAACACCAATATCCGAGTGTTCCGGTGTGAACACTTTCTCCGCTACAAGAAAACCAATCAACAAAATAGTCTCGCAAATCACACAACTCGTATAGATACTGCTAAATTTTTGCGTGAAGTGTGTTTACCTATTAATAAACAATGTCTTGCCAAGTTCGAGTTGACTTCGCATGGAGCGAGTTCAGTACGTTGAATATGTCACCGAATATTTATATTATTGATCAATTTTCAATTATTTCCTTAACTTTGAAACTATTTGTTTTAAAATTATAAAAAAAAAATATATATATGCCTGAGACCCTTGCAACAAACCCTTTGATGTATCATACAACTTGATCGGTCCAGTAAATTCGTAGCAAATTGACTGTAAAAGTGAGACAGACAGACACACGAGTAATCCTATATTGGTTTCGTTTTTCGCTCAAATATACGAAACCCTAAAAAAATTTAAAATGCTGGGATTTTTTGCAATTAATATTGTTGCCAAAAAGTTGAAACAATGAGTCAACTAACAAATTACAAGAAAAGCTTTTACAATAACTAAACATTAATTTGGTAAAGTAATGGATTTTCAAAAAAACCGCTATTAGTAGAAATTTTCATAACAAAAAAGAAAACAAAAGACAACTTAGACCCGTAATACACTTGGCAATTCAATTCTCAGTTACTGACTCTCAACCCGTGTCCGTAGAGAAGAGAAGAGCGTGATTACGGGTTAGAAGTGTTGATTGTTGTGTATCATCAATACTTTCAACATTTTGATTATTATTTTTGTGTTCGCTCGGTTATTTCACCGTTACTTTATAAGTTCGTTCATCTTTTGTGAATTAAATTACGAAAAGGGCAAAAGTAGTGTGTGTGAATTATTATACAAAAATGTTGAAAGCTACTGTAGATAGTGTAATAACATAGATCAATACCAAAGAGGAATTGACGTTTACTTGAGAGAGTTGAATTGACGGGTATTACCGTCTTGCAGACGCGCATACCGCTTATAGAGATACTGGTTTTTGTTTAGAGTGAACATCTTACACAATAGGGGTTTTTCGTCAGAAACGAACCTGAATTTGCGTTTTCAAACTCAACCTTTTTTAGACTTCAAACACAAACACACATAAATACACCCAAAGGCCACAACACTTTTTTTCAGTGCATCAATACATTTATTTGAAGCATAATATTTTGTGAAAACTATCACTTTTTCCGTTATTTTTTCGCGTTCATTTTTGCCGACTTTGACTTGAGTCTTCTTTTCTTCATATTTTAATTTTATTTCTTTCTTATAATAATTATAAATACTCTTTCGCAAACGCTTTTTTGCCGTTTATTTACCTTTCTTTTTTTTAATGTGAATGTCGCTCGAATTTTTGTACTGTCAGTTGCTGCAATAACCAGCTAAAAAAACTAAAAATGTAAAAAGTACATGAAAAAAAAGAAACAAAAAATTTTGTCTTGGTGTATTTCATAGCTGTACAGTATAGCTCATAGAAGCGCAACACCAATACAAACAAACAAGAAACTAGAACACACCGATGAAACAATGTACACTGTGAAAAAATAAAAAAACCAAAACAACAACAAAAAATAGCGGCAATTTTTTTTGTCAAAATGTAATGCCTAAAAATGTATTTTCGGCTTCTTTTCTGCTCTTCTTTTTCTTCATTTTTGCGTTCCTTTTTCCTTTCGATGTGCCATCGCATTGCATTGCGAAATTTGCGCATTGCAAACGAATCAAAATGAACAACAACCAAAAAACCAAAAAAATAAATAAATAAATAAATAAATAAATGAAACGAAACGAAACGAAACGAATTCGTACAAAATTTTGATAACGGACGACCCGTTCGAAACATGTACCGTTAAATTTACAGCAACTACTCTTGTGCGCCACGCAGAGCCTTTTCACCTGTGATACGCAACAGGCGAGCACAGCGCAAGCCAACGGCAGCTCCCCGACGTCGATACAGGTATGAGGGGAAATTGTAGTGTTGTTGTTTGTCGTACGCATTATTCTATTATTACCCACTATTATTATTACCCAATTTTATTACACGTATACCACTATCATGGTATTTTTAAGTGAGCAGAATATTGACTAAAAACATTCTCTAACACTGTCTATGTTTAGCTATCTATACCTACTCTCACTTTTGTCAACGCATAACTCACAAATACTGATACATTCATTCGTTTTTGTTATTATACACACATACATATGTAACGCCCTATTTGTAACTACGTCTTCCACTTTTCATAAATTTTTCTTTGGCATACTCCTACTACTGGCCTCTGTTCCAAGCTTTATGTTCCATAATTGATTAACACTTTTTCCCCAAAAAAACGTTCGACTATGTGCAGGCGCCCGTTTCAGCCCCCATTATCGACTGCAAGTCGAATCCGCCCGCGTATAGCTTCGTTCAAGGCTGGCAGCTACTCTCGCTGGCTGTTTCGCTCTTTGTGCCCAAGTCGAGTCGCTTGCTGTGGTATTTGAAGCTGCATCTGGCGCGGAATGCTGATACGAAGACGGAGACGGGAAAATACGCAGCCTATTGTGAACGTGCTCTGGAGCGCACGCTTAAAAATGGCGGGCGCGAGACGAAGCCTTCACGCATGGAGGTACTGTCGATACTAATGAAGAATCCCTATCATCATTCGTTGCCACATGCTATACCCGTGCATATGATGAACGCCACCTATCAGGTAAGTTGTAAACACATAAGCACGTACACTTTATCAAATGAATATGTTTATGAGTATTGCTAATTTGCCTAAAAACAGGTCTGCTCATTCGATGGCTCCACTACGATTGAGGAGTTCCAGTCGACGCTCGCTCAGGAGCTGGGCACGCGCGATGCTACTAATGGTTTCTGTCTCTTCAGTGACGATCCCATCGAAAAGGATCTGGAACACTATCTAGACCCGTTAGCCAAATTATGTGATGTCATTTCGAAATGGGAGACCGCTTTGCGTGAGAAGGGTTCGGGTAAATTCGAGAACTCACGTGTCATACAGTTGACCTACAAAAATCGCCTCTACTGGAAGCACACGATCAAGTTCGAAACGGATAAGGAGCGCTTATTGCTGTGCTATCAGACGAATGCGCAAATCGTGCAGGGCCGTTTTCCGTTATCGCGCGAACTAGCACTGGAACTGGCATCGCTTATGTCCCAAATCGACATGGGCGACTATTCGCACGAGAAATCACGTGCTGGCGGTCCCGCTGCTATGAACGTCGGCCTTAAGGCACTGGACAAATTCTACCCATACCGTTATCGTGATGCGCTTAGCAGTGAACAGCTGAAGGATGTTCAAGAGATGTTGATCTCCAAATGGATGTTGCTCAAAGGTCGTTCGACGGTCGATTGTGTGCGTATCTATTTGACGTGTTGCCGCAAATGGCCATACTTTGGTGCCTGTTTATTTCAAGCGAAGCCGCGTCATTGCGAGCCAAATGCCCCAGTCGCCTGGCTGGCCGTTGCCGAGGATGCGCTCAACGTGCTCGAACTGTCATCAATGACGCCAGTCGCACGCTATCCATACACGTCGGTAATGACTTTTGGCGGCTGTCAGGATGATTTTATGCTTGTTATTTCCAATGAGGAGACACTCGCCTCGTCGTGCGGTGGTGCTGTTGGTGTTGGTGTTGGTATTGCCGTTGGTCATCAACAGCAGCAACAACAAGAACAAAAGTTGCTTTTTGCAATGAGCAAACCGAAAATACTCGAAATTACTTTGCTCATAGCTGACTATATGAACGCATTGGGTCACACGGTGCCTGGAACACCGCAAATGAATTCCTTGACACGGAATGGTTCGCATCGCTCTTTGCGCTCAACACAACGTCCGGGCGGCACAGTGATCGGTGTAGCCGGCCAGCTAGGCACAGCGACTGGTTTCTCAACGAATGCGACTACGACTGCGCACAACACACTCAACTCGCATGCGACACACACGCTCAATTCAACGCATTCGCATACGCTCAGTTCATCACATTATGCTAGTGGTAATGCCGGTATTGGTGCTGGTGGTGGCGGTGGTAGTGGTAGTGGTAGTCATCAGGGCACTATGAGCTCGCTGCAGCATCATCATCATCAACAGCATCATCATCACCATCATCAGCCGGATATATTGAAGAGCACGCCGGATCATCAGCGCATGAAATGAAAATTGTAAATACCAGCACTACCAACATAAACATACACATATGCACACACATTCGTTTATACGAGTATTTACATACTAGTGACGCATTTAGTGCCGCAAAGTATGCTCTGTTCGGCATTACAAAGGCGTCTACAAAAGAATTTTTTTCGTACTAAGTATAAGCAATTTTTTTTTGTTTTTGGCTACGTGCCCGTCGTACATTACTCGAAAAATATGTAAATGTTTAAGTGTACAAACCGGTTTTGCATTCAATAAGCTATAAATCAATTTCATAGCGCCACAGTTAAACAAACAACTAAGATAGCAACCAAAAGTATGCTACAAAAAAAGACTCAGTGGAAAACAGCTTATTGCAGCCGATGAAGTTCTTTAACTTCGAAGCGTCATAACTTGATGACTAAAAACGATATCGGCGCGATTTAAATGTTCGTATGAAGATAGTGTGCCACTTAAGTGGGCACACAGCAAGAATTTCATGAATTTTTTGTTTTTACCTTTTTTTTTATAATTGAAACTCAGTAGTGTTAATTTAATATTTTTTAATGTATTTACAAAAAAAAATTTCATTTGGCTTGGTTGTATCCTTAATAATAAGTAAAAATCACGAAGACCTCGAAAATTCACCTCCACAAAAGTCATCGTACAGCTGATATAAGGAGCTAATATCTTGAGCTCTGAAATACTCAAAATACTTTTTTTTTAGTATCGGGTTGGATAACCCTTCATTTTTATGACCTTATTCAGTCTATTTGGCATTGATGGCACCAAGTTTTCAATGTAAGTGGGGTTAATTTTCTCCCACTCATCCAGTAAACTCATCTTCAGTTCCGTTTTGCTTCGATTTTTGCAGCCACTTAGTTTCTTCCAATTTTTTTCATAAGTGTTTAATAGAGTTGATGTCCGAACTCCGTAGGTTGGCTGAAAGTGAGTGGGCAAAATTATAAAACACCCATAAACACATTTTCATTGCTGTGTACTTGGAAAAAATAATAATTAGACCGAATAATTTCCATCTTCCCACCACCCATAACAGCCATACAGGCCCATACCATCAAACCTCCTATACCATGTTTAACTGTTTTAAGTATATTCTTCAGGTTAAACGCCTGTCCAGCTTTTCGCCAAACTTTAAAATGACCATCTGACCGCCAAATATTATACTTCGACTCGTCGCAAAAGATCACCTTCCGCCAGAACTCCACTGGGTGGTTTCGGTAATGTCGAGCAAACTGCAGGCGGTTCTTTCTATTTACATTACTAATCATTGGCTTTTTGCGGGGTGTGCGGGACTTGTAGCCGAATTGTTTAATTGATCTGCGTATGGTTTAAGGATGTACATCATTGTTTAAAGAATTTGCGACCTCTGCACTAATTTTAACGGCGCTCTAGAAGGGATTTTTGTCTACTATTCGTTTAATTTTGCGTTTATCTCTGGCTGGACGCCCACATCTCTCTTATTTTCAACGCGAACTTTATACTTGTAACTACAAATTACATGTTGTATCGTAGACCGACTTTGCTTACACCAATTTGCGATTTCTGCAGAGGATTTCTTCTCCTTAACATGTAAATTTAAAATAATTCTACGTTCTTCCAAAGTTAGTTCCTTGCGAGGCATTTTTAATAAAATAATGTTTGATAGATAATGTTTTTAATAATAAGTGAGGGAAAGCCGTAAACCAAACTCAAAGATCAAAAAGATAAGAAAATGCGTGCAAAATTACCGAACATGCACGCGCATGTTTGCTCTACGATGACTTTTGTGGAGGTGAATTTACGATGCATTTGCTTTTTAATTATTATTAAGGATACATCTATGCAAAATGAAATGTAAATACCTCCAAAAACATGCATTTACCACTACCACTTAACCACTTAATAACAAATTTAAAAATGTTATTAAGCTTAAAACACAAAAATTCATGGAAATCCTTGCTGTATGCTCATTTAAGTGGCACACTGTCTATGAATGTTAAATATAAACGTCAAAAGCAAATTCAAAAAAAATTTTTCGTCATCTGCGTGAAGTTAGCAACAAAAAGTTTCTTTATTAATCCGTTGTCCATGCAAGCCGTGTTTTTATATTGTTTTTTTTTTTAATTTTTTTAAACACAAACACTGTAAAAATATTAATGCACAGAAAAGCAGCTGAATACGCCAACTATTGAATTAAAGGTTTTCAAACTATTTATGCAATAATTCGTAATGACTGTGAGAACTATTGCATATAACAAACTGACTCGAAAATGCGAAAAATTGAAGTTATAACTAGAATACCGAGTGTTAGTATAGCGAACCATCGCAGCTTTCTAACAAACAAACAAAAAACAACAATAAAAAAATATTTTAAGAAAACATGCATATAATTTAAAGGAAAAAAGTCACGAAATTTCCGTTTCAAGTGTAGCTAAGTAGCTATACTCGAACCGCTTGCATTCCTTAACATTAGCCTGTGAAAATTCGAAAAATGCATAGAATCATTTTCGTGAAAATTTAAGTGACTCGCACACACATTTCAATATGAGAATAATACTAACTGAATAATAATCTGATATTCGAAAAAAATTCTCTGTCATGCTCTACGCTTATAATCGTACACTACAGAAGTGCAGTGAAAATTCAATAATCCTAATAAAACTATGTCAAATAATTGGAGTGTTCAATTTATGTTTTTGTTTACGATTTTCTTTCTTTTTTTTTTATTGAAAAGAGCCATCTTAGTGCTCTCTTAATGCTGAATAAGTTAGGCAAACGTTTCGGCGTAGCCGGAGCTTTTGAGTCACCTAGGTATAGCCGATGAAAGCTCATTAAGGTGCTACATAAATAGATCTTGAAGGAAGGATCAATACGTAGCTTTTTATTTAATTATTTTCCTTCCTTCTTTAAAACGCTTTGAGTATATAGAAGTATTGGGCATGTTTTTCTCGGTGTTCAACATTGAATTTGCTGCTATGTTTAGTTTAAAATTTCTATCTTTCCTTGTTAACATGTAGCTTTCGGATAGCAATGCCGTTAAAATATTAGTAATCAACTTTTGGCGCCGCAAAGTTAAATTGTGTTTTGGGTTACATAAGCCGTCATTCACTGCAGTTTCCATTGGAGTCACACAGTACATTAATTGTTTTTTTTTTTTTGTATGAATCTCAACTATCCCTCCAGGCGGCGAAACTGCCCTCAAAGCGAATTCAAATCGATCGAAATATGGAAAGTACTAAGAATTTAGTAATTTTTTTATAAAAAAATACAACAAACCAAACATTAAATAAACGAAAAAATTAAAAATAATACATATAAGAAAAATTAAAAACAAATTAACATTTTGTTTTTATTTTTTAATATTTTGAGTCGTTTAAAAAATGTAGTCAATGAAAGCTGAAGTAGCAAAAAAAGAGAAAAAATCAGCCAATTTTTAAGCAAGAAGCAACGTTTTTCACAAAAAGGAAAACTGAAGACTAACGAAACAAGTATAACAGTTGCAATGCAATGCTTATGGTTTCATGCACTACTTCTGGCATACGATAGCACAATAGGCCTATCCTAAGTGTAATAGCAGGCTACCGCCGTCAGCCATTGAAACCTAACTTGACATCACTCAAAGGAATAAAACTCAGTTTTTCTATTTTTATATTTCCCTTTTTTTTCTTTTTTTTTTATATAATTATTATTATTATTTTTTTTTTTTGTTATTCTGTGACTTTAACAGATTTAGGGAGTTCCTATAGTGAACCATATATGCCAACAAGAAGGCGCACTGATGTGAGGTTTTCCTAAGTTGCGACTGATAAAGAAATCAAGCAAATAAGTAGAAAACAAGAAGAAAGATTAACTTCTAATACTCTTCTTGAGATTTAATAAAGGATTTATTTTCTGGGTGTGCACGAACCAGTCAGTTATGCGCACAGTATATGTCAGTGGGGCTGTGACATTTTCTGCCAAAAGTTTTTTATAAATTCTTATGCTATTAGCACTATAAGTTGATACAGGGTTTATTTTGGGGGACCTTCGCTAAATATTGCAAGTGAAATAAAACAAACCAAAAATTATTTTTTTATAAGCACGTGAAGCTGATCAATAGGTACATTTCAGACACTAGTGTCCTACAATGTTTAATGTAAAGCCTGTCCATATTTCAAACTTATTCATATATTTTGAAGTTTATTCATATACATATTAATGTACGGGTTATACGATTTAGTAATGCTAGTTTGCACAGCCTCTGTCTAAATTCCTGCTCGACATATACATGCATACTGACCTGCATGACTACATCAACGCGCTTCGTCGAGTTGTTCTAGACTACAGATACATTATATTTACAAATTCTACTTACATATTATAGTTACACTGCATGAAGAGTATAAAAAGGCAGCCAAATTGCTGATTCAACTGTTGGACGTCTCAATCTACCCAACACTGGCGCCGCATTGTTCTTTTTAATTCTGGCGCTCGCATGAAAACCTACAAAAACTAAGTTTCCTATAATAAACACAATAATTTAAAATAAATAAAATATAACAACATTTATTTGCGTTATTAGAGAAAAAAAATTTTTTTATTATTATTAAAAATGAAAAAAGGAAAATGTCGAAATCTATAAAAATTTTACGGCGTAAGCATAAAGTAATAAATTTAAGTAAAAAACTCTTGAAAAGGAATTATTTACTATATATTTCTGAAAAAATGTACCCTTATACTAACTGTAACACACCTTTTTTTAATAATTTTAAGCACATATTTATTTATGAAACCAAATAACTAAGAAAGTATATACATTTTTGTCGCTAATGTGTTAGCCTAAACAGAAGAAAATATTTACAGTTACAGTGGACAGAAATATAAACTTTACAATTTAATGTAAACGCTGATATTATTATAAAAATAAATTAATTAATTAATAAAAATTAAAATAAAAAACAAAAATCAAACGAGAATACTGCGAAAGAGACATTTTCAACTGAGCTAAAAGGCGTATGAATGACATTAAAAAATTATATACAACAACAACAACAATTATTACAATAACAAAAACAGTATATATCTCTACACTAATTTTTTTGTAGAAAATAAAACATGAAAATGTCAACAAAAATATTGGCGTTGCAATTTATTTCCGAAGTGATCATATTCTCCTACTCATATCATTGAGAGTGTGTCCTTCATCTTCGTTGTTTATCTTTGTTGTTCATTAAAAATTTACAGCTGCACCTTACATGATATCTGCTTAGTGATCAACTGCACTTTCGACAAAAGGACTTTCAACCTGCAAATCGGTGTATCCCCTCCCTTTCGCAGCTTGAGTACCTATGCTACTATAGGCTCCCTCGCTATGCACAATTTTTAGTTAGTTTAATTCCGACAAGTATGTATTAATAATAATAATAATGTAATAATAATAATGTAATAATAACAATAATAATAACAATAATAATAATAATAATAATAATAATAATAATAATAATAATAATAATAATAATAATAATAATAATAATAACAATAATAATAATAATAATAATAATAATAACAATAATAATAATAATAATAATAATAACAATAATAATAATAATAACAATAATAATAATAATAATAATAATAATAAAAATAATAATAATAATAATAATAATAATAATAATAATAATAATAATAATAATAATAATAATAATAATAATAATAATAATAATAATAATAATAATAACAATAATAATAATAATAATAATAATAATAATAATAACAATAATAATAATAATAATAATAATAATAATAATAATAACAATAATAATAATAATAATAATAATAACAATAATAATAATAATAACAATAATAATAATAATAATAATAATAATAATAATAATAATAATAATAATAATAATAATAATAATAATAATAATAATAATAATAATAATAATAATAATAATAATAATAATAATAATAATAATAATAATAATAAAGCCGTGACGTGGTGACTGAGACCGATTCTCAGTCAGCTAGTGGTACACCCGACACCAGGCCTAGGCCTATTAACGGTTGTTGGGTCCGGGGAAGCGTAAACCAGTGGAAGGGTATTCCTGTCATTCAGGGCACTGCGACCAGAGAAGAAGTTTTGTAATCTATACCCTGGTTAAGATAATAGAGCTGTTCTGATCAGGCGTCGCCACTCGCAAATTTAACTTATAACTCTCTTGCGTGCTTTCACTTGTGTTTATTTCTTAAAGAAGCCAAATATCTCGTAATCTAGCTACCTACGCACATGAATGGATTAAGGCGCTGCCTACTGTGTTCATCTACTATCTAGCACGGAAAGAAGATACTTTTTAGGTTTACTCTAATCTGGCAGACATAAGTTGTTTAGACAGAATTTCTTTTTTTTCTTTTCCTTTTTTTTTTGATTAAATGCAGTAGAGTAATATCATTACCTCGAGATTGAGATTAACAAACCATGTGAAGGGAGAAGATCGCGAGATTTATTCACAGCAAGCCATGGATGTTTTCAGCAGTTAGGTGGAGTTAAATAATTTTAGCATCAATGTAGAATACCTAATGGGAATATGCTGAAGAAAATGGGATGTGTAGCCCTTAGCAGAGGTTAAAGGACTAAGACCCACAGACTACAGAAAATCATGAAAAATACAAACAAATATTGTATGTATGTATGTATGTATTTATCTCATTAAGCACTACGTTTGTAGCTTTTTCTCCTTCCCTTTCTCCTTTTCTTTTTTTCTTCTACCACGATTGCCACGAAATATTTTTAGCCCGTTATGAGAGCCGCTGGCATCTGCAACACATGCTTAATACAGAATATCGCAGTGTTATTCCCTTGTTCACGTTGTTTTCATAAATCACATTTTCAAAGTGTCTATTACCACTGTGCAAAAATGCTCAGGCACTTGTATTGTAATTTTCGCTGCGCCTGTAGCTGAATCAACAGTACCGCACACTGACTGCCACCACATATTCATCGCTACTGGACACTTTCCCGCTGCAATCAAACTACTCTTCGCCATAACTGTGCATATTTTCATCATTACTCGCTGCAACTGAACCATTTTTCGCCGACTTTCACGCGCTTCAAGATGCCGCGCAGCCATCGATCCACCCATTCTACCACAATGACAATATGCATGTGTATGCATCAGCCTCGCCCAAATGCTTAGCAATGCATAGTGGAATTTTTTAGCTTCTTTTGCGTTTAGTTTATTTTTACTCGTCTTTAATTGTTTGAAAACAGTCACATTCATTAATCATTACTCAATATCATTAATCATATAATCATTATCATAACTGTTGTCCCCAACGAGTTCATATAATTAATGCCATTAAAGTGGCATGCAGTAGACATCAAATGTTCATTATCATTACACACATCATTAATTATATATTGATATATTATTTAAAAAATATCTATTACATAGAATAAGTTTTATTATTGTAGGGTGTTTTTCTTATTATGGTCTTCTTTTCTGCCTTGTCTCATTCACATAATATATACTTTTTATTATTAATATTAATATTATTTTAATTTTTTTTATTTTTTTTTTATTGCCTAAAAATTATTAAATCCTTTTCTTTTAAACCTTCTTCCCTTTCTCTACATATGTTTTGACAACTTTCCACTTTGCTTCTTTTAGAGCTTCTTTTTGTGGGTTTCCCCATTTTCATTTTTGTCAATAAGAATTTCACTTGTAGCTACTAAATGTACATAGATGCGTGTCGTATATATGTATATATAGATGTGGTGTATACAAATATTTTATATGTAAATACAAATATTGAATTGCTAAGATGTATTTCTTTAATAGTTGACGACCCCGTGTCACAACACATGACATAACAAAATTACACAAAATATAACAAAGAAAAGTATCAGGCGGCCCTGAAGTGGTGGGCTCCGATTGCGCGTGCATTCCGAACGTTCGTTGGCGAATGCCGCAAAACAGCTGCAATCTTCAATCAAGGTTTTGTCATCATTATTACAAATATAATTTTTAACTATAATTATCATTATTCTTGATAATCTACATCATAATCATCGCCTCTATCATTGTCGTCATTGTATCTGTCATTGTCGCTCGTTCATTTCGCCTCGATGGCTGCAGCAGCGGCTGCGGAACCGTCGGCGGCGGCGATAGCATCGCCGGCCGTTGCATCATTGGCAGACGCACACGTGAATGTAAAACAGGAATTTTGCTGATATAAAAATATATGCATAACAAAGTACAGCAGCAAAAAGAAAATAGTGTAAAAAACTGTGCGCAGCTGTTTTGCGGCAGACGCGGAACCAAGCACGGAGCCCGCCACGGACGCGGCGGCGTGTTGGAACGAGCGATCGGGTGCCAAACATTACAAAACCCAAAAATATAGAATCAAAACAAGAATCACAACACCGACCGCGGCACCCTTCACATACATCGACTTGCGATTGAGCAGCGTGGCGTCCTTCTTGTACTTCTGTGACATCATTGATAAATTCTGAGTCTTGGTATCGAGTTCTGTTTTGATGGCGAGCACAAAGACGAATCATCCGAAGAATCATAAAAATCAATATTACCAAACATCAGCAATAGGATGCATACATGCAATTGAAATGTTGTTAAGAAGGGTAAAGTTGAAGCGATTTACATGGTTTACTCACCGGACAGCACAGTGCCACGCTGCAGTACATCGTCAATATTCTGCACCATAATGCGCTGTACATCCTGCAATTGGGAGTTTATAGTGTTAATGTTCCGTCGCCGATCTGTTAGTTGTTTTTTAGCTTTCTGTATATAGACATCGAATTCAATGAATGCATACGGTCGCGTCACTGAATTCACACGACGCCCGTATTTGGTGTGAAATTCCTGAGCCAGATCCTCAAGATAGTTGAATGCCAAACGCTTCGAGTACATTTTGTCGCACATGACCAAGTAGCAGACATCGTTCTCGATCAAATAGCTGCAATTGGAGGGTGGTGGACATCGAGCGCATTGGTATGAAATGTAGAGGTACATAGGTATATAGGTGTATATATGTGTGTATGGCTGTGTCCGTGCGTTGCTTCAAAGGTTGTGCGGATTGGTGATTTTTCTTACTTACTGAAATAAATACGGGCCCGTTTCAATGCTGCAACGTGTCGGGGAATGTGAGCCCAGTTTTCTGAAGAGCATTTTGGCTTGATTCTGATACTCGAGAATACTGCGTCCACTCTGTGAAGGAAAGCAATGAAAATAAAATAAAATATAAAAGGAAAGTGTTACGAGATTTCAGTTAAATTAGTGATGTTTGGAAGAGTTATGCATGACAACAAGACCGAGCAAAGAAAAAACTAACAAATCCGGCATGTAGTAGGGGGTTAAGAAAGTATTTGAACAAGTCCATGAAGATAGGATATATACAGGAGGTGTATTATTATATAGGTATTTATGTGCAGTGACAATGAATAACCAGATCGAAAATGAGCAAAAGTAGATCGGGTGGGTTAGGACAGATGGGGCCCAGAGGTGATTTGTGTTCTTAGTGGCCGCATATTCGCAAAAAGAGCAACACTTTGTATCTGTGTCCCGGTTGACAAAGCAAGAGGCTTGAGTATACCCCTTCCAGAAGTTGCGTTGTATGGTATGCACAAACAATGTCTACGTGGCCATAATATAGCCACTGCTACCACCGTTGTGCCTGCTTACCTGTTCATCTTCCTGCATGGTGCCCACCAGGGGCAAACCATCGATAACACGCGCGATCATTGTCAGCATTGCCATTTTGTGGTTTCTTTGCCTTTTTAAATTCGCTGGCTGTCAATTGGAGCACTTTGAATTTCGAGTGTATTGCACTTATTTTGCAACAGCAACTGTTGCCGCGTTGCTACCGATACTGCTTCTATGGGCGGCGCTGTGCTCTGCAGATTGAGGTGGGTGATGCTGTTCTACGCCTGTTAACCTGTGCCTTCTCTCTTTTCAAACTTTTCCAAATTTCACTTGATGACCAACCTTCCTTGAATCCCGCCTGGCTTCCGACTTCTCCCCTAGAACTCTTAACACTTTTGATAGATAAGAGGTCAATTATATTCAGGCACCACGACTTTCTACGTCTTTTTATGTTCTTTCATTTAAAAAAAGACTCGAACCGCAGTACGAAAACAAGTGTTTTCTAGCGAAATTCCAGTATCTCTTTTTCGCTCTCTCTACTTTCGGTTCATTTCCACACGTCAGCGACCATACACAGTGTTGGAAAACTATCAGTAGTGGTAAATTAGAAAATACTACCGGAGCTGCCAAACTTTGTTGATAGTATTCAACTATGTCACTACGACTTTCATACTAAACATAAAAAATCACATGAATACTCAATTAGATATACATTGAAGATTATTCCATCAAATATTATTCCAAAACATTGTAAATAGTTACAATATGATTTTTGTTGGACCTACACTATATATATAGTATATATATAGTATAGTTATTTACCTCATCGCCAACGGGCTAGCGGTGTTTAGTAAGCGGGTTACAACTAATGTCTTTTAAATAATTTTAATATGTCGCTCATTTAATGCTTACGCAACAAAGACTTTAAATTGTTTGTTTATAACCATAAGTTCTTAATACCTGAGTTCCCGAGTGTATAGAGGTGAATGAAATAAAACTCTATACTTTATGGCGCATACGCATACATACAGAATTTTAAAGACGATAATGATTGTATATGTTAGTCTATTGCTATGATATACATACATTTAATCTATAAACTAATAAATAAATATGTATATATCAAAATACAGTTTTTTTTTTCAGTTGCATTGCTGATGCTTCCATGAGCTGGACATTGATTCTTGGTTTCTAAAAAATTTTCATATTGCTGTTATTTATTGTATAGGTCATTGGTTTTGTTTACACTTAAGTTGATTCACCTTCCAGTTAACAAATTATATAAACAACTAAGCAAAATAAACAGGGAATGCGATACGTCAATGCAAGTTGTAGACAGACGTAAACATTTTTGAGCGAATGTCGACAAAAAAAAAATTTCCGAGATACATGTGTTTACACATACCCCTCATTTCAACTTTGTTAGGGAATTTTTAAGAAAAACATACACAGTCTGGCAACTTTGTTTATACGACAATGAGGACCAAAAACAGAAACAGAAGAAGAAGAACTAGCCGTCGGCCCTTGGAAAGAGAAAACAATTTATTGGAAAACAATTAAAAGAAGACAAATTTCAGATTGGAATTCTAAATTGTTGTCTTCTTGGTGTTGTTGTCCTAATTTCCGTTATATTGCATCGGTTCTCGAGTACAGACGCAATTCATCTCGTGTGTGTTATATTTGGCAGGCAGCTAGAAAAATGAGTGTGCTTGCATATCCGCCAACAAACGACGAGGAGATATTCAAGCGCTGCACAAAGGATTGCGGTGTGGTGTCGGCGACGGAGGATTTTCAGTGCTTTACGCTCAGCTGCCAATTCTGTTCAGATAAGTTTCTATATTTCGATGCATTCATTGGGCACATGCAGACAATGCATCTAGACGGCATCAGATGTGATTCGCCGGTAGGTGATGAGGCAGCATATGGCATTAGTGGCATTGTAGCTGTAGGGGCGACAGGGGCGGATGTCGCTACCGATACTCTAAACGGATCTGGACTCAATGGCGGCGTTGGCGGCAGCGATATTAACAATTTCGTGCCCTACGCCAGCGGTAACAATGAAAATTCTGATTTGCCTGATACCGATCCGGCTCTGCTTGAACCACAAATGGTTATCAAACAAGAGATGCAAGACGACGTAAGTTAGCGTTTGAATTATGCATATTACACCACTTAAATTTCTGCATTTGTTACAAATGTTATTGCAGTCTATTGACCATGAGAATCTAATGATCGACGAGTCGGACGTACACATGGGTTCGATAGATCAACAGTCAGATCCAACGTTCGATGGAGGCATGGATTTACCCCTTGAGATGGACTTTTTAGATGATCCGGCACACTTTGATTACAACTATTCCAGCAATGCTCTGGAAAACGACGACAGTAGTAGCCCACCGGCAGATGATGACGGCAGCACTTTTCCCAATTACGATGAGATGGTAGAGGAAGCTTTGTTGGGCGTGTGTAGCAGTTATTAGATATATATTTATATAAAATAACTAGTGAAAATCAAAAATTTTGCAGCACGAATTGACGATGCATATTAAGGATCGAAAAATGATACAGTTCCTCATCGACTCATATAAACGAAATCCCTTTCTCTGGGATCATCGTCATCCACAGTTCCGTGATCGAGTGAAACGACAACGTTTTCTCGATTGGATTGTTGCTGAGTTCAAGAGACGTTTCAACATATCGCTGGCCAAGGATGCAATCACTCGTAAATGGGACAATTTACGTACCGTATACAAGCGCGAATGCAATCGCATGGCACTCGAGCGGACCAACATCAGCACGCTATGGTATTTCAGAGAGTTGCATTTCCTTAATAGCCTATATAGCTATAATTATGAAATGTCCGATACGGTAGTACAGGTAAGTAGTATACCACGAAGATTGATTTAATTTTGATAGGATAATGCTGTGATTTGTGACAATATCCTTGGGCTTAGTGCATGCACAGATGTGGGTTGGTTACAGCTTAATACACCCCAAAATTACAGCCGCCTATAAAAGTTGCTAATAAGTTTAATTGGGGGTATACAAGCCCTTTCATTTCTTTTTTTATTGAGAGACATATGCATTGAGGCTTATTTATTTTAAACACGCACGTTTTCGGCTTTAAGAATGTCATCTTTAATAATATATTACTTGTTTCCTATATAAATGATGCCAACTAATGGACCTCATACGTTCTCCACTATTTTAATATCTTACGAAAGAATTGACCACTCAAGGACTGGAACATTGTGGTCCTTAAACTAAGTTAAAGTCACGTGATGCATGACGTGATGCATTGTTCTCGTTTCATTTCGTTTTAGTTAAGCAATTAAATGATACTTCGCTCACTCAATAAGTAACTCAATCATACCTAAAAGTTGTTTCACCCAATTTGTTTGAGTGACTTCAATAAGTGACGACTACAAATTAAAATTTTTGTATGATTTACCTCGTATTGTTCAGACCATAGACTTTTTGTAGGTTTTCTTTCTACTTTTCTTTTTATTTTAATTTTAAGCTCAGTAATTTCTTGGAGCATTTTATTTTAATCATAAACAAAATATATTTGAGACCTTTGGAACAAGCCCTTTTGATATATCACACAACTTAATCAGTCCTCTAGATTCGGAGCAAATTGGCTGTAAAAATGGGACAGACAGACGCACGAGTGATCATATAATGGTTCAGTTTTCATTGAAACGTGCGGAACCCTAGAAAAGAGTGTACTTCTTATATCACCCTATATTTGTCTCTTTATTTCGTTGTGTGCCGCTATGTAATTGTTGCCAATCAATCTATGAATCATTTCTACTCGGGCCCAATGCCAATTATGTTTTCATCCTATAATCCAGTCAGAGAAAGATTTTCTGACCAAGAATTGTTAACCCTCGGCTATGGTACCCTCGTTGGAATACCAATCAGAACCTTTTTCCCGGAATGAATTCTTATTGCATCACAACAAGAGGACACTGCGATCTTGTCTTCCTGCCTACGAAATCTAAATTTTCCCTCAACTAGCATGAGATGAATTAAATCAAATGAAATAATCAACTTTTTTCCTTCATTCTTTGTTCCTCAATAACACCATCAGGAAACTTCGTACAGGCGTCGCTTCTCAGCCATCTGGAATGATGTGTCAACGGCAAAATTACTGAGCATGGTAAAGCGTTTTAAATGCTTCTACAATCGCAACGATCCTGACTATCGTAGCAAAGAGAAACGCGGCGAAGCTCTTCAGGTAATGGCAAACGAATTGCAACAGATAATCGAAGTGAGTACCATACAAATTTCGAAACGAATCTCGCAGCTTCGGTTCGATTATTCCAAGCATAAGCTAGAGCGTCTGAACTGCGAACGTCAGCAAAAGAAGTTCATGCCTTCGTACACTTACTACGACCAAATGCGTTTCATGGACGACGACATACCGCCTTTCAAGTGCCAACAGTGCCCCGAAATTGTACAAACGCAGCGTGAAATGGATTTGCATTTATTGTCGCATCAGCCAAAGGGCTATAATTATTGTACGCAATGCAACATGTTATTCCAAAGCGCCGAAGCGTTTGCGGCTCACAAACAAATACATGCGGCCAACACTGCCGGTGTAAGCGTCGTCAAAGATACAAAATATCAGTGTGACCTTTGTACGGCGAGCTTCCGCGAAAAGGACAACTACGAAGAACACATGCGACGACACAACGATGAACTGCTATTGCCTTCGCTTGGCATGGTGGCACCGCCAATCCCTCAAACGCTGGATGCTGTGATGCCGACGCATCTCATGGGTGTTGATGACAGCAGCCGATCCACATCGGGCGGCCTACCGATGCCTGTGCTACAACCAACGGTACCGGGTGTTCTACCCATTATGAATCTAGAAACGCCAAAACCATACTCATGCGATGTCTGCCATCGCGTGTTCGCCAGCCAAGGTCATCTAAATGCGCATCGCGTTGTGCACACGGACACACGTGACCGTCGCTACAAATGCGACTATCCACACTGCGGCTTATCATTTATGGCGCGTCAGACTCTGCATGAGCACGTCAAGATGCACTACAGCGACGATGAGTATAAATGCGACATTTGTGGCAAAGGCTTCAAATCGTCGAAAAATCTACAGAACCACAAACAAATCCACGACTCAGTCAAGCGTTACATCTGCCAAATCTGCGGTTCGGCATTTGCGCAAGCCGCTGGCCTCTACTTGCACAAGCGGCGACACAATCGACAAACGCCTACTGGTCGTACATCACTCTGAGGGAGAATTCATTTGCGGCAGCAGAGCAGAGAGCTCAAGCGTGACACTCCTACGCAACTCCTGCAACAGCTGCGCGCTAGGCCGATCGCTAGTGCCTAGATGCAAAAAAGGATTTGCGGCTAGGCGCTAGCTAAAGTACTTACAATCATCTTCTTATGAAAAGTATTTCTGGTTATCTGCATACCAATTTACCCCCGTTAATAACTGAGCAAAGTTAAATGTTCAATTTTATATTTAATAACTACCAATGCTGATTTTAAGCTGAAAAGCCTTATATATTTTAAATATATATATATATTTTTTTTTTTGGTTTTTAATCCGTATTATTTTAACTAACCGCGGGCTCCTTAATCTTATCACTGATATCCTCATAAGCGAATCTCGTACGGCTTTAAAATTATAAATATTTAAAATTTCCAATTATGTTTTATACAAACAAAATGCATTTACAAATTCTAAGAACGCATGCTTTGCCATCTTGCTCGCTCTCATGTGTTGGGCTTGCTGCTCATAAGACTGAGCGAAAAGCGTTTTTCTTGTGAAGAATTTTAAGGGGCTCCGAAACATTCCATTGTTATTCATAAGTATTGAAGTATTTTCTCAAGTATTTTGCAACATTATTGAAAAGAAAAAATAATGAATTAACTCGTATTGATTTCAATGACTGATTTTAAATTTTAAAACTGTACATAAAGAAATTTCATTAATTCTGTAATCGTGCAGAGTCAAGCGGAAGTGAAAGTCACGAAGCGAACAATATAGCAGCTTAAGAAAATAAGCCGATTTCTTATATTATATTTTATTATAACAAAAAAAATAATAATAATTAAAATTACACTCGAAATCATTTATAACGACCGGCTTCTGCCAATCGCGTGAGCAGTTAAATCAGAGAGAACTTATTCATATGAATTAA
Source organism: Cacoxenus indagator (assembly GCA_035041755.1). Taxonomy (NCBI): domain Eukaryota; kingdom Metazoa; phylum Arthropoda; class Insecta; order Diptera; family Drosophilidae; genus Cacoxenus; species Cacoxenus indagator. The sequence continues at coordinate 509,374 of JAWNKX010000244.1, read as the reverse complement.
TACTCTTTGAGTTAAATTGTTACGGTTTTGGTTTGGTAATCAGTAAAATCAATGGCATCAGTAAAAGCTTTCAAGTGGCATTTTCAGACCACAGTTTTTGGAAATATCTTTGATGCTTCTGATATTCACAAATATTGTTATATGGGATGCATTCAAACAGTTTTCCTAAATGTTGGATTAACAAATTAATGAAGTATGAAAATCTCTGTTTGTCATTTTCATTTGATAATACACACATGTGCTAATTCTCTTCCCAATTAAGCAGAGCATTCTCGTAACCAAATTTCAAGCCGAAAACGCAAAAAAAAGAAATTGAGTCATCAAGCCACTTAACCAGTTCAATCAACAAATGTGGCTTGACTTCTAACTCTATTGTCCATTATTTAGTATAATGTTCATTAACCAAACTGCTCATTCCTTTCATCGAAGGGATAATAATTTGAGCTTAGACAAGAAAACCTAATAACCCATCGGCGATAGGTTATAACGTCCGATTTGGGTTAATTCGTGCTATGCCGTCATAACTGGTTTCGTTTGTATATTAAGCTAAAAGACTAAAGAAAGACCGAATATAAGAAAATAACCACTGTTAATTAGCTTCCATAAATAATTTGTAAGTAAAAATTAGAACCGAAAAATTGATAATTTAATTGTGCTTCCACCTACAAACACACACACATGTACAACATCTTTTAAGCAGAATCGAGCAAATGAATTTGCCAAGTGTGTTCCTGCTACTAACCAAAATTGGATCGGTCAAGTAAACATCAACGCAGTATTAGTCTAGAACGTGGTCTACACAACCCAAGATTGGGCGTGCCTTCGTCTCGGAATAACCCTACTGACTCGGAGTGGGTCAAGAGCCACTCAATTCGGCACTTTCTATACGACTGTCAAAAGCTCTTAAAACAACAAACCAAATTTCAGTGCGATTGGTGTTGTCTTCAATGAACAAATAAAAAATGTATAAAGAAATTGCATAATTTTATTTTCTAAAAACAGTGGAAAAGTATTGAAAAAAAACCCAAACTGGCGCCAATCAAACTATAAAGAGGCAGAACAACAGCAAATAGTCTAAGAGTAACTAACTTTTAAGGTCTAAGTACTAGAAATGTAAAAAACTAAACTACTTAAAAATAATAACAATTGATGAAAAATACTACTAAAATATAAAAACTCATATAAACATAGAATGGCAGTTTAAATAAATCTGAAAAATCAAAAGTAAGAGTTGCTGTGGATTTCCGTGGTAGCATAAAAAGTACAAGTCCATTATTAGATTATCATCGATTTTCTATATAAACTGCTAACTTGCAATGTAGCACGTCGAAATCAGGTGCCCCAATCGTGCTTCTCTGCACCAAAGTCGAAACTACTATTTAAATCTGTATTCGACGCTGTGGTGGTCGTCTGTTCTAGTTCCATATGACATTACCCAAACGTCAGGAAATTGTGTGTTTGTCTGCTGTAAGGAAGCCACGGGATACAAACATTACTAAAACGTCAGGAAATTGTGTGTTTGCCTGCTGTATGCTAACCACGGATACAAACATCTAATTAAGTCCTTTCACGTTGGTTTACCTCACGCACTGGCTGAACTCCTAGAGCGACAGCCTGGTAACCTCTGACTTATGGCAAATAGTGACAGTCAACCCACTTCTGAAAAGCTGTAGGGAAGCAGATACTGGGGGATCAACGGCAGTTGCACAGCACAGCTTCGCCTTGACTGAGATTACCACGTCTATCCCTAAGTAATATCGCTAGATAGTGATAGTGGCTCAAGATTTTGCCAAAGCGTTTGATACTATGGATCATAGGGTCCACAACTGGATGCCAAAGCCGACGCTGATTGAAAAACTACCTCCATGCTAAAAAAATGTTCGTTGAATTCCGTAGTGTAAGACTGAGGCTTCTTTCTGCACCAGCTGTACACACGGCTTACCTAAAATTTAAGGTGCACTGGATGTACGATCTTCAACAACTTTGGCCCAGAAGCAGTGTTGAACGCTTGCTGGAACATCCTGGGTAAAAATAATCTTTAATAATCATACTATGGGTTGGTCAGTTTCAAACTAGTGCTACGGCTCCCACGTAGAAGTCATTTCTCAGCAACACTTAAGGGCTCAACCTAAGAAGTGTAATTAGTTTTTCCAGGTGGCGCATCAAGATAATCTGCGCTCGAGGGATACTCAACGTTAGCTCTGCCAAATGCTAACGAAGCAGTTATTATGTCCTCGTGTTATTCAGAGCATTCAAAATAAAACAATACTTTGTTCACTATATCTGTATTATATTTTATGTCCACTACATAGAAAAGTTTGCTGTTTGCATTACTATATATAATTTATAATATATGCATGAACTACGAACAGCACCCCAGCTATGTACGATTTTCACTAAATTAATCGGTCCGAATAACAATAAATATCGATCACTACATCAATATAATCTATTTTAATATTGAACTGCTTTACGTTGCATACTAACTAGCAAACTCAGCATTTTAAGCTCATGCTACTTTTTCAACGTGTCATACTTGTATTTTTTAGTACTTTATTCATCTGCAAATATTTAGTGTTTTAGCACAGACGAAAATATAAAAATAAGTAAAATGGCTTCTCGCTCCACGCCACAATCCAAGGAGGCACTACTAAAATCCTACAACGTACGTCTCAAGGAGGATGTCAAATGTATGCTGGAAAATTTTGGAGGTATGTGTGTAGATAAGTCTCCTCCCGCTTCCGCCAATCAACGCCGGTTCACTTCATGCAACGTACTGCACAATCGTTGCGATCGGCGCGATTTAGCATGAGCTCCAATTGCTCCAATCCCTCATATAGGCCAACACCACTTAGTGCACAACACTCTTGAACGGCCCACGATTGATGCAGATTATTCAGCGCCAACAATATAACAATCTCCTCGGCGGTTAGCACGTCCGGTAAATCTTGTTTGTTTGCATAAACGAGAAACACGGCATGTTCAAGCTCCGGCAATAGGCTGAGCCAACGCAATTCCTCTGTTGCTTGCACCAAACGCATCGTATCCGATGAGTCGACAACAAAGATTATGGCGCGAGTGTCTTTATTGTAATGCTGCCACATGGCGCGTGTACCCGGCTTTCCGCCACTTACGTCCCAAATATTCAAAATCATCTTTCCGTAACGCACATTCTCGACATTAAAGCCGACCGTCGGTCGCACGTACATCACATTCTCACGCTCCGATTTCAATTGATGCAAAATGGTCGTCTTGCCGGCGTTGTCCATGCCGAGCATGCCGATGCGTATAGTTGCTTCACTGTTGTTAAATACACGGCCCATCAGGCCGGAAAAGCGATTGCCCATCGTTTGTATTTTAATTGAACTAACCCGACTGTGACAATGACGGTTGCTGGTTTGAGTAAGAATGCGCGTATTGTTTTAAGTTAGACGCGTTCCTGTTTGATTCTATTCACTTGTGCTCTGCTTTGATTTGCACTACAATCTGCTGTGGTCTGCTGAGCTGTGTTGTGTTGTCACCTATCTATACGTCCCGGCACCAACCGTGCTACCGTCCGTACGTCTGGTTTGTTCGAACGATCGCGTTTGTTATTCTTTGAAATCCTAAACCGACTCAAAAAACAGTTGTTTTCTCTTGAATTTAGCAAGCGATTCACTTGCGTCGCCACGCTGTGCTTTGCATTGCTTTTGTATCTACAGCGACGTCGCCTTAATCGACGCCTTCGCCGACAACAAAAAACACTTGAAGCAAAAATTTGATGTTTGTTTTTTCTTTATTTTTTCTACTTATTTTCGACGTCGTCAACTAAAATATACAAATGAAGGAATTATCCATTTCGTGTCTTATCACGTCTCACTCCCAGTTGCACTGATATCCCTTTGTTTATATGGCTTTGTACTGTCGTCAATACTCAGTAACTGCCGCGCAGTATACGCTTACGTTCACGCAACATGCCGCGCAATATTTCAAGCCCATCATAAAGTCCTCGTCCAGTGATGGCGCATGCTCCGTACACATGCCAGTGATGTTGCAAACTGTGCAAAGCCATGTATCTGGCCAAATCGGTTGGTGTGGCAGCGCCGGGCAAATCCTGCTTATTGGCAAAGATCAACACAACGGCATCACGCAGCACACCATCGCAAAGTACCTCGCGCAGCTCTTCGGTTGCCTCTGGTAGGCGTTCCATATCCGCGGAGTCCACTACAAATATGATTGCCACAGTGTTCATAAAGTAATGACGCCACATGGCGCGTATACGTTTCTGCCCACCGACATCCCAAACGGTGAAGCGAATATTCTTATACTCGACAGTATCGACATTAAAGCCTATTGTCGGTAATGTCGTTACAACCTCACCCAACTTCAGCTTGTACAAAATAGTTGTCTTTCCGGCAGCATCGAGACCGATCATCAGTATGCGTGCCTCCTCCTTGCCGAAGAAGTAGTCGAAAAGCGCTGCGATAGAGTTTCCCATGATAGATTTCGTCTCTTTGTCGTTGTTATAATTCTTTCTTTATATCGTTTAGTGTTATGTTTACTTGACTTTATTTGACACTAACGACTTTAAGCGCTCGGCTTGTTTGTGTACAATGATTGTTGTTTGCCGCTTTAACGTCGTTATAAGACTACTGTTGCTTCTCGGCCAGGCAGAATGACATGCTGAGTTGTTTATACGACGTTTAAAGCTACAAAGCGGCTACCGATGCCGCTGAGTGTGCTTTGGGTGTTCTTTGTTAATGACACTTTGTTTTGCATTACGATTTTGTAAAGAGGCGCATTTATGATGAAGTATTCATCGGCAAAAGAAACCCGCTCCGTGAATCACCACTAACAGTGCGACGTGTTATTTGCTTTGATATCAGAGCAAATTCTTCAGACCTCGACAGACGACTGAAGCCCTGTTGTAGAGAAAGTTGGACTTGTATCCTTTCAGATGCGTTATCCCTGTTGAGGTAAAAGCTCAATTCGAGAGCATGAATTTCGGGACCCCAAGCTACGACAAAGTAGACAGAAAACCGGTGATGTTTAATGTCATGCTGAGGATTTGCCACTTCTCTTAGTTAAATTGCATAACAGCCCGAAACCTGGAAGCTGGATAAACCTTTCGCTTCTTATGTACGGGTAAACCTACTTTCAAAAGCTCTAATATATTGAATAGATAGTTGGATTATATCCATGGCGTCTAGCGCCATAGCAAATCATCAGCTTGTCTTTAAAGTCCAGAATAGTATACCAGTGTTCTTGCATGTTATGCCAGCTTTCGAAAGGACGTGCCTTCATCGTTGGGAATCATGCTGCTAACTCTAGCATTAGACATATTCGGGCTCGTGACCCTCTAGGCCGTGTCCTTCTTAGCGCCATATACGCGAGAATATGTTGGTGGCAAGTGGTGGGACTTGTCTGATGACAGGGTATCAAAATTTGATGGAACGCTGTGTCCTATAACAACAAGGAGATTGAAGCGTCTCCAAAAATTACCTGCAACTTATTGCTGGTGCCCACTTTGCCTTTTGCGTAAACTCGCGTGATAATTCATGTCTCCGATGTTAAACGTACCCGTAAACAATTGATATTCTGGAAATGCAACAATTTATATTCTGGAAATTCTATTTTAGAAATTGTGAAGATGGCACGCCGCGACGCACATCCACAGATTCCTCGTTCAGTGCAAGCCGAGCAGGATAGTCTTGAGATGCAGGTACGCGCTTCTAATATGGGTAAGTTGCCCTTCAGTGAACATTTCTAAGGTACACCTTTTATAACGATTCACTTTCAGTGCGCGCCGGCGAATCGCTTATGAAGCTAATTGCGGATCTGAAGCAATATCTTATTTTAAATGACTTCCACTCGGTCAATGAAGCCATCACTGGTAACTCGCAACTCTTTCGCGCCACCCAAATCGATTGCGATAAGAAGCTAATGAAGCTACGTGATGAAATGTCCATGGATCTTTACGATTTGGAGGAGGAGTACTATACGAGTATTTATAAATGAGATTCGCCGTCGTCGGGCAGCGAAGATGAGGCCGAGACCACTTAGTAACCGGCTAGCGTAATAAGTCTTAGCGGGCCCATACATATTTCTATATCTTTTGTCAACTTCCTATGACCTCCAACTTATTTCATTCATCAGTACTTGCATGTAAACAAGTATGCATATAGTCTTAAGAACCGATGCTGTTAAACACAACAAATAAATCGTGAAAAATGATGACAAGCGTAGCATCTCATTGGAGCCTCTCATGGTTAATACACTGATAGATACAAAACTAGTTGTGCCTACCAACCAGGTCATGAAAGCCCAACTCTTGACATCGTCACGTCATCATTAGTTTGGCAGTGCTTGAAACTAACCGGTGTGGCCTCCTCAAAGTTTGATTTCGTTTCCATGGCATGGCGTTGCTTATGGTAATAATCGAGCAGACGTTTCGAGCAAGACGTTTACTGAACCACCACTATACTTCGAGCTGCCCTGAAGCTTCTAAAAGCCCAACGCTCGATATAACATTAAATCCATCTACCAAATATGCGACAAAGAAATAAGTAGAAAATGTTAAAGCCAAATGAGTTTTAATGAGCCGTGATTGAAGTGTAAGGGTAATCAATAAATTATGCATGAGTCAGTAAACTTGGTTCCATCCGATATTATTGGTGGTCGACAGGTAGATCCAGCAATTGCATTTGACAAATTAATTATACTTAGACTTTTCCGGATTAGGCCGTCATAATAGAAGCACTCTCTTCAGTCTTCCTCCGCCTCCACTTCCTCTTCAATATCATATTCCGATTCGCTTAGACTTTCTACAATGTCTCCGGTATAAAAGAGCACAGCTTTCGGCACAATTTGTGTTCGTAGCAAATAGCCCACCTCGAAGTCAGTAGCCAATAACAATTTGGTCTTCTCATCGGCTAGACTTAGGTCAACAGCAGCTGGTGGCGTGAAAAAGCGGAAAAATGACTCGCGTGGCACCAGCTTTGGAATCGCACCCTTCGACTTCTTATTATGTGTATCCACAACCATGGTCGTTAGATCCTTCCCTGCGCACCAAGGCACAAGGCAGCCCTCGCACTTGTAGATCTCAGGACCATCGAATATAAAGGGATTCTCATCGTCGGCCGAACTGCGCAAATAGTATTTCTTCGTCAACAAAGGCGTCAACAAATAACCATTGGGTTCAAACCAGAACTCAAACATGTACGACTCAGAGTCATACTGGATACGTATATCAATCAATTTCTCGAGCAGTGGCTCATCGTGCTCCTTCACATAGTCCGAAAGCAGCGACACGTTACGGAACACAGATAACCAGAATTTGGGCACACCACGCACGTCGCTCGGCATGCGATTCAACGAATGGGTCATGTTACGAAATTCATCACTGTTTTTGATCTCTTCGACCAGCTCGTCCTTCTCGTCTTTCCATTCCTTTGGCTGCTTCTTCGGCTCTACTTGGCCGATCACAATGAGTTTGCGCATCTCGAGCAGTTCCTGGGAACGCTCGTAATACGTTTTCTCCAGAGCGTAGACATCGCGGAAAAACTGCTCCGACAAGCGGGTCTGCTTTAGCTGCAGGTGTTTTAGAGCCGTTATGCGATTCTGCACCACATTGGGAAGATTCTCGACCATCTGCTCTAGGAAAGCCTTGCGTTTGGTAGACGGCATTTCCGCTGGGTAAACGATAAAAGTGTTCGGATCGTGGTGTTTGCTTGACAGATGCATTATATATAACGAAAGTATGGAAAATATTTCACAAATTTAGAAATGTAGAACAGAAGGTTCTTAAGTATATTATTCCAGAAAATTTAGACGGAGCTAAGAATTTTATTATAATTTTTTCTTTCTGTTTCTTGGATGTTACTGATTTGAAAGTCGAATAAGTTGTGAACTCGAATTTCAAACAAAGCTTAAAATGGTTTCCATCGCCTACTTTGCACTTATATTAAAATAAAATTTACTAAATTTCTTATTTGGATGGCGAACATTTTGTTACATTCAAAACAAGTAAAGTAAAGTTATAAAGGAAAAAAAAATAAATAAATAAATAAATTTTCACAACTTTGTTTAATAAATTATATTTTTTTTCATTTTATAATTAGAGTATAACATTTATCGAAGTAAACTGCATAACACATTTGTCGGATAAAAAAAATAATGACGTGAAAAAAAAAATTAGACTTAAACTAAATTACAAATGATGCTAATTGCGCCGAAAAGGCAATGACATAGAAGGCTGATTCCTTCTGAGGGGGTGATCATGTGGGTGTAGCCTCTTCAGTCTACGCCTTGTTTAGATACGGGTGAGGGAGGACGCCAGCGGATTTGGGTGCGATAAAAGTCTGTAGTGATAGCGGCAGCTGTGAGAATAATTCACCTCCATAACAGTTGGCACGGCAAGATCCCTGTGCAGCGTAGTGTTGCGGACGTACCAAGGGGCGCCCGTAAATCTTTTGAGAGCCTTTCTCTGACACGCCTGCACTCTTTTGATGTTGTAGGCAGCATTAGTTCTACAAATTTGTATGGCGTAGCGCTAAGCAGGTGCCACTACTTGCAGATAGATGAGCCTTTTATTAGTTAAAGATAACTTATTCGATGGGCGGAGGAGTCACTTCAGTTTCTTGAGCTTTTGGTAGCAGCGCGCTGTAACTAACTTAATGTGTGCACGCCAGGTAAGACGCTTATCCAGGATCAGACCGAGATACCGGATTTGCTCCATTTGCGGAATGGTGCTTGCGTTGTAAGTCACAACCGGACAGACGCCTTACCTTAATGGGAAGGTGCAGTGAACTAATTTCTCAGAGTTTATGGCTATATTCCAGCGCTTGGCCCATGAGTGGAATCTATCCAGGTAGGTGGACAATTTCTCCACAGCTTCGTTCAGAGAAGCAGAGTTGAACATAACTGCCGTATCGTCCACTTTATGGTGGGATATCAGCGATGATTGGGGACTTTCTCCAAGTAACTTTACTATCTTTTACAATGGGTACTTCGTTTATGTTTAAACTACAGTCGTCGAGAGAACCAGAGCTTCTTATTTTAAAGAATATAATGTGAGCAGGCAGACCGATCCCGGTATTCACTCATAGCCTGCGAGCGATAACGAAATATGCACAAAGTCGATAGTTGAATGTTGAGTGTCCTAGCGTTGCCAGAAATCCTTACAGGTATAGTCAATCTTTATTTTTATTTTTTAAAACTAGTGCTTTAATTTTCCTGGATACCCTTAGACACTTGGCTCATTTGAGTGTGTACAATAATTAAGTGACGTTTGGCCATTGTAATGATACTTGAGTCACTTATATATTGAATAATAATACAAAATACATTGTTATTGGTGTCTTACAAGATATGAAAGAAAGGTAGTTGATCTTTATTGCTAAATTTTATAATTCTAAACGTAAAGCTCATATGTTTTCAGAGTTTGTGAATTTGAACTGCGGATCGTAGTTTTCTATTAACATTGTTTCCTTGCAAAGTGAAAGAGTGAGCCAGTATCAGTGGCTGGCAGCACTTCCAGCAGTTCATAGTGTGACCAATTTACGTTCACTTGAGCAAAATCAGCTGTTCTCTCATGTCAGTGGTGCGGTTGCCGGTTGACAATTACTCGTAGATTTTATAATAGTTGGATTTATATTGTTTAATAATGAATATGATGTGAATTATTTCAATAACAGCATTTTATTATGTAAATTCAAAGCGCCCGTCAATTCAAAGTAACATATAATTGATAATGCATTTTTTGCGGCAAACACTCAGCGTTACGAAACGGTTGACCAGTCAGGATAAGGATTTCTAGACACGTTATTTATTGTTTCTTATTATTCTTATGTCTGGCGATCATTTTCGCCGCTCGTATTTTAGTTAACCTGATTGGTAAGCTTCTTAGCCAGCCAATATAACAAAGTGGGTTTATATGGGATTGCAGAATTTTTAATGAACATGCTTCGAACGCAGGTGTGCAGAATTATACTGCTGCCTTTGTTTTGATGACGAGAAACTGGCCCACACTAATCACACATACAACATTTTGAATTGTTCGATGGCATGCAAATGTGTAAAGGATTAACGGAACAGCGAAAGGGTGTGAATCTAGTTGTGGATCTGAAGCAAAATCTTATTTTAAATGACTTCCACTCGGTCAATGAAGCCATCGCTGGTAACTCGAAACTCTTTTGCGCCACCCAAATCGATTGCGATAAGAAGCTAATGAAGCTACGTGATGAAATGTCCATGGATCTTTACGATTTGGAGGAGGAGTACTATACGAGTATTTATAAATGAGATTCGCCGTCGTCGGGCAGCGACGATGAGGCCGAGACCACTTAGTAACCGGCTAGCGTAATAAGTCTTAGCGGGCCCATACATATTTCTATATCTTTTGTCAACTTCCTATGACCTCCAACTTATTTCATTCATCAGTACTTGCATGTAAACAAGTATGCATATAGTCTTAAGAACCGATGCTGTTAAACACAACAAATAAATCGTGAAAAATGATGACAAGCGTAGCATCTCATTGGAGCCTCTCATGGTTAATACACTGATAGATACAAAACTAGTTGTGCCTACCAACCAGGTCATGAAAGCCCAACTCTTGACATCGTCACGTCATCATTAGTTTGGCAGTGCTTGAAACTAACCGGTGTGGCCTCCTCAAAGTTTGATTTCGTTTCCATGGCATGGCGTTGCTTATGGTAATAATCGAGCAGACGTTTCGAGCAAGACGTTTACTGAACCACCACTATACTTCGAGCTGCCCTGAAGCTTCTAAAAGCCCAACGCTCGATATAACATTAAATCCATCTACCAAATATGCGACAAAGAAATAAGTAGAAAATGTTAAAGCCAAATGAGTTTTAATGAGCCGTGATTGAAGTGTAAGGGTAATCAATAAATTATGCATGAGTCAGTAAACTTGGTTCCATCCGATATTATTGGTGGTCGACAGGTAGATCCAGCAATTGCATTTGACAAATTAATTATACTTAGACTTTTCCGGATTAGGCCGTCATAATAGAAGCACTCTCTTCAGTCTTCCTCCGCCTCCACTTCCTCTTCAATATCATATTCCGATTCGCTTAGACTTTCTACAATGTCTCCGGTATAAAAGAGCACAGCTTTCGGCACAATTTGTGTTCGTAGCAAATAGCCCACCTCGAAGTCAGTAGCCAATAACAATTTGGTCTTCTCATCGGCTAGACTTAGGTCAACAGCAGCTGGTGGCGTGAAAAAGCGGAAAAATGACTCGCGTGGCACCAGCTTTGGAATCGCACCCTTCGACTTCTTATTATGTGTATCCACAACCATGGTCGTTAGATCCTTCCCTGCGCACCAAGGCACAAGGCAGCCCTCGCACTTGTAGATCTCAGGACCATCGAATATAAAGGGATTCTCATCGTCGGCCGAACTGCGCAAATAGTATTTCTTCGTCAACAAAGGCGTCAACAAATAACCATTGGGTTCAAACCAGAACTCAAACATGTACGACTCAGAGTCATACTGGATACGTATATCAATCAATTTCTCGAGCAGTGGCTCATCGTGCTCCTTCACATAGTCCGAAAGCAGCGACACGTTACGGAACACAGATAACCAGAATTTGGGCACACCACGCACGTCGCTCGGCATGCGATTCAACGAATGGGTCATGTTACGAAATTCATCACTGTTTTTGATCTCTTCGACCAGCTCGTCCTTCTCGTCTTTCCATTCCTTTGGCTGCTTCTTCGGCTCTACTTGACCGATCACAATGAGTTTGCGCATCTCGAGCAGTTCCTGGGAACGCTCGTAATACGTTTTCTCCAGAGCGTAGACATCGCGGAAAAACTGCTCCGACATGCGGATCTGCTTTAGCTGCAGGTGTTTTAGAGCCGTTATGCGATTCTGCACCACATCGGGAAAATTCTCGACCATCTGCTCTAGGAAAGCCTTGCGTTTGGTAGACGGCATTTCCGCTGGGTAAACGATAAAAGTGTTCGGATCGTGGTGTTTGCTTGACAGATGCATTATATATAACGAAAGTATAGAAAATATTTCACAAATTTAGAAATGTAGAACAGAAGGTTCTTAAGTATATTATTCCAGAAAATTTAGACGGAGCTAAGAATTTTATTATAATTTTTTCTTTCTGTTTCTTGGATGTTACTGATTTGAAAGTCGAATAAGTTGTGAACTCGAATTTCAAACAAAGCTTAAAATGGTTTCCATCGCCTACTTTGCACTTATATTAAAATAAAATTTACTAAATTTCTTATTTGGATCCCGAACATCTCGTTTGATTTTGTTACATTTCAAATTCCAATGGAAAACCAGGGTTGATAAAAATTTTGATCATAAATCTACCATACCACCATCACCAAGTTCCACAAGTCTGCGTTATTCATGAATAATAAACGTATTTGTCAAGATTTAATATATAAAATAATTTTTTAATATATGATAAACAATTGAATGGGAATTCTCAAATCAATGAAAAATATAACTGGTATTGTTGTGACACTTTATGGTGGGAGATCAGCGGTGATTGGAAGACTATTCTGGGGACTTTCTCCAAGTAACTTTACTATCTTTTACAATGGGTATTTCGTTTATGTTTAAACTACAGTCGTCGAGAGAACCAGAGCTTCTTATTTTAAAGAATATAATGTGAGCAGGCAGACCGATCCCGGTATTCACTCATAGCCTGCGAGCGATAACGAAATAAGCAGATAGTTGAATGTTGAGTGTCCAAGCGTTGCCAGAAATCCTTACAGGTATAGTCAATCTTTATTTTTATTTTTTAAAACTAGTGCTTTAATTTTCCTGGATACCCTTAGTCACTTGGCTCATTTGAGTGTGTACAATAATTAAGTGACGTTTGGCCAGTGTAATGATACTTGAGTCACTTATATATTGAATAATAATACAAAATACATTGTTATTGGTGTCTTACAAGATATGCAAGAAAGGTAGTTGATCTTTATTGCTAAATTTTATAATTCTAAACGTAAAGCTCATATGTTTTCAGAGATTGTGAATTTGAACTGCGTATCGTCGTTTTCTATTAACATTGTTATTTTGCAAAGTGAAAGAGTGAGCCAGTATCAGTGGCTGGCAGCACTTCCAGCAGTTGATAGTGTGACCGATTTACGTTCACTTGAGCAAAATCAGCTGTTCTCTCATGCAAGTGGTGCGGTTGCCGGTTGACAATTACTCGTTGATTTTATAATAGCTGGATTTATATTGTTTATTGGGTGAATGTAAAGTAAATTATTTCAATAAAAGCATTTTGTTACGTAAATTCAAAGCGCCCGTAAATTCAAAGTAACATATAATAGATTATGAATTTTCTGCGGCAAACACTCACCGTTGCGAAACGTTTCACCAGTCAGGGTAAGCATTGCTAGATTTCCTTGATATCCTTTCTTTCGCTCAATCCGTTACTTATATTCTAGTTGTAGTAGACTTTCCGACTGCAGCTGGCGCTCCGCCATTCATCAACAATGGCATCGCTGTTTGTCGACTTTATATTGCCACTTTAGCATTCGAAGAACGGCAGTGACGAATGAATTCCACTTGAGAAATTTTTGCTTAGACATGTTTTTAATTGTGTTTCTTTTTATTCTTATTACCAAAGTACTTCATGTACTCCCTTTCTGTCGATCATTTTCATCGCTCGTATTTTAGATAGTCTGTTTGGTAAGCGTCATAGCCACCCAATATAGCAAGTGGGTTTATGCGAGTACGGGCATTTTACCAGGGTTGCAGAATTTTTTAATGAGCATGCAACAGACGCAGGTGAGAAGTATTATACGGGTGCCTTTGTTTTGATGACGAGAAAGTGGCCCACACCAAATCACACAGACAAATGGTTATTTCGAATTGTTCCTTGGCATGCAAATGTGTAAAGGATTAACGGGTCAGCGAAAGGACACGCTGCATTTGTGCGTGTGTGGTCAGTGGACCAATTGTTAGCCATGACGACAATGGCCTCAAATCAAATTGTCCCACGCAGCACCGACTTCGGCCCAGCAACTTCAATTGTTTCTCAATTCACTCGTTCTTCTTTTTTCACATGCAATCAAATGTAGTGAAAGGATGCGAACGCAGTTCAAAACAGTCGACATATTGTCCAAAAGCGCGCTCTCTGCTCATCGCCGATTACTGGAATACCTTTGTTTTTTTTATATTATTATTATTTTTCTGATAGCGCTGATGTTATTGTTATGCGTTCGTCGTCAATGTCAATTGCGGGTATGAGACGCATACAGTTCAGCATTGCCCATATGAAATTGACAAGTAGATACACCACGTCATGTGACCAACTCAATTGTTTCTGATTTTTTCTTTGTTATCGTCCTATTTGGCATAACGTTGACCAGATGAGAAAGCGCAAAATAACACACAATCACACATAGTGAATTATTTTTGCTGGACCTCCACAGAGATTAGCTCGGCGAGTTTGTCATTGTTCGCAATCTGCGTTTTTGTGCGTCCATTCGACTCGCATTGTTTCCTTTGCACAATTCATATTTTTGATAGCCTTTCACTCTCATCTTTTTTTGCTAGCTCGTCCATTCTTTTCGTAAGGTCAAATTTATCGTTCTTGCCATTTAAGCCTTTGGGCGATTGGCAGCTATTGGTAATGGCCGATTATAATGATGCTGCTGATGTAGATGTTGACGACCGTACCTTTGGACATTCATTAGTGTTTAGTACAGTTGAGTTAATAGCTTTAAATGCAATTCAATTCAATAATATAATTTGTCGATGCCCTTCAAATAGACATTAAATTCAGAGTTGTGGACTCTGTCGTTGATAGCAGACCTCTTTCAACCAAGTCATTCCATGAATAATATTAGTCTCAAACAACTTTTAATCAATATAAATCGATCACTCGAAGGTGTAACTCTCATACAAAGTCATGGATACAAATCAAGGCTTGATGACATATTTAACATGTATTGGGCTTGGACTGAAATAAAATACAAAATAGTAGGAGCATCAAGGGTGACCTCATCAGAATATTTTTCCTTCTTCAATTGTTTGTTCTGTACACCCGTAATTAAATTTGGCTTGTTAATAGTGTTTGTACGACCCCGACTAAATATAACAAATTTGCTATTAGAATTGCTGGCGCAATGTCCTCATAGAATATTTTGATGCTTCAGCATTGCTTTATTCTAATTTATTCTAGTTTGACCCAATGTACAATTACAATACGACAAACTCGAAGATATGAGTCACTGATCTAGTGATGATCCGATTTTGTAGCACACATCTCTTTTAAATTGAATTTCTATTTGAAGCACCCATTAAAAAGTCTCTCATTTTTAATTGCAGTGATCAACAACCCCCTCACTTCGCTGCTGAGTCGCGAAATGGCTACGCTCAACCAAATGCATCGTACTGGTCCACACCACAAGAAACGGCCACCACGTCAACCGCTCGATGGCAAACCATTCGCAAAAGGCGTTGTACTCAAAACGCTGATCAAGAAGCCAAAGAAGCCGAACTCAGCCAATCGCAAATGCGTACTAGTACGTCTGTCCACCGGCAAGGAGATGGTTGCCTATGTACCCGGCATTGGACACAATTTGCAAGAGCACAATATTGTGCTCTGTCGCGTGGGTCGATTGCAGGATGTGCCTGGCGTCAAGCTGAAAGTTGTACGCGGCGTCTATGATCTGCCGCATGTAATTAAGAAGTCGTAGAGGCTCAATTAAACGATAAAGCAATTATATATGTATATAAATGTTATATAATGCCCTTTGAATTCTAATTGGCTATCCAATTAAGCGAAGCGCTGTTTTGTATGCTTCTTTAAGACATGAAAAATACGCGTGTTAAACGTAAAAGGGATTTGAAATAGACGAACAGCGCTTAATATTCCCTTGTTGCTGTCCTTTGACACAGGTAGATCCGTCATTGTCAATTGTGGTATCAGTCAATCTAAACGATTGTTTGCGTATTGTAATGCCTCGTCTTAAGCCAACAATGTACTCAGTTAACTCATAAGCCTTCAGTTCTTAAAATCACAGAGACACCATATAGTCTTTGCGAACGTGTGTGCTCATTTGGCAATTTTCTTGTAATTGAAATTTAAAAAGGATTTAACTGTATTTTTACATTTTAGCAGTAATCCTTTACACGTAATCCTCCTTTGTGTGTCCTTTGAGTGCCCTTTTTGTTTTGTTTGTCTCTGTGTGCTTTTCTACTTTTGAAAATTAACACATTTTATGCTCATAATCTTTATGACATCTCTGCTTGGCCCTTGGCCTGTTGGCGTTGTCACAGGCGCCTTGCTTTTGCAACCTCCTCTTCGGGTACTACCAATGTTTAAGTGCTTAATTTTCTTAACTAAAAGAAATTTTAAAAATAAAAAAAATTTTTTGTTAAGGACTGCGTTGCGTTGAAAACAACTTGTGCCTCACAATATGGTTGGTTAATAGCAATTCATCTTTCATATATCAATTTAGGCTACGTTCAAAAAGTAGCATCGAGAGTTGTAAAACCAATGTGTGAAGTTGCCTTTCTTTATTATATTATAGTTAATACCCGAACAACGCAGACTCGACTAAATTAGGACGCTAACTTCGGCGCTTTTTTAACCCAATACTGACCAAGAGAAACCCTTCGTACCTCGCTAAAACATTAGACTACTATTTTGGTGTATTTTTGATGAATTCAGAACTCTTTTAAGTGTTTGTAATTTTTTCTCGTCTCTTTGGAGTCTTCTTGATAAATATTCCAACAGTTATCCGATTTGCGATATCTGAAATCCGCATGGATAGATATTCCTTCAAGACTCTTATTAGTGAGTACATCTAGAACGGTCCCAACTTAAACTCCAGTGAGAGTAATTTTTTAGTAGCTTCGGAAAATGATTTTCTACTTAGTTTTATAAACGACAGACATTGACTTTTTGTGTGAGGATTTTAGTGCAATGAATCTTATCCTAAGTACCTCGCTGAGGTATCATTATGTGTTACTGCGCGGGGACAAGAATTTTCAACCTATGCCAACGACAAATAGTAGCCACGACTTCTGCAATGATAGCCGTGCTGTAAATTTAATGGGCTTCTATAAATTGATACAATAATTACACAATGTGTTCATATAGAGGCTATGGTATAAGATTTCATGCCATACATCAAGGTATTAATTGACTGTTTTGTATGGGCATTTCGATCCAGTTATCCTAGTGCTTGATCTTTTTTTTGTGCATTGTGTAAAAAAGCTTCTAATCAGAGATTAGGCCTTATGTATGGCTGCTGGAGCTAAAGATTATGCCAACAAATATGTTGTTTGTATTTATAACTCACAAGCGCAAGCAGGTAGGCACCTGAAGATCTGAATGTCTTTGATTCAACTTGTTCGTTGGCAATATTATAGGACGAGTTCTCATCAATGATCAATGCGAAACGATCTACTCTATAAATTAAAAAAATCAATGATAACCCAAAAATTCAGAAACCGCCGATAAGGCCACTGTGTCAGCTCAACTCTTAATGATCGCCATGTTCGAAAACTCAGGCAAAACGTCAAGTCACGATCCTGCTGCGTGCCCAACACGCGCACGGGCAACCAATGAGCTGAATGACCTGGGGCATGAAAAGGATACCGGATTGAATCGGCTACGGCAACTGCAGCCGCTTAAGAAAACAAAAAATTTGCACGCATGCCGGGCACGCTTCACACGGTGCAGATAGCACAAGAGAAACGCCCTCGGGGAAAAGCGAAAATAAAAAGCAAATATTATAGATAAATAGATTTTGAGGTAGGCAGCATCAACAGATCAGACCGAAGTTTGGGTTAGCATTATTCAAGACATAATAGCAACATATATCAAAGAAACTGGTTCAATTTGTATAGGGATAAAATATATCGTCAGATGACAATGGCACTGTTCTGTAAGAATTTGGGCCCAATTCAATAGGACCCAATAGGCAGCGATAACAGCACAAGGTAGCTAAAGTCCAGAGGCGTTACCCTTATTTGGTATAAACACCTTTGAAACACCCTTGAATGCGCCAAGACCTCAGTTAAGATGCTCTAATGTATTCGCCCCATAGTCATTGACATTGACATTGTTCCATTAAATTACGTATCTGCTACTCGTATTCTTGGCTGTGCATGATATGTTGATTCGCCTACGCATTTTAACAAATCCCAGATGGAGTAAAGGGATCTGTGATAACAATACTTGTATGGAGGACATTAGTACTACAGACTACACATAATATTGCCACTGATGCCTCCCAGTCGTATGGTCGCAGCAGGCGTCATACAATATATCTAAATTCCTTTCATAAGTCACTAAAATTGGGTAAACGTTTGTAGCAGCGATGTTTAGACATAATCAATTACTATATACCAAAGGAAGATCTTAAACAATCTGAAACGGCGAAAGAAGGAACAAGAGAGAAACATTGGAGAGACTATAAAGAAATGGGGTTAATGTGGAGCACGAGAACTTAGCAGCAACAGAGAGTAGCTGTCAGTGGACACTTTTTTGGAGGGTCATTCTTAATTGGAACTCGAACTGGTACCCAAACGAAGAAGAGGAACAACATACGCTGCTGCTGTGTGTTCTATTTTTTAAAATTCTTTTTTTATGTTTTTTATTTATATTTTTATTCAATTTCAAGTGAGAGCGTCAAATGAGCACAGCACGTGTGCCGTAGACTGTTCATAGGTATTTGCCGAAATTTCTTGATTCTCCAATAAAACACAAGATGGCCACATGCTAGAACGGACGATCATTAATCTCGAGGGGACGTTTACACACGCACGCCAAGGCTAACAAGGCTAGGGCTTCCTGTTTGAGAGATGCAACCACAGTGGTCTGGGCTCTGGTGCACTGCTTTGTATTATTCAATACTATAATTATTGTTATTATTACTCCAACCAATACAAAACATATTGAAACTTTATGCTTCTACTCTTTTGCGATTCAGCCAGAGAAACCCCGTGTTGTCCAATGTTCATGAATGAACGAGTTGCTTTGACTCGACTCTTGAGAGAGTTGACCCTTCCCAATCTTCCGGCGGTCATTTGTTAAAATAACAGAACTAAGTGGGCACGTGTTCGGTTTCAACGGTTTCATGGGGCCTAAGTAAACACAATTCAGGCTGATATCGTAGTTTTTTTATTTTTGTTAGTATTTGTAGTTGTTGTTGTTACTGTATTATAACTGTTCAACCTAAACAATTCCTTTGTAGGAAGTCATTGTTGGTTCGTCATTCCATAAGAATACTTCAAACGGGTTATGGTTACAACTGAATTCTCAGCCTATGTATTCACAATTAAGACACAAAGACAAGCAGTGGTTATTAAAATAGTCATTGGTATGTCGCCACTATCAGTTGATGTGTTCGTTGATGTGTGCACAGTATACAAAATAACGCCGACGATGTCGTCCTCAGAGGCTACGGCTTATTCTGAGATCGGAGTCCTACATCATTACACTGCTCATACAAGGTTCTTGCAAATAGATACGGTCTACTGCTTTGTGAAAAATAATAGCAGTATTCTGGAATTTTTAAATATTAAAATTAATATAAAATTTTAGCTTGAAACCCTTTTTTACATGCTTTATATAAGCTTCACATGTATGTTTGTAATGTGTCCTTGAAAGATATTTTCAAGATTTATGTAAACTACATACTATTTAGTGGCAAGGTTAAAATTTCCCAGAGAATGGTATTGATGTGGCAGCTTTAATATTTTGAGAACTGTCAAAGAAACCAACTCGTAATCGCCACCTTAGCCGCAATATGCATTTCCGTATGTCTTTGACTTTGGTGAAAAAGATCAGTTAGATTTAATACAGTCGACCGGTACTACAACCGATTGAGAAACTATAAAAAATCGACGCACCAACCAGTCATTAAGATCCAATGGAAAATATGGAATCCCTGATTGCTTCCTTGAAACATCACGATGATTACAAGGGAACTATTACCTTCAGTAGTTGTGTTAAAATAGAGCAAACAATATAGAGCTGCAGTTGGTTAAAATTATGGTGTGAACCGCTCGCATAAAATCGAAAAATTAGTTAGTAAATTGTGTTATATAGGTACATTCTTATATATCGTATCATTGAAAATCAAGTCATTCCAGCTTTAGGACGCCGCTGCTAGACTAATAAAAGTTCTTATCTAAGTATTATAGGACAACTCTATTAAAAAGTTTCAGGAATTATTCAATGAAGCAAAGGACGCTAGTTAAACCGACAAGTTGAGTTAAAAAATTCACAGATATAATGCACTTCTGTCAGCGCTTTCTCAAATCCTCGAGGCACTACTGATATGTGCTTTATGATATGGCCTTTGGGTCTGCTAGCGATGCGGTCTGTATTTCATCAATTGTGCTAAACCTTCGTCCTTTCAAGGTACCTTGTAATTTTGGGAACAGAAAAAGTCACAGGGTGCCAAGTCCGGTGAATACGCTGGCTGAGACATGATTACGGTTTTATTTTTGCCCAAAAATGCGCCAAACTCGGAGCCATCCTTTTTTAGTAAGTGGCAATGAAAAGAGCATTTAGAAAGTTTAAATGGAGATGAAGAAGAAGACGAAGAAGGCAACCTTAGGGTATTAAGGCTAATCAGGTAAAGGCAATCAAGCGTGTTTGTGATCACAGGTTGTTGCGGTTCTGCCTTCATCTTTTAAATGGAACTCAGCCAACACGCCAAAAGGCCTAATGAAAATGGGAAGGATTGTCACAGGAAATTCGATAAAGGCGAAAGGCGAAAGAAGAAAGGAGTAGAGTGCAAAGAAGTAGTGAGTAATTTGGTATTTAGATACGCCACAACGAATTATTTTGCAAACAAAATGCGATCTTCCACCAGATAATAACGCAGATATCGACGTCGAGATCAGTTGCAAAGGAAATCCTATACAAAGAGTAAGTAGCGAAGGCAACACAGGAAGGGTCATTCATGAAAATAATAACGACATTTGGCCACAAAATAGAGGCTACTTTTCCCTTTATTCTTCCGGTTGGGTGCATTGTTCTCAATGGGCAGCTATTCGTGCATTAATTGTTGTCTTGGAAAGCAGTTCTCAATGATTTAATATTTTATAGGAGCTTGCGCCAATGTATTTATATAGATACTAGTATAATATTTATTTGTCGATATCCCTATGCTTCACCATGTGTCATTGCAGCTGCCTTGCGTGGGTACTGCGTACGCATCAATTAGCATGGCTAAGCAGCACGGACACTTCTATGGCGGGCAGACGACGCCCCACGAATTCTACGCATGCACTAATGATCTTTAGTTACACTTTACAGTAAGCCTTGCTTTTACTTCCTTTCGGGCTCAGTTTTCGCATGCAATTTGCCATTTATTTTCCATGTGACATGATTAATGATATGAGGAAACATTTGCATTCCAATTGACTTCTTCGCTCACACGATCCGAGGCGACTGGAACTCGAGTTGGCGTGAAATTTGAGGCGCTCCGCTTCACTGTTTCCCGTTGAATAATTAGTCGTAGTCTAGGCCTCTGCAATACTCGCATTTCCCGCTGATTTATTGTCTAAGAGGTAATACTCCTTTTCAATTATTGAAGTGAGATCCTTTCGCTGTTACTTGTAAAAGTATCTCAGACAGACGATCAACATCGGTTTAGGCTAAACCATTTGCAGAGAACACTGACAAGGCAACTATAGCGGCTCTACTAACTAATAAAACTAATGCGACTCAACGTAATCTCAAGATTTCCTGATAAAATTTTTAGAATAAAGTTGGCGCCCATAGTAAATAATATATATAGAAATAATAAGATATCTTGTTTAGCATAAGACAAACAATGTAATCTTGCGAGCGATGATCTAAACTAAACTAAATACTAAAGAACGTAGTCTAACCTTAAACTACCAAGCATGAGCTGGCTCCTCGGGTCGAGCTTCAAGCTGAGCTTGAGACACCAGATATCGCTGTGCGAGATACTTTAATAGCTCTTCACATAATTCTGTCATTAGGGTCAGTATAAAATACTTCTGCCGACTGCACGCAAACCTCAACCACTCTAAAATCACCTCAAACCACTCTAAAATCACAAAGCCTGATCGGCTGATCCACCGATGCTATCTGAGAGCCTAACCTTACACATATAAATTACGTGTGAACATCTTTGACAGAAGAGACACAAACTAAAAATACATATATATGAGTGCAGTCACACGCGGTAGAGGTGAAACCTTTCAACTGCGATCAAGTGTTAGTTCATAAATAAAAATATTGGTACCAAAATTATGTAAAGCACAACCACATACAGATGGCCAAAGCTTTAATATACTATCCAGCGCGAGTTTATTTCAGCTCCCGACAGCATCCAAACGCCATATTTCATGGGAGCAAAGTGTGTGGGACATTTGGTCGAATGGATAATTACAGTGGTTTTGAGCGGAGTTTTTTAACAAAAACCACTGGAGAAAATTCGACAAAAGGAAATGATGACGGAGTGACAAACCACTGCTTAACGAGACAATGCCGTGGATTTCCTTGTCCATATGAAATACAATAAATTAACTTAGAGAAAAAGTGTCAGATAAACGCACCAACAAATATGAGCTTAGTGGTGATGATTGAAAATGAAACGTAACCCACACATTTTTCTCATTTCATAGACAGAACCTGTGCGCTTTCTTGCACTAAAGAATTCATGTACAAATTCAGCCGGTTTAAACGCTGAAGTGCATTAAGTGTTCGTCGATTTCCCATTCGGTGCCGCAACGCGCGGTACTGATTGGTCGTTAATGTCGTCGTGTTGTAGTTATTGAGACGGCCATACGAGTGTAATAGCTAGTAGCTACGAAACAATCTGATTGAGGGTGAGCGGATGAATCTGATGAGCGAAAATGGCACCACTCACAAATTCACGTTTAGTAAAGATCACCCGATACAATAGCCGGGTAGTTTACATGGAGCATTTGTGTAGCTCTGCGATATAAATATATGAATTTACAATATCTAAAAACGACTGTTACAAATGCAAAAAATAACTTCGAATTGGAAGTTTTTGATGCTTCTTTAAACGTTTTATGATGTATCTGGATTTAAACTTTCTATGCCAATCATGGAGTGAACTGAGACGCCATAGATTTTACGTGATTTCAGCATTCCTCGTTGCTCACCAATATTTTGCCGCCGAGTCACAAACGCTTCTAAAACAAAGGATAGCATTTAATAGCAAAAGCGCCATGGATCGTCAGCAACGACACGCTACACAAAGACTGCACTAGTTCAGGAGGTCGACAATCCCAATATAATATATCTGGCTATGGCTATGAAACTATAAAATACAATCAAGCAGCAAGGGCACTGATGTACTTTTAATTGTAATTTATGACTTAAGTCAAAATAATTTATCTATACTGTTATATATATACTGTTATGTTTTGTTCTTTACGCTTTACGAAAAATAAGTGGGTTTAATGAAATTCTGCGGATTATCGTAAAATCACAGTTTAGGTACTTTGGATAACATAGTCTGCCAACATACTCTAGAAAATAATGCCAAGTGAAGTCAAAAGAGCGATAGACTGAAAACAACATGTAAAACGTTTCATTAGGAGCTCTAAAATTGGCGCATTACCTGAATCTCTTAAATGGCTCTTAACAGAGTTTGCGGAAATATTGGTTGTGTGCCAAAGTCATGTCGGTTTGGTTTATTACAAGAAAATGTTTCCACACTCAAAGAGTTTTGAGGAGAGCGTAACAAATGATAATCTGTCGGTGCAAGCCCAATTCAGCTCCAAAAATCTTTGCCCAGTGACCAAATATGTATGAGGTTGAGCGTTGTCATGATGGAAGATGGCACATTCCCTTGTGCTTCTTTTTGGTTTCTTTATCCAATTCGAATGGTTGATGACGGTACACAACACAATTGATGGTTTGATTCCGGTGCAGCAGCTCAAAATGAACGGTACCTGTGCGATTCCACCAAATGGACAGAATCACTTTCCTCTTGGGGCCGTTTTCATCAATCGTTGTCTTGATTTGGTTTTCATCAACACCCCAGGCCGCTTTTAATTTCAAAATCTCCGTAATGCAATTTTTAAAGCCTGAGTGGACATTTGCGTTTACATGTCTTTCCGTACGCTTTTTGTTGATTTTAAAATTGAGACTAAAGCCATGTATATGAAAAAAACCGACATGACATGCACACACCCAATAACTCGTAAAAGCCATAAACTTTACTTAAAAAATATGGAATCATATGCAAAGCCCTATGACAACAAATGGATTATTTTATCGTTTAGCAGAATTTAGCCTATTTTGAATGAGTTCAGTTCAGTTGAGTTGAATGAGTTACAGTTTTCCACCTTCCAAACCGCTCACAATAGGCAGGCAAACGCAAATGGCACTATAATCCCATGAATTTTCGATGTATACTTTAGGACCAAAAAAAGGCCACAGTAGCAAAAGAGTAAAATGACAACTTAGAGTAATAAAGAATTGAGCGAGCGAGTGAGTGAGAAAAAGAGGTGTTGGTGAAAGGCTTTACCGGCAGTGAGCTACGGATAAAGAATTTGACCACAGACGAAAATTGAAGCGCTCATATTACTAACCATGACCAAGAAATATGAAAAGGTGTCAATAATATGGATTAAACCGTCACCATCGCCGAGAGCATACCGTTAAAGGATTTAACACAGGACGTGCTCGCAAAAACTCCGCATTTTTGAGGCTTCGGTTTTCAAGTGAATCAATGATCTTTCAACGTATTCCCAGATAGAAAAGATCAATCCGCAAACACCTTTGTCGACGATGACACTTTTTGACATCAATTGCAGCAATTCAATGTGCACACTTCTCCCGCATTCTAGCTGTCTCGCTCTCTCGTTGTGTCGATCACCGTCAATGGATAACGGCAGTTCTGGTTAATCCTCTGGAGCGCGCAAATAAAAGAGAAGTAACTGTTTCATTGTTTCGAAGGCGGTTGATAAAGGCGTGTTCAGCTGAAAATGTGTCAAAAAATCCTTCAACCGCGTCAACTGCGCGCTCTCCCACTCACTCTCACACACTAACCTTTAAACCCTTTTTCACTCATTCCTTCGTTGGCTTACGAGCTCCACACTTCGTTTGCCAATTGCAGTCGCATAGTCGAGCATTATTCATATTTTAATAGACTGTCGATTTATGAACCATAACTGAGGGACAGTTGTCAGTCAGTCAGCACCGCTATCACGGTACTCTTTGTCGGGGTTTCCCACACTCTAACGGTTCAGAGGACAATTGTTGAATTGAACTGTCATCTGATCAAAGCGTTAAATTGATAGACTTACTCATTTTATCACTCCCTTTCTCTACCTCCCTATCACTCTGTCTCTCTCTCTGTCTCTCTCTCTCTCTCACTATTGCTGTCAAAATTCTACTGTATGCTTCGGTGTGTGTGTAGTAGTTCACTAGTTTAAGAAAAAATTTTAAAAAGGGTAAATAAATATATAATATTTACAACAACAACAAAAAAATGCTTTGGTGTAGTAATTTCCTAGTTAGATAGGTTCGTTGACTTTGGGAGTTCCTCGTCAGAAACGGTCACATTTTTGCACCGTTATACAGTGCTCTGATGGATTTTTTTCTATCACAACAGTCTTGTAAAGTGTTAAATTGACACTTCCTTACGTCACTATAACATTAAATGTCGTAATAAATGGAAATCCCTTTCCAATAAGTGCTTCCGTGAAGTGCCTTGATCTGGTGCTTGAAAGGCATCTCAGCTGGACACCTCCCATTAAGACCAACAGGGAATGAGCTGGTTACACAAACTGAAAGCACATGATTGTCGAGCACACGATAATAGTGACTCTTCAGAAAGCTGTCGAATTTCGGTCCCGCAGAACTCGATCATAGCAGAGCTGATTGCCAGAAGACAAAAAAGTTTGCTCTAACTATTATATGGCAGTTGTTTGCGATGTGTGCTCAGGTATAACATGTAGGCATATTACAATTAACTATTATATTCTCATATGTGGCGCGCATAAAGAATACAAATAAACAGCATGTCGCTTCGGAAGTACACAACCTTCTCAGCATTCATCGTGCCATTGCTCTGATCATCAAATCGAAACTTCGCCGGGGAAGGTCAACATTTGGCAAAGATTGTCAGTAAGGCTGCTGCTGCTTATCAAGAGCCTCAGCGGCCGCAGACAGTTTGGCTTTAGACTGCAAACTTCAGGCGACAATTGATAAGCCGAGAGGTTTAGGGAAACTACTCGTAATGAGCAAATGAATAGAGGCGATTTCAAGTGCAATGAGACAAAAAATCCCCTTGAGCACATTACGACTAAAACGAAGAGTCACAGAAATCTCACAAACAAATAGAAAAGAGTCGAGCAAGTCGAGTCGAGTGTGTCTGAGTTTGGGTTGCTTGCGTATAAGGAAATGCAAATATGGATTATATTGGCAATTGTTTGGCAATTCTTTGCCGGTAGGAAATAAGGATTACACGTGCTGCTGCTCGAGGCGCAGTACTCAGTGCTCAGTACTCAGCTCAGAAGACGGTTAATATGCAAAATGGGCAATGGAAAAAACAGTGACAATGAGAGGACTTGAGCCAAGTGCATAAACAAAAAACAGACACTGTCGACGGCCAAATGGTGTGACAGAGAATGGGCGATGATGACAGCGAAACGGAAGTCCATGTCTGCATCGAAAGGAAAAAAGATTAGATACTTATTAGTAAAAAGGGTAAGCAAAGGCTACACATAAAAGACGCACTCACTCAAGCGAGTCACCTGTAAGGGAGTCAAGCCAAACAGGTACGCAGCATCAGCCATAACAAAATCATAGTCGAACGGAGGAACTCAGAAACGGAAGCGGTGCAACACTTGCAAATCCCTTGCTAGTCGTTGTCCGATATTGACCTCATCTACTGGTACTTATTTTGCATTTGCATACTCATTCGCATTTTGCAGCTCATTTAATTTATTATCTGTTTCCGTTTTTACTTCGGTCTATTCGGTTCAAAATTCTCAGACCCTTAGACACAGACCTTGCTAAGCTCACAGCCCAGGCTCAATTATGCCATTTGTGCGTATTTTAATTGCAATTAGGTTGGCAGAAATTTCAACGTCGCTGTCAACGTCTGTCGTTCGTTAAAAAAATTACCCAGATGGCAGCGTCTTCAGGTTTAATGAAGCGCAAAATTTAAAACTGAACAGTCGCAATTAATCTGGCAGAAACTGGGCACCACCAACCCTATTAATGTCGGCCAAATGCCAAAAGTGCTCAGTTCCTGATGAAATAGTTGTGATAAGCTAGTAACCCATGCGTGAAATGTATAACAACCCAAACAGCGAAGTTATTCCAAGTAGTCTGTACTGTGGACATCCGTCGTAGGAGAAATACGAGTAAAGGGAACCACGCTCTATCGAAAGCAATTGTTGAACGTTGGTTGCCTTAATCTGAACAAGGCCATACAAATGCCGAACTGTGGTTTATTTCATTGTATAGGTTTAGAACCAAAATCCTGTGGAGTTAATTAGGTATGTATACTCGTAAATAGACTATTATCTCGAAGAATAATCCTTCACTAAACGCAAAATAATTTAAAAAATGGCATAAAAAACACGCAGTACTATTCGCAATTCTTGGAAAGTCTAATGCAATCCATAAAACCCTTTTCAGCCAATTATTCCTTTCCTTTTAGCCGAATCGCAAATATTGAGAACCCTTTCCGTCAAAGCCGAACCTAGTCGCCGTTGCCTCTGACATTTTAGGATGAAGCGCAACAAAGACGACGATCAGAGTTGAAAGAAGTTCTTTGCAAAATATTTTTTGGAAGTTCCATGGAACGCATTATGCAATAAAATGTTCGGATCTCTCACGTCCTTTCGCTTTTAAGGTAGTTCTGAAAGAAAAGCGCGAATGAGTTAAGTTTCTCTGTTCACCGTTCATCGAAAACAACCCGTTCGTCGTGGTCATAACAATCGTTTTTTACCGCTTTATGGCCACCACCATTATTCTTTAGTAGTGGGTGAATGGCAGTGCGAGGTCGCATAAAAAACGCTCAAGGGCAAAAACGAAAGGATTGCACGAAAATTGCGAAATTTATTGAAGCGGTAAAAAGGTGCTGTGTTACGGACCTGGTTGACGTCTTTCAATTTTTTTTTGTTGGTTTTTTTGTTTTTGTTAATAATTTTCGGAGAACTTCTTATAACCCTTTTTTTATAACCTTACCCCGAAGGCATACCAAGGTGACATAAGTTCCGTGTGAGAGAGAAAGATTTACGGGTTAAGAGCGCTAGGTAATTTTAGGATCTGCAATTAAGTGAATGGACTGTAATTGTAATAATACACTGTAAGATTATAATAAAAAATTATATTAATATGGGGAAAGAATACCGGCGGTACTCTCCAAATACTTTCCATTGAAGCTCTTAAACAACTGCTTAACTTATTTGTCACTAGTGCCCACTTGGCAAGGCAAGTTCCTCACAAGTCTATCTGTTGCGAGAATATCTCTCCCTCCAATAGCGTCGGCATCTCCCTATCATAGTTAAGGTTAGTTTGGACATTAGATATCAAATCGTTGAACAGACTGTAGTTCTCGGCATAACCCGGCAAGCCTTTGGTTTAACTCAACGAAGGCTACCCGGTTTCTGGGGGAGACTTGATCCAGAAAAACCATTTCATTACCTTGAAAATTTCATTACAGCTTAGCTGCTACAATCAGCGACCCTTCAGGCCAAGAAAGAACAGTTTTAGAATATAGCCGCTCGACCAATAATTTGTTCCTTTCAATTTTTGTTTATCTACCTTCATTTTCTCTTTCTTCATACTACTTGTTTGTTGTTAATGACTTAGCGTGGGATTTGTACATTTAACGGGTTTGCAGTTAGTACGTCAGATTCTTTGTCTTTTTGTACGCATCCTGTTTGCTCACTTCAGGCACACCGTTAGTCAAACTCATCCTCTAAATAGCTCAAACTAACTGTTGATTTTGATTTGTGCGTGTGTTGGAATCAACAAAATTCCGGAAGTTGCATCGCCTATGAGGTGCACCGCCTCGACCATGATAAGGATTATAAATAAGCTGAGACGGTAGACCAAAAGATATGCACACATTTAAAAAAAATATCATACAAATTTGGGGCAGTACTGCTGCCTACAACATCAGAAGAGTGCAGGCGTGTTAGAGCAAGGCTCTCAGAAGATTTGCGGGCGCCCCTTGGTACGTCCGCAACACCCCGCTGCACAGGGATCTCTCCGTGACAACTGTTATGGAGGTGATTAATTCTCTAAAAAGGAATCAGCCTTCTATGTCATTGCCTTTCCGGCGTAATTAGCATCATTTTCAATTAAGTCTACTATAAGTCTAATTTTTTCACGTCATTATTTTTTAATCCGACAAATGCTTACTGCGATAAATGTTATACTCTAATTATAAAAATTTTAAAAAATTAAAAAATTAAAAAAATAATAATAAAAAATAAAAATTAAAAAAAAATATATATTTATATATAACCCTAATTATCCTGACGATGTCATTCAACAGAAATTCTGGGCACACTTTCGAATATCAATAAACTATTCGAATGTCAAAAATTAAATACGAAGAAAGAGTAAAGGGTAAACACGCAGGAAAAGGGTTTCATTTATTTGTTTTTATTCCCAGAAAATTATTAATATGTTCTTAGAGCTAACAATAAATTTATTTTATACAGAGGAAAAAGGGTTTTTATGCACAACACTCTAAATGAACGAGTTCACAGCAAAATCTTGCCAAAAAGAGGAAATGTAATAAAATCATAAAATTTAATTTTAATAATGAGAGACAAGAAAGAAAAAAAATGACTAGAATATCGTAAAACCTTTATATACAAACAGACTCATTTCAGTATCGGACTTTGTACGTCCTTGCAGTAACCGCAAAAACGATAAAAACTTTGGAAAGATGGGAGTGCTTGAAGGAAAGGAATTAAATTGAGACCGTCCCAATTGCTGCTGTACCGACACGAGTCCAACGTTTGGAAAGGCACGAGAAGTTCAGAAAAACGAACCCTTTAAGATGCGCTCATAATAGCTCCGAGAGAGCATTCAATCACAAAGTCGCACAAAACGCACATCATAAGTCATCAAATGCACTTCTTCGCACACATGCATACATAAGCAGGCAGAAGAGAGCGACTGCTTGACATTGCCAACGATGACAACGACGTGGACACCACTCTGAATATCAACGTATGCATGCCTGACTTGATCAGCGTGAGAAGAGCAATTCAGCTCCCCGCTGAATGCGTTGAATGAAAGTGTTAAGTATGAGTGAGATGGAATACGCTCCGCTTTGGATTTGAGGCTGTGCTGCCGAAAGAGTGTGTATTCTTACATGCTCGTACGTCTTACCCAATCAGTTTGCGTTGCATAC
Source organism: Cacoxenus indagator (assembly GCA_035041755.1). NCBI lineage: Eukaryota > Metazoa > Arthropoda > Insecta > Diptera > Drosophilidae > Cacoxenus > Cacoxenus indagator. The sequence goes on along the minus strand of JAWNKX010000244.1, from coordinate 479,012 downwards.
CGTTGAAAAGCCGTTGTGCCGTTGTGCAGGTGGCACATGGCTCATATTTTAATTATGAGTCTAGAAGTCGAAACAGTTCATGCTAAAAAATACAACTATAATACTCGTAATATCTTCATTTCAAAAGAACTGTGTACCACATAAAATCACTTAGATCACATAGCCCTATGTTTTCCTATGACATACCCCTATTGTAAGCCGAACCAATCAAAAGGATAATATTATCATTAACTCTGATAGAATCTCTTAAACGCCAAGTTGTGACACCCTTCCAGTTATTATGACGTTATTAAGAAGGAGTCCCAGTGAAGGGGTCCTCACGATCCTAACGTACACTTTTTCGAGTTACACCATCAGAATTGCTGTGGGATCTGAAATCACACAGAGAAGATGGTGCAACCGGCTTTGACGGCTTTCATTTATTTTCTCATTGTATCATAATATGCTTGATCTTGCAGTGGTTTTGCGAAAGCTTAATCCTTAAAAAAACAAATTTTTGTTTAAAAATTAAAAAAAGTAAGTATGCCAGTGTCTTGTATAGCTCAAATGTGTTGTTTAAAAAGAAAATGATTAAAATAGGTTTAGTATATTTTGCGCCAAAGCTTTACATACAATGCCCATATAATAGTACTGATAGTTCTGTACTCTTCAAGCCGCAAATATACGTAATAAATTATTAGAGCTTTATCATGGCACTGCTAACAACGTGAATATATATTTGTGATCAGCCCAAATATTATAGATGAGCAGTACTATCAATTTAACTGACTGCACCTTGCACAAAGTTTTCTTTTTTCACAAGTACATTGGAGTCAGATGGTTCCTATCATTACGGGAATAGCCATCACACAATGAAATATATCAAATACAAAGTAGACATATTCGTATATAAAATACTTTTATCGCCTTATTTTCTGTCTTAAGACCTTACGATTACTGGGTCGTACAGAAACCATACCAACCCTTGAGTCCAATTACATTTATTTTACTTCTTAACGTATTGATTATATCAATTTGAGGATATTGGAAAATAAGCATGAAAAAAGTGCATAGCATTAGTCATACTTGGTCATATATGTAACTAATATGGGTCAACTTTTAAGTCCTACACTTGGGAGAATCTGCAAAATTTTAAAGCCGTCACGAAATGAGAGCTAAAAGATGATGTCAGAGCAACAGAGAAAGAAAACACCGCATATCAAAATGTTATATCATTGTTTTAGTTAAGGACGTCGTTTGGAAGGGCTTGTTTGGATGCATTAACTCATCTTAATAGTCGATGAGTTGTCAGAAATCGACGTTGCAATGGATTAGGATGGTCCAAAAATCGCTTCCTTTAATTGTAGCTTTGTCTCTGTAGAGCGCTAGGGATCATGGGACTCAGTGATGTTGAGTACTGTTAGAAGAACTCAAGAACTTCGAATGGTCTCGCACAACTGTACACAAACTAGCCAATACCTAAAGGTACCGCCATTGCCAATAGCTAGCAATCGCCAAAAGGCTTAAATGGCAACAACAATAAGTTTGACCTTACAAAAATACTGAACGAGCTAGAAAAACAGATGAAAGATGAAAGAGTGAAAGGCTATCAAAAATATGAATTGTGCAAAGGAAACAATGCGAGTCGAAAGGACGCACAAAAACGCAGACTGCGAACAATGACAAACTCGCCGAGCTAATCTCTGTGGAGATCCAGCAAAAATAATTCACTATGTGTGATTGTGTGCTTTCCCATCTGGTCAACGTTATGGCAAATAGGACGATTACGAAGAAACAATTGAGTTGGTCACATGATGTGGTGTATCTACTTGTCAATTTCATATGGGCCATGCTAAACTGAATGCTTCCCATACCCGCAATTGACATTGACGAACGAACGCCTAACAATAACATGAACGCTATCAGAAAAAAATAATAATAATAAAAAAAAAAACAAAGGTATGCCAGTAATCGGCGATGAGCAGAGAGCGCGCTTTTGGACAATACGTCGACTGTTTTGAACTGCGTTCGCATCCTTTCACTACATTTGATTGGCTTGTGAAAAAAGAAGAACGAGTGAATTGAGAAAAAATTGATGTTGCTGGGCCGAATTCGGTGCTGCGTGGGACAATTTGATTTGAGTCCTTTGTCATGTCATGGCTAACAATTGGTCCACTGACCACACACGCACAAATGCAGCGTGTCCTTTCGCTGACCCGTTAATCCTTTACCCATTTGCATGCGAAGGAACAATTCGAAATGGTTGTCTGTGTGATTGGTGTGGGCCAGTTTCTTGTCAACAAAGGCAGCCGTATAATACTGCTCACCGGCGCCCGAAGCATGTTCATTAAAATCTTCTGCAACCCTGGGAAATTAGCCCCGGCATTGTTGCATTTGGTGGGCATACCGATAAACTCGCGCAGGAGTGTGGCTAACTGAAATAATAGCCGAGTTCAACATGAATACCAGAAATGTAGTAAAGAAGGAAATAGTTTCCACATCAAACAACACCAATAAGATACACAACAAGTCACGTGTGCGGAAGTGCGCAAACACTGCTCAATTACAGCGACAATCTCAAGTAGCGACGACACAACTGAGGCTTCAAATTCAACGAAATTTCAATTCGCTCATCGTGTAAATGTGTTGTTGACACAGTGCTGAACTAGTGGAGTATTTGTGTGTATCCTTTTTGAGACGATTGCACAGCAAATAATTCGGCGCCACGCGTGCGCGGAACGTGCTCGGCGTATGCGAAGTTGCAGTGTCATTGTGAGTGAAACTCGACTCTGGCGGAGTGCCGGCTGCAGAGGCAATCGAACGGCTGGAGTAAACAACTCATTGATCCCAAGCTGATCAAAATCAAAGAGCGTTTAAAGAATGTACGGTATGTCTCTTCATGCTCATATCTGTCTCCTTATGCTAGTCAAGACAGTTGTCTTCCAAATAGGATTTTCAAATGTCAGGGTTTGTGTCCACATTTATACAGATTTGGGGCACTGCATCCCATTCAAACCTCGAAATTCTTCAGAGGTGTCAGTTCATGCTGTATGCCCAGAACTCTGTTATCCATCGAGACTTGAAGACTTCAACAATCAAAGCAAAACTCGTCAAGCACAGCAACAGACACCTCATTAAATTGGAGGACCAACTCAAGCCCCTAGCAACCAACCTTTTGGACTCTGCAGGCAAACGCGATGCCAGAAAAGGATACACCCCGTAGATGGGGTTTGTTGCATCAGCTCATAGACATTTATATAACCATCTAAATCGATAAATTACTTGTGTAAGAAACCGGTTGAACTTATAAAATTTCTGCACTGAGCACTGATTTCATGGCTTTGATCGAGAAATGACAGAAAGCAAAGCTACAAAGTAAAGAAAGTAATGTGAGTAAAGAATTAAAAACACATTTTACATAGAAATTCCTGTCTCTGGATATAATTTCCAGGTGCATTTTATGAAGAGTGTCCTCGCTAGTCAATGGAAAGGGTCTTAAAATAGAGATATCTTCCGCGTCCTGTCGAACTAGTGGGGTGATCGTGGTACTTTGTTCTGACACAATTCCTAATACCACTTTTAGTATGTTTCGCAGCATTTCGTTGTCTTTTTTCATGGTTGCTAAAAATATGTATAAATATATTAATAAGCAATAAGCACGAAGTCGCCCACACATGCTGATTGCATCATCTGAAGTATTTGCCGAATGCCAAAACAGAATATTTACGACTAACTCAAATTGTTGTATTACAACACCAGTTGAATGAGAGTAAAAAAAACCTACCTTTCAATTGTTCTCACTTAATGGGGACTAGTGAATTACTATCATTCGCCTGCCTGAATTTGTGAACTACCTAGTGAACTACCGTCTGCCGTCCTAGAGGTACGTCAAGGTTTTGGCGGGGAGAAAAAAAATAAATCTCCATGGTGAGTGGAAAACAACACCTTCAGGCGACCCTCTCCAACTATTGGGAAGGCGTTGATCCAGCAGCAGGGACTGGTAGTGGCAGTCTAATCACCCACCCTAACAGACAATTAATCGATTTTCGTAACCAAAACAAGCGTCGGATATCCAACAACTCCACCAACGATAACGGGAACTGGCAGGCACAGGAAGCAGGACACGAATTGTACAATGGAACGTAAGAACCGTTAAGGAGGTATCCAGACAAGCACAACCCGAAGTGTTTACAAAAATAATTTTACATTTAATTAGATTTTAATATTTCTTGATTATGTAGTTCGATTTTGATTAAATAAACGCTATATGTTACACCCAATAAAGCTTTATATTTTTCAGTAATTCGTTTTTGAATGCAATAAGTGCCTTTTACGTGATGCATGCACAAACATTTGAAGTCTACGATTTTATGTATCGTTCCGTAAGACTAAATTGGTAGGTACTTAGAGATTCGACCATTGTGAATGTAGTGACTCTGCCACCTAAGCCTAATAGGAGTCCCGTACAAGGTAATTTAATATGAAGACTTGGCAGGACTACTATGTGCTGAGCTGGAAGGTATGATGACTTTGCATTTTTGAGGATGACTATGTTAAAATAAATTCTTAGTATCGGCTTTTCTATCTTCGCCCGCTGGAATATGTGTGTGCGCAATTTTCTTGCAAATGCAAACGAAAAACGATTTAACGGCTTTTTTACACATTAGCAGCGATACATTCAGTCATAGTCCTTCTTACGTGTCCTTTCATAATCATAACATCGTTTTTCTTCTTTTTTCTTACTTCTTTTTTCTTTATAACTCTATGATTTCTCTAACTGTTTTCTTAAGGTCCGCAAAATAGGCGTTTTTTTTGCCATAGCACCCGTGCATTGTCGTGGTGGAAGAGCAGTTTTTTCTTTACCAAGTGTGGGCGTCTTTACTTGAAATCAATGTCGAATCTGTCTGAATAATATACGCCGTCAATTTCAATTACACCGCGCGTTACGTATTCAAATACGAGCCACTCCAACATTAATTGATAACTGACGATTAAAAATGAGTAACGTACGACAATAATGTGCGTAAAAGGTCCTGATCTAAACAAGGTAAGCCTCCACAAACCACTGCGAAGGAGACGCTATCTACTAATGTTGCTGTGCATTTGGTGGGCCTGCAAGGGTCCTGTGCTTCTCCCACCTGGGCAAACGTTAAATTCAGAACTCTGTTGTTAATAACTAAGAAGAAGGTTAAACGGCCGCAATTGGTCAACAGAAAGTGCATAGTCTTCCACTACAAGGCAAGGCCACACACTTCCTTATGACTGGGCAAACATTTAAGGTACTCTGCTGGGAAGTGTTAATGGGCCCAGCATTTAGTCCGGAACTACCACAATCTTATTGCCATTTAGTTCGCTTTTGAGCGACCTAAACGTGTGACGTCTCTTGTGGTTGTACGATGATGCAAAGTTCCCTAGTATTTATCAAGCCTTTCGTTGGTTTGAGTTTTTTAAATAAAAATTTTTTTAGTAAATTTGTTTTAATTCAATATTTTTGTTTTGAATTTTTCTTTGTTAATGTATTTATCCATGTATATAAAATTTGAAGTATGTTTGCTTGTTTGTTTGTCCGTTATGGACGGCAAAGCCGCGGGACCGATTTTGATGTAATTTCCAGGGAATCTCTATAATAGCCTTTAGATGGTTACTGTGAATTTTGGTGTGAAAAAATCGTCGAATTCGCTAAAGATTAAGACGATCTTAATTTTCAGATACTTCTCAAACTGTACAAATACAAATAAAACACAAAAACAAAGCAGCAGCAGAATTGAGTTTGCTGTAAGTGCTGCTGAAACTGTACAAAGTCGAAATGTTCAAATTTCGATAAAAAAAAAATCAAAAGAGGGATGAATACGAAATGCCACCCAAAAAGTCAAACAATGGAAGATCCACGAGAAAATCGCAGCAGTAGACAGAGCGCAGAGCTGCTGAAACACCCGATAGGCGAGACGCACGCGAAGGCAGCAACACGCCGGGTCCCTGCTATTTTTTAATAAACTATAAGAAAATATTAATCGGTACCATGGCTATCGTTTTCTTTTTTTCCACCTACCCACTTCAACTAATCTTTCTCAATCTTGAGCACAAACAGAACATGCTTCGAACATGATTTGGTAAGTTAAGGTGCCCAACTCCGAGCATATAAACGTTATTTATATTTGTCTTGAAAGCTGGTTACATTGCGGAGCAGAGTTCACGTTTTCCTGTTCCTATATTTTGATATTGTATTCTAAACGGGTTCCTTTATGAGCACCTAATTACAAATGAAGATTTTTCGTATATCCTAGCTACAGTTCGCTAACATTTTCGTTTACTTTGCCATTGATTTTACTTAACACTGCATCTTACTGTTCTTACTTTACTATAAAGTAAAGTAAAGTAAAGTAAAGTAAAGTAAAGTAAAGTAAAGTAAAGTAAACTAAACTAAAGTAAAGTAAAGTAAAGTAAAGGATATTCTTGCGTATTATGTTAATATATTGAATAAGTTCTGAAATTTATGTGAACAATGAAATAATTCTCCAAAGCATAATACCAAAACCCAAGCTACTCCAATTTTTAATTTTTCTCTTATTTCGAATGAGACTTGCTGATCAGAAATCTTAAATCGTTTATATCTTCTTCCTCGTACCGAAAGAATCAGATTCTATGGTTCGAACACATCCTTTCTACGAATTTGTTATCTCATGATGTCGAGTCTACAGTTGACTGTGGCTTGAAACAATCAATACATTTGCTGTATTTGAAAGAGTTTCAATAGATTTTGACTCAGCAAAAATTTTCGGGACTAATACGTTCTCACTAAAAATTTACCGCTACATTTGGCCATAATGTCTCAATCAACGAAATATGTACTTTTGTGCAATAAAAAGCGAAAGAACTGGCAAATGACTAAAATAGCTGAGGTTTGCTACAAACGAGCTACTAATAAGCAGAACCGAACTGAGATGAGGCGAGCTCAACCGATTCGGGCTGGAAAAAGAAAACGAAAGTGGCAAGTAACGATGTCCTGTCATTTTCGGTATTGCTTTGTTGACACAAAGTCTGCGAATAAAAACTCTATCGGCGGCGTACATGAATTTGCTTGAAAGTGCATTTCGTAGTTGGTTACTTGGTCAGTCGAAAGGGTCCTTTTCTAAGTGTATGTAACCAGATTAACTCAACTACTGGAAGCCTTTGTAACGTCCGTTGACAGTTGCGCTGACCGCTGCATGACATTTCAATTTTATCGGGAAAGTTATTCGTAATACTTCGCAATTGTCAAACTGCCCGTTTACCTTTCAATAGACTTGTCTTAACTATAAAGCATCAAAGCCTCAGCGTATTGCAATACGCAAGAGAAGTAAAAAATTATGTTCAACGAATTTCGAATCAATGTTTCTGAATAACAAATATTTCCTAACAGTCTATAATGCAGTAGATAATCTGGGTATTAAATTGTTGTATTGCATTGAGCAATTATTAACTTTTTGATCAACTTTACATGTGGCTGCGTCTACCTTAAGAAATGAGCGATGAAAGATTTAAACGGATTTTGACTCAGCAAAAATTTTCGGGACTAATACATTTTCACTAAAAATGTACTGCTACATTTGGTCATAATGTCACAATCACCGAAATAAAAAAGGAAAGCAGTGACGAATAGCTAAAATGACCACTGTTGTTGAGAACTATTAATTTAACGAGCCGAGGCGAGACAAGTCATGCCGTGTCGAGCTAAACCGCTTCAAGCTGGGAATTCGAGCCTAAAATGGCAAGTAACGGTGTCACTTCGTTTTTGCCACAAATAATGCAAGAGGGAATTTGTGGTCAGCCGATGTCGGCTTGGCGGCTTACATGAAACTCCCTCTGCTGAGAATACTTGTGGTTTGTTGCTGTTGCTGTTTGTTGTCCAGAAGAACCGAGTCCTTTTGTCTTAATGTACATACGTGTTTTCTTAGCTGTTTAAAGTCTCCGTCGACGACACCGTCGTCGTCATCGTTGTTGTCCAACGGCAATTGTAGTGACCCCGCGATGACATTTCAATTTTAAGCAAAGAGTTGTTTGTAATAATTAACAATTCGCTTGTCAACTGTATCTCATAGGGTATAGTCAATGTGTTAGCTAACAAACCTGGACAATAGACAAAGTAATTTTTGTACTGAATTCTGGAAAATAAATTCGAAAGCAAGCAGAAATGATGAGAACCAAACGGATAACTATAGACTCTCTATCACAATAGCACTATGTTTTGCCTAAGTTGGACGGCAGCCTTTGCAACCTTCGAAAGGAAATATAATGTTAAAATATTGATAAGTTCGCAGATCGTTGGTAGGATGACCGACAATTGACGAGTTGAGCTGCGCCAAATTTATGAGATTGGAGAATTTACACATCGCTTATTACGGTCCAACATCGCTACACTTCAGTCACAGTCTAGACCTTTATACCCATGCCCATTTTGTGAACTTGACTACTTCTAGCAGTCGCCTGGGAATACAGTCAGGCCGCATAGAAATAGTGTCGGTGGACCATGTCGCCTCGGTAGTGTAGGGGTTAGTGTACTTGGCTGCCATCCCAGAGAGAGAAGAGACTTGTGGGAGGCCCTATGCTCCCTAATAGATTAATGAAGGACAATTAAAAATTAGATTAAGATACTCTAATATTTCAGGGTATTCTTCGTCAAAACAGCTCATGCAGAAGTTATTGTATAGCCGCTGCAGTCTGTCTCTCTCCCTTCTCGTATATATTTTGCTTTGAGTAAGTGGGCAAGTATCAAACCTACAATGGTGACAAGACTTTGATAAGACCCCTGAGGTTATTTATGTTATATACGAGTAAGTGGAGTGGGGATGGCAAAAAATATTATAGTTTTGGGGACTAATCTTTCAATATATGCGATCAGCTTGTTCCGTCATATAGCACTCAGTAAAGCATCGTCAGTTTTTTTAGACCAAGCAGTAATACAGTTACTAATATATAATAAGATATCCATTAGTAAGGCTGCCTTCTATATATACAGCTAAGGTTAAATCATAAGTGAACTTAAGGTAATAATATAGACTATAAATAATAGATTAGATTGCACCGGTTGACACTATAAAGACTTTCTTCGGTTCTCAATAATGTCTGCTACTGTTCACCGCAGAGAGCAGAAAATTTGTATACGAAGTGTTCCAAAGTTTCTATAACCATTTTTTTGAATGATAAGCCTAAGGAATATTCCCCAATCCTATTCCAATAGGATCATTTTTATCGCCAAGTAGAGTGTTGCTTTCGAAATCAAATTTGCTTTGTAGTGGAGATTTTTTTGTTTATTTTTTTTTTTGTGGAACGAAGCGTCTTTCACCGCCATTTTGGGCGGTTTGTTTAATTTATGTCACGTGGCCGTATTTAGCGTCAACCGCTCAAGGGACGCACAACAATCCACGCAACTGGCATGCAATCAAAGTGCCAACCCCATACTTTGCTAACAAGCAAATTGTTTAGAAAAACGTTCGCCCTTTCATATGGAATTTCAACCCTTACATACGAATCCATATGCTGTAAAATGGAATAGCACGGCAGGGTTTGACAACGATTGACTCCGATTGGATTCGCATGTGCGTCGATGAGGTCTCATAACCCTCGCTTACAATATTCAAAAAGGGTTAGCGTAATATGAGTGCTCTTTCAAAATGGCGAAGTTATGTTATTATGTATACTAGAACTCGCCCAGCGCTGCAGCGGTTGAAATTCAACCACAATCGTAATAATATTGAATTGTAGTATGTCATTCTAGATTTAGTTAATTTAAGTAACCATATGCGTGGTTGTGTATGTAACAACTTTATATATAGATATATAGATATAGATATAATATGCAGTAGAATCGTGAAAAAGTTAACTCTCGCAAAGTTAATCTCTCGGTTATGTTAACCGAATTTAAGTGTCCACGTAACACACTAAAAAGTTAACTTTTGAGTTAAATTTTCTTAATGGAATGGTATGTGCATATAAGCCAATCGATAGGCCACAGTCTGATGATGTAGCGACACTTCTACCACATGCAGCCCATGGATCGAAATCCAATCACAATGATAGAGTTAGGATATCGAAATAAATTGTTATGCAACATTCAACGCGTGATGCCATTTTGATACCTAAATCATTGTGGGATGAATTTCCACAAGCTGTTCCTATAAAAGCGTGAAAGCGGATAAAAATTGGAATGGTGAACAATACGATAGTGAAGACGACATTCCGTTGTCTAAATTGATTAAATCAAATAGGGTTTAAGATGCTAGATACACTTCGAGAAATTCAACTAATGTTGTGGAAGGTGGGTGATAATATTGACTTTGACATTGATGACATTGAAAATTGGAGCGAGGATGAAATTACGGAACATAACGAAGATTTCGAAGTGTCTGATAATGATAACGACGGGTTAATTATAGAGCAAGGTATTAAACGAACAAAATAATGAAAATCAGGTGGCAGACCTTGTCGATAAGCGCATGAAAAGGGTCGGTCAATAGCTATTACACAAAAGGAGAAAAATGGTCAGGAGAGACTGTGTACTTTAAACAAGACAGTACAAATTAAATCGAAGTCTCTTTTTCTAAGTCATTGAAATAAGTTTAGCGTGTTATTTCCGAAAAATTCACGTTTACTATCGTAATTTTTCCAATTTTGAACTACCCTTGGGACATTTCGGTTACTTTTACAATATTTTACTGTATATATACATAATTTTTTTTAATTTGTGGTATCTTCAAAAAAAAATCACCATTTCTTCATAGCTGAAAAACTTTAAATACTCAAATATATATATATTTTTTTCATGTTTAGAAACAGATAATAGTCGACCGAATCCAGTTCTGCTATGTGAGGTGGATCATTATATTATCGAAGAACATTTTATAACATATGTCCCTTTATGTCCGACATGAATTCTTTTAATATAATAAAGATGTCTGGAATTCTCTATTCGCTCTACCTACAACGTCTCAATTTTTTTTGTATTTTTTTTTTAATACGCCAGCACTCCCATTGCTCCTAATGAAAATCTCAAACAATTCTGATCGGCTGCCTCATTAAATTGTATCCAACGGCCTGGCAGACGATCGAGAGCACTAGTCGAAAGTTCTGGAACTACCTACGTGGGCAGTAGGTTCTGAGACGTGGGCAATGTATATTTTATATATTCCCATATCAGTATTTCAACTTTCTGAGTGTAGAATCTGGAGTGGCCATCTCGACAAACCGTTTTGGCCGAGTATAGTATTCAAGTGATTCCCTGCCGTATTTAAAAATTACCATAAATAGATGACATTTCGTTCTTTCACTTCACTACCCAGAAAATGTTTGACTTAAATTGGAAAGTTGTGTGGTGCTTTTCACTTGCCGCTTACATCTTCATTCTAGACACATCCCAAGTTACGCCGGGACCCCTTATAGTATATAATAATAAGGCACTGAAAGTATGAGCACAGTGTCTTTCTTTATAGTCAAAATTTTGAAAATTCAGGGACACCTGCGATTACATAACACTCATCAGTTTTATGATATATGGCACTAGTGTATTGTGAGTCATAAAGACTCATCCCAAAGTTGAAAAAGTCTGTAGAGTGTTTTTTTATTTATCATGATGTGCTCTTGCGGCTTCTGTGGTGATTCAAGAGCATTCAAATTTAAGAGATGGTTCTCAGGAACGTTGTATTACTGCACAAATGACAATCCGTGAACTAAAAGAGGTAATAAAGGAAAAGGACAAGGACAAGCACAAGAACGACGACAATGCACTTCCTTACATTGTCTAACTCTTTGAAAGGAAGACATAGTATTCGGATTAACCTAATTTTAAAATAGAATTGAGACGATTACAATTTTGTGTACTTGACACATTTTTGTTTAGTTCGTCACGCACAGGCCCCGTAGAGTTGTGGGCGTGTGCGCACGGCTCAGACCAATATCTTCGACAATCGTCAGGGCACTCAATCCGTGGCAGCAGACTTGCGCAGCATGACGAAAGGTAAATTTTGCAAACAACTGCCCTAATTAAGCCAGCCCAATAAAATTTCAGATATATATTCACCTAATCCGAAAAGGGCACAAGCGTGCTACCCTTAATCCGGTAGCTCAAATGAGTTAAAGGAACTAGAACGGAACGCAACTTAAGACCATAAATATGGAAAAAATTTTAATTTTAATCAGGTCAATTTCTATGCTCAACGTCCTCGGCAGGCAGGTAGACCATCCCCGTGCACATAAAGTTAGACAAAAGGATGACGGAATGGATGGTTGGCTAGACAATACGTACACATCAGGAAAGGATTCAGCGTAACCGCGCCGGTTATATTCTGTATATATATTCTGAAAAGCCTCCTGAATGGTTGTATTGTTCGGAATTAGCATTCGCGCATAAGGACACGTTGTCAGTCGCCGTTCTTCAGTCATTGTCGTCAGTTTGCGTTAATCTTCGCTATTCACTTGGTATGTCGCACTTAGAATCATCCTTCAATAGCTTCAAAAGAATAATTGCCTCAAGAATAGCCGGAATATGTGTTACATTTTCGTCGTCAATGCAAATCGTTGAGATGAAAAGAGATTGCCTTAGTTCGGGCATTAGTTCGATTATTAGCACAATTTTTGATTGTGGTTTAGTTCTGTATACTTACATTGGGTCCGTACAGTTTTAATTACGTCATAACTGGAAGTTGTATGAAATCGATAACACCTAAATCGCTCAGAGACTCAGAGGACAGTTGAGGAAACGTAATCAGGTTATAACAAACTTTTGGTCTACTTGTTATTCAACCGAATCTATGTTCAAAATGGCAAATCACTGAAAATTCGTTGCCATTTTCTCCGAAATTGTTCATAAAAATTAATGATTAATTAATTTAAAATTCTGAAGTAGGTTCTCAGCTGATAAGTACATTCCACAGGAATCCTTACAAAACGAACACACTAACTTGAGTAAGAAACTCATCGACAATTCTTACTAACGATATTAGCTGTGTGTTGCGCTCGAATTCAAAAAAAATTTACTTAAAATTTCGACACAAAGTACGCTAAATCAATTCTGTGAGATCAGAATCTAAGATGTGAATCGGCTTTTTGTTTCGTTTATTACTCACGCATTACATGGATTCATGTTGCTAAACCTATATATATAAAATTGGAAGTATGTTTGTTTGTTTGTCCGTTATGGACGCCAAAACCGCTGGACCGATTTTGATGATGTTTACAGAGAATCCCTATAATAGCCTTCAGATGGTTACTGTGAAGTTTGTTGCGAAAAAATCGTCGAATTCGCTAAATATCATAACCAACTCAATTTTTAGATGCTTCTCAAACTGTATAAATACAAATTAAATACAAAAACAAAGCAGCACCTAAGAATTGCGGTACAAAGTCGAAATGTTCAAATATTCGAATGAAAAAAAAAATGGAAGAATACGAAATGCCACCCAAAAAGTCAAACAATGGAAGATCCAAGGGGAAATCGCAGCAGTAGACAAAGCGCAGAGCTGTTGCATCATCCGAAGAGCGAGACGCACGCGAAAGCAGCAACGCGGCGGGTCCCTGCTAGTAGAATTTAAATTGAGTTCAAACAAACTCTTTTCATTATTTTCCATTTAACCAGACTGAGCTACAGTCTGCTCACAAAGTACATTTTTCCTACTAAACTCAGGTCAGGAGTCTGCGGTATTAGGCTTAAGTTGTTCTACTTGTATTTTATGATGCCTGATACGAATAGCTCAATATATGCTTGATATTCACTTTATTAGGTTGTCCGCCGAAGTATGTAATGCAGAGAAAGATGAACAACTTGTAGCAAAAGCATCCATCTCCGGACTATTGTGATAGTTCTGCTTGAGTTATAATTCACTGAAGTTATCTACAATATATTATATAATAGCTATGTCATTCAGCGAACTGCTTATAATATTTTAATGTCAGTAAAATGCTACTTTTAGCCACTGAAGTCATGTCTTGACAAGGATTTCACAGTGGCATAGAGTATGTACGCGTGCTTCTTTGCCTTTATTACTATAGAGGCAAACTACTCGTATATCCCATAGATGGAGAACGATGCATATGCAAACGATCGCAAAGAATGCAGTTGCAAATGGTTAAGAAGAAATACTACTGATTAATAATTTAAATTACAGAAAGTAAGGGAAAATTCGGCAAACCGTATAGAAGCTTTAAGCTGGACCCGCAATATGCGCTGCTCAATACACTAAAAGTATTTACGATCAACCAACCAGAAAATTTAAAATGACTGAAAATGACTCCGGCCAGCGATATTGTGATAGGGTAGCCTCAGCCCCCGGTATTACGATGAACGCCATTGCAAAAAACGCCAGCTAAAGAGCAAGTCATGATCCGTAATCGTGCCAAGCACACGCGTCCCATAGGCTGCAGCTTGAAAATAAATAAAAAGGATATCACAACGAGACAATTTCGCTAAATGCAGCCGTCTGCGAAAAGGATTTGCACGCATGCCGAGCACGCTTCGAGCGATACTGAATCGGAAAACTACGAGGGATGAAATGAAAATAAATAAAAGCCATTCGCATATACACACACATACACGTACACAACTATTTATATGTGTTCTTACTAGCGTAGTTATGTATTGTTATTTTTCATAGGTACACCTATTTTTATCATCTACTGCCGTTGCTATCTTCATTGCGCAGCATGCCGTCATTCGAGATCTAATCCGAAGACTGATTTTTAACACGAGCACCAGCACGAGCGCGAGCACGAACACGCGCACGAGCACCCAACATCACGTCAGGTGTGCTGTGCCGCTTTGTGCCTTCGCCTTTGTTACATTTGTTTTTAGACATAATCGCAAATTGAGGTTCTCTTGGGCTGTGTGCTCTTTTCATTTTCAACTTTCTACTGTTCGCCTTACTCTCTGGCCCTATTCTTTCCTATTCTATGCTTTAACGCCATCACTCTCGAATTAACGAGTTGTTTTTTGTTTTGTTTCTAGTAATGCTGGTCAATGAAGGCGGGCGGAGTGTTGTTGTTTGTGATCGTTTGCATCTGTGGGACCAGGTCTTTTGCATGGACCAATCAATCAAAATATAAAAGTGATTTTTCCATAGTAAGAAAGAAGATTTGGCAAATTTACAAAGAAAAGCCGCCAAGTCAAGTATTAACATTGATCGATGCCTTTTGTTCTTATCTTCTTTGCGCTTGTCAGATCAGGGGGCGAAAAGAATATATGTTAAAATTCAAAAATAAAGGCATTCTCAAAAAACACAACACAAAAAAAAATACTTGTAAAAGTAAATCCTTCTGCAGGCAGTGGTTTATGTATGTACATCTAAGCCCGCTCATCAGCACTTATGGGTTAAGACATTTAGTTCATTTAGTTGCTTCAGGACGAGGTAGCTACGAGGGCCAAGTGCATTTTTTGAGTATCGTTATGTGATGATCTTCATATCTCAATCGAGACAGCTAGGCTTCGAAATAGAAATATCGCCGTTCCAATCGGTAGAATTATTATAAAGAAGTAGAATCATAACATATCATATCACATCATATGTGTGTATGTATTTAACTAGACTTAGTGACCACACACTGATCTCACATAGGGCGGTTCCAAGTGGTATCAAAATTCACCCAGCTACAAGGTAGACTGGGCTCAAAACTGGTGTTTTGCTAATTTTTTTAGTCGGCATGCGATACCTTTGAAATCTAAACATGCAACAAATTATACTACTGCTTAGACTTAACTTCTCTACAATAAGGTAACTAAAAATGCTATAGCATACCTAATACTACAAAGCCTTAAGTAAGAAATGGAAATGCAATTATTAAGAGAGTGATAGAGGATATATTTATTAGGCGGTGAGTTAGGATAAAAGGGTAGATTTAAAGTTCTCAGATGATGAAGAAATACATACCAGGTTATTATGCAGGTTGTAAGCTTGACAGAAGACATGACATGGATACTTAGTTTTACAGAGACCAACAAAATTGGGAAATAACTTCTTGTAGCCCGAGAAGGTACATTGAAATTGATGCTACCAAGCAGAAAAGGGGAATAGATACTGCCAACAATTAAATTATATAGAAACATTAGACCGGGAGTCATCCTACAACTGGACAATGTAGCTAGTTGGATAAGTCTTAGACGACAGCGATAGGATGGAAGGTGGATGTTAAGATCCCAATGTAAGTTACGCAGTGCAAAGAGTAAGAATCTTGCCTACCCGATTTACTAGTATACTCGTATATATATGTAGAGTATAAAGATTGTGTGATATCATATATAATGTCATATCTGCAAGCATCCTCACTAAGCAACTTTGCAAGAGAAGAAAAATGTCATGGTACTCGTATTGCTTTCGACTCCAAATTGACATCAAAATTTATGTAATGCGAAATGAAGAATTGAAAAAGGCATGCATTTGGATACAAACGTGTGGTGAGAACGTGTTCAAACAAAAACAATGATAAAAAATCTGAGCCGAAAGAAGCTCAATTTTAATACAATTTATAAAAGGACAAACTTAGGCAAAGAGAGAGAAAGGGTTATTAAGCAGATGATCGAAGGGATGAGTGTACAATTTTTTGGATAATCATGCTTAACTGGAACTCGCACTCGAACTCGGACTCGGACACAAAAGAAGAGATGGAATTGAGTAAAGTCGATGTGAATCGTATTGTCCTTTTTGTTATGGTCAACATATTCTGCAGCTGTTTTTTTTTTTTTTCTATTATTTTTATTTTATTTTAAGTGCGAGTATCAAATGAGCACGTGTGCCGAACACTGTTCATAGTTCTTGATGAAATGTCTTGCCAAGTACTAGTAGGCTCTTCCATAGAACACAAGATTGCCACATGGTAGAGCGGACGATCATTAATCTCGAGGGGCGTTTACACACACACGCCAAGTCTAACATCTTCCTGTGGGAGTGTGGTCTTGGCTTTGGTCCACTGTTTTCTATTATTCAATATTATTATTATTAACCCAACTAATGCACAACATATTGAATCTTTATGCTTCTACTTTATGCCAGCGTCGTAACCGTACTCTTTTTAATTGCGGCCAGAAAAACCCCGGTGTTGGCTAATGTTCATGAATGAACGAGTTGCTTTGACTCGACTCTTGAGAGAGTTGACCCTTTCAAACCTTCCGGCTGTCATTTGTGAAAATAACAGAAATAAGTGGGCGCGTGTTTCAGTCGCGTCTCATGGGGCCTAAGCAAATAGCTCGGCATAAAATCATAGTTGTTTTTATTGGTATTTGTTGGTTTTCTTATAGAAAATTATGTTTTGAGCAGTTTGATGGAAAAAAAAATCACAATGGTTTTCAATGAATGAAGAAGTCATAAAGATTTCCTGTTAAAGTTGTAACCAACTAACTGCTAAGACTTCTTTGACATTTAATCAAGATGAGACAGAAGGAGACAAAATACTATAATATAAAAGGAGAGCTTAATCTTGAAGTTGTGTAAAAGAAGAAGACAGTCTTAAGGTACTAAGGATAAACCCTGAGCTGTCAGTGTCATCTGTCATATTTGAGAGTACCAAATTTCGTCTCTAATAATCACATCTCATAAGTTCTTCTACACGATTTCTTCGATGCCTTATGGCTACTACTTTTAAGAAACAACGTCACGGTTTCCTCGGTTCTCCTCACGATGAGCGTCCAGGAATGAAGAGATTAGTGTCAGTTAAAGAAAATTTAGCGCGGGTTCCTTCTTCGCAACGAAATTTGATTGTCTTATTGTGTTTTGCCTCTGAGAGTTTTTTGTTTTGTCGAATCATCGCCCAAGAGATTGTAACTGATTGACATTTTTAAATCACTTACATAATGTCACATAAGACAATGTCATGCGAAAACGTCCTGGTCAAAGCGCGGTGAAGTAGCTCAAACGGTGTTCAAGCCAGGACTCTAAGCCAGGAAGATTTTGCTGCGCATCTGGTGCGACTGTAAGGGAATCTACTACATGCTCCTTACATATGGCGAAATACTTAATTCCTCTTTTGTCGATCGTTTAAAGTTAGCGATTGTCAAGAAGTGACCAGAATTGGCTAGGACAACGCTATATAATAATGACTCGCCAAGAAATCCAAGAGCATCGTCGAATTCATAAACCGTATAGTCCGGATGTGGCACCAACTGATCATCATATTTTTCGGCCTTAACAAATTTTCTGGGTGATAAAAAATGCATTCTGTGGAGAACTGGGAAAATCGATTCTCCGAGTTTTTTTAGAAACAAGGGCCAAGGCTATTACAATAAGGAAATTTTAAAGCTAGCCTCAAAATGGCAACAAGTCTTTTAAAAAGATTGCACATATCTAACCTCAATCGGACAACTCAGTCTCTATTAAAGGAAATTTAAAATTAGAATAAAAATAGTGAACTGCTTTCTGCTTTTTCCTCAACCCAATACCCTCTTCAACCGGTCGCTTGTATTTTATTGTCAGAGTAAGGGTTTTGGGTACAATTCCTTTTTAGTCACAGAGTTTGCTTCCACTTGTGAAATTGCCCTAAAACAGGTCACAATGTGCTACCACATTCTGGTTCGCATGTCCTTCGACAAAGTCACTCTTCTATTTTGTGATACGTTTTTTAAGAGTAAATAACTAAGACACTGTTAAATTAATAGAGATGAAGATCACAGATTATTGCGGCTTCTGCTTCATCTTTTAAATGGAACTCAGCCAACACGCCAAAAGGCCTAATGAAAATGGGAAGGATTGTCACAGGAAATTCGATAAAGGCGAAAGGCGAAAGAAGAAAGGAGTAGAGTGCAAAGAAGTAGTGAGTAATTTGGTATTTAGATACGCCACAACGAATTATTTTGCAAACAAAATGCGATCTTCCACCAGATAATAACGCAGATATCGACGTCGAGATCAGTTGCAAAGGAAATCCTATACAAAGAGTAAGTAGCGAAGGCAACACAGGAAGGGTCATTCATGAAAATAATAACGACATTTGGCCACAAAATAGAGGCTACTTTTCCCTTTATTCTTCCGGTTGGGTGCATTGTTCTCAATGGGCAGCTATTCGTGCATTAATTGTTGTCTTGGAAAGCAGTTCTCAATGATTTAATATTTTATAGGAGCTTGCGCCAATGTATTTATATAGATACTAGTATAATATTTATTTGTCGATATCCCGATGCTTCACCATGTGTCATTGCAGCTGCCTTGCGTGGGTACTGCGTACGCATCAATTAGCATGGCTAAGCAGCACGGACACTTCTATGGCGGGCAGACGACGCCCCACGAATTCTACGCATGCACTAATGATCTTTAGTTACACTTTACAGTAAGCCTTGCTTTTACTTCCTTTCGGGCTCAGTTTTCGCATGCAATTTGCCATTTATTTTCCATGTGACATGATTAATGATATGAGGAAACATTTGCATTCCAATTGACTTCTTCGCTCACACGATCCGAGGCGACTGGAACTCGAGTTGGCGTGAAATTTGAGGCGCTCCGCTTCACTGTTTCCCGTTGAATAATTAGTCGTAGTAGAGGCCTCTGCAATACTCGCATTTCCCGCTGATTTATTGTCTAAGAGGTAATACTCCTTTTCAATTATTGAAGTGAGATCCTTTCGCTGTTACTTGTAAAAGTATCTCAGACGGACAATTAACAGAGTAAGTAATTTGCAGAGAACACTGCATAGGCAACTACAGAAAGGCTGACTCAATTGACTGGTTCAGATGACTCAACTAACTCTCAATAAATTATCTACAGCTATAAAAAGATTTCTGTACGAGTAGCACACCATTCTGTGGGAAGAGTAACAAGAGCAGAGTTTAATGCGTCACGCAAAACTTTGCCGATAAAACAAATACAAAACTTATAGAATGTCATTATCGAAAATATATACTTATACTGCTCAAATACCTTTAACATCATTAGCTGTATGTATTCGTAGCTGATAAGCAAAAGGAAAAATCCTGGGAACTGTTGAATTTCCGCTGTTGAATTTCCGAAAATACTAAGGACTCCGCTCACCATCATTAAAACAGTGGCATTGGAGCAGATTCAGACTTGTTAGATTGGTAGCCGATGACAAGTATCTTAATGGAAAATGCAAATTAAATTACTCATCCTAGCTATATTTGCCCTAAATCACAACATACACGTGAACGGCCAGTTGGAGAGTTAGAGACGAGGTGAAGTTGTAGTGTCTGTGGCAAAATTTAGCTAAAAATAAATGGAATAAACTCGGTCACGGAAAATGACGAGGGAGTGACAAAGCAAAGCGGCTGAAGCAGACAAGTCTGTGGATTAAATCGATTTCCTGGACAGCATAAAATTAAATAAATTGTAGCGTTGACGAAAGGGGTCGGTTGCGCGGCAACATGGGCTGTTCAGCAATCGAGGGTGGCACACCGAAATAAATGTCAACAGTTGAATGAGAATTCCGAATATCGAAGAAGGAGGAGGACAGCAAATAAAGGGAAAAATTATGCCAAAATGATAAATGAAGCAAGCAGCGAAAGGTCATTCATGCAAGTCCAAATAAGAGTAAGAGTAAGTTGATCAACGGTCGTCAAGAAAAGGGTTGACCACACATTAAGTATTAACCATGCAGCATCGCCAACAACGCAGCAATGACATTATATTTGGCGAGGGAGCGTGGTACGCTGTAACTATAGATAACACAAGGGACGATTTGCTATGAGCTGCCACGAAAATTAACAATTGTCAGAAATTGCCAAAAGTGACCGCAACGCTGTACAAGTAAATGACTGCCAGGGTGGTGACTCTCTCTTCACTCCTGAGAGTGGAATGGAGTGGATTATGCCAGGGCATGCTGCGGCTACTGCATTCAATCATTAAACAACCTTTGGGCAACAACGAGTATGCCCAAACAGTGGAAGTAATAAAGGCAATATACGCGTACTTGTACATTGGAAAGGATTTGTGGCCACTGTTGGTCATAAACCCTTTTCTTGGTTTTGCTGATTGATCGGCCCTTTCTCTAAGCATATTTTTTGTTCCAGCAGCGCACAGCTGCCGCTTTCGGTATAGCCCAACCAATTTGAATGGAGTTTACATTAACTGATTCTGCATTTTGGGCACGAAATCAAAATGAAGTTTATGCAAGATAGGGGATGTTGTGATACGTGTATGATGAGGGGTTGAGTAACGCTGATTGGTGGATGTTGTTGCTGTGCCAACAAATACTACTATTGAGAGCACGAAATTTCGTTTTATTGACACACACACAAAACCAAAACCAAAACCCAAAGATGACGAAAGACCGTAACTGTGAGTATTGAAAATGATGATGGGCTGAGCAGAATGTGTGACCTGCTGAGCCCGTAAGTCCGTCTAGCATGAGCAAGCGATGGCAGGGGGCATTACGTGAAACGAGTTTCTTGACAAGTTTGACAATGGCGTAACTCAGAGTGCCAGATTTCGCGAAACGTGTTGCAATGCTAAGTCGTGTAAAGTTACAACGATGGCACGCCCTCGAACATATGACAAAATGGCGCTATGTGGCAATTCATCTTGGAAATTAATCAAATCCAATGCACCTCTTGAGGTGGGCAAGAGCACATAAGGCTTGAACAAGCGAATAGAGACATTTGTATTGAAACTGATAAAAGAAACCTCAACCTAAATAATAATAGTGAGCGCCTATTCGCTGCCACTGCTCAATTATATCTGTCTATCTATCTAGTTATCTACGTGGCTCGATTAATAAGTCCTTACAACATTCATTTATTTTTTTAATTTAGTCCATCACTAATTAGCTGTTGAAGTCTCAGTAATATCGACCACATGGTTTCCTTCACTTTTATTGTCACCTAGCAGGGACCCGGCGTGTTGCTGCCGTATTTCGTACTCTTTACTTTTTTGTTTTTTTTGATTTTTTTTTTCATTCGAATATATTTTTATACATTTCGACTTTGTACAGTTTGTGCAGCACTGCCAGCAAACTCAATTCTCAGATGATGTTTTGTTTCTATCTTTTGTTTTTATCTGTACAGTTTGAGAAGTATCTGAAATTTGAATTTGCCTTAATATTTAGCGAATTCGACGATTTTTCCACACCAAAATTTCCAATTTTTTATATAGATAGATGTGCTCCTACTCTTGCAATTATTAGACGTTGAAATCGGCCGGCCACGGTTTTTGGGTGCACAATGTGTCATCTGCGCCGATTACTTGAGAAAAGGCAAAACAATAACTAGAGGGTATTACACCAGTTGGGTGAAGCAATCAAGACAAATCGTCCTCATTTGGAAAAGGAATGGATTCTGTTTCATCAGGACAATGTTTGGAAGCACACATGCGCAATTTCGATGGCCAAAATCACTGAATTAAATTTCGAATTGATACAATATCCTATGTATTCAACAGATTTAGCTAACAGGAACTTAAGTTTATTTCGAAATTTAAAAAAGTGGCTCGGTGGACAACGTGACAGGGCGAACGATAAGATCATCACTGAAACAAAAGCCTATTTTGAGGAGCCTCCGAAATCCTACTTTTTGGAAAGTTCAAAAAGTTTAAAAAAAAGATTGGAGCTAAAGGGAAATTTTATTGAAAAATAAAACGACGAAAAGCAAAATAAAAAAAATCTATATGTATATATATAGTGTACCCGGCCTCGCTTTGCTATGGCTCAGTTCAGTTTAATGAAAAAGATTCGCTCGTTCGCTGTAGCCCTTTCATTATGCTCTCCACATACAAAAACTGAAGTTAACCGCCCTATTCACAGCACCTATCAACAAATTTAAAGTCTATTAGTGTTTAACAGAGGCTGTTGTGGTATTTATAAAAGAAATTGTTGTTTACTGGTGGAATTTATGGAAAATACCGATAATTATAAAATAGAAGTGTGTTGAAGTCTTTGGGTGACAAAAATGATCCATTTTCAATATCGCACAATATTTTTTGAGAGAATATATCGACTCTCTAAAATATCTGGCCACCAATTGATAAAGCAATTGAAGCCGCTTGATAATGGAAACGAAAAATTCCATTTGAGTTTCGTTTCATGGCGGCTTTATATTTCTATGCACATGGGTCATATCAAAAGTGCGTAGGAAACAACAATGTTGATGCTATGAGCCAGTTGGTGCAGCTGATCGTGCGTTTTACGTTCTCTGTATTTTTTCCTAGAAAAAAATATATATAACCATTTGGAAACTATTTATAAATAATAATTATTACAAATACCTCAACGTGTTATTTGTTTTCATTTTTGCACAGTAAAGAAGAAGCATTTATAATTTCCATATGTTAAACTGTACTCAACAGACTGGCAACATGGACTTTACAGACTTTTGTAAAAAAACAGCTTTTTTTGTTGTTGCAGCTTTAAAATGTGCGTGAGAATACCCAAAAGCTGCAAAAGCTATGTCACTTGTCACTACAGTCCGTGTTTGTGGGCATAGTGTTGAGAATAGGGCGGTACATTTTAAATTTTGAAGGACTTTTTTAGTTTTATTCATTAATAGCTGTTTTACCCGGCGTTTCCCCGGCTTTACACAAAGCAACGAAATATTTGTTGGTTTTGTTCCTTTCTTTCCACAATCTCAGTGACCATCAACGAAGAGCGCAATACTCTTGTGCGTACTTAAGACAGCAATAACAACAATAATAGAAAATTCAAGAAGCTGCAAAGGATAAACAACCAAAGAACGTGTGCTTGGTCATGCAGTGGTTATGCAAAAACGTAACTCTAAAAAAAAAACATATTTCCCTTTAAAGAATAAAACAAGTAAGTATGTCAGTCTGTTCTATAGGCCGAATATATAATAACATATATGTTTATTTCTGCAATTAGGATCTACCTCAAAGGCTTTGGCGCGCATAGCCAAAACAGGAATAAGTAATCTCGTAGATTAGGTAAATCAATACGATCTATAGATCTATGCTTAATGACTTTTCAGATTTTAGTTAAATTATTTTAATACTTACAATGATTGAAAATTGGAAAGAAAACATTCCGAATCATTCCTATTATCACATTGTAAACACACTACATTCGCACCATTGATCATGTCATTGCTCTGATCATCAAATACTTTGCATAGAGGCACCGAGTTATCTGTTGTCAAATATAGCTTCCGTGCACTGAAATCGAAACTTCGCCGGGGAAGGTCAACATTTGGCAAAGATTGTCAGTAAGGCTGCTGCTGCTTATCAAGAGCCTCAGCGGCCACAGACAGTTTGGCTTTAGACTGCAAACTTCAGGCGACAATTGATAAGCCGAGAGGTTTAGGGAAACTACTCGTAATGAGCAAATGAATAGAGGCGATTTCAAGTGCAATGAGACAAAAAATCCCCTTGAGCACATTACGACTAAAACGAAGAGTCACAGAAATCTCACAAACAAATAGAAAAGAGTCGAGCAAGTCGAGTCGAGTGTGTCTGAGTTTGGGTTGCTTGCGTATAAGGAAATGCAAATATGGATTATATTGGCAATTGTTTGGCAATTCTTTGCCGGTAGGAAATAAGGATTACACGTGCTGCTGCTCGAGGCGCAGTACTCAGTGCTCAGTACTCAGCTCAGAAGACGGTTAATATGCAAAATGGGCAATGGAAAAAACAGTGACAATGAGAGGACTTGAGCCAAGTGCATAAACAAAAAACAGACACTGTCGACGGCCAAATGGTGTGACAGAGAATGGGCGATGATGACAGCGAAACGGAAGTCCATGTCTGCATCGAAAGGAAAAAAGATTAGATACTTATTAGTAAAAAGGCTAAGCAAAGGCTACACATAAAAGACGCACTCACTCAAGCGAGTCACCTGTAAGGGAGTCAAGGCAAACAGGTACGCAGCATCAGCCATAACAAAATCCCAGTCGAACGGAGGAACTCAGAAACGGAAGCGGTGCAACACTTGCAAATCCCTTGCTAGTCGTTGTCCGATATTGACCTGATCTACTGGTACTGGTACTTAGCATTTGCAGCTCATTTAATTTATTATCTGTTTCCGTTTTTTACTTCGGTCAATTCGGTTCATTACTCTTAGACCCTTAGACACAGACCTTGCTAAGCCCACAGCCCAGGCTCAATTATGCCATTTGTGCGTATTTTAATTGCAATTAGGTTGGCAGAAATTGCATCGTCGTTGTCATCAGCTACCGCTGTTTTCTACATCCGTCGTTCATTCATGAAATTATCCAAAATGAAGAAAGAGTCTTTCAGGTTCATGAAGCGTAGCATTTGAAACGGATCAGTCGCGCCAAAGCTCTATTAATGTTGTTAATAGTCGTTGGGCTCTGTTGACGACCGACCATTAGCGTCATTAACTGCCAAAAACTGCGCACTTTCCAATGGGATTGTTATGATGAACTGGTAGCCGATGTGTAAAAGTTTTAATAATAGTTTCACCAACTATATCTGTTGAACCCATTACACCTTGTGATGGATGCTACATTAGTACAAGGAGCTTATTGTCGTTAGCTCAAAATGGTTCTTTGACTCAATAATTCGGATGGTTTGATCTAAAACACTTTTCGTTTCAGTCGGTTAAAATTACAATAATACATGCAATCAAACATCGTCATCGGCTCCCGCACGTAGGCATATAAAGTCATTCGTGTCGCTTCCCACGTACAGTTAAATCAAGTGCCTGCTGTGTACTACGGCTGCCGTCCAAGCGGCCGAGCTACAATTACCGCCATGGACGGGAAAAAAATTTCAATTTTCAATTTACCTGTGATGCCATTCCCACGGTGGGTGGGGTGAAAAAAAGACCCGCGTTTCATCCCAGAAACTCGTGAGTGCTAAGCACATTCATATAAATGCTTTTCTTTGGAATTATTGCGAAGGATCACGCTCTTTCACCCGTAAATCAAAGTACTCACCACTGCATTGCTTAGTTATCTTAAATATATATCTATAGTATATCTTAAATAGTTGTGTTTGGGGGACGGAGGTTGGCAGGATAGGTGCCACATGAACTGAATGACATCCAAAGGGAAAATCGGAAAACCATTTGTGAAATGCTGATTCAACGGTTCGAAAGAGAGTCATTTTTGCATCGGATTGTGACGAGTGATGAAAAATGGATTTATTTCAAAAATGCCAAGGTCAAAATATCGCGGCGATATTTGTAAATCAGTCCCAGAAGGAAATTACGAAAAGGCTCATAATTTATTTATGCAAACTTATAGATGAAGTAGGAAGTCTCATGCCCATGCCCGATTTGAATGCATCCCCCAATGTGCAATTCTTTGGTAATTGCAACGACCAACACAATAGTTTTTACACAATGTCTTAGTCATAACTTGCTACTGAATTGAACGCACTACAATCGAGATGAGCAAAACTAAACGGCAAGTTTCCTACCTTGAGTCTTTTGTCGCCTTTGTTTGGTTGGAGGTACGTCGGATTCTTTGCACTTTATCAAATAGTATATCCTCCTTCATATGCACATCTTATTCTTCTTTGACTTGGCTCCCTGTGACTTTTGACATGCGAACAAAACAGTAGGCTTAATAAAAAATTATTTGTGATGGAAGAGGCAGACAGACAATCGAATATATTCATTGAATATAAGCGATTTTGCATGGATCATTCGATTTGATGAATTGTCAACGCATTTGCCATACAGCTAGTACAAGAATTGTGCACATACTAAGAGAGAGAGAGAGAGAGAGACAGGCAAAGGAAGAAGCTAACAATGCTATGGAACAGTTTTTCTATAAAAGAATGTATAATAGTGTGCCAAGGCGAAGAGTACAGTAAACATTTGCAAATAATAGAAAGAGTGTGTGAAAGCGAGAGAGAGAGAGAGAGAGAGATGAAGTTTGACTACCAGTCAGTCATTCAATTTAACGCTTTGATCAGATGACAGTTCTATTCAACAATTGTCCTCTGAACCGTTAGAGTGTGGGAAACCCCGACAAAGAGTACCGTGATAGCGGTGCTGACTGACTGACAACTGTCCCTCAGTTATGGTTCATAAATCGACAGTCTATTAAAATATGAATAATGCTCGACTATGCGACTGCAATTGGCAAACGAAGTGTGGAGCTCGTAAGCCAACGAAGGAATGAGTGAAAAAGGGTTTAAAGGTTAGTGTGTGAGAGTGAGTGGGAGAGCGCGCAGTTGACGCGGTTGAAGGATTTTTTGACACATTTTCAGCTGAACACGCCTTTATCAACCGCCTTCGAAACAATGAAACAGTTACTTCTCTTTTATTTGCGCGCTCCAGAGGATTAACCAGAACTGCCGTTATCCATTGACGGTGATCGACACAACGAGAGAGCGAGACAGCTAGAATGCGGGAGAAGTGTGCACATTGAATTGCTGCAATTGATGTCAAAAAGTGTCATCGTCGACAAAGGTGTTTGCGGATTGATCTTTTCTATCTGGGAATACGTTGAAAGATCATTGATTCACTTGAAAACCGAAGCCTCAAAAATGCGGAGTTTTTGCGAGCACGTCCTGTGTTAAATCCTTTAACGGTATGCTCTCGGCGATGGTGACGGTTTAATCCATATTATTGACACCTTTTCATATTTCTTGGTCATGGTTAGTAATATGAGCGCTTCAATGTTCGTCTGTGGTCAAATTCTTTATCCGTAGCTCACTGCCGGTAAAGCCTTTCACCAACACCTTTTTTTCTCACTCGCTCGCTCGCTCAATTCTTCATTACTCTAAGTTGTCATTTTACTCTTTTGCTACTGTGGCCTTTCGAAAATCCATGGGATTATAGTGCCATTTGCGTTTGTCTGCCTATTGTTAGGGGTTTTGAAGGTGGAAAACTGTAACTCATTCAACTCAACTGAACTCAACTCATTCAAAAAGACAAAATTAAAAAAATAAAAATAATAATAATTCTTTTGTTCCTAAAATATTTTACATATGATTTCATTTCTCTGAAGCATTTGTAAAACATGCGGGGGAGATCTTAAAGGACAAATACCTTAGTCGATATACCCCTGATACCCGAGCGGTAATATTCAAGGCGGAATAGGCGTTTCTAATAAAATAGACAATCGGCGCCGATCTAGGTTCTGTAGTGAATTGGTGGCTATATAGATTGGGGGCAGTGTACAATAGATCTCCACAGGCCCGGCAGGTCGCTTTCAACACGTGTGGGTACTTAATCAACAAAAAACAAAAAAAAAATACATCTGGTCGTACGACTAATAAAAATTCGCCACAAGTTCTTTTATATATATACAATAGTAGTTGTATATACAACTATATCCAATACAGTGGATTACCATTGTTGCCGACCATGCACTGTGATTGGGGTTGATGGCGTCACACGGTCCATGTATCATATTTGTAATAACAACATCATGTAGGTCTGGATCGGTTTCTGGGGCAGAAATCTCGGCACATATGATAACATCAATTTGGTTTGTTCGAATTCTTTCGAATTGAATACATCCATCATCGAGTATACTCAAAGACACGTGGCTTAACAATAATAATAATGAATAATTTCTATCCATTTCGGATTACACGTAAAGGTAATGAATAAATCTCACCGACCGTAATAACGAACATAAGTTATTGCAACTTTTCTCATATTCATGCATATGACGCGGGCTACCTGTGTACGTTACCGGTAGAATAGTCAATCGACCAACCTTAGCTGTATTTCCTTCGGTGCTCATGGCATCGCGTAAATACATACACTACTCCGAACGCATATTGCTGAAGTAATCGACGAAATCGGAGCAAATAGTTGTCAGCATTTTGACGAACTATCACAATATGCGTAATAATTAATCGAGCTAACCTTCTTGGTAGTTTCCTCACCTGAAATAAAAGCAGTAAAATTAGAATCTTAGAAGTAAAACTCACTTCCGTCTGAAGGTCAACCGTGTGAACCATGTGATTACCAAATCTCCGGCATACTTTTAGCATATTTAAAAGGAGCTAAGGTAAATTATTTAAGATTGGTTGTCTGCCCTTACTCATTATTCTCCAAAGAACAGCCCCTAATCCCTTAATCGACTCTTAGAACTTCCTGGGAAATCGGGAGTTATTCTTATTTTATTTTGTAAAACAAAACCAACCGACTAAAATTTATGTCATGTTGACGTGTAAACTATAATACTGATACTAACCATTCAACATATATATCACCTTGATGTTGAAATAATATCCACCACCTCCTTTCCAAAACACCAACGGGTATTGAAATGCGTCATATGAATGGTGTGTTTCATATATTTATTGCAATTGCCCAGTCGCGACACGTTAACACAATATCACGTGCAATCAGGATTTCAACTTTGCAAATTTTAATATTTCTAAACACCCAATAATTTAATAAAATAAATGAATAAATATGATCATTTAATTTTTTTTTGACACCATTTGCCGTGTGGTTAATTACCCACCCATAAAATTCCTGGAATCCCTGGCCTGGATCTCCATGGTGTATAGTGAAGTAGCAGAAATTTCAGCCATTTTTAGTATGTATAAACAAAAAAAGAAAGAAAAGAAAAAGTGTCACACCTTCTTAGCTTTGTAATTCAAAATGAATTTGTCGCTACAGAGCATACGCGTATATCTTACCAGTAACTAATCAGGAGAACCAAGCGACCCATTGAATCGTTTAGAATGTTCTGGAAGTGTTGGATATTGCTTAGTCAACAAGCACTGACAAAATCGCCAGTCCTCATCAACGTGAACTATGTTTGAACAACAAGCAACGAGTGTCGATGAGTAAAAACCAGGTCAGAAATTAGAGCTCAATGTTTGCATCAATTTGTATCTTTTAGCTCTCAACATAATTTCCTTTTGGGTGATACACCTTTTCTGCTCATTCCTTAAACTCTCCAAAAAGTGGATACTCATGGCATGCATTTACGGTGTACAGCTCTGGGTCAATAAATCCAACTCAAATCTGGAAATTCTTTTGAGATCTCACACCAACCTGTTGCGGAGTTCTGTCTGTTATACATCGAGACCTTCTGTTCACATTGAAGGATTCTTAGGCGCCGTATAACTTTTGGCTGTACCGTTCGAAACTCTGGCTGAATCATCTGCTCATTAACACTTTTTATAAATTATCGATTATCATAAAAAAATATTTTTTTTAATAGTTTTTAGCTTAACTGAAAGAGGTTTCATTTTTACAAGTAGCTGTAAAATCTCTAGGTTAAATTTGTTTGAATTTTACTCAAAAGATTGAACTGCAACTTAGTCTAGACTTCGAAATACACGTAGTAACAATAATTTGCTCTTCCGAAAATGCGCATTTCCACAGAAACTTCTGCTTTCTTTGTTTTCCATAGATAAGAGTTAACTTGAAACAGTTAAGCGCTGAATAATTTAAGCCGTACAGCGCACTGCAACCAAAACCTGTAGTTGTGCCGACAAATACAATAACAACCATAATACGCACACGTAATATTACGTCAAAGGGATCTATGAAATCGACAACAATAATTGTCCGTTTGTCGGTATGTCTTCTTAGTTTATTTGCATTGTCTTGTAATATGTTGTCCTAAGCGGTAATCCTCTTTCATCTGGAACTAATCGGATCTGTTAATCTAGGAATCCATTTCATCTTCTTGTCTTCTTAGAGAAATACATAAATAGATAAATATAAACGTTAGTCTATCACTAAGTCCTTGGAAAAAGGAAAGCAATTTCTTTTTAAACTCCATACAAAGTGAGAAAGAGTGTTTATTTCCCTCCGCTTATCGTAATTTTTAAACAATTTCCTTTTTTTTCTGTTATTATTAGAACAAGTTCAATTAAACTGTATACACAAAAATTAACAAAACAACTTAAATTAGTAATTGGAGATATATAGTGGGGATGCAATAATATTAAAAGTTTATATTACGGAGGTCGACAGGGCGCGATCTTCTCAGCCGTCTCGCCACCCTAACTCCTCCAATTCCGCGTCGTTGTAGAAGGCAGTATGGATAGTTAAAAAAAAAAAAACTAAGATCAAACAAAAACATCTTAAACAAAGGGAAAGAGTACTCTCACGCATATGTATGAGCAAATATTTGATTCTTTTCCTGTTTATAAAGAATTACTCGCTGTGAATGTCATTGATTGTCACTTAAGTAAATTATTGAATTTATTGCATTGCTAGTTCATTACAATAATGCCTCGAACCGCCCTATTCTCAACACTATGCCCACAAACATGGACTGTAGTGACAAGTGACATAGCTTTTGCAGCTTTTGGGTATTCTCACGCACATTTTAAAGCTGCAACAACAAAAAGGCTGTTTTTTACAAAAGTCTGTAAAGTCCATGTTGCCAGTCTGTTAAGTGCAGTTTAATATATGGAAATTATAAATGCTTCTTCTTTACTGTGTAATTTGAGTTGTGCGAGAAATCGACGGTTGGCTCATAGCATCAGCATGTTTGTTTCCTACGCACTCTTGTGCCATGAAACGATAATCAAATGGATTTTTTGAGTTTACATTATCATGCGGCACATAGAATGATATTGAATCTGTAATTTCTCTCAAAAATATTGTCCGATATTGAAAATGAATCACTTTTGTCACGCAAAGATGATAGTTCATAATTATCGCTATTTCCCAGAAATTTCACACGTAAACAGTAAATTAGACAGTAAATTTGTTAACAATGCGCGAAATATTGTAGTAGAATTTTTGACATCACCTGATGAGGAGGCGTTAAAAAGTGGTAATAATTAGAGATTAAATAGAGAAAGAGCTTTCTGTGAAAATACAATTCTTTCAAAAATGCCACAACAGCCTCTGTTAAACACTAACAGGCTTTTAATTTGTTGATAGAGCGCTAAGAATAGGGCGGCTGGTCTAGTTTGAGGTTTTAATAGGACTGTTTTGAAATAAGACAAATCAGATTACAATGGGTATAGCTTTGCTTGGAACTGCAGGTATTCAGTATTGAAATGAGACTGAAGTGAATATGAACTTTGACTGCGGTTTGACAAAACTGGGTTGGTGATCATTTTGGATATGGATGAATAAAAGGATGCAAATATGAAATGTGTTGAAAATGTTTCGGGAGTTTCTTGAACTAAAGACAAAATATTTCAAAATATTCATAAACGTTTTCTGTTCCAACCTTCAGCATAAAACTATTTGCGTTTTTCTTCCTCTCCCAGAAACTTAATTTGCCACTCTGGGATATGCATTGTGAGACCATTGCTGCCAAGTAATAAAATCTGATGTACAAAAACGAGCCCATAGACTGAGATAAAATTTTTGAGAAATTTTTCACTACAAAGAAATCGTTAAAATCGGACTAATAAAATTTAACTAAGGTTCAATTAAAGAGTCGTATATCAGTTGCAATTCTGTAGAGTATTTCAGTATTACGGCAAATAGCCGTGGGCTTTATGTAAAAGAGTTTAACAAGTTTTTCCCAGAATAGATTCCGTCATTGTACACCTTCTTCAATCAACTCGGACCTAAATTCTTAGTCGGAGGGGATTGGAACGCCAAACATCGACTTTGGGGGTCCAGACTTGCCACCCCAAGAGGCAATCAACTTCACAAGAGTATAATAAACTCTTCCAGAGAGGTTCTCGCCACCGGAGTACCCACCCTTTACCCATACGATTCCTCAAGGTCGCCCGACGCAGGAGACTTTGCTATATACAATGGCATTCATCCAACAGCTCTGGACATTGCGGAGTCATCTGACCTTAACTCAGACATCCCACTATTTATTAAACTTGGATTGATTCCAGATAGCATCGTATGCCGATCCAGACTGCTCCCTCCCCACGCTAACATAACGGTCTTTCATCAGTGTCTAAACGAAAGGATCAACCTCAATATGGAAATAAATTCGGACAAGGATATAGATGATTCGGTTGACCTGTTCACCAAGAACATTCATGAGTCCGCCGAATTAGCGTCTTCCTACCAATTCCCTTGTTCACCCAACCCTCCTCAGGCTCTCTTAAAACCTGAGGTTCTGGAGTTGGTGAGATATAAACGCAGGCTACGACGTCGCTATATGAGATCACGGAATGAATTTGACAAGGCTGCATGGAGGAGAGCTGCCCAAGAACTGAGAAATGTAATGCAAGCTGTGCGAACGAAACATTTCAACAATCTGTTGGCTAATGCGGATCCAATGAAAAAGTCTGGCTTCAATCTATGGCGTGCCACCACCAAGTGCATCAAACAACAGCCTCACAGACATGCTCCAATCCGTGGGCCTCTAAATCAGTGGCTGCGTACGGAGACCGAGAAAGCAGAAGCATTTGCTAATGAGTTGGAGAGCCGGTTCACGCCTTTTAGCCTGGCTGACCCTGGTGACGTTGAGGAAACAGATGAAGTCCTATCGAGATGTATATTAGACCACAGTCCAACTAAACACGTCACCCCTGAAGAGGTTGTGACTCAAATTCAGAGACTGAAATCTAGGAAGAGCCCCGGACATGACCATATTGACAACAAGTTGGTGAGAGCACTCCCTTGGAAGGGAGTATTGTTCCTGACGTTGCTGTTCAACAGCATGCTGCGGATCTGCCATTTTCCCACACAGTGGCAGTGTGCAACGATATCCATGATACCTAAACCTGGTTCTCCGGAGAACCGTGTGAAATCATATAGGCCCATAAGCCTGCTTCCAACTTTTTCAAAAATTTTTGAAAGATTATTTTTGAGTAGATTGTTGGCAGTACGGAGTGTTCAAGAAGCCATTCCTGATCACCAATTTGGATTTAGATCACAACATGGCACTCCCGAACAACTGCATCGAGTCGTTAATCACATACTTACTGCGTTTGAGATGAAACAGTATTCCTCTGCAGTCTTCCTAGATGTCAAACAAGCATTCGATAGGGTATGGATCGATGGACTTCTGCATAACTTAAAATTACTCCTGCCTGGCAAACAGTTTTCACTAATGCGAAGCTTTCTTCAACGACGAAACTTCTCTGTGGCGGTAAGAGACAAAATTTCCACCTTCAGGCACATGAGAGCCGGTGTCCCGCAGGGGAGTGTCTTAGCTCCGGTCCTCTACTCCTTATATACCTCTGATATGCCTACAACTAGATTATTATTATTATTCGATTATTGCTACTTACGCGGACGATACGGCAGTTATTTTCAACTCTGCCTCTCTGAACGAAGCTGCGGAGAAATTGTCCAGCTACCTGGATAGATTCCACTCATGGGCCAGGCGCTGGAATATAGCCATAAGCTCTGAGAAATCAGCTCACTGCACCTTCACATTAAGGCAAGGCGTCTGTCCGGTTGTGACTTACAATACAAGAATCATTCCGCAAATGGAGCAAATCCGGTATCTCGGTTTGATCCTGGATAAGCATCTTACCTGGCGTGCACACATTAAGGTAGTTACAGCGCTCTGCTATCAAAAGCTCAAGAAACTGGAGTGGCTCCTCCGCCCATCGAATAAGTTATCTTTAACTAATAAAACGCTCATCTATCTGCAAGTAGTGGCACCTGCTTGGCGCTACGCCATACAAATTTGTGGCACTACTGCTGCCTACAACATCAGAAGAGTGCAGTCGTGTCAGAGCAAGGCTCTCAGAAGATTTACGGGCGCCCCTTGGTACGTCCGCAACACCACGCTGCATAGGGATCTTGCCGTGCCAACTGTTATGGAGGTGATTAATTCTCACAGCTCCCGCTATCACTACAGACTTTTATCGCACCCAAATCCGCTGGCGTCCTCCCTCACCCGTATCTCAATAAGGCGTAGACTGAAGAGGCTGCACCCGCATGATCTCCCTCTAAGAAGGATACAGCCTTCTATAATTAATTAATTTAGTATAAGTCAAATTTGTTTTTTTTTTGTCACGTCATTATTCTTTAAATCCGACAAATGTGTTATGCAGTTTACTGCGTTAAATGTTATAATTTAATTATAAAAAAAAAAATAAATAAATAAATTAAAACTTAATTATACTTAATTATACTTGCCTATAAAGCAAAATAATTAGGTATAGTAGACTAATAACTCTAAGAACTGAACACACTTATAAACGCTTCCATTCGCTGTTTATTTCTCACACAAAAATATAAAAATGTTTAATATAAAAGCAGCTCCTTTTAAATCTGTGAAGACTTCTTCACTGAACGCATAATAGTCTAAAAATCGCAATAAACAGTACGATTCGCAATTCATGGAAAGTCTAACTCAACCCCTTTGCTAGGTGTCGTAAAACCCTTTTCAGCCAATTATTCCTTACCATTTAGCCGAATTGCAAACATTGAAAACCCTCGCCGATGTCTATGACATTTTAGGATGAAGCGCAACAAAGACGACTATCCGAGTTGAAAGGAGTTCCTTGCAAAAATATTTTTTGTTAGTTCCATGAAACGCATTATGCAATAAAATACTCGGGTCTCTCACGTCCTTTCGCTTTTTAGGTAGTTATTCTGAAACAAAAGCGCGAATGAGTTAAGTTTCTCCGTTCATCGTTCATCGCAAACAACCCGTTCATCGTGGTCATAGCCATCATTTTTTACCGCTTTATGGCCACCACCATTATTCTTCAGTAGCGTGACTGGCAGCGTGAGGACACATAAATAGCGCTCAAGGACATTAGCGAAAGGATTGCACAAAAATTGCATCTTGGTTTATGGAAGCGGTAAAAATGGGCATGTGTTGAGGACCTGGTTGTTGTCTTTTTCTTTTTTTTCTTAAATAAATTTCAGAGAACTTTCCTTAACTCTTTTTTTACAACCGCCCGAAAAGAGATAGCGGCTTCCCGGTTGAAAAATTCACTGCAAAGAACCCTCATACTCAATTGCAAGCCCAGGCTGGAGTTTTATGTGATTAGCGAAGGATTGACACCGAATTCTCGTAAATTAGTGGAATTTTTGCTTTACAGAAAGATTTCTTTTTTGCGCCGTTCAGTGCCCTTCAGTGAGTTATTATGCTATGCCGCGTTATTACGCAATGTGAAGAAAATTTGTACTGTTCTCAGTTCGCCGAAAGCGGCCGCCTCGCCTCGTTTGTGCGTCGTATGGGTGGAACGGAGTAGTTTTTAGCTTTGTACTGCGTCGTATGCCGTTTGTCGAGGCCGAATCGTATATTCTCTCAATCGCCTTGGCAAGCAGCCAAAGTCAAGAGTTGAAACAGCGGGGCCACTATGCGTATGCGACAATGGGCGTCAGCCGTATTCCTTACAATTCGCCTATTTTTGCATTCTTTGTCCAAAATCCTTTACTTAATGTCCACCCCTGGTTTGCTGCGCATTTCGAGTGTACTGAGCGCTCGTAAAATTCTGTTGTTAGTCAGACATTGAACATTGAGAAATTACAATTCGTCTAACTCAACGACTGACCGATAGACCGACTACGCTTTCGCCTGTCCTTACATTTACTCGTAGATATGCAAATTGGTGCGAATCTTGCGAAATTATTATCCGTGACAAATTTCCTGTAACAGCTAAGAATCCTTTCCTTCCCACACGCATATCAATAAAGGGCTAAAGTTGCTCATTTATTGCCCTTCGACTCACGACTTCAAAGAACGGCTTCAAAGAATTGGAATTGTAAGAGAAGCAACTTGGCTCGGATGGTCAATAGTTCAAAGCGTTGCGAATCTGTTAGCGTGTCACACTCGTACGGATTTCGAAATGTAGGAAATTTTTTATTTTTTGGCAAAAACATAACAGCTGACGTCCTACTAGGCATTTTGTGATGCCGTAAGCACAGAAACTTTACCACCTTCTTTAAAAACACCCTACCCAGTTCTGACAGACTGCTAGGACTAATGAAGTCGAGTTGCTGAAGTCTACCCCTAGATAGAGCAGGGCGTATATTAACACATATAATATAATACATTAAATTAAATAAAATTTCGGCGTACTTCTTGGTCTCTCATTCTCTATTTACCATACTCCACGATTGTCGTAGATATAGCTTTAAACCGTTAGCGTGGGATTTGTATATCTAACGGGATTCTTTCTAAGAGTACTTGCAGTTAGTTTGTCAAATTCTGCGTCATTTTGTACACATCCTGTTTGCTTACTCACGCATACCGTTAAAACAAACTCCTTCTCTAAGTGGTTAAAACTGGCTGTTGGTTTTGGTTCGTTGTGCTATCTGGAATCAACAAACTAACCGCTTTGAGGTGTCGCCTTTTGACCATTGCAGAGGGTTAGAGATAAGCTTAGACGGTAGCCAAAACAAATGCACACAGTCTAAGAGACTATACAAATTGTCTAACCTAAATGTTTTTTTCGTTTTTATTAGGATCCCAAACAACCCAAGGATACTATTCAATAGCAATTCGGGGCACACTTTCGCATACCAATAAACTATTAGAATGTCAAAAATCAAATACCCAGAATAACAGTAATGTAAAGGGTAAAGAACGCCGGAAAAGGGTTTTTCACGAACAACACTCTGAATGAACGAATTCACAGCAAACAACTTGCCAAAAAAGCCATGTCATAAAATCACAACATTTCCTTAATAATGAGAAACAAATGAGAAAAAAAGAGGAGAGTATCGTAAAACGTCTAATAAAGAGATTCATTTCAGTGATGGTTTTTGTGCGTCCTTGCTTTAACCGCAAAACCGATAAACACTCAGTCGAGGGGAGTGTACGACTGCCAGAGTTAAAATGAGACCGACTCAGTTGCTTCAGACAAACGTAATGCTGCTTTACGATCTCGTTGCAAACAGTTACGAACTCGCCATCGAGTGCGTACAGAAGGCAAAGGAAATTTGCCAAAAAAAAAACAAAAAAAAAAACATGCACACAGGCAGACGAGGCAGCCCATACGCACAGCGTAGGCCACATGCGCACTTCTCTTCGGAGCCAGAGCTCAGGCACACTGGCACACAAACGTAGGCAGAGAATCGGTTTTCACCCTTTATTGACGACAGCACTACTACCTGCCAATGACGACTCCATTGTGAATACTTGCGTATGCATGAGTATGTGTTCTATTGTGTCAGTTTGTAAATAATGAAATGTTAGAGAAGCGAAGTGCATATGCACTGAATGACATTGAGTCCGAGTGAGACGGGGAAACAGATCAGATGGGTTGAGTTGAATTACGCGCTGCTTTCATTGTATAGTTGCGGTGGTGTCAGAGGCAAGTGCGTGTATAAAAGCCGAATGAGTTGCGTGGTTTAAATCAGTATACGTGTGACAACGCTACAGTGAATGTTATGAGGAATTGCTCTTGCTTACGTTTATATACGAAGATTTAAAAAAAAAAGACATGTTACTGCACGATAAAATAGTCTCTGGCCAATTTTTCGATTTGAAAAATGGTAAGCAACAAGAAAATCTACCTTCGACAAATAATCATCTGATCACCCACGATCAACGAAGTCCAAAATTACGGTTGCCTCTAATTGCTTCACTTCGATTTACAGAACGCACACCAATGCTACACCACCACCAACAGGAGCATCATCATCATTCACTGAATCACCTTCACCGCCAGACACAACTACACCACCAGTTGCTTCAGCACCATCATCATCAACAACATGTAGCACACCAACTACATCAACCGCCTTCACCACCGATGCCAACGGCCTTCACAATGGATCTCTACTCTGCCTATGCCTACCACCAACAACTTGGGCAGCAATTGATCGGCACCAACCCTGGACAAACACTGAATGCCACACAGACGTCTGCTACTGGTGGTGCTGCTGCTACTGCTCCTTCGGCAGCGTCTGATGCAACACCCGAAGTGCTTGATTTATCACGTCGTTGTGACTCAGTAGAAACACCACGCAAGACGCCTTCGCCCTATCAAACTAATTTAAGCTACGGTAGCGGTTCACCCGCCAATTCGCCGACGTCGAGTGTAATCAATTCAACAGCTATTGCCTTGCCTAACAATGCCAATTTCAACGCCGGACCGGCAATACCCTCTAATCTGTTGTACTCCACACAAGCAGCTCACCACCAACAGACCACAACCTTCCCACCTGACGTCACCACTTTCTATCCGGCGCTGTACTGTTCAGCTGGCTTGAATATTAAACAAGAGCCCAACACAACGGACGTGGTAAAAAGTACGACACAAACGGTTGCAGTCCCTACCACCACCGACGCCGACGACAATAAGTTGAAACCGCTCAGCTCCGCTGGTGAACTGCCCATTTCACCGACTTCCAGTTTGTTACAAACTTTTGCTGCTGCATCCGCCGCATCACTTGCCGCAGCTGCGGCAGCTGCAAACACCAATGTTTTACCACCACCACCACCACCACCATCATCATTATCATCATCATCATCATCATCATCATCATCATATGATGCCACTGGCGTGACAACGCCTACATTGGGCGCTAGACAAGCTGAACCCTACGAGATGGTCTCGCCTTCAAGCTCTACTGACACCGTTAAAAAGTCAAAGAATAAACAACCACCCCACGCAACAACACCTCGTAGTTCTAATATTTCGGTGCTATCGAACTCCACTGTTGCCGCTGCGGCTGCTGCTGCTGCAGCTTCGGTTGCCACACTCGATCCAACCAAAAGCACGCGTCCCTTCAAGGCGTTTCCACGTGATCCCGTTGTCATTGCTGCCAACTTTGCTGCCACCGATGTATTGCTTGACAATCCCCGTTCAGAGCGGTACACTGAATATCGGAAGCGAGTACTCGAACAGATTCGAAATTCTAATGGTGGTACACGAACCATCACCAATCCAAAGATGCGACGTACTAATTCACGAAGTGGCAGTATCAATGAGGGTTGCTCATCGAACAACAACAGTGAAAGTGAGGATCGGACCGAACGTGCTGAGGAGTCTAGCGACTGTGATTCCAATGCGGGAAATTTCGAGAAACGGTCTTCACAACGCAAAGCGAGAGCATCATCGGCCAACAACAATGATAACAACAATAACAAAAACTACAACGACAACAGTACTGATACGGCTAATGGAGCTAGCAATGGTGGCAGCCAAGTTAAGGATGCGGCTTACTACGAACGACGCAGGAAGAACAATGCAGCGGCGAAAAAGAGCCGTGATCGTCGTCGCATTAAAGAAGATGAAATCGCCATTCGCGCTGCCTTCCTCGAACGTCAGAACATTGAACTGATCTGTCAGATTGATGCGCTGAAGGCGCAACTGGCCGCATTCACTCCCAAAGTAAGCATTTAAGTGTTGACTACAAATTAGTGAGCAACCGTCCATACCATCAGTATCCACACCACTACCACTACGATCACTGGTTCATGCGTTGAACGCGGGCCGGAATTTGTGGCTGCTTATCTGTGAATACCTTAGTACTTCCTCGAAACACTAACATGACTTGATATCACTTGCTCCCGGATAACATGTGCAGAGCCCAACCAAACTTTGTACCCACTCGGTAACTACTCGCGTCACACCCCTCGTGCTCAGTTTTTGAGCTTTTAGTATTACTGTTAACCGTTCTAGTTTCACTGGCAATAGTCAAATTTCTTAGCAGTTAGAATTTTTTTTTAGCTTAACTTTTTTTTAATAGCTCGTATTTAGGTAAATGAATCAATTGTAATTCTATAACTTAAAATTGTAAAAGTAAGAGAAACTAAAGCTCAAAGTAAACAAACTTTATTTTCAAACTTCATAAAGTCTCGTGCTGGAGGAATACAAATTTGTCTTTAAACCACAGGATCTCAATTGCACATGTGGCCCAATATTATTTTATCAGCGACAAGTTAGGGAGCAATGAGTTGTATTGGGTATGCGTACGTCTTGGCCAGCCGTAACCAGTCACATGCTGTTCTCCTGCACTTTCAGTGAGCGATGGAGTAACGGCGATGGAGTAAAGATCTTCCAGAGTTCAGTTGCGTCGGCGTCGATTTGGTCTCCGCGTTCCTCACGTAAATTCTTGCTATTGTCCTGCCCGATCCTTTTTCCTTAACAATTAAACTAAGTCAACTCTATCTTGACTGGTCATCATCGATTCTAACTTCGATTTTTTTCTCCAACACGTGGAATATCCTTGTCAACCAAGAAAAACGTGCAAACGTGGCATTTACTTGGCAGTGGAAATTGTCGAGATGTTTCATTCAACGACGGACCCATACCAAAATCAAAGATGCACTGCTATCTGAATTGGAACGTGGACGCCAAAGTCACTTGGGGACATAACATTTCTAAAATTCACGCCAAGTGTGTTGCGAAAATATAAATACATGTAATTTATTGGTTGTTGAACAAGAAGACCAAGACTACTGTAAGCCACGAAGTTTTCACCTAAAGCCCACATGGTCTTATGGTATTCTAGTGTGGGGCATAGCATCGGTATGGCACGTAAAGGAGTTCCAAATACCACTAAATAAAAATATTCGGGGAATTGTGGCACCTTTCCGTAACGAAACGCCTTATCGAAACCCACTTATCTCATTTTTACGGGATGCGGAGTGCCTATTGATTATCAGTAATGGAATCTTTTAATTATGGTTCGTATAATAGAACGCACTTGAACTGTGCAAAATTAAAGTTTGGTGTTTTAAAACGGGTTCAAACAGAAGCACATCTGATTCGTCTTTGGACAAAAAACACGAAGATGCGTCAGGACTTACACTTTATAGCATGTCGTCGATTGACTCGTGTTTAGTCTTTTGTAGATCTGATGAATGCGAGTGTCTCCCGTTCTTGCGTATTCTTTCCGGACTCTTCCTTTTAGGCGTAGCATGTCGACAGCAATTTGGAACATCTGTGTTCTCCGATGTTGGTTTGGAAAGCATTCAAACTTTGGAGCAGCATAGGAAGAGGCTAGTAAAATGTTCTTCATTAAGATTTTGACTGCATCTTCTATGTCTTCTGGGCTGTTTATCTCTTGAGGTCTATTCTTCTATCCAAATCAGTTCTAAAAGCTTCAACCGAAGAGCCAGGTGGAAGAATGCTTGAATTGCGGAGCTTGATGAAGAATTTCTACAACAGACAGGTGATCCGAGGAGAGCTCATGCAGCAATTCAACAGAAAGCTTATTCAAAGCAATCCCATTAACAATGAAAAAGTCCAGTGCAGAAGGAATGTGAATTTTTTTAAAACGCTGGGAAATGAAAAATGGATTACAGCAAAACCAACCTCGAGCACTTCGCTTGTATCCTTATTTCTGCTTGAAGGAAATTCAGTTGTTTAACATATGATAAAATTGTTTTATTTGGCTTACAAACATCATTTATTTTTATTGATTTGCGTTCAAAAAAGTCCCGAAATAAACTCGAATAACAAAAAAAAAAATGACAAAAAAAAATAATTACCATTTAAAAACACAATCACACATACACAGATTCACATTCACATAAGATATCACAATAATGTTATTCCTTTACTTGTATTCAATTCTCAAACTATATAATTTATTTCTCTTTTTAAAACCAGATGGACGTGACTTTTCTCGGGATTTTGCGTTTCCATGTAAATTGTCCATTATAAGCGAAACACTGCCACTTCCTTGTCTTGACTCTACTCGTCTCAGCTTGCAGACCGATTACACCCAAAGAGATCGAGCGCATGGTGCAGATCATTTACAAGAAATTCAGCTCGATTCAAATGCAACTGAAGCAGTCAACTTGCGAGGCGGTCATGATTTTGCGATCGCGTTTCCTCGATGTAAAATGTTATCCCTGCAGGGTATGCTATACTTTTTTATTGAGATTTTCAGGAAAAAAAATGTATAGAATTTTTGGACCTGTGTTTTCTAAGTCAGGAACACGTATTCGGTTCCATGCCTCATGAGAGCTGGGGTTCCACAGGGTAGTGTTCTTGGACCGCTACTCTATTCGATGTACATGGCCGATCTACCCTGCCCTAGCGAGAATCATATGGAAGCTCCCACGAAGGCTCTTCTTGCGACTTACGCGGTCGATATCGCAGTCCTCTACAGTTCCAAGTCAGGCTCTGAGGCAGCAGATTGACTCCAGTTGTATCTGAACACGCTGGCAGCTTGATGCAGGAGGTGGAATCTAAAGGTCAACCCGAAGAAGACTGCTAACCCCTGCTTCACCCTAAAAACACTATCCGACCGCAACCCGTCTTTACAGCTGGAGGGAGTGACCCTGGAGCAGCCGTTGCAAGCAAAATACCTTGTCATCACACTGGATAAACGCCTCACGTTTGCCCCATACTTGAAAGCTATGGTCAAAAAGTGTGGCCAAAGGATGCAACAATTGCGGTGGCTGGTCAACAGAAGAAGTACCATGTCGCTCAGAGCAAAAAGAGCAGTTTACGTGCACTGTATAGCGTCGATCTGGCTATATGGTGTGCAGACCTGGGGCATCCCCGCCAAATCAAACTATAAACGCATCCAGGTACTACAGAACCGAACCTTACGGCAAATAACGTGCTGCCCCTAGTACGTACGCGGCTCTACACTCCTAGAATGATAGGCTGATCAGACACTGCAGTATGCTCGCGAGAGGACTACTACCCCCCAGGCCTTTAAGGCGAATAAAACGACTGGGATTTGCCAAGACGGTTGGCCAACTCTGACACACTTCTCATCCAGACTATAAGTCCTCCTGCGAAATGCATGAGGTTTGGCTCCACTTAAATTATGATTCTAAGGCCGGGGTTGGGTGCCACACCCACTTTTTTCCAGAACATTGCCTAGTGGTATGTAGAAGCTAACGCAAAAAATCTTACCCAAAAATCTTACTTTGTCTTTGAGTTATTAATTCATTACACAAAAATTTCCCAAAGTGCATTGGCCCCTTTTATTTGCATTTTCAACAAGCACAAAATTTTTAATACCAAAACAAGAAAACTTTATAGTAATTTAACAATAAGAACAATTCATTACAACAATAATGTTCACATTATCCAAAAATATAATTTTAATAATAATTTTTTATATGCATATATATATATACCTATAAGCACATACATATATACATATAACGCTTGTCAGTATTCATGTATTGTATAACAATTTATAACGCTACTTTCGCAGAGTTCATTATTGATGAAATATACAAAATATTGATTGAATAGAAGTAAGTAAATTTTAATAACCTTGGACATATTAGTTAGCTTAAGTTAGCTATTTTCGTGAAGAAATAGAAAAGGTGCTTCTGCCGATATTTTTGGGTATAAGTTCGTATTTTTCAATTCGCTGATGTAATAACTACCAGACAGCGCGTGACACTGCAAGCACTGAGCCAAGAGAGCGGTACGAACACACCTTCTAGGCTCAAGGCAAGGCAAATCTATACAAGGAAGCGGTGAGACTGGTCGGAGAAGTGTTCCCAGGTGCTCCTCCGAAGACAGTGACCGCGAAAACAGCGCTGTGGTGCAGGCACGACGCATGACGAAATCCACTACCGGCGCCGGGACCGTCGTTGGAAATTATTTGCATGTGCAACCCTCACCTGCTGTTAGCGAAGGTCGGGTAGCAAAAGATGGAGCCAGTAGGGTTATAGAGGCAGTTGCTATTGTACCAAGAGGCCGATGTCATAGATTATCCTGCAAAAGCAGATTATAGGACCAACTACGGGTTCGAGAAAATTACCCTAAAGATCTACCAAAACGATGGCAAGAACCTGGCCTCAAAAAAAACAAAAATCGCTGAGTTCGGGTCAACTAAAAGCCAAATTAATTTAAATTCTGATGACAACATTCGATATGAAATGCTGTCTGTACCTCTGTTAAAGCGGAGGTACAAGCATGCAAGGCTACAATTTGTAGAAAAATAAAAAGTCTGGTCGCATTTTGTCGCGAAATAGTCATTTTTAGCGAAAAAAAGAATTTCAACTTAAATAGA
Organism: Cacoxenus indagator; assembly: GCA_035041755.1. Classification (NCBI taxonomy): domain Eukaryota; kingdom Metazoa; phylum Arthropoda; class Insecta; order Diptera; family Drosophilidae; genus Cacoxenus; species Cacoxenus indagator. Next base: position 434,447 of record JAWNKX010000244.1, on the reverse strand, counting down.
CCAGATGACAAAATGAACTATTGGAGTTATATTCGCCACGAAAGTAAAACTTGTCATAAAAGAAACTTTGGAGATGGCTCTCTGATGGTATGTGCAGCATTGGAATTAAGGGAAAGTCACCTATATACTTCAAATCTACAAAAGTGAATACCAAAATGTGCATAGGCCTTATCGACAACGTATTCATTGATTTTGGTGATGCTAATTTTCGACAGAATAATATCTCTTTTCATGTTTCAAAGATGGCAAAAACCTTTTTGAGACCAGTAACATTGAATATTTGGAATGGCCAGAACGCAGTCGAAATTTAAATCCTATTGAAAACCTTTGGGGTGTCCTTTCGAGAATTGTTTACAAGAACGGACACCAGTTTGAGAAGTTAGTGGACTTGAAAAAAGGCATTATAGAAGAGTGCTCCAAAATCGTTTTTCTTTAATGCCCCGGCGTTTAAATGAAGTAATATTCAAAAAAGGATGTCTTTTGCACTATTAATACTATTCTTCTTCAATCAAAGGTTTCTTTTTATAATTTAATAAAATTTTTTTTTCCCTTTGAACAAATTTTTTACAATTTTTCTTCTTGCTTAACAAAATTATTGCATAAGTTCTCTCTTCTCTTCAAATTTATTTTACTTAGTATTTAGAATAAAAAGTATAAATTTCAGTAATGGTTTTTTTGTAATTTCAAAAAATACTTTTTACCACATATTATTTCCCCCAGTGTACTTACATAAAACACATCATAATACGAAGAAATCCATCTGGTCGAAAACTTTTCATCCCACCTTCGTATAATGAAAATAATGAAATCTCTTATTTATTGATGAGAAAATGGATTAACACTCCTATTAAGAGTCCAAGCATGTACTCTCTTTTATCACTGTTAATTGAACGTGCGAATCTGTTAAAATACAATGAAGTAATGGCGGCGAGAGCAATAGGTCCAACATCACTCACTGCTACTTAGAAGAGGGGTTGCCAGACTTCATACGCTCTACGTCACTGTCGTCACTGCGGAACTCTCTAACTGATCGCCGTAAGGTAAGAGCTTTTTGCTCATCTTCTTTATCGCACTTAGAGTATAACTGTTTTTGCGTTATTTGTCGACGGCGCACCTTGCCATCTACACTTTGTCACTGTCATATTCTGTTAGGTTAGTGAGACGACTCGACTTGTTATCGGTAAATTCAACAGTTGCAGACGAGTCTAGAATTTTGGTGTTTCAATACTTGACTATTTTCCTGCTTTCACAAAATGTAAGTGAAATTCTTAAAAATCCTATGAATAGTCCGTAATTATTATTTTTATCATATATGATTGCATTAAAAACAGGGATTTACGAAGGAACCCTGCTCAAGAAATGGTTTTCATAAACTTCATGGCGCAAAATCCGCTCATCGCTACATATATAATTGGAGTCGATCAAGCTACTGCCAATTTAGCTTGGGAACAGTTGACCGAACAGTTAAATAGTGTTGGGCCACCCGTTAAGCCTAGCGTGGTGTGGAGAGCAGTAAGTACGCCGATGTTCATTAATATGCATAAATACTTATCTTAAGAATTAACCTACCAAAAGACATGGACAGATTGGAAATACTATATAAAAAGTAAAATTGACCAAAACACGGACGTTCTAACGCCTTCGGAATTTGCGGTTGCCCAGATTGCAAGCATATATGAGATGGTATACGGCACGTCTCCAAGCGGTGCAAGTGGCTCCCAAAACATAGCTAAAGAAGGCTCACAGAACTCGGGTTAGTTCATATCGAATTTCATATTTGAATATACAACTATATATATATATATATTTATGTGTAAATAAAAGCCGTATAATATTATTCAAGGATTTAACAAGGCATCCAACACTAAGACTGAGACTAATAAAACTTCTGAAACTATTAAAAATAACACTTACGAGTACATCACGGTGGCTTCCAGAAAGGGGAACGTGGATACCCCAGAGCAAATCAAACGTTTCGGAGCGGCGGCAGTTTCCAGAAACGTACCCAACGAGTTCAATAAACAGAGACAGAAACCCGAGAACTCGGCCTCGAATGTTTTCAATAGTATTCGTTACCCGAACAACAAGTCCAAGGAGTTGCAAGAGACGATTAACAGAAGTAATAGTAAGAATGCCTTATTTGTATTACTTGTAAATAATATTTGCGCAGCAATTGAGGCAAAGTCAAACATCGACTATATTAAAGCAATGTTAAATTCAAATTTTAGAGTTTGAGTTAAATAAATAATGTGTAGGTAATATCGGTATCAAGTTCCTTAGATATATTTCTTAAAAATAAAATTTGTATTACGACTATAACAATTAGGACAACATATGTAGTGCGTTGTAATATCGGCGATAAGGAATACAAGTCAGCCACAACAGCACGACATCAAAACCGGTAGGCATGGCTAAGTATTTCCAAGGTTGTAATACAGATTAATGGTCTAGACTAAGACAATAATTCGTCTATTTTAACTTATTTTAAAGTTGAAAGTACTACATAAATAATATGTACGAGGTAATTTAAGAGCTGATATAATAATTTGTCAAAGGTCAAATAATCTTCACACCGAGACACAGTGATTGTCTCGATATTTGGGAAGAATGGGAGCATATGTTTATACCATCAAATGATTCACCACACAATGAAGTTCATCCTCTAATTCCTTCACTTCGATTTACAGAACACTCACAGATGCTACACCAACAGCAACAGAAGCATCATCACCAGACGCAGCATAATAATCATCACCATCATGTAGTACACCAGCTACATCAACCGCCTTCACTGCCAATGTCAACGGCATTCACAATGGATCTCTACTCTGCCTATGCCTACAACCAACAACTTGGGCAGCAATTGATCGGCACCAACCCTGGACAAACACTGAATGCCATACAGACGTCTGCTACTGGTGGTTCTGCTGCTACTGCTGCTTCGGCAGCCTCTGATGCAACACCCGAAGTGCTTGATTTATTACGCCGTTGTGGCTCATTGGAAACACCAAGAAATACGCCTTCGACCTATCAAACAAATATTAGCTACGGCAGCGGTGCGCCCGCCACGTTGTCGACGTCGAGAGGAATCAATTCAACAGCTATTGCCTTGCCTAACAATGCCAATGTCAACGCCGGAGCGACAATGCCTTCTAATCTGTTATACACCGCACTGTCAGCTCACCACCAACACAACAGACGTGATAAAAAAAACGACCCAAACGTTTAAAAATGCGACTACCACCACTACCGCCACCACCACCGACGCCGACGACAAAAACTAACGAAAACAGTATTGATACGGCTAATGGAGCTAGCAATGGTGGTAGCCAAATTAAGGACGGGACTTACTACGAACGACGCAGGAAGAACAATGCAGCGGCGAAAAAGAGCCGTGATCGTCGTCGCATTAAAGAAGATGAAATCGCCATTCGCGTTGCCTTCCTAGAACGTGAGAACATTGCACTGATCTGTCAGATTCATGCGCTGAAGGCACAACTGGCCGCATTCACGTCCAAAGAAAGCAATTAAGTGTTGGCCACAAATTACTGAGCAACCGTCCATACCATCGGTATCCACACCACTCCCACTACGCTGACAATAGTTGAATTTCTTAGCAGTTAGAATTTTTTTTTAATAGCTCGTATTTAGGTAAATGAATCAATTGTAATTCTATAACTTAAAATTGTCTAAGTAAGAGAAACTAAAGGTTAAAGTAAACAAACTTTATTTTCAAACTTCATAAAGTCTCGTGCTGGAGGAATACAAATTTGTCTTTAAACCACAGGATCTCAATTGCACATGTGGGCCAATATTATTTTATCAGCGAAAAGTTAGGGAGCAATGAGTTGTATTGAGTATGCGTACGTCTTGGTCAGTCGTAACCAGTCTCATGCTGTTTTCCTGCACTTTCAGTTAGCGACGACAAAGACAAATCGATAGGTACAGAGGGGATGGATTAAAAGTACAGACCGCGGTTAAACGGCGGTTTCAATAAGAATACCCGTTGGTCTAGACTCTAGGGTCTCAAAGGAAGGTCGGTGATGCAATACCGGCACCGAGAAAACCGTCACCGAAGAATATATGCAGTGAATAGCCTTCTATGATCAAAGGCCTTTCGCAGAAAGCCAAGCACATCGCAAACGACAAGTGGCAGAGGGTAGGACCGAAAGCGAAGAAGGCAACTATTCATCCGCGTATTGTGGGACCTGATGCAAAACTTAATAAGAACACGAATGAGCTTTAGCACAGAGATATACTGAGTGTGGTGAAAATCGTTGATAAGCTGCAATCTGTGGGCGAGAGTGTGAGGAAAATTACCTTATGACGAAGGGTGAAATACTGCTACAGCTAGACCGGTCGATGAACGAAAATACTCAAGCTCTTCAGGCTGAGGTGGTTAGGGTCTTCACGAATTAAGCCTCAGTCCGCTCGTCAACTCAAGAGATTCACCTTCACATCAAGGAGTTAGACAACGTGACAACCAAAGAGGAGGTATTAGGTATGGCTGTCTTGGATGTAATATGCAGGTTTCGGCTAATTGTGTTAAGCAGCCTAGACCCGCCTATGCCGGTAATTAAGCACCTTTCATCATCTTGCCGTTCAAGCAAAGCTTAAAACTGGTTGGTAAATATGCCGAATAAAAGTGAGAGCAGCGGTTAAACGTTGCTTTAGATGTCTAGAGTTCAGCCACATCGCGAGAGCGTGCTGAAGCAGGGTTGACAGAAGTGGTTGCAGTCTGAGGTGCGGAGAATTTGATCATCAAACCAAAGATTGCAATGCTGAGCCAAACTGTTCCATCTGTACGAAGAACAGCGCCAAGGATACAGGTTACCAAACGGTTAGCCGTAATTGTCCTTTGGCTATTCTGAAGCGAGCAGGACCGAGTTACAGTTAAGGTTATGCTAACTCAGAAAATGTAGAACTCATTCAAAAGATGCAGAACTCTCCCCTTCGTCAGATAATTAATGCACCTTGATGCGTCCGTCATTTCCCTTGACCAGCGAATCCCTTCGTTTTGTGAGCAGATCAATAATGACCGGCTAAGGTCTCATATCAATAGGCTAACATACGCTCAGACACAAACACCTCTAGAAGGAGACGTAAAACACCTTCACCCTACTGACCTTTGAGTTGATGGATGCTACAGAGGACTTAGACTCCTTTTTAATTCTATGAATTACTTAGACTCTAAGCCATCAGCCATTACTTAAGTTTTGTCAAACCAATTTGTTTACATCCGTTAAGTCGGTTGTTAATGTTGTCCAATTAAAGTAAGAACCAGTAAGAAAGAAACAAAAACTAAGAAGAAAATAGAGCTATCTTGTGGAGTTTGGTGCGAAACTCCACCGAGAAAGTCGGAGAAAAACACCCATTTACAATAGCTCATGTTTCCAGTAAAGCTCCTTAACATAAAGCAGTTCGTTAATTGGTATGAAATTAAGTTTTGTATAAAGTATGAAGGAATTCTATAAAAAAGTAACTACAAAATGTTTTACCAAAAATCGCACAACGCGATCAAAGAAGTTTTCACTTTCTGTTGACATCAGCGTTGCCAGATGTAACGATTTTGGCTATCATCTTAAAACTATACGACAATTCCTTACATTCAGCTAAACGTCGTTAAAGAAAGCAAGGAAACCTTAAAAGAAGAAAATAAAATAAATAAATAAAACTCCAATAAAACCATTTTTTACTCAAGAAGTTTTAAAATCCCGATTTTGCTAGAAAAAAATTGGCAACGCTGGTTTACTCCTGAGCAACGCCGGGCGCCTACGAGTTGTAATTGTACTTTAGATGCTGATTTTTGCATTTAAATTTGATATACATAAATAAAAATAATTTTTGGGAGTCCTATTTTTATGTTCTGTATATTCTGAACATATGTAGAAGGGGTGGCCCCGGTAATATGAAACAGAATTAATTAACAATAATAATTTTTGTATATTTGAATAGCTTTAGTTTAGTCTATGGTACAACCATTGTCATTGCTTCATCGCCGGTGCAACTACCTTGCCTTGTTCATTTTTTTTTACAAATTATTACATATCTATACTGAGTGAACACTTTATATCTATATTTCAATTTTGCTAATTAATCTTTCCAAATTTTCACTGAGGCGTCTCTGTTCGCGTATTTGTTGTTGCATCATGTCTAATATTTGCTGTGTCAGGGCTAAAATTGCAGTGTAGTTATTATTGTCATTAGCATTACCATTACCATTATGATTATGACTATGATTATGACTATGACTATGACTATGAATATCATTATTAGTGTGGTTATCTTCAGCCTGGGAAACGGCTTCTTTTATGGAATCGTCGGCCCCTTCGTAAACAATCAAGAGTGTGAGAGAATCGGACGAGATTGACAAATCACTCTCAAATGGGCCACTATCAGAACTTGAAAAAGGATAAAAATTTGAATTATCATCAGAACTGTCAGAGTAACCGCTGCAAAATTTGGCCAATCCTTGAATAACATAATAACAGTTTTATTTTTGTTCACCTAAATTGAGGTAAGCAATTGAATATTAACTAACCCACTCTTAGTGACTCCTCCAAATATATATCTTGGCATAAGAATGAATCTTCTCTCCGCGCACGTATATTAGCGATATGAGCAATAATATGATCCGAAAACGAAAGTTCATTTTTATTCCGGTCAAGTTTCTTTTTCACATTACGTTTCCGAGCGATCCATATCTTGTGATAGTGTACCTTAAGATGTGCATATTCATAAAAGTGGGCGTACTCACTTTTCTCCACGCCCAGACGTTCTTAATGGGTGGGCCAACACAATTTAACTCATGGGCCAATCGATCCCAAGCCATAGTGATAGCTAATGGATTAGCTTTCGGATTATTTGTAGCGACGTCAGGATTTTTCGCCATGAAGTTTATGAATATATCATGCTGTTTGATGTTTGTATATTTATACCTGTGTTTTATATATACGATTATAATTCTGTTATTTGGGGAGTCTTAAGATCTTTGAGAATTTCACTTACATTTTGTGAAAGCAGGAAAATAGTCAAGTATTGAAACACCAAAATCCTAGATTCGTCCGTAATTGTTGAATTTACCGATAACAAGTCCAGTCGTCTCGCTAACCTAAAAGACAGTGACAAAGTGTAGTTGGCAGGCTGCGCCGTCGACAAATAACGCAAAAACAGTTTTACGCCAGCTCGTACCTAACGGAGATCAGTTAGAGAGCTGCTCAGTGCCAACAGTGACGTAGAGTACATCAAGCCTGACGACCCCTCTTCTAAGTAGCAGTGAGTGAAGAAAAGCCTGTTGCTCTCGCCACCATTGCCTCATTTAATTGTAACAGTTTTACAGTATTAACAGTGATGCAGAGCGAGGTATGACTAATGTCGAAGTTGAATCCAATGCAAAAAAGGAAAAAGCAACACCGAATTCGCAAGTGCATCTACTACTGCCTACTTGTTTTCTAGTTATAACAACAAAAGCCACTACTAATGCTAATAATTCCTACTACCAGAGTGATGTGGTGTAAGAAACTTAGTCTCAACCAACCAGTGCAACACGCGTAACTAGGTCATGCCTTTTAACAAGTAAGGGGCTCCAAATGAAAAGTACACATACATCAGTGTTTCCATGTTTTGAATAAAGCCGAGTAGGTTCTTTATCGAAGATTTCCGAATAATATGATTGTTATTAAGCCTAAACGTGTTTTTGGTTTTAGTTTGATTTAGTGTAAAGAATTCAATGGCCCCTTGACTTCCATTTACTTAGCTCATCTGCCCAATACTGTGCATGAGTAAGGAATCTTCAATACAAGAAGCAGTATCTTGTCTTAGTCTTCTGGGCTTCACTTAGAGGCCTACCATCGTTAGGAATTCGTGGAATCGCGGGTTGATTCCTCTAATCTTCTCTTACGACTTGAATTTTCGAAAACTAATAAAATCACAAGGAATTAAATATTTACATTAGAAACATGCAGACATTGTCATTTATATTCCCCGGTAAATGATATTTCGGTTCTTCTCTTATTTTATGCTTTGCTACATTGGTATTTCTACTCTTGATTGCAGTGCCAAATATCAGCGCCATCTGTTAATCACTTTGTTTACAGCAACTGATTGAGTCAGTAACCTCACCGCGCAAAAGGACTGTTTCAAATCAGATAGGCTTTTTTAATTTATAAAACTAATCAAGTTTTTTAACTGACTTTTCGTGTTTAGACAGTGTTAAGTGCAATGAAAAACGAATTACAGCCGGCGTTTCTCAGCGAAACTATAAAAATGCAATAAAGCTTGGTTAACTGTAATAAGATTTTTTGGGTTAAATAAATAAATTGAATAGTATTTCTTCTTTTATTTTTTTAATTTAATTTTTTTTTTAAATTTTTTTTTTTAATTTTTTTCTTCTTCTTTTCGTCGTTTCTTTTTCGCCGTTAATCCTCGAAAATTACAACTAAATTTAGACGCTAAAGTTAATCTTTTTTAAATTTTATTTTTTACTTGTGGAGTTTCCTTTTCTGTTTATTGCTAAAATATTTTATTTATATATATATATATATTTATATATAGAGAAAAGCTAAAAATTTATAGCTTCGCAACGCTGTCAAATGTTTTTTCAACTTAGTTACGTTTAGAATTTCATACATAGTATCGCTTTTTATCGTTCTCTTCATCATTACTTAGTAAATATTTTTACTTATATATATAAATTATATATTTCATTAGTATATATATTCAGTTGATATTCAATATTTTTACATTTGTATTTAACAGTAAAGAAACTCAGATTACAATTACAATAGATGTTTTGTATGGACATGTTTTTCAAGAATTCTGCAATCTACAGCAAAATATTTTCGAAATGAATTTATTGCTTTTATTTCAAATTTTTTATTTTTTTATTTATCTATTTATTTATAAATTTTTTTTTTTTTTTTGGTAATTTGTCTTTATTCCCCCTTTTTACTATTTCTCTTTTATTTGTAGTACTATGATTTGTTGTTATTGGTGTCACAGGCGTCCCTTAGTACTAACTATACACTATATACGTAATTAGTTCTACTCATTCCATTCATTTATTTATATATGTATATATATAAAACGCGAAAGTGTGAGTGAACTTCTCTGCACGCTGCAGCACATTCTGCGTTCCCATCAAAAACAAGGAATATCAATTAATTGTTTTATAATAATAACCACTTATAAGTGTGTTTACAATTTTCACAGGCACACTCTACTACACTCTAAACCGGCGCCCGCTGCCATTCTATTAAACAAGCACTACGTTTAAAAAAAATGTGTTTGATTGCTGTCAACACCTACACCCCCTCTTCGATGACTACTGTTTTACATAGCAAATCTATTCACTTGTTTTTCATATTTTTTATTAAATTTTTTTTATACAGTTTTTGTTTTGTTTTTTTTAATTCTAGAATTACTTTAAAAAAAATGTATATATATTAAAACTAGTTTAAAAAAAATTACATATTATAACAACAAAGTATATCATATTGTTTTAGTGAATGGTTTTTGTATATATGTATATAGATGTATACACATATATAGCTACATATGTATATTTTTAACGTAAATATGTTTCTTTAATATATATGTAGGTGTGTGTGTGTACGTGTAAAACACGATTTGTAATATTTGTATGTACAAAAATAATTGAAGCCATTTTTCCCACGGCTTTTTTAATATTCATCGGGAAATATATTTGTAAAATCTAATCGCCTAAAAAAAAATCAAAGAAAACATCAAATAATTAAAAAAAAATAAAAAAAATCTTTGTTTACATGTAAAAAAAAAGTACATATAGATATTTATTACAATATTATTAATGTAAAATTTCGCCAACGTAAAACTAATATTTATCCTGTCTCTCATCTTCTACAACACGACAACGCAGGTTGGACTATTTGCAAGTGCCGTTTTCAACCAAACAAAATTTAATAAAGAAATAGAGATGCAAATTATTAATTTTGTAAACAAATTAATCAATAGATTTTTTTTTAATTTCAATTTTGCTTTGAAATGCATCAGTGTGAATTATACTTGTTCCGTCTTCCTTTCGTTTACTTTTTTTTAATATACACATATACTTTTTTGTGTTTATTTCTTTTTAAACAGACCTTTTCTCAGTATCTGGCCGTTACACACTGCCAAATGTTTGTTTTATTCATTTGGTTAATTTATTAACTATTATCGTAATAAAAAAATTGAGCTATATATATACTAGCATGGGCCCCGGCAAAAAGAAGAATAAGAAAAGAAAATGTATTAAAATCGATTCAATATGGAAAAATGTATGCTCTATCTGGATATCCACAACAGCGTTACCAACCGGGTCCAAGCTATCCTGTCTTTTAAACTGAAACCAACCATGCACATCCCCAAAATTGCATTTAAATCTATTGGATGGTTTCGAAGATTAGCGCGAACGAACATAGTAAAAAGTAATTTCTGTGACTTCTATTTATATAAAATTGGAAGTATGGCTGACTTCATAAACGCAAAACTGCAAAGCAACACTGCAATGCATATTGTTCATAAACGGCATTGCTAAAAATAATGCAATGCCGAGTGTTCATTAACGCCTCACAATACTTTACGATGCGCAACATTTTTCAAATTTGCGCATCATTACCATTTGCGATGCATTGCATTTTTAGGCGCGTGAAACAATGGAAATATCGTAAGAAAAATTTTTTTACAAGTAATATTTAAGTTTTTAATTAATTTAATTTAATATTTAAATTTAATAATTTTAATTAATTTGATTAATTTAATTTGATATTACAATAGTGAGAAAAAGTGGTCTCACGAAAGGAAGAAGCATATTGTAGAAGTACGTTTGCGCCATGAAGGAGAATTTAGCGCGAAAAAAAAGAAAAGGAATGCAATTTGGGAAAAAATAATGTGGGAGATTAAGGAGGTTGAATGTACATTTCCCTTTTCAAAAGAAGAAATGATTAAGTGTTTTATTAATATAGTGGGAACGTATAAGAGGATTAAGAAGCGGAACAACACATCGGGTGAGCGTTCAACGAGCTGAGAATTTTTTCACGTGTTAGACGAGGTTTTTGGCAGCCGCAATAGTATTCAGGTGCCAGAAGAATTGGTAGAAAGTTCACTGGCAAACTTAGTGACAGATTTAACTAGCGATGATCCGGTGACACCCACCGATAGCCCATCGACCAAAGAGTATTAATTCATATAGAGTTCACATTTCTCTCACGAGCTTTTTGAGCTTTTCTCAAATAATAAGAAGACATTGGCTTATGTTATTTGTCTGCTATTAACATCGAAGTAGCTAATTACTGAACGCGAATTCTTGGCGCGAATTAGCGTGAAAGGAATTTCTGTATGTCACCTTTGTTTTGTTTGTTTTGATTGCCGTCACCCATTTTTATTTTGATTGTATTGATATTGTTGTGGGAATGATATGATAGCGAAAAAGGAACATGTATAGGTTGGACGCGATTTTTTTATGAATGAGGAACATGATTTTTGTTATTGCAATTCCCACCACCTACTTGTATTGGTTTTGGTGGGACATTTAATGAATAAACTACTATAATTTGATCAATAAATTTGATTTAAAATGCATATTTTGCACTAGGTATGTCCAAAAATCCAAGTTGAATACAGCTAATTCTACCTTTACTACCAGCTAAACAGATAAAACAGCAAGCAACTGCAAGTGTCCCATGTAAAAACGATATCAAACCAGCTGCGCTACTGCGAATACAGACAAACAATACATTTTGCCTTTGACCGCCCAACAAGAAAGCGTGTGACATTTGTTTTTTCCTTATTTGCCAAAGAATAAGAAAAGAGATATTCCTGCGTGAATGAATATGTATAATTTTTGCGTGCACGCAAATTTGAAGTTAACAACGAACCACGCGCTCGGGGCCTGACCGATGCTACATTTGGTACCACAATCGAAAATTGACTTGAGGACTGTGTTGTGAAGTGGGGCGCGTGCGGGAATAAAAATTCCTCTTTTTTGCTACGCTCACGCGATCACAAGGAAAGAAGAGGAAATAACCCAACACAAAGTAAGGACGAAGAAATTTGCTTTGCGCGATTGAGACTTGAACTTCGCGGACTGTGCGTATTTCTCGTACAGTCAACTGCCAAATCTTGAATCACCATAATGCATAACAAAAGTTCAAATTATGTCGATATTCGAGTTATGGAAGACATATTATATTGTTCTATAAGTTCTACCTATGGAAATTCGACGGTAGTTAGAAATTTCAATTGGGTTTCTTTGGCTATTCAATAAATGCGCATTCACTGTACTTGCTCTTGAAATGGATTTCGTTTTCTGCCACAACCGAAAATTGTCTTCAAGAAGTTGAAGTCAAAAATCAATACTTGCCATTGTGTGGGTGACCTTGTTGTGTAGGTGTGGTACGTGTATGAGATTGTGTTGGTTTTCTTTGTCGCCCTTGCGTGCAAAGTGTGATAATTTTGAGTGTGTTGCGTAGGTATAGTGCGTGTATAAGATTGTATTTGTTTCTATTGTATCACCCGGAATATTTTTGTATAATTTTGCTTGTGATCATGCCGCCTTTGCTTTTTTGTTGGCCGCCTGGTTTTTTCATTTCATTCATATAAATGAATATAGGCAAAATACAAGGCAGCTATGGCTCGATTTCGTTTGTTAAAGAAAGATATCATAAATTAAAGAAAACCCCACACAAGTTGCTTAATATTATCGAACCTTGCAAATAAAAACTTTGAACAAAAAAATCAAAGAAAGAAGACAGTGTCTCTGAAAGCAGTACTGCTTTGCATCGTAAACAAAATGCATTGAAATGTTGCGTTTATGAAGTCAGCCTATGTGTATATGTATGTCCGTTATAGACGCCGAAACCGCTGCACAGATTTTAATGCAATTTTCAGAGCAACTCTAGAATAGCCTGACGAGTAATTCAGTGAAGTTTGGTGCCTTAGTATACCGCGAAAGTCGAGGAAAAAAATAAATAAATAAATTGGTATATTTGTATGAAATCAATATTGATTTATCAGTTTGCCTTTGGAAAGTATGCCACATACAAAATCTGTCAAAGAAAAATAAAATAAAAATAAGTCACAAACCGCTTTAATAATTTGAACCCGTAACGAAGAAGATGTTAGTAAAAAAAAAGGAATTTCAATTAAATTAACAAAAAAAATTAATAAATTCAAACTAATGACACCAAAAAAAGCATCACTTGGAAGAAACAGCCTATTAAAGCGAAAAACTAAAAATAGAGCACTTGAAACAGAATAACGTGAATCTCGGCATGGTTGCAGCATGCCAAGAGGCAGCAACCCGCCGGGTATCTCCTAGTAATAAGATTTAAAAAAAACATTGTTTAGAAATATCCAATTAAATAAAGTATCTTTTCTATGTTACATATTCCGTTATAAAACAATATCTTCATTAAACACAAAAAATTTCATGAGTAAAAATCTAAATAATTAATTAATAAATTAAACAATTCAATGTATACTTCTTCTGAGCGCAATATTTCAAATAACCAAATGTCATGACGACCAAAAACATGTATAATTCTGAAATTTGAATATTTTTGCGAAAACAATGAGAGAGCCGAGAAAACAACGCAGAACCGAAGTGGTCACAGTCTTGCGCTCGGTTCGTGGAACAAAGAGATGGGGAATACTCATGACTCACGAGCGATAGTCATAATATATTTATTTGTCGAATTTCACCTATACTTAGTAACCGACGTTTTATATTTTCTTTAGATCATTCCTTAATTGTCAATATGTTTCAAATCGGAAGCTCGTGAGAACTAAGCTCACTCACATATTTTTATTTGCAATACTTTTTTTTTGGAGCAACAGACCCGCAGCGGTCGCTGCTGCTAGTCAAGACCCGTATTACACTTGACAAATCAACCCTTTTTTTCTCTCTCAACCAGTGTTCGAAAAGAAGGGAAGTGCGAGGCTACGGACACAAAGTGCTGATTGTTGCCGACACGGGCAAAACTAGTGTGATCAAAGGAAGCTACTCAATTTTTAATAGAAAAAATGCAAGATTATTTATTATTATTGCAAAGAAAATTTAAAGTGTCAAAAATGTTGAAAGCTACTGAAGATAATGTAATAACTGAGATCAATACCAAAGAGGAATTTATTACCTGAGAGAGTTGATTTCCCAAGTGTAATACCCGTCAAAGTGAGAACAGAGAAGCAATATGAAAAAAATATCCTAAAATTCAGTTTAGAAAAATTTGAAAAAGAGGGAATATCAAACATTTTTGTGTACTTCGTTTTACATCGTTTTAACATGCGCTGGTAAAATTGTCTGTTTTATTATAATAAATAAACCCTATTTCTCTCATTCTCGTGAGGCTTAGTTTCCTGAAGGTTTCCCTCCTATCGCGTGTGAACTGCACACATTTTTTTTTATTTTTTTGAATTTTGTTATTTGTTTTTTTTTTGTTTTTTTTTTGTTTTTTTGTTTTTTTTTGTTTTTTTTTTGTTTTTTTTTTGTTTTTATTTTGTTTTTATTTTGTTTTTTTTTTGTTTTTTTTTTGTTTTTTTGTTTTTTTTTGTTTTTTTTGTTTCTTTTTGTTTTTTTTGTTTCTTTTTGTTTCTTTTTGTTTTTTTTTTGTTTTTTTTTTTGTTTTTTTTTATACACTGAATTTCTGGTTCAACTCGCAATTTTCCACAAACTATATATGCAAGTATTTTACAATTATTATAAGCTTGTTCTTATTTGTATAATTTTTTACTTCCAATTAAATTTTTTAACAATTACTATGAACCTCATAAATTTAAATTTAAAAAAAAAAGTATTAATTAAAGGAAATAAGCCTTTTTTAATAGAGATACAATAGATACATCGAGTGTTGGGTGTGTATAGAGGAGGGTGCTGGATAGGGTTTAAGCTTGACTAATTCTTAGTTACACAAATAATAATAAATTTTCATGAATTATAATTTTTTATTTACGTTTTATAAGTAGTTAACATTGGCTCTCTTCTGTAGGAGTTGTTTTTGCATAATACATGGTGTGGATGGTTTGTTTTTTTTTTTTTTTTTGAATTTCACTTTCTCTGCTCTCTTTAATTGCGCTCTCTAATTATGGTTATAAGTGTAAATCTTCATTTTTATTTTAAATTTCTTTGTTTTTTATTACGTATGTGAAGATTGATTGATTGCTAATGAAACAAGTCCATATTTTCTTTGTTGTTAAGTGTTGTTGTTGTTGTTTTTATACTTTTTATTTTTCATAAATTATTTGTTGTTCTTGTTTGATTCGTGTCTATAAACGGCACTCTCTCCTAACTACCATCACCAACCACACCACTTCAGGCAAACAGTTCATGATCCTTTTTGAACTGAACTAAAAATAAAAAACCTTTCGCTTCTTCTCCGTTTTCTCACTAAATTTCCCAGTCAAACAAACGCTCTTACTCACCCCCGCACTACTTCTTTCCTTTCTATTAAATCATGTGAGCTATGAGCTATAGCTGTGGTCTCCCGCCGCTTACACGTTCAGTGACGTCGTCATGTGGTATTCAATTTTATTGTATTGTATTATATATTGTTAGTGAGAGACAGAGAAAGAGAGAGAAGTGTGTTGTAGAAGAGTTGGCGGGACTTACGAAACAGAATTAATTATTTTAATTTCTGCGTATTTGAATAGCTATAGTCCATGGTGTAAAGATTATCACTGCTACTTTCATCGCCGGTGGAACTGTTTTGGCTATGCGCGCCAAAACCATTGAGTTAGAACCTAATTGAAGAAATAAAAATATATGTTATTATATATTGTAGTAATAAGTATATCTGATGTTAGTGCAATGTTAAGTTAAGTTAAGTTAAGGCTATGTTATGTTATGTTACACAGCAATGTTAGGTGAAGCTATAAGAAAAGAAATAAAAGAGGGGCATTCTGAATACGGCGGTCAAACCGAACAGACGTGTTTCATTACTACAATATGTATATAAATATATATACGATATATGTATGTTAATTCTCGTTCCAACAATTACTCGATACTGTAATGCCTGCTGGGTACGTTAAAGTATTAGAACTTGATTTGATATGTCCCAATAGTTTTTGGGATCTGGAAATTCGAGGTTTATCATGCAACATCTAGACTGTGGTTCTTAAGCGTTGGCGCTTAATTTAGGTTGGCCCCGTTGAGCCCATAAATCAAATATCCAAATGCAAAGTTCCTTCTTAAGGTTTAATCGGCTTATTCTACAGATCATTCAGACACATTCGAAGAAGACCACAGTGAAAAGCCTGCATTTCAATCCTCTTTGTAGGGGTTAAATTTGTACTTACAGTGACTCCTCGAATGCTGCCATCAAATCACTCTGCATGTTCATGTCGATTTGACCGGCCATCTGAAAAAGAAAATAGCATATTCATTAAGAGGACACGACACGTAAATTAGTGTTTAGTTAAGAGGGATAGTCAAATAGAGTCGTAGCTCAATTACTAGCAATTAACTGACTATTCTCTCAATGCTCCAATATAAGGACTCATCGTTTCAGAGGTATTACTAACCGCTTCGCGTCTTCTGCGCTCCTGTTCAGCACGCCTCTGTTCTGCGCGTCTGGCAGCGGCGCGATCTTGTGGCGCTTGTTGCGCTGGTGAATTCTGACCCTGCGGGGATGCTTTGAGGTCATCAACGCGTGAAATCTGTGCCTGTGATGTATCATGTACGCTTTTCCTAGGATGCGATGATAAGATAATTGCGGACAAATTATTACAACAGTTCGAGTTCGTGTCAGTTAGCTTCTCATGCCACTTACCTGCCGCTTTCTATGGCACCCAATGGTGAAGCCGCTGTGACAATGCCGCCTGCTGACGCTGCAGCTGTTGCCGCCGCTGTGGAAGCTGCCATTGCCGCTACGGCAGTAGCTGGTGTTGTCGACGTAGGTGCAGATGATGAACCGTGATGCTGTTGGGCATTGTTAGAGGCCGTCGACAACGACTGATGAGCACTTGCTGTGTTACTATTGCCGCGATCACCACCGCTGCTCGCACCCGGGGCACTACTGCCACCACCGCCGCCGCATCCTCCACTACCGCCGCTTGCGCTGCCATTGCTGCCCGTGCTACTAATGCTGTTACTGTTATTGGTGCCGGCACCGATTGCACCGCTGTTTAGGATGCCACCGCCACTGCCACCAGTTGGACCATTACTTCCACCATTGCTATTGCTGCCGGCACCACCACTGACGATGGCATTTCCGCCGCCACTGCCAGTGCCAATAGCGCTGCCAATGGCAGCACCACTGCTGTTGCTGCTATTACCACCACCGCCGCTGCCACAACTAGCACCACCAGTGCTAGTGCTACTACTGCTACCACCTCCGCCGCCGATACTAATGCCGATACCGCCTCCACCAGCACTGCCCACACCACTCGCAGCAGTGATATTGGGATTTAGCGCCGATGCCGACGACGATGAAGATGAGGATTTGTGATGCTTGCGCTGTTGTTGTTGGTGCTCCTTTTCAGCAGCCTCCTTTTGGTGCTTTTTCTCCTTCTCGGCTGCCTCAAGCAGCTTCAAACGATCACGCTCTTTGGCTTTGTTACGGAATTGCTGGAACGAGTCCATCGCAGGTTTCGCTTTATTTGACGATGACGACGACGACGTGTTCTGTGGCGAACTCGCCGATGCCAGCGATGACCAAGAACTCGCATTCTTCAGGTTCTGTTCATGCACAGATTTGAAGGCCTGTGCGAAATTGCCCTGATTCGCTGGATTGCCGATGTTTGTTCCACCACCCAGCGGCATTTTAAGATCCGAAGGTGATTGTTGCGGTGGCAATATTGTCACCTTCTTATCCGGTGGGCTCGGCATCATCGATTCGATGGGCTTCGGTGTAATTAACATTTTACTATTAGCAGGCACTTGTTGTGTTTGTTGTTGTTGCTGGTGTGAGTGATATTGGTGCTGATGTTGCTGATGATGGTGGTGATGATCACCACTAGTACCACTACCACCACCACCAGACGCATTTGCACCACTGACGGTAATTTCCTTTTTATTTGACGACATTGAATTATAGCCACTGGAGTTAGTACCGTTACCAGCGCTCATGCCCGTGCTACCGCCACCGGCACCGCCACCGCCATTACTACTACCACCCATCATCATGGCCGCCGCCAGCATATGACTATTATCACCACCACGTCCAGTACCAGCCATTTGCGGCAATTGATCGAATATGGAGACACCAGAGTTGTTAGCATGCCCCAGCGCCAAACTGAGACTGTCCAGCGCCGCTGCGTTCGTTGTGAGATCGGCCACATTGTAGCCATTATTGTGCGAGTGCTGCTGTTGCTGTTGTTGGTGATGTTGTTGGTGCTGTTGCTGTTGCTGCTGCTGGTATTGGGCTGCCGCAGCGGCTGCTGCCATGTCGACGCCAAACATAAGCGGAAAATGGTTGCCATTCATGCCTACTGCATGCTCGGCCGCTGTCTTTGTCAGTAAGTCCGTCATGTACTCCATATGCTGACTATTGCTACCACTATTAGCTACGCCGCCGTTGCCGCTCACATTATGTTGCTGACTCTGTTGACCAATGTACTGTTGCTGTTGGGCCGACGACGTTGTCGACTGTTGCTGTTGAAGTAGATGTGTTGCTGCCGCCGGATGTGACATGAGGAAGTTATCTGCGAGCGTGGATTTAACGGACGAACCAGAAGACGATGAAAATTCCAATGAGGCCAATGACTGTTCAACGGGATCGTCAAATTGTGGTATCTGCTTAAGGCCGGCGGCCAATGAGGCATTTGCTACAGCTCCCACGGGATCTGTGGCAAGTGCCGATGATGTTGGTGTAGACGATGTCGCTGACAATGAGGAAGCGACAGCGTTCAAATTGCTCATATTATTGCCAATGCCAACGCCGCCAGCGAGGTTGTTGTTGCCAGCACCACTCGATGCCGCCAACAATGTCGACGACGACGACGTTGTATGATCAACAATATCGCCACTGCCACTACCCATTGGATGCGTTAATTTGTGTAAATTGCTGGCAATGCGGATACCGCCAATGCTTGTTGTGGTATTCGTGTTACTGTTAATTGTCGCCAAGTGATGGTGTGTGTTCGCGGTGGTCGAGGCAAAGCTGTGCGACGGCGCAGAACCCGAAAGCGATGCCCCTGCCATTGCTGCGACTGCTGCCGTGGACGTCAAGTCATTTGGTCCATTTTTAAGGTTGCCACCACCAGCACCACCACTATGCATATGGTATTGTCCACCACTGTGCGAAATGGTCATGCTAGGCGGATTCAACGACAATGGCATCGTCTTTGAGTTGTTATTATTTAGCATAGTGGCCGTAGACAAAGGCAGTACTGACGATGGCAAACTCACTGGAGCGTTTATCGATTGACAACAGACATACGGGCAGGGCAGGGCACGCACATAAGACAAACAGAAGAACGGACACAAAAACGCCAATGTTGATGTTCCACAGCACAACGACGAAGAACGAAGAACGAAGACCGAAGCAACACACAAAAAGAAAATGCAAGAGAAAGAAGAAAGAGAGGAACAAAACAAAATTGTTAACACAAGTTAAATGAGAGGCTCTTGGACAACTGAGTGAGATATAGACAGGCAACTTGGTGGTCATTAGGTCACACCAGGCCATCAGGTCGTTTAACACATACTTAGCGTTGATGCTGTCGCTCCCAAGTTTGCTCCTTGACTGGTCAGTGGTCCGATGTTTATTCCGACGCCACCGCCCATTGCCGATGCCGTTGACAGCGTTGTCTGTAACTGATGTGAGGAAAAGGTTGATGATATAGCGCCGCTAGCGGCAGCTGATGCTGCCAACACTGCTTGTAGGTTGGCCAGCGAGCCGCTTAACATTGCTGTGACCTAATTGCGGATGAGGATGCGGTTGTTGAACAATGATGATTGATTCGATTCTTTTATTGATTTTTTTTTTAGTTTTTGATAAGGACTACGGACTACAATCAGCGTCAAAATAAGGCTAATATCTTCAAAATGCAATCAGTTAATTCAGCATCTCTTGCAACCATAGTCATGGCCGTTGTAAAAAGAACAACACGAAGGCATGAGTTGATACCGATAGAACAATCGTTTGACCGAAAACAACAGCAAGGGAAAGGGCACGCGTTGTTGCTATTTATATTTTTATATACATATTTATTCATTCAGTTACATACTGAATATGTTTCACATTAAAAAACGTGTGGGCTAAGCACACTCACTACTCAGGAAATACAGGAAAGACCTTATCTAACAAGATTGACTTAAGTACAGTCCATATACCTATGGTAAAAAACATATGTAGCAACTGTATGTTTTGCACAATGATTGCTGCATGAGTGGCTGCAAAGCAGGAGTACTCTAAACAATAGGGCACTCAGAGTGTCCGGCACTTTGGTAGCAAAGGTGGTGGGCAAAGGATTATGCAGTACAAATTTCTGCCCTACCTAATTACAGTGTTAAATCCTAGACTACTGTTAAACTTTGTTAATTGGCGTGATATCGGAAGAGCCATTTTTTGTGTCTTAAGTGTACTCTCTTAGCCGGTAGCCTA
The DNA here is from genome assembly GCA_035041755.1 of Cacoxenus indagator. Lineage (NCBI taxonomy): Eukaryota > Metazoa > Arthropoda > Insecta > Diptera > Drosophilidae > Cacoxenus > Cacoxenus indagator. The sequence continues at coordinate 413,889 of JAWNKX010000244.1, read as the reverse complement.
ATTAACATATGTTATGTTCAGTCTCAGACTATAGTAATCAGGTTAAAGAATTCAGAAAGCGAGCATTCATAGCGCTTTTTTATTATTTTGACGCTGTTGAGGTTTGCTTGGATTCATATACAAATCTGATACACAATTGCATGGACTAGACATGTTATATAAAGACTTGAAAAGCATGCAACACTTTCACGGGTATACATTACACAACACGAATTTCTGCTGTAAGGGAGAATAGAAGTTCCAACCGATATTGATATCGCGTACAAGCTTCTAGTCTTCATCCGTATTCGTCATAGTGCATGTGTCGATGTATATATGTATGTAAGAATACATATATGTAGGTTTGTATTCATGTATATGTGTTTTCTTATGCGTGTGTATGTGTTAGTTGGTATGGGCCTGAAGTTTGTGTTTGGAAATGTATATCAGTTGATATTACAACTACTCACATTAGTTCCATTTAATTCACGATATTTTTTCTTACGTGGCGGCCGCTCGTCTACATCACCTGGAAGACAGTATGTTAGAAATACAAAAAAGATATATATATATATATATATATATATATATATATGTATATATATATTAGAAACTTTCAATTTCCTAAGCATTAACGCAAAAATACATAAAGTAAAATAAATACCTGATTTTTAGGAGATGAAGTTGGTCTTCTGTTTTGAGTATTTTCATAACTTTTTTTGTATTGTCTACCGCTGCGAATCGAAAAAATCTGTGAAGCAATTGTGTTTAAACATCGGCGGTTGGATGATACCCTAAAATTTGTCGTGAGATATACGAAATAGAAAGAGCGGGGCGAAGGCATCTTCAGAAAAAGAAAAAAAAAACACAGTTGAGACGTCGATCGAACAAATCTGTATTCGTAATAAGCATGTATGCGTCACCTCGCGATCGATGGACAATTGGATGGACACTGAAAGTGACGCGTTAGGTCCACAAATGGAACACCCTTCGATGTACGACGATTACATTTTGCGTAGAATTACGCTTAACCACAAGACAGTGATTCGATGTACCCGATCACGCCACTTTCTCGATGAGCCGAAGCGAACGCGAGAATATCAAAATGGATTTGTTTATTTTTGTGTTCGTTTACATCGCTGACTATTATGAGAAGCATACATGTACATGTTTATTTTCATCCAAACATACATGAATCCGTATATTTTATATATATCTCGAATATACGAATGATCAAATATACGAACGAATGAAAAAACAACCACGGCGCGAGCGAACGCATGTCGAATTACACGAGCGAACACCAGCCGAGAGCCGAAGTATGCGCACAGCACAAACTTAACAAATCACATAGAATTGAATGAAATCAAATTAGCAGCATTTTTATTTGCGTTTCCCTTCCTTCCTTTTTATAGTTAAACTTAGCTTTTTCTGTTTTAAGCAAATTTCCGTAGTCCTTTTTGTCTTGTTTGCCTGTTTCTCTGTTAGTTTGTTGCCAACAACGCAAAAAAAATATATTTTTTTTTTAATTTAGTTTATAAAATAAAGAACAACACGTTTACGTATTTCTTGTTTTGTGAATTTTTCAATTTCTTTTTAATTGTAATATTTTTTTTTTCCTTTTTTTACTTAAAGTTAAATTTAATATTATTTAAATTATTATTAATCATTCCTTTTTTAAATTTATTTTGTATTATTATATTTTTTTCTTCTTTGTTGAGGCTTTGTTTTGCATCATTTCTAAATTTTCATACTTCGCTAATTTCTTCTCTTCCATTTTACACTGCTCTTCCTGAAAACTACAGATTTTCCATTAAATTTTTTTTAAGTGTACAAATATTAATTTGTTCGTACTTGCTTATTCAATTTTATAGTTTAAAAATCAGTTTTTATGCCTTCCGTTTTTTTTTGTTTTTTAATTTAGCTTATACTTTTTCTATTTTTGCGCTTTACGTTTTGCTTGGATTGTTTGACTTCTCTTTTAACTCATTTTTTTATGTATATAAAAAATTAAGCATATTTTATATTTTTACATTGTGTACTTTAATTTTTTTATTTATATTTTGTTGGTGTTTTGCAATTATTAAACTACGCCAAAAATTGTTGAAAATTAAAAACAAAAAAAATTACGTTTTCTCTATTCGACTTAGAAATTAATATTTTTTAAATGCTGCGAAATCAAATTTAGTTATGCATGACTTTTGCGCATTTAGCTGACACACACAACAAAATATTAAATAAACTAAACAATTAATTTAAAAAAAGAACCGCTGCTAAAAATGTCTACATTTTTGAAGGTTTTTTTTTCATATACAGAATGCGAAAAAATAAATTAATTTTCGACTTTTTCTTTCTCAGTATAAAAATTTATTTAACTACATTTTGTGTATCTTTATTTCTATGTTTTAATGTAAATATTAGCTGTTGGAAGTTTTGTTTTCTTTTTAGCTATTGTTATTTCTTGAAAATTCGACTTCCACTCAACCACAACAAAAAAATAAAAATATTAAAAAAAAAATTACACAAAAAACTCACTTTGCTGTAAAAAAAACATATATATATATATATATATATATATATATATATATATATAACGAAAAAAGCTTATAACTTAAATAAAAAAAAAACATTGCGTACTATTACGTTCTTCCCTTTTCAGGTTTAGATACATAACCTTAGGGATACATTCCTTAAAAAATTGTTTCCTGGGATCTTTTCATTTCGATTCCCACACAACTAAATTGTAAGTCTGTGTGTGTTGTCATTTTTAATATTATTTCTATTATTTTTAATTGGGTTTTGAGTTATTTTTTGTTTTTTATTATATTAGTTTTTTTTTAACTTTTTATTTAAAAAAAAAATTTTTTACAATTACCCATCCTTCTTTTATGTATTTATTTCATTTTCTTTCTTGTTCTTCCAGAAAAAAACGTGCAAACAATGTGTAAAGGGGAAAGCCGACAGCCGAAAATAAACAATAATTGAAATGCTTTTTAAAAAAATATGTTTATCTCGTTCTTCCTTGCTCACTCGCTCACGTACTCTCTATTTCCTTCCTTTTCCCTTTCGCGTTCATGCGCTCACGTTTGTTAACACCGCAAACCGAGTCCTGAATCGAGTTCATCGAGTTATCCGTGACTTTTGTTGGCACTTCTCGCGCCTTTTTTTTTCATTGAATTATATATATATATATATATATATTTTTTTTTTGCCTTTTTTAAGTTTTTTGTTTATACTTTTTTTATTACATTGAATTCATAAGCTTTTTTTTTAGAATTATTTCGTTTTGCAAATTTTTAAAAATTTGTTGAATTAAAAAAAATCGTTAAGCTTGCATTACACTTAAACAACTAACTTAAATTCTGTCTTTCTCTTTCTTTTATTCAAGATTTGTTGTAGCTCGTAAAAAATGTTTTTAAATTAAGGAGATTAAGGAGTGAAAAATTTTAGTTAGTTTAGGCGAAAAAAACAATGAAAACAAAGAGAAAATTAAAATCTAAGAGGATTTGAGAGTGCTTTTTAAGTAGTAATGGCCGACCACGATAAATTTTCGATGAACTCGAAAAAAATAAAAAAATAAACAGCATAAATAAATAAAATAAAAATCCAGAAAAAATTCATAGAAGTGAAAGTGTTCAACTATAATCACCTTTTTTAAAGATATTGCGTCAGTAGTCTGCCAATGCTGTCAGTGTCACAAATAAATGTGTTGAAAAAGTCAACGCTCCCCTTTTCGTTATACTCTAAACTGTTATAAACTATTTTTAAAATGCCTATTTTAGTTTGAAATTCTTACAAAATCAAAACAAAAAACAAAAAATATAAAATAAATAAAATAAAATGTAGGAATAAATCATCAAAGAAGTCTGTTTGCTATCAACTATTTTAGAAGTCATTCCGCGGTTAGTAACATCAACTGAAAATGTGCATTGAACTGTTATAATAATGTCTAAAATCGAAGAAGTAGAAGTGTATGTAAACTGTTATAGTTTTATAGTTTATTTTGCCCTTTTAAAAATATCCTTGGCCATTTTTTTTTTCAAATTGTCTAATACTAATTTTTCCTATAATTTCTTAACGTCTCCTTTTTTAAAGATCTCCCAAGTAAGACCAAAGGGAGAAATTAAGTAGAATAATTCAATAGAATTATTTGAGTTCCTAATTAGTTAATGTCCTAGGCTTTTTATAGTTTTTCATTAAATAAGTTTAATATACTTTTGGATTATTTTAAGCTAAAAGAAAATATTGCAAATATGTCAGAAGCAATTGAAAAATCGAACCGACTTGAGTGCGAACGCTCAGACATAAAAACATGTATATGTAGATAAAAAACATTCTTCGTTCTTACTAAAAGTCTATAAGTGTTATATCTCAGCATGGTATGGTGACTGATCGATTGCTTATATGTTTGATTGCTTAGGTTTTTTTAGTACGTAAATATTGCATGCCGATCCTCCTCCTTCCGTTATAATAAATACCGGTGTGTATTAATTACTGATTTATAACATGTGATTACCAGTTAATTTTTTTTTTTAGGTTTAATTTTTAATTTTAAACCATAACTCTAATAGTTTAATTAGCTTAATCATACTTTCTTCGTTTTACACATTGTCTGCAAGTGTAGGTGGTCTTCGCTTTGCTATGCTTTTGTTTTACTTGCAACTCCATGTATACAAAAAAAAAAAAAAATATAAAAATCATATTTCAAATGCATTTGACCAGTATATTTAAAATTATTTTTTTAGCGAAGTTAATTTTTATAAGAAAATTAATGTCCTTGTTGATTTGTTCTTCCTGTTTTATTATATTTTTTTTTACCCGTTTCATTGTTTTACCTGATTTCTTGGTTTATAAATAGGTGTTTCTGTAACGCTTACTGTCAGCTGTTTAAACTAAATAAATATATAATCAGCTTGTTTTACGCCTAAAAGCATGCTACGAAATAAAGCAAAAACTCAGCTATAAAATCTATTAAATTTGTACTTTTTATTTATTTATTTTTTTAAATTTTTTATGTATATTTTATTTTATTTTATTGCTTTGTCTTGGCGCTTATTTTGCAAACGATTTTTTTTTAAACGACAACAATCAAATTGTAATTTATAATTTTGCGTTGTTGGCTCAGCAAACACGGCACGATATATAAACAAACTTTTGAAACAAAATTTTTCAACTTTCGCAGATCATCAAATAAGCAACATGTATACAACTCTATGTCAAAATATTGCGAAAACGGAAATGGATTTCAGTTGAAAATAGAAATTGTTAACTAGAAAATTAAGAGTAAAAAAGTTACTTAAAATTAAATTAAAACTGAGCAAAATTTACAACGAATTTCAATTTACGAATTTTTCAAAATTATATACTTTTCTGTCAGTGTTTTCTTTATTGCGCGCTAAACTGTAATTATTAATTGTAAAACTCTTATATGTCAAATCAATTAAAAAAATGTTTGTTTTATTTAAACTATAAAATATTTAAATCGCCGTGTTACTGATATACGTAATTTGTTATGCTTGCTTGTTTTCGCTCATTTATTTTAAAAATAATATAAATATATAATTTATAATTTGTTCAATTTTTCAACTAGAAATATTGAAATCGCTTGGGTGACTGATATAGTTCGTATGTTAAGCTTTTTTCCACTGTCGTTATAATTATTTTATAAATATGTATATTTTATTTATAATTTGTTAAATTTTTAACTAAAAAAATTAAAATCCTTGTTGCTGATATATATAAATATCTTAACTGTTTATTTGTAAATTTTTTGTCATTGTTTTATGGCGTTGTAAGCTGTTTTTTGAGTACTTTATCATCTGCAGTGTTCTTCAACGGACCTGATAACCTTTTTTTCACATTTAATTATTTTTAAGATATATGTATTTTTAATGCGTTGTTGTTCGTCTTGATGCTGCTGAATTGATTATTAAATTATAGATAAGCGGAAATTTGCTTTTTATTAAAATTTATTTTTTTTATTTTTTTTTTTGATGTTTGGTTATTTGTTGTTGTTGTCAATAAAAAAATTAATTTGCTTCGTTTCTGATTGGCTGCCCCCAATACACAATTGCTTCACGATTTTTTCTCTCGCTTTTAACGGTTTATGTTTTTCTTTCTATTTAAGTTTTTTATACTTTCAGTTTTTATTTTGGTAATTAATTCAAAAATTTTTCTTTCAACTTCATCGACTTAAAAATGAATCAATTTTTTTAGGGTTTTTTGTTTTGAATTTTTTGCTGTTGTTGTACGGTAGAAATTATCATATATACCGTAACGATTTTCACGGTTGTATTTATATATACATTTGTTATTTATGTATATATATACACATACACATCTTCATACGTATATGAACACGTTATACTTCATTTAAAAATACACAAAATTCAATTTAATACCTATTAAAAAATGATTACTTTTTTAATAACTATATTAATATATACACATGTATTTATGTATATAATAATAATGACTACTCAAAAAATAAGAATAATAATAACTTAAGCGCATCGTATAAAATATACATATATATATCATATATAATAATATATAATTCTAATATAAATATAATATATAATCACAATATTATATATACAATATATAATCACAATATTATATATATAATATATAATCACAATATTATATATAATATAAACTATATATTCATATACAATATATACACATATTTACTTTTCCTTGTGTGTAGATGTATGAATATGTATGTCTGTGTCTGAATCTGCTAATCTCATTGCAAATTTTTTTTTCATAAGAAATGATTATTGGGGTATTGGAATTTTGAGGAACTCGTCCGTCAAAGTTAAAGGAAAACATTTCTAAACAACCAAACAGGAAAATGCGATTATAAATAATAACCAAAGTGATCTTAAATTCTTGAAAGTTACAGTTAATTCTGTTTCTTTATGCAGTGAAGGGTTTTACTTGTTTATTTAAAAAAATCGGAAGCTATCATACTGTTCGTTCTCAAATCGAATGGCTCACTAAACATAATGTTTAGCAGACGGGCGAAAGGACTCTGGAACCCGCACGAAGATAAGAAGAATTGTAAACGGTCTAGAATTGAATTATTTTATTTTTTTTATTTTTTTATTTATTTCAGATTACTTGATGATATCGCCTTTTTGTATTAAAATACAGCTGATAAATTATATATGTATATCAAGGGTATAGGAAGTACACATCAGAATACTGAACGTGCAAATTTAGAAAGAAATTGCTTTACTTCAGAATACTTTGTTTTTCGTCAGCCCAATATTCGCTACTGCATAAAGTTCTAATCAACACTGATATACGCGGTATATCTCCAATAGCACCATCGCCCCAAATCCCAAGTATGTGGAGTACAGAGTCGAACTATATTTTCTAAAACGAAAGTTTTTTTTTAAAAACTTAAAGTAACGGACGGAGACCACTTTTAACTACACGCGAGCAGCATTCTTCTAAAAAGAGTAGGAAAAAAAATATATAAAAAAATTACGGAATAGTCAGACGAGCCATCCCTCTGTTACACGTTGAACAAATTGCTAATTGAAAGTGAAAGAGAAATTGAAAGATTCGAGTTAACAGAGGATGAGTGTTAGTATTCTTGGACTGTGTAAACGGAAATTAATTTGGTCTTAGAACTTGGACATAGAACATAGAAAACAATGTTGGGTGCTCAATTAACCGCCATTAAATACAAGAAATTATATTTTTTTTAATGTACTTGACAAATTACGGACTACGATCTACTCTTTTTGGAACTATTGAACTAAAAGTAGGTTGGTGTCATTTATAGCTGATCTTTCTTTGTGTTAATCAAGGCTGCAAACCGATACAAAATTTAATCCAACCGGGAGAAGGTGGAGCCCCTATTCAAATATTTGTTCAACCTGTAACTTTTTCAAAAATAAACTGTACTCGAACACGAAAGGGAAAAAAAAATTATGTGCTAGAAATAATTTCCTAGAAAATAGAAAAATAATTAGAGTAGTGGGCTTTTGTTGTTGCCCATCGGAGCCATCGGGGCATTGCCATAAGATTACATTATGAACACAACGAAGCTAATGGGCTGTGTCTCTAACTGAAAATTGGATTCGATACTCTTGAGCGTGATTATATAGTCAACTACATGAGGGTAAATTTTTAGTTCTCAAGAAAAAGCTCCACGATAAGTTATTTTCTCATATTCCTGAATATTACTTGGCACTAGAAAAATTTCAAGAATTTAGAGCTGCGAGAGTTAGGTTAGGTTAAACTCAAGGGCAAATTATAATTAATATTGAAACTGCGCAGTGGTAGAGCGCTTGCTTCGCATGTGTGTAGGTAGCTCCATTTTTTGGCGCGTGAAACAATGGAAATGTCGTAAGAAACATTTTTTTACAAGTAATATTTAAGTTTTTAATTAATTTAATTTAATATTTAAATTTAATAATTTTAATTAATTAGATTAACTTAATTTGATATTGCAATAGTGAGAAAAAGTGGACTCACGAAAGGAAAAAGCATCTTGTAGAAGTACGTTTGCGCCATGAAGGAGAATTTAGGGTGAAAAAAAGAAAAGGAATACAATTTGGGAAAAAATAATGTGGGGGATTAAGGAGGTTGAATATACATTTCCCTTTTCAAAAGAAGAAATGATTAGGTGTTTTTTTAATATAGTGGGAACGTATAAGAGGAGATAGAAGCGGAACAACACATCGGGTAAGGGTTTAAAGAGCTGGGAATTTTTTGACGTGTTAGACGAGGTTTTTGGCAGTCGCAGTAGTGTTCAGGTGCCAGAAGAATTGGTAGAAGGTTCACTGGCAAACTTATTTACAGATTTAACTAGCGATGATCTGTTGACACCCACCGATAGCCCGTCGACGATAAACACACATAACACCACTCCAAGATTTTCAATAAAACGGAAACAATCCGAAGTTATTGATTTTTTGAGCAATGAATCTGAGGCAGATGCAAAAATGATAAAGAAACTCATGGATATGGAGGCAGAAGAAATGCACTGCAAACGAAACACACGACAAAGCAATATTGTGTTCATAAACGCCTGAAAATGTCTTTGCATCTTTTGACAAAGCAGTGTTGCTTTGCAGTACTGCTTTGCATCGTAAACACGATGCATTGCAGTGTTGCGTTTATGAAGTTAGCCTCCGTTTCATAACATAAATATGATTAGTTTCTTTAGATTAGGTCTTAGTTGCCAGTAATTTAAGAGCATTAGTAACATTATTGTATAATTTACCTAATGATAATAATAACAATCAAAATTTAAAAAGTCTGCAGCCCTGATTTAATTTAAACCCTTCGAAAAGCGTAGTGTCAGCTGGAAAATAAGACACACAATTCGTTTATTGTTACAGTCAAATCGCGATAATTCGTGCGCCTATGAATCATAGAGCTCGACAATTCGTAACAATCTGTACGATCCATTGAAAAAACTTTTTTAATTCGTTAAAAAATTCTATTTTAAAATGTTGGTCCCCTTGTTATTTCGTATTTTTTATTTACAATGCAATGAATATTTAACCCCTTATAAATCGTAATACATTTTTAACCATTTCATGCATTTGTTTGTTGTTTATATACACAAACGTTGTTTTGCCATCAAACCTTTGTGCATTTGTTAATACTAATAGGAAACAACAAATTTGTGTTGTTTGTGTTTATTACTGCGCAAGGGAGTGGGGAATAACAGAACAACCTATGCAAATATGGTAAACAAAAAGGGTGTACTTTGCTAACAACTTCGATCACAAACTGGAATAGACTGTAGTTACTTTGAACAATTCATAAGATTCTATTAAAGTTGTATGATAGCTCGGTGCCTACTTTGTGTACACATCAACAAATTGTTTATATGTATATACGTAAATCTGAATAATTCAAATATTCCCATCCCAAGGCCATCTACCCGGTCCAAATAAAAATAAAACTCAAGAGTTCAGCTCGATAGCTCTGATAGATGCGGAGAACACGCGTTTCTAATAAACAAATGCACAAACGATTTTATATACTTATTATATAGATTTTCACTTGTCTAACTGTATATATTTAAAAAAAAAAGAAAAAATCTGAATTCCCATTCTTTGACTTTTTGTGTCATTTTATGTTTTGCATTTGCTGAGGTCGCATGTTTTTAAAGTAGTTACAAAGTTGGTGCATGAAAGGATTAAAACCTCTAATAATTCATAATAGGTGTAACTAACGTTAAGGTTGTCGCTTTCATTTCAACTTCTACTCTTAATTTTTTTATTAATATGCTGATTTCTGCCAAAAGATTAAGATGTGCCGTGAAAATTTCAAACTGTACTGTAAAACAATTCGAAGTCGCCCTATCAATAATCAGTTAAATTCTACAGAAGAAAGAATTTATTATAAAAGCGTCCGCATATAGTAAACTAAGCGTCCGAAACAATCTGAATAAACGGATATAGACAGCAATAATCAAATTCCTAAATACTTCTGTTCCCTTCTGTTGCAATTTCTAATTATCGGAGTTCGACTGTTTTATAATGCAGCAAAGCAGATATCACTAGAAGTAATTATAAAAAATTTATTTGAATCATGTGATTTTTAATCATTATAAAATTCGCTGTATATCGCCTGACGATAGTGCCAAATAAAAAGTAAAGGCAAAAAAAAATTGTCATTTTGGTTGTTTTAATTATTACGCCTGTTAATACTCTATAAGAACTCCCATTATCCCCTCTAACTTGTATAAGAATTTCGTTTTAAGTGCATTAATCAAAATACACAAAATGCTAAAACATTCGAAGTTTGGGTTACTGTGCCAAGGTTATGTGGATGTAATTTGCTCCTTGTGGGCATGGGTATGAGTGTAGGTATAGTGAATGCTTGTATTTGCTGCGGTTGAGTTATACGTAATTGAAGACAGAAGTGCAAAAAAACCATGAAATGTGAAACTTCAAGTTTATTTTATATATAAAAAAATACCAGTTTTTGTTCAATTCGGACAAAAAAGAAATTTAAATACCGCAAAAAATAAATAGTAAATTATTGCACTTTGAAGAACTTCGTTCTTATCGTTTATATGAAATATAAAAACTGTTAAATTTCTCAAGAGCTTGAAAAAAAAAAACAAAATTTACAATTCGAAAAAGCTGTTCTTCTCGGGTGAAGAAAAAAAAAACGTTTTTTAAATTATTTGTATGTTGTACAAACCTACAAGAGCATCATAAACTTATAAGATTTGATAACTGTAATACTTATGTATGATGCGCAATAAAAATATATTAGACACACACAAACACAAATACAAACACACTCACACACTTTGAATGCCTAAAAATTATATAGGATGATTTGGAATGAGTTTGTGCTTGTAAAATAAAGTTTATCGTACGGTAAAAAAAAATTTTACAATCGTTATGAAGAAAAGAAATGAAATAAGCTTAAAAGCAATTTGTTCACGAAAATTATATTGATTTTATATACAATTTATATATACTACTTTGGAACAAATAATTTGTTTAAGCCAAATGCAGTTGAGTGAAGAGGCATCTTTGAATTTAAGACTAAGCCGAAAAGTCGTGATTATAGTATTAAGAATAGATTTGTGCTAGTGTTAGCGTCCGCCTTTTCTTTTTATTCAAATTGTATGCTTAGTACTACAATTTATTCTATCTCTTTGTGTACGTGTGCTGTATTTTTTTATTAATTTTTGATTAGTTAGTGAATGGTTTACTTGATTGAATGCGACTTTCGTTTTTTTTTTAATTTTATTTCATTTTTATGCGTTTTGAATAATACGTAATGTATTATTATTATTAATTTTTTTTTTGGAAATTCCTCTTCACTCGTTTTAATAATTTCGAAACCATTAATAACAAAAAAAAAAAAAGAAACAATGCTAAAAAAGTATAATTGGAACTAGTTAAAATTTTTAATTGTTACAGATTGTGCAAAACAATAATTTCATCAATATATACAATTTACTTAATAATCGTTCTTAAAAAAAAATAAAAAAAAAATATAGTTTGTACATCATCGCATTCACATTTTATTCTCTATATTGCCACGCTTTTCCGAATATGTTTATGAAAATATGTTCGAGAAGTAAAATTAATCAATTGCGTTTAGCGTTTTGTTCATCGGTTCTACACTAAACGTCTAAGGCCTTTTGGCCATGATTTTTTTCATGATTAGTAGTTCGTGTGGCCACTTTACAAGGTAAACACTAATTTGTTATATAACTAATAAATAATAATAGTAAGAATTGAAGAATACTACAGAATTAATAATAATTTAAAGACAACAGAAGTGTGGCTGTTTTCTTCTTAGTTTCTGGTAGTTGGCGAAACGCTTTTTGTAAAGATGGGAGTTCTCATTCGTATACCCCGAACCTCTAGATGCCATTAAAATTCTCTATACTTGAACTGATTTATGCGTACAGTGGGCTAGGCTAAACTGTCTAATAAACTAAACAAACTCTAAACTCCCAATAGGCTGCGCTGGTTGATAGTGGGATTGGTAGAATGTCTATACAAGAAGTTGTGTATGACTGTTTGTGCGAGTGTTTGGGTGTGTGTTTTTTTTTCCTATGTCATTCTTGTGTTTGTGTGTATTCGTATATATATATGTGTGTGTGTGTATTCGTGTAAATGTGTGTGACTGTATGTAACCTAATGCTACAGCTTAACATATATATAATTATGTAAATTGCTGTTTGTAAATAAATGAAAAGAAAACGCGTCCTAACCTGCTTCGCTATCACTTGAATCGCTTGAACTACTGTCACTCGAACTGGACGATGATGAATCGCTTGAACTAGAACTAGATGAAAGGCGATTTGTTGGCTGAACGGCTTCCACTTTATTCGATGTAGCATCATCTGTAAACAAACATGAAAAGTTATTAAAAACAAAACATTATATTTTACGGAATAGAATAGAGAATAGAGAATATTATATATATACATAATTTCAAATTTATATGATTTCCAGAGATTCTCAAAACCTTGGCATCGGTTTCTGTAATCGATTCTCAATACAGAATAATAAGTTGTTATTTTATTTATTTAATTTAAATGCAGTTGGAAATAGACTTTGCAACTTGTCAATGGTTTCGGGGTAAAATTCCTGGTTGGATTTTGGGATGTTGAAAAAAAAAACACCGCGCAACACGGGCTAAAAATTTTAGATGCGACTCTAAAGATTTTAATTTAAACACCTTAAATATTTGGTGCGATTTCTAATAAGTTCGTATATTTTAAACATTCCGAAGATAAAAATTCGACTTTAATTTTAAAATTCTCAATATTCGAAATATCAACAATCGACTTCGAAATCGAAGCGATTTTAAATATAAGTTCTGAATATAGTTTCAAAATGTGTAAGGTTTGCAGTGTATTCTGAAAATAAAAGATGGGACTTGGAGTAACTGGCCACTGTAAATTCCATGGACCTATTAGAAATTTTAAATCTCAGCGTAACTTTGAGAATCTACACATTTCCACGCCAGTAAACAATCATTCAGTGAAGAGGTCCTGGATTCAATATCGAGATTTCGGCGTATATATTTTTTAATAATTTCAGTCTCTGATTTTTATTTTTTCATATTTCAAACATAAATTCAAAATATATGACCCACCTTTCTTGGCAGCCTTCTTGCTGGCGCCTAGTTGACCAGTAACATCTTGTAGACGCTTCTCAAGCTCCTGTTTCTTTTCAGCCATTTGTTCATCTTTCGATTTTCCAGAAGGTTTTTTATCTGTTCGTCGGATATGACAGGAAAAAAATAGAAACAATAAATTGCAAAAACATCATTAATTTAGTTAAGTTAAAAGCGGAAAATTAAATATAAAAAATATGTAATAAAAAATTCATCAGTTTTCCATTGTAGTAAAACAAATATAGTAATATGAAAACTAATTGATAGGAGGCATACGCTAACATAGAACTATGTTTAAAAAATAATAAATAGAAATAACACATATAGATAGGGAAATGCTGACCGAAGAACGGAGTCACCAATCAAGCGATCGATCGTTCATAACCGAAGGAAAGGCAATCGAAGGAAGGATGAAAGTATATTGATTATTGGTGTGAACAAACCAATAAATGCATTTGCAGTTTTAGTATAACTTTTTCAACTGCATATCTAACATGCTAAAATGATAAGGTCACACAACAGCAAAAAATCACAGTAAAATTAAGTCGTAAAAAATAAAATCAGAGAAAACAAGTCAAGTCAGCCCGGTAGTGCGTTGTTCGTTCGGTCATTGGTGCACAGGCATATCCGCAATTTTATTTGTTTTCATTTTAGTCAGTCATCCATCTGAGGTTACATCCACTCATTATCATCGACGCATCCAATAAATGTAAACGATGCAAACCGCGCGGGGATTTTTAAGTTTTCTTTAATACATTTTTTTTTAATGTCCATTTCAGTCGCATATTACTACGCGAGATTACTGTATTAATTTGATCGAAAATAAAGAAACAATTTGGCAACGCTCTCTTCGTTTGTATTTGGTAGGATTTGATTTGGTCAACAATTATCCTAACATTTCCGCGAATGCCTCCTCCAAAGTACATATAAAAATATAAATGCTTATAATATAAAATAATAAATACAAAAATAATAATAATAATAATAATAATAACAATAATAATAATAATAGCAATAAAAATAATAATAATAACAATAATAATAATAATAATAATAATAACAATAATAACAATAATAATAATAATAATAACAATAATAATAATAATAATAACAATAATAATAATAATAATAACAATAATAATAATAATAATAACAATAATAATAATAATAATAATAACAATAATAATAATAATAATAATAATAATAATAATAACAATAATAATAATAATAATAATAACAATAATAATAATAAGTACAAAAAAAAAACAAGTGTCAAAAGAAAGTAAATAATATAAAAAATAGAATGTACAAAATAAATAAAATAAATGAATATTGAAAAAAAATAAAATAAAACAAATGAAAATATTTAAAAAAAAGTATAAAAATACGAGATGAAAAATAAAAAAAATTTTAATATAAATAAAATACATGACTAAAAAATTTTTAAAAATAATTAGGAAATGATTTAAAAATATTTTTTGTTAAAAAATTGTTTTAAGAACTTCAATTAAAAATATATATATATAAAATTAAATATAGAAAAAAACAAATAACAAAAATAAAAATTAAATTATACCCGAAAATTTAGAAAATTACTAGTTTGAAGCAAATAAATATGAAGTATTAAATTATAATACCACCAGACTTAAAAAAAATAAATATTTAGAAATTTTCTGTTTTATAAAATATTTCTTGTGATCAGTTCATCCAATGAACACGTTCCACTAGTTCTTCATTATTTACTTCATCATCAATTCTTCTTTTTCGATACACCTTCTTCATTAGTGTCCTCAGCATACATTTTGGAATGAATTATTCGCTTATACTTTTCAAAATAAACTGGTTGTGGATACTTAACTAAAAGCTAATAGTTCTCAAACTAATTCACTTATTATCAGATTATTACAAAAAAATTTCACTCAAAAAATATATTTAAAAAATAAAAATAAAAAAAAATTATAAAAATAAAATCAAAAAAACCGAATATACAGAATACGAAACACGGCTAAATCAAATAAAAGTATTATTTGCATTTATTTATTTATTATTAAGTAATTTATTATTTTTATCAGACATTCACGGAAACGGACGGACACCAATCATATTCTTCTTTTTCGAATAGCGCAGATTTTCGGATAAAACGAATATTCGTATATCAAAGGATATTTTTTCATTTATACTGTACCATTAATTATATTTACTTTCATATTATCTTAATTTCCTCGATTTTACAGATGTCTTATATCTTCTATTAGTTTAAATTGATTTCTTTTTTCCACTTCTTCTCCGTTGACTATTTCCAGTTTATTACGACTATTATTTCAAATTGTTTAGGTTCACTTGTTTAGAATTACCGATCTGTTTTTTCTTTTCATATTTGTTCAGACATTGACAAAGTATTCAGTAAAATGATCTAGTAAATTATAAATTCAATAATTCCAAGACTTTCTTCGTGAGCCTAACTTAGTGCCTAATAACATTTCAAATCCCCTGCGCTGTTCCCAGTTCAAAAATATTGAATTAAAGATGTCCCCCCTTAAATATCTTGTGACTATCTGTATAATTATTAGTTGCATTCAACTTTGAGCATCGAATTTTCATTTTTTTTAATATTCTTTCTTGTTCAATTTAACACACCACTCGACACAATTTTGTTTAAATTTTGTTGACAAGGGACTTTTTTGCATTGTTTTCCGTTCAATTCCCATATATTTTAGTTTGTTAATTTTTTCCAAATATTTTCTTATATTGTTTTTAGCTTTTTCAAAAATGTCCCATTATTAAGTAGAGCGTGCCATTGGGATAAACTTACAGTAGGGCTTACGAGTCTTTTTGCGCAAACATGACGCCACATAGCTCTCGAGTTCGCGCAGCGTCGACGGCTTCAGTGTCTCGAAATCGATTTCGATTTCATCGGGATTGGAGTCGCGCAGTGAGGGTTCACGATTTTGTATAATATGCACGACCCGTCCAAGTTTGTCACCTGTAGAAACCACGAAGTAATACGTTGAAAAACACGCGGAAACGAGACAAAGCGAAACGAAGACGGAAACGGCACATTCAATTCAAATAAATTAAATAAAAAGAGGAAAAAAGAACTCAAGTTAAATATCACATTGAACATCGACACAAAACTATAATCACATCACTTACCTGGCAGCTTATTAATGTCCAACGATAATTGTCGTTTCTCATCGTATGACATTGGTTTGGCGGTATCCTCTTCCTCGGAGTCGAAGTTCATCACCTGGCTTGGTTTTTTCTTGTTGGCACCACGTGCACCAGCGCCGGCGCTGGCATTTGTGCTATTGCCACCACCAATGCCACCTGCGCCACCAGCACCAGCACTATTACCTTTGGAGCGTTTGGATGAAGTGTTATTTGCGTTGCCCACTCCGCCGACACTTGAATTCGTGCCGGTTACGTTACTTGCAGCGCCGACACCACCAGCACCAATAACTGAACTACCGCCGCTGCCTTTGGGACCACGTTGTCCCTTAACCTTAGCACCTTTACTGCTGTTACTGTTGCCTCCGCCGCCAGCGCCAGATGGACCAACCGAAACTGAGCCACCGACATGTGCTGTGCTCGCCGATAAACTGGCAACTAGTGCATTGCCTTTGCCACCACCAGCAGAGCCGGCTCCACCTGGAGCTAACGCATGTCCCATCGCAAGTGCTGCGGCCAATTCATGTCCATGAAGATTTGCACCTGGTACGCCAGTAGCAACGCCGGCGCCGCCAGCTACCATTGCATTGCCAATTCCGAGACCAACTCCCGTTGCGCCAATGCCACTTGCACCGATACTGCCAACGCCAATGCCGCCACCTATGCTACCACCAATGCCACCGTGCGACAACGTACCCACCGCACTCGAACTTTTTCGCTTCTCCTTCATTTTCTTTTTGGCCTTCTTTTTAACGGAGGCCTCTTCAACCAGCTTTCGTATTTCTTCCTGCAAATCCAACAACTTGGCTTCGAGCACTTTCAACTTAGCACTGCGCTCCTCATCCGAATTCGACTCGTTCTCCGTATCGGATGAATCATCCGATGACGAATCGCTAACATCGTGTTTCGTACTGGAGAAGGCATGAAGACCGACCGCAGCTGCAGCGGCTGCATGTGCGTTCGCTACCGGTTCATCGGGTATATTCGCATAGCGCATCTCGAAAACATCCTGCAGTTTACGACCCATCGCAACAACATCATGATCTGGCGGATTGTATTTGTAGCAATTGGTGAATATTAGTCGCACATCGGCGGCAAACTCCGGCGCGCTTTTATACTCGCGATTGTCCATTTTACGCTTTACTGTACCCAGATCCATGGGCTTTTTTATAATATCATGATAGTCGTGTAATCCGAGCAATTCCGCATCGACTGGCTTATAAAATGGCCAAGCATAACCCGAGTGCTTTTTGGAGAAAAGCTCCTTAAGGATTTCATTACACGATTTGAGTGCGTCCGATAATTTTTCCTTTGATTTGCCCGAACCCGGCACCCCACCTGCACCTGCACCACCCATGCCAGCAACGCCGCCACTAACACCGAGTGGAGACATGGGATACGCGGAACCCTGCAATTCAAAATTCTTCAATCAATTGCTAAGTGGTAAGGTTCAAATATATAAACGAAAAAATATAATACGGTAAAAAACTATGGTGTGTAAAAAATACATGATTTAAAAACTTAATAAAATAAAATAATACGTATATTATATACATACTAGTTGGACCAGGCAGAC
Source organism: Cacoxenus indagator (assembly GCA_035041755.1). Taxonomy (NCBI): domain Eukaryota; kingdom Metazoa; phylum Arthropoda; class Insecta; order Diptera; family Drosophilidae; genus Cacoxenus; species Cacoxenus indagator. Next base: position 395,534 of record JAWNKX010000244.1, on the reverse strand, counting down.
GTTGTTTTGCCTTCAAAGAACGTTTGTGTATTTGTTAATATTAACTTCAATATGGTAAATTTAAAGAGCGTAAGTTACTTACAATTTGAATCACAAAACAGAATAGAATGTCTTTTGCTAGAATGTATAAAATTTGAATTCGAACTCAGTGCCTACTTTTTGTACGTATCAGTAAGCTTCTTTAATATATGTAAATCTTAATAATCTAAATAACTCCACAACAAGACCATCTACTAGAAGGTAAGGTAAAGTTAAAAATTTGAGCTTGATAACCCTTATGGATGCGGAGAACACGCGATTCTGACAAATGCACAAACGATTTTATATATATAGATAGATGATGGATACAAAGGTATATCACATACAAAAAGTAAAATAAAAAAAAATAAAAATTGAAAATAAAATATAGTAAAATAATTATGGTATTCACGAAAACGCGTAAATGCTCGTAAGCGTCTTCAGCTCGTAAACGTGTAAACTAACACCACACAAAAGTTTAAGCGATCGCTTGAAAGTAATCGATGATTGCCACCACTGTGAATTTATTATGAATGGCAACTCTCCCTAATCATATGACAAATGTAAAAAAATGGCAAATAATGCAAGGAGTGATATTTATATAACTTTTGAAGATAGTACCATCGTTTTTACCAACAATTTGCAACAACAATAAACTATTTATTGCAACTTGTGAAGTAAATTACAAAAAAAAAATTTTTTTCACTCTTTTTGGCATTTTCAATTGTTTACATCCAACTGACAGTTGCGTTTACAGGAACAGCCGAACAGCTCAGCAGCAGAACTTTTACGCTCACGAAACAGAGCGTAAAATTTTAAGCGAATACGAGTTGAGTGGTTTACGCGTTATCGAGAGTACCCTTAATATTAAATAATATTTTGGAAAATTATGAATCGTTAACTTCGGCTATGCCGGACTTGCTTTACTCTTCACGGTGAATTTAATAAAATGTACTTAATCCTGTAATATCAGGATCTGTTATGTTATGTCTGTGACCTGAAATATAAGTTAATTTAAACCCATGTGCACTATACTCAACTAGGGTTATATAACTCCTGAAAAATTTCAGAAATTATGCACAGGGTACTGAAATATAGTCTAACGATACGTTAAAAAACAAACAAAAATAGAAGTCGTTATAATAAATAAGGGGTTTATTTGGTGGAGTATATACACCTCTTAGCGATCAGATCCGCCCGACAAATATACAGAGTGCAGTAAGCCTAATGCACAATTTAAGTTCTTCAGCTCAAGAAATTATGAACTGACTTGCACTCCGTGTGTTTGTCCAAATATGACTAAATCCATTCGTCTAGTCAAACAAATCAATAATACCATATATACACTTTATGGAATCTCTACTGTATCATTCACTGTGTTATAAAATTAAAGACAATTACAATACTATTCCTCGTGAAGAGTATATAAATAAATACGTAATAAAAAACTATATATACTGATATAAAATAAAAGGCGGCAGCCAAGGCAATGTGAGTGTTGTTTTTTTTTTATTGGGTTGAATTACAGTAGATTGGATGGATTATGAGAAAAAAAAACAGATGATTCCCAACAGAGCTCAAAAACAAAAGTCAAAATCAATACAAAAAAAGCTCTGTTTGCCAAAATAAGTTATGCACTAATACAAAGTATTAATAAAAAAAAACAGGTGGGAGGTACCACATAACAATCATAGTTACGAGGAAAGCTGATTATAGCTTGATTTGCTTCAATTCGATTCGATTTTGATTCGTTTTGGATTCAATTTAATTTTGATTTTATACGCGAGCGAGCCGCTTCGGGCTCAAGTGAAATATTTGCAGAAATAGAAAGACACAACAACTCATTAGCTCTGCTTGCTTGGCTTTTGGCTCGCCTACCTTTTTGTTCATTACCTGACGATTCGACTCTCGTCGCGTTGCGATTTTCGCCGATTTTGAGTCCAGTTGTGCATACGGCGACTCGAAGGCATTCGCAGTTGGAGTCGTAGTGTCAGCCTTTCTCTTCACACCCTTTTTCAGTTTCGCAGGCTGCTGAGGCGGCAGTACGGCGTCAACCACTCCGGGTGCACTGTTCAGTAACGCAGAAACGGCGGCCGTTACCGATAAAGCGGCATTGCCCCCACCAACTGCAGCTGCAGCCGTTACACCATCTAAAAGTGACGAGTTGACTGAAGTTTGACCAGCAACCGCCGAGCTACCCACCAAGGAGCCGGTGGTGTTGAGCAACCCCGCCGCCGCTGCAGGCAATAACGTACCGGCGGCTGCTGATGCTGCATTTAGTGTTGTCGCGCCCGATAGGGCGCCTCCAATTGCCGTCGTTGTTGTATTTGTGCTGCCCGGTACCGTGTGGGGCGGTAGAGTGCTTATCGGTGGAATGGCAGGTTGTGTTGTCGGTGTAACTCCCGTCGATGAAACGGTGCCACCTAACGAAGACATTGGACGTGGAATTGTAGCAGCACCACCGGTGGCAGTCGTGCCCACTGCAGCACGAACGCCAGTCGCCCCAGCGCCAGCTGGCCCACTTCCGTGTATAACGCCACCAACACCACCAGCTGACTTTGCTGGTGCTCGCGCTTTCTTTTTACCGCCTTTCGCTGTGACTGGCTCCAATTCGATTTCCTCCTTGGGCATAGCGTCTAACTTTTGTAAGAAGACTTTTTCAAGCGTTTGCGCCATAACAACAACATCCTCACCCGGTTTATTGTAGACATAACAATTGGAGAACATCGTATTGAAATCCGCAATGGCTTCACTCGCTGACCAATAGTAATTATTCTCCAACCTTTTCTTAATGGTACCCATGTCCATAGGTTGCCGTATAATCTTATGATAATCGGGTAAATTAAGCTTTTTCGCATCGACCGGCTGTTGAAATGGCCATGAGAAATGATGTTTCCATATAGTCTTCATCACGGTTTTTATGAGGTATTGAAGCTGATTTGTATTTCGTCCAGGCCGTTCAAGCGGCGGCACGGTCGGTGGCTGAACGATGCCATTGACTGGCTCCACATAAGGCTCATTGCGTGGCGGTGGTTCTGTGGTTGAGGTCGACATTTTATTTGATATTGCGGATCACTTAACCGGCCAGGCCACACTTGACTTGGGCTTGGGGTCGAGGTCTATTGTAATGTCCTTTATTTCCTTATTCCCAGAAACAAAGGGTTTAATGATTGTTTGACTGAATAATTCGTACTATGTAATGATCCTTCTTATATCTGTCCTCTTTTTGTATTTGTCGTCGTCGTCGCTAACAATTATGAGTGTCTCAAATTTAATGCGTGTCTGCGACGACTTCCTTCCGTTAGCTGACACTATCACAAGACAACTCGAAATATGTATTTTGTGCTGGAGTAGCGTGTAGTTTTTGGTAGTCTATTAAATGTCTTTGCTGTACCAGCTGCTCCTCCAGCTGCGACGGCGGCGACTTAGCTTTGGCGGTGGTGAACGTGGTTTCTATGTGGGCCTCCCACACCACCGTCACCGTTGTAGGCCTTTCGTCGTATCGAGTTTCTAGGAATTCTAATGCAAGATTATAATGCAATTTCTTCCTGTCTTATTATATTTGATTAGGTGATAAATGTTGCGTTCTTTGATGCCACTGTTGCAGTTTTTGTTTTCTGTTTCGCCTAGTTTGATTACAAATTTTCCACAACTTGGATGTATTTGGTGTCGTCGTCGGCGTTTTTATTATTTTCCTTTTACTAGTGCTGATGCCGCTGCTGTTGCTCCTTCGTAATATGTACCAATGTCTTGCAGACTTTGCTGCTTTTGGAGCTGTTCCTGTCGTTTGATGATATTTTACGGTGTTACAATTTTTTTTCGTCGTATGCATGGCTCAGTAACATATGCAACTGTAAATTTATAAATTATTTATAATTACCATTCGATTGTGATAATGAATAAAAATGCCACTTACCATCACCAAATTATTTTGGTGAAGTTAATCGTCGGACGCTGCTGTTGTTGCACGCATAGTTTTTTGGACTTGAATGCGTTTTACTTTGAAGTTTAGACTGACGTTACGATTGATGTTGAGTTGAACTGCTCGGTCTATGGAGTAGTGACGATGGAAAACACTTAACGTGGCTTCAACTATCCCCCGTAGCCGACGCTGAACAGAAAACTGTAGTTTTATTCAAACACTTTATTTTTACTACTGCCACTGCTGCAATGAGAGAAGATAAAAAGAAAAAAATTATAATCATTGGCGACACATATCTCAAACAGAATCGATTAACTAGCTACAACATAGCACAGGGAAACCCCCACAACAACAAAAACAACAACAAAGTAAATTCGAGAGAAATTATGACCGGCTTTTGTTGACGACGACGCCGCCGATACACTTTCAATTCGCACAATTTGTGGTTCAATGAGCGCGAATGCGAGTGCGAACAATCGCTCAGTTACACATTCGTTCAATTCGTCACCGCCCGATTCAATAAAAATATCGTCAACTGTTTACTACTACTACTACTACTATGGCCTTTTATTCCTTTTTTGTATTTTTGCGTTTGTTTACAAATTGACATGGAATGAATCTAACGAAAGAAAATAATTTCAAGCCATGTTTCCTGCCACTACCTCCGCCCCCGACACTAATTTTTGTTTGGTGGAAGCCGGACGACGACGTAGTGGCGCTTTTCCTTTGTTTTTCTTTTGTTTTATTTTCCTGCTTGTCGCGTTACATAAACAATAGAAAACACAAAGCGGCAAAAATGCTGTGCGAGTAAACAAAAACTTGCACATATATTGACGGTGCACTTTTCAAATTCAAAATGAATCTATTAAATAAAAACAATCAACAGAAACAGCGAAATTAGTTATAATTTCCCGCCTCTCCTTATTTTACAATATAAATTTCTTCGTTTGTTGGCCGCTACTTGGTTTGTTCACTTTTCTCACTTACTATTGTATACACAAACAAGCAAGCATGCACGCACGCACACACGGATATAGACGAACGAATGTAAGCAAAGCAATGCGAGTTAATCGCAAGTAAAAAGCAAAGCAGAGCAAAGGTGGCAACGCTAAACCATCATCATTTCGAACATCAAACACCGAAAAAAAGAACAAGCAGAAAAATGAGCATTACGCATAACAATGCAGACACTAGTTTACTCACTCAAACACAAGGTACCAACGAATCGGGCACACAAAAGAGCGAGAGAGCGAACCGCTCAATGCAAGCAGAGCATAAATGTATGAATACATACATGTACATATGGATTTGTGCTCGAAGAGCAAACGCAAATATTCGAAAAGATATGGCATAATGAAATTTAAAAAAAAAATAAAACAAATAAATCCATGAATAATGTATACAATTTCTGAATGTGAACGAACTATTTATTTAATTGATATTGTAGGTGGTCGTCAATCCGCACCTCTTATGGGATAAATAAAGACGTAATAATTACGTTTTACAAAACGCATGTGTTTTCAAAAAGGGTGAAAGGAAATAGACACACTTAACTTTCGGAAATTTCAATTTCATAAAAAAAATACATTTTGATAAATATTATTATCATCTAACGTGTTCCTTCCGCCCAATCTGTTGATAAAAAAAAAAAACGACTACATAAACACAACGCTGTTCTCTTCTATCTCTAAACAAAATATTGCTTGTGTGAATGGTAATTAGAAAAAATTTTCTCTCCCAAAGCCCACTCTATTATGAGAGCCTCTCCCAGTTTGATTGGCTTTTGCGCCAAATGACATGAACGAACAACCCGACGTTTCTTACTTCCTTTACAAGGCTTTCTACGATTCGCGGGCAAACAAAATATTGAATAAAATTGGAAACAGCAACAAAAATATATATATGCATATTGCATATAATCGTTCATAATAGAAAAAGGGTATAAAAAGTCAGCAACAAAAAAACACTTTTCATGACTGCGATTTTCTTCGGTTTTCCCCTTCTTTCGCAATCGAATGTTCATTAACTATTATCGCATACTTCCATTGTCCTTTTAGAAAGGAGTATTTTCCACGTTGGATCTTTTTACTCATTTCAACTTTAAATTTTACTTTACACAGCACACGAAAAAAAATACAGAAGGACTGGGAGGAGAGCGACATGACACTTTATGGCGGCAAACAAACGCACTCACACACAACTAAAGGACAGAGCGTCAAATAGCTGTGTGTAGATGCATAAGAGAATTTGTACGTTGGGTGTTCGACGATAATTATGTCTGTGTGGGTATATATGTATGTTTCTTTGCGAGTAGCGCGTACGAGTGTCAGTCGCTGCCCGCTGTTGATGTTTGCTGTCCCTGTAATTATGTAGTACAGTAGACTACAGCAATTTTTCGTCGTTTGCTTTTGATTCGTACGTTCGCTTATTCGTTCGTTCGCTGTTGTTATTTAGTAGTTTGTAATTCTCCTATTCGTCGTTACCGAGTGTGACACACCAACGTCGACACTACTAATACTTCTACTGCTGCTGCTATTGCATAGAGTATCTACGAGAGTCTGATGGACTGACTACTGACTGACTGACTAGCTCCACAGCGACGACGAAATTTCAAGGCAACCACAATAATGATGATGAGTCGATGATGACGTAGAATAGTGAGCGGTACTATTGGCAAAGTGTTGTCAGCATTGGTGTCTATTAGTGGGTGAGAGCGATAAAACGAGCGAGCAGCAGTAAAGTGGCGACAATTAGTAGCTGCAATAGCAGCAGTAGTGGCGGCATACATTGCACTAACGCACGCACACAGTTGAAGGGAGCAGCACTATTAAGAAATGAAATAAACGAACAAAAAAGAACATATTCCTTTTTTTTTTTTACATATTTTCTTTATTTTTAAGGCAATCAAATAATTTAACATAATCTTAATTGTTTATTCATTACTTCAAATTTCGTTTTCAAATGAAAAAATTTAATTTTACAGCACAATTTATGAGTAGTAAAATTTATACTTTTAAACTGTTTCCTCTCATAATTTATTAAAAGCAGAATTTATAAACGAAATTAGTTAAACAGAATTTTAAAACTCTAAAGTACTAAAAAATTAAAAACAAAAAATCGAAAATTTCACAAAATTTGTAACCATTTCCACCCATGCACTCATAGCAAAATAAGGGAGAAACAAAGCTAGACGGAAAAGCATGATTCCCAATCAGTCATATGAGAGTGCGAATGTGTATTAGCAATGTGCGAGAGAGAAACAAAAAAGCTGGCGCCTATATAGCTGGCATGTTTGCGCAGCCCTGTTATTGTGAAGAAAAAAAAAACAGAAATATGGCGGAAACACACACATACTTATTCATGCGTAAAGCCATGCAGAGAAACTCGAAAATTAATTGTATGTGTTTCGCACATGAAAAGAATGACGCTTTCAAGATTTTCGAACATGGAATTCAAAGCAAAGTGCTCTGAAGATGATACAATGAGCTGTGGTATACCTGCTTCTTCTATTTAAATATAAATGGAAAACTTAAAAACCATGTTGATCTTTTTCGAAATCAATCTCTTTCTCTTTCATTTTCAATGCTTTGTGAGCTGACCTATGGACGACTTAGAAGTGGAGCTGGTGCTATGGCTTCTTATAAACCTCAGCCGGTTTTAGTTTTTCGCGGTGGTCTAACATAAGCTAAGTAGCAATATAATATATAATTATGATTCACTCTGCCAAGCCGGCTCGGCTATAATCACTCTCAATTGAGTTACAGAATCCGGTCGGAAAAAAAACACCAGAAGCTCCACAAACCCCATGAAATATTTGGCGCGTTAATTCGTTGCTTTCTAGATGAATTGCATGTAGTAAACAACTCGGGAGCGAACGAGCGAGTGAGCGAGGAAGAGTACGTAAGAGATACAAAATGAAAACAAATGCAAAAGTATATGTATATAAAAAATATGTAAAAACTCTCGGGCGAAAGTCATGCCTACGAAGTAGCTAACATTGTCAATGGCAACCGGTAACTGGTAATAGAATGTAAAGACGAATGAATGAAATTTCGCGCGGGTTCATCTCTGATTATTTTAACAACAACAAAAATTTTAAACAACGAAAGTTCAAATCAAAACAGAACACCCCGGTGCGTTGCCATCTGCAGGTAGAGTTGCATAAACACAGCACGACACGTTATGCCGGGTGAGTTTTTTGACAACCCATAAACCTGCAAACCAAACATATTTAGCTATTGGGAACTGTTTCTCAATATACGCAACAAGCCCACTGGAAACACAAAAGTACCCAATTGGGTTTAGAAGTGTGAAAAATACGGTGTGGTATGTGCTCGCAGACTTAGAATCATAATACATAATTATACAGAAGTTCATGTATTTCATGTATGATTGATTTGCGTTGAGCTGAAATGGAAATTCTAAGCAAGGGTGAACTCCCGGGTTTCGTAAGTACAAAATTTACCAGGGAAGGAAAGCTTTTTTACGATAATCTAAATTTTTTTCATCGAATCGACGACGACTACCATTATCCAAATATGTCAACTTTAGAGCTTAATCGTCCTATTCTGAGCATTCTATCTAAAAATATCATATTAGTTAAATATATAGAGGTTTTTGTCATTTTTGTTATTCTCGCGCAAATTGAAAGCTACACTATTACAAAAAAGCTGTTTTTTATAATAGTAAAAATTCTCATCATTTACCAAAAAAGATTGCAAAAATGTAGCAAATCACGTTGTTCTCCATTTTAGCAGTGTGTTGACAGTGTGCGAAATATTGTAGCAAAAATTTTGAGATCACTTTTTTTAAAAAGTGGTAATAAATAGTGTAAAAATCGTTTCTATATGTGCAACTCTATCAAAAAAATGTATTACATACTGTCTATTAAAATCTATTAGTCTATTCTATCTACTCATTTGATATAGTGCTTAGGATAGGGCGGTTAATTCACTAATTGATTTATTTTTATTGAAAAAAAAAAAAAATTAATAAATAAATAAAAAACTGGCTGCGTTTCTCCATTGAAGCTTAACAATAAAGCCTCAGAATTTTTTCGCTGAATTAAAAAATACTCATGACGGTGGTCGTGTTTTCAATGAATCCGATTATGGGAATAAATATTAATTTAAATTGAATTTGTTCTACGATGATCATTACGCAAAATCATTATGGGTTAAGGCAGCGACTCCTAAACACTTTTTACTGCAGCACAATTATCTATAATATGGCTTGAATACTTTCAAAAAAAGGGGACAAACTCAACTGCCTTTGATAGGATGCATGCAAGTGTATGCATTTGCCATTGCCTTTGTTTTTTAGATGCTCCTCACATTCACACGGCACTCAGTCTCAGAACCACTGATTGATTAATTAATAGTTCACAACAAAATCTAGATCGCCTACCCACTCCCAACGGAAAGCATTAAATGAGGATTTCATTCGTGCTCTTTTTTCACTATGTAGTGTAAAAAGGCGCCAAATATACACAAACCTTTTGTTCATTTCTGTGTGTACATAATACGTTGAAAAGCATTTCTTTATTCTTTTGATTTTCCAACAATCCAGTGAATATGTATACAAATTGTTGGAGCTTTTTTATGTTAACAATATATTAAATCACTATTCATTTTAGAAATACATTTTTTTTACTTTTATTATTAGACAACATTGATTTCTTTCGCTTTATACATTATTCGCACTCTTCTTTGATTTTTTATATGACAAAATTTAAATTGGCGGGATTCTTTAGCTTGCTTTTGTTTTCCTTATTTCCTATTATAATTTACACTATTTTCCCGTGTATCTAACTGTTATAGAACACAACCAAATTAAACAACAAATAAAAAAACGCACAAATTTAGACGTGGGCTACGCGTCGAAGATCAAACTCTGATAGATGACGGTTTGATGTAGCAAGAGGAGGTGGGGCGTTCACTTTCACACTTGAAGTATGTACAGAATAAGAAAGAAAACAAGCAAAAATAAAGAAAATTACTGAACAAGAAAAAGGCAAATGGGCGAAGAGAAAGAAGTGTGGCAACACGGCCGCGACAAATCGCACAACACGCGCGCACAAACAAAATTCGGCGAGTGAAACTCAACTTTTTTCTTAATTTTTTTGCCTCTTCTTGTGAGTGATTTTTCGTCTTGTTTTCTTTCATCTCACAATATTCTTTTACTTCACTTCGCTTATTGTATTTTTCGCCTATTTGGTCAGTTAAGACAGCCTCTTATCTTCTTATTCTTTGCACATTGCGCTTCTCTCGGTGTTCCTTCGCCGTTGACACCGCTAATGATGTTACCGTCGTCGCACAAAGCTGTACGACGAGGCTCAGTCGGAAGTCTCATCGCGCACACTTTACACAAAGGCGTTCCTTCTCGCTCGCTCGCACTCGTTCATTTGGTCGCACGCTAGCGAAAAGACATTTTTTCAAATAAATTTATTTACCATTATTTTGTATTTATTCCATGATATATCGCGCACAAACTCATGCACATTCATTCAATTGCTTATTTTTTGTAAATTTATATAATTGTAGCAACTTTCTACCGTAACTTTTTACAATTTTAATACCACGTACGCGCGCGTTTCTTTATCGTACAGGCGGCAGTAAAGAAGTCGCCAACAAATATACAAAATTTTTTCGAAATTATATACTTGAGAGAAACGAGTGAGCTCAACACAAAGCAATGGAAAGCGTTGACCGCGACGTACATATACACATGCAGAGATACAATTGCCAAGAGAGCAGGCATTGCAGCTGCAATAATAACATACACTAGTCGTGCTCTGCGCACTAGTGTAGAAGATGTCGCACGTGCAACAGAGATGAATATTTGCATAAACTGAGTGACACAAACACAAACGCCCAAGCGAGGAAAATGTGCACATAAACGTATGCCTCTCTTCCCCTATGATCGTATGGTATCATGTAAAACACGAAACAAAATGGCTGTCTGCAAATATAATTTTGATCCCTCATAGTAAAATCCAACTCCTAACGCGGATTCATGATGTCAACAATATTTTGTATTTCAACACATTTTAATTAATAATAAGACGCATAGCATCAACAAATCCAATTAATCCTCACACATTCGCACTTGGCGTTGGTAACGCGTCTGAAGCAATTTATGATTTTGTGCAAACCATTTGATGGTGTGTAAGCGAGACAAACGTATGCTTATTATTAGTGATGTGCAAAACTTTTGGCTTATACGTGCCATAGTCGTTTATTCGTTTATAATAAACAACCAGGAGTGTTAACATACATGTATGTACATTTTCCGACATGTTTTACATGTGGCTGCTATGTGGACGGCTTTGAAATAAAACGTATTAAATGAACATGCCAAACAAATAATAAACTACAATTAAAATACTTTGTTTCATTATTTTATATATATAAGATGGTTTATTAATTGAAGACAAATTGTGCAGCTGGAGCACCTGAATTAATGGTTGGGCTCTGAAATAAAAAATATTAAAATATAATCTCATAACCTAGTCTAATTTTTTTTCGTCCTTTTATAATATTTTAAACGAATTTTGATTATAAAAAAAAATTTGTTATTGAAAAAGCCACTTTTAAATATTTCTTCTTATATGCGGCGAATTCGGTTATGTATATTCTGCCATCTCTCACGTAATTTATACCACTTGTAGTGTTGTAAGCTGCTCAAACCTTCAGCTAGTGTTATCTGCTGCGAAAAGCAAAAATCATGCGAGCGAATGAAACAACACTAGCATGATTTTCGATAACTTATTTGTTGGTTTGCGTACTAACAGACCGATAACTGTGACGGTAAATTAAGCAGCTCGGCGAAATCCTACGGCAAATTGAGGGAATTCGCTCATTCGAAAAAAAAACATGGCTGGAAGAGGTGGTTATGATCACGCTAGGTAAATTGTTATTAAATTTTGAAGAAATTGAAGTTGTGTTTGTAAAAAGCTAACCAAAAAGTGCGCGAAATTCAATTATACATGTGTATACAATGCTATTATGGTGTGAAGAAAAAAACTTACAGTCGTAGAAATGTGGACCGCATGAAATGTTTTTTTTGTCGTTTTCCCACTTTTTTATTCTTTTTTTTTTGTTTTTTCTTTTGGTTTCCGAGCACCCACTCGAACGGTGTGCCGAAAATTATTATTGGTAACCCTGTGATGAGCAACATCAACGCCGTCTCCACCCCGCAGACAACGCTTTCAAACGAGCCAACAGTGCGCCATAAATGGACGTAAAGAAGCCGCGAAACGGAGGAAGCAAGAGAACTGGCAGTGTAATTGTTCCGGAGGCTTCGCGCGTCTGTTACCCAAATCCAACAAATTGCAAAACAAAAAAGTATTTCCGGTTCTTTATGCGACAACTTGTGTCAACTCTTCGAGGTTGTCTCGAGCCAGCGGCAGTTAAAACCGGCACGTTAGTTCCTTAGGGCTCTGCAAACCCAGGGCTATGAAAAATAGTTGACCCGGACTCACCCAGAAGGCCAGTCTTCGGCTACGGTGGTCCCGATGGAATACTAATCAAGGAAATTGTTTTCGGTGGGACTTTTTATTCCGTTAAAAAAAATTTAAATAAATATATATTCGGCAAGTTTGGTGGGTGAATTTAGGTAGTTATTGTTGCAGTCGATTAGGATAGTGTTACAGTATCCTTCTAAAGCTTGGCAATCCTTTGCCAGAGTACAACCGATTGTCCTGGGAACCACACCTATTGTTGTAGCAGCTATCGATGTATTGTGAAGTGAAGAATACAACAGCCAAGGAGAATAAATAAATTTGTAATGGGATGGATGAGTTATGCTTGAGTCCAAGACAAAGCCAAGGTAGAGTTCTACTTGACAGCGACAGAGTATATATCGGAGTATACTCCTTGGTGACGGAAAAGAAACTGCGGTGCAAAACAGGAGATAATGGCTAGCAAGGTATGGGTTGTATTCGGTTGTGGCTGCCGCTGACTTCAGTACAGTGTGTACTATTATAGATGCAAAATACTAATATATGTAGCTCTTGAACCTTAGCTGACGTACCAAGTCAATAAGTGCGGCGAATAGAGTCTGCTTTCATACATCTAATGCCATGAGATTCGCTTGATCAAAGGTGCTGTAACCGTAATTCCAATCAAACTACGGGAGTGCTGTTCTTGGCCGAGACCTCATTTTATCCTACATACTCTTCGCAAAAATTGTTTTCCTTTCAAATTCTACTACAGCCCAGATAATAGCAGTAACCGTTTGACCAGGTTTTAGAACCCAAAGTACACGACAACCGATGCTCGGCCTTGCCTGCAGCTTTGATGGCTGGGCTGGATCAACCCATGCCTTTTTCCGATTATGGTTGATAAATCCTAGCCAGTGACGATTCGGATAAAAAAACACATGTTTTTTTTGGCACGAAAAAAAATCTTGGAGGCGGCAACCGAATGGCTTACATATTGTGTTTAACACCTGGCGCATAGACGCACATAGTTAACCAACATCAAATATCTATACACGCAGAAGCAAACACAACATAACGGCAGTTTTCTAGGAATATACCTGATAACAGATTTCGTTTTTGTTAATATTCGCAGATATGGAGACCGTCACGTCAAGCAATTGCCAATGGAACCTCCATTCATCGCATACGTCGGCAATCTGCCGCAGGGTCTTGTGCAAGGGGACGTTATAAAAATATTCAATGACTTTGAGGTGAAAAATGTACGTTTGGTAAAGGACCGTGAAACTGATCAGTTCAAGGGCTTCTGCTATGTCGAATTCGAAACACTGGATAACCTGAAACGAGCACTCGATTGCGATGGGCGCATTAAATTGGATGATCTATCGGCGCCGCTACGAATCGATATAGCCGATCGTAGGAAAAATGATCGGTAAGTAACGAGAGGAAAACAAAGAATAAGGGCTTGAAAACGATAAACACACAAAAAAATGTCTTCCGTTTCAGCCCTGGTGGCGGTTTAAGCGGTGGCAGTGGTGGCGCTGGTACTGGCGGCGGATCCGGTGGTGGTTTCCAGAAACGCGGTCCGCCACGTCAAGGCAACGGTGGTTCCTTTAATCGAGGCGGTGGCAGTGGTGGTGATAACGATCGCATCGGAGATCGTAATCGAAGTGAACGTGGCGACAGTAGAGGTTCGTACAATGATAATTACGCTGGTCACAGTGATAGGAGTCGCGGCGGCGGTGGCATAAATAGAGGAGGAGGATACAATGGTAATTGCAAACCAACTGAACATGTTGAACACAAAATAACAACAACATAGCTTGTTTGTGTGTTGCTGTTTGTGTATGTGCTTGTGTGGTTTTGTCTGAATTTTGTATTATGATGGGCGCATCATCAAATCAAAAACCACACCTACACGCGTTAACAGACATACACATAAGCATACACATGCACTCATACGTATAAACACTTATTTAGTAAACCTAAGCCAATCCTCTTTCCAAACAGAGCCCTATCCACCAATTCTTTTCGATCATTGTTTCATTTGATTTGTTTATGCTAAATTTGTACAACCGCCTATAGACTCCTATCCACGGTTAACAGCTATCACTTTAATATTGCCGACTTTGCGGAATGTGTTCAAAAAGTTTCCGGAATTTTTTCAATAAAACAAAATATTTAATTTTAGTCATTTAAAAGATTTTGTCACCATCAAAGCAGTTGGCAAGACTTTTTGATAAACATTTCCCGGTTTAGATTCTTCTAGGAATATCGACCTATATGCTGTCAAGAAAGTTTCTGAAAATTAGCTACACGACTAAAAAAGAAAATGGCACACTTGACACGATGTGATTCATTTTTAGTTTTGAAAGGAAGTTAGCCATTATAACACGCTAATAATTATTATATTCCCATTAATTTTTGAAAATGCATTTGGTATACGCTTTTTTTTTTATAATTGTTTAATCCTTATAGAAATGCATGCGATAACCTTTTGATTTTTATTTAGCAACGCAAAATACTATTCACTTACGGAATGGTTTTATAAGTTTGTCAGGAGGTTTTTAACAACATGGAGCAGATATAGTATAGAAGTAGAATTTATAAGAACACGCGGAGCTCATCTACCTATGCCGGTCCGTGTGTATGCCAATTTTACTGGAATTCGTTGTTTCATCTTACACTGTCGTATTAAAGATCTTATACAAACTCGTTTGTTTATCTTTTAACGTAACCTGCTGATTTTTAACAGACTTTTTAGGGCTGAATACATGTCACATCCCTAATATGAGTGGATCGTATAGCCCCATATTTGAATTGCGTTCTAAAAAAGTCAATATCCTAGGACTATTAAATCGTATAATCTTCGTATAAAGTAATCGGCCAACTAAAGTTAACGTTATAATGTACCCAGGTAATATTACAGAGTATTAAGGGATTATGATCACATAGGCTAAAGCCATAAAATTTAAGAACCTAGGATTAGTGAATCGAAAATTTTCGTTCCTAACCTAAGAAGCAAGTTGTGCCTGAAGAGTATTACAACTTCGGCATAACCAAAGTAAGCCTTCAAGTATATGTCAAGTTCAAGATCAAGTTTGTATACTACATACATATATACAAACATATTAAAAGTTCTACAGGTGATGCGTATAGACCAATCTTTTGGCTGATTATAGCATTGACTTATTCTATTCAACGTTTTGGTCTTCGCCATCACGTTTTCTTGATTGATTGACTAGCTTAACGTAGATAAAGACGAAACTGAAAGCAATTTGCTAAGTCAATAATGCGAAACTCGTTTTAATCTTACTGTTTTTACGCTCATCTTTCGAACCATACCATTATATATAATTAAATGTGATAGATCGTCCTGTGAACCGCGGAAGATATGGTAGTTTCAATAGCGACGACCGCTATGAACGCAATCATCACGATCGGAATCACCGCGAGGGTAGCTACGGCAATCAAAGTCGCAGCGGCGGCGGCGATGGTGGCAATGATCGTTACAACAATTTCAGTCGGCACCGTGATCGTGATCGTGGTCACTACAATCCAAATAATCATCCAGACCGGCCAAGTGGCCCAGCACCGTTGGGTAGCATAGGTGAGCCCAGATCAAAATGAATAAAAATTGTTTTCTCTTTAATATTTTTTTTTTTACGTATAGATGACAGCGAACGACCACGACTCAATTTGAAGCCGCGCACGATTCAGGCGCCTATTAATGCGCTAGCGGAAACCAAACAGTCGGCAACAATTTTCGGCAATGCCAAGCCACGCGATGAAAAATTTAAAGAGTTTGAGCAGAATGTCAATCAGAATGGAGATAATTAAAAATAAAATTTTTAATAATAATAATATAAAAAAGTAAAACAATAATAAAATCAAGTGCGGAAATGGCAACAACAATAGCACGGGCAGCCATTAAAGAGATAAATTGTAGCAGAAAAGAAGTGGAAAACGAGGAATGCAAACAAAATAGACGATACGATACGGTTAAAACCAAATGATATGGAAACAACAAATAGCAATACAAACAAGCAATTTAAATTAATAACAAAAAGAGAATATCATCCCACAATTATGACCGTTGCATCGTCACCAACACCAGCACCACAGCGACTACCGTTATCATCAACAACATATACAACAACAATATCAACATCATTGGTATGTCCAGCAGCGCCGGCGACGATAGCAAATCAGTCTGTCGATCGATTCGATTTATTGACACTATAGACTACGATGAAACCAGTAGTGTTGATGAAGACGAATTTGAAGGAGTGTGGCAATAAGGGTAGTAGTAAGGTGGTGGTCGTTTAGGGTGGTCTATGTAATGCTTATAATACTAAGAAAATTAAGAAATTAAGCAAAACAGCAGTGAGGGCAAAAAGTCTTTGATAACATACGACAAAATCTTCTGAGGCAAAAGGAGAAATCAAGTAGGGCTCAGTAGTCGTGAAAGGTATTTCACGCAAATTTCGCAAAGAAATTGTAGCTTTTTACAATTTTCAATACTAAAAATAATAATAAGAACAAAAACAGAACAGCAGTTAAGAGAGAATAGCCAAATATATATATATATTTATATATATATATATTTTTTAAGCAGCAACTAAATTAATTCTTTGTATCGCTGTTTTACAAACAAAACAAAAAAAACTTTTTTTAAATTTAAATTTCCCATACATTTTTAATGAGTTGAGATATTAAGTTGATAAAATGTAAAAAAATGTAGTTAATTGGGAAAATCAAATTTTACATAAAAATCAAACTAAAAAATATATATATATATATATTCATATTAAGTATAAAGTGACAGAGTTTGCATGGAAGAGAGGGATGAAATAAATTAAAAATATGTTCTGCTTCACTGCAATTTATTTTTTTATAATTTTTTTCTTATTTTAACTTCTAATGATTTTTGTGTTGTTTATTTACTTTCTATAATAAATTTATTAATAAAAAAATAAATATAAATAGAAACGAAATGATTAAAATTAAAAAATTAAAACAAGAACACTAAAAAAAAACATAAAATTAAAACAAAGGAAACGAGGACGAAGCAGATAAAAAAAATATTCTAATGAAGTGAAAAGTCTATAATTAAAAGTAATTTAAACGCAGAGACGAGCAATAAGCGAAGAGAACCACAAAAAATAAAACAATATTTAATGCTAATATTAAATTTAAATTTAGCGTATATACTATTAAAAATAAAAATATTATTATATATAAATAAATATATAATATATATATATAAAGCGAATTTCGCAAAAAGGCGTGCAGAAATGAACATAACATAACATAATAAAAAATAAAAAGAAAACATAAATTAAATAAACAAGCAAACGATGAAACTTTGATATGCATTTTTCCAAGAATTTATATGAAAATGAATAAAAAAAACAAAAAAAAAAACGGCGTTAAAATAAAAAAATTAGCGAAGAGTAAATAACAACAACAAATCATACTTAATTCTACAACAATTTTGTAAAAAGTTTAACAAATTCTTATTAAAAAAATAAATAAGAAGAAATGCTTACGCAAAAAATAACAAAATTCTTTGAATCGAAAACGCAAGTTTTATAGCAAGAAAAACATAGTTGAAGAAATTTTATATTTGTGTCTTCTGATTTATTTATTTTTTTTTAATGCTTTTATTTATTTTTTTAAATTGAATTTGTTTTTTTAAATCTTTAAAACATTTTGTAATTGCTTGAATATTAAAGCAAAAAAATATTTTTTCTTTTTACACTAATCACACACACGCGAGCGTGCTATGTTAAATACATACTCTTTCACACACACACATCAGCTCAGAAAATCATTATTACTATGCTAGCCTCAAACGACACGCAAGACACTTCTTGACATCAAATCGCTCCGTTTACAAAGCCTCATTCTCGCACTTCTTTTCTTCACGGTTGTAGCTTTTTCGTCTGAAATTAATTTGTAATCGTATTTCTTATGGTATAAAATTACCTTTTGAACGAAACAATAATTTGTTTGTAACTCTTTATTTTATTATTATTATTGTTTAATTTTTTAATAAGAATTTTTCCCGCTACAACTAAGCGAAGAAATTTAATTAATTATGTAATTAAATATTAAAAAATATATAAATATATAAAAAGAAAACTTAATTTTTTGTATACAAACCAAATTAAAAAAAAAAACATTTTAAGCAAGAAGTCTTAAAAAAGAAAATACAAAATTGCAAAGAAATATTATTAAAAAAAAGAAGAAAAAAAGCGACAACAACAAAGGGTGGGTAGTCAAATAGTAACAACACGAATAAATTTTGCTAAATGAAGAAGGGGAGGCGAAAAGATTTGACTACCGAAGACGAAGCATAAAGGAATATTCAAAATTAAACCTAAAATCTTAAACTTACAACAACAACAACAAGATCGAGAGAAACATTAACAATATATTAAATGATGAGTGATTACTTTTATATAAGTAGCATTTGCGTGTGTTGCTTTAAGTGGGTATCCGTTAAAACCTAGTCGGATTTCCTGTGTAGAACCACGACTTTCTTTATATACACTATACCCCACACAGTGAAAATACCATCGGTTACAATCCAGCAAACCTGGGCTGTTGATATTTTCAGGTTTTATGTGAATAGCCCTTAAAAACCATGCAAACTTCGGTGCCATATATATACAAAGAATATTTGTATTTGATACAATATGGTTCGTATGTAGCCTAAGTGATCAAATCTGGCCGTATCAGGTCTCCCATATCTCCTCCAATGTGTTAGAGCGAACCCTCTAATTATGTCCCATTTTGTAGTTATTTTTTTTGTACAACATTTCCAATATTTTAGGAACTTCTGTTAAAAGTCTTCTTAACACTCTGCAAGGCCTGAAACCGCTGGGCAAAAGACGGTGAGTAAACTTTTCTCGGAAATTCAAACTTTTAACTTGTTAGGCTATCACAGCAAAATGTAGAACGTAAGGACATCCTCTTTGTCACTACATACATGGAAGAGTGCAATTCGAAAAATTAGGCTTGTCTCTCTATAATAAGTTGGACATCAAATCAGTTGTGCAACGTATGGTGTCCGGATCTAATAGTAGCAGTGAGGAAGCTAACAAACATTTAGCTCTACACATTCCAGCACCTTGGCACAATACGTTCTAGTATACTATTGGAAATTTTGCCCAAAGAAAGCTTACGAAATTTGTAAATGTGACCAAAGCAGGTGTTTCTTGGTGGTATATATATATACTAGCTGTTTTACCCGGCGTTGCCTGGCTTACATTTAATTTCTCATAGCATAAATAGACGAGAATGAAGATCGCAATACTCAATACAACAATAACAATAAAAAATTCAAGAAGCAGCAAAGCATAAACAACGAAATTGTGCTTGATCTTGCAGTTGTTTGGCAAAAAATTAATCCCAAAAAATATATTTTCCTTTAAAAAAATTAAAAAAAGTAGTAGCCAGTCTCTTCTATTTCGCAAATCTGTTATTTAAAAAAAAGTATTAATATCGGTTCAGTATATTCTGCGCCAAAGCGTTACATACAGATTTCATATAATGAATTTTATATAATAGTATATATATACAAAACACTGCGACGGTGTTTTTGTCCAATTATGAGAGTTGTCTGCTTGTGGGGGAAGAACAAAAATGTTCCTTAGAAATGCATTTTTAGAGTCAACCAAATGGACAGGAATTGTTGTTTACTTAGTAAGTTATACAAATTTATGAATATTAACTTTATCCCAAGAGGATTTGATGAAGTACAAAGCTGAACTCGATGCGTCGGTAGTAGGTGTTTATTATCGAGCCTCTTCTATAATGGAAAAATTAATGAAAAGGTTGTGTCAAAGAAATTAGTTCTTCTATGGGAGCTGTCCGGCTATAGTGGCTGTCCGTAATGGAGAATTTCATCGTAAATGGATGTTTATATATCATCTGTCTGTCCGACACCGCTTGATCGAACTCCATGAAAATTTGGACATATATGAATGTTAGCGCAGACCAGGTTTTTATACTATCCACTTTATGTACTTTGTTAGATTCGTTAAATATAAATAATAAAAATAAAACAAACGAGCCTGTACATTTTGAGCAGCACTGCAGGCCAATTCAGTTTTCATACAGTTTGAATGCCATATATAAAAGCAATTACAAAACAAGAAGAAGGCGAGCGAATGAACAAAAAATAATAATAAAAACAATAAGCACTAGTAAGTCGGTGACGCGAACTTACAAGATTTTGTCTTTCCAAAAATCGCTAAACCCGAGCAACTCCCGAGCACCGCCAGGGTGCTTGATAGTAGACCTATAAATTGCCAAAGTGTGTGTGGCCAAGCTACTGCTTTTAGCCATCGAAATCGAACCTTGTTGCCCTTAAGTAATTTTTGATTGAAACGTCTACTTACTGTATCGCAAAGTGTGGTGCAGAGCTTAATAAATTAAATTTGTTGAACTGACTTAAGTTGCCATGAAAGAGATTGGAAGTTCAGAGAAATTAAAAATGTTCGAACATTGCTCATCTCTACTGTGCTATTTTTTTATGTTTTTAGTATATATAAGTATCAATAGTACAGTTTTTCAACACTGATTCAATTGAATAGAACATTTTATAAAATCAAGACGAAGTGGTCGGGCGAACTTCATTCCGAATGTTTTAGGGTCTTGTTTTAATAAATTTATTAAACATGTCGTATGCACGTATTTTAATTGCTACGCTCTTCAGTTGGATGTTCGCTGTGATTGTTGTTACGCTTGAGAGACCGACGATATCAAACAATGTTCTTGCTGGATATCTGCCACCGGAGAAGATTGTACATTATCAGCCGGAACAAGTGCACATCGCATTTGGTGGTGAGTCTGCAATAAATAGTGTACAAGTTCAATTTAAGTAGCGCACAATCGGTTGACATCGTGCACTTGCATTTATGAAGTACGAAGTGCATTTGTACGTCTTTGTTCACAGGAGTTGTTATTATTGTTGTGCGTGCGTCATTATCGCAAAGCACAAACGCAATTTTAGCAGCTTGTTTTTTTCCGGGATTGGAAAGGCAGTAGCGACGGCGGTGGCAGCTATAAAAAAACCACAGTCAGATGCTGCAGTTGTCTGTGGGTGTGAACAATAAATGTTTCGTAACTTATCGCAAGTAACTCTGTAATCATTAATTCGAAGTCAGATGTCGCTCAATGTTTGCTTACCATTCGATTTTGCTGCAACGTATTGCAGCTGTGCCATATGATTTCGTTCTTTGAAGTCCCTTCCTCAAAACAAAAGGGCGCTTCACTTAATTAACCCCTAGGGGTTCGGTTCAGCGCAGCGTCCGGCGTGCTATATTTGTTCTCATGATGTGGTAGGCACTTTGTACCGGAAGGATCCGACGAAAGTCGGCAAATAACCTTTTTGCCAGAATCGATCCAAAGCTGTTTAAGGGTACAATCATAGTACACGCTGTTGCCGAAGCCGAATCTGAAGCCTAAAAACTGTGCAGGAGAAAACATGAATTCGCGCGAAAGTGGTTATACTTCGGCTTCGGCTTCGGCAACAGCGTGCACTATGATTGTGCCCTACCTATTTAATGTTAACGAGACTGCTGATGAAAAAATTAAAATGTTCTGAGAGGAGGAGTCTGATGACAAACTTCTAATTTAATATACATCTGAGGAAGCCTTGAGTCTTTACGTTGATCTAGGTGTCACAAAACACCCAAAGAATTAATGCCATAGCCGGCAATGTTAACATTTATCCAAGTTATCACGCTTTTAAATTCGTCAAAAGGAAGTGCTATCCTTGTTTACAGATAGTTCAGCTGAAGTGGCCCTACAAAGCTTGGTTAACCACACTGTTGCTAAGATCATTGAGCACATCCTATTTGAAAACGCCATTACCGAAAAATTCGTTCCAGTGCACAAATGGGGGGTATGATGGTAGTAGTGGTGATTCCACACATATGCAAAGATATAAAATAATTTGAATGATGAGCGTGTATTTACGGTTTGCATTGTGCCAATGAAGTTTGGAAAAACAAAAAGTAATAAAAAATAATACCAAATATAAAAAAAACAATAAAATCTTATAGTTCATCAAAAGTGCAAGGAAAACTAAAAAAAAAATAATTAAGTGAAATTAACTAAAATAAAATAAAGTTAATTAAAGAATTAATTAAATAAGGAAACTATTGTTTATGTTCAAGGTTCCAGCACTCTTTTTCCATATCCTCAAAAACATATTATATATATATAACTTCTTTACTTTGGACGATATTAATTTAGTTCCGCTGGATTGACTGTTTGGCCCACTATCCAACGTGCAAAACTTACACCGCCTATACCCCTAATCTGACCTTAGACTTCACTGGGCATAGGTCTGCATTGCTGCCATAATCGTTTTTAAAGCATTATTTATTTGTTTAATTTTATTTATTTATACATATTGATATAGTGATATTAGGTTTAGTTGTCGCAAAATAAAGAGTCAACGGTCCAAATCCCTGTCATACCAACATCCATGTCTTAAATTGGTCGCTGTTGTCTTCCACTCTCTCTTCACCATGAAATCATACCTAACGCGGAATGCATATAAAAAAAAATTTTTCCTCGAGGCTTGATTACTAAGATGTTGATAAACCACAGAAAATTCACTTTTTTTACTTTTCACTGGCATTAAGCTACTAATACAGTGAAGCAGACATGGTAATGCTATAAATGCTATGGCCAGTATGCAGACTAGTTCCCCTGTTTTTGAGTTAGCACAAAGTTATCTTTTACCATACATTGTGCTATTGTCGGGACCAGTCGGATACGAGTACTAGAACCAGAACTTTAAATATAAGCCAATATTCGCATCCACCTGCAATATGGATGCACCTAAATAATCAGGTCCATATACATTAACTGTTACATTATCAAGCACAAGTACTATAATTAGCAATTTATATATTTTCTTTTAAATACTAAGTCAAACAAATTTGTAGGCTAGAAAAGACTTACGCAATATTTTTGTTTAAAAAATAAAAATAATAATTTGTCATTTTCATTTAATCGTGATGATCCTGGTTAGGTCATAGGGACAAAGTTGTCAAAGTATTGAATTGTCATCGGTCCTTGATAGGTATGCAAAGTTTCAGCTTAATCTGACGTTTTGAAGTGGGTGAAAATCTTAGTCAAAGTTTTTGTCACACATTACATACATACAGGTGAAGCTTATATAAAGCATGTAAAAATGAAATAACATTTGATACACAAAAAAATATATATTATTAAACGCCGGGGAATCGAAGATTACGGAATCATCAATTTTGGACCACTCTTCTATAATAGTCCTTCAGGTCCAATAACTGACGTCCGTTTTTCTAAACATAGCTCGAAAGGTGATCCCAAAGGTTTTCAATGGGATTTAAGTCCGGATTGCGCTCTGGCCATTCCAAGTATACAATATTACTGATTTCGAAAAAGGTTTTTGTAATGTTGAAAAATCCACTTACTTCAACAATCAGCAATCACTAAAATCAATTAATACATTTTCTATGTACATTTTTTTCATTTTTGTGGAAATAAAGTGTATCCAGTCTCCATCAGGGAGCCACCTCCAAAGTTTTTGTTTTTGACAAGTTTTTCTTCTTTCGTGGTGAATACTTTAATTTGCCAATACTTCATTTTGCCGTCTGGTCCATCTAAGTTCAA
This sequence comes from Cacoxenus indagator, assembly GCA_035041755.1. NCBI lineage: Eukaryota > Metazoa > Arthropoda > Insecta > Diptera > Drosophilidae > Cacoxenus > Cacoxenus indagator. The sequence continues at coordinate 371,472 of JAWNKX010000244.1, read as the reverse complement.
CTAGTTTTCGTCGCTATAAATAGAATAGTCTAAAATGTTTAAATATTCAATAACATTTGGACTTGCAAGTGTTTTTTATTTGTTATTATATAGTCACTTAAATTCCGAATAGGCCAGCTTAAGTTTTTTGTACCTACCACTTATGACTTCCCATAAGCAAACACAGGCTTTCATACTAATCATATAAAATGTGTTGAATATGTGATTCCTTTCTTTTTTATTTCGCAACTCTGCAAATATGTGCACATAGACATATATACCGTGGCTTTGACTGAAAAACTGCGAACTGAACTGTTCGCAGCTATACTAATTTGTGGACAAGAAAGGCATGCGGCAAACGTAAATACAACAACAATAATGGCACGATCCACAGAAAAATTTAGCGCATTCGACGATTTTTTCGCACCACAATTTACAGCAACCGCCTAAAGGCTATTCTAGAGATTTCCTGAAAATATCAAAATCGATCCAGCGGTTTCGGCGTCCATAACGGACAAACATACAGGCAAACAAACAGACAAACAAAATCCCAATTTTATATATATTTCCCTATCGAATTACCACATTACCACAAACGAATTTGGATAAGATTTAAATAAAAACATGGTAACATATTCAACGTACGGAACCCTCTCCACGTGAGGTCAACTCGCACTTGGCTAGATGTTTTTAGTCTCAAACTTTGTCTAGCCTCCATAGCCTTTGGTAGCCTCCATAAGACTATCTTTTTAGACGGTTACATGCAAATAAGTCTGGATAATTTGAAGGTCCTAGGATTATGGGAACGTATAGGACCTACATATATAAGCCTGCAGTGTCCAGTGACAGCTGATAGCGCTTTGCAATATTTGTATTATGTTCTCAATTTATTTGCACTGCTAAATCACACCAAAACCAAAAAAAAGTCTGTTGAATCAATTAAGCGAATGCAATCCAAACCAATCTCTTTCTGCCCTTTTGCAGAGCAACCTGAGCATGAGATTGTGGTCACTTGGTCGACGCGTAGCGATGCCGGCGTTTCGATGGTCGAGTATGGCATCGCCAGCGACACGAACGATGTCACTACAGACAGCGCGCTGGCCTCAACTGCCACCGGTAGCTCTGACAAATTCATCGATGGCGGGGACAAACATAAAGCGCAGTACATTCACCGGGTAGGTAGGCGGTGTCGGTGGGGGACATAGTGTTGTTGTGATTTTTTTGTGTTCGATAATTTCGCTTAGGTGCGTCTAAGGCAACTGCAGCCGAATTCAACATATGTGTATCACTGTGGTGGATCGTACGGTTGGTCAGCGCGTTTCACGTTCACAACGCCGCCTAGCGGTAGCGACTGGTCACCATCGCTGGCCATTTACGGCGACATGGGAAACGAGAATGCGCAATCGTTGGCGCGCCTGCAGCGGGACTCGCAGCGCCGAATGTACGATGCCATTTTGCATGTGGGCGATTTTGCTTACGATATGAATACGGATAATGGGCGTGTTGGTGATGAGTTCATGCGTCAGGTGGAATCGATAGCCGCTTACGTACCTTATATGGTTGTGCCGGGCAATCACGAAGAGAAATTGTAAGTGTACTGTGCCCGTAATTTTAGAAATGGGTCACGTTATAATGCCTCAAATGCCTGCAAATTGTTTCAGCAATTTTTCGAATTATCGTGCGCGTTTTAGTATGCCCGGCAGCTCGGAGAATCTCTTCTACAGTTTCAATCTCGGCCCTGTACATTTCATAGGCATTTCGACGGAGATGTACTACTTTCTCAACTATGGTCTTAAAATGTTGGTCTTTCAGTACGAATGGCTTGAGCGTGACCTGCAGGAGGCCAACAAAGCGGAGAATCGCAACGTACGTCCCTGGATAATTGTCTATGGCCATCGACCGATGTATTGCAGCAACGAGAATGACAATGATTGTACGCACTCAGAGACATTGACACGTGTTGGTTGGCCCTTTGTCCATTTGTTCGGGCTGGAAGAGCTATTCTATAAATACGGCGTCGATGTTGCAATATGGGCGCATGAGCACTCATACGAACGCTTGTGGCCAATTTACGATTACATAGTATTAAATGGCTCATTGGCCGAACCATATCGCAATCCTGGCGCACCTGTACATTTGGTTACCGGATCCGCTGGCTGCAAGGAGGGACGTGAGCCTTTCAAGGGAAAAATACCTGCTTGGAGTGCTTTTCACAGCCAAGACTACGGCTATACACGTCTAAAAGCGCAGAACCGCACACATATTTACTTCGAACAAGTATCTGATGACAAGAAAGGCGATATTATAGATAAATTCTGGCTAATCAAGGATAAACATGGCAGCTATGGACCAAAGCGAAAGGAATAAGTTGAACGTCTCTTTAAAAAGTCTAAGGAACGCATCTCAAAGCAATGTAATGCATCGTTATCTTTAAACTAGAACAGTATTATCTTTAAGGTACTTTTCATAGTTTCACAAATTTTCTTAGAGCGCACATTCCGTGCTAAAATTGGCCATATATATAATAAGTTATTGTTGTTTACTCGCACCCTAGCAAACCAATTTCGAAGTGCTACTCAAAAAGAAAACATGCAGGTCTTAATTGCAATACCATTCGGTGTGTGTTTAAAAGGCAAAACTCAAAAGTGTCATTAGTCGCCGTGTTTTAGGAGTGTTCTTATCTAGAATTACTGTATTAATATGAATTCCGAGAGTGAATGTTTATTAGGAAAACATTTCAAAACTTTAATTTTGGCTAACAATTCGCATGCTTTTCGGTCTGAAGCTCTGCAAAGAGTACAAGCTTGAAATAATCTCATGGTTTTTGGGGATATAATTACTAACTAGTATCGTCTAGTGGTCGATATTCAAGCGCTCGCGTGAATACACTCACTCTTTATTTTGTTTAATTGTTAATGAAGATATACTGACGTTTTCACTTTTATTATTCTTTTTTTATAACTGTTTGCGTTGGCGCGTTTCTTTTTTGGTGGGGTATGCATTGTTTTTGTTTGTGTGCAGTGTTTCCTTTCTTGGTCTTATTCCATTCCGCATGGATTTTCAATGCTTGTTGTTGTTATCAACGTTGAATTTTCTCAGCTGTTTTTTTCATGAAGTAAGATCACATTATTGGCATATAATTATATAACGCACATATACCCAACAATACCTTTCCATTAAAAATATATTGTCGTCAAGTAAGGTAAAATGGTACCGAAGAACTCGTGTCTCCGTTTTAATATAATGATGTATTGGCATGCATGTACAAAACAAATGTGCAAAATTTTCGCTCATTTCCATATCTCTTATGTGATTGATGCTTTTTTTTTAAATAAAGACGAAACCAAATAGATTGTAATGTAATTTAATCTGTTGTCCGATTTCTTTGTTTTATGTTGGTATGATAATCATGCTCTCCTTCCCAAGATTAGTGGAAGTAGAGAAGATTGACCTCGATAGCTCTGACAGATTATATTCTATGAACACGCGCCGCTAACAAACACACAAACGATTTAATTTATATAGATTTAGATAAAGAAGAATATCTTTAAATCAATTAGTGGCTGTCAGCCAGACATAAGTACTGGGTAAGCTTCCTAAATTGACAGTGTTTTTTGATGTGAAACAATATTGGTTTCAGTAGCGTAGAGTTTTTGCAAATCACTTGCCTGTTCGAACGAAAAGTTCAATTTGTGCGTTATTGTTGTAATTGCATTGTATTTGTGTGTCTTTTTGCTGTTTTGTTTTCATACATACATGCGATCGTCAGAATATTGATTTGTCGCATGTTACCAATACTTAGCAACCAAATGCGTTGAGTTGATTGTTATAAAAACTACATTTTTAACGAATCCAGACTCGTGTGTCTGTCTACAACATTTTTACAGCAAATTTGTGATATGTATGTATATCAAATGAAGGGGCTTGTTGCAAGGGTCTCAAATCACTAAATAAATAGTTTTAAAGTTATTTAAGAAAATAAATGAAATGGGACTTTTCAAAAGAGTACCAAACCGAAAACCGAAAATATTTAATGTACACGCACTTGGCTCGATATTATTTTTATAATTTCTTCAAACGATTCCGTCATAGTCAATCAAACTCGTGAGTGTTAAGCACACTCACATATCTATTTTTTTTTCCGATATATGGTTTTCGGAATACTCACCGGAAACGAAAAAATTGACGATCTGGCAAAAGTTGGCTCATCGGATTCATTGATGGAATACCAGGGAAAGTGAATTAAATTCGGTGTGAGAGGCGTATTACTTTGTCTTCGTGAAGACCCATAAAGTCATGGATCCAACTTGTGTATCTTGCCATTACTAGATATCGATGCCATTATAGTATGAGGTGTTTACGATATAAAAATCAGTTCTTTCTATGTATTTCGAGTACACTCGGAAAATGAAATATGAAATCCATAATGTATATACATTCATATAGTCATGGTCAGTTCGAGATAATTTATTCGAATCATTATTGTCCGTACGTCTACAAATTGCATAATTTGCTCGAGAAAATCCGGACTATGCCGGATACCCCGGCACTTATTTAAACTATTTGATTTGTTATAACTCGATGATGATACGTTGATGATATGTCCTTTTTAAGAAACTGTGCAAGACATTGTAATCACTTGGTCGACGCGAAATGACACCAAAATGTCAATGTGTGATTACGGTCGTGGGATGTTTGAATTTGTACAGGAGTCGTCAACAGCGGCGCAAAAGTTTGTTGATGGTGGACCTGGCCAGAGCACGCAATACATACACCGCGTGAGTATCATATAAATCGCTATAGTGCAGTAATTAAGGTAAATCGAACCGGATGAACCAAATAATCAATCAGTAAATAAATCTACTCAAACAAACACACACACGCACTCATAACCAAACACGCGGCACATTTAGGTGACACTGCGAAATCTGGAGGACGATACGCTCTACATATATCACTGTGGTAGCCATCTGGGTTGGTCGGCGCAATACTGGTTTCGCACACCGCCCAGTCAAGACACAGACTGGTCGCCAAGGCTGGCCATCTTCGGTGACATGGGCAACGAGAATGCACAGTCTTTGCCACGCCTACAGCAGGAAGCTCAGCGTCGCATGTACGACGCTATTTTGCATGTGGGCGACTTCGCCTATGACATGCACACGGATAACGCTCGCGTCGGTGATGAGTTCATGCGGCAGGTGGAGTCGATAGCCGCCTATGTGCCGTACATGGTTGTCCCAGGCAATCACGAGTCTGCCTAGTGAGTAGCCTTGCACCGGATATTCTGGCACGGCTCCTATTAAAACTCAACTTTTTTCGCTTTCTTTGCATTGTCGTTATTCATCGTCATTTGGGTAATCACAAATAGCAACTTTTCGAATTATCGCGCACGTTTCTCCATGCCTGGCGGCACGGAGAGCCTCTTCTACAGCTTTGACTTGGGTCCAGTGCACTTTGTTTGCTTCTCGACCGAGGTGTATTACTTTCTGCAATACAGTCCCAAAATGTTGGTAAATCAATACGAGTGGCTCGAATGTGACCTGCAGGCGGCCAATAAGCCCGAAAATCGCGAGAAGCGTCCGTGGATCGTGACTTTTGGCCATCGACCAATGTACTGTAGCAATGACAATGGTGACGATTGTTCACAATACGATACGATCGTACGCAAAGGTCTGCCGGTTGTCAATGCGTTTGGTCTCGAGAAGCTCTTCTATAATTATGGCGTTGACTTGGAGATTTGGGCGCACGAGCATTGCTATGAACGTATGTGGCCAATCTACAACTATACCGTTTACAATGGCTCATTAGCGGAGCCGTACACCAATCCACGTGCGCCTATTCACATTATTACTGGTGCTGCGGGCAACAAGGAGGGTCGCGAACCGTTTTTCAAAGAGATCCCACCGTGGAGTGCATTCCACAGTCAGGACTTTGGATTCACGCGTCTCAAGGCACACAATAACACACACATGTACCTTGAACAGGTGTCGGATGATCGCGATGGCGCAGTTATCGATTCATTTTGGATCATCAAGGATAAGCACGGCGCCTACGACGTCAAACATACGATGATCAGTGGTCCATGATAACGGTGTTCCCCTTTACTCTACTAAAAGTGCCTCAGTTTGTGATATACTCGTATTATTATTACATTATCGTATATTTTTATAGATACTCCATATTTGTATTATTCTTAGTATTGTCTGATATACAGAAATACATTTTATCGTTTTGCATTCCAAGTTTATTGTCTGGTTTTATTGCATGTCCTTTAGTCTCGACGGCTAATTTCTCTCTTTGGCTCATTTCTTCCACTTCCTGTTTACAGACCGGTTGAACGACATCGTTGTGACCTGGTCTACACGAGAGGCAACTAACGAATCGCTAGTGGCCTACACCAAGAACTTCAATGAAAATCAATTGAACTTTGTTGGTGGCGCTGCGCACCGTTTTGTCGATGGTGGTTCCAAGCACCACACCCAGTATATACACAAAGTGGTGCTGCGCGATTTGGAGGCGAACACGCGCTACGAATACGCCTGCGGTAGCGGTGCGGGTTGGTCAGCGCGCTTCTCGTTCACAACGCCGCCTAGCGGCAGCGACTGGTCACCATCGTTGGCCATCTACGGGGACATGGGTAATGAGAATGCGCAATCGTTGGCGCGCCTGCAGCAGGACACGCAGCGTGGCATGTACGACGCCATCATACACGTAGGGGACTTTGCCTACGACATGGACACTGAAGACGCCACGGTCGGTGATGAGTTTATGCGTCAGGTGGAGTCGATAGCCGCTTATGTGCCCTATATGGTGTGCCCGGGCAATCACGAGGAGAAATAGTAAGTAATACCTTAGAATATGACATAAAGAAAACACCCGCAACAATCTTGGGAATTATTTTTGGGGCTGCGAAATCAAACCCTCAAACCATCGAGTGTACTGCAAAGGTATCTGTAGGGTCCTGGGTACGCATTTTCTACTTTTCATAGCTAAAATGAGAAGAGACATGGCATGTCATGGCGTCTGATAATAATGTCTTATATTTACTTATAATGTCTGTATTTACTCGTCAATTACTTTTTCCTTGCCAAGAGAAGGGATTAATTTGGGAAACACGTAACACACAAGCATAGTCATATGTTGATCACACACACACATGCATAAAACGACATAAAAACTTCTCTTTCCCCCCAGCAACTTCTCCAACTATAAGACACGCTTCAATATGCCCGGCGAAACCGACAGTCTTTGGTACAGCTTCGACTTAGGTCCAGTGCACTTTGTGTCGTTCTCGACGGAGGTTTACTATTTCCTTAACTACGGTTTCAAGTTGCTTACCAAGCAGTTCGAATGGCTGGAGCATGATTTGTTGGAGGCAAATAAACCAGAGAATCGCGCTAAGCATCCATGGATTATTACCTATGGCCATCGACCGATGTACTGCAGCGATAACAAGGAATACGATTGCAATGCACAGCTGGAGACCTACATTCGTCAGGGACTGCCCATGCTGAAGATGTTCGGCTTAGAGGATCTATTCTATAAGCATGGCGTAGATGTGGAAATATTTGCACACGAACATTTCTACACACGTCTGTGGCCCATCTATGACTTTAAGGTGTATAATGGTTCCGAGTCGGCACCTTATACGAACCCCAAGGCGCCCATACAAATCATCACTGGTTCCGCTGGTTGTAAGGAGGAGCGTGAGCCGTTCTCTAATAATTTACCAGCCTGGAATGCGTTCCACAGCAATGTGAGTTGAAGTACTTGTACAATGTTTCTTATGTTGAGATGCTTAGGTCTACACAATACTGAAAACACATTCATTTTTTCCAGGACTACGGTTATACCCGGCTCAAGGCGGTCAATGGTACGCATCTTTACTTCGAGCAAGTATCCGATGATAAGAATGGTAACATTGTTGACAGTTTTTGGATAATCAAAGACAAAGGCCGTTTTTAGGTTGTTACCTCCCGGTACGACAAAGGTGATCCAAATATGTTCTTGTTTGCACTGAAGTCCGTGGATTGTTTGATCATAGCTATAGAACTTAGCCAAAAGAAAATAGTATATATTTATATATAAAAATAAAAAAAAATTATATTCTAAAAGTTTATGTATATCCTGGCCTCTTTTCGATTCGTAGAAGTCCATTTTGGATGGCTGGCAACAAATGCTTTATCGACATGCGCTACTAGTATACAGTGCCAGAGATGCCGGGTCCGTATTGGTAGCCTGCACCGCCTGCACCGATTGGTGGCGGCACACCGAGTGCGCCCAATCCACCGCCCACTACGCTGTTGCCATAATTGCTAGAGTAGTAGCTGGAGGGATAGCTGCCATATCCATAACCAGTGCGCCCATAGGGATAGCCGCCAAAGCGTGCATTGTAATAGGAGAGCGCATAGGGATTCGAATTGTAGGCACCATAGTTGCCCAGACCAGCGCCATAACCAGCTGCATAGCCAACACCGCCAGCGCCGCCGGTACCGCTTATGCCGTAGCCCGCTCCCAAGCCCGAGTAGCCGCTGTTGTAGATGCCTGCAGCACTGCCATCTAAGATGAATGAAAAAAACAGATAGTGAGTGAGAGAGAGAGAGTTGAATTATGTGCGGTAGGAATTATAAATGAAACCCAGGAAAATATTATGGGTATAATGCTAAAGCATGGAGGTGGTTTAAAAGAGTTTTATTTCATACGTTTTTCAGATAATCTAAATCTTCTACTAAAAATTATGTCATTCCGTGTAGTTTCATCAAGAATTCAGTGTTCTTAAAGGACTTATAGATTCATCCAAATTAGGCTCCTAAATTAATCAGAACGATAGACTTTTACAAGTTTTAATTGCAATACTTCAACTAATTAGCCCCTCTAGAATGAAAAACGCTCCTTTAAGTCTAATTTTAGCACAGAAAGGACTCCGACATAAAGTGCTTTTAGTGTTAAGAGTCTAAGGCTTTGTTGGAATATGAGTACCTCACATACTCACCTAGACCCAAGAGCCGTGAACTGGTGTACGGATTATAATAACCGCCAGAGCCAGCGGCAGCTATTGTCGAATCGAGTCCACCGCTATAACCACCATAGCCGCCGCTATAGCCCCCGTAACCACCGAAGCCACTATAGCCCCCAACACCGTTGTACGGCACATAACGCTTCTCCTGTTTCTTCTCCAGCAGTGGCGTATAATAACTGCTAGCGGCGCTCACCTGATCCTGTTCAGATGACGCCTTATCGATATGTTCAACCTCCGTCGGTGCTGCGGAAGCATAGGCAATGAGCAACATTAACGCGTACATGGCCTATGAATGAAATGTATTAAACCTGCTTCGAGGCACACTGAATTCTCTCTGCTTACAAGGCACTTCATCTTGTGGTCGCTTCGGGTTTTCTTTATTTCGCTACGGTTTTCGTTAAAACTTTAAATACGGATTCCGGCACGGCGCACGCGTGGCTGGGCAATAAAATGATACTAATACTCTGAGCCCACTGCGCAACAAGCTTTTATACTCGTAGTCAGTCGGCAGCTGTGACTGACTTAGCTGGCTGGGGTTTGGATGGCTCGGTGATGCGCTACACTGTGGTTCTGCTAACAAACGCGCGCCACATAGATTTAAGCGGCGGCGTTGCCGTCGCCGTCGCCGGTGTTTTTAGTTTTATTATTTTAATTTCTGTATGCTCCGCCCCTACGAAATTCAAATGCAAACGGGCGCATTTGGGTTGATCACATGACATATGTATGTATGCATGTACATACCACAGTACATGAATAAGCAATGCAAAAGGCAAGCGCAACCATTAACAATATGAGCGACAAAAATATCACATACGCAATACGCAACGTGATTTCGTTTAAGCTTTTTTTAAACATGGATTTGAATTTGCCAGCGAGCACTTCATCTTTCTTTACGCATTACGCACGTGTGTGTGTGTTTTGTGTCTAGCCATTGTACATTGTTCATCATTGTTTTCGTAAATTTCACAAGTCGCATCAGCATCCAGGGACGACCTAACAAGCGTTAGTAGCGGTGAAGAATTGCCGATCGTTGTATGCGAGTGTTAACAACATAGACGCTAGCAGGTGTTGGTTTGCTTCTTTTTTTCTTAGTTTCTCCCCCCACACGCAGCCAATGGACCCACGGTACATACAATGCACGCCTCTCTTTGCGATTTTGTTGTTCGCTTGACAGGTATCTGATTATGCTACATTTTCAACCTGTTGTTGAACAACGTTAAACAATTTTTAATTGAAAATCTTTGAAAACTAATCGAAAAATAATTCAACAGCACAACCGCAAAATAAAAGAAACAAATTCTAACCGAAAAAAAAAAATAATAAAAACTTAGTGAGGCCAGGACTTATGCTCCCTAGAGGAGCGAACAAGAAAATACAGAAAAATAATCTTATTACTTGCTGGTTTGGTGCTATTATTTTAACCTCAACTGTATGTGCTATACATAGTCTCACCCGCCTGACTTCTTCACTTAGCGATCGATAACTCTCTTCGAGATTTTAGTGTGCTCGGTCGATCGCCTTACACGGTACTGTCTTTGGAGTAAACATTTTTGTGACCGTTGACAATAGTTTTCATTGTTCGATTCGATTTTTGGTATATTCGTTTATTTTTTGTCTAACGCCATGTCAATTGAACAGAAGAACTTACTTAAACATAAAAGCTAATATTATTTTAGACAATTTACACTTAAAAGTGAAACAAATTTGTTTTGTTGTTTAACATTTTGCCGACGAAATGTCTCACGTAACACATAAATTTTGATTTTGATTATATCAGTTTGGCAATAAAAGATGCTGAAAACGACGTGGGAACGTTTAAGAACTTCAGGGCTGAATGACTCAATTAACACGCATAGTTAATGTTTGCGCGTAATTCTATTGGCGCATGCACAGCGTGGGAATGGAATATGCAATGCATATCGAATGAATGAAAAGTGCTTAGATGTTATGGTGCGATGTCTTCCAAAAGTCCAGCCGGGTTTCACTGCACTTTTTTTTTAAGTTCCTAACAGTCAAGGTTGAAGAGTTTAACAGCAAACAGCATTATTAACATGACAGACACAGCGACGCCTACAGATACGTGAGCTGGGCCACCGTTGTTGTTGCAGTTATTGTTGCTACTGCTGCTGCTGCTATTACTGTTGTTGGTGCATGACGCGCCGACATTCGCTCGTGTGTAGGTTTAAACTGAAGCATACCAATTAAAACTGATGTATAACATAATAAACGCAAATTTATGATATTAAAAACCAAGTCAATGTTTGAAAAGTTTCATAAAATATACGAAAGACAATGACAAACTTGCAATTACGTTCAACACAATGCTGCACCGATCTATGGTCGAGTGCGATGAGGGGAGTGAGTGCCAGAGCAACGAACGAACAAGTAAGCAAAATGTATATGTATGAATAAAGTAACGTATGAGTAAAGCGTGTAAATGAAGCTACCGGCGGCAACAAGTTTGGAAGATCATTGGGTTCGGATTAGTTTAGATCAGAGCCCCATCAATGCAGAGATTTATGAAAATGACATTTTTGTTGCCATTCGTATTCTGACACATTTCAATGCATTGTTTGCGTACATATGCAGTGATGGATGCTTAAATGGATGCGTTGGATGGATGACTAACCGCTCACTCGTTCGTTCATTCGCTTGTTCCTTCGCTCTGACTAACTGAGTCAGGGCTCAGAAGATTGTCGCAACGTGAATTATTCTTTCCGGAATATGTATATTACGCTGAATACAGTGTCGTCGTCGCCGTCATCGTCGTCATGCATAATGCGAATTAAGTATATGTTTTCGCACAAGAATTGCAGATAATCGTGTGATCGATTTGAAGGTTGTGTTTTCGATGGCACATGGGAATGGATTTTTATTTGTATTTTCCAAGCATTTCACACTGCACAAAACCTGGCAGCAATGAGTGAACCAACAACCAACAACCAACAACCAACCACCAACAACCAGCGACGCCAGCAAGTGCAAGTTCAACCAAACCGTGGGGACGGAGTGAGAACGACCTTCACTACTGTTTGCTGAACTGTTTCGTTGTTGTTGCCATAGTAAATTTTCAAAGACAAATTCCATTTATCACATGCGTACTTGTATGTGCATAACTGATGTGTATGTATGCCCAAAGCCGGTAGCATATTTTGGCAATTCCGGCTCTATACCTGCAACATTGTTCTGTTCGCTCTCATCCTAATCCATAGCTTATTCCATTTTAAGCAAGTTGTTTTATGTAATGTGCAATTTGCGTCAATGAATATAAATGAATTTTGTACTCTGGATCTATTCTATAATCAGCATAATCTTCCGATTTCTGTAGTTCCTAGTGACAGATCTCATCGCTCATTGGTTGTGTTAATCGAATAGTTTCTCTGAGGTGATGGCAGAGGCAATTGACGCCGCCAAGAAAAGGCGCCACCACAGGTTGTTGGAGGAATTTTATTAGGGAATATTGGAAATGAGGTATGACATCCAGTGGGATTCAAACCCACGGCGTCTGCAGCTGCAGACTTAATACTATGCTAAGCTATCGAAACATTCAATGTTTATTTTTAGTGCTGAAGTGATGAAAGTTGAGTGATCGAAACCGAGACTACGTTTTTCCTGAGGTGTATACAAGTTACTGGCCACTGGCCTATTGACTTTTTATGGGTTTTTTTTTTTAAATTAAAAAATGCCGCAAAACGAGCAGCTGTAGCGTAGCTATCACGGACTTTTAAAAAAGTAGGACATTCCCTGTGTCATCTTTGAGATGAAGGGCGTGACGTCCTGCCAACACCTGCTGCACACAAGGATACCCAGCATACCAAACACAAAGAGGGGAAGGCAGTGTCAATCAGATGAAAATGCCGACTCAGTTGAACTGGAAGTGTTTGAATAATATTAATTTCATACACAAAAAACAAAAACAAAACAAAAAACACAGCTAGCAGCCGTCCATGGTAAATATGCAAACACCCCAAGAGAAAGCTAAATTTGTATACAAATACAACATGATTGCATTATTATTTTTCCAGACAATGGAAAACACAAGCTTATAGTTTAGTGCAATGCACTTTCTTCCGAAAAACAAAAAGCTTATGAAAAATAGTTTTTTTTTTTTTTTTTTTTTTTTTTTTTTTTTTTTATAAATTAATTTTTCTGTTATTATTAGAACAACTTAAATTAACTTGTATATACAAAAATTAACAAAACAACTTAAATAATAAGTGGGGAAATGATTTAATAATAATATTATAAGGATCTAATAGGGAGATCGACAGGGTGCGATCTTCTCAGCCGTCTCGCCACCCTAACTCCTCCCATTCTGCGTCGTTTTAGAAGGCGCCTTGCTAGTTTATTTGGATGATTTTTTAATCTCTCTATATATTTTTTTGCCTGACGATTTATCACATCGCCAATTTTCGGTATTTTTAACTCGTTTTCAAGATCCGCCGTTCGCATGAACCAAGGGGCACCAGTAAGCATTCGCAATGTCTTGGCCTGCAGTACTCTCACCTTCGTGATGTTTGACCTCGCTGCTATGCCATACACCTGCAAACCGTAACGCCAAGCAGGAGCAATTATGGTTTTGTAAATGTTCACCTTATTTCCCAAGGACAATTTATTCCTGCTAGTTAAAAGCCAATGCAATTTACCAATCCTCTGACTTAAGGATTTTGTGATTCTTGAAATATGCGTCTTGAAAGTTAGCCGCCTATCCAAATACACACCCAGGTATTTGTAACCTGAATGGTGTTGCATCAGCTGGTTTCCAATGAAAACTCCCGGACAGTAATCCGGCCGTAAGGCGTACGTCACATTGGCACATTTGTTTGAAAAATAGTGAAAACCTTTTAGGTCATTCAGCGCCGAGGTAGAAGAACTACAATACAATGGTAACGCAAAGAAGTGTGTATCAGTTAACTCAATCGGCTTCAATTCCGGATGAAAACGAAATATCTTCCGTTATAATGATAAACGTTAAGATTTGCCGAGTCGACGCAAACAATATGCAATTCACTGCAAGTTCACGTCTGTTATATGATGTTTTATTGTATGATATAAGATGATGATGGGAACTTAACATGCGTTGTTTAGCGTGAGCAGAGAGGAATGTTGTACTCGTTTGATTATTATAATGGTAACTTACTCCTTGACGTGCGGCAAGTTGTGGACAATGACGTCTCACACACCTGCCTATTACTATGAAGCGCCGTTGAGGCAATGACTGAGAAGGCTATTGATTCCTTCTTACAGGGAGATCATGCGGGTGTAGCTTTTTTAGTGTACGTCTTGTTGAGACATGGATGGGGAAGGAGACCGGCGAATTTGAGTGCGTCAAAAGTCTTGAGTGATAACGGCTGCTGTGACAATTCAATTGTATGGCGTAACGTCTTGCAAATATATGAATGAGCCTCTTATTAGCTATGGATAGCTTGTTTAAAGGGCGGAGGAGCCACTCTAGTTTCTTGAGCTTTTGATAGCAGCGCGCTGTAACTACATGTGTGTGTGCGTGTGCACGCCATGTAAGACGTGCCGTACCGAGATATTGGATTTCATCCACATGGGGAATGATGCTTGAATTATAAGTAACAACTTGACAGATACTTTGACTTAAGGTGAAGGTGCAGTGCGCAACCGACACGAATCGAGTACAAGAAATTGACTCTTCAGTGGCCTTGTTTCATCCGTATCCAAGACACATCAGCATAACTCCGGATGACAAATAATTTGAATGCATTTATTATCGGGGGCACCACAGCCAAAAAGGCCGCGGAAGTCCCCCCTCTCCAAAAAGTGGGCTACGTGAGTATTAGCCCACGGTGAACGAGTTCCAGGAAGAAGAATAACCTCAATTTCTCACCCGTATTCGAGAATAAGCAATCCATTGGCCAATGAATATTTCTCAGGAGCGGGTTTTCTAAATTTTAAATAAATTCATGAGTGCCATTCGTGAATCTCGTTTTTTTTTCTAAAAAGTGGAAGGAATAAAAACGACTCCTTTTATATTAATAAGTTTTGTAAAAATATTTTTTATTAGTCTCAAGTTCTTCTTCTTCACCATCATCTTGTTGATCTCGCTGTGCATCTTCTTCTGTTGCTGTTCATCAACAGAAAATGGCATTCTTTGATTTTGTTTATTAAGGTTTATTAGACTATTTTTTTTTTGGTTTTTTCTTTTAGTTTTCTTCAAACACAAATTCTCGTGTTTTCCCTCTCTCTTCTCTTATACACACACACTTATGTTGTTCGTTCATAAAACGAACAAACAACCGGGCTGAAAGAAAATTTTTAAAAAATTTTGTTTTTTAAAATTATGGCACAATTGTACATAAATCAAATAAAATTGAAAAAATCTAAAAAGTAATTAAAATTATGTTTGAGCAATGCGAAACGTTTTTTTTTTTTGTCCCTGAATTCGGTGTGGTTGGTATTGCTCTGGTAACTCATTCTACTCTTATTTTCAGCGGCGAAGTACACATTCTAAAATTATAGACTTATTTTTAAGCTTTTTAAAATGAGAAAAAAACTAACACATTAAAATTTACTAACACATTAAAATGAGTAACAGAAAGTCAATAATAAATAAATAATATGAATAAAAATAAATTAATAATGAAAATATATATATATATATATATATAAATTTGTTGAAGTTGTTAACATTCATCTAAAGAACATGTAGAAATATCACATTTGTTTATGGCTGTGCATTGAGCTAATTGCGGCGCACGCGATCATCATCATCTTCACGCTGGAAGTCGTTTAACTAAATTATTATTATTGCAATTTTTTGTTTGTTTGTTATTTTGTTAAGGTAAATTGGTAATTTGGCAAGTGTGATGTGGTTTTATACATGAAAAATATTTAAATGCAGCAAGTAATTAAATAATTCAATAATAAATTATTACAACTCTGAAAGATGCGGCGAACTGTGCCGCTGTTGTGTTTGTTTTTTCTGCTTCTTTCTCTAGCGCGATTTTTTTGTTTTTGTTTTAAACATCACAGACCGTTTTTTTGTTTTTTGTAAGTTTTAATTAATTAATAAGTATAACTGTTTATGTTGGTTGGTTGTTGTCATTAGATGGTTGTTGCTAATAATTAAAGCTACAAAAATCACTAAATTTACAATTTGAGTTTTTTTTATATTAACTTAACTACGTCGAAAGCAGTTTCTGTTCTTCAACACTCTAATAAGTGATTGAAAAATAAATAAACACAGTTTTAATTCTAATCGGGTCAGTTTTGTTTTATAATTCTGATTTTTTTAAAGTTTCTTTTCTTAATTCAATTTCTTTTAAGTTATTTATTTTTAGATTTAATTTTATTTGTTGTAAACTGCCTTTTCTTTTTTATATTGTTTTTATTTTCTTTATTTAAAAAAAAAAAAATTATTCCTAGTTGTTAAATTATGAATATTTTCGTCGCAGTGTTTTACATAAGTTGTACAATTTTATTTAATTGTTAGTTCTTATTTCCTTACTCACTTTTTTAAGTGGATTTTTTTTAGATTTTAGTTCATTTCATTCAATTATATTTTCTTCTTAATATTGACTTTTTTAAATTCTTGTTTCTTCAAGTCTGCTTTTTTATTTAATTTTATGTGTAGTTTTATTTGTTTCAATATATTAAATATTCAGCTTAGTATTTTAAACACACTTAACTGAATTTATTTTTAAATTCAGTTTATTGTATTTATGTTTATTTTTTTTCTCGATTATTAGTATTCAAATTATATTTTTTAAATGTATTTATTTTTATTTATTTTTCATTTTTTTTGTGTGATTAATTGTAATTTTTCTTCTTAATTCTAATCTTTTATTTTTGAATCAGCAATTTAAATATATGTATATATATTTTTTTTCTCATAAAAATACCAAGTAATCTAAACTGTAGTTAATCTAATTTAATTCTTTTACAACTATGGTGTTTTTCTGCTGCGCGTAATTATTACAACGTAATTGCATTTATTAGTTTAAATTAAATGGCATTAATAATAATATATTTTTTCGTTTTTCTGTATATTTTTTATCTTGCGGTTGACTAATTTGTCTTTGCCACATACATAAATGAATTTTTCTATACTTCAATTTCGAATCGTTAGTTATAATAAAAAATAATTTAATTCTGTAAACAATAATTAATATTAATAGTAAGTTTTTTTTTGTTTTTTAATTTTAAAATTTTTTTGTGTCGCTTTTTTATGTTAGCATAAACAAAAATCCTTGATCGATTTTTTGGGCTTAATTTGCAATTAAGAGAAATCTCCTCTATCTCTATTAAGCATTTTTATTAACAGTTCTATCGTGCGTCTGACCATATTTGGAGATTTTTCATATATATCTGGTATATAATGTAAACAATATACGCTCTTAAGCATACATACGCATATGTGAGTCAGAATTAAAAGCTATAAATTTTAAAGGTAATAAAATTCACAATAATTATAGAAACAATTACAGTTTCAGTTGTTCTTAATTAATTAAATTTGTTGTTTAAATATCAAAAGTATTATTCATAGTCATATTGCTTAGCATAAACAAAAATTGACTTCAATGAAACAAAATAAAAAATTTAATATATTATATATGTATATATATATATATATATTTATATATTATATAATATATTATATATATATTATTTAATATATAATATATTATATATATATATATATAAATAGTAGTTGATCTCTATATTTATTATATATTGTGTGGGGTGTCTATGGTTGCCAAAAAAAAAGTATTCAATATAAAAATAATTATAATAATAATTGTAATAAATACATAACACAAAAGCGAAATAATTTTGGTAAGCCTTTTAATAAATGACATTTTTGTTTGTTTTTCTTTATAATCAACTAATTCACGTAGAGTTTGAGGACTTATAATTTGTATAAGCGGAGACATAGGTTGAAGTGTTATACGAAAATCTTATAAACGTAGAATGCTGAATCATACAGAGGAGTTTAATTAATTGAAAAAAATAAAAATTACAAAAAAAGTTAAAATAAGGTATTAAAAAATCGTAAAGGTGCCCGGCGACTATTTCGCATTTTGGGATTTCTTTGCTTGCATTCAAACCGTAGCCATTTTGCGTTTCAAGAGCGAGTTATATGGACAATGAGTTGGCAATTGTGCGAGTGAATAGGAAATACATGTGTGTCTGTTTAATGGAACATAATTTTTTTCAAACAATTTAAAAGGAGTATGTATGCATTTGTGTGAGGAGTTTGGGAGCGTGTGTTTCATATGCTATATGCCTATTATATATATCATATGCCTATTATAGTCTGCGTTTAATTAACGCATTGAAATTACGTAGTACTAATCCTTCAATACGATGCGTGTAAAAGAGCTACCATTACCTTTACCGCTGCTGCTACCACCTCCAGCGCTGCTTTTGTTGCGTACTGATTTCTCATGGTGCTGTGACACTGACGAGTGTTTGCTTCCGCTCACGCTGCCACCGCCACGTGGCTCCAGACGATCAAATATTCCCTTACGATGATGGCTATCAGGGTTGTTGTTGTCCCTATGTCGATTGCCACTAGGATCGCGACTGCTACGCCCTGATGTTGAGCCACTGCTGCTGGTGCTATTTTTAAGCACAACACGTCGATTGCTGCTCGAGAATGGCGTTGTGCGATTGTTGTTACTGTTGCTGTTGACACTGCCACCAACACCACCGCCACCGCTGCTGCGATATTTGCTGCCCGAATTTGAGCTCGATACCGCCTTAATAAGCAATTCGGGCGTTGGTGTGCGTGATACGATTTCAGAGCGTCGCAAACGCGAACCTGACCGCTGTTGCTTTTCTTGCTGTTGTTGCGGTGGTGCTGGTGGCGGAGATGGTGTTGGTGATGCCAATAGGCGATCTTCTTCGTTGTCCTCGAGCATTATTTCATCGTAGTCAAGATCGACTTCGTCATCGCTTGGCGTTTGCAGAAGCATTAATTTCGGCACCTCGGGCTGCTGCGCTACCGGTGCTGCAGGCGATCGTGGTGACGTCGGCGTTGCCGTTCTTCCCACATGTTGCTGTTTTTCGTTTTTGGATTTATATGATTTATGAGTACCACTGCTGTTGCCACCGCCGCTTCCGGTATTCAGTGCGCTTGAGATATGCTCAGTTATCGTGCGTTTAGCTTCGGGCATTATTTTTGCAGCGGTCAACTGTTTACGCTTTTGCGGTTGCTGCTGCTGCTGCTGATGATGATGTTGATTATGCGCTGTGTGCCGTTGTTGCTGTTGCGGCTTGTGTTTTTGCGGACTGCGATTACCATTGTTTGACTGCTGTTGTTGTTGATGCTGCTCCTGTTCACGCTTCTTCAGTGAGATTATCTTTCGCTCGGTAACAATGATTGGCCTGAGTTTTTGAGGCGACCTTGGCTGTTGCTGCTGCTGCCGCTGCGGGGAATGCTTTTGTGCCTCGTGTTCAGGCAACTTTGCAGACGAGTCTTCACTCTCCAAGCCCGTACGTTTATCCTGTTAAAGAAAATTAGCTTGAAAAAACGTAACCAAACCAAGAAAGAAGCTTACCTTCGACTATGCCGAAGTTGTTCGATTCTGCATATTTAAAGAATTTATGTGGTATGAGAAATCGCAGGATTTTGAATTAATCTCTAATAAATGGACCGATTGACGGACTGGAGTTTAGCTTCGAGAAGACAAACGGTCACTTGAACAAAGGACACACTACCCTCAATGAATGCGCGGTTAAATTCGTAGATAGCCTCTGGTACCTCGGCTCCACAATCAGCACAGATGGGAGAACCGAACAGGACGCCAACAACAGATTGAACAAGGTGGTCGCAATCACTATGTGCAAGCTCGCAAATCTCCAGGCACACGAAGTTGCAAATATTCAATGCATGTGCAAAATCAACCCGGTTGTATGGAAGTGGCTAGTCTTCAACTTCAACACCCAGGGACTACAAATCTTCATCAGCAAATGATTGAGGATCATTGATTGAGGATTGAGGAATTTTCTGGCCTAACACTATCACTATCACCAGACGTTGGAAGATAATAAACGAGGAGACCATACAAACGCAAATCAGTCGGCGAAAATGGCGATTGATAGGTCACAGTTTAAGAAGACCACCGAATTCCATTACGAGAATGGCGCTGGATTGGAATCCGCAAGGATGTAAAGGGCGCGGTCGACCCAAAACACCTGGCGGAGATCGATCCTACACGAAATAGCAGCGGCCAATTGCATACGGACGGTGCAAAAACAACAGCACAGAACAGAACAGAGTAGGATGGAGTGGCCTTGTGGAGGCCCTATGCTCCCAAGAGGAGTGAATAAGGAATTTGAAAAATAAATAAATAAATCATTCGCTAGGTTAAAAAACAAAAAAATGTTTTCTGATATGAACTTTAGGTTTGCCCATTTGACGGGACTCTAAGAATGTTGAAAGGTTGAGACCAAAAAGATCATGGATACACTTCCTCATTTTATCCCCCCTCAAAACACATAAACTCAAATGCCCGTTCCGATGTGTAGTGACACATCATATTCATTGCCCACTAGAATTTTGCACAAATGCATTCGAAAGCAACCATTTCTAAATACAATCGAACATTCATTTCATTTGGTGCCGAAAAACAAAGCAAAACAAATTAAAACGAATGGATGTGTTCGTGAGTGATGCGCAGTTGGTCCATTTGGAAAGCCAACACAAAACCCTCGTATTCGGTTAATTTCGGAATATTTCCAAAAAGTTGAGTATAGCTGCAAATATTCTGCTTCGGCAACCATTTCGTAGGACGCAATCGGCATGTGCGAGAGAGAAGAATGCAATGATAGGAATGCGGAAATCTCATACGCCGCTTGGCAACCACTTTCGATTCATTCAATTTGGTCGATATGACTATATTCGAAAGACAGATTGTTGTCAGAATCCGTAAAGATATTGCTTTGGTGTCATGAATGGGAATTCGGAATGTCATAGATTTCATCTTCGAATTCGTAACAGTTATTGGTCTCATAAAACCAATTAGCTTATCCGCAACAAATCAAGTAGCCGTTATGCGGGCCATTCACCTTGAGACGGTTGGTACAATTTCAAGAAATGTAAAACGGTTGGAACTGTGTACATTCAACTATTAAAGTTTAATCGGGAGAGAACCGGAAAGGCGGGTCCAAAGTGTGAGTCCTTTTGAGTCGTCTTAGTTGAGTGGAGTTATCGAGTAGATTAATAGCAAGACTGTCAATGTGGTTTTCTAATCGGTATAAGTAGCTGGCACTAAAGCGTTCAGTCTCCTCCTTGATAGATGGAACTATATCGCTGTGCAACACAGAGTTGCACATGTAATACGGAGCTTTGACTATTTTTCGAAGGAGTATTGACTGGAACCTATGCAGGATTTCCCAGTTAGCTTTGAAGGCAGTACCACATATGTCCAGATCGGTTTGATCATATTTTTATATATGAGGATTTTATTGTAGAGACTAAGCCGTGATTTGGGTCCCAGGAGCAACATCAGCTTATTTGTTTTGAGGTTGAATTGCTGTCTTTTGCGTGTCAGGTGCTCTCCCCAAGTAGGTCTTCTATCAAGAGTGAGGCCTAGGTACTTAGCTGTGGATTCCGGAGGGATAGTTTGGTTTAGGAGCGCCAGGAGGTTTAGGAGGGCAAGAATAGCGTCTCAGGCTAAAAGTGATGTTGGGTTGACTTGCCAGGGTTTACAGTAATGTTTCATCTTAATAGCCAAGTCTCAATCAGGTAAAGTTGGCGTGGGAGTAGAAGAGAAGCTTCGTTTGGATTTGGCGAATTGGCTAGGAAAGCAGTGTCGTCTCCAGAGGTGGCAACCAGGAGATGCACGCTGTTAAGAATCGTGAGATTTGCAGAGTACAGGTTGTATAAGGTGGAGCCTAGTACACTGCCCTGAGGAACCCTTGAACTAATAGGCTTGATAGCAGAAACTGATAGAAGAATCAGTCCCGGAGGCCACACTTTGTCGAAGGCCTGTTTTATGTCAAGAAAAACGACTGAGCAGTAGAGTTGGTGTTCGACCGCGTCAATGACATGCTTCACAACGCGATGACATTGCTCATGAATGCATGAGCTTCGCACTTCGCAAGAATAATAGCATCAATTTTTTTTTATATTTTTTTTTTAGAAAGATGGGTTGCTGAATTTACAATCGTACAAGCCTTGAAGACGATCCACGTCAAGGACGTCCAAAAACAACACCAGAAATCGTAGAAAAAATACAGGATATGGTATTGGAAAATCGTCGGGTGACTGAAAGAAATTTAGTAACAGCCCTAGGCATCTCATTGGGCAGTGTAAGCAATATTTTCTCTGAAGTATTGGGTTTCAGAAAGCTGTGTGCACAATGGGTGCCGCATTCGCTAACAATGGAACAAAAACACATTCGAATGCGACTTTCTCAGCAACATTTAGAGCATTTACGAAGATAAAGTCGATTTTGTGCGTCGATTCATCACTATGGATGAGACTTGGGTCTATCACCATGATCCTGAATCAAAACAAAAGGCTAACGAGTGGTGTGGACCTGGTTCTTCGGCTCCGAAACGAGTTCGTGTCCAGAAATCCGCCAAGAAGGTTTTAGCATAAATTTTTTGGGATGCAAAAGGAATTTTGTTTGTGGATTACTTGCAAACTGGTAAAACAGTAAATTCTAAATGTTATTCTAACCTAGCCACTTCCATTTGTTTCCAGACCTAAAAAATGCATGCGTGGAAAGCGTTTTTCATCCAATGATGAGGTAATAACAGCTGTTTTTTTTTTATATTTAATTTTTCTGTTATTATTAGAACAACTTAAATTAAATTGTATATACAAAAATTAACACAACAACTTAAATAATAAGTGGGGAAATGATTTAATAATAATATTATAAGGATCTAATAGGGAGATCGACAGGGTGCGATCTTCTCAGCCGTCTCGCCACCCTAACTCCTCCCATTCTGCGTCGTTTTAGAAGGCGCCTTGCTAGTTTATTTGGATGATTTTTTAACCTCTCTATATATTTTTTGGCCTGACGATTTATCACATCGCCAATTTTCGGTATTTTTTAGTCGTTTTCAAGGTCCGCCGTTCGCATGAACCAAGGGGCACCAGTAAGCATTCGCAATATCTTGGCCTGCAGTACTCTCAACTTCGTGATAATAACAGCTGTGGAAGCGTATTTTGCAACCCAGATTCATTCATAAATAGGAATCTCGTTGGAACAAATGTATTGATGTTCAGGGAGACTATCCTGAATAATAAAGTGTATTTCAACCCATAAAATTGTTTTTTTCTTATCGAACCGCAAAACTTATTGAACAACCTACTGTTACAACCTCTGTTACATCTATGAACAGCTGATTCGAACATGGGTTTTTCATATTGGCGAGAAAGCCAAAACCAATTGGACTTGGTTTGGTTTTTAATTCCCATAAAAGCAGTTCCAACTTATTTTCATAACAACCCCAATTTATGCATTTCTTAAACCTGCTCTATTTTTCACAAGATGTGTTTTTTTTACGTTTGGAATTAGAAAAAATGTGTTGTGTCGCATTGCTTGAGGTGAGACGAACCAAATTAAAAAAGAATTAGAAAAGATAACGATTTGTTCCCCAGAAGCAAAAGCAAAACTTCTTGATGGTTATCACTTTCAAAGGTATGTATGTACTAAAGAGCTGTGCAAATGCTTCTATTCACCGCACTTCACTACTGCATAGTAGTTCCAAGCACTGTATTTTAGTGTAGCATTGACAGCAAATTATAAAGTTCTATTCAACAGTCCGATTCTGTGCACTCTATCTAAAAATTTTATATTAGTTGAATAGATAGACGGCCCTATTCTGTGCACTCTATCTATAAAATTCATATTAGTTGAATAGATAGAAGCTTTTGTCATTTTTGTTATTCTGGCGCACATGGAAAGCTTCACTATTACAAAAAAGCTGGTTTTCGTATTAGTCCAAAAAATACCATACCACAGCGGAGAGCAGAGAGAACTTATTCATATAGAGTTCACATTTCTCTCTTTAATAAATGGCCGGAGAGACTTTTAAGAAGCGATTGGCTTATGTTAAATTTTCACCAGTTGTACAGATTTGTTGTCTGTTCAACTTATGTGGCGTAAAATATTCTGTTGGTTTGCTTAAGCTAAACAAGCAAATGGACGTACTGCCGTAAAAGGTGAAAATATTGAATGATAAGAAAATTATAAAAACCTAAGAGAGACATAATAAAAACAAAAATCAGAGACACTGTCTTCTTTCTTTGATTTTTTTGTTCAGTTTTTTAATTGTCAGGTTTTCGAGAATATTAAGCAAATTGTGTGGAGTTTTCTTTAATTTTACACTAGAAACGAAGTCGAGCCCATATATCAGCATGGCTGGCTGCCTTGTATTTTGCCTATATTCATTTATATGAATGAAATGAAAATACCAGGCGGCCAGCAAAAAAAGTAGGCATGATCACAAAGCAAAATTATACAAAAATATTCCGGGTGATACAATAGAAACAAATACAATCTTATACACGCACTATACCTACACAACACACTCAAACTTATCACATTTCGCTGGCAAGGGCGAAAAAGCAAACCAACGCAATCTCATACATGCACTATACCTACACAACAAGGTCACCCACGCAATGGCAAGTTTTGATTTTTGACTTCAACTTCTTGATGTCAATTTTCGGTTGTGGCAGAAAACGAAATCCATTTCAATAGCAAGTACAGTGAATGCACATTTATTGAACAGCCAAAGAAACCCAAGTGAAATTTTTAACTACCGTCGAATTTCCATAGGTCGAACTTTTATAAGTCGAATATCTCCATGACTCGAATTGAGTACGTTTATAGTAAAAAATCAATATAATATGTATTCCATAACTCGAATATCCCCATAATTTGAACTTTTGTTATGCACTATGGTGATTCGAGATTTGGAAGTTTGACTGTACGAGAAATACGCACAGTCCGCAAAGTTCGAGTCTCAATCGCGCAAAGCAAATTTCGTCGCCCTTACTTTGTGTTGTGTTCTTTCCTCTTCTTTCCTCTTGAATTAATACTCTTTGCGTATATCCGTGCTGGAGAACGAGGTACGTGCACGCAAAATAAAGAACAGTTCTCTTACAGTAACGACGACAGCACAGCAGCAGCAGGCATTGCAGCCACAATTGGCAATGACTCCGCATGTGACACAACAGCCATGTCAAAAGGGTTCATTGGAAGATCGAAGCATTGCAGCGCACTCAGTTGCAACAAAGTCGAACGTTTGTGCTGCCATCCGCTCCCAGTCCCGTCGACGTCTAGAGGTGACCCCTTTGTAACGCCAAGGCCATATTTACCAACAGCGGAGACTCCAGCCGTGAGAGCCGTCTCGTACGACACACGTGTTCCAGCCAAACTGATTGACCTACCGGAATTCAACGGGAACCCTGAGCATACAGCATTCACTCAATCAACAACAGCCTACGTATACAACAATTTCGAGAACAACCAAAGGCTACAAAAATGTTTAAAAGTAGATGCTCGTGAAGTCGTCACATCACTGATGATTCATCCGGCCAACGTCAATAGGATAATTGAGCAGTTAAAGTTTAGATTCGGATCTCCGGGGCAGCTGATCCGAAATCAATTAGAAATCGTTCGCCAAATCCCAACGATATCGGAGATTGCCGTGGAAAGAATTATACCCTTCGCTACAAAAGTGAAAAATATTTCTGCGTTTTTACAAGCCGCTGGTGGGTATCGGTATCTAGAAGATCCAATCTTGCTTAATGATTTGGTGGCAAAATTGCCCATGAGTAAACGAATTGAATGGGCTAGGCATTCAGTAGCCATACAGCCGTACGCTACGTTGATTCACTTTGGTGACTGGATCAGTGCAGAAGCTGACATTATTTTTACTGTTTGCGAGGGTGACACTAATCGTGAGTCAAAGCATCGTGTTGTTCCTTAAGTAGACGGGAACAAATGTTAACAGATAAATGTTCGATGTGCCAGGAGCAACATAGACTCTTTGAATGTGAGTGTTTCATCAATACTACTGAGGCAGGGAGATGGGTGCAGGCAAAAAGGAGACGTCTGTGCCTTTCCTGTTTGAATGCTGGCCACACAACTCGCGATTGTCGACAACAAAAAGCATGTGGCATCAGTGGATGCAATAAGGTACATTATCATTTGCTTCATAAAGCACAAACAGAACCTTCTGAACCAATCATTTCGCCAATAAGACCGACCGCTAATAATAATACAATCACACCTTATCTGAATATCATCAAGTGGATAACGGGCGACATCTGCCTGATGATTCAGAAACGCTAGTCCTAGGCTGCACGGCCACTAACAACGATCACGACGACTCCGATGCACAGTCTGATCAGCCATCAGTGGAGGACAAGCCAGCGCAGTCGGCGTCACCAAGTGTGTCAAAGTCGCATGTGGAGTTTGAGCCTCAGCCGGAAGATCTGACTTACAATGATACTAAGCGACTAGTCAGCAAGGCTGAGAAGGAGAACGTCAATGGAACCGATGTCAATAAGTTGAAGAACTGTAAGCCGCAGGTGAACGTGGTTGTGGAGCTGAATCATTCCGAAGTGAAGGTGCCGGGGGACGTTCTCGAATTAAAGACGCAGAAAAGGAAGCGTGAGAAGAAGGATAACAGTAGTGCGACCACTAACAGCAACAAAAGGGATAAAAATGCCAAGGAGAAAAATGCTGTGGAGAAGTCATCGCCGTTGGTTTCTGCAGCGGTTGAGCACCCTGTGGAAGTGCTACATAAAGCCACGGAGCTGCATAAACAGCAGGAGGAAAGGGGTGGACAGGTCTCACTTAACGCGCAGCTTAAGGCCACCAGCAATAAAGCCAAGCAGCAACAAAAGAAACACCACAAGCAGCAGGATATGCGCTGGCATATCACACTCCGAGTGGTGCGATGATATCTGCCAAAAGTTCAAGCGCCAATTGGAGAAGAAGGAAAAGGCGCTCGTTGACATTGGCATACAGGACAAGCTGAGTAAATTGCGCACCGAAGTCACCACTGAACGGCCACAGATGACTGCAAATATAAAGGAATGTATTGATAAGCTGCACATCAAAGACCGAGAACTCACAGCTCTCAATCAGGAAATGCAACAGTTTAATGATAAACTTGTATTTGCTTCTGAATACATAAGGAATCCTGCACAATTCTGGAACAACGTGTTATGGACAGACGAGTCAGCATTTTAATTACAAGGGTTATTTGGAAAACCCATTATGCACCTACGACAAAAGAAGGAGTGTGTAATATTTTTCGGGTGCATGCCATTCTATAGTCTTGTAGAACTTTCAAACAAACTGGCTATCTCCGAACATTGAACAACCATGCTTTTTCAACAGCAAATAGATTGTCTCGAAGCAATGACTGAATTTTACAAGATGACAATTTGCGCAAACATTGCTTGAATCAATTCCAACCAATTGACTGATGCCAAGGGTGAAAAATTATTATAATTAAGTACATATAAAAAATTAATTTAAATTCAAATGATAAATAATTTTGACGTGAATAAAGTGTGTAAATACTTTTGAAACTAATAAGCATCAATTAGTTTTGCTTTTGTTTCTGCGAAACGACAGTTATCTTTTCCATTTCTTCTTTAATTTGTTTCTTCACAGAAAAAGCAATGCGGCAACAACAAATTTATTTTTCAAACAATAAAAGTTGAATTTTTTTCGAAAAATTAAAAAAAAAATTGCTTTGTGTAAATAAGTTTGAGTATAGAGCTCTATATTCAATAGGGTTACCGAAAATACCATCAAAGTTTTGTAAATATAAATTTTCGACATGTACTCACCTCACACAACTTCTCCTCTACTGCTCGCCGACGTTTTAGTTCTTTGTCACGCACGATCTTTTCACGCAGCGCTTTTTGTTTCTCAATTTCCAGACGGTACGCACGCGTTTCTTCATCTTCATCGGGCTAAATTGAAATGAAGATACAAAATTGAATCAGTATTAGTTCGAAACCTATGTACATACACATATATTATTATATCACTTACAATATTTCTATCCCTATCACCAGCACGCGCGCGTCCCATAATGGCATTGTTACCGCTGCTGCTGCCGACATTACTGTCACTCCGTCTAATTGCGTTTGGCGTAGTGCTTCGCCTGCGTTTCAGTTGATTGCCCCCAGTGCCGCTACCGGCGATTCCAGAACTACGATTTTCATGCTCTCGCTCACGACTGTTACGTCCTCTGAAGCGATTGACAGTCCCCCGATTTCCGTAGCGTTCTCGATCGCGCTCACGTTCCCGCTCTCTTTCGCGGCTGTTAGCACGCATTGCACGATCACGTTCACGTTCACGTTCTCTATCCCTTTCACGATCCCGATCCCGTTCACGGTCACGATCACGCTCACCGCCGCGATCATTGCGTTTTACGGGGGAGTAACTACGTCCACGCGATCGACTCCGGCTTCGACGATTGCCACCACCAACACCTAGGGCGCCACCGGCTGTTGATGTCAATGGTGGAGAAGTAAGCTCCAGACGCCGTTTCTCAATATATTGACGATTCTTGTTAATGAACTCTTCCTGCTGACGCAACAATTCCGCTTCACTGGTGATTGCCGGCATAAAATGAGTTTCTTTGATGAATTTACTGGTGGCCGCTTCAACGCCACCCTTGAAGTTTGGGTTGATCAGAACTTTGCTTACACGAGGTATTCCACCAACGGCTACAGCAGCTGCTGTTGTCAAATGGGGCTGTCCAGAGCTTTGTACTGCCGTGGATGGCATGCCCGGTTGTGATTGGCTGGGTTGTTGTTGTTGTTGCTGCTGTTGCGCCTGCATTTGTGGTCCCAACTGAGTACGCATATTCATTCCATTTCCATAGTTGGGTGCTTGCATCATATGCGCAGGCAATACCTGCAGCGGCGGGCGTTGCATACGCATGCCGGCGCCAAGCTGTGACATATTACCAGCACTTCCATCAGCGGCTCGCCACATGCCAGTTGGGGATGGTCCACGGTGCTGTGGTGGTGGTACACCATACGTCTGATTTGATGCATAATTACCCACCATGTTGGTGTCGAATGAGCCAAATGGACTTCTAAAAGGAGTGCCAGCCATTGATACGGGACCAGCGGATCCGCTGCCATTGCGATAGTTGCCAGCGCTACCATTGCCACCGTGATAAAGACCCAAAGGAGGACGTAGTAGACCAAGTGGTGGACCTGAGCCATCGTGATGTAGTGGCATCATAAGTGGCGGATTATTTGTTGATGAATTTGTATTTGCCGACGTTGGGGTTACAACTTGGGAACTGAGATGATGTTGATGTGGACCTGATGGTGTTTGAAGCGGTTGTGCATTTGGTGGAGGGTACATCGTCTGTTGTTGTTGTGCTTGTGTTGGGAATTGACCTGGAAGTATGTTGGATAAGGATGAATTAGTGTGCGTTTGTGATGATACTATTTGTGGTGGCCCAAGCATAGGATTGCTTGGTCCACCGTTCGAGGCAGGGGAGGGAGCAATGGGCAAAGATGTTAACAATGATAAATGATTACCGAGAATAGGAAAACGCTGCATTGTCATTAGTGGCGGCTGTGGTTGTTGCTGGCCTAAGAACTGTGGAGTTGGATTGCGTAGCAAATGAGGGCGCATGGTATTGCCGCAAGGGCTGAGGCCACCACGTTTCCAACGTCCGCGATATTTATCTGTAACAATAAATAAAGTACATAGTGGTTTCTTCAATAAGGTGCAGAGATTATAACTATGAGTCATTGTCAGTTGGTTGATTGTTCTTTATATATTTTATATTATTTTTGTTTTTACAAAGCCGTTCGTTAAGTAGGGTCCAAATCATAAAACACTTACCTAACATTTGATTCTTCATTTGGTGCGCACCGTTGCCGTTATCGATTGACTGTTCATCAACTTCACGTTCACTGGTTGTTTTAATATTCGTACGTTCCTCGCGTTCATCTTCGTAATCTTCGCGTGGATCTACACACTCCGAAGATGTACTATGACTTTCAATGGCGCAACTATCCTGGGAATTGACTACATTTAATGCACTCTCAAGATTAAGTATCAATGTGGATCCACTGGTTATCGATGCATCATCGACATTGACATGCTGTCCTTCTTTGTTCGGCACATTGTCACTAATGGGGCTGTTGCTTTCGACACATGTAGAAGTGGAAGCGGAAGCTTCAACCTTTTCAGTTTCTACATTGCTGGTACTTTCTGAGCACGACGTTGTATTTGCTGTAGCATCTGGTTTTGATTCTTCATCTGAAGCGACCTTAATGCGTGTAATCGTAGTCGATGTTGCAGGGGCTACCACAGCTTGTTCTTCAGGAGTAGTCGTAGTAGCCGGTGCAGATTTAGCAGCTAATGTCTGTGGTTGTGTAATGTTCGCCTCATCCAAGCTCTCATTTGTTTGTGTTTGTGTTTTTTGGGCCCCGCTTAACTTGTCCTCATCTCTTATAGTGTGTGATTCATGTTCCTTTGGCTGTATTTGTTCATCGTTTTTAACTTCTTCTTTTGCTTGTTGCTTTAATTGTTCCTTTGCCCATTCTTCGGATTGTGCTTTCATCTGCAGTTTTTCTTCGCTTGTAACATCTTTTTCCAAATCTTAAAAATATCGCGCGAAAAAATTAAAAACAGGACAACAATAATAATAATATTAAAATAAATTGCAAAAAATCGATTTTGTAATCAAGTAGGTACCCCACCGGCTAAATAAATTCTCCCTAATCAGTGCTGCCGATGTGTGTGTGACACTCCACTTACCTTCGTCGGACAGCAGCAACGCGTCCTCATCGGCCTCGTACAGCGCTTGATCATCAATATCATCGTCTCCCAGCTCATAGTTAAGCAATTCGTCGCTGTAATTAAACAATTGTACATATTGTAAATTTAGGCCAGGTTACTACTCAACGATTTTATTGTCGTTGTTGTTATTGTTGCTTATGTCGGTTATAAGTATTAAAAACCAAAATTCAGAAGAGTAATTCCAACGTTGATTTCGGTATACTTACTTTAGCAAGTCGGACATATCGTCTGCCACTCGAATCGTTTTTTTTTTTGCTTTCAGCCCTTCAGTAGACCGAGTCAAGCAGCTTAGCTCTCTCAAATGTAGGTGATGCAAGCGTGGTAAGTACAAATACCTTTCAATCACTAAAACATACTTATTTTAGTTACATTTACATATAAATGTTATATCTAATAATTTCAATTTTTGTATCTATTATATAGTTAAAATACAGCTTCTTTGTGGTAATTTCCAAACACATTTAGTCACATCAAACTCCCAAATAAATATGAAAAAATTTTTTTTCGATCAGAAGAGTTGGCAGGCTACTATACATTGTAGTCACGCATAAAAGGTGACCGATATACATATTTTTATCGACAAAAGTGAAGAATCATGAATAGGAAACCAAAATGTATTCCATAAAATCAGATAAATTGTAAATGTAACTTCAATATTATATTATAATGTGGATATTTAACTCATTTTCAAAGTTCATTAAAAATTGGTCCATAGTTAGTTGAATTGCCAGTGCCACTTTTCCCAAATAAATTTCTCTGTAACAATTTATGGAATGGTAGACATGAAAAGGTTTAAATTTAAAATCGCCTTTTGCATACCCAGGGTAAGATTTTTTAAATTTTAAAATGTACATTCCTGTTGGTAGACGTTTCTAACATAGACGTGTTTCCTTGACTTTCGGAAATGATTAGGAGAATATCCACCTTTTTAGTCAGAGAGAACTTATTCATATAGAGTTCACATTTCTCTCTTTAATAAATGGCCGGAGAGACTTTTAAGAAGCGA
The DNA here is from genome assembly GCA_035041755.1 of Cacoxenus indagator. Lineage (NCBI taxonomy): Eukaryota > Metazoa > Arthropoda > Insecta > Diptera > Drosophilidae > Cacoxenus > Cacoxenus indagator. The sequence continues at coordinate 339,671 of JAWNKX010000244.1, read as the reverse complement.
TTGGCTTATGTTAAATTTTCACCAGTTGTACAGATTTGTTGTCTGTTCAACTTATGTGGCGTAAAATATTCTGTTGGTTTGCTTAAGCTAAACAAGCAAATGGACGTACTGCCGTAAAAGGTGAAAATATTGAATGATAAGAAAATTATAAAAACCTAAGAGAGACATAATAAAAACAAAAATCAGAGACACTGTCTTCTTTCTTTGATTTTTTTGTTCAGTTTTTTAATTGTCAGGTTTTCGAGAATATTAAGCAAATTGTGTGGAGTTTTCTTTAATTTTACACTAGAAACGAAGTCGAGCCCATATATCAGCATGGCTGGCTGCCTTGTATTTTGCCTATATTCATTTATATGAAAATATAAAAAAATATTATACAAAAATATTCCGGGTGATACAATAGAAACAAATACAATCTTATACACGCACTATACCTACACAACACACTCAAACTTATCACATTTCGCTGGCAAGGGCGAAAAAGCAAACCAACACAATCTCATACATGCACTATACCTACACAACAAGGTCACCCACGCAATGGCAAGTTTTGATTTTTGACTTCAACTTCTTGATGTCAATTTTCGGTTGTGGCAGAAAACGAAATCCATTTCAATAGCAAGTACAGTGAATGCACATTTATTGAACAGCCAAAGAAACCCAAGTGAAATTTCAAACTACCGTCGAATTTCCATAGGTCGAACTTTTATAAGTCGAATATCTCCATGACTCGAATTGAGTACGTTTATAGTGAAAAATCAATATAATATGTCTTCCATAACTCGAATATCCCCATAATTTGAACTTTTGTTATGCACTATGGTGATTCGAGATTTGGAAGTTTGACTGTACGAGAAATACGCACAGTCCGCAAAGTTCGAGTCTCAATCGCGCAAAGCAAATTTCGTCACCCTTACTTTGTGTTATGTTCTTTCCTCTTCATTCCTTGTGATCGCCAATGAAGAAAAAAACAAATGGTCTAGACTTTGTTGTTGCGTGAGCGTAACACTTTGTTGAGTTTAAATTTGCGTGTTTTTTCTGTTTAGCTGTTGGAAAGGTAGAATTAGCTGTATTTCAACTTGGATTTTTCGATATATCTAGCGCAAAATATGCATTTTAAATCAAATTTATTGATCAAATTATTTATTTCTTTACTAAATAACAGCCCGAACGAATAATGTAGTTTATTCATTAAATGTCCCACCAAAACCAATACAAGTAGGTGGTGGGAATTGCAATAACAAAAATCATGTTCCTCGTTCATAAAAAAATCGCCGCAAACCTATACATGTTCCTTTTTCGCTATCATATCATTCCAACAACAATATCAATTCAATCAAAATAAAAATGGGTGACGGCAATCAAAACAAACAAAACAAAGGTGACATACAGAAATTCCTTTCACGCTAATTCGGGCCAAGAATTCGCGTTCAGTAATTAGCAGAATGACGTTGCTACACAGGGGCCTGCGCTGCTACTTCGATGATAATAGCAGACAAATAACATAAGCTCGTGAGAGAAATGTAACCTCTATATGAATTAATACTCTTTGTTTTTAGTTATGGCCTTTCATTTAATAACGCCTTTACAGTGCAGCTGAATAACTAAATCGAATCTTGGTGTTCACATTGCCGTGATCATGATCAGCTGTTCATTGTTTTGGTTGTACACACGTTGACAAATTGTGAGAAGTGAAAAAATTGAAAAATTGCGATTTGTGGAAAAAATAAATATTTTAGAATCATTTATAATGTGTACAAACGTGGACTTAATTGGACTTATTTTTATAAAAAAAAACTTCAAAATTTAGTTTTTAACTACCTTTGTTTTGTGCCATGATCAGCTGTGTATTGCTTTGGCGCACAAAAAACAAGAAGAAGACTGTTGTGAATGGTAATTTCTAACCAAAAACTTTGTCACACTGTCAGAAATCGGCAGCCCTGTTTCGAATCGTTGTCGAATCCATTTATGAATTCGCATCGATTCGGATCGCATTCTACAACAACAATTCCTGAATGACGTCACTTTTCCATGTATTGGTTGAAGAAAGTGACACGAATTACCGTCGAATCATCAGCGAATCTAATCCTAGCCCTATAAGTTTACATTAATTGCAGCGAATATCTGTACTAATGCTTCTCCTGCACCGCTCGAGTTTTGAAACTTGGCTTGCTTCAAATTCTTCCAAATATCCCCCACTTGATAAAGGAAGACTCTCTTTGATATTATTACACAAGATCAATAATATCGAGGCAACTTCAAAACCACAAAATAAACAAGGCGCAGCGTCAAAATCACGATGATTTCTAAACGACGCAACTTCGAAGCAATGCAAATCGGAACGACACAACCCGCACATAATATAAAGGTGGCAAATCAGTTATAGATAATTTCCAAATATGCAAAAATATGTGGATATATTAAAGAAATCTCTATGGGTACGTTAAGCACTCAATACCCCATATTTGGTAAATACCCAATGGCATAAAATATTGGTATGCCCAGAAACGCATACAAGGTAGCATTGAAATTGATAGTGAATTAGCACCGAAAATCAGTATCATCCAACCGAAAGTAAATACGTTTGCTGCGCCCCAGCAAACATTGTTTCGCCGCTTTCTGTAAGGTGGTGCGATAAACGTACTAATGCTAGAAGATACTAGAATTCTTACTTTTTTGATTTTTTAAAGAAAAATATGCTGACTATATGCTGGCAAAGAATAAGGAGGAATTGAGAACTGTTGTAGAGAAAGTCAAAACCCAGCACGGGTTATAGAGCTGAAATGATGATGATGACGACGTTGTTATGTTAAATCAGTTTAAATGATGAAACACATTTCGAAGTATTCCTATTCATAACTATTCATATATACTATTCATAACTGATTCGTAGACCAAACCGTTGTACGCCGAATCACGACGTCACACTTTATTCACCCTATGTCATAATTTGTTGTCTAAAAACTGTACAACAAAGAAACGCCATATATTTTCGATTCTATATCACCACTATTATTAATATTACCAATATCATGATGATAATAATATCACCAATATTATTAAAATGGTATTACGTAAATTTGTTCAAAAACATTGATTTCGAATATAGTGATTCTGCAAAGTTCACTTGGTGTGTTCATTTAAGTTTTCGTTGGTTGTCCTATTATTTAGGTCCCAACATCTTTTTGGGATCAACCCATTCCTTGAATTGTCCCTCGGTTATTCCAGCTTTAAGAGCCTCTGCTTTTAGTGTAGTGCCGTTCTCATGTGCGGTCTTTGCAATTTTGGCAGATTTGTCGTAGCCGACATGTGGATTTAGTGCGGTGACCAGCATCAATGACTCGTTCATAATCGCCTGGATGCGTTTCTTATTGGGCTTGATGCCTACGATGCAATTCTTGGTGAAGTTCCTACAACCGTCAGCTAAACACAAATAATAAAATGGAATATCATCATTTAAATAATAATAAATAAAGAACATAAAGTATACCCACATATTAATCGCAATGATCGCAAAACATTCGAAATTATCAACGGCTTGAAAACATTGAGTTCAAAATGACCTGTGGCTCCTCCAACACTAACGGCAACCTGATTGCCCAGTACTTGGGCACATATCATTGTTACTGATTCGCACTGAGTTGGATTCACTTTGCCCGGCATTATTGAGCTACCGGGTTCATTTTCGGGCAACAGTAACTCACCCAAACCACATCGTGGACCAGAGCCCAATAATCGTACGTCGTTAGCAATCTTCATCATGCTACAGGCAATGGTATTAAGCGCACCATGCACCTCAACCATAGCATCACGGGAACCCAGAGCTTCAAAGAAGTTTGGTGCCGGCTTGAAAGGCAAGCATGTAAGCTCAGCTACACGCTTTGAGACTTTCTCGGCAAAGCCCTTTCTAGTATTTAGACCCGTACCAACAGCTGTACCGCCTATTGCAAGCTCATATACACGCGGTAAACAAGCTTCCACACGGGCTATGCCATTGACTATTTGTTGTGCATAACCGCCGAACTCCTGACCGAGTGTTAGGGGCACAGCATCCATAAGATGTGTACGACCGATTTTGATGATATCCTTAAACTCTTCAGATTTACTTTTTAGTGCGTCGCCCAATAATGTCAGACTGGGAATTAGGCGTTCATTTATCTCCATGCCAACACAGATGTGCATCGCTGCCGGAAATGTATCGTTTGAACTTTGACCCTTGTTGACGTGATCGTTTGGATGCACCGGCTTCTTTGAACCCAGCTCACCTCCTAGCAGTTTTATCGCAGCATTGCTGATCACCTGTAAAATAGTAATCGCAATATTTCTTACCTTCTAATTGCAAAGTGCTATTCATATTCATTCAGACCTCATTGCTATTCATATTGGTTTGTGTGCCAGAGCCCGTCTGCCAGATAACCAACGGAAAGTGTCCCTTGTGGTATAGTTCACCAGAGATAATATCATCACAGGCACACGAAATAGCATCGGATACTTTCGCATCCATGCCAAACTCCTTATTCACCTCAGCACAGGCTTTCTTCAGTATGCCCATGGCCTGGATAATTGGCAACTGCATAAAGAAGATTATTTGATCATTTATACGGTATAAGGTATTGGTAAGGTGCATCTCTGACATCGAAATTTCCGGAACGGAATCGAGCAAACCACGCCTGGGCCCAATACTCATTGGGCATTGCAGATACTAAATGGTCACAGAAACAACGGTATAATGGTCCTTTAACTTACCGGCAATCGTTCGCCTATATCACCAACGGGGAAATTCATTTTAGACCTCATTGTTTGGGCGCCATACAATTTACTCTTGGGCACTTTCACCTCGCCCATGGTATCCTTTTCAACGCGAAACTCTTCCTAAAATAGCGATTGGCATTAGCGCAGCACAGCCGTTTACGCACCGGAGACATACTTCCTTTTTTTTTCCGCAAAACACATTCGTGGAACCGATTAAACGATTTGAAACCATCATTGTGAGTTTGCTGGGCTTTGTAATGCGGAACAGCATTTTGAACTTCGTCTACAGCTATTACCAAATAAATGTAGATAGGAAAATGGCCGAGACAGTCCGACTAGTTCAAAGAATTTATTTCAACTGATATAGTTTTGCACTTGACATAAAAACGAAAGGTTCCCCGGATCAAAATAAAACTAAGCAAAATTAAAATACTTTCGATCTAAAAAGAAAAGCGTTCGTGGTGTTCTTTTTTTTGTTACTTTTTATGTTTTGAGTTCAGTTATTACTTAGGGCCCAACATATCCTCAGGTTTGACCCATTCGTTGAACTGCTGCTCGGTAAGGTAGCCCAAGTTGATGGCCTCCTCTTTGAGTGTGGTGCCATTCTTATGTGCCGTCTTGGCGATTTTGGCTGCTTTGTCGTAACCAATGTGAGGATTCAGCGCAGTGACCAGCATAAGAGACTCGTTCATAATTTTCGCAATTCGATCGCGATTGGCCTGAATGCCATTAACGCAGTTTGTGGTGAAAGTTCGGCTGCCATCGGCTGTAAGAGCACATAGAATAATGAATATAGAAAAAAATCTTTTGATGGTACTCACAGAGTAAGCGAATAGAACGCAGCACGTTTGAAACGACTAAGGGCTTGAAAACATTTAGTTCAAAATGACCATTGGCGCCGCCAATTGTTACGGCAACATGATTGCCCATAACCTGAGCAGACAGCATTGTCAGTGATTCGCATTGGGTGGGATTGACTTTACCAGGCATTATGCTGCTCCCCGGTTCGTTTTCTGGCAACATTAATTCGCCCAAGCCACAACGCGGTCCCGAGCCAAGGAAGCGTATGTCGTTTCCGATTTTCATGAGACTGACGGCGATCGTGTTAAGCACGCCGTGAACTTCGACCATGGCATCTCGAGCGGCCAATGCTTCGAATTTATTCGGCGCAGTCACAAACGGTAGACCGGTTAGTTGAGCAATTTTCGCCGCACACTTTTCGGCGAAACCTTTACGTGTATTCAGGCCCGTGCCCACAGCTGTGCCACCCAATGCCAGCTCATAGACCCGTGGCAAACAGGCGTCTATTCGTTCCAGCGCATACGCTAACTGCTGCGTATAACCGCTGAATTCTTGGCCCAAAGTCAGCGGCACAGCGTCCATTGTGTGCGTACGCCCGATTTTTATGATGTCCTTGAATTCCTCCGACTTCTTCTTTAGTGCATCGTGTAGTGTTTTGATTGCTGGCTTCAAATTATTATTCAATTCCAATGCAACTGAAATGTGTATGGCAGTGGGGAAGGTATCATTAGAACTCTGCGATTTGTTCACATGATCATTCGGATGTACGGGGTCCTTGGAGCCGAGCTTACCACCAAGCAGCTCAATAGCACGATTGCTGATAACCTAAGTGATCGCGTAGTAATCATACAGTTTAAGTGTTTTCTCTATAATGATTATTCTAATCTCTGTGCGCTCACCTCATTCACATTCATGTTGCTCTGAGTTCCCGAGCCCGTTTGCCAAATAACCAACGGGAAATGATCATCGTAAAGCTTGCCAGAAATTACATCATCGGCAGCTTTCGAGATGGCTTCACTTATTTTGGGGTCCAAACCGAACTCCTTGTTAACCTCTGCCGCCGCTTTCTTCAATATGCCCATGGCCTGCACAACTGGTTTCTGCAAACGTTTCAATCTTTTATAATTTATTTATTCCCATAGATTTTAATTGCTTAAATTAGATTTGGTGTATGCCTCTTCTGCTGATTATGTGATATTGCACTATTTCTAATTGCTAAGCCATAACACCACCCATCCCAACTACGTATTCGTCACATAAGAACTACAACGTCTATATATTCTCATAGACATCAGATAATCCATCATCATGCTAGATTAAATTCATATCCCCAGAGGCACAAATGCTATCCTCGGTCGCCCAAGGTCAAGCTGAAGTCTTATGCTAAATTGCTATCGAAAGAGTTTCCATTACAAATCGCAGCCCTGAGTGCAATTCCATGCCGTACGATACGCCACACCTGATTGAACTGTCCAGAGCATACTACTCGACTCACACCTACGGAACTCAGAGTTAAGCCAATTGAGGAAGATCTGTTACTGACAAACAGTCCTTGGTAAGGACAACCTACACATTGGTCAGGAAAATTTTGATTTTAGGTATTAAAATTGTACTCTGGCAATGCCTTCAGAATGACTTAGAATATATTTTGCCCCTCATTGCATAGTCTACATTATATACTTATTTTCTTAAGCAAAATTCCCGTTTTAGTCTATACCTGCAAGTCTTTGAACAAATCTCCAAAAAAAATAATAAAATTAAAATAAAATAAAAAAAACCTTACCGGCATGCGTTCGGTGGGCCCTCCGATGGGGAAATTAATTTGCGAACGCATCGTCTGTGCGCCATAGTACTTGTCTGCGGGCACCTTCAGTTCGCCGAAGGTGTCGCTCTCTAACCGATAGTCCTGCGAAGCCTGTAAATTTATACGACTAAAATGAATCAATGCTACACAATAAACAACTTAACTAGAAGAAGAAGAAAAAAATGAACTATTAAATCTACATTTCACACCATAGCGTTTACGATTTATTTTCCGATTAGGCTGTCTCCGCAACAGTCTTGAAAGTTCTAGCGTCGTTTTGTGACTGAGGACCGAGATATTGTTTGTGTCTACTCGAGGGCCAAGTACAAATACATGATAAGCGGCGATACGCTAATAAAACGAAAGCGAAAATCACTTCCACTGGAATAACACGTAGTGAATGTGGCCGCCGCGACGCACAATGTCACAGGCAACGGTCGCGCATATGTTATACTAGACATTGAATGCGCTACACTTGCGCAAATTTACAGGATTCCGAGTGGTTGTGTAAACAATGATAAATCATGTGATTCTTTTATGACTCATTTGTTTAGATATTAATATATATATATATATTTTTTTGCTATATTTCGATTTAAAAAAGTAAAATTTTTCGATGATGTAGCAGTCATATTCGGTTGAATTTGATTGAAATTGAACGACTATTTTAAGAGTGCATTTCTTTACGGATCTTTTTGGAGGCTTCTTGAGTGTCTTAAATGGACTGAATTATGATCTACGCAGTTCACGAGTTTACAAGTCTTTTAGTAACTTTTATGAAATTGTTGTAAGAAACTGTTTCCCTTTTAAGGTCTCGATTTATGACTTTAGTACCCGAAAACCGTACATATTTTTGCTGAACGCTTCAAAATCCAAACGAATCGAAGGCAATATGAATTTAGTATCGACAATATGAACACTCTATTCTAGAAGCACTTTCGAAATTATTCGCTGGGTTTAGAAACGCACATTAAGTGGAAAAAATTCGATACATTTTCCATTAGTATGTCGCAAAACGAGTTTACTAACATAATCAATAAATTTGAATTTGTAGAGAAGACTAACAAAACGAAGTTTGGGTGATCCCTTATAGCCTACCTGGGGTGCGATGAGTCGACAAGTTTAGCTAGCGAATATTACTAAGTGTTGTAATGAAGGATGCGCTCAACTTATATGCCCCATAGTTTCGGTCGTAGTGCGCAAATATGAAAACTGGGCGAATGCCAAAACGAGTTGAATTGTTCATTTTTGTTTCAATAAAAAAATTGAAATATTTTTAGTTTTGACGAACCGGTTCTTAATTTTTGTTTGAGAACTTTCAACAACCATAAAAACGACCTTTTTAAAATGTGTTTGCACTTTTTTGGAGTTCCGGTAATTTAGCACTCATTTTCACACCCTTCATTTCAGTCGGTTTAGAATTTGTTTATTGGCGTTACGAAATAGTAGCGTTTTCAGAAATATAAATGACAACAAAAAAGTATCAATTTATACAATTTGTCTGGTCGGTTTAGGTATGTGCGTTTCATACTATTGTAATTCGATCCGATTAAATTTCATGGTTTGTGACTCAAAATGAGTTAGAAGTAAGGCAGAAACGCCCACGGAGAAAAATATAGACGAATTCACAGTAGCGCCATTTAAATTTGGAAAATGTTACCCAAATTCTCGGTGATTTTTAACGATGTATTCCCCTGCAAGAGCTCTTGTCAATTTAACCTACGCTAAATTAACCTATACAATTTAAAGCTCGATTAAATTGGGCTAAACAAATTTGCAATTTTCCTGAGTTGGAGCATAGAATCTAATTGTTCATCCGTATGACTTATGAAAAATGACATTATACAATAAAAAAATTGTATGCCATTTTGTAAAGCAGTTGAAACGATACATTAAACGCTTAGTCTATAACTGTCCGAAATTTAGAATACGTTATGATAAGGAATGGTAAGCACACAACAGTTCATAAGAAATGGACAATATTCTTCAATTTTAATTATTATCGGGTTTAGATTTGTAGGCTGATAGATACATAAAATATGTGGTTTTTTCGATTTGGATGAATTATGCAGTTAAGCCACCGGTGCTCGTATCCATGTTCTTGATAAGATTAGTTAGCCGCTTCAAATATCTTGAAAACCACTGTGGCAACTTTGATGTCTTGATTCTCTTGAATAGTCAGCTTGTCGAAAGTCTTCACATTATCTGAATATGTAAAAGATTAGTCACGGAATGAATTCGAATACAATTAAATTGCACATGCTTAGCATACATTTAAACATATGGCCGTTGATTTGTCAATCATTCTTCGTGCGTAAGGCCCATTCTTCAAGAAGCACTTCTTAACCGGCGTAATCGATTATCATGTAAATTGGCAAGTTTCGTACCATAACCGACACAGAATGAATCCTCTGGCTAAGGATTGCAAACCCTTGAATACGGCACCACAAATCGTTTAAATTTCCTTGGGCGGTACTTCGTACTCCACTACCACAACAACCGGCGGAGCTCATTTTCAGAAACTCACTAAAACTTCACGTTCCAAACTTAAGTAGCCAATTCGAAATGCACCCATTCATGCTACACAGAGCTTTAATCAAAGACCGGTATGCACTTTGGCAAATTGTTCGCGAAATCTCATTTATAATTCAAATCTTCGCTTTTAGCACGCATAATTGCAAAAAAAAATAATAATAATTACATAAGCGACTCTGGAGGGGATAACAACACTCACCATGCAGCGAACGAAAGCAATGGACCACGATTTGTTCAATCGTTGGATGCTGCGTAGCGTTGATCGCTGCAGGATTTGAAGAACCATTTTCCAGATTTAGTTGCAAAATTTTAACGCAAAGAAATTAAAAACAGAGCCTGCGGTCAGCAAATTCGATCGCCAAAGTAATCGAATGAAACCACTATGAAACGAAAGCAGAACAACAGATGTTTGTCTTCCTCCTCCTTAGATATTCAAAGGGAAATGAAACGGATTTTATATTAAATGTAGTTAATTTTGATCATATATTGTTTGTAAAAAAAAATTGTAGTCATTTCAAAGAAATTCTAGAAATTGCTTTCACTCATCGTCAGCTTAAACATTTTAGCGCGTGCACGTTTTCTTTACTGTGATTGACCGCGGCCATAACACAAATTGATGGTAACAGCTGATTTAGATTTCATGCTCATTTGTTCCAAACAAATTGGAAAGATTTGCAGTTCTTGGCAAATTTTATTTTGATGTTAAGACGGGATCGTTCATTTTTTCTGTCAATCAGTCGATCAGAATCATGTCTGCATTAATGAAAACGAGCTTCAAGTTAGCACCAAAATTAATTGCAGTAACTCCGCAACTGCAAGTCCAAGTCGCACGTAGCCGTAAGTGCAATGACAAGTATTAAGGAATATTTCTCGTCTTTCTGGTTTACGTAACTGTGAAAATAACATGTTTCTGTTTTTTGTTTTGTTTTTATAGTTGCCGGTTGGAATAAGGACTACAAACCTGCACCCTATCCGAAAACAAAAGAGGAGTGTGAAGCAGCGGCTAAGAAGTACTATTTGCTACCAGAAGAATATCGCCCATATGCAGATAATGGTCTCGGCTTTGGCGATTATCCCAAAGTGGGTTATGGCCTAGGCACTGAAGCCAAGGATAACAACTATCCATATGATTACCCAGAAATAAAGCGAAACTTTAACGAACCGGTATGTATTTATTGTTTTTGTCGAAGTGGAGTAGAATTCCCACAAATATATCTGTGTGATGTAAAGCCAAGTTTCTGTAGAGAGAACAAATAGGAGACTAGCCTCGTCTATCTATTCGACACTAGAATTACTATATACAGTCCGTTATCACTGTGTTAACCGTTGTTGTAATCGGCTGTAGCCCTCGGAATCGTCTATAGTTTAATCTATGAGGGTGGAAACAATCCCTTAGTCTATTTACCTAGCCGATGTGTTTAAACATACTGGGACCACTAAATGTTAAAGCTTAACAAACCCTTCATGGGTATTAGAAGTATCATGACGTGCCTCTATTAATTGCTTGTATATATTTTCAGGTCTCGGCCGATCACGATCTATACAGTGAGGATCGCTATTCGCAACCGGAACGTCCGCGACTTACAAACGCCCAATACGTTCTCTCATTTATCGGGGTGATGGGTTTCTGCTTCGCTCTATACTACTGGTTGGAGGATAAAAAAATGTATCGCCCAGTCGCTGTTAAGCAATATCCAACTGAAGGTGTCAAGCACTATACCTTCGAATCTGCCAAATAAGGGTTTAGTGTGACTGACGTCTTTAATTTCAAAAATAGGCAAACCTTTTTAATAGAAGCTGCAAATACGAAGTAAAAAAAATAAAAATTAAATAAAAACAAAGTTTCTGGGGCTTTTTAATAACTGCAGTGCAATGGCAGAACTCCCAAAAACTTCGAGCGAACACTCAATGTAGTCACGGCAATAGCCAACACAGTGGATTTAAGACTACATACTTCAACATAGCCAAATATATAACCCACATACAATACACCAAGGAATAATCGCCTCATTATAGTTCCCACAAAATAAACACCCTTCCGTGACGACACAACTTCAAGAAGCTATAATAACAATAAAACGGAATGCCCATTAATAACCTGTTAGTTCAAACTACTTGCGATTATATGAACAATTTTATTTATGTGCAAACTAAAAACAAAAAAAAAAACAAAAAAGTATGCACACTACTTAAACCCTAAAACGAATAATGGAAACGTAAAAAACCACAATAATGATGAGTTATTCCACAATGTAGTTTGGATGAACAACTAATAACGGATCCTCATCTTCGGGATCGTCTCTACGTTTGCCCTTGGCAATTGGCTTTAGGTCTGCTGTCTTCAGTGGAATTATGACTTGGTCATGAAAAATCATACGATTGATGACCTTTTCGACAAGTGTCTTGCGTGATATGAGTTCATCCTCGGATTCGATTTGATCGGCTACTTGCTCAAGGTACCAGGTGACAAGATCACTGCGCCTCATAACGGAATCGGCGCCTTCAACTTCACAGCGCGCCTCCTCGGCACGCATATGCAGAACCAACATGGTCGACAGATTTTTGTAGTCCTCGAATGGCAAAGTTAACTTTTTCTTTTGCAACACGGGCTCCGATTGTTCGGACGTATTTAAATTGCCCTCATTGTCGTCCACATTATTGGCCGCACCACCGTCGTTCTCCATATCCACCTCGCCGGTGTAAACATCGTCCGCATTATCGTCTTCGAGATGAATGTCCGGTTGTTCGACACGTATAATTGACTTGTTCAGTAAGCGAAACGCTTCATTCACATGACGCTCGTATACCGTATGGGAACACTCCATTTTAGCCATAGCCTCGCTCAGACGTATCAACGACTCGAGCTGACGGACAGTTATGCGCCAAGTACTGCGTCCCGAGGTACCAGTGTCGCGCTGACGCAGGTGGCCGTAGTCCTCGACCAGTTCAACAGAGGCTTCTTTGCTTATCATTGGCTTGAACTGGCTCGCAAACGTTATGTAGCGAAGAACCTCCTCGCGCGTATACACGCGCCCTACCGATTCTTCGATGTGCGAGTGCAAATCGAGGATTTTGCGCGCGATCGCATAATCCATCACCTCGTTGCATTCGTCGACGAGTATAAAGAACAAATCGAAACGTGACATAATCGGCGCCGTCAGTTGAATGTTCTGTTGCAGGCTCTTCGAGCGATCGTAGCGCCCATTAATTGGATTTGCAGCCGCCAATATGGAAGTCCTTGCATTTAACGTTGCTCGCACACCGGACTTAGATAGCGTGATTGTCTGTTGTTCCATCGCCTCGTGAATTGAAACCTGGTCACGCGGGTCCATCTTATCGAACTCGTCAATGCAGCAGATGCCATTGTCGGCCAACATTAGAGCGCCAGCCTCGATCACAAAATCGAAGCTTTCCTCATCACGGACCACGGCAGCTGTGAGACCGGCTGCCGACGAGGCTTTGCCGGAAGTGTATATTGCGCGGGGCGAGAAGTCGGCTACTTGCTTCAGAAATTGCGACTTCGCTGTACTAGGATCGCCAACAATGCAGACGTTGATATCGCCACGCAACGAAGTCTTCTCATGTGTCGTCTTGCTAACACCGCCAAAAAGCTGCAACAAAATGCCACGCTTCACCTCATCATTGCCGTATATAGAAGGAAACAGACTTGATATGAGATTATTGTACAAATTACGATCTTTAGACATTTCGTAGACTTTATTCCATTCAGCGTCCGTCATCTGTTTCTTCATGTCTTCGGCAGTCACTTCCGACATGGGTAAATCAGTGCCGCCAAAACGTGCGGTTGTCGCTTGTACACTACATGCTAGGAATGCCATGCGATAGTTCAATTCGCGCACACCGAGCGATTTCAATCCCGTCAGTCCTGCTGGTGTTTCACCGGGCTTATGACGAGAACCAACCTCGGCTTTTGCGCCGGGTAGACTAAATACGCCCACATCGGGCACAACAATTAGTGTGCCCGTAAAATCATAACGATCACCAGCTTGCACTGTTTCCACAAGCTCTGAACGCAAGATGATCTCTACGGAACGCGGTATACAGCCGCGCGGCAACTCCGATTGTGTCTCCTGGATACGCACCTTTTGAAAATCCACAAATAGTGATTTTTCGACATCCAACATGAAGCGTCGTCGGTTTGCGCAAACCGGATTACTGCAAATGGTGGGATTGGTGAACTTAAATTGTTGCTCGACATTACGTATTGTGATCTGACAATCCATACACATAAAGGTGCCCAACACTAACTCCGGATGTACGGGATGCGTCCGTACAACTTGACCCGAAATGCGTGTCAATGTGCCTAGTTTCGCGGTGGTTAAATCACGCACCTTTTGTCGCGTTGGTACTTCCGAGAATGATACGTAGCACTCCTTCTCGGTTTTCAAGCCCAAATGATCTTTGACAAAATTGGAGACCGACTGACACAGAAACGGATAGACGCGATAATATTCCTCTATTATGGTAGTGGCTAAATACTGACTATACTTCTCGACATCATCGAAGCTCACTTCAATCGTACAACGATCGGGCGATTCCAGATCGGCAGCGGGTTTTATATATTTTATTTCACCATCCTCCTTGAATTCCTCGAGGAAGTCTCTGAACAATTTCTGGCAACCGAGACCTACTTCATCCTTAACACGCAGTTGTCCAACTTGTGTTACAGCTACATCCATTTTATATACCAATTTACTGTAGGCTTGAGAAACTATTTTTAAAATTACTTCTAAAATCCCACGCTTTTCGAAGCGTTTACACCGACTACATACCAATTTGGCGCCTTTTATGACAAGCGTCCGCTGCCAGTGAGAGCCAAACTCAGAGAAAACTACTAAAAATGGAAATCCGTGTTAATTGGTAGGGTTTTACAATAATCAAGAGCAGAGTTGTCCAACTACTTTGTCTACTTCTGGCAATTTTTTGTTGTTTTATATTTCCCTCTATGCAGTCTGAATTGAATCTGTGTTGTTCGGTTTAATTTGGTTGGCCGATGTGACATATATTAAGCATGTATCTGCAATTGTATAACCACGACATGTTCGAGAAGTCTGCACAGATATATTTCTGTTTGCTTGTCGCAGTTTTTATAAACGCTAGTAGAGGGTGAGGATTTGTTGTTTCTTCGGTTGTACTAATTGTACACATTTGTTTTGATTGGTTTTTGTGTTGGGGTGTGACGAAAGGTGAGTAACGAGCAATTGTTGTCAATGTTTTACAAACATAACTAGAAATTGTTAACCACAACGAACTTAGCAAATTTACTTTTATTATTATTATTGTATACAGTTTATTTAGAATGTATAAATTATAAATAGACTTAAAAAGCTATAGCAACAAAGGCCTTAAGCTAGTATTAATGTTTAAATGTGTTGTGGGTAATGTATGTACGTGTATGAATTTATGATTAGGCTGTATTCACAGTGTTTATCTTATGTTATATTTATAATATATTGTACAAGTTTGTTGCTTTTAGGTACATAATTGTTTTTGAGATATTGTCTATAGTTGGGTTGAAAATTGCACGGTGAGGATCAGGAAGGGGAAAGAAATGAAGTCTTATGTTTATGAAATTATGGCACTCTGAAAGGATGTGATGAACTGAAGTGATATTAGTGCTGCAGTAACAGCAAGTATTAGATGAAGTTCCTGTACGATCGAATAAATGAGAATGGGTTAGGTTTGTGTGTCCCAGACGTAGTCTGATGATTCTAGTAAGATCGCGGCGGGAAAATTGGGTATGGTTAGCATAACTATAGATATTGTTTTTTTTGGAATTGTAATGGTTGTAAAAGTCGTTTCTACGTAAAAAAAGTGAGAGTTGTTTTTGCTTTTTGCTGATAACGTTAATGTGTTTAATAATGTCGGGGATGTTGTGATTGGTGTTGAAGATCAGAGGAAGGAGAGTGGCGGTTTTAGCGGCGTTGTCGGCTTTTTCATTGCCAGATATTTGACAATGTCCTGGGACCCAGATGATGATAATTTTTGGGGACAGAATTTGAAGGGTTTGTCTAATATGAAGTGGATAAAAAGATAGATTATTGCTGTTAGAAATGGCATTTATTGAGTGCAGATAGCGGTCTGGTGGGGTGGGGTACGAGACGAACCACCACAGTCTGTTAGCGACTATTTCGTCTAAGGTTTTAGGTAGGCAAGAGTTAAGTGAGATAGATCGGTATGAATTAAGGTTTGTTTTGTTGGAATCAGGTTTGTTTACAGGAATAATTTTACTGAGTTTGTGATTTTGGGTATGAAGAGCTAAAAACTTTATTGTAGTGATCGAGAAGTCTACTCATAACTGAGGGGTGAAGTTTTTTTAGCATGGGGTAAGATATACGATCGAGTCCGGTGGTTTTACCTTTTAATTTTGAGAGAGCACCAACAAGTTCTATTGAAGTGATAGAGGAGTCGATTTGAATTGCTGATGATGAAAGATTGTAGGAGTTTGTGAACGGGGATGTCCGGTATTTGTTCGTGCGGAAAGTTTGGCTAAAGTTGGAATCATGTGATTGATGGGACAAGTGAGAACAGAATTCTTCTGATATAAGCAGGTGATTAGTAATTGGAGTTGTTGAAGTAGATGATGACATGCAGTGGATTGGTAAGCGATTTCTAAGTCCAAAAAAAGTGCGGATTTTAGACCATATTTTAGATGTAGGAGTGTTAGGATTGATTTCTGTTGTAAAAGCCTCTAAGGAGGAGCGTTTTGCGATTTTTATTTCCCGTTTAAGCAAAGCGTTAGCTTTTTATATTTTAAGATGTTATCTGGGGATACGTTCACGTCTAAGAAGGAACCATTGTGTGCTTTTGAAGGTGAGAGTTCCACCATGGTACTGCATGCTTGTTACGGTAGGCAGGTGAGGATTGTGGTATGGAAATGTTGGCGCTTTCTCGAATAATCTTAACAAGATTTGCGGATTCTTTGTTCAAACTGTGGCTAACAAGGCGCTGGCGATGATATAATAAGGAGGCGGTTGTGTATGTGGGCCAGTCTGCTAAGTCTATTTTGAATTTGGGAGTGGGTTTTGGGAAAGGAGATTTGCCAAAAAGAGATATAATGATAGGGAGATGGTCGCTGTCAAAATTATCAGTTTCAATTTCCCATCTTGCTTCTAAAGCATTAGTAGGGGTGGCAAGTGTGAGATCAATATGTGTGAATGTGTGGTGGGTGCTAAAATGTGTAGGTGAACCGTTGTTTAGGAGTATGAGAGAGGATTGATAGATGAATTTTATCAAAGTATTACCTTTTTGGCTAGGGGTATTTGGGGTATTAAGGCAATTGAATACGTTTCGTAAGTTACGGATGGTGAATATTTTGTTTGGGGGGATGTATGAGCAAATAATATTAAAGGTAATTTTGGAGTGAATTTTAACACCAACGGAGGCAAAGTCTTGATTGAGGGTAATCTGTTCGTGTTGAATGGAGTTGAATGGGCCACTCCTCTAGATGATCTAATGGCTGTCTTAACGCTGTATAATTCATAGTTTATAGGGGTTGGAATGATGTGTTTGGGTGTTAGGTGTGTTTCCTGGAGGGAAATAATTTTTGGGGTGTATGTTTTAATTAAAATTTGTAATTGATCATAGTTTGAAAATAATTTAATTTTGATCTGAGTTGATCAATTACAGTTCTATTAAGTTTGGCCTCCGCTGCGTCGACAGGTAATCCGCAGTGAGACCCGCACTATGTATAATGCGATGAAGTGCGGAGTGCTGAGGCAGTGCTGGACCTGAAGTGGAGAAAGAGATATGAGAGTCCCCGTCGTTAATTCTCATTTCTCTAATGATGTCCAAGTTAGCACACACCCAGCAGTCCGCACTGAGAAAATGATATATCAATTAATAAGACATTGAGTCGATATCGAGGATATTTAGTAAAGCAGCAGTATTTTTTGTTTCAAAAGAGGTTTTTTTTTTGTTCCTTTTTTTGAATTGATTGTTTAGAGTTGCTTGATAATATTTTAAGTTTTGTATCGATTATGGATTGAACTGAAAGTTTGTGAGAGGGGTTGGTGGGAGGTTTTTTGGAAATATTTGTGAGGGGAGGAGTAGAGGTGGAGAGAAGGATTGCTTCAGAAAGTGTTGATGGGTTGTTGGTTGGAAGAGAGCTTGAGGTTATGTTCTCAGGTTTGGTAGTGATCTGAGTTGATCGCAGCGTTTCTGAGTAGCGCGAACCCGTCGGGGAATGGCGTTCAGCGTAGATTTTTTCAGCGTTTTTGAAGTCCATTTTTTTCAACACACGAATAGCTTGGAGTTCCTTGCGCTTGAGGAAGGTGGGGCAATTCCGGTCGAATATGTTGTGTAGATAGTTTGTGATGTTGTTATGTTTACAGTTGATGCAAATCGTGGTGTTTTGGCAGGTTTTCATATCTTCAGTATCTAGGTGTTTTTCGAGACAGCAGTTGAGGCAAAGCTCGGTAAACCTGCAAGCTTTGGTGGAATGGTCTAGGCGTCCGCACTTTCTGCATCTGAGAGGGAGAGGGATATACGATCGTACACTAACTTTTTCGTAGCCAAGATATAAATGCGTTGGAGGCGTTGGTGTTGAGAAGGTGAAAACAAATTATCCGGTTTCTTTTAGTGTCTGGTCTTATCTTTTTTGAGAGTTTTTTTGCACTCCTGGACGCTTTTGGCTTTTCAGTTCTGAGGTGATTTCATCTTCAGGTACGTTTCGCAAAAAGTTTGTGTAGATGACTCCTTTACATGAGTTGAGTGAATTGTGTTCGGTGATGTCGACTCCTGTGGAACCATCGATGTCAACGAGTTTGATTAATTTGGATGCTTGCTTCTTATTTTTTGTTTTTATAAGCGCAGAACCATTACGAAGAATTTTGACTTCTTCAACGGGACCTTCGCATATGTTGTCAATTACTCTCCGAAGTAAGAAAGGCGAAATTGTGTCCATAGAAGTGTTGGGTTCTTACCTCGACATTACAAGGTATTTAGGGCCGTCCGTCACATTTTTTAATGTCTTTGTTTGGTCAAGTTTGACGCATGGTTGTTTAATTCGTTGCTTTGCAATGTCGTGCGGATCGGTTTTGGTTTTATTTAAATTACTAAACATATTGTTGCTGAAGTCGGACAAGTTGATGTGAAAAACAGAAAGTAAAAAAAAAAAATAGCACGCCAAAAGAGAGTAGCGCTAAATAGAACTGTAAATCGATAAAGTCGATAATCAATGAACAAATTAACTTTCCGTAGACACGTCCGCACACAAAGAGTGTGTGATCACAACTGACTGCAAATTTACTTTACTTTACTATATCAAAAGGGAATAACCATGTCGGAGAATTCGGAGGATGAAAACTATGAGCCTGGTCCGAAGAAAATTAAATCGGAATGGTCGAAGAGCTATTCAAACAAGGCGTTTGAGATGATGAAGAAAATGGGCTACGAGAACGATAAAGGCTTGGGCAAGACGAACCAAGGTCGTTTAGAGCCGATTATCGCAGTGCAGCAGGATGGACGGCGTGGCTTTGGTCTTAAACTCGACACTGTACAAGGATCTGCAGATCAATGGGATCCCAATGATGAATGGCTGATAATACCTGAGACTATTACTTGGATTGAAAACGAGGGCGAATATGATATGAGATTAGAGAATCTATTACAAGGTATACGCTATGGCAAATGCAAGCAGACTCTGGAAGATGAAACGCTCTTTTGCGACCCACAAGTATTAAAAGACATTCTAAACTCAAAGACGGTATTTGACGATCTAAACGATAACGAATTGAGACGTGCACGTTCACGCTCCAATCCTTTTGAGACCATAAGAAGTTCAATATTCCTAAACCGTGCAGCTGTCAAGATGGCTAACATCGATTCCTTGTGTGACTACATGTTCACTGAGCCTAAGGATCAACAAGGACTTTCGTTGGTCAGTCCTAACGAATTGCTTTATTTCGCCGATATTTGTGCCGGTAAGTAACTTAAAGCCGGTAATGAATACACTCATTGTCTTAGTTTCCAAGTGTAGACGATCAGGTTTTTGTTCCGGAAATGAATCGACCCAGATTAACTATATTGGGTCAAGGATTATCAATCAACGTGTGCGACACTAACGCGGAAATATCATCTCCGCTGTTCACTTCAACACCTAATAACCACCTTAGCTTCTTCAGGGGTTGAGGTGGCCAAAGTAAAAGCTAACAATCATACTAATGTACCTCCGTTTTGCCGAGTTGAAAACGGCTGACATTTGCATGGGTGGAAGTATCGTGCGCAGACAAAGTGTTTAAGTTATTTACCCCCCCCATAACACTATTTTCCCTATACATTAAAATGTTAGCATCCCTGATTAGAACACTGACCCCCCTGCAGACATTGATGTTCACAACCACAAGTAGAGTTTTTGCTTCCCCACTTCTAAATTGGATCTCAAAGCGCCCAAATCCACCGCCGACTTCTCCATCGTAGATACAGGGAGGGTATATGTGACCTCGCGCCTAAGTACCTACCGCGACTAATTTCTTTAAAATCCACAAAATCTTATATGCCAAACTGGTTTACGTCGTCTCGACCAAAGCCGAATCCAGAAATAATAGTGTTGTAGCAGAGTACGAAGTCCCACCGACTGGCATTCGATCAGAAGCACCATATCCGAGGATATGGCTCTGTTCCGGGATGAAGACTTCATTGCCGTGAGAAACGTAGTTGACCTAAAGTTGGCTAGTTACAGAAAGAACACCAACTAACCGCTTTAATAAGATGGTCTTGTATAGAGAAACTATAGTATATGTATATCTAATCAGAAATTATTGTTCCAATGTTATGCTGTCTCTCATTAATATTTGTAATAGTTAATATTCTCGTTCTTTGCAGGTCCCGGCGGTTTCTCCGAATATATACTTTACCGAAAATCATGGCATGCCAAGGGTTTTGGCTTTACACTACGCGGCGCCAATGACTTCAAACTGGACAAATTCTTTGCGGCTTCACCAGAATCCTTTGATGCCTTCTATGGAGTGAACAATGATGGCGACATTTTTCAAGAGTGCAATCAGGATTCGCTCCAAGAGTACATAGGCAAGCATATAGAGGAGGGTGTGCATTTTGTCATGGCTGACGGCGGTTTCTCAGTCGAAGGCAAAGAAAACATACAGGAAATCTTATCGAAGCAGTTGTATCTTTGCCAATGCTTGACGGCGCTGAAGATATTACGTACGAACGGTAGCTTTGTATGCAAGTTATTTGATATCTTCACGCCGTTCAGCGTAGGTCTCGTCTATTTAATGTACAAAAGTTTCCAGAAAATGTCCATAATCAAACCAAATAGCAGCCGTCTTGCTAACTCGGAACGGTATCTCGTCTGCAAGTGGCTGAAACCAAATACGGAGGGTGTCGTCAGATACTTGAACAAGATCAATAACATCCTTAATGAAAAAAACAATGTCTTGGAAATAGTGAATTACAATGAAATGCGCCGAGACAATGATTTTATACAGTATATAATCGAGTCCAACAACACCATTGGGAGAAACCAAATAATCGGCTTACATAAAATGGCTGCGTATTGCCAGAACAAGGAAATGAAGGAGCCGCGCCAGTCAGAGATACGAAAACGTTGCTTAGAGCTTTGGCGCCTGCCCGATAAATTGCGACAGGCACCCGAAATCAAGCCGACTGAAAAATTATTGGAGGAATTGCTGGCTGGTTGGTCTGACGACAAGTCATGGCTAAATGTCCATCCGACGGAGTTGAACAGCGTCGGAGATCTACAGAAGCACATTGATTGTGTTTGTGACTGGTACTTCGTACCGATTGGACGTGGCGAGACAAATATAAACACGTGTTCACTGTTCTTGTGCAAGTCGCGCGGCAATCTGCTACGCTACACGGACGCCAAGAAATGGGAGCCGGTCGAGACCGTCTTTGAAGTTCAACCAAGGTCTCTGTTCTACGGTGAAATCGTTTACGAGTACTATGGCGAAGGACGCACTCAGACCCGCGTCACTGCATTGCACATAATTGATGCCATCTATTTGGGTGGCGTCGATGTACGCCGTTACAGTCTTGTCGATCGTCACAAAATGTGCGAGAAATATGCGATTAGCATAAATAAGCCATTCAAGGATCGCATCAGCGGCGCCATACGTTGCAAACCAATTTTCCGCCTACCGAGTTTCAATGCGTTCTTCAATATGATGAAACGCTATGTACTCAAGGACAACTCGCAGCGCTTTGGCTTCAAATTGAGCACAATGAAATTCTTTGTTCCCGGTGGCATTATGCTGTTCTGCGAAATATTCCACACATACGTCACGGCGCTCTCGCGCTCTAGTGGCCAGCAGTACTACTTCAACACAGTTAATGGCGAGTCGTTCTACAAAGGGAATGTACCTGCCGAGAAGCGTTGTGAGATTTACGCCTCCTTTCGCAATTGCTACACACGCCGTCTGCAATGGAAGTGGACGAACACCAAGCAAGTAGAGGAGGATGTCACTGAAGCGGGTGCAAATATATTATATCGTAGCGATTTTCTTAAATTTATAACAGACAAACGCTATGCGTAAATATATTAGCAACCTAAGCTCAAATTCAAATTGTTAAGAAAACATGAAGGATATTCAAAAAATGCGTAAGCATACGCAACTGCTATTGCGTAAACTTATACGCAGAATTGTGTAAGCGTCACGTTTGGTTTGTATCGTAAATCAGCTGTTTACGTTACACAATTACGAGTTGAATGTAAAACAATTGAAAAGGCCGAAAAGTAAAAAAAGTTAAATTAATTGCAATAAGTACAGGAATAGCCATATAAAATAATATATGTATATATTTAAGTTATTTCTCACTTTTCCAAAGGAAACAAGTAAATTAGAATAAGAAATATCAGAAATTCTTTATTTTTAATAGCGGTTACTTCGGCTTGTGTTTCCACTCACAATCATTCACATTGTTTTAACAGGCTTTATTTTTTAAGCTAGTATAAATGACTTTTAACGAATTGCGTTAATTTCTTTTCACATGGTCTTATCACATTTGGTCTTATCCTGCAGTATACTTGGTGTCAATTGTCACAATTTCGATAGTAATTCACTACTGCCTTTATGTATACTAGTGGGGTTCAAACCCCATGGGAGACAGGATTTTTTATGTTCATGAGTTATGGTATTGGTTAGGCGTAATTTTATGGTCATGATCAATAGGTCAATGGGTCCATCTTCAGGTAGTTGGCGTTGTTGTTTCTTAGCGAGTCTGGATAGTACTCCCATTAGCAACGACTCGTAGCGGCAGGGTCTAATCACACACCCTATCAGACAAAAACCATTCAATTTATGTAACCTCAAGTCATGAATATTTAAAAAAATTTAACAAGCTTGTGGATGCCCTATGGAGCGCATAGAGGAGCCAACAAGGAAATAAAAAAAATATGTAACAATCGCAACATGATCACCTGGTAGAGTAGACTGCAAAAGCTTCACGATGAGGGGAGAAAAACTATATATTATATATATATATATATATATATATATATATATATATATATATATATATATATATATTTTTTGAAGTAAAACTTCTCTAGCGAGGTGTAAGTCCAAAAAAAGTGAAAAGGAATTTAGGATGAAGGCGCTTGATGGAGTGGAGGGGATAAGAATTGGCTTGTTCGTCTGAAGCGTATGTGGATGAGTGTAAAAGAGAATTAGAATGAATGACTTTGCTTGTGTCGTTGCTGCCTTGTTGTTGTTGTTGTTGTTGCTCCTGTTTTGTTTTGTTTGGTATCATATAAGTAATTAAATACGTTATTTGCCCCAATCATCTTGAAACTTGATCCCTACTATTATGTGCAACCGTTTCACTTCAATAGTGTGCTTATATAGGTGAGGCACATTACTAGAAAGCACCCACGTATTCAATAGCGAAGTAACTGGTCCCATTTAGCCCATATTCACTGGTGAAGTAACTCGTCTCATTTTGCCCATCTTCACTGGTGAAATAACTGGTGAACGGCAATGCGGGCAGGGCCAATGACATCTGCATATTAAGTTCGCCAGTTAAATGTATGTAAAAGGGACAGAGTTGAAACTTGTGACTGGTCGCGAACCAGTCTTGGACCTTATACTGCAGAGTTAAGATGACAATTGCACATGAGCATCATGAGTTATTAATGCTACATATCCGGGGTTACAAGGCTCGGCATAGGTTCGAACAAGAAAAACATCATTGTCATCAATACTATTCATTCATGTTTCACTCACAATTTCTTGTGCGTTTAGTATTTTCGCTGTTCGCGGGAAGTGTGAGTATGATTGCCGAAAATATCAACAGGTATTTATGACGTAAAGTAAAGCAGACACTGCGAAAATGCTTTTAAAATACTCATATAATTACTACGTTTTTATGGCAGCTAAAAACAGTTTAACTAAAATCGGATTACCTTAGAACGCTTTATTTGTAAGTGCTTATATGTGGGTCTTGTTTGCGTTCTTACTTTTCTTCTTAAATTAAATATTCATTTGCTTCTTTCGACCATGCGAAACCCGCGCACAAACAGCAAAAGCAAATTGGAATACACAAACATAAATTGGAATGACTTCGTATGCCTATGCATTTTGATATTTGCTTCAATCAGCGTTTTGCAAACACATACTCTCCTGTGTATAACACAATTATAAATGGAAAAGTGTTTACATTTACGTTTTAAGTTGAAGTGATTTTAGCTAAACCACTTTTAGCTGCCATATAAACGGGGTAAGTATTAGTTTGATTGTCAAATGGTATTCAGAGCGTAAATTATGAAGACAAAATAATCCTAATTCAAAAACGTAGTTTTCAGGTCGTTCATAATAAAGTGCCACACATCACCAGCAATTAAATAATATTTTGATTCGCAGTGAGTGCCAACAACAAGAAGCAGAAACAGCATCAGCTGTTTGTCATTAATAAATAAAGACCGAGGGCACTTGGTTTTTATTATATTTGTTTCCAATAAGGATGACGAAGAATTTTGCTTATGGCAAAGTAAGGATAAATCTTAATCATTATAATATCAGGAAATTATAATTTGCCTTTTGTTTTAAAAGACTCTAAGAAGTGTTTCTACAATAACCGCTCCGAAAAAGGTTGTTGGTTTAGCCGAACGCCCAGACCCACGAAAAGTAAAGTGTGACTATATTGGACCACCGGATCGCGTGTCGAACCTTCGTCCTTACGTGTGGCACATCAGCGGGAATGAGACGCCTTTAGCCGCAAGATTACGCCTGAGGCGTATCGAAGTGGAGGAGTGGAATAACGAGTTCTGGACAAACCACAATAAGCGTTTCTATGAGGTACTTTATGCACTCTATTGTTTGGAAGCAATAGAATCTGTAATTTACCCTGAATTATAGGAGAAAGCAGATTTCGTACGCCTACACAATTTGGCCGGACACGATGATATTACGGCCGATCAAATGAGCGTTTTCTACAAACATTTTTTGGACAAAAGTCGACGTATGCATGTGATGTATAACATTTCGTGGTATATAAAAAATTTCGAGCTGCTCACGCTGGTGCTGCAGGTGCAAGTACAAGAACTATTCAGACGAAAGCGAGCCAAGTAAATTGCCAGAATGCACTTCTCTCTGTCATTGTTTTATAACACGTTTACAGAGATTTACAGTTACTAAGGATTGAAAGTTCGAAAATTTACACAAATATGTGATTTACGCATATTTGTGGACATACGTCCTCATTGTAAACGCGCTGTTATTGTTGTTGTGAATTAAACTGAACTGGATTACTTCAAGGCACTGGCGTTTTTTGTTGTGTTGTTAAAGAGGTAATTTATCAAAATCCAGTTCCAGAGAGAAGACAACAACTTGCCACAGTTAGGCGGTGAGATAAGATAAGATAAACAGCGGGACTAGGGGGAAGCAGTGAAGTGGAAGTGATGTTCCACCAGGTACGGTAGTACCTGAAGAGTCTTAAGAAATCAACCAGGTATATTCAGAGATGGGGGTAAGTGGTCCTTTATTGTCTGTGAGCCCAATATTTCCGTGACGCCAACTACATCACTCTTCTGAATTTTCTTTCCTTGTTTGCGCAAATACCACAGCGCAACCCAAGAATCAAACTTAACGTGTATGTATGTATGTGTAGACATTAAGTGCAGTCACCGCTCGCACAACCCGACACATCGAATTGGTCGATTTAACACGACATTAAAAAAGGGATAGCCTTCTACTTCTTATTCATTCACTTTTATTTTTGTTAAGTAAATATAACTAGACTTTTCTAAAAAATAAAATGAAATACACTAAACTTATCCTGAAAATATGCTCGTTTATCTACATATATTATTTATTTAGTTTTTCTTGTTATGAATTTTTACAATCTTATGGTTAATAAAAAAATACGTTTCTAAAATATTATCTTTTTCGTACACCCATTGTAAAAGGTAGTGTACATTAACTATTTATGTGTATATATATATATATATATATATACGTATTTATTAACAAGCGGGCATCACACGTGCGAAGCATTGCTCGATTCGGCTCAACGCCTGTCAGGTTAAACAATACACAGATAGACAGAGTGACAGACAGACTGTGCCGATACAACTGGAACGCTAGAGTAATGCGTCGTTGTTCACAGGCGTAGCAGCGTGCGGCGAAGGGACAGGAACTAAACTACAGGGTCGGGTGGGGCTGGAAATGCGAAAATATAAATATTTTTGCTTTTTTAACTATACATTTTTGGTCTATCGCGGGAGTGGAAAAGCAAGGCTACGCCGTGTAAACAATTTTAGGTACAAAATATAATCGATTAACTAAATTTAAAAAAAAAGAAATATTTTTTATTTAACGGCGATGCAAACACTCGTACACACTGGGCATTCGTCACTGATGCGGTCGTTATCAAACACGACTCTTCCAATTTGATACAACTTGGCTGCTTTATCCTATAGCGAAACTCTAGTTGTCCCTCCATTTTAGTTCATCCATTTCCGGCAATTGGGCGCGCCACAGGCGCATGGTATCTTATTGGCATCATCTTCAATGTCAAATTTATAGTCGTAAGATAGCTGAAAGGGTAGTAGTACACAAAGAAAAATTAATTATAATAAATATTTATAGAATACTATGCTACCAACCTCTTCGCCACGGTAGATTTTGCGTTTCGCAAAGATTATAATCCTAACATCCCGATCGACTTCCACAATTTCAGTTACACAATTCGGATTGCAGGAGTGATTTATATATCTTGCTAAGCCACCGCTAAGGGTCGCATCTACGACGCGATCCTCGTCCAAGCGAAACATGTAAATACCGCGATTCTGTGAAATACAAAATAAATCGAAAAATTAATAAGAAGTGACAGCTTCTTATGGAGGCCAACTATGCTCCCAAGAGCAGGGCCATCTTTAACCTACTGGAAGATTTTTCTTCTTCTTTTTTAGACTGAAAAGGAAATAATGTTGTGCTTACCTTAGCTTCATATTGTTTTTCGCGTATCTCAGAGACTTCCGTGCGTATAACCTCGCCAATATATTCGATAATCATTGTATGCTTCTCAATATCCCGAGCCGCATACAAACCCAAGCCTTGGATTTTCGACCTATGCGTAACACAAACAATAAATAGAAAGAGAGAGAAGTTAGAGTTATTAAAGCTTGAGAACTATGTAGTGACGCCTACCTCGCCAAGTACACATTGTTGCGCCACTCTTGTTTCATTTTTTTGTACTGTGAACTTTTCGAGTGCACAAACTGTTTGCTGTACGGGCAAGCGACCTCACCAGCCACCGCTGCCGAGTTGGCCATTCGTTGCGTCGTTGTGCTGGCCGTGCGTTGCGTGTGCGGTTTCCGCCAGACGAGCAACTGTCGCTGTTTTGGCTCAGTGCGTGCAGCACCGGAGGGATTAATGGCGAGCGGGAACTCCAAGAGCGGATTGCGACCGTATTTGAAGCGGTAATCAGTTAGCGTTTCAATGCCCGGCAAGCTCTCCAATATGCGTACAATCGCGGGTTCAGTGAGACCAAAGAGATCCTCGCCTGTTATGTGTTGCGAAAAGAGTTGCAGTAGCTTTTGCTTTTTACGCATGCTATTAATCGGCTCCAGGACATGCTGCCAGACAGCAGTTGGCGTTTGGTCGCGGAACTCTTTATCACCGGCGCTATCTAGTACGTGTATGCGAAATTCGGGACATCCTGATACCTCGGCTATTGAACAAATGTAACGGCAGCGTTTATTTGGACGTCGCATGCACCAATAGTAGCGGCTCTGAAATCGTATTCGAAATTTGAAATATGAAATTTTTCACTTAAAATAAGAATGATCGTTAATTTTGGGTATATATTGGTTCGAGGTATATACAATTTAAATTTAACCAAAGCTTTGTATGAAAGTTGTAGATGAAATAAGCTTAGGTTAGACTTATGACGCCGCTGCACTTGAATGGCAGACAATGTAATGAATGAATGCAATGCTCTCAATTCAACTGCTATCTACACATAAGGCACTTATCAGGTAACGGTTTCTTCTTCAGGTGTTTTTTTTTGTGTGTGTGTGCTTATTTTAGCTCTTTCTGTAACAATTTTGTGCATTGGAAACGCACCGTTATGTATTTTTACTACTTTGTTTTGTTTTTGATTAAAAATCAAGCAAAAATGTGTCCCCCACTTACATAGCACACCTTACTAAATTAATCCTACAAATGTGACATGCAGTTTACTGTGAGTAATGTAATATGTAACGAAGTTCCATTTGTACGCCATATTCCAGATTTATTATATTATTATTGATGCTAATCTACCCGCAGTCAACCTAAGCACTGTGATACACACTGATACTGAGCATATAGACAGGTTGATAATAATAGAGGCGAATAAATCATGGAATGGACTTCTTTCCTCACTCGATAAAGGATCCTCCCACTTTTTGGAAACTCACAAAAGTGTTAAGGAATAAATCCACTATCATTCCCACACTAACCAGAGATTCTGTGCGTTACTATACCGCTGGTCAGAAATGTGAATCATACTCAGCAATCTCAGCGTTGCGAGCACGTTAAACGAAGTCAGGAGTGCGGTCAATGAATTTTACGCAGTGACTGCCAATCCTTAGGACAGGTATTATATTAATCCTTAATTTCACGGATCATTATAAGGCTAAAACACAGCAAGTTTCCGGGGCTTGACGGAATGCATCTAAGGGCTATAAGAGCCAATAACCCGAAGGAGTTAAATAATCTATTTGGGTTTCACACAAAAAAAATCTCTTAACCTTAATGGGTTTATATGGGAGTGCAATCGAGTAATTCTATGGTCTTGAAATTTTCAGAGTTTCTGTGAATGTGCCTGAAATAGTCTCCAGTCCAGCTCGTTATGTTATATAACAAAAAAGAATAACAAAAAAAAAATAAAAAAATAAAAATTGTTCAAATAAGCATTGACATTATGGATTTGTTTGAGGGATATTCCCTTAATTAATAAATCGAAATCTTTCGAAATGTAGAGTGCATGGAAAAAAGGAACCATCATACAAAAGAGTACAATGAAGACTAATGGGCAGTTGTACACTTACGACTTTGTATCCAATGGGATAGATGCTGTTGGGTGTATGAAAAGCCTCCAACTGATGCGGCAGTAATTGGCCCACATTGAGAAATGTGAGACTGCCAACACGCAATAAATTGCTCAATTCCGAATAGTGCATTACAGTGGCTACCTGGCGGTTCTCATCACGTTCGACATAAACGCGCCGATGCACGACAAGCGAAGTAAGTTCGCTGTCCTTGTCGCTTGACGTCGAATGCTGTTGGCAGTGAATTGTTTTGTTTTTATAGAAGACGCAGTTCTCCTTCACTGCACATGGAAGATGAAAGAGCGAGCCACAGCGTGTCTTAAAACATTTGACAGTGGCGCCCACCTGATGGCAAGAACTGCATGACTGATAGGGGCCAGCTTGTAGTGCCGATGAAAAGTTCATAAGGCCACCGCTAATGGTCTCGTAGACACCGTTCGACCATAAGGCACAATTGAGGTGAACCTGTCGTTTTGTGTGGAGGGGAAATTATTAGGTGTTTGAGAATTGTGTCATCGTTTTTGAATTTACTTACCCATTTGTCCACATCGTAATTTAATAAACGCGACGACCCGTCTGACTCACCATCGCCGCGTCGACTGCACAATACACACTCGCGCGTATCGTCGTTTGGTAACGGCGTATCAACTCCCCATATCGTATAATTCGACGTATCTTCGCTACTAATATCAGCATTAACTGCCCCTCCCGCACCACTGTCCTTTGTCTTAACATCGGCAAAACAATTAGCGCTAAATATCTTAATAATACTACCCTTCGTTACGGGCTTCTCCGATTTCACTAGTTCGTTCTCTGGCTTCAGTCTGCCCGTCGCTTGTGCATCGACTGCTTTCGAGGTTACCATAGCAGAAGTGGATGCTGTTGTGGATGCCGTGATTGCTTGCACATTCACATTTGCACTTGAGGTCATTGCGTGAGCCATCACCACATTTGGTGCCTTGTTGACGTTTGTCCTGCACCTGTACTGTGTAAAACATGCGCCGTTGCAAAAGAAGAAATAGGGCGACTTCCAGAAAGGCGCGAGTTTCAGAATTGGATCCACTTCACCCTCTTCGCGTTGCATTTCCAAAATACTTCGTCTGGGCACACGCACACCACAGCCCTCGATGGGCTTGGCGCATTGACGACACAGTGACAGCACGCCGCTTAATAACTTCTGTAGATGCGCAGAGAAGGAGGCTCGCTGCTCATCGCTCTTCGGACATTTCTCCAACTCGATAATTTTACATGTTAACGACGGAGTTATGTGCAAAAGATTAGCTAAATCACGCAAAACACCAGCAATGTTATCCGTGGTCGATGAGGTCAACGAAAGTATCACATTTTGATTTTTGTGATTCTGGCTATTGTTATTGTTGTTATAGGCACTACCCGATCTGACGACCTCACCAAATTGATCGCGATCACTGCTACGCGCTTTGCCAAAATCGCTGCTGTTATATTTGAAAGCCTCCGTGCGATGGGTGGACGAGTCAATTGCATGAGCCACTGGCGACATACGTCCAAGCCACCAACTGTCATTGTTCACTAATACCAGGCCAGGATAGTTGCAAACACGTGGTATAGAGCTCCAAACAATTTGTCCTTCGCTTGTTGTTGTACAGCCATTCGCCAGATTTGTGTCCATACTAATTGCATCCCTTTCGATCAGCTCTGTCGTCTCATAATTATTGTCACGAATCACGCTAATTTGGCGCAAGAACTTGTCACGCGGATTTTGTTGTATGTGCGATGAGAACTCCTGATCGTAGAAATCATTTTGTATGGTCGACAGCGATTTCCCCTCCATATTGTCGGTGTCATCAAAATAATCGCCATCGTATAAGCCTTTGATGTGCGGATGTCGCACTTCGCCAAAGTCTCCGATTAGATCTTCGACCTCTTCATATTCGGTTAGTTTACTGTATGAATTCGAGCGTGTCGCCGCAGCCGCCGCCGCCGCCGCCGCCGCTGCCGCCGACGACGACGTCGACGGTGGTGACGCTGATGACGATGTCGATGATACTGCTGCTGATGACGTTGATACGGCGGCGTTCTTCATTTTTCCACTGCTCATCCCACAGATTAGAGTTTTTCGATCGAGCAACGGCTCGAGCACCTGAAGTGGTTGCATTTGCCTTATGTGCGACAATAGCTTGTCTATAAAACTGTCATAATCTTCTTCGATTTTTGAGAATTTACGTTGTATACGCTTTTTCGACATTGGTGAACCAGTCACCGAGGGTGCATTGGACACAGCCGCCATGGCAGCGGGCATAGCTTGTGAACTACCAGCGCCAGTACAATTGCCACCAGCACCACTACTATCACCACCAACACCAACAGCTTGCATGGTCATCGCCTCTTTGACATGACTTTGGGTAACATTTGGTCGTCGCGGTTTTTGGTATTCACGTTTCCGTTTCTTACGCGTATCAATAGGTTTCGCTTCGCACGTATCCGGCAATGCCTTCTTGTTCAGTTCGCTTGGCGTCGGGTTGAAACCCACTACAGAACCTCCAGTGCCAGCTTGCATTGGATTATTATTGACCCCGACACCATGCACATTATCCACAATTGGCTTCATAGAGTGTACATTTCCCATGGAGTTCATTAGCATATGCTCTGCTTTTATCTCGAGATTGTGATGCTGTTGCTGTAGCAGGTGCTGCACAGGTGTGCTCGAAACCATGCGTGTCGCCGTCGCCATTGTGACTGTCGCCGTTGACATCTTCTCATCTGACTTCTTCTTGTATTCCGCAAACATGGATGTCGAAACTAGTGCCGTTTGAGATGTGGTGACATTTGAATTTAAATGATGTTGGCTATTCGTCATCATGTTACTTGACTTTGTGCTCATGCCATGGCCATGACTATGACCACTGTGACTATGGTTCTGTTGGTTACTCTCTAGGCTAGAGTCGTTAATTTGCTGCCACGTTGTCGTTTGTTGATCACAATTGGTGTGAGATGTTTTATCTATGCTACTATTAAAGCTCGAGGCCAACGAATTCGACGACAGCTCAAGGCTGCTATTATTGTCGTTGGTATCCTTATTAAAATCATACAAGGAATTACTTTCGTGTTCCATAACCGTTACTACTTTGCTCTTCGCATCTTTCGGCTTTGTTATGGTTGTGATTGTAACATTTGAAGACGGTGGTACACTTGATGATTGGTGGTTATCGTGTGGAAAAGTCGAATTTATCACCTCCAAGTGCTTCATTTCATTCTTCGTGTACTCATTTGGCTGCAAACTTTTTATGCTGGGCGATGATATAAACGATGTCTCCTTGGATATTATCTGAATAGAATGTTTGATTTTTGGCTCGGTCTGCTGTTGTTGGAGTATGATGCTGGAACCGACTCCAACACCAAGAGGTACACCAACATTAACACCTATTTCGGATAAATTGACCGACTTCTTTGAGTGTTCTTTTATCTTATCATGCTTATTTTGTATATCTGTTTGGAGTTGAGTGAGCATGGTTGTAGATGTTGGTGTTACTGGACCCGACGTCGTTGGACCTGTCGTAGCTGATGACGTTAGTGGTAGCGGTGGTGGTGGTGGTCCAGAGGTTGGAGAAGTCGTTGCTGTAGCAGCCAAAGCCGAGGCTGACGTACCTCCTGTGGTATTGCTCGCTGGTACTGGCGGTATAACTGGGCGTGCTAATTGGGCTTCGAGTGAACTCACTAAGCCAAGACTTGGTGCGCGCACGTTTATCACTTTGCGCGCAGATAACATCTGTCCACCACAGAGTGGTGTCGTTGTGGATACGTGAGATGATGTAATCGAAATCTGGTTTAAATTGTGTGTGGAGTTCGAATTTTGCAGCAACTGTTTTAGTAAAACGTTGTGTGAGTCATCCACTTTATTGTTGCTACTCGAAGTTGATATCGAGGGCGATGTAGTTGTCATAACAGTCACAGACGATTGTGGAGTTGTGTAGAATATACGCTTCTCCGTCGTTTGTTCCAGTTCGTGTCCACTGATACTTACGACTGTCACCTTTTCAACAATGTTAGATGTTTGCCCCTTATCAGTGTTCGACTTGACAATTGATTCAGTTTGAGTGACAACCTCAGATTTGACTACATGCTGTTGCTGATGATGATGCTGATGCTGACTTTGCTGATGTTGATGTTGCTGATGTTGATTCTGCTGATGCTGTTGGTGCTGCTGATGATGTTGAAGCTGCTGATGTTGTTGCTGTTGCTGTTGATGTTGATGCTGTTGCTGCTGATGTTGTTGCTGTTGCTGCTGATGTTGATGCTGTTTCTGCTGATGTTGTTGCTGTGTATGCTGATGTTGATGCTGTTGCTGCTGATGTTGTTGTTGTTGCTGCTGATGTTGTTGTTGTTGCTGCTGATGTTGATGCTGTTGCTGCTGATGTTGATGCTGTTGCTGCTGATGTTGATGCTGCTGATGTTGTTGTTGCTGATGATCCATAGCGTCGTCCTTTTCACTTTTTATTTGTGCGATGGACGTTTCCAATTCGTTTCCGTACGATGCTTCATTGGATTGTACGTTGGTCGCAATTACAACATTATTTGCTGTTGTAGAGGGCGCTGACTGCACAGGTGTTGGTATAGCAGAAACAACAACTGTTGGTGCCGCAGACACAGTTACCGATGCTAAGTTCACAGTGTTTTGTGGCCGTGAAACATTCACACTTATCTTCTGATGATGTTGATGTTGTTGCTGTTGCGATTGTTGTTGTTGGTGTTGCTGTAGAGATTTTTCCTGGGACTCATTGCTGTTAATGGTGTTTGTAGTCAAAATCGCCGTCGTAGACTTCGTCGTCTTCTGTGCAACCGAGTTTTTGGGCAAAAGCAATGAAATATTCTTAGGAATTGAGAAAATAGGTCGATTGCCTAAATTTGTAACGGCATTATTAAGACAAATTGTTGGTTTGACTTCGCTAATTATAGCTGGCATTGAAACAGTGGTGGTTGCTGCATCTACACCTGATGTTGCCTGCGCTATTGTTGCAACCGAAGTTGACGACGACAATAAGGATGATGACGATGATGATAATGAGGTTGATGAGGACGTCATTACCGAAGTGTGTTGCCCCTGTTGCGTTGCTTGTTTGATATTAATAGTTGGCGGACAGCTTATTGTTTTGATATTATCAATAGGTTTTACTACCAAACCAGTTGAGTTGTTTGCATTCGCATATTCCTCCGAGCATATTGTGGCTACGTTACCGCCTGCATTCGATGTCGATATTGATATATCAACTGATTTGCTTTTGTTCAATAGTATCTTTTGCAAGTTTTCATTATACGTGATTTTGTTGCCAGTTATGCGTCCGACCATGGTCAATTGTTCATTGAGACTTTGCGCATTGGTGTCATTTTCAACTATTTTATCTTGAATCACTGCAAAATTCTGACTTGGATTTGTGGAAGTTATTGTTACAACACCACTTGTTTGAGCTTGTTGCAACTGTTGTTGATGTTGCGTTTGTTGGAATGGCAATTGCATCTTTTTGCTCACCACCTTTGTTACAATTTTAGCGGATGTCGGTTTGATTTGGAGTCCCGATAGCGAAACAATTGTGGGTTGTTGACTTTTCGGGCAGCGTTTCACATTTAACAATTTACTAATATTCAAATGTTGTTGCGTTGTGGATGTTGCGCTTAGCAAAGCTGTGGTACCTGTGTTCTGTATCTGCACTTGTTTGTCGCCTATGAGATTACTGCCCGGTATGATTTGGTTCTTTGTCAGCGGCTTTAGGAGAGGCACCGAAATTGTTGTGTTGCCAATTGACACTTTCGCCGTAGTCTGTACTTCTGACAACTTTTTCTTGCTCACCATCACCTGTTGCCCTTTTAATGTGGGATGTATATTAA
Organism: Cacoxenus indagator; assembly: GCA_035041755.1. Taxonomy (NCBI): domain Eukaryota; kingdom Metazoa; phylum Arthropoda; class Insecta; order Diptera; family Drosophilidae; genus Cacoxenus; species Cacoxenus indagator. The sequence continues at coordinate 304,386 of JAWNKX010000244.1, read as the reverse complement.
CGCGATTTAATAGCGTCGATTGTGTCTGACTCGTTGCGGTCGTTGTGTTCGCCGATATGCTATTAAACCGCTGGTAGGCCGAAGCTGATTTCTGTGTTACAACAGCTGCACCAGAGTTCGCACTAAACGCGTTTGTTTCATTAGAAGTAGCGGGCTTAATTTCAGCTGTTGTTGGAAGTATCACAAAATCAACTTCTTCAGTCTTGCGACAAGCATCCGTAGACTCCGCAGTTTCGATGGAAATAATTGACTGCGTATCCTTTTTAATGTAGTTGGATATTGCATTGCTGCTTACTATTGTTGTTTTACCAAAATCTGTAAAATCGGGATTTTAGCGAAAAGAACTATGTTTCTCCAATTTAGTAAATGGAAGAACTTACTATGTTTCAGCGTTTCAATTTTACCAACATTTTGATCGGCAGCGGCGGTCGTGTACACAACGTACTCCTCATCGGGTTTGATTGTACCGATAGCACCATCTTTACTTGTATTAAAATTACAAACAATTATTTGATCGTTGCTACTACTGTCCATTGCAGTGCCGCCGCGATCTTTAGTGGCGTCCTCCGCTTTTGCATAATCACCACCTTGCAGTCCCGACGAAACCACCGCATGGCCATCAATATTTTTGTGTGCGGGCGCCTGCTGTTGGTGCTGGTGGTGTTGTTGGTGTACCGCGATTGTTGACGATTGCATCGATTCGAGGGCGCGCTTTGTAGATAATCCGCTGCTGCTCGTCGTACAGATATAAATATCCGTTTTGAGTTTTTTCCGATTAGATTCATCTAAATCATCTGTACTGCTACGTTTGATTGCATTAAAATTGACAGCCGATGTTGTTGCACGTTCGGGTGGTTTGGCCTTTTCAGAGGCGGTGGTGGCGGCAGCAGCTGACGCAGCAGCAATGGACGTAGTCGCTTTTGATATATTCATAACAAAGAGCTATACGCTAAGTAAATTATCAACACAATACGTGTGCCTAATTATGTTTCAATCAGTGATTACATAGAAAAAAATTTTCAAAACATGCACTCCGACAAAAATTTCTTGTATGCTGCAGCGAGTCCCAAACTACTATCAGTGTGCCAAGGTGCATGAATATACAATACAATCAAAATCCCATCCCTGTGAGGTGCATCACGCATTATTTCGTAATTAATTAGTTACTACATTTTTAAAAGCATTCGGTTGATGTCGTATTGAAGAAAGTAAAACGTAGAGCTAACTATCAATATATGGCATGTACATTAAGTTCAGCTGCTTATTCATTGGCAAGATCATTTTGGCAAAAATAAATGTTAGTAGGTAAATACTTAGTAGGTAAAATTTAGGTGAAAAAAAAAAACAATCTACCCATCCTTCCTACCCACATTCCCAAATAAGTCAAATAATCTTATACACATATGTATGTCATTGGTAACTCAATCAATGTTCCAGGTTAGATCATATGTTCTTGGTCTGTACTACGGAAAAGAGATCTTATTCGATCCGGTGGTTTTAGTGCTGTAAAACGCAACCAAAAATCGTACACAATATTTAAAATTTAGGTACTAATTTTATGAATATTTTGAATCAGATTTCCTTAACCTTGTGGTATTCAGATGCACTGGTGTAACTTGGTGTTTTGCAGAAATGTGGGCAGTGGCACCGAGGGTTTTTAAAAACGGCGTTACAAGTAATTCGGTTTTGTCATGTAACCAAATTCGCATTTGATTTTTTTCTATTCGTTAGGTTGTTTCGGGGTTTACACCGCCGGTCTTAAATATTTTGCGCCGCCCATTAAGTACGAAAGTAAGTGACAATGCCTTTGTGTCAGGGGCGATGCGATAACAGCAAGTAGTCAAATTTATATTTTTGCACAGATGTCGAACAGGTGGAGCGACCTAAGCTGCGCGTCATGGAACGCGTTCCACAGTATCCGCCAAATATTCGTCCACCGAAAATGCAGAAGCGCCTGAAGTATATGCGTGGTCCCGAGGTGGTGCACAATACATTGCTGCACAAACAGTACGGAATTGTGGCAACCGGCGGAGGTCGTTTGCGTTGGGGTCATTATGAAATGTTGCGCCTAACCATCGGTCGCAAGATGGATGTCAACAGGATGTTCGCCATTTGGCGTGTGCCCGCGCCCTGGCAGCCAGTGACTAAAAAGGGTCAGGGACAGCGCATGGGCGGCGGCAAAGGAGCCATCGATCATTATGTAACGCCAATCAAGGCTGGTCGTGTTATCGTTGAAATCTCCGGCAAATGTGAGTTTGGAGAGGTGAAACCATTCCTTCAACAGGTCTGTATCCTACTACCCTTCAAAGCGATGGTCGTGTCACAGGAGATGCTCGACAATATGAAGGCTGAAGAGGAGCGTCTTGAACGAGAAAATCGAAATCCGTTCACGATGAAATATGTGATACAGAACAATTTGAGCGGTTGTCACAGGTGGCTGGCGCCGGTTGATCATAAGTGGTTTGGCAAACACCTTTGAAAATCCGACGGCAATCGAAATAGTTAACACTGTGGCATAATAAAGATCACAATTATTTTGTTTAAGTTTTTGTTGTCGTAGCATTGTATCCTAAGATTGGCAATCCTCACTCGGATATTGTTTGTCTTGCCCGATTTCGAGAGGTAGATCCAATGGTCGTGAGAGCCGTCGTCTCATTGTGCTTGCTATTATTGTCACAGCATCTAACAATGAGTCTGACTTCGTATGCATGGGTTGCTCAACTTTGTCCAGGAAATGGATCTTTGTGTAGAAGACCCATTTATTCTTGGGTACTCTATTCAGAGTCTCTAACAACGGTATTCGTTACGGGTAATTCAGGGCGGGGTACGGGTAAATTCTCTATAGGGGTATATGTTTCAGTTGCGCCATTTCAGTGTCCTGAAAAATGAAAATTCTGTTGATGCCCCGTTTCGGACCAAATAGAAATAAGCCATGATATGATTTATATTTATCACAAAATTCGAACATTCTATGTATAATTACAATAAACAAAAGAAAGCTCCGACCATAAGAAAAACCAAGCAAATTTTGATTGCCTTGCGCAACGTTGCGTACCAGCTGTCACTTGAAACGACTTTGACGGGTGTTATCGTTATCGGCTGCAGGCACCACCTGATAAACTTCGAAATTGCTTGATTGAATTGTATTTGGAATTGTATTTGGATACACACATTTTCATGCATAACAAACAACAAAAAAGCGCAACAATTCAACTTCGTCAAATAAATCGTACAATCCGTCGACATCGACTACAACGTACCCCCCACAGCAGTCACAACGCACAGAGCACCCGATGACATTCAACGCACACGGACAAAGTTCGAAGCTCCTGTTGAGCATAATATACTTTGTTCTAGCCATCATCAATGGATGGGCGCTAAAACACAATGACGGCGGTCAGTACTCACTAGCGGCATTCGCTTTGCTCTTTGTGCACAGTGTGCTAAGCGTGCTGCGCTACACTCATCCGAATGCGGGACATGTGCAACGCGTCATTGGCGATCAGTGCGTGCTCTACGTGCCCCTGCTCTTCGTTACCCTAATCGTTACGCAGTTGTTGCGCATATTGGATGAGCTTGACGAGTATTGGCTGGCGGGCTGCGTTACGGTCTACGCACTCAAAATGCTGATATCCGTAGTCTGTCGCAATCGTATTACACTACAGCAGCAGTTCGCAAATGCCTGTGTACTCTGGAACATTGCATTTTTGGTGAGGATCGCATACACACATGCTGGCTCCTACTGGACGGCCGGTTTGGCCGCGTTAGTGTTCCTCAATCATTTCGTGTTGTGGCGCCTCAAGTTACATTTCAGCATATCACATTTGGAGGTCAGCACGGTAGGGCTTTGCTTCTCCGTGCTGTTCGCCTTAAATGCCGTTGATGAAATCACTGAAATGTATAGCGTCACCTACGCACTCATGCGTTGACACCGTAAGCTTTTTACTCACTAGAGAGACAAATGACACTATTTAATATACCACGCACACACACGCACAAAAACATGACAATTCCCTTAGAGCTATCGTTCGTTCATTTATTGATCTAATAAATTTAGTCAACTTTATTTGACGGAAATAAATGCTTTATATATTGTAGCCCATTGCTCCAAAGAAAAATTTGTTTCCTATACATATAACATAGTTTCGAATCCGTTACAACATCCTATATACTAGGCGGGGGAGAATAAGACAAACACGATGACACAAATTATGCATGGGTATTATCGTCCTCGACGAAGTCCTTGGCCTGTTCACGCGTCACGCAGTCTATGTGACTGACCTTATTGCGGAAACGTACACCGTAGAATTTGTGTGCATTCTCAAGAAGCTCTGGCCGAAAAGTAGTGGTTATAAATTGCGCTGTATCGCTTAGCTCGTGAATCATGTCCGCTACAGCCTTACGATGCATGGCATCTAACGCCTGGAAATAAAGTGAAGTGAATTGATATAGATTAATACGGTTTGATTAAAGCGGGAAAGGCAAGAAAGGAATCGATTATAGAGATTAGCAAAATTATGTATGTATGAGACCGAAGAAAGAACCCTCCAAGGCCAGGTACATGGCATATTAGGAAAACACATGGGGTGGTTATGAGGGCATTTGAATAGGAGACATATAAATGCAGAGAACACATTAGTTCGCGAAGTCAAACTTTATGAGATCGTGACTGGGTAAGAGTGCACGGGTGTATATATGGTCAGAGCGCACTCAAAGGGTGACAAATTAGTGGGTTGGCAACCACTGCGAAAGACGTCTCGTTAAGGAATGCTGGAACCCACTTCCGTTCCGATGTGACGGGAACCAGTCCTGCCGAACGTGTCACAGGCATGAGTGGCTACTTTTTACATGAGGTGGGCAATAGAGTGGAATTCTGTCCGTTGTGACAGCTTTCGTATAGAATATGCTGAAGTGAGTGGCCTTGGCCAACTAAGGTTCGAGTGGTTTTAGGATGAAGACCAGACGACGCTTCGGCACTTGGGGATAGATTGTTATGTGACAGCGTGCTAGTTGGGCTGTTCTTTCTGTGAGGCAAATTGAATTTCTTCGTGTTAAGAGATTTAAAAGTTTTGTTTCTGATTCAGACTTTGGTCGAAGTACTTGGCAAGAGTTACACCAAAGACTATATGTAGGGGTGATGTCACCGTTAATGTGGATAACTTGTGGAGAGGATACCTCAGTGAACCAGATTGTGATTGATTAAGGTTTGATGACGGAGTCTCAAGTTATGGGAGCTAAATAAATTGTCGGGAATAGGAAGGTTGGCGCCGAGTGAAGAATATATATACTTGATCTCTGTCCCGTGTCCATAATGGAGCAGTTACCAGCGTAGTAGTTTATTTTTATGTATGGCGAAGCAAAAGTATTGAAAAGCGTTATAAGTGCTCTCTGTATGACTCCCTATTTGAATTTCGTGACTTTGGAACACCTTATCCCACAAATGAAACAAACCTGGTCAATTTCGTCGAATAGGTAGAACGGCGCTGGATCACATTTCTGTATGGAAAAGATCAGGGCTAGCGCAACGAGTGATTTCTGGCCACCGGATAGTTGATTCATTTCGCGCATCTCGGCATCGACGCCCGTGAACGAGACACGAATACCAATGCCAGTGAAGGCCTCGGAATTGGCTACCAGCTCCCTTTCAAAGTGCTCCTTTTCAGTATCCTTTGTCTTCAGTATTAGAAACCCGGCACCTTGGGGCACGAGTTTCTTAAAAACCTTCGTGAAGTTCTGCGCCACCTGTTTAAATGTGAACTGTATGTCTTCGACTTTCTGCATTTCGAGCGAATCGATTAGCTCGCGAATTTTTAGATCACCAACGTCCAGCTCCTCTTTGCGTTTGTAGAGTTTCTCCTTTTGCTCCGAGAAGCTGAGGAACTGATCTAATGCTTTCTTGTTCACATGATTATATTTCTTAAGATGTTGATTGGCTTTTTCCAGCTCCTTGAATAGGTTCTTCAACGACATGCGGCTATAAGTCGTGTCGACCTGTGGTAGCGCACCCAAGCCGGCTATTTTTTCCGTGCACTCGTCTATTTTCTGTATGAGGAGATTCTCTTTCGTTGTCCACTTCTCAATCTTTTTAGAGTCTTCGTTGATTTTCTCTTCGGCCTCCTTCTCTTGGCGTATGTATGTCTCCAGTTCCTGCTGCAACACCTTCTGCTGCTGCACCGCTTCATTGACGCGTTTCTCGATGTCTTCTAGATCGGCGTTTACCTTCTTGATGCGTTTCTCAGCCGATATGAGCTCCGTTTTGCAATTGTTCAATTTCCTCTTACGATCCTCAACCGAGATTTCCTGTAGGGCTTGTATAAGCTCGTCACGACGTCGAAATAAATTATTGATGAGCAAATTGTCCAGCTTGTTTTTTACCACTTCCAGCTGCATTCTTTGCGTGAAGGCTTCTTTGTTCTCTTGATTAAGACGTCGTATGTCGTCGTTAAGCTGATCAATTTCCCGCTGATCTTGCACAGAAAGGGTCGACATAAGCTCCTGCTTAAGCTCGGCTTCCAGGCCGGATTTCGTGCTGTTCATCGCTTCTAAACTGGCCTTGCACTGTGCCAGTGAGCGTTCCTTGGGCGCGCGATACTTCTCAATTCGTACCAACTCCTCTTTCATGAGACGTATTTCACCCTGCACCTTCTCGAAAATATCTTTCGACTTGCCTTGTTTCGTTTCCGTTTTCTGCATTTCCGAGACAATCGAATTGATGTTGTTCTCGGTTTGCTTGAGCTCGTTTCGCAACTTATTCAGTTCCTTCTCGAAGTCACCAATCTGTTGTGAATATTCCGTGCGTTTCTTTTGCATCTCTAAACGTGAACGCGACGTGTTGAAGTAGCCGCCAGTTAACGAGCCCTTCGATGACACTTGGTCGCCATCGAGCGTAACACAATCGAGGCCCGTGCTCTTAGCGAGCTCTGTGGCGCGCTCTAAATTACGACAGATTAGCGTCTTGCCAAAGATGTAGCGCAACGCTTTGTCGTGTTGTTCGTCGTACTTCAATTTCGATATCATGGGAATTGAATCGGGGTCGTCGGGATAGTCGTGTATTTTCACCTGTAATCGATTCAGTGGCATGAAGGTCACCTCTCCGGGCAATTTCAATTTGTTCATTTCTTTAAGAATTTGTGTACCCACACGATCGGATTCCACAATGTGATGAAACAATCTATTGCCAGCCGTGACTTCCACAGCAGTGTAGATAGTTTTGTCGCAGCTGAAATTCTCAATCACCGGACCGTAATAACACCTCGCAATTTCGGCAAACTGGCCGCCACGCTCCATAAAATTATCCAAAACCTTACGTACCGAATCGCGCCCATTGAGAATCGGCTTACCCGCCATACTCCTCAAAGCCTGATCGGCGCGTGACAATTCCTCCTTGTGTGTCTGCAACTGCTGAGTCATCTGTGTTTCCTTACGCCACAATTCGTTCCTCGTCGATTGGTAGTGATCCTTCGTTTTCTTCAACTCATAATACTTCTTGTTGTGCTCGTCGATCTGCAAACGCAGTTGTTCAAGCTCAGTGGAATGCTCTTCGATCTTCTGGCCCAAATCCTTTTCGGCATTGGCGTCCTTTTTGAGGTCTTCAACAAGTTTTGAATGATGATTAATCTTATCTTTTATCTGCTTGCTCAACGACTTCAACTCGTTGTGTATCCACTTGTCGCGATCCTCACGTGACGAGAACTGCGATCCACGACCTTGTTTTGCATAGAGCTCTTTTCGTTTCTGCTCCTTAAGCGCAAGTTCACGAGAACACTCTTCCTCTTTGCGTTTCATAGCCTCGTACTTTGGCTTGACATCATCCAGCTCCTTTTCCTTCTCGGCAATTGTGACCTTCAGTTTTTTCAGTTCCTGATCAGCGCGTTCCTTAGATTTATTATCGCCTTGCACCTCGTCATTCAAATCGATAATCGTCAAATCGAGTTTGGTCTTCTCACGCAACAGTTGCTGCTGTTCTGTCATTAATACCGAGCGTTCCTCTTTTGTCGTGAGTACATTCTTCTTCGCCTCCTTCAGATTCTTTTGCACATCCTTGATTTTTTCTTGAGCCTTTTGAATTTCAATATTATAGATTTTCTTCTTATCCGACGAAGATTTACGCTGCAATTGCAGTTCCTCCAATGAGCGCTTCGTTTCTTTCAACTCCGTTTCATAGATTATATACTCCAATGTGCGACGGGTTTTGTCCCATTTTTGGTATTCCTTGAGCTCCTCCTTCTCCTCCTCTAATGTCTGCAAACGATCCTCGATGGTCTTAAGATACTCCGATATCTTCTCAATTTTGCCTACGGTTTCGCGCAGAATATTCAAGGATTCCTCCTTGCGTTCGTCGTAGACTCGTGTGCCAGCAACCTCACGCAGCAATTTTAATCGATATGAATCGGCTGCTGTTGCCATCTGATTAATCTTACCCTGCTTCACAATATAATACGGATTCGAACTCGAGAATCCAGCTGATTCCAACAAATTGACGACTTCATTGCGCGGCACGACTTTCTTATTTAGAAAGTACTGATCCTTTTTAGCACCAATCACACGACGTAGATAAATCTCCTCTTTGTCTATCTAAAAAAAAAAATTTTATTAATCTAAAATTTCAAAAATACCAAAAAAAAAAAAAATTAAGTAACTTCATTTCAAAAGCAATACGCACTGGCACACGATTATCGGAGTTATCAAATATGATTTCAACATAGGCTGATATAACCCGCGCGCCCGTGCCCTCATGCAGCAACGCTTGACGCTGCTCGGGCCGCAGATGTGTGAATTCATCACTGAGCACGAATTGTATTGCTGAAAATGTAAACCAATTATCAGTGAAGCATTTTTCTTCATCGATTATAAGCTTCTCTTTCCTCATTTAACAATTCGATTACAAGCTTACCGTAGAAGAAATTGCTTTTCCCTGAACCATTGCGTCCAACGACGACATTGTGGCGTTTGTCGAATGGTTCTATTACCGTCTGGTCCTTGTAACTCTTGAATCCTTGAATAATTATCTATGAAAAATTGTTAATTTCAGTAGAATCAGAGTTCTGTTTGGTTTCTTTTACCTGTTTTATGTGCATTTTATTATGCGGATCAAGCGGGAGACCGCGACACTACTTGGTTAAAAATACATACACATATCTTGGCAGCTTCTAAACGCTGCGAAGTGTTGCCTGACTATTGGTGATGGGTGATTGGTTCAAGCCAATACCAACAAATTGAAAAATATGTTCTGTACAACTAAGATACAATACAATATTACAATACAATATACAATATTACAATGGGAAGTTCCCAGAAGCCCATAATATAATTCATTCACCTTTAAGCTCTATGATCCTGTGTGATGTTATAATAGAGCACTAACGGTCCTTAACCATCACTGTCTTCTCTTTCATGAGGCCTCAATCAAATGATTTTGATACAGTCGACTTGGTGATCTTTGTATCACGAAGTCCTTAAGGCAAAGGATTGGTAAATTGCATTGGCTTTTAAATAGTAGGAATAAATTGTCCTTGGGAAATAAGGTGAACATTTACAAAACAATAATTGCTCCTGCTTGGCGATACTTAAAAATACCGAAAATTGGCGATGTGACAAATCGTCAGGCCAAAAAATATATAGAGAGGTTGAAAAATAATCCAAATAAACTAGCAAGGCGTCTTCTAAAACGACGTAGAATGGGAGGAGTTAGGGTGGCGAGACGGCTGAGAAGATCGCACCCTGCCGACCTCCGTAATAGATCCTTTTAATATTATTATTAAATCATAACCCCACTTATTAATTTAAGTTGTTTTGTTAATTTATGTATATACAGTTTAATTTAAGTTGTTCTAATAATAACAGAAAAATTAAATATAATGAAAAAAAAAGTCACACATAATCTAAAGCTTCTTATTGATCGAGACAGCTATTGGTGTGAAGAATATTACACCTTCGGCATAGCTGAAGTCAATTTTTCCTATTATTATTATTATTATTATTTTTATTGATAATTTTATTTTATTTTTTTTTTGAATTAACCTCTCTTATATGTATTAAAAGTATTTACTCTAAGATTTGCACAAATTTAATTATAAATTTTTTCCAGTGTATTTAAAATTCATATCTGGCATTGCGGCATTATTTGGTACGAACTTATTTCGATAGCTATCGCAATCAAATTAATCGGTTCGTTCTTCGACACGCACTCATGAGGGCTCATCGTTGAATATTTGAGCGTAGCTTGACGAACCAGTTTCCACTGTAGTCAACAAGCGAACGAATGAGTGAGCCAAGCGAACAACAACAAAAAAAATCCATAAAAACATGAAGCACCGCCAGTTGCAGCAGTCAATAGTCGCGCGTTCGCTGTTACATTCGGGTTTCTGTCGATTCCAAGCGCTGTTTCACCGTATTATTATAAATTCCCTATTTCTGTCTCAAAAAGGGCGCTTAAAAATCGAATGGTTGAAATCGTAGTGGTTCGAATTGATTTAATATTAAATTGTATTTTCTCGTTGGTTTAACTGTTTTGGCAACAATTCTTTGATCGGCAAAAACAGAACTGAATCATATGAAGGCGAACCAGATCGCGCGCCACGGTGAAAATGTTATCGATCTGTATTAGTGATTAGTGTGGTTGTGGTTGTTGTTATTTGTGGCTTAGCTGTCAACTTTAATTTATTGATCTACACAAAACCAAAGGTTAGCCTTATATTATTATATTATATGAATGCTCCCCTCCAAGCCACCAATTTTTATCTCTTGTGCTCTCTTCGCCAACAACTGTAGTCGTTGTTGCCATTGTCATTGTACCTTTTTTTTTACTACTTTAATAAATATTATTGACAAAAAGTGTAATTTTTGCTTGTTCTGCGTATTCGGTTTCTTTATGGTTGGATCAAACAATAGTTGTTTTTTAAAGATTAATGACAAAAGTGTAACGCAGCTTGCTTTAACTTCCACCATAACAAGGGACAAACGCAAGGACAAAGACCAAACAGAAAATCTGATATAAGAAATTATAGAAGCACAACTGCATGCATTTAATGTTGGTAGCAGTAGCCTAGGGAAAGGCTCAGACGCATCGTCACATACGCGACACTCGTATCGAGACTTTAGATGATTCAAGCATCTGGCTTGACTCATTATTATTGATGGCGCTATAATGGCGATCGGGCGACTTAATTAGATTAGAATAGGGATGGGTATCACTGACTTTAACTAAAGTTGATAAGGATGTAGCTATATCGTTCAGTCTCATCTTCATATAGAGGACTTTAGCAACCAGTGTTCTGAAAGTTGAATCAAACGCTGGCCGAGTCTCTTGTAGGGCAGGCTGATCTACAATCGAAATCTAAAGCAATTATAGGTCATTGAGATGTGCGCCCGCAAATTCTTGCAAAAAGGTCAAAGGCAACTTGCTCATGTTAAGATTTCGTCTTCTCCCGAGTTATAAACTCTTTCCAGAAGATGTCGAAAACAGCGTCAGTGTGCGGCTGTTCCCAGTCTTACTTTAATTATACTGAAAGAGAGCCTCGTTTATTAAAAAAAAACCAAGAGTAAAATATTGAAATCGTTATTTTTATACACGTAACCCTCGTCGTTGTTGTTGTTGTTGATGATGATGACGACGATGAAGCAAGAAATCACATCTGGAAAAGCAACATCCTGTTTATTTATTTACCTTAGCGTCATTATTATTTCATTGCTATTGTTGTACAATATTTTTAGAGCATTCTGCAATGAAATTAACACTAACATGATCATCATAATCGTCATCGTCATCTTGCATGGATCCTTGCAGTCAACATAATCGTATAAGCATGCCTTCGCAACAAGAATGCGCGCAAGAAAGAGACAGAGCCAACTAGTGTCTGAGTGTGCGTACAAGTGTTTTTATACAAATGAAATGGACATGGTTGTTGTTGTTGTTACAGTTTGTGGCTCTTGCACAGAGTATGTTTAAGCATAATGGAAGTGGTTGGAAGTAATGCCGTTTTTGGTTGACTCTACACACTCCCTAATACTCTCACTCGTTTTCTTGTTGTTATTTCGTTCTTGTTCTGCTGCATCCCGTCTTCTAAATAGAAATAAAAATTCCAAGCTGTTGTGAAGTGATTCATTCAAAATTTATTTCAATTTAATTATTAAAAAACATGAGCTTAAATGGATATGACGCTGATTCTCTCGAAAAGCAGTTCTGTTGTTTGTGTTGATGTTGTTGTTGTTGCAATCGAAGTCGGCACAGTTAAAGAGAAAAACTTGGTTTTGAGCGTCACTGATAACGAGTCCGAAGACAAAGGGGGATACCACCGATCGAGGGAGTATGAGCACGAGAGTGATTTATGTACATATGTAAGCATTTGTGAGTTAGTGAGTAAGTGAATGTGTTGTGCATTTACATATTCGGTTTCCAGCTAATTGATAAGACGCCACACTCCCCCCTCAGCGCATTTCTGACACATTTTCAAGTACATACGACGTGAGTCCCTGTTGTTTAATGCAAAGTAAATGTGTATGCATGTGCATTATTAAGATGTATATGTGTGTATGTTGGGAGGCAGAGCCTTTAAACGCTGCTTGACTTTGGCTGATTTCATTCATTTGAGTGTAACAAATAAATTTAAAAAAAAAGCTTTTTTTCTTTAATAATTTAAAACAAACATTAAAATAAAACACTTTAATAATTTTTTTGTTGCAAATTAAAAACACATTCTCTTTAGAAGCCATACTGCAAAAATACGCAAACGCCAAAGAAAGCGATTAAGAAGCGCGAAGTGTATAACTCAGTAGTTAGTGGGAATGCCAAAGTATTTAACTGAAAAACTTCAAAATTGGCGTCGTTCTGAAATATTTAAGTGTGAAAACAACAGATCTTTCAGAACAGAAAAGGTAACAAATTATAAAGAGAGACCCGAAGAAAAAGTTTACTTTAAAAGAATTGTAACTTGATACATGGGCTTGTATGGAGTGTTAGACGAGCAAGGTATTCCAGGATGAGAAACCGTTTACAGTTTTTGTCTATGGTCCTGAAAAAATCGCTTCTGAAATAACAGTTTGACATGTAAAAAGATTAATAAATAAATAAATAATTAAAAAAATAGCAGGAATAAATTCTCTTTGAGTAATAAGGTGCACATTTACAACACAAAAATTGCTCCTGCTTGGCGATACGACTTGCTGGTGCATAGCAGCGAAATCAAATATCACGAAATATCTGCGTACTGCAGACCACGACATTGCGTCTGCTTACCCGTAGTACATGCGAACGGCGGACCTTGAGAAAGACTTAAAAATACCGAAAACTGGCGATGTGATTACTCGTCAGGCCAAAAAATATATGGAGAGGTTGAAAAATCATCCAAATAAACTAACAAGGCACCTTCTAAAATGACGCAGAGTGGGAGGAGTTAGGGCGGCAAGACGGCTGAGAAGATCGCACCCTGTCGACCTCCCTAATAGATCCTTTTAATATTATTATTAAATCATAACCCCACTTATTAATTTAAGTTGTTTTGTTAATTTATGTATATACAGTTTAATTAAAGTTGTTCTTATAATAACAGAAAAATTAGGTATTAAGGAAAAAGGAAAAAAGAAGGGTCTTTGTGATTTGGTAATTCTAGAATATTAACATGCTCATGATGTATATCTGGAAATATGGTTTCGAAATAAGGTTTAGACGCTTTGAAATATGGACATGAATTTGACCAATATCATATAGCGCTCGATCAACAAATAGTTGGATCCTGAGTTTGCCATATATAATACCTATAATCCTGTAGTAGGCTGTTTCCAATTTTTTGCTAGTTTACTCTGAATTTGATCCATTCTACTCTATCGGATCTATAAATCTCAGACTAGCATATGAGCCTGAAAAACTTGTCTAATAAGAACTTCAAATATGGGTTTGTACGTTGTACCTCTCTTAGTAATTGCATTCGACCGGTTCCGAGAAATGTATAGCATTTGGAAAAAATACTCAGGCACTGGTTTACATACAGACGAGCATAGCTAAACCAACAAGTCGCGTCATGCTTATCAGGCATATACTTATAAATATAAACCTTAGGTCTTCTTCACTGTGTTACAAACTGCATGACAAAAGAAAAAATTTTTTAAATATAGTTTATCTAGCCGGAGTCCCTTCAAAGTGAAGAAGATTTTATGTGTTTGATCAAAGAGCGTACACTAAGGCAAGTAAAAAGCGAATGTTACTTGTAATTTGGGGCATGTTTATCATGCGGCTGATACCCTTGGGATTACAAAAATTTTTTTTTTCAAAAATTTTTTTTGTGTTGCCTCGTGGGTGTGGAATATGTGTAAAAATGTGAAATACATAATCATAAAGTATTTAGTTACAATGAAACGATACAAACATAAGCCCCGCGTATATCTATATGCATATGTGTAGTAGACATATATCATCATGTGCAAGCATACAAAAGATATTAAGACTAAGAGCACCCCTCTTCGAATGGCGCTGAATTCGAAGCCAACAGACAACACAGACCCAACAAACAGTGAATGACAGGGATGCGACAGTAAAGAGGGAGACGGGCGACTCGACCCTTTCGCTTTCATCATACGCGTTTATTGCTTTCGGCTCGAATTCATACTTGTATTTAATTGAATCCATACCAAGCACTTCACTTTACACAATTCACTTCAGCTCAGTTCGGCTCGGCTCAGCGCAGTTCGGTAATGAAATCTTCTCTATTGAAATAGATAAGAACAGAACGAGTTTCGTTTCAGCGTTTAAAGAGTTTATCTTCAATATCAATATCGCCGCAGTTTCTGATTGTGATTCTCCCCTTTTACGTATCTATATGCATTCATACCTTGTGTTTCATCTGTTATTGCAATGTATTGCGTACCTTGCTCTACGACAGCAAGCGAACGGCTCGAGCTTACTTTTTGGTTTCTGATTTGGGGGTCCCATCCACAACGCCATGGTACCGGAAACCAAGCAACCGCACTCGGAGTAATGTGAACATACAAAGCGCTTTTGTTGTTGTTGTGCGTATGGTTGCGTGCTTGTGTGCGGATGTGTGTGTGTGTAACACGCTTACTGGAATGCTTTTCAATCAAACGTTGAGCAAAACAATGAAGAGTCCAGCAAGCCAGCCAGCCAGCCAGCCAGCACGTTCTAAAAAGAACTCGCGCTTGAATGTACCAATTGGACTTGCGCATTTTCCCACAGTGGGGCGAAATTCAATTAGCAACATCAGAGTGCGACATCAGACATTAGAGTGAGTGCGAGCTCGAGTCCGCGAGGGTTGGCCGCCAAATCGCAGTTCAACTTAACGCAACAGTTTCACAGCGTTTTTATTTAAATTTTGTTTATTCCATTTTTTCCATTAAGTTGTGCAAAATTCTAAAAAAAATAAAGAAACGGAAATGCAAATGTGACACAACGCATAATGTGTTTAATCAAAAGGCTCGATAAAACGCCCACACACATTCGTTGGTTCATGCGGCACATACGTTGACGCAACGTGCAAAACCTCACGGATTTCAGATTAGAATTCTAAAACCAACGGCATTTTGGAAGGTTGAGTTGGTCAAATAAAGTGTTGAATCTTTTGACTTAAAACGAGTGATCGCTATTTAATTATTTTTTTTATTTCTAGAATGGAGTCGGAGATGGCGAATTCCATTTATCCACACTCGGCTACACTTTTCGCTGCCATTTGTGCCTGTATTTTTGTCACCATCGGCGTTTTCGGTGAGTTAACATAACCCTTACAAAATAAATGGATACAAAAAATGTGTGTATTAACTATCTCTTGAAAATTATAAAAGTTCCTGAAAAGAACAAGAAATCTAAGAAAACATATAATAGTCATCACAAACCTCCCAAAAATCTCAGATCCTGTTGTTTGAACACCCAAGGATATTTCAATATTTATTGAATGCATGTTTAAGTAGTGCTCACTTACAGTGCCGAACTAAATTATTGGCTCAACAAGCAATTTTAACTTCAGGCCTGGTTTGGAATACATAGTGAGTGAGATATTTTTTTTAATAAATTAATTAAAATAAGTATTTAAATGAAATGATGTGCGTTTAGTTGGGAATTGAATCTTTTTTCTGTAAAGTTCTTTTCTTTATTAAATATGGTATTCCAAACCAGGCCTGAAGCTAAAATGGCTTGCTGTCCCAATAATTTAGTTCGGCACTGTACATAAAGCAGTTCAGTCTCTAACTCCAAAAAAGTAAGCCAATATTTCTGTGTTTAAGCAAACGAAGATATTACAACATTGATTTGGCATATGTTTCAACACTTAACACTTTGTTGTTCGCACGTTTCGTAAATGTTTTTTTACTTGGCGTTGACCGTTCTTGAAGATATATTGGCGTTTCTATCATCAGATTTGTTGACCAATTTTCACCGATCCTTGCTTTTTTACGATTTCCTAGTTCGGCTGCCGTAACATCAAAAAATTTGGAACTTTTCTAATCTGGTTCTTTGGGAAATACGTTTGGATCCAGAGATCCTTCAAATTCGTTATTGGTCCTCGGTAAATAAAAATCGGACCAACACTTTGATCGATATTTTGCACGCGACCCCACTGTGGTATCGCTGGACGGCATAATGTTAATATAAATTGCCTAAATTTCGGCTCCAAGCTTTAAAAATTGTCTTTCTAGTAAGAATGAGGTTTATTACATAGTGAAGTAGACATCGGAGCTCAATAAGTATATACGAGTATATTCCTTAGATTGCCGATATGAGTGGATTTAGCCAAATTCTCCTGTCTCTGTCTTTAATTTTTTATATGCTATATATTTGTCGGAACCAGCTGGATCCGATCATTAGTAGGGGTACTTCGCATACAAAACAATTTTGGAAACCTGAGTTAACCTTCTCTCTTGTTTTTTTTTTTTTGTTGTGGAAACAGTAAAATACCAGGTACAGAGAGCCATAGCACCCCAAGACTAGAGATTTTCTTGATCATAATTATCATGGGCAACGCCGATGAGATTCCAAGACCTATTAATTTCTCGATTTATATTTTATCTTTACTCAGGCAATCTGATAACACTACTGGCACTTCTGAAAAGTCCCACGATACGTGAGCATGCGACAACAGCCTTCGTTATATCGCTCAGCATATCGGATTTGTTATTCTGCTCGTTCAGTTTGCCATTAACCGCTGTACGATTTTTTCAAGAGGTAAGTGAACAGATATATAATAAATCGAAGATAATTAATATGGCTTTAACTTGTTTATATTTTTTTATAGAGATGGACATTTGGCACAACGTTGTGCAAAATATTTCCGGTGATCTTTTATGGCAATGTTGCCGTTTCATTACTCAGCATGGTGGGAATAACTTTAAATAGGTAAGACTCGGGATAATTAAAATTAAATGTAATTGTTGCATGGACAATAATAATTGATATTTTCAGATACATCTTAATCGCTTGTCATAGCAAATACTCACAGATCTACAAGCCTAGATTTATAACGTTGCAATTGGTGTTCGTTTGGGCGGTATCCTTCATGTTGCTGGTGAGCTCTATCATACATAGTGAAGCTTTTGTATGTAATCCCCCTTCCTCATTAATTCACGCAGTTACCACCGATTTTGGGTATTTGGGGTGAGATGGGCCTCGACGAGGCGACATTTTCGTGCACAATACTCAAGAAGGATGGCAAATCGATAAAGAAGACGCTCTTTTTGATTGGCTTTTTATTGCCCTGTCTCGTCATCATTATCTCCTATTCTTGTATCTACATAACAGTGCTGCATCAGAAGAAGAAAATGAAGAGTCACGCCAATTTCCATTTGTCCATGAAAGACTCGAGCTCAGCGACCACCACGTACACAACAACGACAAGCAGTCGCAAGGTACGAGAAGACAATCGTCTAACGGTGATGATGGTCACGATATTCCTGTGCTTTCTCGTCTGCTTTCTGCCTCTAATGCTAGCAAATGTGGTAGACGATGAGCGCAAAACTTCGTACCCCTGGCTGCATATTATAGCTTCTGTTATGGCGTGGGCATCGAGTGTCATCAATCCGATTATCTATGCGGCTAGCAATCGAAATTATAGGTGAGTTGAGTCTAATAAGCTGTAACAACAATCAACAAGGTCCTATTCTATCTTTACAGAGTTGCTTACTACAAAATATTCGCAATGCTAAAGTTTTGGGGCGAACCTTTGTCGCCAATGCCAAGTAAAAACTTTCACCAAAGCAAAAACTCAAAGGAGTTCTCAGGAGTCATACGTAGTACCCCATTGTTTCATGCTGTTCAGAAAAATAGTATTAATCAAATGTGCCAAACATATTCAGTATGAGAGTCCTCGTATTCGAATTTATATTAGCTTACCTTGTATACAGAATGTATTTTTTTAAAATATCTATATCTTATACTTAGATAGATGTATACGATATATATTGATTCATTTATGACCTGAAATTGCGTCTAGTATTATTAATATGTCACAATTTGTAAGGGAGGGTATTATCTAAATTCTGTAATACGGCTGGCCTAGACGACTTGAAAGAAAAATTTCTAGCAGACAAAAGGTATGCTGTTGCAAGTCTAGAAAAGCTAACGGCAACGGTCCCAGATATATCTGCAGTACCCAGTAGAACGCGATTAAAGAAGAGTAGTATGGGTATCCAGAATTTTGTCGAATACATTGCTGCAAGGATAATGATGCTGCTATATTCCTCCACTCAACTAAACTACAATTTTCAACGACCTAGTTCTTTAGCATGATTTTTACTTCATGCACAAAAGGAAGGATAGTGGAGAAAAATTAAATGTAGACGCATATCTATTGTCCAGAGCCTCTAAATCCATGGTATTCTATACCACCAAAAGGTTCACTGGCTTCTCCTGGGGCTCTATTAACTAAGCAGTTCTTGTTTCGTTGCTAAAATATCAGATATCTTTTACGTTACGTAGGAGCTAGGATCTTCACGGTGCTATATGCGAGGGGCACAGCAATAAAATGGAAGATGCAATCATCCTTAGACTGATGGTGATTCAACCATTTGCAGTCGATAACTAGGAAAGTTCGGTCGAGTAGTGACAGCACGAAGATCTGCATTACTGTGTTGTTCCTGTTGTAACAACTCTTGGGCTTACTTAAATGGACCTTGTCGTACAGGTGGTACCGCAGCAAAGAGAGAACCACTCCTTGTACAATATATCATATAGCCATACGTTTAGCGTGAGTCCAGTTGGAAGTATCAAATTTCCTAACGTAGAGTATTAAAACAATCTTTCCGACGTCTATCTTTAAATTGTTCCTTGACACTCTTCATGATTGGACTTCAAGCCGATTGGTCAAAATATTATTCCTTGGGTGTTTTCGCATGTAAACCTAATTTGCTGTTGTTGTAACATTAGGGAGGAATGAAAAGGAGGATGAAGAAAATGGAAATAAAGTCAACTTAGGCCTCGAGTTCCCGGAAGCACGCCAACTTTGGCAAGCGAGCCCTAAACAGACCTTCGGCTAAGATGCCTCTCGACTGTGTGCCAGCATAGCTGCAGCCCCTATGACAGGGGAAGAAACACTACCACAACATTGTACGCTTGAATGATGATAGCATTTTCAATTGCCCTCCGATGCAACTGCTCCCTAACCGACCCATGGGGGCGTCCGTTCACAGAGCTTGTTGTCAAAAGGTCCTCTGATAGAAGGGATATAATTCCTATTGTGCTCAGGTTGATTCTTGCCGTGAAAACTGGTGTGTTGTTGTATAGCAATCGGAGTCTTCGCTGGCACTAGGTTGCGTGAGTTACGTTCCTACAGCCATTTGGCTGTCTTCACCGCCAAAGCAAGAATCTCTGTATATCCCGTGAGAGGTCTGCTACATATGGTTGAGTAGTTTCAATTAAATGCAACAAATTCACAAGTTCACATTGACACCATTTAATCCATTAGACGTCAATCTAGTAGGGCATACACGAACGTCTTAGCGTTTTTTCGCAGCATCACAAAAAAAAAATGTTAAAAAAAATAATTTCTACTTATTTTGGGTATTTAAAAATTTATATTATGTGCAGTTGACGGAACACAACACATTCTTAAACATTTTTTGTTTCGTTTTCCCTAAGGTATTTTAATTCGGCTTATGCCTTCAGAGCAAATTTCCTCTGTGGGTAGATCGAACGCTTGCGTATTTCCTTGAGTGTTTTGCGATTGGCATCGCGAGGGGAAAGCGCCTTACGCATGGCGCGTGTCTTCTTCTTACGCAGATCCAAAGGCTTATATTTCTTGTTCTTGAAGACCTTGCGCAAGTTCTCCTTTTGTTTTTGATGCATCACAATATACACGCGGGCGATCGCTTTGCGTACGACGCGACTGTAAATAAATTGACATCAATGAGCGTCGGCCCAATACGAATAAAATCTTTGATATAACTTACATCTTGGATAGCTTTGATGGCGCACCACCGGTGACCTTAGCTACGCGCAGATTGAGCAGCTCATTTTTCAGCTCATCGAGTTGCTTGGTGAGCTCCTTTTTGTCTTTGCCTCTCAGCTCGGAGCACTTTACCTTTACCTGTAATACAAAACATAAGAATTAGTGACTTTATATTAAAAATATTATACGACGCAGAAAGTATGACATTTGATTTATAATTATATACGAATTGCACACGATTTTTAGTTTGGATGCACTTAAAAATTACGGAATACTATTAGAGCAAACTTCACAACCAACCATTTTTTCTGCTTGTCAATTTGTAAAAGAAATAATCAGGGTGACACCACACAAAACGTCAATTTCCAAGGGCTGCAAACTAATGCCACTTTGCATATGAGAATATCGACACAGAGTTGCATTTGCTTGAGCGAGATAAGGGCCAAATAAACGCTTCAAATATTTGATCAAATGTTCCCTAAAAAAGGGAAATTTAGGCAATTTGATGTGTCTGTGGGGCTGTTTTTCCATTTGTTCAAACGTTTGATACAAATCAATTTTTTTAATATTTCGTCAAATGGTCAAACCATTTGAAGCGTTTGTTGAGCCCTTTTCTCATTCTCGTCAAATTTGAAGCTGTGAACGGACGTGTGCGGATAATTTGTCACGATAAGATAAATAAAATAATAACAAATAATTAAATTTGAAATTTGACAAACGCAGTTTCTTGAGTATGTGGGCTACGCATCAAATTTCAACAACAACGATTTGTTCAAATATTTGAAGCGTATATTTGGCCCTATACGCAACACCGTGCTCACATTGCGTACGCAAGTGCCAAAATTGACTTGTTTGGTCTATTCTAGAAGAGGTAGCAAACTATATCCTGACTTGGTTAGTGGTTATATATTACAGTGGGTTAGAGCCGTATATTCTGCCTGCAACAAAAATCAAACCTGTGGTTCCAAATCTGAGGAATTAACTAGTTTTATTTATCATACATTTATCGATTTATTTCATATACGTTACATAATTGTACGTTGAACCGGTTGATAATAAAATGAAACAGTATGCATCAACTTATTTTCTAACAATCTTGATTACCTGTGAATTTTGTTGCGCTTATAGATTTGACCTAAATGGCAGTATGCTAGTAAATTAACACTTTACATCATAAGGTCACCCAAGTCACTGTAGATTTGCTAATTACATAAGTTACAACATAAACCAGGGGCATCACGAACATAATACCAATCTGTGGTCTCTGTGCTTTTGATTTATTATCAACATTTGAGTTATCAGTTCTCAGTGAGGGCCTTGAATATAAAATGTTGTAAAAAGGTAAGAATAAAGAGAAATATATATAATTATAGAAATGTTCCGTGCGTTGTGTGGAACATCATTGATGCCGATAACAGAAAACTTTCACACCCTGGTTAAATTACGCTATCAATAAACGTACCGATGACAAATTATATGAATGTCGAACATATGCGAAATAGATATTTGCAAATCGCGAGTAAAATTTGTCTTTTTCTACGAATTTGTATCTGTTAGTTTGTAGTATTACGCATTAAATCAAACAAGTGTCTCTAAATCACTATGCAAGTGTTGTTGTTGTTATAAAAGGTAAGGCGCATAAGAAAATCGCCAAAAATAAAAAATATTACGAGAATTTGTGCATTTCTTTATTTTTTGGTGTTTTTTTTGAGTGTGTGTATTATTATTTTTGTTGTCTCGCCTGCGCCCAAAGAAAAAAAAACATTGGTGTGAATGGCTGGTCGTATTATTTGTGTTGTTGTTGAAGGTTAAATTTGCAGATGCAGCGGCTTTAAGCGGCGACACTCGTGTGGTGCAATACGAAAGGTGTTTATGAGTCGTTATTTTTGTTGTTGTTCGTTAATTTATTAATACACTGCGTGGCCGTCTGTTCGCAGAACCCAACAGCAGTTAGTCAGTCAGTCACTTAACCATTGGTTTTTCCTCAGCCAATTGTCCGAATTTATTAGTGTGTCTGGAATTTGCTGTTGTCGCTTCTACTACCACTTCACCGGTCCCTGGCGCTGCGGGTATTATCCAAAAGAGGAACACACCCAATGCAGTCGACGTCGGTGTAAGCGAAAAAATATGCAAAGTGCAGGCAGTTGCAATTTAATTAGCTTCCTCTGATTTGTTGGACCTGCGAATATAAATTTGATTGAATTTTTTTCTTTATTATTATACTCTTCTCATTCTGTGAATAGTGTGCATTATAAATTTTCTTCATGAAATGAGTTTATATAGCTATGTGCGTCTGACTGCCTGTCTGTAAGCAAACTAGTGCCACAGTTTTTGGGGCAAGAAGCTAAAATATGGCACGTGGTCTTTTTTTTCTACGATACGTCATACATTTGTTGGAACTGTCTGGCTTCTACCACCAGCAGCGTTACCTCCCACACAAACCGCTGATTAAAATTCAAGTTCTTATTTGAAAAATATTTTTGTTTTTGGGTCTATCGAGCACATGCTTTATAGATTCATTGACATCGACTTTCCATTTTTCCTTCTCATCGACTCTATTCTTCTCCCATTTCACACAACACAAACCTTGCAATAGCTTTGGTATGGCACAAAGGGGTTAAACCTTCGTGAGTATCCTATCCTATCCAGCCACAATTCTAATCTATTCCATTCTATTTATATTATCATTCGTCTATCTCTACTAACATTATCAAATCTAGGTTACTAGCTTACCTGAATCATTTTCCTCTCCCAGTCTGGTTACCTAAATATGACGAAGGATTACGATTATTTGTTGAAAGTGCTCTTGGTTGGCGACAGTGATGTGGGCAAACATGAAATATTGTCCGGCCTCGAGGATCCGTCTACAGAGAGTCCATTTTGCAGTGGCAATGGTAAGTTGAGTGAGTCTATACCAGTTGTACACGCCCACTTTTTTTGACTATCTTGTCAAATGTGCTCTCGTCTTATTCGCAGCCTACAAAACAACGACAATATTGCTGGAAGGCAAACGCGTCAAGTTGCAACTGTGGGACACATCCGGCCAAGGTCGTTTTTGTACAATAATCCGTTCGTATTCGCGTGGTGCTCAGGGTATAATCTTAGTATATGATATAACGAATAAGTGGAGTTTCGACGGCATCGATCGGTGGTTAAAGGAGGTTGAAGAGGTGCGCATGAAATGAATTACTTTTGCCTGACTCTCTAATGTTAGAAAGCTTTTTTGGTGTTTTTTTCGGTTCCGGCTTTAGCATGCGCCTGGCATACCTAAAGTGCTGGTGGGCAATCGCTTGCATTTGGCCTTCAAGCGTCAAGTAGCTGCGAAACAAGCAGAGATGTATGCCTCCCGGAATAATATGTCGTGCTTTGAGATATCACCGCTCTGCGATTTCAATATACGGGAATCATTTTGTGAGCTGGCACGGATGGCGCTACACAGGAACGGCATGGAGCACATATGGCGCAGTAATAAAGGTTCGTTATCACATGCATTACTTTGTATACTCTTCACGAAATAGACTCTTGCAATACAGGAGTCTTCAAGTAGAATGTATATTTATGCCTCCGTCTGTTTATATATGTCTATGCGAACTAGTTCCTCAGTTTTTGATTACGAAGTTTTATTCGTATCAATCACTATACAGGTGAGGTATCTAATATACAAACAAATGGCTCTGATTGCTTGAAGAACTCTTTCGTTTCTTGATCCAGCTGAAATTATAGCAAACTTTATAGGGAACCATAGAGGTAAACGGTGATTTTAACGGGTTTCAACGATTAATTAATTGTCTGGTGCGTAAAACTTTATTTCTTGACGTATTAAGCTAAAAATGGAGGACCTTATATATCAGGACCTTATATAAATTGATTGATTATGTATCCTTTCGTGGTAGCGTAGTGTAAGTGAAGTGTAGCTGCCGCCCCAGAGGTCGGAGTTCGAACCCCAATAGAGTCAGGATTCATGGTCATGGTCATGGTCTCAATACTACCACCATCCTCCGGAATTTGGCATTGTTCCTTTTCGACGCTAGATTGCACTCTTATCGCCAACGACTGGTAGCGGCAGATAAAAACGTTTCGATTTACAAAAGAAACAAGTCTTGGATATTAAAAAAAATTGAAAAGGCTTTTGGGCGCCCTATGATCCCTAGAGAAGCGAACAAGGAAGTAAAGAATATAATCTTCGAGAACTAAAGAAAATTATGTACAGCTGTTTACAACTAATTGGAAACAAAGGTATTGGTGGCGCTATTCATGATTTTTCTGGTATAATTCTCTGTGGAGACTAACTAAAATTGTACATAAATAAATAATGGATATATATAGTCTTAAAATAATAACGATATTTGTTCAATTTCTTAATTTAAATAAGTTTTACCAGCGATTTTCTGCTCAAATCTCAGATTTGATTGTGCCAACTAATTGGAAACAAATTCGATTTATTGTAAATTTTTTGAATTTTTCGCATATATTAAAAAAATTTAAGTGAGTATTGTTTTTGCTTGTAAGACCACTGTTTAACCGAATTAGCTTCTTAGAACACCTTTAATAATGGGTAGTGGCAAACGTTGTACGCCGGCCCTGCGTAAGTCAATTGTAGATCTTCGAAGGACCAGCATGACTTATCAAGCGTCATAACTCAGCTAAATTGCTCCAATAAGATGGTATTTGATGCACTTGACAATTTCCGAAAGTATAACACAATAGAAAATGTCCCACACAAAAAAAGACCGCGTAAGACATGGTTTATCAAAGCAAAGCGCAAAGCAAAATTCGATCCTCGTAAGAATGCTGCGGATATCCAGCACGAAATAATCGGTTAATACGATGTACAAATACCAAAACGTCGTTTGGTTGAGGTTGGACTCCATGGACGAATTTCACGTGAGAAGCCATTGGTGACATTAAAGCAAAGAAAATGCCGTGTACAATTTGCTAAGACTCATGCTGATTGGTCGCTCAATAGATATAAGTATGGGGTCTGGAGTGACGAATCGAAGATCAACCGTCTTGTCTTGGTCCAGCTGGTAGAAAATATGTATGACGGCCAAAACGGGCAGAGCTTGATCCGAGGTATGTGTTAACTGCCGTCAAGCACGTCGGTGGTAAAATCAAATTCTGGGGATGTTTCTCTTGGAATGGGGTTGGTCCAATACACGGCATAGAAGGAATTCTCACCAAGGAGAAATACGTCGATATATTGCGTGAATTCTTGCTACCATGGGCGGACGAAAATATGCCAGTCATTTGGACTTTTCAGCTAGATAATGCCCCAAAGCATACACTTCAGGATACTGTGATTACTGTATCATACAGATTTCAAAAATAGCCATGAATGAGATTAAACGTCTTCTATAAGGATGTAGCCGTTATTTCAATAGTACTTAGCTCAGAACCACAGGCAGCTATGAAAACAAAAATTGTCCATGGGTGCATGCGGTCTGATCTATCCACTATAAGGTATAGATCAGACCCCCCCATAAACCAACATTTATTATTGGTTTAGTTTTTTCTTTTTTAGACAGATTGTATTTTAATATACATACACTCTATCGTATAGCTTCCATTTCTAAAACATGCCTAAAATCGAAATTGTAATGTCTTCGCATGCTCAAACACATGGTCATTGGCAGACATTTTTCGCGGTCATTATGTTGAATTGCTTTAGGTATAGTGATCACTCCTTACATATAGGTGAAATCAATATTAAAATATCCTTGCTAAAAAATGCAAGTTGGTTGACATTTTGTAGGGACGTACGTGAAGAATATAACAACTTCGGTATAGCCGAAGCTACCGTATCTTTATTTATTTATTTATACTTTACAATACTTTAATGTAGTGCTGACACTGCAGGAGCTTTGTTGTCGCACGATAGTGCGACGTACGAGCGTCTATGCTATCGACTCGTTGCCTCTGCCGCCATCGGTCAAATCGACACTTAAGTCATATGCGTTGACAACGTCGCAGTGCTACAATTCGCTGACACAGAATTCGAAGAGCCGAAATCGCTGTAAGACACCGACGAGCAACAGTCGCAACAGTTGCACCATCGCGTGATCACGAGCGAGAAGTGACTTGAGGCCAGTTGGGATCATCAATGGCTTCAGTGTCAGCGGGATTATTAATTAAGGCGTTACTTTTCACTTGAACAGCCACTGGGGTAGGGAGTTACTCTTTGACTAAGGTTAAACACTAACTGCGCGCACAGTTTTGTATGCGCAAATACACACATACACACACAACATATATAATATATATACACAGACACATGAACACCCCCACACGCACACACACGCACACACACGCACACACACGCACACACACGCACACACACGCACACACACGCACACACACGCACACACACGCACACACACGCACACACACGCACACACACGCACACACACGCACACACACGCACACACACGCACACACACGCACACACACGCACACACACGCACACACACGCACGCACACACACACACACACACACACACACACACACACATGCACACACACATACACACATATATATATATTTAGAATACATTTAAGAAGGAAAAGTATTTATTTTCTCAGCATTAATATTTATTGAATACGAGATCTTTTTTTTAATTAATTAATTACTCTTATATACTATTTCTTAATCTTACCTCTAACTGTAATGTTAATAATATTATGTATAATTCTTATAATTACCAGAGAATTTTTTATATAAGTTTTGTTTACAAGAATGAATTAATTGAAGCCGAAACCGTAAACGCTTGAAATTTTATTTGGTAAATGTTTGAGACGGCCGGTATTATTATCTCGTTCTCGTATATCGCTCTTACTCTAAATATTGTTCAAACTGGAAAATAGAGGTTGAAAGCATTCCCTTAGCTTTCGGTTTTTGACCCCTTTCGTCTAAGAGATGAAGTAAAAGTCGTAGCGGATATTATCGCAAATCACCGGTACATCGTCTTTCCTAGGACTCAACTTTGACAGCATAGATAAAATATATGATTTTTCAAGACAACAGTTGTATATCTTAGCTGCGCAGTGTATAGGGGATTTGGCATTCGTTGCCGAAAGAACAACACCGTAGAGCTAGCACTCCCCAGACTCATATGGTGGATCGCGTTATGCATAACTGCTAGTGGCAGAGGACCATGCAGGGCTTATTAAAACGATTTGAAGACTAGATATCGGTGATCTTTCTGAAATTTCTCTCTTTTAATACCAATCGAAATCTGATTACTGATCTGCGACAACAACTATCTACAACTGGCTGGAATATGGTAGATCAAAAAGGAAAAGTTTGATCCCTTCGTTTACTACGAAGCGAGAGGAAAAATAACGTTGTAACTACATATGTACTTGTAATTTAATGGTTTTCTCTTGATATGAGCTTGCCTCTTGTCCAGTGTTAGCCCTAAGTACATGACGACGAATTCTGCTGTAACTGGTGTAGGAGGATTTGTGTGGAGAATTTGAATACGGCCTCAAGGCACTGTAGCCTTTTTAATGACTTATCGTGACAAAAATGTCAAACATGCCCCATCCGGAAATCTAGTATTTTGACGTGAATACGTCTTAGTTTTTCAGTTATATGGGGGTGCATGTTTAAAAAAGTGAGTGAGTGAATGGTGCGATACAGTTTGGTGTTGTAGTTACATATCTATCATCCACATCCAAAATTTAATTACACCACTCAGCTAAAGGATCAAAGAATTCATTAGCTTTAGAGCGAACTTTAAGGAACGGGGGGAGGGACGCGCCGCCATTTTGGTGTCGTTTTTTTAATAAAATCCAATGCGAAAATTGTTGTGGTTCTTCTTTTCTGCGTCACTGTCCTCGGTGTTGTTGTTTTTGTTTCCTTTTCATCGTACGTTTGCGGCGTATGCATTTTGCTGCGCTGAAATGGGTTGCTTTTGCTTTCTATGTTTGTTAATTTGGAAGGTTATGCCATTCTTGTTTATTATAAGCATTATATTCACGTTAAACGGCAGTGTCTCTGACACAGCCAAACCCCATTTTTTTGTTTTGTATTTTTTTTTTTTTTTTTTTTTTTTTTAACAAAAAAACCAATAGTTGAGATTTTGGAGTTACTTACTTTTAGGTAACAGCAACGAATCCGTAAAATACAAAATTGTTACAATGTCAGGAAAATCAGGCAAAGTTATTCTGTTTTTATGGCACATAAGAAATTAAAATTTTGTATTAGTTCACTTTTTATTAGATTTGCATTTCAACGGCACAACGCATGCTGCAACACATGATGTGCCAGATAAATATTTAAATATGATTTTTACGTATTTTTTTGAGCGAAATCTCTACGTCCATCCGAGAAGGGGGCGTAAAAGCAATAAACATTTTGTCAAATTCCTATCTTCCTGTCAAAGCATTCGGTTTTTACGAAATTTCTACATCAAATCCGATTTCTGCATGAAATTTACTTAGCTCCATAATATTAAAAAATTTTTCCATATTCCTAAGCACTGGTATGGACAAGTCGTTGGTCATCCGGTGGTTGCTCCTAGCTAAAAAAAGTGGGCAAAGAACGAACACTCGAACCGAACGCACGAAAGAACAAAATTTTTTTCTTTAAATTTGGACTATTTATTCTTTAAAAACTTATAAAAGGCGGTCATACAATTTTCTACAAACTAAGTTATATTAAGACTATGAGTTAAGTTAAGTCTGTGGCTAATGTTGTCAAATTAAAAATAAAAAAGACTGCGAAGTACGAGGCCAGATGAAAGTACGGAGCAGAGTTCAGTTTTATGAATCTTCGCGTGACTACGGCGTTAATAATGGGATCAATGGGTGTTCGATTTATGTTAGATCTGTCTTCAGGCCCACGCTTTGGACTGAGTAGGACACAACAATTGTTTCATAATGGTTTTTAGAAAGTCATTCCGGACATGATGGAAGTCGTTCTTTAACCAGTGGTGCGACTGCAGGCTGATGGTCTTTAAGAATTATGGTGAATGTGTTAAAATTTAATTGGGGGCTTTGGAATGATATACTACAATTATAATATTGCCCACGTTAGACTTGTAAGGTTGACTGTCTGGAAGCTTCAGCTAGTTCACCATGACAGGCCATATTGATTATGCAACATCTGTGATGTGATCCAAGTGCAGTACTTTAGCACTTAGACAGATGATACTTTAAAGATGACACAATTAGACGTGGTGACCGCCTATAAGATCTATTACCGAGCAGTTTTTTTTACTTTCTACTTTCTACATAATTTGTATCAGTTATTGTCGATTACATTTGTGCATTCAGTTGGTTAAGTTGGTTTTTAGAAAATGAAATGTTTTAAGTATTATAGCTCTGACTGTGACTCCGTTGAATCGAACAACGTCCCAGTGACCGCTGTGGTGGCTGTGTTGAGTTGAAGGCTTGCCTAATCGTGTGACACATTTTTGGGCGGGATGCGCAGTTATTTTGCAAACATTAATCGTAAATTAGAAATTTCATCGAGCCAAACAATAAATTGAAATAAAATGGTTCACTATGAAAACGAGTTTCTACAAAAGTTGGCATTGTTCAAATATTTTCTATCAGTCGCGGGGGGGAAGAAGAGTCAAAAGCGAAATGAAACATTTAACAAGCAGCGAGAAACCAATTTTCGATGTTGTTTGTGATTTGCATTTTCGACTAATTTTTTTATAGCTCTTTCGAATTTGGAGTTGTTTAATTGTGCCAGTGAAGAAATGCGAACCGGCCCCCTTCATTTCGGTATGTGGAGTTGCATCGATGACGAAAGTGTTGCGCTTGAATTTTGATGCTTTTCTGTCATTGAGAAAGCGCCGCGTGTCTGTGTCGCAGTCGCGGTTCAATGGCTTTGGCTTTAGCTTTTGGTATATAAGCAACCCGCATCTTCAGAGATGTCGTCAGTTACACGCTTTCAGTCCTTCAGCTTCGTGAAGTTCCGCAGATTTCGTCTTAAGCAAGAAACTTCCAGCATGAAGGTAAGCAAAAGCATGCCATTGGATAAAGGGTTTGATTGAACTAAAGACCAACTTCTTCTTCTTCTTAGGTCTTTGTCTGTATATTTGTCACTTTGATTGCTACCAGCTGTGCTGGTTTCATTGGCGGCGGCGTTGGAGGCAGCGGAGGTTATAGTTATGGCATCGGTGGTGGCATCGAACACGCCCACGACCATGGTGAGATCAGCACTGTGAAGGTTATTCATGAAGAATCACACGATATTGGACATGGCGGCCATGGCGTTGGTGGCTACATTGGCGGATACGGTGGTCACCATGAGGTGAAGACTGTTAAGGTTATTGGTCCTGTGGCTTCGGCGCCGATTGAGGAAGTGAAAACCGTTAAGGTTATACATCAAGAAGATCATGGCCATGGTCATGGTCACGGCTATGGAGGCCACGAGGAATTCAAGACTATCAAGGTCATTCATCAGGACGGCGGTTTTTCACATAGCGGTCATGGCGGGCATCATGATGTGAAAACTATTAAGGTTATACATGAGGAAGGCGGTGTTGGTCATGGTGGTTACGCTATTGCTGGTCATGATCATGGTCATGTGCTTCACGATGTCAAAACTGTTAAGGTCATTCACGAGGAACATGGCCATGGACACAGCCATGGCGGTGATTTCGGCGGTTATTTATACGGCGGCGGTCACGATGGCGGTGTGCAGGAAGTGAAGACCGTCAAAGTCATTCATCACGATGGTGGTTTTGCGCCTGGTAGCGGTTACTCCCACGACGGCAGTTATGCATTCCCTCGTGATCACCATGAGGTCAAAACCATCAAAGTGATCCACGATGAAGGAGGACATCATGTTGCAGAGGCGCCAAGTCACGCTTACCTGCCACCAGTATCAAGCGGTTGGGATTGAGCAAACCACTTAGCTTGGCCAACATCTGTCCAGCCTTGGCTCTGTGATTCATCATCGTGTTATAATCATTTGACTTCTGTTGTTAACTAGTTTTAGGATTTTTTTTTTCATATACTTTAAGCCCGATTTTTACATAAATTCAATAGATGACACATTTTTAAGGTTTTTCTTGTTACCGTGTACTAAACAAAGTATTAAAACTAACTAATATAAAGGGGATCCGGTAAATATTAAAGAAGAAAGCCGAGAATGCCGCTTGATTGGATAGAATACGCAAGGAAGTACAAGCCGCGGTCGACCCAAAGACACCTGGCAGAGATCGACTCTACGGGAGCTAGCATAGAACAGTGTAGGACGGAAGAGTCTTGTGAAGGCTGTAGGCTCCCAAGAGGAGTGAATAAGAAATTAAATTTTTATTTTAAAAGATTAACCAAGTTATTGATATACCTTAAGGAAGTTATAGAATTGTTTGCCAAGATATGAAAATTACTTGAGTGCGCTATATATGAATAATTATTGGGTGTTTCCTTCGTCAGTTGAATGACATTATACTATGGTTTATTAGCGTAATGAGGTTTAAGCGAAAAATACGTTCACAAATTTGAATCGAAAGTTTGAATTTTAGGGTGTTTAGCTTATTCAATGCATTCACATTTTCAAGTTCGAATTTTTGGACATTTCGAATTTGTGAAGTACTGTCCGTCTGGCCGAACACCATGAAAATTGGTACATATATGCATGTTATCATGGAGAAGATTTTTATGTAGGGAGTTTTATTAGATGTATATTATAATATATTAAATATTAAAATCGATTGCTGGTATTTCAGGACTGTGCTGGGCTCCTACTTCTCTATATGAGGATTGTTGAGGAGACCGCTGTGACGACAACGACACAACGTTGCCACCCTTCTTTACTTTTATGTGAACTTTGGTACGAAAGTCCAATTACAATAGTTTATGTGTAAGCGAAGCTTTGAAACTTAAAGCTGTTCGTTGTTTTGTATGAAATATGAAGAAATCATATCATAAATAAAAGCAACTACACACCGCGAAGAAGGCGGTCCACTCAACTCGAAGAAGGCGAGCGAATGAACACAAAAAGAAAAAAGATTTTAACTTAGCGAAAGTCGCTCAACCTGAGTAAAGCAGTATTCATTTGCCATATACATATTCATACTAAGCGACTTCCGAGCAACGCCGGGGTACCTATTAGTAAAACTATAAAGCTATAAATATTTTTGATCAGCTAGAATAGACGAGCTTTCCACCACGAAATTTAAGCTCACTAACTGGGGGTCATATGCAAAGGAGTCCCTCATCTTAAACTTTGCGCGATGCCTTCGGCTGGATCCAAGAATTTCGTGGTAGGAATCTGTCTTACAGTCAAACCACAATTATAATAAATTTTAAAATTATAAAGTATCAAGCTCTATTATTCGTACTTATATTTCAATGCACACAGTAATTGAAAGACTACTCTTCGGAGTACAAACGTCTTTATTTCATGTCGGACTACTTAAGACTTAGTTTTTCAATTATTTCTTGCTTGCTAGACACTTACGATGATAAGGTGCTTAACAACTAGGACAATATCTTATCTTAAGCTAAGGCGCCATCAGTAGACAAAAGCAACAATATAAATAAATAACTTTGATGGTAAACTGGCGGAAAATAAATAATAAGCAGAAGGAACAATTCAACAGTTGTAAGGCCAATGATCAATTACTTTGTTATGTATAAATTTGTGGATTGGAGAGAACTGTTAATGAAGGTTAGTGGCTAGTGTTATAATATGTTATATATTGGAGTTACGTAATTTTAACCACAGACCGAGATTGTGCGCATACAACCAGGTCTTAATCTCATGCTGATATTTGGAGTACAAAGCACTTGCGAAGCCTATGAGGAGGCTAAAGAGCGAAATGACAACAAGCACTGCAACGAAGACAACCTTCTCGCCGGCACAGATGTCGTTCAGGGAGACCCTTTCCATTTTGGTGGGTATTTCCGTATCCATGCAATACATGTCATTGTGATCCTCAATTTGCCTGTAGTTTGATTTTGTGAAGAGCAGCACGTCCATCGTTTCACAACTGCAGCGCCATGGGTTGTTGGTGAGACGTATGGAATTTGGTGGGAAAGACTCATTCAAGAAATGAAGCATGGATGCATCGAGCGTCGCGATTTGATTGGAGCGCAAATCCAGGTAGCGCAATCCACGCGGCAACTGCTCCACAGTGACCTCCGTGAGATTGTTGCCCGCGATATGGAGCATTGTGACATTTGCGTAGCCAACTTCATCGCCACGCGGCAGACGAGATATGCGATTATTTTCGATGAACACCTCCGTTGCGTGCAGTTGTAACGTATCCACCGCCGGCAACTGTGGTACACGTGTCAGATTGAAATTTGAGCAGTTGACGATCAGCATTTTGTCGAGAGTGCGCTTCCAGCATTCGCAGCCACGCGGGCAACGCGGCTTTTGTGGATCATCGGAGACGGCAATGGGGCAGATCAGCTCCTTGGGTGTGATGGTGCGTATAGAGCGACCATGCATATTGTCTGGCTTGTCGCAGCGCAAATTGTCAGTGTTCAGATGCATCTTGTCTGCGTTAAGTATCGCGTATTCACGACGCAGGAACTGCACAAAATGCAGCGTGTGGCAGTCGCAATGTAATGGATTGTCATTAAGATCGACTTTGAATGAGGTGCCATTGGGCATTGACTCCAACACAAGGCTAGTGTTCTGGAAATAGATATGGCGGATTTGATTGTGCGTGAGGTTGATTTCAACTCCGTGCTTCGTTAGGAGCTGCAGGTCGGTAGAGGTAAGCGAGGTGAATTTGTTGTAGCTGAGATCGACATTTTTCAATTCGACCAGATGGAATTTCCAGTCTTCGTAGATGAACTTAATCGAGTTGTTCCGTAAATTGAGCGACTGCAGTTTGGTCAAGCCACTGAAGGGTGAGAATAGACGTTCTCTGCTCTGCGCGGTGCCATTGAGCACGTCGTGCTTAGGTCCACTCAACTCGATGTGATTGTGCTCCATAACGATATGCACCAAATTGACAGTGTTGACGAAAGCATTAGGATCTATCAAAGTCAAACGGTTGTTGTTCAATACTAGCGACTCCAGGTTGACGAGAGATCTGAAGATTTCACCTGTAATTTGTGTGAGACGATTATCGCCTAAATTAACCACAGCCAAGTGTCGCGTATTCAGGAAAAGTTCATCAGGTAACGACGTCAGACGATTACGCCTCAGATCAATACTCAGCAAAGCTGTTTGATCAGCCAACAATAAGCGGGGCAATGTAGATAACCGATTATTGATAATAGTTATATTTGTTATGCTTGTCGAGTTCTGTAGCAAGTCACCGGGCAGTATTATCAGTTTACATGAGATCCATAACCCCTTCAGATTTGGTAGGTTCGCAAACAGTTGCTTGGGCAGGGTGTTCAAAGGTACGCGATTGTTCATCAGACGCACCTCCACCATATTCTTGTTATGCTCAAAAAGTCCCTTGGGCAGCTTACGAAAGCGGTTCGCATTCAGGTTGATCACGCCAAGATTTGGCAAACGCGAAAACACATTCGGCTTTAGATACTCAATGCCGTTCGTACTTAAATCAATGTCGAACACGGAAGTGGCGCCCTCAAAGGCGTGCTGGCTCAGATTACGCAATCGGTTGCTGCAGAGATTCAAGTGTTTCAATTTGTGTAGATTACGGAAAATACCCGATGGCAGATACTCGAGATTGTTGTGAGCTAGCTCGAGAAAATCCAGATTCTCCAGATTCGCAAAGAGATTCACAGGCAGATGAGTAATATTGGAGCATATATCCAACCATGTGAGATTGCCTAGATCGCTGAGCAAATCGGCTGGTAGATGAGTTAGATCGCTTGTTTTGAGGCGCAGACGCCGCAGGTTGTACAGCCGACCGAAATGTTCGCGCGTTAAATTTGCGCTCAAATTGTTACTCTCGAATATCAACGATGTGACATTCTGTATCCCCAGGTGATCGAGTATGCCCGCAATGGGCGTACGATTTGGCAGCGGGCACTGTTGAAACTCTACACTTGTGGTCTTGCCAATGCGGATCCGGGGAAACATGTTATACTCGCGTGCATCTGCCATACCGCAATCGATCTTGGCGTCATTCCCGGGACGAATGAACAGCCCAAGTATCGGCTTATCTGAATTCATCGGACACTCGATCTCGAAGTCGGCCAATACTGACGAGCACAAGCACTGTGCATTTTCAGTAAGCTCGTTGCAGTCATGTCGTCCAAAATAGGCGTCACTGCAGTGTTGCTGCAGCAGTGCGAAGAATAGGAGCAGAATGAGGTTATACCATGCCGGGCGGCCGCGAAAACGATGTATGAGGATCATGTTTAGTTGCTTTTGTTGCTTCCGTTCACTTGATTTGTTGAAATCTGGAAAAGACTGAGTTTCACAGTTTTCGTACTCGGTTGGACACTTGTTTTAAAATTTTATTTAATTTGTTGAAAATAACTGATCGCGCAGATAGACGAGGCGATTTTATTTAGGTTGAATTATTTATTTAAATAAAAAGCAGTGCACTCCACGTACTTCGAATAATGCAAATATGGTTGATTGGATATCTCGTATTTTGTATCTAAACCAAAAAATGTACAAACTGAAGAAATAAAAAGAAACGATGGTCTTAATGCGTTGAACTCTCTTGACTAACTGAAGTTTATTTGTAAGGTTTGAAATAAAGAAGACTTAAAATCTAAGCACTAATGGGCAGAATGTGTTGTTAATATATAAATCGGGGCTGTTAAAGCGAACGTGGTAATCTATACCCGTATATACAAACATATATAATACGTAAGTATATACGGCTGCGAAGGTACCAGCCCATGTTTCAGATCAATTATCCTTTCTTATCACAAAAGATTGTTATTCTCGCGAATGTGATTCTACCCTAAGTCCGAGTTGGGCTGTTAATTGTTTATGCGTTTATGGTTGTCCCTTTGTTTGATTCTAAGTGCATAGAGCAACGGAGGTGCGTGGTCCACGGTCTACGAGATGTTGCTTTAAATAACGAGACTGGCGCTGCTAAAGAAGAAGTATGTATGCCGCCAGAGACCGAGCTGTGTAGTGTAGAGCCTTTTCCTTTGATTGTAGTGCCTCACACTTTTGTAAACAAAGTAGTATAGCCGTAGCCTGCATTAAAGTTGCTTTTTTTTTTTTTGTTTGTTTCACCGGACAGTATTTCGCCTTAAGTGTAACAATAGAGCAAGGAACTTTTGTGAAATTTCGCCTGAAACTTGGAAGACCTGTTATGTTACCTGTATAATTTATTGAAAGATGTGCCTGGAACTCAAACCATGAATACCTGTATGCGTTCATTGATTGTCCTAATGCAATCCATTGTTCTTGCTTAAGTACAAAGGTTTTTCCCGAAGTAATCGGCCTAATATAGAAATTAAATACAATTTGACTAAATTGATTTTTATTTATTTATTTTTATTTTTTAAAATTAACTATAATACATTTAGAAAAAAAATATAATATTATAATTAATTATAGGGAGAGAGCACTAGCGTCGAGGCCTTCAGCTCTGCTTAAAAATAAATTTTAATTTTGTATGTAACACGGTTGATTTATTATTATAGTTTATTAAATTTGATCGAGGATATGTAATGCTTTTATAAAATTAAGTATTTTCAAAATTAAGCATCGTCGTTGATGTAATTTTTTCGGAATTCCGTTAGCGAGGTGTTAATTGTTGAGGGACGAAGAATCCAAGGTGGGTTTGTCGACTTCTTCGTACCTGATGGTGGCTGAATATGAAGTTCTTTGGCGAGAGAGGCGCACCGCCGCAATAAGGAGAGGCACTTGTATTTTCTCCTTTGGATGCCCGCCTTACGGATATCGCTTTGGAGGAGTTTGGTTTGGTGAGCAAAACAGCTTTGGGATAAGTTTTGCTTTCGTTTCGGCAATTTTGTCTTCAATAGATGGCAGACCAGCTTCGGCCAAAATGCATTTTATTGGTGAAGTTGGGAAAGCGCTGATGCTGCGACGGACAGCTGTGTGATAGGCGGGTTTAGTCAGCCTAATATGTGCCTTTGCGCACCAACCGAATATCGGAAGCGCATATTCTATTTTGGAGAGTAGCAGGGCCTTTGTGACGTTAATTAGACTACTTATATTATTGAAAGAATGCTTGGAGGTAAGGAATTTTATTACATCAAGTTTTTTTTCAAGGCTATCTCTTAAATATAAACAGTTCTTTTTGAAGGTCATTCTCTTGTCAAAGTAAACACCAAGTACCATAAGGGCCTCGACGCACTCTATGTTAAAATTATTAAAGTTTGATCTAGGGTATTTACAACGGATTTTTTTCCAGATGTGGAGAATCTTACATTTGATAGGGGAAAGCGTTGCCCCAGAGCCCAGTCCCCAGTTATGAATATCATCCAATATATTAATTAAAATAGTATTAAGCTTAATAAGGTCCTTAATTTTGCTAACAATTATGGCATCATCTGGGTACATTATAAGCCTTACATGTCTATATTTCAAAATTATTTTATTAATATGATCAAATGCAATAATAAATAAAACTACGGATAACGGCGAACCTTGCGGAATTCCATTATAGAAATTATGGTAGCACGTTGTTAATCTTAACTCGAAATGAGCGCCGGGTCATAAAAGTCTACACAATATTGAAGATCTTCATACCCACCCCTACGTTACGAGTTGTTGAAGAACAGTATGAACGCCCACGCGATCAAACGCTCTTTCGAAATCAGTCGCCAGAAGGGTGACATGATTTTTAATCGAAATAGAGTCCGACACAAAATGCGGCAGGTGTAGCAGGGAGTCCATTGTGCTGTGCTTGGGTTAAGCCAATTCTACCTGATTTGGCCTTAGGAAATTATTTTTGGTAATAAACCACATAATCCTGCGAGCTATCATTTCCTCGAGAATTTTACTGGGGCATGAGAGTAAGGAGATCGGAGGGAAGCTGGAAATATCGGAGGACGGCTTGTTTGGTTTAGGGAGAGGCACTACAATCGCCGATTTCCAAACATGAGGATAACGGCCTTCGTTAAAAATCCAGTTGTACGTTCCCAAAAGCCTGGCCTTGCTAGAAGCCGGTAAGTGTTTAAGCATAGGGTGGGATATGCGGTTATGTCCAGGTGTTTTGCCTTTAGACTTTTGTAGCGCGATTTCAAGTTCTAGATTGGTAAAATCGTATTCAAGTTGTCTGGCTGATAGAGTGAGGCTATTGGGAGTATGCTCATAGTTGAGAAGTTCTGCCTTTTGTCTTGCGTATTCATAATCGAAGTTGTTATCCCCGGAGTAATCGGACCATTTTTTGGCGAATTCGTTTGCAATATCAAAAAGTACGGTTAGCAAATAGTTTTGAGACTTAATGCATTTTATTTGAGGGCTGGGGACCCCCACAAGACTTTTTATATCAGACCAATTTGTTTTGTTGTAGACTGAGGTTTTATATTGGATGTAAATGCAAGTCAATTTTGCATATACCTCCAAGTTCGGTGGCTTGGGTGAATTTATTTTCGTCGGCCTCGGAGTTGACTATCATTAGTAAATTGCCGTCGTTAAGATTAGAGATGGAAGTAATGTTTTTGTTAATCAACTTGAGAGCTTTATGCACAGCAAAGCAGTATTATTCAGATATAGTTTTCTCACTGTCCTTGGCGGCGACAATTACATATTTGGGGTTAGGAGAGTTGGTCACTGGAAGGTCAGGAAATTGGATGAGTGTCTTTTGTAGCTATCTACGTTTGTTTATGGGGTGGCTATCGGTCATAAGGCTGAACCGATTATTCCCCAGGTTAGGTGGCCCCGGGCCACCTATATTACCTAAAAAAATCGCAACGGAATGCCACGAAATTGGTCACTGGTTAGTACAGGATGAAGAAAATTTTTTGAATTATGCTCCATTATCTATGCAAGTCGTTCAGTTCGCTCCCGATTTTCTCAAGTTAACGCTTAATAGAATCTATACAATTTACGGTCCATCGGCAGGTATGTCTGTTGCGGTATAAATTTAAATTGTAACGGTTCAGTAACGCATATGCAGCACTGTTGTTACCCATTTTGTGTTTTGTTTTTATACGATTCGTAGCGTAGTTAGTTTTGAGATTATGTTGGTGTAGAGACCTAGTTAATTAAATTTTGCTGCCAGGTGGATTTAGTTCAGCTCATTTCGTCCACGTGCATATGAAACCATTCACCTGAAGCCATCCATTATTTCTGGGTAGAACTGTAGGTGGGCTCTGCTCGCTTAAGCGTTACACCCTAATTTTTGATGAGGGGGACTTTCGTTGTCATGGCGGCTGTCCCCCGGTAAATAAATACATTCGAGTTAACTCCTTTAAAAAATATATTTCGCTGCAAGACTTATGACAAAAGACTTTCTAATAATTTTGCTTTTCCATTTGTGTACAACTACGAATATCGTTTTACAATATCAGCAGGAATATTCGAAACGCGGCCTTTCGAGTCGTACGCATGTTATCTGTTCAGCACACTAACCGCTAAACGGTAGAAGTTACTCTCTTCTTCTTCGTATTACTTTGGAAATGCAAAATCAGGGAGAAGTGGAGTTAAATTTTTGTAATTTTCTTAACATCTGTTCGAGCCATGATATTGTAGTTTGGTCAGTAGTCAAAGTAGCCGCGATTACGTTGCAATTTTTTGTTGGTTTTTAGTCGATACCCCCTGGCTTTAACTTACATCATGGGAAACTCAAAAAAGTCGTTTTTCACACATATACTCAATTTATGTGAAGACTAGTCGTGATTGACGGTTTTGTCTTTTTGTTTAGAAAGGTGAGATTCCCTGCTTTCACTCAGTAATCGCGGTAACACTTTCATTGGGACTTTTGGAAACAAAAGGATTGAGATGAATCACTTCGTTGCTAACTTCACGTAGGTAGTTCGGATTGCCTCCTAATCCACTCTATTCACCGAACCGGAAGAATCGGCGTGTTGGGAAGAAATTTGGTACCAATGAGGTGCTGGACTATTCTATATAAGCAAGACGTGGAAGCCGTTGAGCATAGCTGTGTATCAAGCTAAAAGGCAACTATGTTGAAAAATAAAAAGCAATTTAGTCAAATTGTATTTGATTTCTATATTAGGCCGATTACTTCGGGAAAAACCTTTGTACTTAAGCAAGAACAATGGATTGCATTAGGACAATCAATGAACGCATACAGGTATTCATGGTTTGAGTTCCAGGCACATCTTTCAATAAATTATACAGGTAACATAACAGGTCTTCCAAGTTTCATGCGAAATTTCACAAAAGTTCCTTGCTCTATTGTTACACTTAAGGCGAAATACTGTCCGGTGAAACAAACAAAAAAAAAAAAGCAACTTTAATGCAGGCTACGGCTATACTACTTTGTTTACAAAAGTGTGAGGCACTACAATCAAAGGAAAAGGCTCTACATTACACAGCTCGGTCTCTGGCGGCATACATACTTCTTCTTTAGCAGCGCCAGTCTCGTTATTTAAAGCAACATCTCGTAGACCGTGGACCACGCACCTCCGTTGCTCTATGCACTTAGAATCAAACAAAGGGACAACCATAAACGCATAAACAATTAACAGCCCAACTCGGACTTAGGGTAGAATCACATTCGCGAGAATAACAATCTTTTGTGATAAGAAAGGATAATTGATCTGAAACATGGGCTGGTACCTTCGCAGCCGTATATACTTACGTATTATATATGTTTGTATATACGGGTATAGATTACCACGTTCGCTTTAACAGCCCCGATTTATATATTAACAACACATTCTGCCCATTAGTGCTTAGATTTTAAGTCTTCTTTATTTCAAACCTTACAAATAAACTTCAGTTAGTCAAGAGAGTTCAACGCATTAAGACCATCGTTTCTTTTTATTTCTTCAGTTTGTACATTTTTTGGTTTAGATACAAAATACGAGATATCCAATCAACCATATTTGCATTATTCGAAGTACGTGGAGTGCACTGCTTTTTATTTAAATAAATAATTCAACCTAAATAAAATCGCCTCGTCTATCTGCGCGATCAGTTATTTTCAACAAATTAAATAAAATTTTAAAACAAGTGTCCAACCGAGTACGAAAACTGTGAAACTCAGTCTTTTCCAGATTTCAACAAATCAAGTGAACGGAAGCAACAAAAGCAACTAAACATGATCCTCATACATCGTTTTCGCGGCCGCCCGGCATGGTATAACCTCATTCTGCTCCTATTCTTCGCACTGCTGCAGCAACACTGCAGTGACGCCTATTTTGGACGACATGACTGCAACGAGCTTACTGAAAATGCACAGTGCTTGTGCTCGTCAGTATTGGCCGACTTCGAGATCGAGTGTCCGATGAATTCAGATAAGCCGATACTTGGGCTGTTCATTCGTCCCGGGAATGACGCCAAGATCGATTGCGGTATGGCAGATGCACGCGAGTATAACATGTTTCCCCGGATCCGCATTGGCAAGACCACAAGTGTAGAGTTTCAACAGTGCCCGCTGCCAAATCGTACGCCCATTGCGGGCATACTCGATCACCTGGGGATACAGAATGTCACATCGTTGATATTCGAGAGTAACAATTTGAGCGCAAATTTAACGCGCGAACATTTCGGTCGGCTGTACAACCTGCGGCGTCTGCGCCTCAAAACAAGCGATCTAACTCATCTACCAGCCGATTTGCTCAGCGATCTAGGCAATCTCACATGGTTGGATATATGCTCCAATATTACTCATCTGCCTGTGAATCTCTTTGCGAATCTGGAGAATCTGGATTTTCTCGAGCTAGCTCACAACAATCTCGAGTATCTGCCATCGGGTATTTTCCGTAATCTACACAAATTGAAACACTTGAATCTCTGTAGCAACCGATTGCGTAATCTGAGCCAGCACGCCTTTGAGGGCGCCACTTCCGTGTTCGACATTGATTTAAGTACGAACGGCATTGAGTATCTAAAGCCGAATGTGTTTTCGCGTTTGCCAAATCTTGGCGTGATCAACCTGAATGCGAACCGCTTTCGTAAGCTGCCCAAGGGACTTTTTGAGCATAACAAGAATATGGTGGAGGTGCGTCTGATGAACAATCGCGTACCTTTGAACACCCTGCCCAAGCAACTGTTTGCGAACCTACCAAATCTGAAGGGGTTATGGATCTCATGTAAACTGATAATACTGCCCGGTGACTTGCTACAGAACTCGACAAGCATAACAAATATAACTATTATCAATAATCGGTTATCTACATTGCCCCGCTTATTGTTGGCTGATCAAACAGCTTTGCTGAGTATTGATCTGAGGCGTAATCGTCTGACGTCGTTACCTGATGAACTTTTCCTGAATACGCGACACTTGGCTGTGGTTAATTTAGGCGATAATCGCCTCACACAAATTACAGGTGAAATCTTCAGATCTCTCGTCAACCTGGAGTCGCTAATATTGAACAACAACCGTTTGACTTTGATAGATCCTAATGCTTTCGTCAACACTGTCAATTTGGTGCATATCGTTATGGAGCACAATCACATCGAGTTGAGTGGACCTAAGCACGACGTGCTCAATGGCACCGCGCAGAGCAGAGAACGTCTATTCTCACCCTTCAGTGGCTTGACCAAACTGCAGTCGCTCAATTTACGGAACAACTCGATTAAGTTCATCTACGAAGACTGGAAATTCCATCTGGTCGAATTGAAAAATGTCGATCTCAGCTACAACAAATTCACCTCGCTTACCTCTACCGACCTGCAGCTCCTAACGAAGCACGGAGTTGAAATCAACCTCACGCACAATCAAATCCGCCATATCTATTTCCAGAACACTAGCCTTGTGTTGGAGT
This sequence comes from Cacoxenus indagator, assembly GCA_035041755.1. Lineage (NCBI taxonomy): Eukaryota > Metazoa > Arthropoda > Insecta > Diptera > Drosophilidae > Cacoxenus > Cacoxenus indagator. The sequence continues at coordinate 261,277 of JAWNKX010000244.1, read as the reverse complement.
CAATGCCCAATGGCACCTCATTCAAAATCGATCTTAATGACAATCCATTACATTGCGACTGCCACACGCTGCATTTTGTGCAGTTCCTGCGTCGTGAATACGCGATACTTAACGCAGACAAGATGCATCTGAACACTGACAATTTGCGCTGCGACAAGCCAGACAATATGCATGGTCGCTCTATACGCACCATCACACCCAAGGAGCTGATCTGCCCCATTGCCGTCTCCGATGATCCACAAAAGCCGCGTTGCCCGCGTGGCTGCGAATGCTGGAAGCGCACTCTCGACAAAATGCTGATCGTCAACTGCTCAAATTTCAATCTGACACGTGTACCACAGTTGCCGGCGGTGGATACGTTACAACTGCACGCAACGGAGGTGTTCATCGAAAATAATCGCATATCTCGTCTGCCGCGTGGCGATGAAGTTGGCTACGCAAATGTCACAATGCTCCATATCGCGGGCAACAATCTCACGGAGGTCACTGTGGAGCAGTTGCCGCGTGGATTGCGCTACCTGGATTTGCGCTCCAATCAAATCGCGACGCTCGATGCATCCATGCTTCATTTCTTGAATGAGTCTTTCCCACCAAATTCCATACGTCTCACCAACAACCCATGGCGCTGCAGTTGTGAAACGATGGACGTGCTGCTCTTCACAAAATCAAACTACAGGCAAATTGAGGATCACAATGACATGTATTGCATGGATACGGAAATACCCACCAAAATGGAAAGGGTCTCCCTGAACGACATCTGTGCCGGCGAGAAGGTTGTCTTCGTTGCAGTGCTTGTTGTCATTTCGCTCTTTAGCCTCCTCATAGGCTTCGCAAGTGCTTTGTACTCCAAATATCAGCATGAGATTAAGACCTGGTTGTATGCGCACAATCTCGGTCTGTGGTTAAAATTACGTAACTCCAATATATAACATATTATAACACTAGCCACTAACCTTCATTAACAGTTCTCTCCAATCCACAAATTTATACATAACAAAGTAATTGATCATTGGCCTTACAACTGTTGAATTGTTCCTTCTGCTTATTATTTATTTTCCGCCAGTTTACCATCAAAGTTATTTATTTATATTGTTGCTTTTGTCTACTGATGGCGCCTTAGCTTAAGATAAGATATTGTCCTAGTTGTTAAGCACCTTATCATCGTAAGTGTCTAGCAAGCAAGAAATAATTGAAAAACTAAGTCTCAAGTAGTCCGACATGAAATAAAGACGTTTGTACTCCGAAGAGTAGTCTTTCAATTACTGTGTGCATTGAAATATATGTACGAATAATAGAGCTTGATACTTTATAATTTTAAAATTTATTATAATTGTGGTTTGACTGTAAGACAGATTCCTACCACGAAATTCTTGGATCCAGCCGAAGGCATCGCGCAAAGTTTAAGATGAGGGACTCCTTTGCATATGACCCCCAGTTAGTGAGCTTAAATTTCGTGGTGGAAAGCTCGTCTATTCTAGCTGATCAAAAATATTTATAGCTTTATAGTTTTACTAATAGGTACCCCGGCGTTGCTCGGAAGTCGCTTAGTATGAATATGTATATGGCAAATGAATACTGCTTTACTCAGGTTGAGCGACTTTCGCTAAGTTAAAATCTTTTTTCTTTTTGTGTTCATTCGCTCGCCTTCTTCGAGTTGAGTGGACCGCCTTCTTCGCGGTGTGTAGTTGCTTTTATTTATGATATGATTTCTTCATATTTCATACAAAACAACGAACAGCTTTAAGTTTCAAAGCTTCGCTTACACACAAACTATTGTAATTGGACTTTCGTACCAAAGTTCACATAAAAGTAAAGAAGGGTGGCAACGTTGTGTCGTTGTCGTTACAGCGGTCTCCTCAACAATCCTCAGATAGAGAAGTAGGAGCCCAGCACAGTCCTGAAATACCAGCAATCGATTTTAATATTTAATATATTATGATATACATCTAATAAAACTCCCTACATAAAAATCTTCTCCATGATAACATGCATATATGTACCAATTTTCATGGTGTTCGGCCAGACGGACAGTACTTCACAAATTCGAAATGTCCAAAAATTCGAAGTTGAAAATGTGAATGCATTGAATAAGCTAAACACCCTAAAATTCAAACTTTCGATTCAAATTTGTGAACGTATTTTTCGTTTAAACCTCATTACGCTAATAAACCATAGTATAATGTCATTCAACTGACGAAGGAAACACCCAATAATTATTCATATATAGCGCACTCCAGTAATTTTCATATCTTGGCAAACAACATTTAAGAAGAAAGATGGAAATATAATTCTACTACTTCCTTAAGGTATATCAATAACTTGGTTAACTTGCGCACAATCTCTGTCTGTGTTTAGTCACTGAGGAGGAGCTGGACAAGGGCAAACAATACGATGCATTCATTTCGTACTCACACAAGGATAACAATTTTTGGCTGATTATGTGGCGCCACAACTCGAACAGGGCCCAAGTTATATTTTAACAACATATTGTGTAATTTTAGCTGTTAGACATCTTAGCTGTTAAGACATCTGTGCTTTAAACCTTATAAATAAACTTCAGTTATTGAACAGATTTCACCGCGTGAGGACACCGGTTTCTCTTTGCTTCAACTTACAGCATGCGTTGTGAGGTTCAAATATAAAAAAATACAAAGCACATTGAAAAGGCACGTACAACCGCATCGCTGGATGACCTGAAGGCCATACCAAAAGCCATTCGAGGATTGGAAAGTGTATTATATCTGTGGGGGGTTACTTCGAAGGGGAGAAAATAGAAATTGATGAATAAATAAGTATTTTCTGTGAAAAGTAAAATGTCTTCTTACGTTTTCAACAAACGACGTATATGTCAGTACATATTATTTTTGAAACATGATAAAATTCGCTGGATATCGTCTGACGATGGTAGCAAATGGGGACTATAGAGAAAACAGAAAAAAAAACTTTTATAAGAAAATCAAATTTCTACTGCGGAATTCCACTAAATTCCAGCTTTAAATTTTTTAATCACTTCAGACATGCGTTTTGGTTCGAATCTATCACTTTTTGAAAGCCTTGGAATTTGAGTCCACTCAGAGACAATGGCGTTGCACAACAGTATGAAATTTGCGATTGTCGGCACAAATACTTCTATACAGATTTGCCCACATATATTCAATGGGATCCAAGTCCAGAGATAAATTATTTTTATCAGCTTTCTTTGTCAGATATTCGATTTCGAATATGACATCAATATCAACGGCAAACTGATGAAGCAATATTGAGATTCTCATATATGTACATATAATTTCAGACAAAAAAGTGGACGAAATTTTCCGTCTTTCCCGGTAAACTTTCGCACCAAACTTTACTCGATCACTCTCCAGGCTATTCCACAGTTTCCCAGAAAATTTCATCAATATTGGCTTAGCGGTTGCGGAGTCTCTAATTCACATACAAACATATGTACTTCCACTTTTATTATGTATGTACCAGCAACGCCCCAGCGCGTTCCTGCCCTCTGTCTACTGCTGCGATTTTCTCGTTGATCTTCCATTGTTTGACATTTTGGGTGGCATTTCGTACTCCTAATTTTTTTTTTTCGATTTTTAAAAATATTCAAATATTCGAATATTTGAACATTTCGACTTTGTACAGTTTGAGCAGCACGGACGGCAAACTCAATTCTCATAGGCTACTTTATTTATTTTATTGTGTTTTATTTGTATCCATACAGTTTGAGAAGCATCTGAAAATTGCGTTGGTCTTAATATTTAGCGAATTCGACTATTTTTTCTCACCAAACTTAGCCACTAACATGCTCCATGATAATATCTACCAAAAGTACCAATTTTCATGGTTCTCAGTCAAACGGTGTCGGATTCCACAGGGATCAAACAAACAAACATACAGACAAACAGACAAATATACTCCCAATTTATATATATAGATATAGATTATTTAATTTTGATTGACAATTTTCATTTGTTTTCTGTACATTTTATGTTGATCTAATTTATTAACTTACATGAAAAAAAAAACAAATAAATAGTAAAAATAATTTGTTTTTAAATGAAAGAACGTAATAAAAGAAGAAACAGCGAAGTTTACTTAAGAATACTTTACTAATGACATGCAAAAAAGCGATTACTTTTCCGGATAACAGATGTTCGCAGTTATTAGAACCACGGATAATCAACATTTACTGTATCTAAGATCTCATTCTATTTCTTCTGAGCAAAGTATAAGACCTACTTTAAGATGCATGTCAGAAATCTAATCCTTTTCATTGCTACCTATCAAGTTAAATCTGTTCTGCTGATCTTAAAACAATTTTAAATAGACATTACTGTTAGCTTCCCGTGAAAAGACTACACTCAGATAAAGATTTTATAATCCTCATTACATCTTAGATTTCATAATTTATGTGAGCGAATTCCCATTTGCGCTAATTCGAAATATTTAGAAATGTCTAAGTCAATTATAGATCTATCAATAAATGTGTCCTAGAAGTATGAAAAAAAAGATCAATGAATTGTTATAGAGTTATAGACGCTAAGTGTAAATTAAACCATTTAGAAAAGACTAATCATCTTCGTGAAGTTCCTAACGTTTCTTTCTCTTGTTGTTGTTGCCTTATTTAAGAAACTACAGTTTTAAGATATTTCTTATAGTGAGTTTACTAGTATTTTTTCTAACTTAGTAAAAAAAAATTAATAAAAAAAAATAAAAATAAAATTATAAAATACTGCTTTACATGTAGAAAATTGTCGCAATACAAATTTTGACATGAAGTTTCAACGGCCATCAGAGATATATAGACGAATCCGGTTGATTTGTTTAACTTATATATGTAGCTAACTTATATGGTTAAAATCGCATAAGACTAGTTTATTACATTTTAATTGCTAAGCTGTTAATTACAAACTAATCTAATGTGATATGCGGATTCGTGTAGGTAAAGCCGTGAAACTGTTTTTGATCCATTGAGGCTAATATTTCCTTGTCAATGGGCGTAAGGCGAACGCGTTCCCTCGTGAATACGCGATCAAAATATTGCGTGTCAAGAGGGTGTTTCTGAAAAGGAAGTTACGACAGAAAAAGTATGTTTACATTTTAAGTAGTTGTACAATCGAATTGAAGAAGTCATTAAAAGGAACATTGTACTTGTTCCATTAAACTTACAACTTGAGGCTTGAATGGCGGCTCAATTTCGCGTTTCTCAAGTAGTTTCCAGTCAATTGGTCTGAAGAACAGATGATCGCTTATATCACCGGCTGGACTATATTGTGAGCCGATACGTTTTGTGTAATCCTTTTCAAGTAACTATATATTGAAGAGAGCATTTGAATAAAAGTCGGTAGAATAATACATTTATATGACTTATAGTACACCATCTATACTATTATATAAAATTGATTGTTTGAAGTCGGTATGTAATCTAATAGTAATATGCTATACTAAACCGGTTTTAATAATTTTCTTTTAAAACAACACATTTGCACTATAGAAGGAAATGGCGTACTTAATTAATTGATTTTTATTTTTATTTTAAATTTTTTAAAGAAAGTTTTTTTTTTAATATTAATTTTTTGGAAACCACTGTCAGACTGTTGCTGCATTTAAATTTTATGTTTGAGTTTGTGAGTTGTTTGAAAAAAGAGTGTGAGCGGATATTTGCAAAGAGAGTGAGTGTGCTCACTTCTGAATAGAGTGAGCGCACACAAGCATTAAAACGCAGAAAGGTATACTCTCTGTTGATCACGCACAAAAGTATTGCGTTTTTCGTTCTCTTCTTTTTGTATATGACGATCACTGTGAATGGATCAAGAGAGAGACACAACTACGCAGTACACATCATGAATAGTAAGAATGTATACTCCTTGCTGCTTTGTGTGAACTGTGTGTTGTTGCAGAGTAAGCTCATCGCACCGAAATAGCATGACATATATTGTGTATATTGTATACTGTTTGAACTCACCACATACAAGAATGGGCAATATAAAGAGGGAATCTATAAGACAATTGCTTTGGTTTGAAAGTCAGTTCAAGCCTGGTAGTGACAATAGTATTCCATGTTCCCAAAAATTATTTAAAACTTGCTGATACCATTATCCATTTACCCATTTTGCCGATTCCTCTTCTTCGATTGTTGAGGCATGTCGCTCTTGTGATTCGGATGAATGAATAAGCCATTTCTAAACAATGTTGTTGGTTTTAGACTTCGAGTTCGCTTATTTCTACGTGCCGCGCTGGTAGACCTACAAATTGACGAATCTTTGGGATTCAGATTTTTTGACTATGCAATTACCACGATATAGATTTGAAATGAAAGTCATCGCTTGATTCGATTTTCAAATGACTCCTATTGTTATTTTTGTGAAATACACTTGCGGATATGAAGCGTGCCCCACCTTTTGGGAGTTCATTGTACTATACATATAACCTTCGCGTAGGTGTAGTCAGTAAGTTGACAACACTACTTCCAAAGGAGACATACGTTATGGCAGCGCTCAAAATATGAACGAATAAAGAAATACGAATAAGATAAAAAAAATAAATATGAAATCTCAAGATTTCAACTCGATACGTCTTATCTTAAACAGATTTTAAATGAGACTACGCTTTATTAAAAACTTTATGGTAAAGTCGTAATATTAGTTTCCGTTTCAAGAGTATACAAATAATCTTAAAAGAACGTTTGAGCTACACTAATACGATTATTAATTGACTTTAATTGACTTTTTAATTGAGTTTACTTACACCTTTGAGTATGCCAGTAGCTTCAGCCGATATATAGACTGGGAACCATGGAATTTCATTGCATATAGACCAGAAAAGCTCATCTTCATCACAGCCACTGAACGGAGATTGACCGATTAGCATTTCATAGAGAAGCACACCGAACGACCACCAATCAACATTTTGATTGTATTTTTCGCCCTATAAAATGAGTTAAAATGTTTTTCACATTTCAACAAGTGTTTGTATTTTTTGTTGAATTTTGTTGAATTTTTCATCTATACGAACATAAATAAATAAGTACTAACTTTTATGATTTCAGGCGCCATATAATCCGGTGTACCACAAAAACTATCGGCGGTCTTGTCCAGATATATTTGCAATTTACACATGCCAAAATCGGCAATACGTACGTGACCCTCGTAGTCCAGAAGAACATTGTCTAACTTGAGATCCCTTAAATGGTATGTATAAAAATTCGGGCTCACTCTTATTTAAATTGTATGAGTCCATTGTACTCACCGGTAAATAATTCCCTTTTTATGCAAGAATTTCAGACCCGATATTATTTCAGCTCCATAGAAACGTGCACGCTCCTCAGAGAAACGCCCGCTTTCTTGTATATGAAACATGAGATCACCTCCATTCAGGTACTCCATCACAAAGAACAAATGGCTCTGGAAGTGTATTTGTGAATATCGTAAAATAGGACCTTAATGCGCATTCAAAATTTTCCTGAGAAGTTTGTTTACTTCTGGAAGTACTTTTAAGAGCCCTGGAGTCAAAAAGCAGTGTCAATCTTGATCACAATGTTAGTGATATATTTATGTAAGAGTCTCACTTACAATGCTTGAAGGAATCAGAATCGTTTTGATATTTCGGCCAGGATGACATTCCTGTCAACTCTTTATCTTAATAACGACCTCACAAAGGAAGGAGATATACATAGGCATCATGGCAAGTGTATATTGCATGTCAAACATACATAAGCGCTTTTTTTTTGACATTGCCGTCTGGAAAGTTCAAAAGATAACAAAAAATGAAGGATTGACTGGTTTTGCAGTACCGTGTACGTCGTCAACTTCAAACACACGTTCACAAATTATTGATACTTCTTTTTGACCGTGTCCAGCGCACTTAAGACTTCTCTTCGCATATATGCTACTATGCTACTACTACTACTACTACTACTACTACTACTACTACTACTACTACTACTACTACTACTACTACTACTACAAATACTACTACTACTACTACTACTACTACTACTACTACTACTACTACTAACTACTAACTACTAACTACTACTACTAAGTCAATGCTAATATCAATTACAGAATAAACTCAGAACAGGAAGGGCCACTGCGACTGTAAAATGTCTTTTGTTCATAATGCCGCTAAAAAGGAGCTTCTTCCTTTTTAAAAGCAAATACGTTTTTTCTCGAGGAATTTTAGATGGTATTACCTTGAAAAAAGACTTCTTTGGAAATATTTGCTCAAAAACTGGGGAGAGATCGTAAACGAATGTTTGATTCATCTTCTCGATAGAACCTGCTCTCTGACGTATATGCCACTAGCAGCCTAAAATGTGAGATTCACTTTTGGTCTAATTTTTAAGAAGTAAAATAGCTGTTCTGTCTCGTGAATCCCTTTTTCGTATAACTAGAGGCAAAGCGCAAGTTCCCTACACTGTTTATATTGATGAAGGATTCACTACCACTAAAATTACTTCAGATTACCACGAGAAGATGAATGGTACGCAGACCATGAACGTATCTTATTCGATATCAATGCCTATAGATGCCAAAACCAACCATGACGTCCATAACAAACTAGTAAAATTGTGGTTGATTTGTGTACTAAGATTTCTAGTGGGATCCACAACGAATTCGTCGACAAAAACAAACCAGACCGTGTTTGAAAAGTATAAATTACAGTAATATACTTGTATATACAGTTATTGTCTTAATATGTATTTTTACCATAAGTTGTTTAACAAACTTAAAACAATTTACAACCCCGATCAACGGACATGTTAGCTGTTAAATATAAAACAGAGCTATGAAATCTATCCCCTTGTGTTCCTATAGCTAATTTAGAAAGAATCGCTCCTTGTGTACAAAGCTATTTGTTTTATCGAATTGCCGAATCCAATTTTTTTTTAGGTGACCGTCACAGTCATAAACAATTAAGTTACGTTCGAAAGCGTGTCAATGTGATTAAACGACGCATCACCTACTATAGCACAACTACTACTATTAGAGAGACAGACTCGCTGCGTTGTGATTCGATTCAACTAGAGAGAATTACATGAGATATTTAGTTCAAGTAACACTGCCCTGATCTATATTTTAGCATAAACGATACGAGTGTATGTAGGTGTGCCATCGGGTATAAGTATACGAGTATACTAACGTCGTGGGCCCCGTGCAACGTTCAATGGAAATCAGGGTTTATTTATAGCTACCTATGCCACCACCTACTAATTGTTCTAGTTTTCTAGTGAATGCTTTCGAGTACGTAAAATTTGTGGGTGCTTCTAATCATTTTCACACTCGTTTAGAGATGAAACGTTCTTCGACTTCGAGCGCACAATATACAATACTTTTTTTGTTTTATATTTTTTTATTTCTTCTATTTTGTTTAATTTTACAGGTGTGCTCGAATGAGACTAGTGTCGTTGATTGCTCAGATCTTATGTTGTGGTACGAATTGTTTTTAGTGGATTGATTTGTCGTTTAAGTTTGTGAAATTCAGAATGACGATTTTTACTAAGATATGCTATATGCTATATAGCTGAATATTAATGGAACGAAGAGTATACTATTGACTACAGACGTACTCTATAAATTTATGAGCTAAATTGATTTAACCTACAGACTTGGAACTTGTAAATAGCTAATAGATATTTTATGGGTAGCGATTTATAAAAGGAATTTACGCACACGTCATGTGTTTTGTCTGTTAGCTTAATAACATAATTATACGGTAACAGGAATTTAAAAAATTTTCGGGTTGTGCAGGTATACATGCCTGAAAAGTATAAGCAAGTTTTCAGATCAGCTTATAGCTAAGTTCGTATACATCAGCTGTTTCTTTAAGTTGACTTTTGAGTGTATGGCAATTTTTGCTTTAAGGCTTCTTGCTTAGAATAGCTGACTTCCATAGTTTCTGTACAAATCTAAGGTCCCAATTCAATCGCTTGTATGAAAATATATGGGCATTTCCACTGTTTTGAACGTACCATTGTACACATTAAAAGTGATAAAAATGTCAGTTAGTAATATATATATATATATTATCGTGTCATTTGGAACTCAAGGCGGACATGGAAGGATAAATCTTTATATATAAAATTGGTAGTATGTTTGTATGTTTGTTTATTCGTTATGGACGCCGAAACCGCTGTACCGATTTTGATGAATTTTCCAGGGAATCTCTATAATAGCCTTTAGATGGTTACTGTGAAGTTGGGTGAGAAAAATTTTGTCGAATTCGCTAAATATTAAGACCAACACAATTTTCAGTTGCTTCTCAAGCTGTACAAATACAAATAAAACACAAAAACAAAGCAGCATCTGAGTTTGAGTTTGCCGTCAGTGCCGCTCAAACTGTACAAAGTCGATTTGTTCAAATATTCGAATGAAAAAAAAATTAAAAAAGTAAATAATACGAAATGCCACCCAAAAAGTCAAACACTTGAAGATCAACAAGAAAATCGTAACAGTAGACACAGCGCAGAGCTGCTGAAACATACGAAGAGCGAAACGCATGCGAAGGGTCCCAGCTAGTATATGTATAATATAGCTTCCGCACGAATTAAAATTAAAGTCCTTCGAATGTGCATAGTAACGATTTTTCTTATTAATTGCGTTGTTGTGGCGATTTTTTGACTATCTATTGAAAATGAAATACGACAAATAATCGAAACAAAGTGCTATTGATGACCCAAATGACGTTAGTGAAATATTTACAAACGTAAATAAATAAAATCAAAACAAATACCTTCTCGTGCTTATGTTGATTAGCTATGTTATAGATCATCATGTTGGTGCTGACGGTCGCGGCAGTGATGAGGCAGCAACAGCAGCACCAAACGAATAGAAATATTTAAATCGACTAAAAATAAATACCGAATGTTTTGGTTTTTGCCAAAAAGAAATACAAAAATATTATTAGGGAGAGAAGAAAATAGATACATCACTTCACAGCATGATATATAGTCAATAATCGTAGTACTATGTTAAGTACTTGCAATGAGACGTTCTATACCGTCATTCGCCACGATGCGAGTACGATAATTATTATTGTCTTCTAGAGTGCTACCGCTGTGGATTTTTTTTACATTTTAAGCACCGACAGTTCCAAAACATCGAAAGGCCAGTACATGCTTGGTACTTGGATGAATACATCAGTTGCGTTGTAGCTATTTATTATGTTAACGTCTTTCGGAATGTCGGTCTGTACCATTATTAAAGTAGCCAACTGGATTACTGAGAAGTAGTGGAATGAGAAATACTTATGAAGCGAGTAATGAACTGCACGACAACACAGCAATATTTCTATTGTAATTCACCTAGACACATATCATGTGGTCATCACAATGCAAACATACCAATTATTGTGACTTGATGTTTGAGAGATAAACTCTGAGGATCTTGCCAGCTATTTTAGGGAATCGAAGAAGTTTCATCCATACTCTTCTACTTTTTTCTCCCTTCTCCTTTTAAATATTCTATCTACTTCCGCTTGGGGTGTAGTACAATGCGCGATAAAAGCCTGAGCGAAAATGGGGCTCCATTGCCGAACTTCAACAATCTGTCTCTATATCTAGCTTTATACTAACCTATCAACAAATCTGCATATCCATCTATCTATATATATATCGACCGCTTTATGGCACCATATTTTTTTGATGCAATGCCATTTTCACAATGAATTCGTAAGAATTACCTCCGTTTGAAATGTGCAAAAGAGATGACAAAGATATGGATGCTTTGTGCCCAATGCGAGCACTTTACGTTCGATCAAAGTCGAATCGACATCGTCATCCTCCAGTACGACGTCCTTCTTTAAGCACTTTACGGCGTAATAATATGTAGTATCACGCAACTCGGCCAAAAGTACCTGCAAAGTGATCGGTGAAACGAAAGGTGAAGTTGAATAGGATTCTTTTACCTTTATAGATATTGTTCTGTGAACTTACCTTGCCAAAACTGCCCTTGCCCAGCACGGCGAGAAAGTGAAAATCATCTACGGAGTAATTCTTAAATCTAGGTATTACTGTTGCTGGCGCCGTGAAACGTCCGGACTTTTGGAATTGTGAATATGTATATGAGGTTTCTGTACGATGATAATCGACAATAGAAAAACAAAATTTATTCGCAGTAGGAATAGTATAGTTAGGAATAGTATATAAAGACAAATGTTCATAACTCGGTCTATTGTAACACAGTAAATGTCAGTGTCGTCGAGTTTAGTTAAGTACAGTCAGTTGTAGAGTCATCGTACTGACCATTGTATTTTGTGTATATTGTAAGTCACTATGATACTAATTATAAGAATGCACTCGTACCATCGTGTTCTTCGTTTGCCTCGATTTTGTATGCAGGATTTGAGCTCGGCGGCGTACTTGGAGACTCACGCGCTTCCCTTGCGCCTGAGATTGTATGAAATTATCAACGTTATTAGCTTTTACAAAACCAATTTTAATGCGTGATTATTTTTATTTAGTTTATTTAATTTTTATTATTATTTTAAATTAATCTTTTTGAAAATTTTCATATGCGAGTATGCATTCTTTAGCAAATAAGCAAGTGAGAAATCATCAGTGATTACGAATAAGGATGACTAAATTACAGGCTCTTCCATCTTGTTGGATATCTAAGGCTTGCTTTGGTTTCAAAAATTTATTTTTTGTCTCATAGGGTAGGTGATTAGCCTGTCGCTAACAGTGCTTGGTGTTGGGAGTGGCGCTACCAAGTATCAACGCCTCCAAAGAAGTTGGTGAGCGTTATCTGATAAACCACAGGTCAATTTGAACTGAACATTTTATCAGTTACGTTTGACCCTCAACATCTGGAACAGAAGCCATAGTATACTTCTACCAGGCTACCGAGACTCAAATTTACAATTCTATATATGTTCCCGAATAGGAATCGCAAAAAATGTTTGAAGACAAATAGAAGACTTGATTTGAGATCATAAGAAAGTTATGGTAATGCTAAGAAGATCCGAAACTGATTCCAGAATTTGTATTCAGTTATTATGTTTATTGGGTGGTTCGATATGACTAGAGCACTTTTAATAACGTCACAGCAATCAAACTTCTGTAATACGAAAAGTGATTAGTAAAGGAAGGCATTTGCCTGAAAATTCCAATGTTGTAGCCATAATATGAAATAATTTGAGATAACTTTTAACTAAACACTTTCTTTTGAAGAAGTCGTGATTATAAACAATGATTCGGTGCAGAGGTCAGACAACACTTTGCATTAGATTATATATAAAGTTCAGCTATGTACATTTTTAGAGTTTCAGGTTTATAGGCACATAAAATTTTCTAAGAATTATAAAAGCCTTACTGGAAATGTATAATGTCATAACCTATAAAAGCTTTATAGAACTTCATATTCTCAAAAGTTTCCCAAGTCAGACACAGGCTTGAATATATATAATTGGTTGAACATTAGATATTTACAGGTGATATCAAGTGTAACTAATGTCATTTTCCATCTACTGTACACTATTCATGTTTTAAGGAAGGCTGTATATCACGATATCACAGTGGACAGCGTGCTGTGCTATCGTTCCATAGTACAATTATTGAAAAGCTCAATCCTTGCTCAATTCCCTGCTGTTTTCTATTTCATAGTCGTCTTGTCCCTTGTGAAGTCAATACCTTCCTGCGGATTTAAGGATGACACAAAGTAGGATTGATTGTATTTAGAACCCATACCATAAGCTTTTCTAATTGTATCGACTGCTTAATGCAATAAATATGAGAGCATATAAAAAAAGAAACGTTTTTGAACCTTGAAATGACTAGAATAGAATAGGCCTATATGTACGTTGTTCTTCCTCAAAAGTATTTCGTTGTTTCTTAAGAGAAGTCGCGTCTTCATTCCGAAACAACCCAACCAAGGAGTGCACATTGTATTTGGCAACTTTTGACTATTATTTGTTCGATAGATGATCAAGGGTTTCGAAAAAAGTAAGCGGCTTTTCTGTGGATGGATGGATTTTTGTAATTACCAAGTTCTAGAGTCAAATGGCATTTACATTGAACTCTTTATAATAAGAATAATTTACCTAAAACACTCAAGTCATATAGAACCACCTCAAAATGGAATCGATTTGGAAGCGATTAAGGTTCACATATCAATACACAATTATATAAAAGGTCTTCTATTCAAATAATTCATATTCAAAAATAGCCTTGCGGTCGTTCATTTTCGTATTGTACTGGGTATAATTTAGATATGTCTATTTGTATCTCGTTATAATTAGAGATGGGTTTGGGGTTATAAACGTAAATCTCGCATTTGCTAATTAATTTGATAATATTTCATAGTTTCTTAATTTCAAATAAATTCTCGAAAATATTTCAAATTTTGGCTTGTGGAAATGTGCAATTAAGCAACGCAATAGTGGTGGCAGCGTATTGAGATTGTATTCACATCAGTTCGGATCAGATAGGATCGGTGTAGATCGGAAAAGATGTTTCGCTTTGCACTCTCTCAACGCGTTTTGCATCTGGTGGGCACCGTCGTTAGAGGCGATTCTTGGTGATTCGTATCTTATGGTGTTTTACCTCTCTTCACGTAGTTTAGTGCCTCGACGATGAGCTTCTGATTGACGCCGCATAAATTGGCAGTGAGCCTTTCGCATTTCTTGTGACAATTCACGTCACACTCTGTTAGCGACGTTGCGTTGCGTTGCGTTGGCGTTGGCGTTGGCGTTAAATGGTGTTTTCGGACAGGGTTGGGAACGGTGATAACGATGGTGATAGCGATAGCGATTGCGATAGCGACAGCGACAGTGGCGGCATGACAGTGTCGAAGGTACGCCATGTGCCGTGATGCCGGACGCCATTCATGAAGGGACAGTTGTGAATGACAGAAAGTGGGCGAAAAGATATTAATCAAACAAATTGCTATTAATAAATATCACCACATGTACACATTTACATAGAAACATATGCACATACAAACAGACACACACACACACACACACACACACACACACACATACACAAACAGTGGCACAGACATAAATGTATATATACAGTGAAAAGTAGCACACGTTTGCGTGTTCCGTTGCTATTATTTCGTTAGATTATTTTCTCAGACATCTGCTAGTCGGAATACTTGTACATTAAGCATTTTCGCATTCCGATTGGATGCGATCGACTGGGGGGGAAATACTGTAAAATTGAGGAAATTGTAAAATGCTAAAATGTCAATCTTAAGTAAATTGACTTCGAATAGATTTCTCCGAGTCAAAATAAAAATTACTATCTGGCACCGAATTCGTTATTAACCCCCTACCCACCCGCTTTTATTGGCGATGTCTTCCGTTTGTCCTACATATAAATAGCTCGGATCTGAATATTGCAAAGAAAATGTAAGAAGCATACGTTCTACACGCTTTTCACCAGCGACATGCGTACAAGTCCTATATTCCTATGGGTGACCTGAAGGAAATCATGATCGCCACTTTGGCTGCCCATATAGCCATCCTGGCCAGGCACACCTGTATAGAAAATGTTAACGATGTACTTCAGCTGTATCTTCGCGATTTTAAGCTTTGGAAAAGACTCTGGAATATTCGTATAAACTTGCAAAAATGCGTCTGCGCGACTGTCCGAGAGTCTAATACCAGCCGGGGCATAAATATCTGGGTGTCCCCCTGAATAGACGACTCACTTTCAAGAGTATGATAAAATCTCGTAGCGCCAGGATAGTCAAACTGGGTTGGATACTTAATAGCAGAAACTGGCTGTCGCTCCAAAACAAAGTCAGCATATACAAGGCGAAAATTGCACCTGCATGGTGCATTGGTGCATTGATGCTATGTCGCTCCTTGATAAGATAGAGTTTTTGAAGTAAAGGTCCTCCGCACACTCTCTGGCGCGCCTTGGTATATTCAAACAGAGAACCTTGAAAGGGAAATGCTTCCATAATTGGGGATGTCCTAAACATACAAGACGAGGTGTATTTAGAGTGGCTCGGATAGCTAAAGGCCTTCTAGGGACGAGTCGAAGGAGAAGTCTCTGGAGACGCTATAAAAAAAATAGTAACAAAAAATTTTTTTTAGATGTTTGTAATATCTGTACAGTAATCCTATCTGATTTTTCCTATTGCGAATCTCTTCTAAAATACATCAGCCTTTCAACGTGTCAGTTGTTCTGAAAGAACGTATTTCTTTAAAGCATAGTAAGGACAATTTTTTATAGGACTACTTTTTATACGAAATTCTATTGACAGCCTGCTGCAAATGATCCATTAAATATTCGTGTTGCGAGACGGGTTTAGATGCAGGCAGAGTTACTACAAATATGTTCACCGTAAGTTTGCCCTCAGAACTGCAGAAGAGTACATATATTTCTTGAGTTCTATCTAGAACACATTCTATATATCCTTTATGCCCTTCACGTCTCTATTCTAGAAAGCAGGTGCACTAGCGTAAAACTGCAGATGATGCAAAGTTACGTATTGTATAGGATTACTAATTTCGTATTTTCGCGAGTTCTATTAGTTCAATTTAGTCAAATTTTTTACAGTGTTGGTAAACGTGTCTAAAAAGTATTGTATAAAAAAAAAGTATATAGTTAATTTTTGAACGTTAATATTTATAATGTTGTTGCAATATAGCATAAGATTGCCATCTAGTTGAGTGGACGCTGCTATACAACCACCCCCACTGCACTCTTCAAAATAATCTTTAAAATTTTAACGTAGTCTATACAACATCAATTTTTTCGAATTAAATGTTGAGTGTATGTTGCTTTTTGTATTCGTTATAAATTTAAGGCAAAATTTATCATTCAAGAGTTTCAGCTTATTGGATTATGAAGAGAGCATCATCTGCCTCGCTCATAGTTTTCTAAATTTTTTATAAATTAGAACAGAACTATAAACAATTCCATTCTACAAATGCCAAGGTGCAAGTTCATTACCATAAGAAACAATTTAAATTAAAAAAACATTTCACACTAAACACAAGAGAAGGAACTCTAAACTAAGCCCTGGCAAATGAAGCCGAGACTACTTGCCAGAAAAATAGCTAGGCTAAGACTTGCCAAGTTTCAGATAGGGTACTCCATATGGAATCACACAAATTCTTACCAGAAAAAGTTCGTTCCTCACAGCAGTAATAACTTCAAACGAATACTCATAAGCTTTCGATTAATAGCAGCTCTGTTAACACCTTTCTTGCGGCCGAAGTAGCATATTTACTACATTATTGTTGAAGACGGTACAATCGATAAAATAAAGAAAGCATTTTGAAATGAAATTGACCTCGTTTTCAAACCCCAAAATTTATTATTGCGTAGTAAGCCGATGCATACATTTAAAATTGTAATATGAAAGTGTATGTTAAGTTAACATACATTAACATTGTTAAACGAGACTTTAACAGAACCATACACGTATATACAGATTGTGGAAAATGCAAGATTCTTAAAATTCTTAAAAGAGCATGTAAAATCATCAAATTCCTTTATTAAAGTACTTTGGGTATGAAGAGTATACCATCTTCGTCATCGGATAATCATCTTTCTTGTTTCGGCTTCATTTTGGTTAATTACTCACATGACAAGGTGCGCTTGGGCTTTAATAATTTTTGTTTGATAACAAAAAAAAAATTATAATAAGAGGAAAAATTTAACAAATCTACAAAAAAAAAAAAACATAAACAATAAAAGATAAATAATAATTTAAACAAAAAAATACCGGTCACTAAGAAATGCGATTGGAGTGCAATTTCGTACAACCACCAAAATGAAGACGCATCCGTTTTGGCAGGCGAAATGTACACGTCGCTGTAAATGATGTCTACGTTCGTGGGCAAAGTGTGCTTCGTGTATGAAGTACAAGCCCCCGAGAAAAAAAATTAAAAACATGCTTTTCGACCTTCAATTACGAATTAGAAATGCTTCGAACAAATGAAAGAAAAAAATAAATAAATAAAGATACAAGAAAAAGCTATATTTTCGGCTATGACAATGTTGTAATACTCTGCAGAGAAAAGCAAATAAATTCGAATGAAACTTTCAAAAGCCTTTCATATCTCTGGAGTCCATATTTAAGCTCGATAAGTCCCCACAAAGAAAGTCTATGTAATAAGAATTTCAATGTGAATCTGTGGTTTGTATGGTGTGTATTCTTCCTAGTGGGCGAGGAGTAAACGGCGTATGAGGAACTAGTTTGAACAAGCATATATACAATATATAATGTATGTAGTTACTTTATACCGTGTCTCATGTCCCATTTCTGTGTTACAAATTCCATGACAAGGTTTAAAGAATTCACAGCAAGTGAAGCGTACAAAAATGAATACGACAATTCGAACAGCCGAATTCGAACGAACGAACCTAATTACGAATGTGAGAAATGATCGCTGTGCCCACTGTGCGCCACTTTTCTCGCGCCGATGGCATAAGTTCAATGACTTTCCAAGTTAAAGTAACGACATCACTCCCACTTCACGCCCAAATCATGCCAATTCAGCGCATCCAACCAAGTAAAGTCATAACGAGAAATGGCGGGTAAGCAGTAGCATCTTCTGCACTTGCTCGAGATGACGTTGCATTCGAATGGCCGCGTTCATTGACAGCAATAAGGAAGTGTCACAGAGGGACACACGGGTACACACCAACATACACATACTGCAATTGTATAATTGTAATGGGTGCGTATGTTGTTTTGTATTTTTATGGTTTTTTATTTTAAGCAAGCTGATTAATTTGATTTTCTATACTCTTTTATCTCATATAGTAATCGAAAGAATTTCAACGCACAAAAGTGAAAATTTCGTTTGGCGGAAAATCTAGAGGAGAAAAAGAGCAGCAAAAATGGTTTTAATTGCTTTTATCTTAATCTTGCTTTTCGCATTTATTTGGCTAAAGTCCATAAAACAATTAAGTGTTTATACCCGGAATCATTGAGTGGCACACTCGTCCAATTTCTCTACTCAAACTATCCCGTCTGTGACAGAGAGAGCTCTGTCTCATTTACACTCATTACTCATTCTTGCTTCCTCGGATTCTTCTGAAACTTTGAAGTGATAGAAACATATTGGTTTGTAAGCACATCAATTTCCGTCAGAACAATCACTAATTTTAGTGCGGCTAGTAAACAAGTTAGGTGAACAACATGCAAAGAGAAGCATTTCAACATTTCGTGAGGATTAACAAAATTGAAAGTCTTGTCGTTTCGTTTTTCAACACTGTTTATGCACAGCTGCTCGAAAAGCAAAATCGTATAAAAGAAATGAAATGAAATAAAATTATCTGATTTGAACAGAACCTGTTTGTCATTTTTCATGGTCACGTTCGATGTGCAGTTGAGACATTTGTGTCTTTGGGTAAAATGGATTCAATGCTGTATGGGATTTTGAAATTTATTGGTACCATCAATTTCCACTTCCACGTGGAAACAATATTGGCAGCGAATTCTAGTAAATAATACAATGCTGGTACTGTTTTCAAAATGTTACAAGTAAACTTTGTATACAGAACCCAACAAATAAATAAAATACACACGATTTCGTGTAAACCACTGCAAACCTACCCACTCCTAATAATCGAATGTAAATGTATCTATTAGCCGAAAATTCTGCCAATTCTGTCTGAAGTAACAAAGACTCCCTGATGCGGCAATAAAGTAGCTTAGCTCAGTGATCTTCAACTTAAAGGGCCCTCTAAGCTTGAGATACCAAGCCCGCACTGCATCCAGGTAATGTGAATTCTGGGGAGCATGAATGTTTAAGCCATTCTTTATATGATTAAGAAATTGAAATTGAATTAAAGAAATTGAATTTATTTTTGCTTTACGGATAAACTATAGATGTAAGAATGTAGATTTAACGAATGTAACATAAGGTTTAGACTTTAACAGAACATTAGGTTAGCAGAATATCATGATTAGATTAAGTTCACTCTATGTTAAGGAAAATGAAATAAACATTCGCAGAGTGTCAGGCTAGCGTGCAAGTTGATACAAGTTTACCAGCTCTCCAGGAACAACCCCATCAACAATAAACTTCACAGAAAACTGTTTTGCAGAGGAATTAGCGTAGCAGACCACAACCGAACGATTTTTTTCTGAGTTACAGAGAGTGCTGGTATGACGGTGACAATATGTAATATTTTCTTTGGTATCACAGAATTAAGAAAAATGGGTGCACGGCCTGCACTGCAAAACTGCGAGACAAATCTGCTCGAAGTGGGATAGAGTGAGATCATTGACACTATGATTGCCAGTTAGATAGGTGTGCTAGTATCAGAGTTGAAAATCGACTATGCGCTTTTTCCGTATATCGTAAGACTTAATATCAGCGATATATGAAACCGCCCTTTAACTGAAAAGCCGCCTTATTCTTTGAACACACCTCGTACGCTAATTTTAAAAAGACAAATAAAACGTATGAAGACGTGTTCGTCATCGTTCAATTGTTGAGAATTGAGACTCGATTATATAATTATTAACAACAATCATTTAGTCTCTGGTAAGGAAGAGCTATTATAAATAAACAAGTTGGTATAATAAATTTTTAAGAATGCGGCTTTGGGATTAAAAAAAATAATAACAATAATATAAAAAAAAAGTTAATACTAGTTCCTCAAGAGCCTGTAAATCATGCTTAACGTGGGCAAATTAACATAGAGAATTTTGATTGCAGTGCGAGGGTTATAATAATCATGACCATAGATATAAGTGTCTATATGTAATAGACACCATAAGCACGCTTTAAAGTTAACTTCAAAGTGCATAGGGTTATATGAAAATGTTTTATTCTTTTTGACTAATCGAGCAAAAGTTGTTAGACTGATCCAAAGCTGAATTAATGTTAGGAACATTGATCTGAACTGTAACAAAATATAAAATATTGGGAGTATTGCACCATGCAAATCAGGATGAAAACCTTCGCTATAATTTTGAGAGTTTCGCGTTGGAACCTCTTGGTCCAAGTATTTTGAAATGTGTTGGTAAAAGTAGAAGAAATAATTTTGATAGGACTTTTAGCGGCCTAGCCAGGTTTAAATTCGAGACAGTGCGAGTAGTTGATTGAATATGACTGAAGATTTAGTTTTGGCGCTCTTTTGATGGAAATCACCTTTTCATATTTTCAAATACCAACCTTGTCAGACTTCGTTATATTGAATTATTCATTTGAAATACTCATTGCGAATGCAAATATTTTCGATAAGATTTATTTGCCACTATTCGCACGGTGATGTTGTTTAGCTTTTAAAGTCGAATACAAAGTATAGAAATGAGAGAGGCAGAGAGAAAGTAAAATTAAACAAAGTAGCGGAAAAAATTTATAACAAAGAACAAAAAAAAAATAAAAATAAAAAAATCAATTTGTGCACATAATAGACACATTGCAAATACAATGATGTTTACGAGCACGGGAGCTACCTCTCTGCGAGAGCCGATTTAAAAGTAAGGAAGCATATACTTTTTATATGGTTAGGTTTTTTTGTTATCATTTTTTAATTTTTTTTATTGAGCTCGGCCTATAGACTGGTTTCCATACATCAGATGTTTCGTTAATTTAACTCATGAGGTTGGGAGATTATTGGGATCAAACTGGTGATGGATGACTTATATATTTTTGAAGGTCTTTTGGGCTTCAAATTTGGTCTCGGAAACTTTTTTCCATTGAACGAAGCTAAATGCTATGCCGGAAAACTTTTTAAGGTCATCTCCTATATCTTGTTCGCGTAAATTCGCATTAATGTGGCAGCAGCAACAGGAAGAGGAGGGTAGTAAAATACGTCGATCATTCTACAAGCACATAGCATGCCCGACGAAGCGAAGAAAAATGACCAACGAAAGTGACAAAAGTGCAGACAGGAAATTTGTACCATTGAAAATGAAAGCCAAATAAATGCGTCGAATAGAGGAACGCTCTTGTTGTTATACCCTTCACGCAGTTAGGGTATTATAACTTTGTCAATAAGACTGCAACACAGTGATGTGAAAATTGAAGACTCTATAGAATATATACATATATTATTGATCAGCTCAATGAGTTTGTTTTATAATTTTGACACGAAGCGTCGGAAAACTTCAAGATTCAAAGTTTATTATTTATTATTTTCTATTATTATTATTTTTTCTATTATTTTGTATAAAGATGCATATCCTAGTCATCAATGAACTAAAAGTTATTTTTTTTAACCTTTTAAGCTGAATTTCAGACACTATTTATTTCACTGGATTTTAGTTTTTTAGTTTAGTATAAACCTTATAAGAATTTTTTCTACTAATCGAGTTGGAATTGATGAATGCATAATTATAGTACCATAGAGAGAATTATTAAATTAAAAATTAGCTTTCATACAATCGCTTCATTAAATTTCATATCTGCGCATGAAGGGTATTGCCACTTCAGCATAGCGGAAGTTAACCTTGCCTGTTTCAAATAATCAAGACAAGTGCCCACGGGAGTGTTTGTATGGGTGTGGAATAATGTCCGATTCCAGTTATTTGGTTAGTCGGTCAGTGTCCGATTAGCTCATGATCAGTTCGATGAGTTCGTTCTTCGATTGTGGTCGTTCGCAGGAGTGTCGACGTGCGACTATGGACTTACACACTTACCCAACATTTTCTTGGGGCTCGAAGGCGCTGTGCCACCCTCGAAGCCCGAGTCATTGCTGCATGTACTCATTCGTATGATGGAAGGCGATGTTGTTACTGTAGCTATTGCTGCTGTTGCTGTAAACGTCGTTGTAGCCGTTGGTGATGCTGATATTGTTTTTTCTGCAACAACAGCAGTGTTGGCATTACGACGATGACCCCCGCTGCTACCACCGCCACTGGCTACTGCACCCTCATCTTCCTCAGACGTGCTACATTCTTCACTATCATCACTGGTCGTTTCCTCATCGTTAGCACTTTCACCATCACTTGCTGTCTCATCGCTGCTCTCGTCCTCCGTATCCTCATCGGAGTAGACAATTTTTTCACGCTTCCAGAGTGGACGCGGTGTCGCGACGAGGGGATAACGCGGTGCCTCCTCTTTCACATAGCACTTGTTTGCCGTATCGATTTTGATTTTCTTGTGCGGATCAAACCGTGGTGCCTCGGCGGCCTGTTTAGCTTTCTTCTCCTTTTTGCGTCGTTCGCGTTGCTTCTTCTTCTTCATACTGGCACTTAAATCGCGATAGGAACAACCGTCCGGACTGGAGTAAGCGTACGTACTGTCGTCCGTAAAATCGTCTTCGCTGTCGTCGCCGCTATTCGCCGCGGACGAGGGTATATAATCCTCTAGTTCGGCATCTACGTCTCGCAGACACTGTGCCAAATTCGATACTGTTGCGAACTTTGATAAATTATTGTTGCCGCTAGCGTTGCCATCACCGTCACCATCGACAGCGCTACTATCACCGCTTTTGCTGCAATCGCCGCCATCAATATCACCGCCTACAATGCCACCATTGTCGCCGCCTTCGAGTATATTTTTCTCGATTGCACTCACACACCTCTCTTTTGTGCTCATAGCACTCTCCCTTGCGCTCTCCCCTGCAATTTTGTATATTATGCTCACGCTCGAGGTGTTGTCTTTATTGGCATTAGCATTACGCTCGCCATTGCAGTTGCCGCTGACGACTACGTGCCGAGGGGTGCTCGCCGCTGGCTTCTTCGTTGCTGATGCTTGGTTGGCAACAACATCTGTCGCTGCTACCGCTGTTAGTGCTGTTAGTGCTCTTGTTGTTGTTGTTGCTGTTGTTGTTGTTGCTGTTGTTGTTGTTGTTGTTGCTGTTACTGGTTGCGTCTTCATTGTTGCAGGCGCTGATTGTTTAATAGCCGCTGCAGTTGCTTTTTCAGCTGCCCCCGATGCCGTTGTTGCTGCAGTCGTTTGCTGGCTTCTTGGTGACGCATGTCTCTGCTGCTTGATTGGTGACGTGCCCGTCGTCGTCGTCGTCGTCGTCGTCGTCGTCGCTGGCTTAGCAGGGGCCAACGCTATAAACTGATCGGCATTGATTGGTGTCACCGCGCTCGTTGCTGATGTCTTGTTTTTGGCAACTGTTTTTGCTGTTGCTAATGTCTCTACGGCAATCGATGGGGCTGCGGTTGCGGATGTCGGTGCTACTGACGTTTTACCGGCTAGTTTTGCTATTGTTTTATCACTGATTGCAACAATGGGCGATTCTTCGCGCATTGTTGTTGTTGTTATTGCTAATGTTGCCGATTTTGTTGCTTTGGTTGATATTGTTTTCGGTGATTGCACCTTTGACTTTTTATTCGCTTCCGACAATTTGTTGCCGCTAATGTTGACGTTGGTTTTGTTGGTTTCCGTTTGTGGTCTACTTGTAATGTTAGCAGAGATTGTTGCCGTTTTCGTTACGTTTGTAGCTGCAATTGTTGTTGCTGGTAAAGCGACTGCAATTGTAGTTGTTGTCGTTGTTATTGCATTTGTTGCTGTTACTGTTGTTGTTGTCGTTGTTATTGCACTTGTTGCTGTCACTGTTATTGTTTTTGTTGCTGTTGCCGCAATATTATGCGTTCTTTTATTTATTGCTGCTGCTGCTGCTGCGTCTGTCGTTGCCGTAATCGCCATAGTCGTAGAAGTTTGTTTTTGTTGTTGTTGTTGCTGTTCAGGTGACTTGGCCAATTGCCCGATATTTATTTTTGGCGTTGCTGGCAATGCCGCCAACGTTGACGTTAGCGTTGCCGCCATTGTTGCATTAGAATTTGTTGTTGTCATGGTTGTTGTTACTGTACTAATGTTGCTGATGCCGCTGGTGGTTGTCAATTTTGTTAATGTTGTTTTTAGATTTGTTGTTGTTGTTGTTGTTGTTGGGTTTGTTATTGTTTTGCCAATATCTGTATTAAATTCCGTTATTTCTGTATTGGTCTTCTTTTGTGGTTTATTGGTCCTTTCCTCCGTTGAAACCAACGTGGGTAACGATAAATTCTCTTTCGCCTGTTGCTCCTGATATTTGCTTCCGGGTTTCACTGTCATTTCGTCTATGTTTATTTTTATCTCCAAGTGTCTCTCCGTTTCTTTCTCTTGCCATTTATTTCCCATTTTCCCCCTCCTTTCGTCTATGTTTACTTTTGACTTTGATTGATCCAGTTCTATATGCCTAATGGCTTCGCTCTCTTCGCCGCCTAAATTGACCCATTGCTTTTCCAGTATCGCTTTTTTGCGATTACTCATGTAGAGTGTTTCACGTGATCCGATCTGCGACCAAAAGTCTTCGCCACTCTCAGATCTTTGTATAGCTCTACGAATGGGCTTGGGTGTGGCCAAATTGGTGACGTCGTCAATTTTGATGGCTTCTTTGTGCACTTTTACCATTTTCTTCGGTTCCTCGTTAGCGGTACTTAGCGACTTTGATTTGGGCAATTGATTTCTACCCACATCTGTGTTGGTGTTGCTGATATTTAATGAAATTGCTGTTTGGTATAGTTTGGGATTCGGTTTTGTTGGCGTTGTGGCGGCTTTGGTGGTGGTGGTGTTGGTCTGTGTTGGCACTGGATCTGATTCCATTTTAGTCATAACCTTTTCAAATTGCAAATCCTTTGCTAAAATCGGTATTGCGCTAGGACTTTTGATCTCAGTACCCATTCGGACTTCTTTTACTTGATCTACTTTCTCCGATCCCTGTTTGCTAGTTGAATTGATTTTCTCCATTTTAGTTGGTTCTTCAAAAGTGAAAATCTCTGCAGTGCTTGAATATGTTTTCGGCTTTGTTTTTTTAGTGTGTTCACCCGCAACTGTTTTGGGTGTCGCCTGTACAAAGCCTTCGGGTAGTTCGATCTCCTTCGGTTTCAGAACTTTTTTAATGCTCTTCTTCTTGGGTAGTTTAAATATCTTATGCATCTTATGATGCTCCTCAACGGTTTCGACATTTGCCGTGTACTTTTTTTTCGTCGCCTGCTGCTCTAAGCTACCTGTTATCGGCATGGGGGCCAAATCCTCATTTAATTCCTGCACAATTGGCATATGTGAACCGTTGTCGATTTCCACAATGGCTGTAATTTTATGGCGTGCCTTCCTACTCTTTCGTTTCTTTGTCGAGTTGCGTAGGGTTTTTGACGCTACGGGTCCACTTTCATCGGCAGTGCTATCGTGACTGCCCTTGCGTTCCAAGTGTATCAACTGGAAACTGCCTGAAGCTGATTTTTGTAATTGATTTATTATCTCTTGTTCCTGTTCTTGTATAATAGAAGCACGTCGACGTAATTCCCCTGCATTTAGGTCATCGTCGATCTTATCTGATGAGATATCCTCACAGATATCATGAAAGGTTGGACATTGTACGAGACTCAAACGGCGTATGGTCTCTTCAACTACCAGCGGCGACATTTCTGTATCTGGTGACTTGAGTCCAGTTTTCTTTAAATTAAATTCTCTGTCTGTTTGGGGTGCACTTACTTCATCTTTTTCTGCTTCTTGTATTAGAAAACGTTCCCGCAACAATTCGCCCGGTGACTTCTTAACGGCTGTCACTGGAGTTGCTGCCAGCTCCTCGGCAAGTTTTTGTCGCCAACTCATGCTCGGTTCAAGTGCTTCCGGCAAGTCTTTGAACGGATGCTCAAGCGGCGTATTACGACTGTTGCTGCATTGGGCACTTGACTTTTGAGAGTTGCGTTCTTTGCTGCGCGTACGTATCGTCGAGAGGCGCACTACCGCACGGTTACGGCGTATTGTTGAACGACGCGAGCGATGATCAGTCTCCGCCTCACAGCCGGAATCCTGTGGCACATCGTGTATCCGTTTTTCGTATTCAAACTCTGTTGGCGGAGTCGTTACTGTTGTGATTATTGTTGACTTACGCACCGGTGCTGAGATTGTCTCAACAGCAGCACGTTTACAATATCTTGTCGATGATACATCAATGTCAGCGGTATTAATGGCAATCGGCCGTGGTGCAATATACCGACTTGGTGCTGTCGCCGACGACGTGATTGTACTACTGCCCAGACTGAAGCTTGTGTATTTAGGTGACTGAATTCGAGTCAATGGCAACATACTGCTATGTCGAGCCATAAGTGGCGAGGACGTCTCCGTAATGGTCGTCAACTTGGGCTGGTAGCGTGAGGTCAAGCCGTGCGTTACAGCCGTGTAAGTTGGAGAGCGTGGTGGCGTTAAAGGTAGCACATAACCACCACTACTGCTGGTGGTGTATGTACGGCCATAGCTGCCGACGCTTGA
Organism: Cacoxenus indagator; assembly: GCA_035041755.1. Lineage (NCBI taxonomy): Eukaryota > Metazoa > Arthropoda > Insecta > Diptera > Drosophilidae > Cacoxenus > Cacoxenus indagator. Next base: position 234,151 of record JAWNKX010000244.1, on the reverse strand, counting down.
GGTATACGGTGTATACGCGCCACTTGAACCCGTGGTGTAGTACGGCGAATACAGTTGGCTGCTGCCGCCGCTATAATAGTAATTAGTCGAGTCGGAGTATAACGGCATCTTTGAATTGTTTTTGTTAACTGGTTATGTTTGTTGAATTGCACACACACTTTAATTCAATTACGAGTACATAAATAAATTATGTCTTTACGCAATATAAAAAAAAAGGAAAATTATTTAAGCGTGTAGACAAGCTTTTAACGGTCCTTTTTTTTTGATTTTTGGGTCGCGCACAATTTTTTAGGTGGGATTTCAATTTATAATAATAATAATTTATGTTTTTAGGACCAAAAAAAAAATAATAATAAGAAGATAATAAGAAATAAATAAAATAAATAAAACGCTATTTAATGGTACTTCCTCGCGGAGCTGTGACTATTCGACGCTACTTATTCACTTTTCTCTTCATCTTATCGGTTTCAACTGATTCCACATTATTTTCCATATTTTACAAATTTCATTCCTTTTTTTTAACGTGCTACCATCGTGCGAGGATATCTAGCATTGTTTTTTAAAAATTGTGTTTTAAAAATCGTTCATCCGTGCTGAGGAAGGGAAAAACTAGCGGCTTTAGCTTTTTCAGGCATCTCGTTTAGCTGCTATTGTCCAGCAGGAAAAATAATTTATGAGCTTTTCGTATACTTTTTATTTTATTTTGGAATTAGTTTAACGGTGGCAGACCGTAAAGGACACATGTGGTAGAAACGAAGGAATATAAGTAATTAAAAAAAAAATATATATATACATATATTTATATAGTATATATATAAAAATTAGAAAATTGATTTGAAAACGATTTCTGTTATTATTATTATTATTATTATTATTTTTATTATTATTGTTATTATTACTATTATTGTTATTATTAATTCAATCAATTCAATTGAATCACATGACGTAAGTTCATAATTCGTTGTTATATTGCATATACAATATACAAATCTTTTTGGCTTCAGCGGCGATATACGCGAAAATATTCTATGTTTTTCAAAGTAATTACTCAATTCTTTCCATATTGGAAATTATACAACCGATACAAGTAAGACGGGACATTGTTGAGCCTGATAATTTGTGGATCGAATTAATGTTGTTGAAATCTGTTGCTTGTAGCGAACCGTTTCCGAAGAGGAGTATTAAGTAAATTTCGAACAAAACTTTTTAATGCGTTTTACCGTGCGACGTTGCCAAAACAACGACGGCAGTGACAGCGGTATGAACCGAACTGAACAGAACTGGCTGCCACGATTGGCCGCCGGTTGACTTCGAGTTCCAATGCTTCGAATGCAGAGGCGCCTACGACGACGATGTCGTGGTTATGCTTTTGGCCGACTGTTAATGAAGACAATGACGATGATGTTATTCTACTTGTTGGTGTTTTTTGTTTTTGTTGTTGTTGTTGCTGTTGCTGCTGCTTTAACCTGAAACAGCGTAGACGCGGATTTGTTTGTGAACGAACGTACGAACGCGAACGAGCAAACTGAGTTGCAAAGTATCTTCGAGTCTGATTGCCTGCCTAACTGGTCTCAGAAAAGATTGAGCAGCAGAGCATCAGAATAGTTCATACAAATTTCTATGCAGAGAATATGTCGAAATATGCTGAACATCTCATACACACATACAACAAACAAAAACTCATATCGAAAGGCATAAAATTGTGAAAATATTTTTTTAATTATTTTTTTTTAACAAAAATGTGAAAATGAAAAATTCTGAGCGAATTTTTCGTTTTCGAAAACAGAGCATTTTCTCTACCTGCTCATCTTTGCGAAGGCATATCTTTTCGGTTTCTATATGACAATTGGTGTCAGTTGTGTTGACAAAATTTTGAAATAAATTCATTGATCCCATTTCGAAATTGTGAACTTTTGAAAAAATGCTTTAAACAATTGCCAGTTATCAATGAACCAACATTGAGTGTGCCTGGGTAGTGTGTTAAAAGTGCGATCTTTCCGTCACAGTAGTGCTGATACACATGTCGGTAGAACATCTATAGATTTTGAGCTCAATGTACGACTTACTTTGTTTAAAAGAGCTAATTATTTTATATATAAGATTGGTAACGTTTACCTCAGAAAAGTCAATTTTATTATGGAAACAAAGAGTAGTCATCTGCTATTACTTTAGTGGCTTTAAATTCAGATTCGGAAACTTTTGTAACATCATTGGCAGCAATATTCTTCGAAGGACGCTAATGTGAGAAAACATCTATAAAAAGTGTATCGCCATGATACGCGTATATTAGCAACTACTTTGAAGGTGATAAATTAAATTTCCATGAATAATTTTGCATGAATAAAATTGCACATTTTGTGTTTCACTCAATATTGCCTGAAACATTTTTCTTAGACATTTTTTAGACGTTCATTAAGACTGAACGTGGGCGCTTACTATAATATATCGAAAATGTTTGCTCGTTTTGTTTGACAGGGAATGTGTATAAAGTTTGAGTGATTTAGTGATGCTTGTGAGGCGCATTAAAATTGTATATGTACGAGTTAATTGGAAAATAAATCAGGCCGTGTGGGCTTTCTTGTTGGAATTGTTATTTAATTAGTTACTCTCAATCTATGTGTCTACTTGTGTGACGTCTAGCTTCAATTTCTAAATTAACCATAATGAAAAACACGTAAAAAACAAATCTTTACAATGAATCTTAAATATTATGTAACTGTTACCGACGGAATACTTTTTCATAACATAAAATACTTAGAAGAACAAAACATAAGCCTGTGTGCCTATAGTGGGCAGACGACTAAAGCGATTACATTCAATTGATCTGCAGTAGATGAATTACACACTTCTAAGTTGGACAGACTGTAAACTTAGCAACGTCGATCTGACTTACTAATGTAACCAGAACTGCACCCGTGCACTCTTGGAAAACTCAATTCTGTTATACTTTAACAAATGTCAAAACCACTGTCACTGACCAGAATTAATTCAAGCTCCTAATATTAGCAGGTACAATTTTTAATTTATAGTGGGCTACTTAGCGCTACCTTGTCACCTGTTCAGACGCATAGACAATTTTTGTGAACGTATTCTCTGTCTAAAAAATAATGAGAGCTTTCTGTAACTGTATGGACGTATGTATGCCTGCAGTTAGTCTTCGCTTAAACCTTTACAAACAGGCTCACGTGTTACTTGTAATGATCAGAAATTGCCCGACAAGGAATGTTCCAGCTTCTACCTAAAAAGTAATGATTCGATTGTCAGAGTAAGGGAGTAGTGCACAAAAGAGCACTTTTAATCGCAGTGCTCGCATTCTCTTGTGGGTCATTGATATCTTGAATTCTCAGCTATTCCACTTGTTTGGCACAAAATACTCTAATTGTTAAAAAAGTTGTGTCTAAATACGTTAAAACGACTTTAAAGAAAAGTGAAATTGCAACAACGAAATACATGCTGCTGGCAATATATTATAACAGTGGGAAAATGGAAGGGAGAGTTTGAGTAAGGGAAGTTGACTTTGATAGAGAGTTTGTGTGAAGAAGAGTGTGCGTATTGGAGAATGTGCGTAAAGTAGAGTACCCGTGATTGAGAATGTGAGTAATGGAGAGTGAGCGTAATCGAGATGTGCGTAACTCGCGCTTGCATAACATTCTTTTCTGTTTCTTCTTCTCACTTTTTAGCAATATGCTGATGAAGACTGTAATGTATTTAAAAAAGAAATGTTCACAATCAAATAACCACTGCAATAAGTGCGGCAATAAGCTCTCTGTGTTGCCGAATTTCGACCACTGGGCGAAAAACTGGTACTCACAATTATGCTTTCTGAGGCAGCAATGCGCCGGTTATCAGTTAGTAGTGATGAAAAAGTTACTAACTCTGCTCTCTTTGCCTTGATGATTTGGTGCCTAGTGGTGGCATCTAGAATCTAATACTTTTCATATCTAAATTATTTTTATCATAACTACTTTTTAACTACATAGCTCGACCTGCGACCTCAACAGAATATTGAAAGTGCGTTTTTTCACTCGTACATAATAAATCAAGAAGAAGAAATAAACTCAACGAAATCACAAGAATGTAATTCTTGAATGTTATGTTCTTGTTGGGACTTTTATTTTAACATTTCAGTTTTGGTTTTATTTTTGCGCTTGAACACAAACACCGCGGCGCCGCTGCCGCTGATGCCGCTGATGCTGCGGCCGCTGTTATTTTTGTACTTTTGCGAAATTCTCGCCTGGCTGCATTTGCTCTGCATTCTTGTTGAGCTGAAAGCGTAGCGCATCGAGTTGAAACGAGTTCATGTAACCCTGTGCTGTTTTCCACTATTTTTATTGTAGCTTTTCTCATTTGTTGCTTATTTTTAAAATTGGAAACTTCTGCAAAAACACTCCACTGCCTATAAATACAATATACTTAGTTTCTATACGAAGATACGCTTTAATTGATTTCTATAAAATTCACCGTCGTCCATGTAGGGTATTCGAGCTTCTCGCTGTCCTGTACGTTTTTCAAAAGTTGGCAAATGCGCAAAACAAAAAAAAAAAAATAAATAAATAAATAAATTAAAACACAAAACAGAAATTGATTTCTGGCGCTGATGTTGATGACTTTTCTGGTCTTCCATCTTCTATTTTTATTATGATTGAAAATATTTCTTATAATGGTTTATGAATGTGTAGCGACTTGATGGGTGTTTAAATCTGTGACAATTTTTATAGTCGCATATAAATGATTTTCATTAATTCGTTTCCTAATTTCGTAGCTGTTTGACGAGTACAGGCGCAATTAATTTTGATTTTGGTATGTTATCAGGAGTCTTTATGACTTTTTTTAGGTACGGATTTTTATTTGAGGCAATGGTAAAAGAATATATGTAAGTTCGAATTCAGTATTACATGAATTCCATTAGGGTTCGTAATTTTGTGGTTCGATCCATTGTTTTCGAATCCAAATCCAGGTTCAATCTTAGAGCACTCAAACATTTTAAATATATTTAATATATTGTACACCTAATACTCAAACCGAACTGCTTCTTTATATACCACACGATGCAGTAATCGCTGGATACTTAATTTTATGCTTAAGGCCCAGAAAGAGTATTCCCGAAATATCAGCTCTATATAAGGTATGTTCTAAAATAAACCAACTTTTAATTGAAATCATATTAGGAGCTTGCATTAATTCTGGTCAGTGACATCTAATGGTCAAATTTCGAAGTATCAGTCTAAACAGCTGGCAAACAGCTGTCTAATTCGATGGTTTTGACATTTTCCAACACTAGAATGCTGGCAGAAGAATTAAATAAATTTTACTGTACAATCTGCACAATACCAACTAAAGATTTGGTTAAGTGACAGGTCTGTGCAAATTTTGTTTCACATCGGTTGAATCAATATAAAACAATCGCTCATGTAGAGCATGACAAAGACAGCAGCTGAAAGCGATCCAGATTTCCTTGATTCGATCATAGTAGGATTCGAATATACATAGATAAAACATGGTGCTTTAAATATGATGCCAAAACTAAGCGTAAATCTGAAGAGTGGAAGTTGAAAGACGAGCTAAAAAATTGCATTTTCAGATGTCAAGATTGGATTGGATTGGATTGGATTGGCTGGATTGCCAATGTATATAATATTATATGTTTGTAAGGTTATTGTTTACAAGGAATTTGTTTCCAAAAGTTAAACTGTCAATGGAGAATACTATTTAGAAGTTTTACTTCGTTTGTGCTCGAGAGTTGTTCCTTTTAAAACTGAATATCTCGAAGGAAAACACCTGTGTTTGTGTCATTAACCACCCTCCGTATTCGCCCGATCAGCCTTTGTGTGACTATTTTGGGTTCTCAAAATTGGAAGCTGCAATGAAAGGAGATTTTTACGTTGGCGTTCCAGCCATTTATGCAGCCGTAAGAACGGTACTAAAGAACAACTCAAAAATCGATTTTAAAAAGTCTATGGATAAATTGGTTAATCGTTCCAAACGTTGTATTGAATTAAATGGATCCAATTTGAAAAAAAATTAGGTTTATAACTAAAAGATTTTAGAGAACACCTTGAATATTTACATGATCGGGTTTGAAGAAGTAACGTCTTTTGTGTCGTGTGCAAAATAGCGACTGTATTGATGTGTGCAAAACGTCACGTCATCAAACGGAGTGCATGTATAGTGTAAATTGATAGTATTGTTAAACTTAAGCCAAATGTTAAATAAAGCCTTCTTCTACTACATACATTAATACCTAGATCTTGAATATTGTATCTAAGATCCCGTAAAAGTATCTATTAAAATGTCAGCTCGATACATTTAACATCAGAATGTTGCACAACGCCATGTAGGCCATTTACGCTATGAGTTATGCCACACATAACTCTATCCAGCGTACTTCACGATTCAATGAAAAAATAACAAATTAAAATAGATAAAACTATGTTTTATATTTAATTCAAATGAGAGAATATATAACACAGGTTAATATGGCAGATATGGCAGGGATTGCGATGCTAAAACTGGTTAGGTGTGAAGCACTATGGTGCTGAAACTATTTAGACTTTCGAGAAGATCTGTTATTCAGAGGGCGTCAATAGCACTGGATGTGATTGTATTATTAAACGGCACCAACAAATCACTGAATCGTTAGTAGTTTATTCATTACTCAATAAATATAAATAAATAAAATGATTTTAGGTAAGGAACGCTGTGCTCTGCTCGTCTAGACCGATTCATATTCGGCCAAGTCTTGTACCTAGGACCCTAAAGGCGACGTTGTTTCGTTTACAATTTTCTACACTACATCATCATCATCAATAATAGTCTTTTATGTCATAGCGTATTGCGTGTCTATCACCGTGTCCATCGAAAAACTATGCTGATTTAGTACAAAATTGCGCAACGACTTCCGTGTTCTCTTCGTTATTCTTGGTTGGGCAAATAACATCGAACGAGAGCACAGAAGTCAAGCAGTGCTCGTAAATTGTAAATGAATTTTTCTTTGTTTGTCTGTTTGTTGTTGCTTTTTCTTTTTTTGCTTAATATTTTTCTGCTGCTCGTTCAAGCAATTTTTTACGGGGTATTGCGACCGACTATTTGATTGCATGCAATTAAAATAAGTTAAATTTAAATACTGAAATTGTTGTTTTTTTTGGTTGGGATTCCTTTATTTCGGTTTAAGGAGACCTCTTTAAAACCGAGCAAAAGCTTTTGATGTGATTTTTAACTCCACATACGAAATACTTGATTTTGCTCTGTGCTTTGCGTGTGCTTTTCATTGTCATATTAACTTACGTTCATTTCCGGCAGATGATATCACTACGAATCCAACTCACTAGTTGCATATTTTATATATAAATGAATAAATAGACTTCAATAGATTTTAATAGACAGTATGTGATACAACATTTTTACTGGATTTTTGATAGAGTTGCTCAATATTTATTACCATTTTTTTAAAGCCTCCTCATCAGGTGATGTCAAAATTTATGTTACAATATTTCGCACACTATTAACACTGCTGAAATAGAGAACAACTTGATGTGCTGCATTTTTGCAATGTTTTTGGAAAATGATGAAAAATGTTACTATTATGAAAAACAGCTTTTGTGTAATATTATAGTGTAGCTTTCAATGTGCGCAAGAATAACAAAAATGACAAAATCACTATCTATTCAACTAATTTAAAATTTTTAGATAGGGTGCTCAGAATAGGGCGGTTATATACCTTGTAATAATGACTTGTATATATAGAAGAGAAATACTTCACTTCACTTATTTTTTTTTTTTGAAGTGAAACTTCTTTAGCGAGGTATAAGTCGAAAAAAGTGAAACGGAATTGAAGTTGGTGACGCTTCAGCTCAAAAATAAGGTTATTCTTTAGCTGTTATCGATTCTCAATTTTTGAAGTGAAGTTCCTTTAGCTAGGTGTAAGTTCAAAAAAAGTGAAACGAAATTCAAGATGAAAACGCTTGAGAGATGTACCGGGATAAGCATTGGCTCTTGACTCTGAGCGCCTAACCACAATGGTGTTACTTGTTACCCTGGTTGTTACTCAAATACAGCTGGTTGTATATGAACGAACAAAATGTGAAGTTGTGACTCTCCTTGTTACGCTGGTGTTACCGTGAGATATCAAAATATTTGAATTTGTTCGGTAACATCTTCTCCCTCACTCTCCCTCTCCCTTTATAATTCTACCAAATGGCAAGCACAGCGTTGTTCAATGCATTAATAAAAAAAAACATTAACATTTTTTCACATTTTTTGACATTTTCAATGGTATGACAGCTCTAATGTTACTGAACAGGCATTGTGTTCACTTTTTTTCGGCCAAATCAGAGTAACACAACCAAAGTAACAAGTAATACCATTCTGTTTGGGCCCTGAAGCGTACAGTGCTACAGCGTACGAGTGCTAATGCATATTCGCTCTTCTCTTGGATCATATTTGTGCTCATAAAGAGAGCGAATTTCATTTATGCCTTTCATTTCTGTGTGTGCCCTACACGACGTTGATCTAGCCTATTAAATTGTAAATAAATACGTTATTCGCCCCAATCATTTAGATTAATAATTATAATAAGCTTTCAAAAATAACAATGCTTGTATATGTAAGTTGTACCAACCGCAAAGGCTTTTAAAATCACAAAGGAATAGCTAAGCTTAATAAGGGTGAGCTACAAGTTTACATTGAAAATAATACTAACTGCACGAGCTGTGAAAGAAGAAGAAGAGGTCTCACTTTGTGATCGCTATGTCTAGTCTATATAATTTCATATTATTTAACGAGACAAAACGAAGCGCATCAAACAAAATAAATAAATGAATAATAGTACACAACTCTGGTAATTATTTTAAATCTTAATTCCTGCCATTTTGTAGGTGCGGACCATGCCTCCAATGCGGCACAAACACACTTATATGCATATCTACTCACTATATAGGGTATTGAAATTTTCAGGAATTATTTGTATGGATAATGAAAAACATAAAAAAAAATGTTATTTCGATAAAAGATTTATGTTAATTTGATTAAATTTGAGTGACGCTAATTTGGCGAGCCTCCACTTTTATATAGTAAAAAGAAAACAAAAAACAAAATTTCGATTCTCTTCCTCAAAAACTGAGTCACTAGACCTGACGAGTTGACCACGAATATATTTTTCATATGGTCTGTGATGACTCCTTCACCGTGTTATAAGTAATAATCTTAAAAAGTGAATGAGAACAATATGTAGGTATCAATGAGCCTTTTTCTTTTATAAGAAAATTTGTATAATCAAAATTACTACGCCTCAGGGCCATTTGCCGGGTCCAATAACGAAAATAAATCCAGAAGACCTTGGACCGAAGCCAAGGTAAAAAAATCTAAGCTCTTATAGATCCTGAGATAATTAATCTCTAACAAATGCACGTACGTAGGTAAAAAAAATCCTAAAACATCTACTGGGTGTTAGGAAGAGTCATGTCGGATTTTTTGTATAAATGGCTTTAGTACCATTTTTAAATGAGTGATGGCCAAAAATATACGTGTCATTTGAAAGCTTTGTATCCAAACTCTAAAGCTATACGATATATAAGAAACTGATCGATACTCGATAACAATTGTAGAAAAAACAGCTGACTAATCATGAAAGCAAAAGCATAAGTAAGCATTTTCGGGATAATTTGCAAGCCAATCAATAAGAGTGCGCGAGTTATACGGGAAAGATGTAGTAGTTGAACGCTAATGTCCATGCTGGTTCGTAAAATTCTATTCGAGAGATTTTGAGGTTATAGGTTCAATACTCTTTTGACAGCCTTGGAGGTTGGTGACGACCAATTCAAATCAATGAGAGATGAAAATCGGCACAAACCACATCAAAGGCCGAGAGTCACCAAAGGAAAGTAATGCCGTCCACATTGTGTAATTGGAAATGTATCGTTCACTTGAGCTGCTGACACGGAATTAAACCGTATGTGTACTGTCGCCAGCTAAGCGAATAGGAAATCGAAAAAAGCACCACGGATTAGCAATCGGAAAGATGCTATCTACTATCATGACAACGCTCGACCTCATACATGTTTGGTCACTTGTCAAAAATTAACGGAGCTGAATTAGGATCTGAAGTTCTACGAGAACGGAATAATGAAACTTCCCGAAAGATGGATAAGAGTGGTGGTTTGATCGCGGCCAATGCATAATCGATTAATGGTGGATCCCCATATAATAAATCAATTTTGAATTGAATGAAAAAAACCGACATTACTTTTGCACACATCCAATACACAATTTCATGTACTGCAATTGTTTATGATTTTTCAATTGCGCATTGAAGGTAGCAACGCGCTAATGTTTCAAGTGGCAGAAAGACTAGAAAGAAATTAGTAATTGGGATTCATGAAATTGTTGCTGCCAACCCGTAAAAGGAATGAAAGCAAAACGTGAGTTTTCGTAATTAATATCCTAACAAGTCTGGCAGAGTAGTCACATTCACAAACACACATACACATACACAACACACGATAAGATATTCATTAAATAGAATTTCCATGCATTCAAAGTCTTACCTTCACACTTGAGTCCTTGTATAAAGAAACCACCCATTAGCGATCCACAATGATCACAAAAAGTGGGCGACATAAACGTGTGCGGCTTGAATCGATGTGGCATATCGATTTTAAAGCGCTCGCGCAGCAGCTGCAAAATGTCAGGCATTACAATAAATAAAATATGGCACAAAAACGGCTTAAAATGAATTGAGATATACTCACTATTGTGCTTGCTGAGTTGAATACTGAACCAGAGCATTTTCCGAGCAATTTTTCGTGGCACTTCTTATGGACGGCAGTTTGACAAACTGGAATCAGGACAAAAATTTAATTAGTGTATGACATATCAGAAACCTTTTCTTAATTTTCTCTGAAAAAATCGTACAAGAATAATAAAAAACATTAACTTGGACCATGTAAAAGAATAATACTCTTCACACTCAAAGAACTTGAAATTAACATAGAACAAGCTATGATTGAAGCTACAAGAGTTTGATTTAGTAACCTGAGCGTTTTGAGTTCTTAGCAGATTATTGTGAGCTTGAAATTAAAATTGGGTTTGGCTAAGTTGGGTAAATTTGGTTGCTAGAATTGTGGAACGGCCGAAAGCGGTCTATGTCCTTCGTAAGTGTAGCTGTTTACCACAGTTGCTCACATAGTTGCAAACCATCACCCAGGATGGCTTAATACAAAATAACCACCGGAACGCCTGAATTCAGACAAGATGAATAATACACCTAGAAGAGGAAGTGGCCACTGCGACTAAAAGAGATCTTCTATTTACTAATTTCGAAAATTCAAATCAAACATTTGAAATCGGGTAATTCGGTAATAATCGATAAACACTTTACCTAAATACATTTAAAACTAAGGGGACTAGTTTTTTTTTTAGTGGATGCACGAACTATCATCTCGTCTTGTCATCTAGTCAAACTGGTGTCAAATATACAAAGTTTTTGGGGCGATGGAGGGGTATAATGTTAAACTCGTATACACAGGGCTAGTCGACGAATAAAATATAGAGCTCACACTCCAAGGACAAAGGAGGCATGGAACTCAAGAGTAATTGTTCGATTAGAGAAGGTTTTAGGGTTTATAGACCCCTTGCAGTTTTCGATGACTTTCTCACTCGAATGTACAATATCATGAACTGTACAAGCTCGACGTGATATGCAATATATAGTTTTGGTGTAAAGAAATACCGCAATTGCTATGGTCCCACAAATATTTGAGCTTCAGACGAAGATCTTGATATGTCTCTAAACTGTAAATAGAGAAAGAAACGTTAGGTTAAAAATCGCAAAACTACCATATATACCGTATGTCCTTTAGTTATGGGATACTATTAGAAAGGCTGTTGATACAGCGGAGAAACTCTTAAGATGACGATAAGAAGATCGTTCTTCATCTACTCTGCATATGCGCTGCTGTCTCTGGAGATATATTACTACACCATGTCCGACATCTCGGCTAGTGAAATTTGGGAATAGTCCAAGTATGACGCCATCATAACCTAGTCTGACTATCTAAGCTTGTGCGAGTGAGCACTAGGCAATATCAGATTGATGCGGTACTTACTGATACACTGATAGCCCTGTTTGCCAAACCCCCATAAAAATAGATTGCAGAAGGCGCAAAATGTCGGCTGTCGGAAGAACTTGGCAACAAAGCGGTGGCCGTTGATGTCGTGGGTTCTAGAAAATAGTAAATTAGCTAACATTGTGATTCACTTTGAATAAGGGTAGGCTATTGCAAACTTTTGTTGTTTGATGGCGCCACGCCTGTTCGTAATGCTGCGTGGCCGTGTTCGTCGATCTGTGTATCCGCTAGAACTAGCAACACCACCACTACAACCACCACTGCTGCTGCTTCCACATGCGCTGTGCGGTGAATAGACGTCTTCCTTAGAGTGCTGACGCGGCAGTTCAAAGGAATGCTGCTTACTGTAGTGATGATAGTGCTGATGTGAACTGCTCCTCGAGCTGTTGTAGTGGTCATCACAGTCTCTGTCTCTATCGCGATCTCTATCGCGACCACGACCAACGCCGGAGCTGCTTGTTGCGCAACCAATGCCACCACTGCCACTGCTGGAGGAGCTCTGCCTGTAACGTAGCTGCAAGAAGGCAATTGAAGGAGTGCACATTAGCGCCATAATTACGAGTATACGATCGTTCGCAGTGGTTAGCGGTTCGATCGTTTGTTGCTTCTTACCTCATGCGCATATTGCGAGCTTCGCGGTCGTTGGCTGTTCGTGTTGCTGCTCGCCTTTTGTTTGCGCACTTGGGCGCGTGTGAACATCATCTTTTAGCCGTTCCGTTTCCAGTGTTTCCAGAGCGGACTCTTTCTCGGCCTTCCACTCACTCACTTGCTCTTTTTTCTATATATAAATCTTGCTCGCTACGCTGATTTATATGATTTATAATTCACGCGTAAAAAAAAATGTAAAACAAAAAAAAAAAACAAAAAAATTGTTCACTTGAAAATCAGCATTTCTTCAATTATAGTATTTGTCAGCTGTGCTTTATCCGAAGTTTTCCCATTGTTTATCTTTATCGCTGCTTCATCAGAACTTTTTAGGTTTCTCCTTTTTCCATTGGCGTTGCACATTAAATCCTTTCGTATCCGAAAAGAGTAAAAGGTTTATTATATTACTTAAAAATCTTCTTTCAGCTTATACACTCTTAGAAGTTAAGCGAGAATTATTTAGAGGTGGACCCTAAATGTTCTACATCAATGCAATTTGTACCATTATGGCATTCGCATGTCATTGCAGTCAGTCTATTGTTTATTCACTTTTCACTTGAGAAAATCAGCTGGTAGAAAAACACTCCAAAACGGGGATCAACATTTGTATACCTTATTTTCTATATATTCCAAGTTACAGTAAACCTTTTAATTCAATATTCGTTGAATATCGATTTAAATTGGAGTGAAACTGGAGAAGAAAGTACACCAAAACCAGCTGACTGGGTTTGAACAGAATGCAAGATCTACTACAGCATATTCATAATTGATTTTGATCTCATATGTAATTAACCTATTACTCTTACTGATTTAATCAATCTCTATCTTCATTGTTTCTTTGTACATATATCCTAAAGGTATATTCAATACAGCTGCAACAACAAAAAATGCATTGATAACAGTTTATTCATCGCGTTGAGGTGCTCAAGTATATATCTATGAGTATACAGTGAAATAGCTCATAGCTGGACGCCTTTTGTCCGGTCATAGACATTTGCTGCTTAACCTTTACAATCGGTCCACAAATAGGAATGTTCTGACTAAAGCCAGATGCTTTATTTAACCAATCGATTCCTTTAGACTCTCACTGTTTTCTTTAAGGGACAATATATTTTTCCTGGTGAAATTTTATGGCTCTGAAGCACATAATTGAATTTTTAATTTAAAGAAGACAGTTGATACGAGGTAATCAAATAATTAATCAAATATTTTTTTTTTAAAGGCAGATCAACAAATTTATTGATACCAGCAGATTTGTAAAAAGGTGAATCACAGATTTAAAAAATGTTGTAAAATTGTGTTTCCGAGTCCACTAATTGGAGCGTGACCTTTTTGGGTATGCATTTTCTATGAATTATAATTATATTTGCTCAGTTGTGGGATCTCTCCGATTATAGAACTTGTCCATAACGGGAGCTTTCACTGTCAACGAGTGTATATGCGCCTTCTTCACTCTGTTATAATCGCTTTGTTTTTAATATGGAAATCAGTTGTTCTCTTATTGCCCGTGATTAAGGAATAATGCCAATTTTGCCATTGAAGTGCCATAACGTAAGAAAAACAACTTTAAATATTGAGTTTCCGCTTTAAATTGGTAAGAATTCCCCACTCACCCACTCAGTATTATATGTCATTATTATTAACAAATTCACAAACATTCATTGAAGACAAAACAACGGTTGTTATTGATAAAAATGTCTTTTTGTTGATAATAAACAATGAAACAAATGATAAACAATGAAACAATTAAAACAGCGGTAAGTCATCGATGGATAGCTCATCCGTTGCCCGGAAAAGGAAAGGAAAACTACTTTTAGGCGAACAATTATATAGAGAAAAGTACTTTTCTATGAGATCTCATATCAAAATATATTCCTTTGCGTCCTTTACAAAATCGAATTTGGCATTTGTAATATTCTACAGAACTAAAAGTACCGTCTAACAACTTCTAAACTGAACACATGAATCGTTTATTTTCCCCATTACGATGTAATTGTCAGATATTTATATTACCTGTTTGTTTATATAGGGCTTAGAAGTACTAAGTGGAAAAAAATATTTGCTACTATCGTGCTTTATGTGACAGAAAAAGAGAATATGCCCTAATTAATGAATCGAATGGCGTAGCAGGAGTAACCAAAACGATATATTAATAATAGAAATGCTTTTCTAAATTCGATCGACCTCAACAAAAGTTTTGATTCATCTGTTGTGTGATTTTTTTTGATTCCACTAAAAATAGAAGAAGAGAGATCAACAGGGTATTTCGATGGTTTTGACAATCGTCAGTTATAATATTTTGGAAAATGTTTGACAAAGGGGCTGTTATATATTGTCTGTAATTGTAAAGGGTATAAGCAAGTTGATGGTAGGATATATCAGTGGGAAAGAATATATGATTAGTGTACTTTGGGCACAGAATGTTTCACTACGTGCATGATGATTGGGATGGTAAATTATATATATGATTTGCTCTATAATAAAACGAAAGCTATGATATACATGATTCGATCAGCGCAAAACATAACTCGTAATGACTTGGTAATCGGCGATAATGTTTCTGAGAACGTATATGAATTCAAATACTTGGGCTTCACGTTATCGGAAAATAAAGAGTCAACCATTGATATCGGCGAGAGAATCAAGTATGCGAACAGAGCGTACTACGAGAACATTAAGTTGTTTCGCTCTAGAATTCTATCAAGAATGCAGAAAATGAAAATGTATAAAACACTAATACGACTGGTGCTTACGTACGGTGCAGAAATATGGACATTAAAAACAAATGATACCCATCAATTATTGACTTTCGAAAGAAACGTTTTAAGGAAAATATATGGCCCAGTGTGTCTAGAAGATGGAACATATCGAATCTAATACAACAATGAACTCGAAAACATTATCGGCGGCCAAAATGTTGTACGTTTCATAAAGGCACAACATATTAGGTGGAGTGGTTACGTGATGAGGAGTGTTGGCGACTGCAGAGCTCTGACTGCAGATGTAACGTATCGAACCTAAATCATTGATGAAGCTATGGTCCACACCGGACTGTGAAATCTAAAATGAAGAATAAAGGCATACTCTATACTCTTAACTCAGTGACTAGTATATAATTGTTTCATGCGCTGCACATTGGTCGTAATCGATCGAAACCGTTCATTAAATTT
Source organism: Cacoxenus indagator (assembly GCA_035041755.1). Classification (NCBI taxonomy): domain Eukaryota; kingdom Metazoa; phylum Arthropoda; class Insecta; order Diptera; family Drosophilidae; genus Cacoxenus; species Cacoxenus indagator. The sequence continues at coordinate 218,214 of JAWNKX010000244.1, read as the reverse complement.
GTTTTCCTTGTAGGTGCTCAGGTTACTGAAGTCTGTGGTTCAAATCCATGCGTCTCAAATAAATAATACAAAATCATTGTGTGTTCAAATTCAGCAACATAGGTAAAAATATTTTAGCGTTTTAACATTCTTGTTGTTTTTAAAACTCACGAAGTAGTGACAAGGTATACGAAGAACAATTCTCTTAATTATGGGATCGAATCGAAAAGTGAAATTCCATAAATTTCACTACAACAGCAAAAATTGATCAGTTTCGATTTTAGCAAGGCTAAAAATAGGATAAAGTTGTCAGAATAATTCTCAAACAAGTCTTGCCAAAGCATTTCCTTGTCTATGGATTTACATATTTCCAGTCTATGTTTTTCTATTATCGACCTGAAATAAACAGGCTTCTAGAGGCGATTATATATTATATTAAATTCCATAACAATTGAAATTTTACCATTGCGCATGCCATTAAATAAGCAGAAAATTAAATTTAGTTGTTTTTTGGTTGTTTGCAGGCCTTGTTAGGTAGTTCCGAGTTGTGAAATTACATGAAATATACTTGTACATATTTTAAAAGTAAATTTCCTCTTTCTTCTTCTTCTTCTCCTTCTTCTTCTGAGTACTGTCATATGAGTTCCGAAGTACAAGCAAATTTCATAGGTTTCAGTCCGCTACGTCCGTCATCCATGTATACTGGCAGATTCCAATGCTCACAGATTAGAGAATTAGCTTTAGCACCACACTTTAACCTGCGCTGCTTGGATTTGGTACTACACAAAACCGGATTGTGATTTTATGACTTCCTGTTTAATTCATGTGCGAGTATTTTGTGTTATGTTAACTTTGTGAGTTAATTTTTAACTAACATTAGCTAGTTGTTGTGTTTCAAAGGGTTATTTAAGCTCATATGTGGAGTAGTCCAGTTTCCACGGATTGGTCTGTGTGTGGAACTGACATACATAGGTCACTCTTGGTAGTTAGGGATTGTAGGTTGCATTGTGAATTATGAGTCTTAGAGACTGAATTGCATTGAAATGATCAATGCAAATTTTTTAAAAGCATTTAGAAGTATCAGCTGTTACACTTAAACTTTGGTCGTTAAAAGAAATTGGTACTATGGGATACTTTGAAAGATGAAAAAGTGTTTTACACAAGAACTTGACATTGACCCAAAAAATTTTTTATCAGGGCTATACGATGTAGTAAGGCTAACATTTAGTTCATGTACATAGTTCAAAAACAGGCTTTGCTGCAAATCTATATCGAATCAATATCAAATCATTTGCATTGCCGTCAAACTCAATTCCCAGATGCTGCTTTGTTTTTGTGTTTTATTTGTATCTGTACAGTTTGAGAAGCATCTGAAAATTGAGTTGGTCTTAATATTTAGCGAATTCAACGATTGTTTTGCACCAAACAGGTACGTTCTTAAGGCTATTATGAGATTACTTGAAATTTTCATCAAAATCGGTCCAGCGGTTTCGGCGTCCATAACGGATAAATATACAAACATACAGACAAATATACTTCCAATTTTTTATATATAGTATATATTATTATTATTATTATTTTTCGTATATTTTATTTAAATCCAGAGGATATGTATGAAAGTAAGTATTATTTGGTGTAAAAAGAGATTTGAAGGGTTTTACAAAATTGCCATTAAATCGCATTGAACACTTTGTCAACTTTATTCATTTACTTCCAAAAATCAGTATATTCCATTTCCCTGAGGTGTAAACAGCAAACTTTGTGTTCTAAGCATGTAAGTATTTGTGAGAACGAAACGCGAAATTTTTCAGTATGTGTGTGGGGGTGCATGTTTAAAAAAGTGAGTGAGTGGTGCGATACAGTTTGGTGAAGTAGCTACATATCTATCATCCACATACAAAATTTTATTACAACACTCGATAGTTAAAGGATTAAAGAATTCATTAGATGTAGTGAAAACTTTATCGCATATCGGGGGGTGGAGTGGGAATCGCCGCCGTTTTAATTTCGTTTTTCAATAAATTTCAATGCGAAAATTGCTGTTGTTATTGTTATTCTTTTCTGCGTCAGCGATGAAGAACGAACAGACAAGCCAGTAATGTCTTATGTAAATGGGTATGGTGTACGAACAAGGAAATTTTGTTCCGTTGTTTTTTCATATGCGAATGAACAACTGCTCCAAAGACAAAATCGAATGGGTTTTTTACATTGAATTGTGACGTGGGACGAAACGTGGATCCCCTACGACAAACTAAAGCGCTATCGTCCAAAGCGAATATTCATGGCAAGAGGCTAATGCTGCGTATCTGGATCAGCTACTATGAGCTAAACCAACCCAACGAAACCATCACTGGGAAGCGTTATCAACAATAAATTATGCAATTGAGCCGAATATTTCTGGTCAAATGCGCCTAATATACCAAAATATAGGACAAAGTAATCTTTCAGCGTTTTGCAATAGTCGGCAAGTAAGTTAAAGCAAGTAAGAAGTCCTAGGCCAACAGACATTACTCCTTCCGACTACCACTTGTTCCAGTCAATGACTCATGGCATCATGCTCATATCTGAGCATCAAGAAATATAGCAAAAAATTGGATTACCTAAAACGATGAGGGGTTTTCCAACGCAGAATTAGTATGATGGCTGAAATATAGGTAAGAGTCGTATAAGTTGATGGAGAATACTCGTATTTTGAATAAATTGCATTGTCTAATTTATCTGAATAAAGCTTCAAATTTACTAAAAGCCTTCAAAAGTCTATCTATGCTCTATTGGGTGTTTGATGTTTAGTTTAAGAGTACTACATGAAGAGTAAAAAATAACTTCGATCTAATGAATGTGTCGGTTAAGACGGTATAGTATGGGTATGTTAGGATTGGATATCATAGATCGGATATTTTCTGAAAAACGATGCATAAAGAATATAACAAAGGAAATAAATCATTATGCGCAATGAATCGTATTAGTTACTGTTGAAAAAAATGAAAATTTGTCAACACCTGATAGTTTTTAGCGAATCCATTCAGTTAATTGCTTTCATGTGACGTCTCCGAGTCAATATAACGCACACAGGTGGGAATTTGTACACACGTAGCTGGATGTCTAGCATGTATAGGTATATATATTGTATATATAAGAAGACTTAGATGGTAACATAAGTGATCTAGTGCTGCTGCTTTTAAAGAGAGCCCAGTGACTACAACACACAACGAATTAGAGAGTGAGTGAGAGAATGGCAGACGTGAGTTACATTAAAGAGGATGTGAGTAACAGAGATACAATGAACAAGGTATGCATAGAAAGTTCAACAAAATTCATGGACTGCTCTGTCCCTATGCGAGAATAAATAGTGGACTAATGAATAAATAGTGAACCTAGGCGGGATATAGAAGTGTGCACTATATTTGTAAATATGTTTCACTTTTAAATATTTTAATGAGTGTTCTTATTAATTATGGCCTTTATTGCTAAGGTTCGTTTTGCACTCGTTTTGCTTTTAAACTCTTTCTCAGTTGCACATTGCACAGATTGCACAGAATTGCTGCCTCCAACTAGATTTTTGCAGCCGTTGCGCACTTTTTTCCAGATATTTTCTTTTTTTTACCGTCCATACACTTCTGATTAGACTTAGACACTCAGTACACAGTGCTTATGTTGGTATCACTTTTTTATTATAACTTTTCGCTTTACAACTTATTCAATTATTTAAATTATTTTACTTTTTGTTCACAATGAATAAATAAAAAAGTAGAAATCAAAATAGAAAAACACGAGAAAAACATTCAAATCACAATGATGGAATTATTGCGGTCCGTGGTACAGTGAAGCGTGAATCGGGCGGGAATTTCTTTGAAGGCTGTTTTTTGCTTTTTGGCTTTGAATTTTCTGCGCGTTTTTTGTTTTTCCGAGCGTGTGCGTTTGGACTTGAGCACACAGAATCGGTATCTGAATGTGCTTTTCCAATTGGTTCTTCTTCTCCGATCGTTGCGTGTGCTCTTTCAGTGGCTGGTGCAAAGCTACGGTCTCCTGCGTCGTTGAGTGATTTTTGAATTTTCGTTTCACAGCGTTAAAAATATTTTTACACGTTTGCCGTTGTTGTTGCTTTGTTGATTTTATTGCTGTTGTTGAAAATCGCCGATCAGAGAAAAACAAGAAGTCGGAATGTGGAAAATTCCTAGTTGCGTTCTTGTTGTTCTTTGAGTAAAACTTTGCTCAGGCGAAGAGTATGTCTATCTGTATCTCGCTGTTCTTGTTACCAGAGCGGAAGAGAGAGAGAGAGAGAGAGTGAGAGTGAGAGTGAGAGAGAGTGAGTAAGTGAGAGAGAGAGATAGAGGGAGTAGAGTACTACCAAACGAGTGGTATCGAAAGTAGTTGAAATATTTTTTAGTCATGATTCATCGAAAACTCCGAGTCCATCGAATCATCAACTCATGACAATGAGAGCACATTAGTGTGTTCGTCACATCACATTACCGTGCTTTTGACTACATATAATAATACAAATGAAAAACCACTGTACACAGGAGAGCATCAATCAAGTCCACTCTGTTCCCCAGCAAACACAGTTCTTGTTCACAGTTATATGAATGAACATAGACTGATAACCCTCCTGTTATGTTTTATACAATATGCCCTATTTGTTATGGCGCTACGCCAATTTGCAATAGTACAACTTTCCTAAATCAAAGATAGTACGATTAGTTGGTATTCCTTACAAGTTTAGTTTTCTGCAAGGTAAAAATTTGTATGGTTTTTCCGAATTTATTTGCAGGATATCATATCAAAAAGGTAATGTAATCAAATCTGCTTTAACCAAATTAAATGTCACACCTATAGAGCACAAACTGTATTTCTTTTGTGTTTTTTTTTCCTTAAATAAATGGGTCCATCTAATATGATCCAACTTGTATGTTCTTCTCAGTGTCCAAGTAATCAATGTCACGGTGGATTGCATAGCAGATTCCACTTATGGGTTGGCTATAGCTACACGTTCAATACATCGTATAATCAATTGCTATTAGTTTTCATTAGAGTCAAATTAACATAAAAGCTCACCCAGTGACTTTTCATGTAACCCGTACACGTAACACCACACTCAGATTGTGTGTGTGTCACACCATTTTCACTGGGCCTGGGCAGCTGTGAAGTCGGCATCCACTATTATTGCGTCTGTGCTCTCGACTCTTTCGATATTCATGGAATAATTAGACTTTATCAATGCGCTAAAGTTCATGAATTAACATAAAAAGAGGGTGAGCAACGTTCATTATGTGCCTGGGCATGCGTCCTGTCCTCTTAAAGGTAATGCGATGGAGTTAGTTGGGGCGGGTTGTTACAGTTGATTGCGGCGTCAAACTACAGTGATATTTATTGCAGTACAATAATCCGAACCTTTATTACCGCGATAGCGAACGCATATTCGTGAAGCAGTGTTTACAGTGTTCACTGTACATCGACCGAAGGGTGCGAAGTGGGTCAGCGGTTGTGGGCGGTCAACAATTGAGTAGCTGCGTGTGTCGGGTAGTGGTTGATGTTGTAGCATCAAAATCAGTGCAGTTCGTTACGTCTACAAGAAAATTACCTTAATTAGAATATATTGAGAAAGGATTTTTATTATTGAACACAATTCCGCCACACAGACAGACAGCCTGCGGGCAAGAACGAGCACAGCATAGCAGAGCGCCAGGAGGCAATTTCGGTAGACAATCAACATTTACAACGCAAAGTGGACACACGGAACAGGAAAAGGAAAACGAAAAGGAAGAGGCGAAGGTGAAGTTACACAGTAGGAACGCATTATAATGTGCTGCTGTAACGTAACCCGATACAACGCAACGTTACCCATGTCAAAGGCTTTGCGTGGGTGGATGAACGTGGGCTACGGAGTCTAGACATGTCAATAAGAGTCCTCGAACTCGCCACCTGTGGTTTGCGCTGCCCTATTCTCGCCAGCTGCTTGGCAGTTGATTCGGTAAGTGTGCGCGTGACCCTTTGTACGGCCGCTCAAATGACAAATTTATTTTCATTCAATGCTCATGCGTCTATACTTTCTTTTATCGCATTGTTGTCCCTCCCACTGGCTTCACTCGCTGTGCTCAAGCGTACTCAAACTGTGAAAGCTTTACTTTGTCATCATTGCTTTCGTTGTCGTCTTTGTTGTCACTGTATTCGTCGTCGTGGTCATTCTGCTTTGTATTATTGCTCGTTTTATTGTCCGCCTGTCGGTCTTTTGCGGTTTCTCTAACGTTTTCTTCGCAAACGACTAGAAGCACAATAGAATAAATGATGTAGCAACAACATTTATGAAGTGCAAAAGGGGGACGGAGAAACACTGAAACTGTTCTCATTGTTTCACGTGGATTTTGTCAGCCAGCTTTATTGGTTATTTCTTGTTCCTTTATTATTGATCTACTACGATATTGTACCAGTATATGAACTGAAAGCACATTTATCTCAATTTAATTGAACCTGTTGAAGACTATCAACTTGTTGGTGTCTTCCTGTGGGCAAATAAGAGCATCACATTATGTAATTACCGACGCAACTTTACTGTTTCTCAATGGTTTCGCTCAGCAAAATCAATACGATGTCTGCAGCTATGTAGTTAAGACGGCATATGAAACATTCTCTCTGAATGCACATGCGTGCATGTTTTGCTATTCTCTTTTGTATGAGTATGCAAATCAGTTCTGAAATTGTTTCGATTACGCGGGAGACCGACGGTTGGCTCATAGCACCCACATGATTGTTTTCTACGCACTTTTGGTATGACCTATGTGCGTAGAAATATAAAGCAACGAAAAGAAACGAAACTTAAATGAAATTTTTGAGTTCAAATTATCCCACGGCTCCAATTGATCTATCAATAGGTGGCACAATGTTTTTGAGAGTCGATAGTTTCTCTCAAAAAACATTGGCCGATATTAAAAAAGGATCATTATTTTAATATGAAATGATTTTAAAATACTTCTATTGTAAACAATTTCATCATCTTCCAAAAACTTTGCTTAAAGGCAGCAAATCACGTTGTTATCCATTTCAGCAGTGTGTTAATAGTGTGCGAAATATTTTGACATCACCTGATGAAGAGGTGTTAAAAGATCGGCAATAGATTGAGTAAAACCTTTTCTAAATGAGCAAAATCTCCTAAAAAATCCCATAAAGATCTTTTATCGCTTACTGTCTATCAAAATCTATCAAAATATCTATTCATTTGATTTTCATAGTTGATTTAAAATTTTTTTTTTTAAATTAAAAAAGTGGTGAGATGTCTTTTTAATAAATAATACATTATATTAATAATAACACATTAAATATAATTGATCATTTCTTAGATTTCGAAAAAGTGAGTCGGACAGTTAAATTTGCTGATTTTTCGTCATGGCAAGTGTTTACCACGAGGAAGAAGGCAGAACGGGTGTTAAAAGTGTCAGCAAAATGTAATCTGATGAATCTATAACAGATTGTTGATTGATAATAGGCGTGAATTTTCGTTTTGAAGATTTCCCATTGCCAGAAAGCAAAAATGCCTTCGCTGGGTACAATATATTGAAGTCTATCAATAAAATCAATATAAATTTTTGTATTTGCATATTCAAAATAAAATCTTACCAGTTCCACTGCTCTACTGATAAATTGAAGAAGTGTACGAAAGAAATTATTTTTAATTTTTTGTCATTTTAAAGGAATGAAATACGTACTTTTGCTTCATATTCAGTTGAAAAGATTAAAACAATTTGGTGAACTATATAAGAAAAGTCCCATGTTTCAATTGTAACGTCATTACAATTGACCTCTTCAACGATTATTATTATGAGCAGCTCTCTCTTGTTCAAGCAACTAGCAACGTCTTTTCGGTTTTATCACCAGAAGCAGAATGAATTTTATTTCCAAACGCAGAATAGTTGATACCTCGTACTCATCGCATTCCGCGACCGTCGTCCGGGTGGTGACATCGCCAGTGCTCTTTGAGGCACACCTGGCATCCCGTTACTTCTTAGAAGAACCAAAAAGGAATTGTTGATAGAGCCGTTGTTTGTGCGTTTAAACAGAGTCGTGTCGAGACTCTGTTTGAGACTCGACAGTGCTCTTTGGTATGTATGTATATGTATATAAATGAAGTGAGCGGCTATTTGTTTTAAAGTGTAACGCACTTCAGTTTAAGATTTCACATAACTTAAATTAACTTTGCGCATGTTTGTTTTTCACTTTAATATGTGAATGATTAAATTAAATATGTACCAACTTAGATTGAATATGGAATATTAAAATCAAGGTGTTTTACATGTTAAAATAAATATGCTTTATAGTTGTATACGTTTCCCAATATATTTTCATAGTTAAATCAAAGTGTATTATAGTCAATACAAGTATGAAATCAGCGAAATGGTGGCATAGTTAAATCAACTATCAATATATTTATTTTTACTATGATTTTTTTCTCTGAGTGTATGTGTGCTTGATGGCTTTATTTCTCCAATAGACAGTATAGTAGAGCTCATATTCGCATGTTTTTATGCACACACATTTATGCGTGAATGCTGAATGGGGTGCAGTAATTTTTTGGGTTCCGTACGTTCGAGTGAAAAACGGAATCACTCGTGTGTCTGTCTGTTCCACTTTTACATGCAATTTGCTCCGAATCTACGGGACTGTAGGTTTAGGTTCGCAGCAAACATTTCTGAGAGCAAAGAGTAGAAACTATTTTTGAACAGACTCAATGCAATCAATATACTTTTGATGTTGAGGTTTCCAAATAAAAGACCCATATTCAGCAATTGGTCGAACAAGTGAGGTGTACAGCACTTTGGTTGTATGAGGATCGTTAAATTCCTTAGACCACCTTAGAGACTGAAGAGGAAATGTGGTTGCCGAAATGCAACTTGGAGTCAAACAAAAGTCCAATTTAAAAAAATTGAGAAACGTGTTTCCTATTACCATTGATGTAATATGAGTTTGAACTTAAAGCTCCAAGGATCAATAACATAGCTTTACATTTATTAGAGTTAAGTATAAGATAGTTAGTGGAGAAGGAACCGCTGAGAAATGAAAATAGTTGAACGCCGTCTGCGTACATTAAAATATGAGAGTGTCTGATAACAGTAGGTAAGTCATTGATGAATATATTGAAAAGTAAAGGTCCCAGATGACTGCCATGAGCTGGTCTCTGATATATTCTTCACTACGTTACGAGATGTGCGAATTTCAGCAAAGGCTCGTGTGTGTCAGTGTGCGTAAACACTAGGTGTTTTTTTTTGTGCGTTAGAATGTAGCGTGGCATGTAACGCAACACTGAATGCCAAGGGACAACCAATGAAGACGACCGTCCCACCTATACCAACGCTGCAGGACGCGTTGAGTTCAGCTGAGTTGAGTGGAGTTGAGTAAGTGAAGTTGAAGCGAGTTAACTGAGTATACTGAGCTGCCCGTTGCTGCGACCCAGTTCGACTATTTCAGCTAACTTGGCGTAGAATGCAAGCAATGTAAGTTTGCCGCTTGTGGCGCCCATTTTGAAATTTTCGACATTTTTACCATTTCACGCTTGGAAATGAAAATGCTTGTGTATGTGCGTGAGAATTCCTTTTTCGTTAAAAAAAAAGCAATAAAAATATTTTTTTGTTTTTTATTTTACTTTGCTGTACAGTTTCATAGTTCAACCCAAGACATATCTTAGCATGACATGCAACCGAATAACGGCGAACGCCAACAACAAGCAAACCAGCCAAAACAACTGTATGACACAACATGAGAAAACCACAAACGACTTTGCATCAATCAGCCATTCGCTGCTGCTTTTGCTGCTGCTGTTGCTGTTGCTGTTACCTCTACCGCTTCGTCATATTTCAGTGCCATCGTAACACGTAGGGTTTGGCTGTAAAGCAGGCGGTCTGGTCAGCGTTAAGCGTTATTCTATGTTAAGCCCACTTTGTTGCATTTCCGTGCATTGTTCGACTTTGTCGTCCGTTGTCAGTTGAAAGTTCTTTTTCCTGATAGAAGTGCACCAGCAACAATGACATCAGCAACGGAAAAAGATAGCTAAGATTTAAGAACACATGCAACTCGCGCGTTTCCAACTCGTAATTCACTTCACTTTACTTCACTTTCGCAACGTTGTTGCACTTGCTCATTTGCTAGCCGCCGTACTTTAACCGTGTTCTGCTAACCGTTAAAAAGGATTCATGCACAAACTTTTCGTTAATGTCTTTGCTCGTCGCTGCTCAAAACATGGCGCACAAAATAAAACGAAATATATTCAAATATCACGCGATAATTTTTTTAAATGGAACTCAACAAAAGCCTTCGCTCGTCGCTCGACAACAGAAGTTGACAACAACTGACAAAAATTGTTCGCCGCTGTCGTTGCCACCATTATTTCTACCGTTGCAATTGTTGCCGTATTCATAATGTAGGCAAGGACATTGCAATTATTCACGTTTTATTGGCATCGCTGGAAGGAGTTGTTGTGCTTCTTGTATGCTTTATCCACGAGAAGGAAAAACGTTAAATATAATCCAAAAAAGTGGGAGGTCTAGTGCATTTTATGCCGGAGACATCTTCGGCATTTCAAGTTCGACAAAGTTGATAACTCAGTTAGAATAATAGTGTTCACTTATTTATATGCGTTATTAGAGAAAAAGAAACAGGTAAAAAAAAAACGTTGTGTTGTAAACAAAAAAAAAAAAAATAATAATAATAGTTAGAAATACGTATGTAAATCGAATAAATTAATTATTATAAAGCAGATACTCGGCACGTTGTTGCCTCTTGGCATGCTGTTGTCCATGCTATCCACCGGTAGGTTGTCAATTGAAGTATTGAAAATTTTAACAATCCCGGCTCCGCATGTTTTCTCTATAGGGTAAGGAAATCTGCAATATCTTAAAAACTTCGCCAAGGCAAAAGAAGTACACCTCTAATATTCAGCCTTCTCCATCTGACAGCATAGAAAACTAATGTTATGCCTAAAATTATGCTTTCCTGTTTTTTATTTTGTATAAATGCATTATGCAGACTTTCAAATAAATTAGCACAATAATAAAAAAATTGCATGAAATTTTCCGACTTTTCCAGTATATTTTCATATAAAATTTCACAGTAACCATCTAAAAGCTATTCTAGAGTTTCCCTGAAAATTTCATCAAAGTTGGTCTAGCGGTTTCGGCGTCCATTAAGGATAAACATACAAATATACAGACAAATAGACAAACAGACAAACATACTTCCAATAGATAGATATACAAATCTGTATATTAATACGACTATATATTCTCTTGGTCAGTTCCACTCTAAACTTAGAGGAGTAAGGACGTGTCAGTTAACAACAGGCCCTCGGCCTAAAAACAACAACAACAGTGTCTGATCCACCAGACAAAAACACAAACAACAACCAGCTCAAATTCTGAATCGGTAACAGTAAATCTCTCAAAAATGATTCAAATTGTCCCAAATACCTGATTATAACTAGAAGCAACAGCAACGTTTGTCTAACGTCTCACCCTTTCTCCTTTAGAAAATCATCCATAATGTGTGCAACGGCGAAGTTGACGCATGTAAGCCACTGCGTAACGGAACAATTCTTATCAAAACAAAAAATGTAGCACAAGCCAAAAAAAGACGAAATTGTTAACGAGCTCAAAAACCAAAGTGTTACTGAGTGCAAAAAATTTTAAAAAAAGATAATAACACTTCAAAGGAAACTGGACTTATTATAATAACTTTCGCCTCTTCAAACTTACCATCCGCCATCAGTATTGGCTATCAAAAAGTTCTCGTACGACCATACATTCCTCTACCACTCAGATGCTCACCACTCACTGCGGTAGACTTAAACACCCAACTAAAGTCTGCAAAAGTGTTAAACTCTGCCTAAACTGCGGCCTACCGGACCACGTCGACCTTGAAGCAATGGAACCATGTACCAACCTTCACTGTTGCATTAATTGCAGAGAAAAAAACGTCCACAATTACCACCACAACCCTCGTGATCGCCAATGCCCTACCTTTATCAAGCATAAAGAGATTCAAGCCATCAGGGTCCTCGAAAAAACTGACATAAAATCTGCGCACAAAATATACAATGATCGCCACCAACTATACTCATCACCATCCTTTTCTGCAATTGCCCGATCTTCTCAGACAACAACAAACACTAACCACGAGAATACTCCAATCCAACGTCAAGTACAAAGCTACGCTGACATCGACATGCTGTCTTCTACCAACATCACCAGCGAGCAACCACCCATCACCCCACATCACCCAGAGCCTATCAATGACGATACCTTGGACTCCTAATTGCCAGGTGATGCTAAACTTTTAGCCTCTCCAAAGGCCACAAATTCTGTAAGGAAAACTCCGCTAAAATCGAAACCTCCTCTAAAACCAATTATAAAAAAGAGGAGTTATTAGAAAATTTAATATTATTTTTATATACTTCCACAGAACGAGCTGTGCCCCAGTCGACCTATTTCCAGGACGTCTTGTAATAGCTATATACTGCAGCAAAATTATCCACTTAACAACACTTCAAGCCGATAGTAATCTGTGGCTCAGCTCGGTTAACTTACTCTCCCACAACGTGGAGTGAAGGGCGTGGTTTCTTAATTTGCTGTCACGCTACAACTCAATGCTACTAATTGATCAAACCCACACAATCTCTACACAATCTCCAATCTACTCTTCTTTTCTTCCACTATTTCTTATCTTACATGGATCTTACAATGGAACTGCAATGGTTATTATAACAATTATGATCAATTACAAATTCTCATAAAAAAATATAATCAAAAAATCATCACCATCCAAAAACACATTTTAACTCATTGTCTAATATTCCAACTTCTATCAACTATAAAATTTATACCTACAACTCCTCATCTGGTTCATCAGGAGGCGTTGCCATCCTCATCCATTACTCTCTACAGCACAAAAATTTTATCCTCCCTTAAGATTTTGATTCGATTGGTGTAACAGTCTACTCATAAATCAAGTTCAACGTGATCTCCTCATACATTCCCCCAAACAAATCATTCTCTATTAACAACCTACGTAATGCATATGATAATCTCACACTTCCCTCGTTAATCTCTGGAGACTTTATGGGGCTCGCCCGCAAACAATCGTAGAGGAAACATAATTTTCAAATATTTAGCTCAATCGCCATTCTTCATCTTAAACGATGGATCACCCACTCACTTCACCACCCATCATACCTTCACTCATATAGATTTCACCTTTGCTACAACTACTCTTGAGCTAGAATCAACATGGAAAATAGAATCTGATCCAGCGATCATTTCCCAATAATTATAAAACTTTTTGAACCCTCTCTATCTCTTCCTACACTACGCCAAAATTCAAAACTGATTTTGCAAACTGGACACTATATAAAGAAGCTACAAATATCTATCACGTCCAACGCCCTGTAAGCACTAACTTAAACAAAGAATCAACCAATATCATTAAAATCATCCGCAAAAGCGCTAACAGTTTTATCCCACAAAGTACATCCAACCCAGTCCCATGGTGGAAAATTGTCATTGGTACGCCCTTAAGCGCAATATATCCACTGAGAATATTTTAAAATTCAAAAAGGCGAACGCACTCCTAAAGCGCGAAATAAAAATCTCTAAACGCCTCTCACTAGAAACATACATTTTAGCAATAAACCCAAATAGGTCTACATAAAAAATCTGGATTACCATTCGTACCTTTTGCGGCTTCAAACCGTACCACTCTATACACGCCATACACAGCGCCAAATCACAAAACCCAATCACTGACAGTTACTTTATATCAGAAGAATTCGGCACTAACTGGTCGAACGATTAAAACGACATAAACTTTTCGACTATTTTTCGCTTCCACAAACAACCTACTCCCTACCTCCACTAACTATGAATCCTCAGCAAAAATAATTGAACCCCCAATTTCTTCTCTCGAACTTAAATCTGCACTATCAAAATTAAAAGGTAAAACTCCAGGTTTGGATAGAATCTCCTACCCCATGCTAAATAATCTTCACCCAGCAGTCACATCACGTTTCCTCGACCACTATAATAATAACTTCAATAAATTCCTACCACAACATTATAAACTGAGCAAAATCATTCCCATAAATAAACCTAACTCCGACAGAACTAAACTCATTTCGCTAAATTCTTGCTGCGCCAAAACTCTAGACAAAATAATTGCTAATCGACTATGGTGGTTTGTGTTCCAAAACAAATTAATCAACTGTCGGCAAACCGGCTTCAAGAGGGGCATATCGGTGTCTGATAATCTAGTGGCGCTAGATTCTCTGATCACGTCAGTCCTCTCCTCCATAAACCACCTCTCGATCACACTCGACTTAACCAAAGCGTTTGACAAGGTAGGAATCCACTCCGTCATAGATGAGTTACATTCGTAGAAAATTGGCCCCAAAATAATCAACTATGTCACTAGCTTCTTGCCTAATAGAAAAATGGTTGTATATGCAAACAACCACTTCTCTTTAGTTCTCCCTCAATTCAACGGCATTCCGCAAGGCTCGCCCCTTTCCCTTGTCCTTTTCCTTATCGCGTATAACAAACTAAATAGATTAAAACAATCTAAATGCCTACGCCGATGATTACCCCATTGTCAAAAAAAATAAACAAGTGTATCTTAATTAACATAAATCCACTAATAACAGATATCCTCTCCTGGTGTGATTATTCGGGTGCAACTCTCTCGGTTTTAAAATGCAAACATTTGCATTTCCAAATGCAACAGAAGCATTCCCGTCAAGTCAAAATCTCCTCCTCTCTAGCTCCGATTGCAGACGTCAAAATCCTCAAAATCTTAGGAATCACCTCCAATCACAGATACAACTGGAACAATCACATTCTAGGCTAAATGTCACTCAAATTACATATACAACTGCAACCAACTATCTGTGATAGATGCCATAAAACTTTTCATTATGTCAAAAATAGATTACTGCCTTTACTTCTATGGAAAATCACCACCCTCCCTTTTAAACAAGATCAAAGTAATTTACCACCTAGCCATTAGATTTGCCCTAGGAGATTTTAGATCTACTCCTATAAACAATATGCTTTTCGAAACCCAAATAGTGTCAATAGAAACCCGTAAGCAGCTTTCGATAGCAATGCTTATTAAACCAATACTTCGCTCAAATGACTCTCCTTTAGCAGTACCCCTCAAAAATATATCTAAATCTAAATCCAGCATCAAAAATTTCCTCTGCTCTCCAGCGCTCCCTGCTATTTAACAGAAATCTTGGCCTTCCAACCAAACCAATACCCTTAATCAAAAGCACATGCCCACCCTTGACATTAAACCTCCACTCCTCTATCCACAATACCTACCTACCTTCACCAACTTCCGAAGTCTTCCACCCCACCTGTAATCTACCAAAAAGAATTCCTACATCTTAAACAAAATCCCTACACTCTCATGTAATCATATACACAGACGGTTCCAAGTCGGACTCCGGTTCCTCCTTCAGTTTAGTAATGAATAGAGCACATGACAAATTCCTCCTTCCCCACTACAGATCGTCTATCTCAACGGAATCATAGCCATTCACAACGCAGTGCAGAAGGCCAAAGAAGCACAAACGTTCTTTGCTATTTGTACCGACTCACTTTCTTCATTACAAGCTATATCCAATACTTCCAATCAATCATATTACTCCCTAACAATCAGGCAGGCTCTTGAGAAAAATTCACCAAAAAACAAAATTATCTGGACCCCTGACCACTGCAACATCACCGGTAACGAAGAAGCAGATAAAGCTGCTAAAGATGCATTCAAATTCCCTCTCATTTTCCAAGAAAAGTACAATATAACTGATATAATAAAACACATTAAAACCACTTTAAAACAGAACTGAACTATCTCATTGCTTCCACTAATAACCACTACAAATTATACAACACAACAAAAAACACCATTTACGATTACGGTCGACTACTACTTGATCAGCCTATACATCGTCGTTTACTCTCAAAAATAATTCGGCTACGTTTCGGCCACGCCAATATTACCCACTCCCACTTTTCGACCGCTCCAACTCTTCATCCAATATCTGTAAATTCTGCAACTCGAATACACCTATTTCAGTAAAACATGTTCTCTTTGATTGTCACTTCTTCCATAGAAATAGAATCAAAACTCTTAGCCATCTTGAACCTCTTACAATCCTCTTCAATCCTTCCAAAGATAACTTACCCAAGCTCATTAGTTTCCTAAAATCGTGCAACTTATTAAGCCAATTATGAAATCAAATATTGATATTATAAATAAAATTAGTTTATAAGTTCTAATACTAAATTGCACACACCTATATTCATATAATATACCATTAATTATATTGACTTTTAACTATTATTATTAACCCTATTATTGTTAATATCTTGATTAGTAATTAAGCTTAAGTCCTTGATGCTATAGCTTCGTTTAAGTTTATCTGTAATTTGATATTGCATTTAAACTGTCCATAAATAAAAAAATAAATAAATAAATATATTATCTTGGTACCATTTTACTCTAATATCAGTATATTTTCATGAAAATTATACAAAATAAACAGTAAGTTTATTTCTGCGAGTCATTGAATTTCGACCACTTTACGATACTAGTTTACTTAAAAAGTAAAAAAAGAAATGAAAACCTTTTCTATTAAAAGTCCATTGTAAAGATTATCAATTTTTTTGGAAAGACTGAATTTCGGGATCTTTATTTTTATTTATTTTCTTTTATTTTTGGGTTTTTTAAAAGCCAAACTAATTTGAAGTTAGCCACCAAATGAAGGTTGCTCTACAAAGGCCATTGAGGCCAAATCCGAAAGGTTTATCGATAAATCCCATAAAAAAGAGGACAAACAGCAGAAGCGAATTTAATTAGAGTTAATAGAATTGGCCGAAATCGCTTTTAGTTCGTAGCGTTCGTGTCCGCAACGCCTAATACAATAAAATGTTTATTTATCGAAAACAGAATCTGTCAAAGTCCATAAAATTTCAAAACTTAAATGAAAAGTAATTAAGGAATTAAAGCCCGTCGACGGAACAATTGCCGCGTACTCCTCTCCACTGTTCTTGCTTCAACGCTTGCTCGGCGTTGTTGTTCTTCTTCTTGTATTGCTTGCAATTTTGCGAGTAAAAAATGGAAATAAAAGCAAACAAAAAAATATACGTATATATAAAAAAAAAACACATTCCGTCGTCCATTTTTGTAACGTAGCTACGTCGCTACTCCCTTTCCGGAAATTCCTCCGCTATTCAACCAATTCAATGATGTCGCTTACATAGGCAACACATTTGGAGGTAAAATGTAACCGGGCGCCCTACGCTCGAACAGCACCGCTGGACATTAAAGTGTATATCATTGGTGATGGGCGTGCTAGTGGGCGTCAGTGTGCGCGTAAACATGAACGTGCAAGTGAACATGTAAAAGCGTGAGATGGCTGTCGTCTGCTTGTCTCTGTCCAATAATTGGACTCAACAGTCTAATGGAAGAGGTTTTAATGCAATTATGTCACACTCGGGGGAACACTAACTGCTCCCGTTAGTCGGCGACAACATTCACAAAAACAACGTCGATATACAAGAGCGCAGCATGTTGGCAACCCTAAGCATGGTCCAAAAGCAAGCAAGCCAGCAAGCGGTACAACTCATCGGTAATCATTTAGCTCTTTGCGAACTGGTTCAGCTCAGCTCGGCTGCATTGTTCGTTTCATTTGGATCATTTTTTAAAGATTTTTTTTATTTGTTTTCCATTGGCTTTGAATACGTGTATTTGTATTTGTGTGTGTGTGTTGGAAACTGTAACACTTTGTGACAATTTTATGTGCGAAACACACACTTGAACAAACTGTCACAGATGCACGTAAGCACATCCAGACAAACAGCCAGCGCACGAAAGTAGGCAACACAATCATTGTTGGCGATTGTACTCGTATGTATGTATGTAAGAGTTTCACACTGTGTCTATCCGTCTGTGTATATGTGTGTGAGTGGGTGTGTGTATGCTTGAAGTCGGTGTGAATTGTTTGGAGTGTGCATTTAAAGTGCACTCAAGCGCCTTCATATGACAGCAACTACGCATGGCAACTCTTCATGCTGCAACACACGGACAGACCAGACAGTGTAACGCCCCCCTGGGACAATAGACTTGTGCTTGAATTTAAGGAACTCTACATTCATCAACACATGGCACATTTCGAAAAACACATTCCCAATCTACGAAGGTACTTATATCCATGAACGCTTGCCTGATGTTTTATCGAAAAATTTCGAGACTCTATATAGAACGTTACTGTATACTCGTATATTAAAGCACATGCCCAAAAGAACACTCTATTAGGTGTATAAATAAGTTGACAGATGTCCGGTTAAACACTTTCATTTATTAAAACACAACTCCAAAGTATTGTACATATATTACAATACATATTAGGTTACTCATAAAACACTAGATTAAATATTTTAAAATGTTTAAGTAGCAAAAATCTTAAATACAACACTATCTCTCTCATAAACATTACAAAAGGAATAATACCAAAAATGGATTATGGCCTTTGTGTATACGGCAAAACAAATAAAAGCAAAAAAAACAAATTATCCACCCCCTACCACTCCACCATCAGACTCTCTCTAGGAGCTTTTCGAACAACTCCCATCGCCAATATCCTCGTAGAAGCTGAACTCCCCGACATGAGTACCAGATTTGATTGGAGCATCAGCAGATAAATGAACAGACTAACCAACACAACCAACTCATCATCAAAAAAGCTGCAGAACTCAACATAATTATACCTACTCATAGAAAATACAAACAAAAGGATCCACCATGGCAATTTAGTGAAAACTCAATCATACTCCAACTCGCATATTATAAAAATGGACTCAACTCCCAAGGAGATATACACGACAACCTTCAATAGTATTCGATCTGATAATATCGATAATAAATCCATATCGGAAGCCAACTTATATACCAATAACTGTAAACAGAAAACACACAATTATCTACCCTAGATTCAGGCTACGATACACGAAGTTTACACACAAACACCTATTCGAGAAATCATCACCACCGATCTGTCCATACTGCAATAGAAGCACTCTCACTATTAAACATTTCGCGAATAACTAACTGCCCATGTATCCTCAACCAATGCATCTATATAAAATTCCCAGTCCTACCCAACTCCTCGCAGAGGCCAACATTGAAAATATCAACGATTTTGTAAAACTTACTTCTAAACTAAATATAACCCTCTAAATATACATGTAAAAAACCAGGCTGAAGGCCCTCGTTGCTCTGCCTATAAACGTATTGTAATTTAGGATTAATTCTAAGCTACAATAAAAAATAGTAATAATAATAATAATAATAATATTAGGTTACTTTATGAAAGGTGGGAAACGGTGTAATTTTTTTCGAAAAAGTCCTTTTGAATACTTCATTTATTCGCTGGCCTTTTCAATATTTATGTGTACAATGTACCGTTATTATTAGTACAAATATACGAAATTTAAAATAAAATGATGGGCTTAAAGTATGTTGGAGCCAGGCCCCATCAATGTAAGTTGTAAGCCTGACTGCACTTCAATTCCACTCACGTAATACGCACACACTCACCACTCACCACTCACCTTTTCCAGTCTGTATACTATTCCTCTCCTTCATGCCTTCGTTAAGTCTCAATATTAATATTGCAAGCATAAATGCTACGAGAGCAAGAGCTATCACAGTCCGGACAGATTTAAAAATTGTATCATAAAAATTGTGTAATCTGACTTGCCGCCAACGGAATAAAGAGGTCGGTTCAAAAAATCGCAAGCTGTTCTTCTTCTTAAGACAAGAGTTATACTGTTGTGGAAAAAGCTCGGTAGCTCAACACAGGGAACGCAAAAACATTAAATTTTCAAGTGCATACTGTTGAGCGCAAATAGAAACTGCGAATTTTTGTAAATATTATGTATTTATTTACACTCTTTACAATTTTTTTTCTTAAACTAGTGAACTACTACAGCCTAAACTAATTATATGTAAAAAACTAACAAAAAATTAATGACTACACAAAAGTAGTCAATTAAAAAATGTACAGCATTGCTAACATGGATTTAAATTTACATTTTAACTTAAAAATATATGTTAAGAGAGGACTCTGTCAGGAAGATCCTCTGGGTGGCAAAAAAAAAAAAAAAAACTGCGAAACATAATATTTTGGTTAAGGCGCGTGTTGCTTTCAAGCTTGATTAGATGATTTCAAGATGGCAATACAAGTGCAACAAAGAGAAGCGAAATATGTGAAATTTTTTGTGATTGATGTGAAGATCTGTATCAAAGAGCGCATGAATCATATTACTACGGAATTCCCCTTGCGAAATGTTGTAAATTTTAAGTTTTCGCTTCTTTCGTCAGTATGTGTCTTTTTATATTGAGCTGATATCGAGATGGACTTCATTTTAAGTCTATACACAAAAACCTTCGTCTTATGATTACTGGCTGGATATTATATAAAATTACTGGAAATTATTACGCGATACATCGATTTGAAATTCGAATGAACTTATTTCAGGTTAGTACACATATATGCCTTATTTAATGGTTTATGTTAAAATGTAATAAGTAAAATGTAATGTTAATAACATAAGTAATAATATGTCTATGTTTTGAAATGCACTAATGTTAACTACTTTTAATGTAAAATCTGAATTAAACTTATTAAAGTGCTTCTCTTCTATTCTGGCGCTTGAAGAATACGTACGTTGTATTCTTTCTTATCTAGCAAATCAAATAGTTCCTCAACAGGTTATGGGCCCAGAATCTAGGTCCAGGGTTAAAGTATAAAAATAATTTAAAAAAAAAAAAAGTGAATATGAGTGCGCTCTACAATATAGAAAAATTGGATGAGACCAATTATAATACGTGGTGTGTTCAAATGAGAAGCGTGTTGGTCCATCAAGAGCTGTGGTCAATAATAGACAATCCTAAGCCACCTGCAGATGAAGTTGAAGCGAGTACTGCATGGACTTCGGCTAACGAGAAGGCGTTGGCAGTTTTAACGTTGTCTGTTAAACACAGCCAAATAAACCACATCAAAAAGTGTCGCACTGCCTTAGGAGCTTGGGTAGCACTAAAGGAAATCCATCAACCATCTGGACCTGTGAGGAAGGTGTCACTATTCAAAAAATTGATTCATATGCGAATGACGGAAGCTGACAGTATGCAGCAATATATTTCGGATTTCAGTGAAATCATTGAACAACTCAGCGAATTGGGTATTACCTTGCAAGAAGAATTATTCGTCATTATGCTTCTTGCTAGTTTGCCTGTGTGTTACGAAAATTTTGTTGTTGCATTAGAATCTCGCGACGATTTGCCACAGTTGAATTCCCTCAAAGTGAAACTTATCGAGGAGAGTGAACGCAGAAACAGTAATGACTTGTTAAATTCGGGAGGAACGGGACAAGCATTTGTTGCTCGGCAAAACAACAACAAAATGCATAAAAATTCGGAAGGTGTGGATTACAGCAAGAATAACGGCGCCGACAGAAACAAAAGCGTAAGGAGAAACAACGGTAACTTCAAGTGTTATAATTGTGGTCGCAGGGGACATTACGCAGCGGATTGCCGAAATAAGAGAGACGAAAAAGTTTTAACCGCAACTAACGGATCGAGAGGAGCAGAGCAAGAAGAGACAGCTAAGTCTTTTTTTGGAATCTTTAACGCAAATGAGAGAACAACGGTTGATAAAACCAAGTGGTGTTTAGACAGTGGAGCAACGTCACACATGTGTGGAGTGCGTGAGCTTTTCGTACAGTTAGAACAGTACAATAGCAAAATTTTGCTCGCTGGAAATGAATATATAGAAGCAACTGGACGTGGTGATGTTTTAATTAAATCAAAAATGTGCACTATTAGGCTGAAAAATGTTTTATTTGTACCGCAACTTCAATGCAACTTTATTTCAGTGAGCAAAGCCATGAACAGTGGGTGCAAAGTAGTGTTTGAGAAAGGCATAGCCAATGTGTTCGATGAAAACGATCATAAAATATTATGTGCTAAACAATTGGGTGATTTATTTATGTGCGAACTTGAACTAACGGGTAAATTGTACCATGCCGAAAACTCTTATGAAGAATTATTTAAGTGGCACAAGAGATACGGACACTTAAATTTAAAATACCTAGTGGAGCTTAAAAAGAAAGAACTAGTGCGTGGTTTAAAGTTTAGCACAACGTGCAAACCAATTGATTGTACCGTTTGTTTAAAAAGCAAGTGCAGCGTAAAACCGTTTAAAGCGTCCGAAACCAAAACATTAAAAAAACTACAACTAATTCACAGTGACGTATGTGGTCCAATAAATGTAAAATCGTGGGGGGGCTCGCGATATTTTATTACGATGATCGACGACAAAACGCGTTTTGTAAATGTTTATTTTATGAAGCAGAAAAATGAAGCTTTAAACATATTTAAAACTTACAAAAACATGGCTGAGAGACAAACAGGTTGCAAAATAAAAATTCTGCGCACCGATAATGGCACGGAATACATTAATAAGGAATTTGATAAGTATCTAAAAGATAATGGTATTGTTCGTCAATTATCCGTTCCCCATACTCCCCAACAGAATGGAATTGCTGAGAGGTTCAACCGAACGCTGGTGGA
Source organism: Cacoxenus indagator (assembly GCA_035041755.1). Lineage (NCBI taxonomy): Eukaryota > Metazoa > Arthropoda > Insecta > Diptera > Drosophilidae > Cacoxenus > Cacoxenus indagator. The sequence goes on along the minus strand of JAWNKX010000244.1, from coordinate 195,567 downwards.
AATGGCTCGCTGTATGCTGACAAACGCAGATTTACCTGAAAAATTTTGGGCTGAAGCAGTACATACAGCAGCATATATCAGAAACCGGTCACCTACAAGTGCTTTAGTCAATATGACGCCTTACGAAGCCTGGAATGGAAACAAGCCTGTCGTTAGTCATTTCAGAATATTTGGCTGTTTAGCTGTCGCACTGGACAAGACTCAGCATAAGAAGTTCCGCGCAAAGGGGAGAGAACTCATAATGGTTGGCTACGATGATAGGTCGAAGGCTTATCGATTATTTGATAAAAGCAGCAACAATATCATCATTAGCCGTGATGTTTCCTTTGTGGAAAACACCACCGAGAGTATTAGTATTGAACTTAACAACGAGCCTAGTAAAAGCACTAATCGTCCAGATGCCGCCGAATCTGTTAACCACAAAGAAGAACGAAATTTGGTAAACGACACGCCCGAAAATTACGACCAAATTTTAGATGACATAACAGATGAAAAGGCAATTGGGACTGAGGATGTCGAGTCAGATTCAACTGAAGAGAGCAGCAACGAGGTTAAACCGAGACGAGGACCAGGTCGTCCAAGAAAGATTAAGACAGGATTACGGGGCAGACCTAAAAAACAATACAATACCGTGAATTTGATGAGGAGTACCGTCGTGGAGCCGCAAACGGTCGAAGAGGCATTGTCTGGCAAGCAAGCAGATGAGTGGAGGAACGCAATGCAAAATGAATTTAATGCACTCATCGAAAATGATACGTGGGAGCTTGTGGACCCTCCTCGTAATCACAAGGCCATTGGAAATCGTTGGGTATTTACACTGAAAAAGAACAGCAAAGGCGAAATCGAGCGGTATAAAGCAAGGCTAGTTGCCAAAGGCTGTTCACAAACATTTGGTTTAAACTATGAGGAGACGTTTTCACCTGTAGTAAGATACTCTACAATTCGAATGGTATTGGCGTTGGCAGCGGAGATGGAGTTGTACGTGCATCAGCTGGACGTGTCAACAGCATACTTAAATGGTCAACTAGTTGATGACGTTTATATGAAGCAACCGAAAATGTTTGAAGTCCCTGGCAACAAAGTCCTGAAGCTGAAGAAATCATTATACGGGCTAAAGCAGTCCGGTAGAATGTGGAACATGACACTGGACACGATGCTCAAAAAAATTGGTTTCACACCATGCAAAAGTGAACCATGTGTGTACACAAGGAATGAGGACAATAATATTAATATCGTGACTGTATATGTGGATGACATATTATTGGCCAGTTCGGATAAAATCGAGCTTAATAATATCAAACAAAAAATTTCTAATTCATTCCAGATAGTCGACAAAGGCCCTATTAGTCATTTTTTGGGCATGGAGGTGGAAAGGGTTGGTGAAAGAGGTACCATTTTCATTAACCAACGGCAACACATTACACAACTCTTGCAGCAATACAACTTCGAGAACTGTCGCAAAGCAGTAGTTCCATTGGTACCAGGTTTTCAAGTGCAGTGCCATAAGGAAGCATGCAAACCAGTTGACCAAACCGAGTACCAATCGCTCATGGGATCGCTAATGTACATAGCTATCACGACACGGCCTGATATCTTACACTCGGTATGCAAGTTGTCGCAGCGAAATACAGACCCACATAACGAGCATCTGGCAGCAGCGAAACAAGTGTTACGTTATTTGAATTCAACAATAAACGTAAAGCTCAAATACGAGAGGACCGGCAAAGGAGTCGTAGGCTTCGTCGACGCTGACTGGGGTGGCGACTCAACGGATAGGAAATCCTTTACAGGATATGCGTTCATGCTTGGTGGCTGTGTGTTCTCATGGGAGAGCAAGAAGCAATCGTCAGTAGCCTTAAGCAGCACCGAAGCTGAATATATGGCTCTTTCGCTTGCTGCGAAAGAAGCTGTATATATTAGAAAGTTATTAAATGAAATGTATTTGAACAAAAAGATTGAAAGAATCGAAATTTTTGGAGATAATTTGAGCGCGCAAAATCTAGTTAAAAATCCTGTTTATCATTCCAGAAGCAAGCATATAGATATTCGCTATCATTATATTAGGGAGATATATAAAAAGAAAATTATTAATTTAAATTATTGTCCCACTAATGATATGACAGCTGACATACTAACAAAAAACCTTGCTAAAGTCAAACACATTAAATGCATTCAATTACTAGGATTATACAAGAACTAAGATAAGCAAATAATTTATATAATGAAGAATTATTAGAAGAACTTATTGTTATCAACATTAAAGGGGAATGTTAAAATGTAATAAGTAAAATGTAATGTTAATAACATAAGTAATAATATGTCTATGTTTTGAAATGCACTAATGTTAACTACTTTTAATGTAAAATCTGAATTAAACTTATTAAAGTGCTTCTCTTCTATTCTGGCGCTTGAAGAATACGTACGTTGTATTCTTTCTTATCTAGCAAATCAAATAGTTCCTCAACAGTTTAAGAGCCATGGAAAACCATAGATCAAGTCAAATTTGGTTAATTCTAGTTTTTCTACGATCTCAGCCAGATAAATTTTACACAACTCAACTGCTTGCCGCTTCTGAAATAATACTTAGTCGAATCACATAGATATTACGAATGCACATTTTTGGAATGTGTTTCAACAAAATCATCTAAGCAGGTTTTTCGCTTACGCTTATGATGTAAATTCGACATTTTATAAAAAGTAAGCGCGCTTTTTATCATTAGATGATGTTGATACCCAAAACGAATTCGATTTTATAGAAGGTTTCAAAGGTGATAATTCAAACTAGATTTCGTGTGCAGACCATTCCGTAATTCGTCCCACGTTTAAAAAGTTATATTGATTTGAAAATGCGTGAAATATCTGAGAAATACGCTATGTGTTGCCTTTTTACTATAAAAAAGCTGAAACTGCCAAAGAATTTGTGCAATTAACGATGGGGATGCTGTGGGTAAACGCTAGATCCAGTAGTGGTTCGCTCGATTCCGTTCCGGAAATTTCGATGTCAAAGATGCACTGCGCATTATAACGGTTAATTCGGTCCTCTACTACTCACAAACCGATTGCTTGAACGAAGCATTGAAGAAAAAGCAACCGAAATTGGTCAACAAAAATGTCTCTTTAAAAATGTACCAAACAACCACTGGTACATTTTATATTATCAGAATAGATGTTGGCATTTCCACGATGGCGAACGTGATATTCACACGCCTTTAAGGCTTAAAAAAATAATTGAAACTTTAACAAAAAACATTTTTTTTGTATTCAGATATTTCAGTATTTTATTTGCACTACGTGCAGTGCAAAAGAGAGGTTCCGCCGATTTGGGGTTTTCTATATATTAGCAATAAATCTGAGATGAAGAACGCGCCAAAAATGTAATTGTTGTACGACTTCATCTAGGAAAAATGCAAAAATCTGCGAATTGCAACATACTATTTTAAAGCGATTAATTTTAGAATAAAATAGATTAGATTTCTTTTGGTGGGATTCATGTTGAAATATATTCATGCGTTTTTTTTAAAAGCTTTAGTATAATTTAGAATGCGACATTTAACACGCGACAAATCAGTTCTCTTTGATTAACATCTTTTTAGTTTCACCACTACGAGCCTCTTTGGTAATGCCAAACCTTTGTCCAATAATACCCGAAGGGGTGTCTTACCGACATTTTCAACCAACTTAAATGAACACTAATAACTTCAGCGCTTGTTCAAAACAAAAGCGCTCTGATTAAACTGTTTCAGGCATTGTTCACCGGTTGCTGGGTGCTTAAGCAGGCATGCAGGAGAGCGGTCTAACCAGAAGGCTTGGTCAAAGTTGCAGAGCAACGGCGACAACCAAGCCAAAAATAAATGTGGTAGGCGACTATGCAGTAAGGCAGTGAGACTGGCAGCCAGTAGAATGAGTGCATAAGATCGGAGAAAATTGTGGTTTACTTTTGCTAAAAGTTGTTTCAAATAACTTCAGTTATTTGTCCGCAATTCATGGGTCCTTGTCGACCGGCCCGCGCGCCATTAGAAATGCCAAGACAGGCAAAAGACGTATTCAAAAAGCGGAGTGCAAAGCCTCTGGTCTGGACTTGCAAATAATACAAACCTATACTCTACTCTAGTGCTGTAAGGCCATCCATCTGACTAAACCCCTTTTTGTATGACAGGAGTTGTGTGCGCTGCTATTAGTGTGTGTATGTGTGTTTGTTTGAAGAGCTCACAGCCAAATATTCAAATAAATAAACTTTGTAGGCGGGTCTATAAATGTAAGGATGTAAGGGAGTGTGTGTGCTCGAATAACGAGAAAAGGGTTCCTTGCGTCGTGGAATCCGCTTTTACGCCTCAATTGATTGACAAGCATGCTGTTTAACGTATCATATACACATATGTAATATGAAAACATAAGTAATGACATATTTAAAAAATAAATAAATAAAAAGAATAAAAGGAAAAACAAAAAACACGGGTACAACTCTTTGATGAAGGCTAGACGTCGTGGGTTTTATAAGCAGATATGTCCCATGTGTGTGACAATATTTTTATGTTCCCAAAAATGTCACTCCTTAAGATCATAATTTGTTTTTGTCATGTCGCATGTTATTCATTGATATCAGCTTAGCTAAATATAGCTGTTGCTTTGATCGGAAAACCATCGAAGTTTACATCGCTAACATCCATTAAACGAGAGCATTTCGTTTAACGTTCGAACAGACATTCGCAAGAATTCTGCTCAATACATGCTTGGATATAGTTAGCTGTTACAGCTTCGAGGGCTATCAAGTTGTAATTCGTGGGACGATTTGGCTCCCTATTTTTTCTTTGCACCAATGACTAAAGATAGCCGATGCTGATCGAAAATTACTATTAATTAAATTACTTGTCAGATATTCAAAAAAATATTCTTAGTAAGCAAAAAAAAAAATCTCTCGTGCAACTAATTGCGCGTGCTAGAAGTGAAACTTCAATAGGCCTGAGTGAGTTATACTATGTACTGATAGTATACAACTAACAAATAATCAAGCTGCGTAGAGGAAGGCATAATAAGGAGTATAATACTAATAACTATAATAATACTAACAATAATAATACAAACAATAATTAAACTAACAATAAACTAACTGCCAACAGCACCAAAGAACAAGAGAAAATTAAAAAGCAAAATACATTCACTACGTCTTGAGGTCACAATTCGACTGAGTCGTGCGCTTGCCGTTTGCTTGATTATATTTATTTTGTCACAGCCTTGCGGCCGAAGCTATCGTCGATTCTTCTTTGGTCTCGCGACAGTCGCAAATTTTGTGCATACTCCAGTAGACCGAACCTCATGTTTCATGACTTACGAGCGAGCCAACATGCCAACAACTGCGAGCAGAGCGCAGCTTATCTCTGTTTTCGTTTTCTTTCCTCTTTTTCTTTCTTTCCATCGCTGAGCAGCGCGCACACAAAAAAAATTCATACGCTTGCAGTGTATTCCTTCTCTGTTTCTCTCGGAGCCATCACGGCGCCGAAATATTGTAAATTTTTTACTGCCAATGTGCCCCTAGAAGTTTCACTTAAAAAAAAAAAACATTTGAAAATAATAAAAGATATAAGTTAACGAAATAAAGTTTGTTCGTTTCAAGCCAAGATTTAATTCTCATTCTTAAAATCTAAATACAATAAAATGAAACCTCGTTCTGTTCGATGGTACTTGCGAGCACGTTGACCCGGTGTCCGGTTGCCGATCACGTTGCTGTTGGTTGTGGGAGGCTCAACGTTGCGGAGCCTCGTTCGCTCGTCAGGCATAGAGTCAGCGGATTATCGGTTATATCCGCTAACTTGGACTGCGCGTGTTAAGCTTTTCCTCATTAAAAATCTCTCCCGGAGATTCCCTGGAGCAAGAGCCGTGGAGACTGCGGCGACCTTTGGCATCTCTATTTTGGGCACAATTATGATCTTGGACCAGAGGATGCCGAATACAAGTAGCATAGCCAGGATCATGCCAACGTCTGTTGCTGTTGGCTAGTTTGTTCTGGGAGTCAGCTCGCCAAGCCTTTTGATGTTCCTTAGACCAAACGAGTTAATGTAGCTAATGTCGAATCTAGTACCCTTGATAGAAACATTCGACATCACAGGTGGCATCACTTGCAATGAAGTAATATGTGTGCTGCTATATCGGAGACCGTTGATGTCAATAGTCTCATTGTTCAGCCGTATCAGGTAGATACCTGACAACTATTCAGAAGAGTTATTAGATGTTATATTACCATGAAAGTTGGAGAGGTAAAGTATATATTCTTCCAGGAGCTCGATAACTTCTTCTTAGGTTGTTTGGGAGGTACATTCGGCCGAGCCTCCTCTCAACAATCTAGGTATGCAGCCCGTTTCGTTAAATTTTTGAAGAGACGATTCCTTGCAGATGGAACATATGCTCAAAGCCTGCCTGGATATAGTTTGCTATTATAGCTTGGAAGAGGAAACATGCTATTGAACGAAGACCGCCGAAACTTAAAGCAAATTACTATTAATTAAATTACTTGTCAAATATTTAAAAATAAGACGGAAAAAATATTCTCAGTAAGAAAAAAAAATATTTGAAAGTAAAAGATATGTATAAAAGTTAATGAGGCATTCCTACAAATTATCCGTGCTTACATGCTTCGCAAGACCATCACATTGGTAAAATAAAATATAATAAACAAACTACAAAGCAATAAGGAACAGTATTCAAACTAAAACCTTGTCCCAGTTGAATTGGATATCGAAGAAAAAAAATAAAAAAATTATGAATGAAATAATTCGGCACAAACGGCAAACGCTCTATTCGTTGTCAGCAATAAGAAAAAAAAATTAAATATCTTATATTAAATATATGAGCGAACAAGCCTGTTGCATAACCGAAATAACAGTGCTCTTATATAATTTATGCTACCAAGCGAAAAAGGAGAATAGACACTACCAACAATTGAATTATGTAGAAACATCACACCGAGAGTAGTTCTACGACTGGCCAACGAAGGTAGTTGGATAAGCTTTAGGCGGCATCGATAGGATGGAAGATGGAGATTTGGATCCCAGTGCATATTACGTAGTGCAAACAGTAAAAATTGTTTTTGTACTGATTCAATGCGATCGCTATAAATTCTAAACTGGGGGAATAGGTCTAACTTAGGATGTGTACAGCAATTTAGTGGTATAAGGGTCATTAAATTCCTTAGACCACCGTTTAATGTACCCTAACACACCCTTAGCCTTATTGACGGATGAGTGAATGTGGCATCCGAAATGGAGCTTTGGGTCCATCAATACCCGATCATTAAATTGTGGAACACGTTCTACTAAGTGATCGTTGTAACGATAATTATTTACAATCACATTTTTACGACAGTACGACATAAGCTTACATTTTTCACAATTAAGTGAAAGAAAGTTTATAGAGCACCAACGATATAAAGAGTCAAGGTCATCTTGAAGAAACTTTAAATGGACAGGAGATAAAATGGACATGCTTAGTTTCACATCGTCAGCGTACATTAACACGTGAGAATTGTTAATGGCAACTGGCAAATCGTTTATAAAAATATTAAAAAAAAAAATTCCGCCCGAACACCGATTCCTTCCTTAGTGTTGCTGGGATAATTGGTTATTTTTTATTTTATTTTTTTTGTGTTCTTAAAAATATTTATATATAAATGAAATTTTGCAGGGGAAAACATTGATCAGCGCAACAAGACAACATTTTCGAAAAAATCATTGTTAATGTAAACAAATAAACCTGTGTAAAGTGACAGTCGCAGAAAACTATAGATTTTGTGCACAGAGGAGTTGTCGCGTAAATTGTTCAATTTGGTGCGAAGAACGTTTCAAAATATTTTCATATACACTTTTAAAAGTACAATTGTAAAAATTTCATATCTTAAATGTTCTTTAATGGCAGATAAATTTTTACAGTTTTTTTACCAACAATATTAATAATAATATGAATAATATGTTTTAGAAGAATTCTTGTATATGCTGACAACCCCATTAGGTCAAGCAAAACAATCAGTTGGAGCGGTTTCGGTATTGGATAAAAATAGTTCGAACAAACGAAAACTCTCGAAGTTATGTGACATCGAGTTTTGCAAAGCTCCCGAAACCGAAAACTCTACAGTTTTCTATCCCTGATATATTTGGTTTAATCAACAACGTGCACTTTGCTTCTTGCCACAACACTTTTTTAAAAAGCTCAATATCGACTACGAACCGAAGCGTTCAGCTTCCTGGAATTCACTCCTTGTATTAATATACTGTCAAAGAACTTTGATTTCAGTTCTGCAAATTTCATATTACACGACCTTAAAGAAAAATACACACACATATATATTCAAAGAGCATAAAAGGGGAAACCCATAAACTCACGAGGTACAGCTTAGGGCCCTCTAACAAACTCCACTGCCGCCAAGCAACGGAGTAGCTAGAGCAGTGGTAATCAGCAGGGCAGTCGACAAATTTTGAAGGGAAATTTTCAAACAAACTTGAAACATTTTCGCTTTATTAACTTTTGAGATGAATGTCAATATTTTGCCAATATTTCCATTATTGTGTGGTACTGATTTATGCCATTCAATTCAGTTGAACTCAGCTCGACACGATTCGACGCGACTCGACTTGACTCGACTCGACCCGGTGTGACTCTTAGCAATTCGTTGCGTATTGCATGCAGAATGCCTGAAAATGAATCCAATGAATCAGTTGTCCCTTTTTCGCTTCACTTCACTTCACTCACTTCATTTCGTCTCAACCATACATTTTTATTCAGTTTTATTATTTTCGTTTATTTTCTCAAAGCAAAGTATTCTATATTTTTCTATTTTGTGAGCAGCTTGTCTTACAACACATATTACACGCCTCTTTTGACTACTTCGAAACCATTGCCTTCTTCGAGTTTTCGAATCATTCGCCTATTTCGACAACTTCTTGAGTAGAATATTGCCCGACCAAAAGTGCCTTCTTCCTCTCAATATGCGCTCGCCTATTCGTTACTTCGTTCGCATTTTCACCCTATTCATTGCAGCACCAAAGTCAAATGCTAAAGTTTTTCCGCATATTTTGCGGTTATTATTTTTTTCTTTGTAATCATATTTATATTACAAAAAAAAAAAAAGAAACGAAGAAAGGAAGCGCAAACACCAAACGAAAAACCCTACATTTTTTCGGGTTACTGGTTTCAGTCGAAGCAAACCAAGCCAACCAGAACAACAGGGAAAAGTATGAAAGTCGGTAAATATGAAACTATATGCGCGATATTTAAACAAAACTTTCTCCTTTTGTTCTGAGTTTTTTATTTATTTTTTCTTTTTTGTTCCGTGTTTTTTGTAATGTACATAATTACAGACATTGAACGCTGGCGTACCTTGACAAAAAACCCATTGAATAATAAAACCTGAGAAGACTTCAATTCGCGAGCACAGAAAAAAACCGAAAACAGCTTCAAGTTGCTGGAAACAATGATTGGATGAAAACGTTCGTTCATGCGTTGACTTAGTTCTAATTTGACAATCGAAAACACTACAAAATAATTAGGTTTATGTGGAAGTAAGGTATGGACGTTGAACCACGAGATGCTACAACAAGTGTCTAAAGGGGCAATAAGTAATATTAATCAAATAAATCGAAGATGTCAATTTAATGATGATGTTGGTAACATAGCATAAAATTTGACATCTGGAGTCTATTCAAATAATGTTGATATAATTTGGCAGCCTATTTTTAAAACCGTAAATGCAAAATTATTGCTGGACCATTCCACTCTCTTGCGCTAAGCGTTTCTTGGAATAGTTGCGTTCGGTTTGTAAAATCTTGCGTTACATTTGAAAATGCAGCTGGCCTTTTTTTGACTCAAAACTACGTATGGAACGTTGTGAAAAACTTTTGCGAATTTTTAAAAGGGTATATTTTAACATGGATGGGGCAGAAGTTGATCGGATTGAAGTTAGTATCTTAAACGCACGTTGGATGAGAGTTTGGGTAATAGCTCAATAAGTGTGGGATTGAAAGGTGTATTAAAGAATTTGTTATAACTCGAAAGCATGAAAAACAAGCACATTTTTCTTATATAAAATTTCAGTTGGCCCAACTTATATGGAGCTATACGATTCAAAAATTGTTATAATATAACAAGATCTTAACATTTCGGATGATATGTTTGTGAACCAAAATTATTATTTATTATTATATATTAAAATTAACTATAATGTTTTATAAGGAGAGAGCACTATCGTCGAGGCCTTCAGCTTAACCAAAATAAAATTTATTCAATAATAGCATAGCCTGCCAGATGTTGTCTTGCACTTTCAAAGCACATAAAATAAAAATTCAATAGAAGTACAAAAATCAATTATTTCAATGGTGTGTTAGCAAGAAATTCGATTTATTGAGGCTATGAGAGACAATGAGAGCCTCGTCATCTTTGAATTTTGCTTTGAGTATCATCGCATGAACCACATTGATCATCAGTTTTCTTATCACCAAACTCATTACGTTACATTCAAAAAAAATATAAAAAAATGTGTTTAGTGAACGACGAGAATTGCGCACGAAACTTTCGATTTGAGTTAAACTATTTTTATTATTTTTCTTTTTCCCCGAGTTTCGCACGAAACTTCACTCAACAGGCTCCACTAGACTTTCCCTGAAAATTTCATCAAAATCGATCCAGCGGTTTCGGTGTCTATAGCGGACATACAGACAAACTTACATGCAATTATATATATATATAGATAAATTGATTTTACCAAAATTGAGACTTACTGCCTACCAGCTTAATTTAAGAAACAAAAGATTGAATAAATTAAGCCAGTAGAGTATGAAAAGGAAATGTAAGAAAAAATATGTTCCAACTTAAACCACTGAACCGATTTTGTTAAAAAAAAAATAAATACCAATTGAGCGCCATTCTTCGATAGATATGCATAATCAAATTTTACAATCGAACTAGTGGTTTAGGTTAGACAAGATGTTAAAGAGAACCGCGTTACAACAACAATAAAATTAATGTTGTGAGAGCAGTAGGTTTGTGTGCCTCTCTCTTCTATTCTGTTCTTTTATGAACCTGCATTATTGTTGTTGTTCTACTTTCGTTTCATACACAACGTGGGAAAGATGAAATTTATGTCTTAGTGTTTGGGTTGCTCATGAGTGAATCGACAAAAACAAATGCGTGTTTTAAAATAAGGTTGATTGTGTCGGCCGTGGATTGCCCTTGTACGAGTAGTAATGGTCGAGAGTTATCAAAATCACAGGGTCATCGGAATCGGGTTGTACATACGTAATAGAAATTTGACGCTATACGGACTTATAGGCTCAAATGTATGTTAACTGTTTCAAAGTAATGCGTTGTTAAAACAAAGACACAACGCAGTGTCTCTCTATAAGTACGCTTAAGTGTTTGAACTGCGAAAGTAGCAAAATGAGTAGAACTGATACCATTCCTAACGAGATGCATTTACGTCATTACGGGTGCAGTGAGTGCAACTGAATCCAAGTGGAAAATTTAAATTGCTTTATAATTATCCTGTTGTTGTTGTTGTTGACATACGAGTACGATTGTGTGTGTGTGTGTGTCTGTGTGTTTATATTGGCTGCATATGGAATGAGCGATGTGTTGCAGTCGCAAACTTGTATTTATTGTCCCTTTTGTAATGTTGCAGTTGGCTGTTGCTGCTGTCGTCGTCAGTTGACAGGCAATTAGAGTTGCAAGTTACCGAGCTTAGTTGCTTCTATGCAAGTGTGTGTGAGTGGTAATACGTATCTCTGTGCATCAACTGGCTTCCTAGTTTCGTTGTCGTCGCTTGGATCTGTTTGATGAAATGAACCCAACTCTCCTGCAACATCTCTTCATGGATTCTAACAGGTGCTGTTGATATCTAAAGTGCACTTTCAATCTCTCGTTTAGTGCCTGTATTTATATATATAAATATATATATGTATGTATATTTAAATACATATACATATATATATATATATATATGTGTGAATACACAGAGTTTTTACAATAAGGGGCGTTAAGTAAACGCCATGACAGGCTTGCCGTAACAGTTTTGCCTTTGTTGCTTTCTTCACCCGCTGCACTTTGTCCATAACATTTCAGTGCTTGTCTTTGAGTGAATTTGACGCTTCGTTTGTGTTTTCATCTAATTATACCCTGTACACAAGCATAAAGGTAAAAAGGGCTTCTCAAGTTGGTGCAAAAGTATACAACAACCAGTAGTAAATATTAGAATTGGAATCATAAAACTTTGCTTCAAAGGGAGCATATTAAAAAAACAATTGTCTATTCAACCTGTGATGTGGCACTCATCGCGTTTGGAGGTGTAAAAACCCTCATTATTTTTACATCGATACCTGACTGTTTCTTTACATTTTTATACAAGCTTGGATGTGTATTTATTTAAACTAGTATCGCCCAGTGGTAGGAATTCGACCGCTCGTATGAATACAGAATACAAAAGGTACTAAAAAAGTCGTGTCTCCGTATTAATATATAGATACTGCCTGTACATATGATATGTAATACATATACATTTTGTATAAAATATTCGGTTTCTAAGACTTCGGTGCTTGCTGTCTGTCTACACATTAGAGTTTGAGTCGCACGTGAACGCATGCGATACAGAATGTGCCATTATCTGAATTTGCGCTTCCCCAAGAACCCTATTAATGTCGTTGGCTCTGTCACAAATCGCTGATGATAATGATAACACAGTTCGTAGTAGAGCAAGCAGTTGTTCAATACATTTTGTTAACGTCAAAATTTTCTCTCCTGTTTGTTCCAGCTTTAACATCAATATATTGGCATAAAAATTATCTCATGCACAGCTTTAGAACAATACCTTTCCAACCAAATAGTTTTCATTAAAATATGTTGACGTTAAGTATGGTAATATGGTACTACAAAAATCATGTCTCTGTATTAATATTTATATATTCGGAAAAGAAGATAAAGCTAAACGTAGGCAGAGGTGATTGCTGTGTCGGTGATTTCAATGATTGCGATTTTAAAATCACTGGAGTGGAGTGGGCGGTGAACCGTGCACGAGCTTCCACATTGAACCGCCAACGCAGTGTGAATTCAAATCTGGTAGACATGCTCGAAAACCGTAGTGACGATGAAGAGGCAGATGGAAATGGTACCAATGTAACCAATAGCAACCACATCCTATAGAAATCGTTAATATATGCATATAATAAATAAAACAGGCTTCCACTAAACGAAGTAAAGGGGAAAGTATGGTGAAAATACAATAAAAAATTTGAAGCTTTTGTTCCCATTATGCGTGCTTATTTATCGTTGCCGCCAGGATTAGTTCCAAGTGACCAACTGTTTAGTGGATCCGGTTAAATTTACGAACCTTTGCGAAATCTCTTAAAAGGTGACAACGGTGCAAACTTGTTGTTTGTATTTAAATGCACTACATTTTGTTTCAATAAAAGTTAAGCAACGAATTTTGTGTTGCATTAATCCGCCTCCGCCTCCGCCACCACCAAAATGTCTGTGCCAATAAACATTTGTATATCCTCGGAAGATCAGACTACGTTGCGATTGAAAGTATGACTAGACTTTGGATCGGGTACTTACACATTGCGTACATAATGGAATACATGCGTTCGTAAATGGAAGTACAATCGGATCTGTAATTTTCCTTTTTCAGAGAAAATAGGTTTCAATCGTGGGCCCCTCCTTTTATAATACATCTAAATATTATGTCCATTATATGTGGATATTATATATCCACATGAATAACTTTAACTTTAACTTTTAACTTCACTTCATATATCATATTGGTGTATATTGAAGATTGTTTTGGATAATATCATTATTTCATATTATTATTTTTATGTATTTAAAAAAAAATATCCATCCTTCATTTTCTCTTTTAGTTTAATAATTTTAAAAATTCCAATCAAACATTAAAAGAATGCTTACTAGGGAGAGGTTGGATAACATTAACAGTGAGTAGAGTTCATTTTATCGAAAAATTTGCTTAATATTCTTGCACAGCTTGTAAAAAAAGATAATTTTTTTTATTTGATTATTTATTTGTTTGTTTGAATCCAATATCTGCATTCACCTTAATTGTTTGGCCTTCCCAGCCAAATGGGAGTGCAATCGGATCAGTAATTTATTTATTTATTAATTTTTTTATTTATTTCTTTTTTTTGTCAGAGGAAATGGGTTACGAAAGTGGGCCAAGATATAATTACATCACTCGATCGGTAATGGATACAAAAATTTGTTAGATTAAGTACGGATTTTGGAGCATCGCCATTTTGATTTCATTTTTCAATAACTTTCAATGAGACAACTGCTGTTGTTGTTTTTTGTGTTGCGTGCCATTGTTGTCGCTTCTGTTTCTCCGTTCCTTTTCTATTATCGAATCGCTGCGTAAGAAATTTCACTTAAACAATTAAAATAAATCAAAATAATTAAAATAAATAAATAACCATATACTCGTCAAAAAGCAGTTGCAAAACATAGAGTTTGTATACGGTTGGAAAGAGCTTTCAAAGGCAATCCAGTGATAACCATAAAACATCATATATTCAAAAAAGATTATGACATATATTAGCCATTAGCCGTTATAATCAATTAAAACGGCTTTGTGGCCGAGACAGCCACAGTTCCTTCGTTTTAATCTATATGGTGTTAACTTCCCCTCAAGCGGGCGTCTCTCTAATTCTCTTAGAGTGAATTAGTTCATGAGACACGTAGAGCTGATGATGGATATCCAAAATAGAGATGCCGAAACCCAGAGCATGGTAGTCATACAATCAGAATGAGAAACGTTGAGGTTGGAATCAACAACAGATGCAATATGCTATAATCTACTTTGTTATTGAAAACCATCAAATCTTATATCAACGTCAAATACTGTCATTTCGAAAACCCCATTAATAAACGCACCGATATGACAGTAGCTGGAATTGATGTGTAGACCTGATGCGCGCATTGAAGAAGTGAGGCAATTTCAAGTAGGTCGATATATCAGCAGCAACAAAGCTGTTTGGCGTATTTTGAGTTTTCGAATTCACAGTCGCCATTCAAAAGTTGTTCATCAGAGTGTTCATCTTGCAACCAGACAAAGAGTCTTTTTCACGACAGACACTGCTCGAATTGTTGTTGCTGAACCCTGTGTGAAGAAGGTGTATGTATTTGCCAAGACATTGTTTCAAAGTACTATACATGGAATGCTACTCTGTTCAACTGTCTACTCTTCCAAATTTTAAGCGGTATTTCCACTTTTTTTCTGTGGCAGCAACGCGCCGGGTATGAGCTAGCTAACTATAAAACTTTATGAAGCATAACATTTAATTGCAAAATATTTAATAGGCGAAATGATCTTCGTGTTCATTCATATTCATTGATTCGTACATAGCAATGAGGTTAAGGGTAAATGGCAAAGAAACCAGAAGCCAAATTTGCTGTCAATAAACTCCGAAAATACCAGAGAAGAAGTCGCAGATGTCTGTCCTCACTGCAATGAGCCAAGCGAAAACCGCGTGTGTGGGCAGCATAAATAATACAGCAACAACCAACAGAAGCGGCAAATTAAATGAATTTTATTTGCTTAAAATGTATAGCTGAAGGAGCACAGTGAACGGAGGAAAAGTTATCCGGAAGCTGAGTCACGTGTATTTCCGGCAAAGCTGAGCTAACAAAATGGCGGACTTGAGGGCCAAGCTGCTGCCACGGCTCGCATGTGTAGTTAGGGGTGGAGTGGGCAGACTGTCGCTGCGAGTTGATCTTGACTAGCCGTGCATTGAAGGCACTTGTAGTTCGTCTCGCATTGCACTCGTATATGTGGGTGTTTGTGCCATTGTTGCGGCTCTTGTAGTTGAGTACCGCTTGTTTTTGATTTTGCTTTTACTTTTTTCGGAAGTAGTTCACATCCTGTCATTTATTTGATTGTGCTGCCATGACTCATCGCCGCGCTATAAATATTTCATAAGACCTCCGCACACACGCACCGGGCATTGAATCCGGTTTGTTCTTATGGTGTTTGCCACTGGGACAGATTTGTGTAATTCTTTGCATACGAATATTCTACGAAATTCTAGCTCCGTCTGCAGTACTCAACGCAGTTCGCTCTCCTAGAATTGGTCGTTTAATGAGGACCACTGTGAAAATAGCTTCCTAATCAGATATGCATCGCAATTGCTCTCTGTTGGGCGCTTGTAGCTGGTTACATACGCCAGCAATGTGGGATTTCGACTTTCAGCTCATTAAATATACAACTAGTACAGCATGTGGGCAGAGTGAAGTCTAGGCTCGCGATTTTGTAACTTGTTTTTGGATCAGTTGTTCACAATTGTATTGGGTGATATTAAAAGTATTCGCGGTTTTTTTGTACCTATTGGAACCCAAATATTTTAGGCCAATTTTGGTCATTTTTCCTTGATTGCTTTGTTCAAGTGGTCGAGTTGTGAGAAGCAGAGGACCATATTACGCGTTTTATCGGCTTTCTTAGTGACTGCCCGAACAGAGCAATTTGCATCATTGATAACGAAATGTGCGAAACGAAATCAAGCCAACCACTCTTGGTCCGGCGTTCACTCAGAGCATCCTAGCCGTAAATCACAAAAACTTTCTTGCAGCGGTTTTATTATTTTTTAGACACAATCGGGAATAACAACATATGAGTATCTACACCATCTAGTGATAAAAAACGCGGATACTTTTTATGTACTCAGTCAAAGCCAAAGGAGTGTTCTAAATTCAGAAGCCCAACAGAACAATGCCAATAAAGAATAGTTTCAAACTTCTGGACTCTTTTCCTCCGATTCGTTTATAACAAACATTTTGATGAAATGGTCACCTAAATGAGGTTTGAATTGGTTATGCCCCCTGCAACTTAAAATAACATTTGAATGTTCATTCGTACGAGTGCATACAATATTATTCGGTTAGAAAGCACAACAAATCTCGGGCTATTACCGAATGTCGGAATGAAAATGACTTTAGAAAGTAAGAATTCTATCATGTTTCTGAATGTTTTGATGAGTGTGTTCAAAATGAAGTACTTAAAATAAAATATGCACAACTGCATAGTTAATCAGACTCATATGGGCTTACAATATGAGTAAACCAAAAGTTAGCTGGAACAACTTACAACACAAGCACAGCGGCAAGCATACTCACGCATACACACAACGATTACGAACACATCAATTTCATGAATATTTGTCAAGCGAAAAGAAGGAAATAAAATCTCACTGAAAGGATGCAAAAGTGCTCGTTCATTTATGCAGAAATTACTGCAATACAACACAGCATGGAGTGGCATGACACGGCACGGCACGACACGGCACGGCATGGCATGGTGCAGTATGCTTTTCCCTTTTGAAAGTGATAACAAAGACCAGGAATGAGCGATGAGCAGTTGGCAGTCGGCAACAACAACACAAAAGCAACAATAATCAGGTGAATATTTTCTTATAAGCGATTGAGCAATAAATAAAATATTAAACAAAATTGATTGGAATTGGTAAAGGAAACACAGAAAGTAACCATACACACACCAACTAAGGCAGAGGCTGAGGCAGAGAACAAAGATCCTTGCACCAAAGAGACCCCCGGGGACTCCGAGGCGCTTCAAAAATAACCGTACCGAATATTCTTTGGCTCACACTGCGCGCTGATACGTTAGACTCGTAAATGCAAACAAAGAAGCGCACTATCGCAGAGCACTATGCACTCTACCTGAATTCTTCGAATACAGAGTGGATTGACTTCAATTTAAATGTGTTAAGTTGGATGGACAGCAATACAAATTCATAAATTTCGTTTAACATTTGCTGAGCTTTTGAATAGCGTCACAAATAAAAAAGGAACAAAAAAAAAATATCGTTAAGGAGCTGCTGCCTCAAACGTTGACTTCATTGGCAACACGTAAAACTCCAATAAAATGGAGCCTTTATGAAAATCTTACCAGTCAATCATATCTCACAGATTTATTTGGCAAAAGGAATCAGACATTTGTTTTCTTTGAAAGATAGGTAGATAAATATATATGTATGTCCTGCTGTGCATTGCTATAATACTTAAGACGCTACTTCAGACTCTTGGAGCTAATAATACGACACTCTTCATGCATAGGTTTACTAAAGGGGCTGAATAAGTCAATGTTTTGGATAAGTAGAGTTAATTTCTAGAGCAAAAATAAAACCTTTCTCAAGTCCATTTCGGTTGAATAAGATTTCGAAACAATATCCTAACAATCTGAAGAATATTTTGGAAAGGGGACACATTATATAATCAGTACCCTTAAATATTCTTCACACTCAAAAGACCTGAACTTTATTATAGGTTTCGTAATCTATAATCTAAGGGTTTAGACTAAATTAGAATTTTGCGTTCGATGAGACCTTGAGCTTGTATAAATAACTTGATTTTGTTTTTAAGGGAGCTATATGACAGAAATACCTGGATCTTGATGTCTTTCATGATTTATGTCTACGGTCCGAAAATCAAACCTGCTGAAAATACAAGCGAAATACCTCTCTAGTGCTCGAGTCTGTTAGTGCAATAATGCAGTTCTCTATCTCAAAAACTGACGGACGTTACAATAAATATGGCTTTTTCTTAACACTTGTTGATGGCTCTGCTGCAACCGTTTTCAAAGTGTTGCCTTACATAAATGCCGAAGATGCCTCGGTTTAACTAAACTAAGCCAAATACGGATTTAGTTTGTGTATTCGTTTTGTTTAGCCTTTTGCAGAATCGACGCATTAAGCCTAAAAAAGTTGGTTGAGACTGAAGAGCAAATAAAAACTAAATAGGTAAGGACACAGCAGGTCGAGTGGCGACCATAAAAGTAAATCGACAGCGCATTTGGAAACCTCATTGCACCGAAAGTGATTTTAATAATAAATGACAAAAACAAAGTGACAGAAACAAAAGCAAAACAGCAGAGCTGTACACAACAAGATGACAAGGTTCTCAGTGTCAAAGATTGTGGAAGCACAAAAAAAAAATTAAAGGGAAAAATTTTTTAAAAAATTTTAAAAAAATTTATCTGAAAGGTAATTAACTACATATTGAGCGAACATCTTGATCTGGGTTATAGAAGATGTAATGCTCTTCACATACAAAAAATTGGGTGTAGCTGTGTCGGTGACACGGCCGCTTTACGTAAATACGTCTACGTAACCGGTAATATTTCCTGTATGCGTATAATGTTTACATACATATCTATTTACATATGTCATAAATGATTTTGATCAGATACGAAGTATACAAAATAATAAACAACAACAATGGCACGAAACACGGAAAACAAAAACAACGAGGACAGCGACGCAGAAAAGAATAACAACAACGTCAATTTTCTCATTGACATTTATTAAGAAACGAAATCAAAACGGCGGCGCGTCCCCCTCCACCCCCAGCTATGCTACAAAGTTCGCACTAACGCTAATAAATTCTTTGAATCTTTATCTATCGAGTGGTGTAAAGAAATTTTGGACGTGGATGATATATATTTAGCTACAACCCCAAACTGTATTCCACCACTCACTCGCTCAATTTTTTAAACTGCAACCCCATATAACTGAAAAACTAAGACGTATTCACGTCAAATAACAATTGATGCCTGGATTTTATATATCCTTTTAAATGTGATAAAATTCCAGACAACGTTATATTATGGGAAGAATTCCTGTATAGTGTACAATACATTGTAATGGTTATAAGCGGTGCCAATTACTTGAAGGAAGTTGTGGGACCGTATACAAGTTATTTGATATACTGGGATCTAACCATATCCTTGGAAATAATAATAATGGTCGTGAACGCACTACACTCGTATATTGGACTTTATACCAAATGTCGTTGAAATACAAAATAAGACTAAAGACACACTGAACTTCTCAGTGTCTCTTACCACATTGTCGAGCTGGTCAAGCGTGATGAAATAGTGTTGTGCGCGTTTTCTGGAAAGGAATTCCACTAGTTTGAAGATGAACGTAGAACAGAATAATTCAATTTACACAAAGACATGAATACTGTACCTAAAACATAGTAAGCAAGAGTAGGGTAACGTTAGACGCCAACGGACAACGGCGACAAAATATGTAGAGCCGAAAAGGACTTCACTAAAGATGACTTTACAGTGAAGAAGGAAAACTACACTCAATTTGCAAAATGAAGCAAATTGAATGAAAAGTGAGAAAATGAAGTGAAATCAACAGCGTTGACAACAGGGCTGCGCTGCCGGAGTTGGGTGTCGATGACGTTGGCAGTTGGATAAAGTAGAATTCTCAAGGACACTGCGAACACTGCGAACGCTGCTTAACAAAATGTAAATGGAAATTCGAAAAAATTGAATAATAAAAACAACCGGATGAAGCAGAATGCGTGAAAGCCAATGAAATGTAAACGAAATCGTAAGCAAAAAGTATAAGAAGCTCAGCTCGAACAGCAGCAGAGAAAACAAACTTCAAAAAAGAAAGTGATAAAAAAAATGCCGTACGAGCGCATTAAGGTGACAGATTCTCGCGTATCTCTGAATCTGAGTAACCTGCGTGCCAAGTCAATCGAAGCTACGTTTGATGCTTTATGGGCGTGCCAGCTACGCCCAGTACTCAGTCACTCATACGCTCCATGCTGTGAGTCCTGCATGTGGAATATATACAGCAAGGGAGACAGACATGCAGATGGGTATGTAGACAGACAGACAAAACGACTATACTGTATATTGAATATCTTGGTTACTGAGAACAACACGCTTACACAAATACAATAACAAATTCACGCATACATACTCATTTCACTATAGCTGTGTCTGTCTATGTTTTTGTAGTGCACTGCCCCATCGAGTAGCACACACACATTTGCCCCGTACCGCCAGTTGCCACGCAGCTTGCTTCAAATGAAGAGTCAATTGAAAATCAAGTTAAAGCAGCTCTAATGGAATTAGACGCAACGTAGGCAGAGCTACCGGGCGCGTTGTGTGCGCACAGTGGGTATTGAGCTAGAACGAAAGTGGGTGTGACAAAAAGAAGTATGATAGCTAAAGAAGTGGAAGTAGCGATAACCATAGCAAGGACTAGCAAGGACATCACGAGCACGAATAGTATTCTACAAATTGACAACTTTGTGTTATTCAGTCGCACAACATCTTAGTAGATGCACAGATTAAGTCGGGCAACACGCTTGCATACATACATACGAGTATGTATACATACACATACATGGCGAGAGTGTTTGAAGTAAAGAATAGCGTTATGGAAAGCAGGAAGAAGCGTGAAAATAGAATTAAAGCTATAGAAGCACACGCAGAGTCATATGCACACATGCATGTGTGAATTTGGAAAAGAAGCGAGAAACAAACCTTAAAAGGCTTTGTGCTTAATTGAATTTAAGTGCGTCTAATATGCAATATTGCACTTACACATAAGAACACCTGCACACACACCGTCAATAAACAAGTGCCAAAAGGTTGGTGATCACCTGGTGAAAATGTCTCTTTGCGTGCGTAGCATTTTATGATCGAATAAATGTGTGAAGTAAAAGCTGCAAAAAGCAGCCGCTACAAAGCTTTTGAACTTAATTGAATAGTGTGGCCACACACTCCCAACACAGAGCCACATATGTACATATGTATATTGCGCTATGTAACGCTATGTATTGCACAGGCTGTGTTAGAGCAATTGCTTGTCCAGAGGAACTCGACAGAGACATTTATTTGCTATGCTCTTCATTTGCGATGCCATTTCTAGAAAATTACAATTGAAGAAGCCACTAACAATGTATTTTTATTGATACTTTTATTGAACTAATTTCTCTCAATTGTATCATATACTACAAGGTAATGCCCAACACGTCCTAGGCGCTGATCCTGAGCAGTTGAATTATACCAGCGGCGTTTCTGACTGCTGTTCACTACCGGTTACTACCTGACTACCGCAAGGGCTGCTTCGCCAATTTGTAACAGAAAAAATAAATAAAAGTAAAATGAAACAAACAGAAACTATTAAAATTGATAAAAAACAACCTGAACCCCGAAAATCTTTCATAGAACTGGAACAGATGAAACGTTATTTTGTGTGTCTCTGACATATTTGTTGCCTTTTGTCCTGCACTCGTCACTTAGCAGGATATTCCAGAATATTCCCCCCAAACCAAATTCAACGGTAATGTGAACTTCGAGTCTATTGTAGCATGTTGTCACGGTCGCTACTTTCGACTTTTACAAGAACGACATCTACCAAAGTTTTCAACATGGCACAAACATTGGCGTATGCGTAGCGAATGAGAGAATGAGCGACTAGAGTTTGCCAAAAAGGACAAACTCCTGAGCTGAAAAAGTGAACAAGTAACAAGAAAATACATTCGAGTATAACTCTGTATATATGAGAAAGTAACTAAAACTCGTATGCATTGCACATTCATCTGAAAAGTCGGTGTGCGCCAAAACTCGCTGTCAAAGTTTCATGTACACTGAGAGGAATCGCATGTACAATGCAACATCATAAGTCAAATTTAAGTCTATAAAATTTTTTTCGAACATTCTTCAAGTATATTCAAATATTCATTCACCTAACGAAGAAGTGTTTGGACAGGTATTATGGCTGTCAATACTTGTCGTATATGGTAATTGGATAGAAGTTTAATATTTTTATGAAATACTAGATGTTTTACCTGGGCTTACGAAAAAACGTACGAAATTTCGTTGCTTGGTCTTACGGTGTTTTTGCAAAAACTTCTAAAACACATAGTTTTCCTAAAAAAATCAAAAAGCAAGTACAACAGTGTCTTCTATAGTTCAAATGTGTTGTTTGAACAAAAAAATTATTATAATTGCTTCAGTATATTTTGCGCGAAAGCGTTACGTACAACCGCCATATCAATAATTTTATATAAAAGTATAAATATTAGATCTTATGTTGAATAAGCGGCCATATACTCCATTCCAAAAGTAAACGAACTTTATTCAATTTGTTTTCTTTTTTTATGCTATCATAAATTTGCCGCCGTCTAATTTAAGCCGTGAAAGAAAAAAGTATTAACCCATAGACTGAGTGTAGATTTTACAGACATCTTTCACGAAAGAAAAATTCACGAGAATCGGACTAAAAGAAACTGCGTTATTGCAAAATTTTCATTTTTTAGAATACACGCACGTACGAGTCGTAAAGGGACTGTGTCAATACTGTACTTGAACTAACGGGTAAAGAAATCACACAGAAGACGACACGTTTTTAGGACTTTTGAATTGTATAATCGTTTGTGCACTAACACAGTTTTAAATGCAAATAATTTTATATATAGGTTGTACGTAAAATAAACAAAATCATGTGTGCAGTCCACTCATGGTAGAAGTAAAACTTCTTAAAAAACAACAGCGCGTGCCCTAACTCTGGTTGTTGTTTTTCTTACATACACTGCTAACGACTTTGTTTTCATATCGCAACTTCGGCTCAACGCTCGAATGCTACACGAAGAACGATAATGCGATGACGGAATGACGCGATGACTCGATGACACCATAACGCGTCTTAATGATGAACATCATGTACAAAAAGAACACAACGAAGAGCGCAATACTTTTGTGCGTGCTCAAGAGAGAGTAACGTTTGTAAATTTTCAAGCAACTCACAAATACAAACACAAAATTTGTATGGCTGCGGTACATTCCTTCTCTGTTTCTCTTACGTATTTTCTTTCTTCTCTGCCGTAAAACGCTGCGTCCCGGCGTCGAAATATTGCAAACTTAGAAGTTTTACTTCAAAAGAGATTTACCAAAGTAACACACAATTGTTACCTATCAATATTTAAAAATACGTAAACGTTCTTTGGTGACAAAACAACGTTTGCGCGTTGTATCTAGTTAAATATATTTTATTATATTGTTATATCTATACTATATATGTGGAAAACCTAAGCAGATTCACCGATACCAATACTGGGAAAAATATTTCCCAAAAGTAAAAAGGAACGGCAGCAACCCTAGTACACACTAAGAATGATGTCAAACACTGAAAAGTTCTATCCTTTTTTTTAAATCGAAATTTCGACGCATACGCACTCAGAAATATAAATCGCGATAATCTCTTAAAATTGATGAAGGAAAATTTAAGAGATTTACTCAATATTGGAATCTATATATATATATATATCTATATAATTATATATATATATATATATATATATATATATATATATATAATTGCAAGTATGTTTTTTGGTTTGTTTGTCTGTTATAGACGCCGAAACCGCTGTACCGATGTTCATGAAAATTTGAGGGAACCTCTAGAATAGCCTTTAGCTGGTTACCGTGAAGTTTGGTGCGAATAAATCGTCGAATTCGCTAAGTATGAAGACCAACTCAATTTTCAGATGCTTCTCAAAATGTACAAATACAAATAAAACACAAAAACAAAGCAGCGTCTGAGAATTGGATTTGCCGGCAGTGCTGCTTAAATTGTACACAGTTGAAATGTTGAAATATTCGAAAAAAAAAACGTTTGCGTCCAACTAAGTGCGCGTGCTAGAAGTGAAACTTCAATAGGCCTGAGTGAGTTATACTATGTACTGATAGTATACAACTACTACACATAAACGAAGCTGCCTAGAGAAAAGAGGTCAAATTACAAAGAGAAAGTCTAATACGAAGCATAATAAGGAGTATAATACTAATAACTATAATAATACTAATTGTATTATTATACAAACAATAATTAAAGTAACTGCCAAGAGCACCAAAGAACAAGAGAAAATTAAAAAGCAAAATACATTCACTATGTCTTGAGGTCACAATTCGACTGAGTCGTGCGCTTGCCGTTTGCTTGATTATATTTATTTTGACACAGCCTTGCGGCCGAAGCTATCGTCGATTCTTCTTTGGTGTCGCGACAGTCGCAAATTTTGTGCATACTCCAGTAGACCGAACCTCATGTTTCATGACTCACGAGCGAGCCAACTTGCCGACAACTGCGAGCACAGCGCAGCTTATCTCTGTTTTCGTTTCCTTTCCTCTTTTTCTTTCTTTTCATCGCTGAGCAGCGCGCACACAAAAAAATGTATAAGCCTGCAGTGTATTCCTTCTCTGTTTCTCTTAAATATTTTTCTTCCATCTCTATCATAGAAGTAGCCGTCACGGCGCCGAAATATTGTCAATTTTTACTGCCAATTAGGCCTTAGAAGTTTCGCTTCAAAAGTCAAAAAAGTAAAGAAATGCTACTCAAAAACTCAAACACTGGAAGATCAACTAGAAAATCGCAGCAGTAGGCCGGGCGCAGAAGAGAGCGAGACGCACTTGAAGGCAGCAACGCGCCTTTATATATGTATTTATATTAATAAATATATTGTTTTTATTAATATAAAAATATATGCGGCATCGCCTAATATAATAATTTTTTTCAGTGCATTTGCGTACAGCATCTGCGGTGCGAGTAATTGGTTTGTTAGAAACCAAACTTGGAACACAACTGGGAAGTTTGCTTCCGCTGCCTCGAATATGATTAGCCCCAAATCGACTTTGCTCAGAATCAATTCGCTTCATGAGAGTAAAAATATTTTTGGGCAGACGTACGTACATCTATTTCGATGTTAGTTGTTTCTCGAGTCGCGTACAGTATAGTACAGACCAAGTCCAGGTCTCGCACACAGAGTTGTCGTCGTCGTCGTTGTTGTCGTTGTTGTCTCTCACCTATCACAGGCGTAGAACGACAGACGTATGAAAGGTAAATGAATGTACTACAGTAAGGATGAATAGCGAAGGACGAGGAGCGGAATGGCAAAGCAAGCAAAGCAATCTAATAATAATCTGCATTCGAGGCAAAAAACAGCATGTTACATTCCTTTTTTATGGTTTAGGGACTCCTGTCTCGCTCGGTGGGAATTTTTTGGTTTGCCTCAGTTATAACACCATAGTTGGTGGGTGGAACACAGTGGACACTCCATTCCGGCAAAGGTGAAACACGTGCACCATGTTCGTCGCAGTCGAGAGTCAATCAAATCCAGAGGCTTGTCGTTCACTCTCAGTCAGAGCAAGACAGTCACGGCTTCGGCAGCAAGCGGCGTACAGCGTACAAAGGTTAAAAAGAAATTTTTCCAAATACCAACCGTACAAAATTTCATTACGAATTTTCATTTGTCCTTTTGTTTTTCACAATTTCCTTTTATTTTTCAACTAGTTTAGTTCCTTTTCAACCTCTGCGCGTATGCCGCATGTCCTGTCGCATTCGACGTCGCTATCATTCGAGTAATAGTTTTGGTTCCTTTTATTACGAGTATTTGTTGTAGTCGTTGCCATTTTCCTACCATTTTTCTAGCATTCCTCCCACAGCAAGCCTGTCCATTAAAATTCTAGTCGCTATGCTCGTTTCAACATTTCAATACAATCATTTCATTCAATTTTGCATGCATGCGCCTCCTGCTCATGTGGAGAGGCGCCCCGCGTATTTTCAGGGTTTCTCGTACTCTTTTTGCCAGATTTTGTTTATTGAAATCTCCGGCTTGGTTTGCCCAACGGCATTAACAATATGGTTACGTTAAAATGGGACAAGTCCAAATGATTTATTAAACTTATATCCCATAACCTTTTAAATTAAAGTGGGGGTTTCAGTAAAGTCCAACTTAAGTGTGGCCTGAGCAGCGAATTGTATGGACTCTTCTCTTAAATTTATATATTTTCGGATCTATTAAGAAGCAACAACCAGTAAAATTTTTAGGAAACCGTAAAAATTTCATAAAACATAATTTTTATGCTTCTGTTCGTTACGTACGAGAACTCTATTCAATTATTATTCGGGATTGCGACTCCGTTGCTTTTATAGCAACTCTCTGTGGATTCGCTACAATTGATAAGAATATATGTATGTATGTAGCTACATATATCTCTCAATAATCTGCCCATTAAATTACTAATTGTTTAAGCTGAGTTTTCGGGCTGGTACCTAACGATGTCATACTGAATCATTTCGAGTAGCAAGTCTTCTTGAATGACAGTGACAAGTCCTCTTGGAGTTTGAACTGAAATCAATAACGAATTTCCAGTTTTAAATTGTTTGCACTATCTCGGAGTTATACGAGGTTTGTCGCAAAAGTTAGCGAGCTGCATTTATATCTTCGCGCCACAGCACTTAGGCGACGTCTATAGGCTACAAATATCACCAGTAACTCCTGACGAACTAACCAGTTGCTCGCAGATTAAAGGGCACCGATTCGACCACAAGAAGTCTGTTGAAACCACTGCGACGAATGCACTACAGCCGATACAAATAACTGACATTTAAGACTGCTTTAGGAAGTGAAAACATCGATATGAGCGTGTTGTTCAGTCAAATGGGGACTACTTTGAAGGATACCATCAACAGGATGACGAAGAATAAGTCAAGTGCCGAGAAGTCGAGGTAGGTCGCATACTTTTGGGACAGACCTCGTAATGTAAATCCCATGCTGGTATCAATTTGGACCTTATACAGCAACAATTTGTAGAGCAAACCAAGCTTCGAGTTGCAGCTGGAAATGCCAACTCATGAGATGAGGTAGATTGCAAAGTAGATTTCTGATATACGACTTCCTCTGTTCTGATAGATCTTTGCACTTAGCCATACCAAAAGTTCCTTTACCTCTCCTGGGTGCGTGGAGCTTTGGTAAAGCAGCTGATATGTCTTATATATATACTCACGTTTGAATGTTTAGGAATTGCTCGTAAAGCTTGATTGTGTTGGAAAGATACTTAGTTGCTTCCAGTTGTATGGGCATAGTCATAAAGAAAAGTGTGAATAAATCCGCTGAGCGCTTTACACTTAACGTAATTTAAATTACAAAATTTAAATTTGTCTTAAGGTTTTTCTCTTCCATTTTCCATTACTTATTCAAATGTTCTTTTTGTAACTTATTTAACATCCATACATGTAATATCACAGTAGTAAAGTTTTCATTTCATTTCAAATAATAAACCAAAACAATTGCATGCAGCACAGAAAACAACATCAACGAGCAGCGACGCAGAAAAGAATAACAACAACAACAGCAATTTTCGCATTGAAATTTATTGAATAACGAAATTAAAACGGTGGCGCGTCTCCCTACACCCCTCGATATGCGACAAAGTTCTCACTAAAGCTAATAAATTCTTTGATCCCTTAGCTAACGAGTGGTATAATTAAATTTTGGATTTGGATGATAGATATGTAGCTACAACACAAAACTGTATCGCACCACTCAATGACTCACTTTTTTTAACATGCACCCTCATATAACTGAAAAACTTAGACGTATTCGCGTCAATAACTTATTTCACTTGCGCCATCTAATGGCTAACACCAATAATGGTTGCTTATATTATGACTCTCTCGCTTGGATGTCTTTCGTGGTAACTAATTTACTTTTTAGTTCGCTTTGCTATTAAAGAGTGTTTGTTTAGTTTGCTTTTTTGTCACTGAAGATGTGAAGTCATAGGATTTGCATAATACTAAACAGCAATTTCATAATGTATTTGAAGAACATGTCAAAAAAGGGAATTCTACAAAAATGTGTGCGACAAGGCCAGCCGCCTTGCTAATTTTTACTGGCCCGAACAACACCCTTCTATAGAAGTCGCCGTAGCGGATCCTCTTCACACTTTTCACACAGCGACCTGTATGAAGACGTTCATCCTTTTCTAGCCTAGTATAGTAGTTTGACGCATGGGTATATTTACTGATAGAATATCGATAATTGTCGCTTATATCACCAATTTATATGTCCATAGTGTCCTCCAATATCTTCATATTTAGTGTTTCGTCAGTAATTAAAGCCCTTAACGACATAACTTAGTAAGGGAGTGAATTGCCGTTCAAGGAAGTATTAAGAATGGTTTAATCAAGCTAGCTAATGCAAACTCTCATTCTTTTTTTTCTATGTTTTCTGAATTTCTTATAAGTTAAGCTTCTATTCAATTGTCTGCGAGCACTGCTGATTTTCAATTTTGTAATCTCAGCAGCCCACGCAGAGTAAATTGTACAATAGAAGGACACTTGGCCTTATACTTCATACGACATTCTGACCTATATCACCAATTGGACATATACGAGCAAATTGTCCTGCAACATTCGGTTTTCGCTAAAAATGTGACATAGCGCAAGCAAAGGCTTAAGGCTTAAGGGACTTTCAGGCTTCGTTTAATTTTGTGGATTAATGAACTGAGAACTGATAGGCTGTTGATAAAAAACCCGATGATTTACTACTTGAATTGCTGTTACATTCGTTTTCTAGATACTACGAGTACAAGAGCTTAGAGAATCGAAATTGTGTGAGTCCAAGGTTGGCTAAGTGAGAGTATAAACCCACATTGAAATTTATGCACCGTATACTTTATTAGTTGACCATAGGCGCCATGCGGTTTTACTGGGAGAGAATAAAGTTGGGCACCGAAACGAATTCCAAACAAACAATGTTTGCATTAAATTCGTTTGCTTTCGAATCAAGGTTGTTGGCACTTTGTTTAATCTAATGTGAGACATGAGCACTTATCCCTGAAATCGTGTGTGCGAATAAGTATTTTACGAGATGTGAGAATGGTGGGTGACCCACTGCCGGGATGATAAAAGATGGGCAAACTGACTGATTGAGAAGATATCAGCCTACTAGATGGGTAGCCTGTCAAAACAAATCCGTTCAAAATTACATTAAAATACGTAAGACAACTCAATCTCGAAGCATACCCACACACGTACCACACCAGACACCCGCCACACACATTGCGATTACAATCTCAGTTGCCGGCTGAGCAGTTGATGAGGATGATGATGATGATGGAAAGCTGTGTTATTCGAACTGACAGTAGTTTTCATTATGAATTCATACAATTTTCATTTTTCTCTGTTGCTGTTCGACTGCCTTGTGGTTTAATCCAACAGAATTTGATTCGGTTGAGTTACTGTCTTTTGCTTATATGTATCTTTTCTCGGAGCTCTGGATTACCTGCAAATTACATATGTCCGTTTTCTTGTGTTCATATTATGCCGCGCTCGGCTCAAATAGGATTTTCGAAGTAATATTAAGCCCCAAATTGTTTCCCCGGTATGCCCTCATCCATTTAATAAGTTTTATGGCAAATAATTTATTTAACCCATAAAATCATACGTCGTATTTGATTGAGTTGTATATGCTTTCAATTCTCATGGAGGTAAAATTAATAAAATCAAATTATTTTTCTTATTTATCTTTGTGTGTTGTTGTTGTTGGTAATATTAGATATATGTACTTAAGCAACAAAAAAGCATAATCTACTTATAGATGCATACTTATAGACTACGAAACCGCTGTAACAATATTGATGAAATTATCAGGAAAACTATAGAATGGTCGGGGCAGTAATCGAGTGAAAATTTGTGTGAAAGTTTTGTTCTATCCAAAATTTAACCCTAATGTAACCTAATGTAAGGTGTTTCACACCACTATTTTTGGTTTTTTTGCTTAGTGGTAGCCATCATACCTGAACGCTATATATGGATTGATGTGTCAATCCATATAATTACAGATTTC
Organism: Cacoxenus indagator; assembly: GCA_035041755.1. Lineage (NCBI taxonomy): Eukaryota > Metazoa > Arthropoda > Insecta > Diptera > Drosophilidae > Cacoxenus > Cacoxenus indagator. The sequence goes on along the minus strand of JAWNKX010000244.1, from coordinate 165,081 downwards.
CTAAGTCGGTCGTCATTGTTTATGTTCTAGCTCTAGTTTAGCTTTCGATTCAAGATCTTAATTTCATTTATCGCTGGTAGCCTGGGTGTTGGGAGTTTCTATATTCGAGTAAAAACTATATTTCTATTTTCCATGCCTAAGAGTACGCCTACAGCCTCTGTCAAGAATTCGTAGCGGTGTGTTTGCCTCAGAACATCATCATCAGCTCATGACTCTGACATTTGCTGGTAAAGGAGTTTCAAATCGCGGGAATACCAATCTCACTTTACTACTCCCGTATAACAACTTTGTAGAACTTTTCACAATGACTTTCATGACCCTACCAAGCTTGCTGGTAAAACAGATTATCTGCGTCACCAGTAAAGTATCCAGGCCTGTAGACCCGAATGGAATATCGCCTACGCTTTTAAACAGCTCTCGGTGTTGCCAACCAACGAATAGACGGCCGTAGTTACCGAGCTACCCTTTCATTACGAGTATATTCGTATCATAATTGGAGTTCCGATCTACATTGCATATACCACAGAAATATTGTGGGCATACCATGTAAATACGAGTACACGAGTACGAGTACCTTGTCAGACCGACAGAAAACAATTTTGTAGCTGCGAGTGGACAAAGTGGACGTTTGTCTCTTGTATATTTCACATCGCATCTTTTTATCTGAATGATTTTGCTATTGCAAATTCCTTTATTGCAATCTGTGTGTATGATACTTCTATAAATAAAATCGACAACAATAACTATCCTGCGGGTGGTTGACTCAACCCAGCGCGCATGTTTATGGCAGAGGCAAGGGCATCCACATCCACGATAACTATGGTTTTCGAAATGCCTTCTCGCAATAACTTGCGAATAAATTCTTATTATTTTTTCTTTTTTTCTCTGAAGCTCTTCTACTTTCATACCTTGAGCGAAGAAATGTAATTACAACTGCACTCAAGTATTGTAGCGTCTAGCGTGGGTGGTGCCAGTGCCCGGCTGCGTCGGTCAGAGCACACCTCAGGCAGACAGCGCAGCGCATCTCGTCACTAACCAGAACTCCAAACTCCAAGCCGAACAAAGCTGAGCTGAACTGAACTAGTTGTCTTTCGGTCTTAGGATCTGGTCTGGGTTCTGAAGTCTGTGGTTTGTCTTACATTGCCTGGCCATTCACCATCCCCTCTGGTGTGGCTGCTTTGTTCTTGTCGTTGTCTACTTTTACCTGTTTCGGAATGGAAATTTATTTTGTAATCTCAAATTGAATTTGATTGTCCATTGGACTTAATTTAATTTTCTGTGTTGTCTTTTCGTGCGTCGCTTTCATTGTTGTTGATGCTGGTGTTGGCATTGGCGTTAGTGTTGGGTCTTAGGCATTGTCCTCGTCGACGCCGTCACTGCCACCGTGTTCGGCGTTAGCGCTGCTTATTCTCAACGCTTGTGTCCTTCTGCTTTGTATGCTTCGTCCTTACTAAGTGGAATAAATTCGCCTTGTTTAAATGTTGAATTGCAATGCGGCAAAGCTTCTTAGCACAACTTTTCCAACTACTCAACTGCAACGAAATTCTGCAACGTTGCCTTCGTTGTGATCTCCGGCCGTTGTCTTATGGGCTTTGATGGCAGTGAGGTGTGCATTCCAAACGGTTTGCAGTCATCGGCTTAAGTTTGCTCAAGTGCTTCAGCTTCACCTTGTCAGCCTGACTGCGCTGGTACTCTCCGGCATGAGTGATTCCGCTCTTGCAGCGGTCACTAGCTGAAAATTTGGTTTCAGAACTGACAGTTGGGCTGACATTCCAACTGACAGTTTAGCATATTTCATCCAGTCACAGTGGCCATCATCTACGTCGGCCTCTTCGCTCGTTGTTTGTTGACAACTTCGTTCAAATATCTTCAACTTGAGATGCAATCTCAAATTTCAAATTTCCTCCCCCCAATTTTGAGCGCGTTTATATGTTTTGTCATGCAAAACAATTGGAGGGTTACTACTGCAACATTCGCAAGGAACCCCTCCCTTTACTCTACTGTGCGATAGTTGGTGAATGCAATACTCCCCCATTGTTTTCACCACAATTAGAGGTCACTGTGATCCACTTGTAGCCTCACGAGGCTACCATATTCACTATCGGTATAACCTTTTTTCAATTTCAAAGGGAAATAGCAACAAGGTTTTTCTATTTTTCATAATCTACATATATCTATATATATAAAATTTGATGTATGGCTATAACCATCTCCAATGAGTGACACACCACATTTTACATGAGAATTTGAATATGAACAGGCTCTTCCAAAAAGGTGTAGGCCAAGACACCTTGAAAAGGCAAAAAGGCTGTAAAACGATCACCGACGAATATTATTCAGAGCTGCCATGACAATGCACAGGCACACATACTATATAGGCGCCATGGCAAAAATCCATTAATAGAGTAGAAACGGTTAATCCATCAAGCATACGCTCCAGGGGCTACCAAGCGACTATACCCTATTTCCAAACCTGAATATATGCTACGGCGGTAAAAGGTTTGGAACAAATAAAGTGGTCGCCACTGAAATGGTGCCCAATTTAACGATCTTGAGAAAAAGTTGTATTTGGAAAGGCTAAATTTGAAGAACGCTGGACAAAATGTGTTGAGTATGAATGTATCGAGATTTCTAGATGAGTTTTCCCATGTGCAGCTTTTAGTAAGACTTTCCCTGAAAGATAAAAAGTCAAAGTTAGCTTGTGTCATTATAGTGAAAATCATGAGGAATTTATAATTTTGTTTCTTGACTAGTTCGACTTCATCAGTCGATTTGCAGCCAAGTCTTCCACACCTCACCACTTTGTAGTGCACGCCGCCTAACAAGAAAATTGCATTTTGCTAAGGCGATTCAATTTCGTGTGGGGCTTTCATCCTGTTGTGGGCAATATTCGCGTAGTGCGACAAAGCTAGCATCGTCGCTCAGCGACTACCAGTAAGGAAGGCATTTTATTTATTTAGTTTGAAATGGTAGCGGCGGAAACGGCTTTTTCAAAGAAATGTTTATGACTCGCATAAAAACATTTTCGCTGCGGTTCTGTCACAATTTCGTCTCGCAACCACGCCGCGCGCTCTTATTTAATAGAGAGGATGACGAAGGACACAACCGCCATCCCCAACCACTTAGGCAGCACTTATTTTACTGGCGGTCTTCCGTGATATTTGATTTCTTTTGATGGTTTTAGTTTTTCTCTAGATTGCGTTGAAATCCGTCAAGTCCGGTTTCCGCCCCACTGCCTTCTCGTATACTGCGCCGCCATGCCTGCCCGACAGCCAGCCCATGCACCAGCAAAGGTAATCGTTGCGCTCATTCATAGGCGAATTTATGTGTTGTGATGGCTTACCGAGCACAGATAAACTTTTGCAATGAAATTGCAAAATATTTTTCTAGGGTTTCCTTACTAAATTCCACTGGATTCAAAGTAACTAAACTCTACTCAACTCTCTCTCTCAGCACAAGCTCAAGCTTCTCTGAAATTGTAATTGGATTCGAAATTAAATTTATACATTAAAAAATATAAAAAAATAAAACAGATATGCAAGCTCTGCTCAAGGATTGCCGGCGACTACCAACGCTGTTGTTGATCCATGGACCCTCGGTTTGGTGGCTCGTTGCAGTAATTATATTTGAAAATCTGCTGCAAAAATTATTTGGAATCGACCCCGACACGTTGATGTAATAGCAATACATATTCACGTTTGGGTTCCAGCTTAATCTCAACGAGTTAAAAATTGAGGGATGAATACGACAACTGTTACTTTCTAATCACAATCGACGTTTCGCCATAGAAGGCTGAGAAATGGGGCGTTTGGCGGACAATTCCAGTTTAACAAGTGCTAAGCGCGTTTGTGCTGAACAAGCCACCGTTTACCGTCCACTGAGGAGGAGTGATCACTACTTGGTAAGAGCCAGTTCAGGTCTATCCATTGTATATTCGAATGTCAGTGTTTTGAAGAGCGTACATAATTACCGGTACAATCTTCTTTAGGTTTTCAATAATCAATAATCGGGCAGTCAGCATACCGGTGCAATGAGTGAACTTCAAAGTGTGATTAGCTTGCGGGACTCATCCACCTAAACTAATCCAACTATACTCTCTCGAAATGTTTCTTAGAATGTTGATTCTGATTGCGGATTTCTGATACCGATATTTCGAACTGAATCCAGACACCGACGATCTAGAAGAAACTGGCCGCATTGCGTTTCCGCACCGATATGGCGCGTAAGTACTGAAAGAAAATCGATTTTGCAAATAAAATCCCGGCATTCGGCAAAACAGTACTCACATTGACACAAATAGCTACCGATCAGAAATCGATAGACCTGCACTCAGCCGCTTCTCTGTCTCGTGACTCTGTGCAATTTTAATGAATCTATTAATCCGATGATAACAGCTTAAGCAAACAACTTTTGCTTTGAATTGACGTTACACAAATAGAAAAAATGTATAAGTGTATTTAGCAATCACGAACTTTTGATGTGAAACATATTCAGTATGTAACTGAATGAAAAAATATGTATGGTCTTGATAAATATGCCGTCTTGGTTTCAGTTTCTATGCTTCGCTCAAACGACTTCTCTCTCAATAACAACACACTTACTTGTTGTTGTTGTTTTAACGGCGTATTACTTTTGTTTTCGTTTTTCTGCTTCAATCAAACGATTGCGCTCTCAGCAAAAAGTACTTGTTGTTGTTTTCACAGCTAACGACTTCGTTTTCGTTTCACAACTTCGGCCCAACGCTGGAATGCTACACGAAGAACGATAATGCGATGACGCTATGATGCTCATGTAAAATTTCACTCTACCGAACCAAAGATGTTTCACGTCCAAAAAAACATAGAAATGCTATTATTGTTACTATTATTATGTACTGTAATAAACGTAATCATCTACAATAACATAATTGTATTATACTAGTTTTTTTTTTCATAAAATCTTTTGTTGATTTGTCGCAAGTAAAATTTTCTCTACGTGTTACTTTTTATTGAACTTCTTGGCCACTTCATATTCTTACGTTTTATTATTACATTTGCTCATGTATAGCAGTTTCATGCTGAGAAGTCCAACTTCCTTACCTACGATAATTTTATGCAAAATCCTTGAGTAGAAGGTCTTTGTGTATTAATTCTGGGAAGCTTCATAAGCACTTGCTTTCAAAAGCCACACCTGTTCATTACATATGCATTGCATTGTAAAGTTGCTTCAGACCAAGTTTCAGCAAAATACAAATAACTCAAAGAGCAAAATTGTCTGTTGAAAGTTTTAGCAAATAAGCTAAGGCAAACACACGCCCACCCTGCAGCGTCGTTCGATTCAAAGGAGCGACCAATGGAAAAATGAAAGCCAACGGATACAACATTAATTCACATTCAGAAGGCACTTATTTTGCAGAACTTATTTTTATTTAATTTTATTATTACTGTTTTTTATTTTTATTTATTTAGCCACTTCAGTTTATGTGCACAGTCGCAGCCTTTGTGCTCTTTCAGTACAGCTGATCCTTTTACTTTTAATTTAACTTCCTTATTTTGCGGGTGCTTTTCATATACAACTGAAACGACATTTTCAACTCTTAAGGAAGTGTTTGGCCAAAGCTTTATAAATAATTAATATTCTTTACTTCGGTATTGTTTTCTGTTTGTGGTCTCCTCGGAGTTCGCATGTGGCCGTCTGAGTGTCATTGGGGCCCACACACACGGGACGTATGATTAATATTTATTACAGCTGGCAAACAACACAATTTATGTACTCCAGCTAAACCGAAATAGCTAAGTGTGTAATGTTTTGAGGTAAACGATTCAGCTACTCAAAGTTTCGAGGCTATAATTATTTCCAGCCAGCTATGAATTGTTTATCAATTTTTAAGGCATTTAAAGTCAATATGGTATACTATATTAGGAATGCATAGGAATTTTTGGAATATATAGAATAATGAATATAATGAATGCCTTTTTCTTCTACTTCTTATTCGAATGTTTAAAGGACCACCCTAGCACAGTGGGCAGGCTGTTATGTTATGACACTAGAACTTCAGTATTTCAAACTTTGGGTTCTCTAATATTTTACTGTTTTTACTGTTATACAGGTTATTTAAGAACCGAGAAAGCCAACACCGCAAACCAGCCAAGAAACTTAGCCAAAACTTATTGCGTGCATAGCGGAGTTTGAACAAAAGAAAAGGAGAAACAAAGACAGTTGTGGGCAAGAAGGGCATGCGGCAAACGTAAATACAACAACAACAATGTTGGCAGGAACCCGTTTGAATAGTTATGGACAAGGCGTATGTTACCTACATTCAGGAACTGCATGCGTTAAGCCAATTCTGACAATTCATTCTAGGGAACGATTGGAAAGACCTGCAAAACGGCTTTAGAAGACAGTGATGTTTAAAAAAAACATGGTAACATATTCAATGTATGGACCTCTCCACGCGGGGTCATCACGTACTTGGATAGATATTTTGTAACTACTATATACTATAACTATAACATTGATGGGCAATGCCAATATTTCTGGCAAAGTATTGCATAACGCAATTTGCTTATTATTGCAGCAGAAAATTTGACACACCACGTCAGTTGGCGGTTATTCCAATACTTAGTTGACTAGGATTGTCATCTTTATGAGGTTGTACTATGTATATTACATAAATCACTTTTTCTTTAGGTAGTCTAGTGCGTACTTAAGTTCGCCATCAGTACTCTTCCATCAAGTCAGTTTGATCACGTGGTGTCGCCATCACCAACTTATTTTTTCAAATATTTTCCTATACAACTCTGAATTAATTTTGTTGCTTCCCGGATGTATATCCATGTACTTTTTATCTTTGTTACGAAGCTACATAAGTTGCTGAGTTGTTGCTGCTCGAGTGCCAAACCACATCAAAGAAATCAGACTGCAAACCACATGCGCCAACTAATGGCCGAGCACAAGTAGCCAATGAATTCTTGTGTGTTGCAATATTTCAACTGAATGTATTTTATAATGTCTCGCCATATGTACGCTAAGCAAGGCGTCTGTGAGGGCAGTATTAGATCCATTGATATGATGGCAAATATTATTTCTTTCTGTATGGATCGCAACAACCGCAGCATTCATTTGGAAGCCACGAAACAAAGAGTGCGGCTTCTGTTATGGTGTAGCTCCGTTTAGTCACAGATGCTGCCTTGAGCCACATAACTAACATACACACATACATACACACAAACACACCAACAGTTGCAGGGAAAATTTTTCACAGACGCCAGTTGCCTTCGCTTACGCCTCATAAGTTATTCATAAGCATTTTCCGCCTCTGTGGCTTTTCATTTCTTTGTTCGTGCGGTGTAATTAAAATGCAACTGAGATTCTTGTTTGTGGCCGCCCATTCTATGGAGCACCACTCTACTTCCCCCAGCACCACTTCGTTGTACGATTAAACGTAGCTTACGAGTACACCCGAAATTTGTTGAGATTAATAAAGGTGTTGGCTACATTTCAACTGAGACAAGTAGTAATAATGAGGGGAAAATTTGGATTGGTTCAGCAGGATTTGTACTTTCAAATAGTCATAGTTGTAAACCATGTAGATAAGATATACATATGTAATACTTCAATGCGAGTAGCCCAATAGAGTTAGGGACACCTGAAATGAACCAGTCATTGAAAACAAGTACTCTAGTATAGAAGTATAAGTGGTTTGCTTGTGCCATCAAACACATATCACACACATCAAACACCTCTATATGGCTATATATGTATAAAACAAAAATATTATAACAAAACAAATGCACTCTACTTAAATCCAATCTAAGGAATAATTTCGAAGCTTTTGTTCTGAAAATCCGTGTACAAGTTGTGCAACGTTCTGGGCAGTTTATCAACGAAAAATTTCAAAATTGTTCGAAAAGACCGAGCTGAGTCATTTTCAACGACTGCTATGTTTGGGTAGATAGAGGTTGACAAATAGAAAGTTAGTTAGATAGATGTATAAGTAAGGCAATACATTTTCATTACTATTATTTTATGCTTATACTATATATCCGATTTTGATAAGAAAGAGACCATTCGACAGGTTTTCAGTTGCAGTTGTGCACAATATACCTTTTTAATAAAATTAGTTAGGTATTGTCAGAGCGAACACATTTATATATAATTTACATTTCTACCTTAAAAAATGGGGGGAAATACTTTTCAGAAACGAACGACTTATTGCTGATTATTATATTTTATTTTTATTAATTTGTTTGCCCAAAAATTATAATAGTACCTACTTAAGTTTGATTTTTACAGTGGATAGTTATTTATATCTTTAATTTGCAACTGAAATAAATTTCCCAATGTGTTCTTTAAATGTAAGTTTTTTGTTTAAATGTAATCCAAGATAACGTAAACTATTTGTCCAAGGAATATCAGTATTAGGGATATTTAGATTTGCATTGGGTAAATGTATACTTTACCTTTTTCTTGTAAAGAAGATAGCACATTGCTGATTATAATTTAATTATTTTTATTGAATATTTTCCCCTTTCATGGCAATTTTACGGCCGGATTAATTGTAGGAATGTCCATTAACTTTAATATATATATCTTTTATTATTTTCAAATACTTTTTTTTTTGCTTACAGAGAATATTTTTTCCGTCTTATTTTTGAATATATGACAAGTAATTTAATAATTGTAATTTGGTTTACGTTTCGGCGGTCTTATTTCAATAGCATGGTTCATCTTCCAAGCTGTAACTGCAAACTATATCCAGGCAGGCTTTGAGCATACGTTCTGTGAATGTCTGCTGGAATGCATCTTTTAACTATGTACTGTTCTTGCGAGGCATGTAGGCTCGGATTAATTGTAGGAATGTCCATTAACTTTAATATATATATCTTTTATTATTTTCAAATACTTTTTTTTTGCTTACAGAGAATATTTTTTCCGTCTTATTTTTGAATATATGACAAGTAATTTAATAATTGTAATTTGGTTTACGTTTCGGCGGTCTTATTTCAATAGCATGGTTCATCTTCCAAGCTGTAACTGCAAACTATATCCAGGCAGGCTTTGAGCATACGTTCTGTGAATGTCTGCTGGAATGCATCTTTTAACTATGTACTGTTCTTGCGAGGCATGTAGGCTCGGATTAATTGTAGGAATGTCCATTAACTTTAATATATATATCTTTTATTATTTTCAAATACTTTTTTTTTTGCTTACAGAGAATATTTTTTCCGTCTTATTTTTGAATATATGACAAGTAATTTAATAATTGTAATTTGGTTTACGTTTCGGCGGTCTTATTTCAATAGCATGGTTCATCTTCCAAGCTGTAACTGCAAACTATATCCAGGCAGGCTTTGAGCATACGTTCTGTGAATGTCTGCTGGAATGCATCTTTTAACTATGTACTGTTCTTGCGAGGCATGTAGGCTCGGATTAATTGTAGGAATGTCCATTAACTTTAATATATATATCTTTTATTATTTTCAAATACTTTTTTTTTTGCTTACAGAGAATATTTTTTCCGTCTTATTTTTGAATATATGACAAGTAATTTAATAATTGTAATTTGGTTTACGTTTCGGCGGTCTTATTTCAATAGCATGGTTCATCTTCCAAGCTGTAACTGCAAACTATATCCAGGCAGGCTTTGAGCATACGTTCTGTGAATGTCTGCTGGAATGCATCTTTTAACTATGTACTGTTCTTGCGAGGCATGTAGGCTCGGATTAATTGTAGGAATGTCCATTAACTTTAATATATATATCTTTTATTATTTTCAAATACTTTTTTTTTGCTTACAGAGAATATTTTTTCCGTCTTATTTTTGAATATATGACAAGTAATTTAATAATTGTAATTTGGTTTACGTTTCGGCGGTCTTATTTCAATAGCATGGTTCATCTTCCAAGCTGTAACTGCAAACTATATCCAGGCAGGCTTTGAGCATACGTTCTGTGAATGTCTGCTGGAATGCATCTTTTAACTATGTACTGTTCTTGCGAGGCATGTAGGCTCGGATTAATTGTAGGAATGTCCATTAACTTTAATATATATATCTTTTATTATTTTCAAATACTTTTTTTTTTGCTTACAGAGAATATTTTTTCCGTCTTATTTTTGAATATATGACAAGTAATTTAATAATTGTAATTTGGTTTACGTTTCGGCGGTCTTATTTCAATAGCATGGTTCATCTTCCAAGCTGTAACTGCAAACTATATCCAGGCAGGCTTTGAGCATACGTTCTGTGAATGTCTGCTGGAATGCATCTTTTAACTATGTACTGTTCTTGCGAGGCATGTAGGCTCGGATTAATTGTAGGAATGTCCATTAACTTTAATATATATATCTTTTATTATTTTCAAATACTTTTTTTTTTGCTTACAGAGAATATTTTTTCCGTCTTATTTTTGAATATATGACAAGTAATTTAATAATTGTAATTTGGTTTACGTTTCGGCGGTCTTATTTCAATAGCATGGTTCATCTTCCAAGCTGTAACTGCAAACTATATCCAGGCAGGCTTTGAGCATACGTTCTGTGAATGTCTGCTGGAATGCATCTTTTAACTATGTACTGTTCTTGCGAGGCATGTAGGCTCGGATTAATTGTAGGAATGTCCATTAACTTTAATATATATATCTTTTATTATTTTCAAATACTTTTTTTTTGCTTACAGAGAATATTTTTTCCGTCTTATTTTTGAATATATGACAAGTAATTTAATAATTGTAATTTGGTTTACGTTTCGGCGGTCTTATTTCAATAGCGTGGTTCATCTTCCAAGCTGTAACTGCAAACTATATCCAGGCAGGCTTTGAGCATACGTTCTGTGAATGTCTGCTGGAATGCATCTTTTAACTATGTACTGTTCTTGCGAGGCATGTAGGCTCGGATTAATTGTAGGAATGTCCATTAACTTTAATATATATATCTTTTATTATTTTCAAATACTTTTTTTTTTGCTTACAGAGAATATTTTTTCCGTCTTATTTTTGAATATATGACAAGTAATTTAATAATTGTAATTTGGTTTACGTTTCGGCGGTCTTATTTCAATAGCATGGTTCATCTTCCAAGCTGTAACTGCAAACTATATCCAGGCAGGCTTTGAGCATACGTTCTGTGAATGTCTGCTGGAATGCATCTTTTAACTATGTACTGTTCTTGCGAGGCATGTAGGCTCGGATTAATTGTAGGAATGTCCATTAACTTTAATATATATATCTTTTATTATTTTCAAATACTTTTTTTTTTGCTTACAGAGAATATTTTTTCCGTCTTATTTTTGAATATATGACAAGTAATTTAATAATTGTAATTTGGTTTACGTTTCGGCGGTCTTATTTCAATAGCATGGTTCATCTTCCAAGCTGTAACTGCAAACTATATCCAGGCAGGCTTTGAGCATACGTTCTGTGAATGTCTGCTGGAATGCATCTTTTAACTATGTACTGTTCTTGCGAGGCATGTAGGCTCGGATTAATTGTAGGAATGTCCATTAACTTTAATATATATATCTTTTATTATTTTCAAATACTTTTTTTTTTGCTTACAGAGAATATTTTTTCCGTCTTATTTTTGAATATATGACAAGTAATTTAATAATTGTAATTTGGTTTACGTTTCGGCGGTCTTATTTCAATAGCATGGTTCATCTTCCAAGCTGTAACTGCAAACTATATCCAGGCAGGCTTTGAGCATACGTTCTGTGAATGTCTGCTGGAATGCATCTTTTAACTATGTACTGTTCTTGCGAGGCATGTAGGCTCGGATTAATTGTAGGAATGTCCATTAACTTTAATATATATATCTTTTATTATTTTCAAATACTTTTTTTTTGCTTACAGAGAATATTTTTTCCGTCTTATTTTTGAATATATGACAAGTAATTTAATAATTGTAATTTGGTTTACGTTTCGGCGGTCTTATTTCAATAGCGTGGTTCATCTTCCAAGCTGTAACTGCAAACTATATCCAGGCAGGCTTTGAGCATACGTTCTGTGAATGTCTGCTGGAATGCATCTTTTAACTATGTACTGTTCTTGCGAGGCATGTAGGCTCGGATTAATTGTAGGAATGTCCATTAACTTTAATATATATATCTTTTATTATTTTCAAATACTTTTTTTTTGCTTACAGAGAATATTTTTTCCGTCTTATTTTTGAATATATGACAAGTAATTTAATAATTGTAATTTGGTTTACGTTTCGGCGGTCTTATTTCAATAGCATGGTTCATCTTCCAAGCTGTAACTGCAAACTATATCCAGGCAGGCTTTGAGCATACGTTCTGTGAATGTCTGCTGGAATGCATCTTTTAACTATGTACTGTTCTTGCGAGGCATGTAGGCTCGGATTAATTGTAGGAATGTCCATTAACTTTAATATATATATCTTTTATTATTTTCAAATACTTTTTTTTCGCTTACTGAGAATATTTTTCCGTCTTATTTTTGAATATATGACAAGAAATTTAATAATTGTAATTTTCTTTACGTTTCGGCGGTCTTATTTCAATAGCATGGTTCATCTTCCAAGCTGTAACTGCAAACTATATCCAGGCAGGCTTTGAGCATACGTTCTGTGAATGTCTGCTGGAATGCATCTTTTAACTATGTACTGTTCTTGCGAGGCATGTAGGCTCGGATTAATTGTAGGAATGTCCATTAACTTTAATATATATATCTTTTATTATTTTCAAATACTTTTTTTTTGCTTACAGAGAATATTTCTTCCGTCTTATTTTTGAATATATGACAAGTAATTTAATAATTGTAATTTGGTTTACGTTTCGGCGGTCTTATTTCAATAGCATGGTTCATCTTCCAAGCTGTAACTGCAAACTATATCCAGGCAGGCTTTGAGCATACGTTCTGTGAATGTCTGCTGGAATGCATCTTTTAACTATGTACTGTTCTTGCGAGGCATGTAGGCTCGGATTAATTGTAGGAATGTCCATTAACTTTAATATATATATCTTTTATTATTTTCAAATACTTTTTTTTCGCTTACTGAGAATATTTTTCCGTCTTATTTTTGAATATATGACAAGAAATTTAATAATTGTAATTTTCTTTACGTTTCGGCGGTCTTATTTCAATCGCATGGTTCATCTTCCAAGCCGTAACAGCAAACTATATCCAGGCAGGCTTTGAGCATACGTTCTGTGAATGTCTGCTGGAATGCATCTTTTAACTATGTACTGTTCTTGCGAGGCATGTAGGCTCGGATTAATTGTAGGAATGTCCATTAACTTTAATATATATATCTTTTATTATTTTCAAATACTTTTTTTTTGCTTACAGAGAATATTTTTTCCGTCTTATTTTTGAATATATGACAAGTAATTTAATAATTGTAATTTTGTTTACGTTTCGGCGGTCTTATTTCAATCGCATGGTTCATCTTCCAAGCCGTAACAGCAACCTATATCCAGGCAGGCTTTGAGCATACGTTCTGTGAATGTCTGCTGGCATGCATCTTTGAACTATGTACTGTTCTTGCGAGGCATGTAGGCTCGGATTAATTGTAGGAATGTCCATTAACTTTAATATATATATCTTTTATTATTTTCAAATACTTTTTTTTTCGCTTACTGAGAATATTTTTTCCGTCTTATTTTTGAGAGAACCGGCAACAATGAACGGGAACAGAAATGGCAATGAAACGACTGAGCACAGATGGCAGATCACCAACGCGTTGCCAGACGACGGCAGACCTCAAGCGGCCTAAACAATATGAATGTGTTCTCTCCGTCGGTAATAAGATGAGCTCAGTGCGTTTTGGTTTCGTTGTTTGTATGATTTGACATTTGAATGAAGGGTACTCCACTGTATTGCATTGTGGCTATAGTGGTTGAATTTCAACCTCTGGGCGAACACTAGAATAGATAGGTTAGTTGAAGCTAGACCGTGGAGCCTCAGGGTTTGGGGCAAGCTAGGCCTCGCGCTAACACAAGTCAGCCATACAAGTTAGGCTCATAAGTAGTACATAAGAAGAAACGTCTTGCTCGCGTTAACTATGCGGTTACAGAATATTGAGTAACTCGACCAGAACACTAGTTAGTTGAATTTCCTCACCTCTTGAGGCCCAAGCTTCTTTTATCAAAACTTCTACTAAATACTACGACCGACCCCCGAAACTGGGGTCTCGATTGAGGAACTCCAAAAGCACAAAGTCAATGAAGCCAATGGTTTTTGTAAAAGCTGTATGATCCACTAAGTCCAAGACCCTGAAATAATATAATAGCAAGAACTGTTTGGTGAATTTAATTGCCTAATTTTTATATAAAGAAAACCTATCCATTAGAGTTAATACGGCATTCAATTCCAGGCTGGATTTGTTTAGTTGATTAGCTGTAAAAAAAAGCTGTTTTCTGGTTCATTTGCGTTCTGTGAATGCTTTCTCGCTTCCTCTACTCATTTTATCGAGTTCATGTGGCAAGTTGATATGCGAGAAACAATTAACCCAACTATTTCGTGGGGTAGGGATATGGCAAACTCGCAGAAATCTCCCGTACTTGCCAACGTGGTACCTAAAATACGCAGAAGTGAATACGAGTACAATAGAATAGAGCCAAGGACCACATCAATGGTAGCCTGATGACTTTGAGTGACCAACAGCCACCAGTAAAACCACAGTTAAGTCAATCATTGCCTTTAAAGGCACGCACGCATACTCAAAGCGCAAATAATAAGCAATTATGCCCCATTTTCAACAGATCACCACACGTCAGGATGAGGCCACGCATTCTATGGTAGCGGCAGACACATTGGGGCTGCCATACAGAACAGAATGCCATAGACAGCACTCAGTGCAACTAGCGTGCAGATGACCTGACACATTGTAGTGAGTTCCGATAGACGATAGACGTTGCTATAGTGGGGGGGGGGGGGGTGGCTTACAGACGATAATGAGCATGACCCAACAACACGTTGGGGGTGAATGCAGCCAATCTCAGCACAGCAAATGCATGAAAATCTATGTAGGTGCGAGCGAGTGCGATTTGATTTGAAAACGCTTTGGATTTACAAAACACTTCATTCAACTGCACTGCATTGAAAAGCTGAGGTGATTCACAGAAAGCGGGAGAATAGGGACAAGTATAGGGGTTGTGGCTGACACTTCGATGCTCGGCTTTTATTTTTGGCCTGCTCTACTCGCATACTGCTCGGACAGAGCACGTCCATCAGACGCAGCATTGTCTGTGTCGCGCATACATAATGAACTATGGTCGGTACCAGCTCCATCGCTAGCATACTCATGCACACAAAAGCAAATCCAATGTCATTGAATGCGATGCACTTACCTGGTTGGCCGCATATCGCATGCCGCATGCCGCACTGCGTTGCATTTGTGCCATGTAGCCAAAGTGCAGCGCCCGCACTAGTACCAGTTCGAGTACCAGTGCCAGTGCCAGTAGCAGGGACAGTGGCAATTGGTTTGGGATTCCTGCGTGGTCATTTGTACGCAAGACCCAGTTGGAATTTGTTAACTTTGTTTTGTTGTAGTTTGTGTCGAACAATAACAGCTTCCACGTCCCGACGGTACCTCTGCTGCAGTGTTGTAGTTTGTGTTGAAAGAAGCACAATTAGCAGCTCGATTGTTCGGTTGGCGCGATTTGCATCAAATTAACTTATTCATACAAGGCTTCAGTAGAAATCAGCACAGAACTAAAATTGCTTCATCCACTTGGGCGAAGCACTAACGGTGTTCGGGAATGGGTTGTGGGTCATCGTTCTCGTGCAATGCTCTGTAATTTATGGAACTCTACTTTTTTAAAGATGTCTTAATTACATGGATTGAAGATACTAATTCCTAAACTGGATGGACTAAAATGGCGAAATTCTTCATATTAAATATTTTGCAAATCGAATGTAGAAACTTCTTTAAACAATTCCAATAGTTACATAAAAAGTTGGTGCTCTCGTTCACTTAAGATTCCAATGGAATTCCAATGGCAGCGTGTGCCTAATTTTGTTACATTTCTTGATCAGCTCGACAAAGTCAACGTGCTCTAATCGTTACGTGAAAATGTCCAAATTATTCAGCGAATGATTTGTGTTCATTCCATTTATTAGTGCTGAGGGCGAAAGCCTTTGGTCATAGCGTCATCGTAGAGTATACTCCGAGTAAGCTAACGGATAAGACGTGCACTTAGCCTCAATGGTTTTCAGAAATATTAAGCTTGGAACTAATGTACCTACTGGAAGATGAAGGTGAGCTAACAAAGTCGTGTAGCCATCTTTACGATTGGATAGAGGATGTGGTTTATGTTCAGTAATATACTTCATTGATATTGATATGAATATTCGAATTCACATTTCATGCAATGGAAGCAAGTTTTAGCTGGTGTCACTAATAAAGAGAGACTCACATGCGAAGAGAAAGACAACTACCTGAAGATTATACTCATTGAGTATTAATTTCAGGATTGTGTATTATTGTATGCAGCTATAGCCTATCATGTTATCGTCTCCGGTAATAATAATAATATTAATAAAGAAGGCGTAACGTGGTAGAAGAGACCGAATCTCAACCAGACCGTAGAACACGCGACACCAGGCCTAGTTCTGTTAACGGTGGTCGGGTCCTGGGATACGCCACCAGTTGAGGGGTATTCCTGTCAAAGAAAGCGTGCACTGCGACCAAAGAAGATCTTTTGTATGCTATCCCCTGATTAAGACAATAGAGCCTCTACCTTCCTGATCAGAAGAGGTGACACAGAGTCCTGTTTTAGAAAGTTCAGACGAAGTCTCGCCACCGCCGAATAGTCGCACAGGAGGTGCAGATGGTAATTTAGGCGGTGGTGACCGGTTAAGTAGCCCACAAGCAATATTATCTCGGATCTACTAAAATCTAAATTTGGTGCGGTCATTCCGGGGTAGATAAATAATTTTGCGTGACGGGTGCACCACTGCGTGCCCAAAGTTCTGGGGTGAGATAACTGAACCATTCCTCCATAATAGACTTGGCCGTTGCCCAGCTAATACCGATATAGGGTTCAGGACCGATGCATTTGGGGGAGAACCTGGTTCTCACCAGTTCATCAGCAGCTTCGTTACTCTCGACGGCTTGATGACCAGGTACCCAGTATGCAACTGTATTAATATTTAATGAACACCATGTCTCTGCTTGTTTTTTTTTCTGTGTAAGATTATATAATTCAATATTGATCACCCAGCCATATATGGCTTCAGTTCTATTTATGGGCAGCATAGCGTTGGTTCTTAAAAAGGCCATTAACATAAAAAGAAGCACAGGCATGCACATAATCACGGAATCACTGCGCCCACGTCAAATGTGAGCGGGTGTTTGCGTGCATGATCAACTCACCATCAATGCTTTGCATATATAAAAAGTTTAAGAGGCAATCGGCCGCTCACTTTAGTGTAGCTAGAGCATATAAAAATAGCAAAGCTATGAAAAAATGGACAAGGAGAGCCCGACATTGATTTTTATGTATGTGTGCTCGCTAAGTGTCGATGCAGACACATTTTGCCACCGTCATATATACAATACGAGTAGGTATAATAATAAAATTCATAACGTTTGCACAGTTTCAGTGTAAAATACATATTACTGAATACGTTTGTAATGGCTTCTTTCGCTGGCTGGCTATTGCCGAGTAGTCTTTCATGTTAGTGTGTGTGTGTGTGTGGCATTGAGTGTGTTTGTTTGAGGGCTCAAAAGTAATGGCGACCCACATCTTGCCACATCTCATTTATTCTAATGTCGCTCCAACTGACAGCTGAATATGTTTGTTCACATACTCAGTAGAACGACATTGTCGTCATTCGGCATCATCACCATCATCATCACCAACACCAACATCAACATCATCATTATCATTATCATCATCATCCAATTTGCAAACATGTCGGGAGTATCTCATGCTGTTTTTGTGTATCACCATTTACCTTCTGGAGGTGCAATGCCCGCGTCGTGTTTGCTTTTGGTTTTGATATTGACATTTCTTTGGCATTAAGATTTTGACATCTAACCATATAGCACGCAACGCACAGATATACGGCGAAACAGACATGCCGTGACACGCGCGCATCGAAAGACAATCACCTGCTCCTAAGCCTACATCTACACACCTGTATGAATAAGTACGATATACATACATATAACTGCGTATATGTGTAATGGTGTAACGCTCATACGCCACGTGTACCCTAAACACTGAATCGTAATTACTTCGTCGCGATACAACGCTCCTATAAGTTATGTGCACTTTATTCGGTTTATTCTAGTCGCAGTAATACTGAACATTTACTTTTTTACAGCACCCTTGCTCTATTACGGCTCATCTCGGTAGTAAATATTGTATTACCATTTCAGCGCTGACGGTAATTCACTGATTTACTTTAATCACACTTTTAATAGATCCCATATAAATTTCTCTGCGTTGAAGATTATAGAGCAGCGTCTAGGTGTGTGTAAAATATTTATCGCTTGATGCTGCATACGAGGTTTGTTCAAAAAGTAAGACGCTTTGCTGCCTTCGCGTGCGTTTCCCTCTTCGCATATTTCAGCGGCTCTGCCACCCGTCTACTGCTGCGAATTTCTCGTTGATCTTCCAGTGTTTGATTTGTTGGGTGGCATTTCGTATTCTTTACTTTTTTTATTTATTTATTTTTATTTGAATATTTGAACATTTCGATTTTGTACAGTTTTAGCAGCACTGCCGGTAAACTCAATTCTCAGCTACTGCTCTGTTTTTGTGTTTTATTTGTATCTGTATCTGTATATCTCAATTTGAGAAGCATCTGAAAATTGAGTTGGTCTTAATATTTAGCAGAATCGACGATTTTTTTGCGGACAAAGAATTTGTCTCCTGGATTGACTGACGTGAATACGTTTCAGTTTTTCAGTTATATGGGTTTGTTGGTATGGGTATGTTTAAAAAGTGAGTGAGTGAGTGGTGCGATACAGCTTGGTGTTGTAGCTACATATCTATCATTCACATTAAAAATTTAATTACACCACTCGTTAGCTAAAGGATCAAAGAATTTATTAGCTTTAGTGCGAACTTTGTTGTATAGCAGGCAAAATTGCTACTGTTGTTTTTATTTTCTGCCTCGCTGCCCTCGTTGTTGTTGTTTTCTGTGCTGAATGCCGTTAATGTTGTTTATTATTTCGTATACTTCGTGTCTGAGCAAAATCAATTATGACATATGTAAATAGATATGCATGTAAGCATTATACACCCGCGGAAAATATTACCCGAATATATAATATAATAATATACGTGAATACGTATTCACGTTAAACGGCGTTTAATTTTTTTCCAAATTCTTTTTCCTTTTTTCGCAAGGGGAAGCGTAGTACAAAATATTTTGCATGGTTTGTACGTTTCTGTGCTATACTTCTTCTTCATTTCTTTGTTTGGGTGGATCGGTCAGCCCCCAGCCGTTGCCTGGGTACTTTATCACCTGTTCTGCCAACCGATCCATCGCACCCCCTGATAGGTAAAAACCAAATACGTATTCACGTCAGAAGAGGTTTTCTAATAAGAAGTTGAATTTGAAATACATGTTTGTATGCTTTGTATATAGAGCATACATATAATGTTTGATTTATGATTAACTATGCGTGACTTCACGAATCAGTCTGTGCTCCAGTCTACGTAGTCACGACGCAACACTCGACTCCAGGTTGGATTTCAGGTTCGGTTCAACGCCCAACTCTAAATGTTTGACTTTAGGTTCGACTCAAACATTGTGCTCCACGCTTGAGTCAATGCTCTGCTTAATACTCGGATCGAAACGGTTCAGATAAATGCACAGATTACCTTACGTCGTATATGTGGTGGAACATACCATCAGGTGGGGTACCACAAGCAAAGCAATATTTTGAATTCAGGTTCTTATATAAAAGAAAAATGATTTTTTTGCTATTTCAAAGCCCAAGTCCCATAGGTTAATGTGAAGCTCTTATCATATAAGAAGTAATAGCCAGGCACCTATCACTACACTCTTTCTTCAATTTTTAACCGAGTGAACTGTCGTTCACACACGTTAGCACACCTCCAGACAGAGTGGGCTTTAAAAGCAAACGCTACACACTTTAACAAGTTCTCGCCTCGTTTTATTTCGTTTTCATCTATTAAGTTTATCTTTCTTTACTTCTGCTGTACACATATTTAATGGTCTTGAATATTCATGGGCATGAACAATTCGAAATGGCGGTAAACGGCTATTTTTTAGGTAAGGGTTGGAACAGAGCTTTTAACGCCTCCGCACAGTGCCGTGCGAGTGCCGTTTTATGCACAACAGGCGTGTCCTGGCGGGTCGCGGTATAGCGTGTCATGACAGTGTCCGGGTCATTATAAATGCGTGTTCGCTGCCAACTGCTGTTGTACTCAGAACTTGGCAAGTGGCTCTGGGGCTGTAGATTGCCCAAAGGGTTGCGCGATTACTGAACAGCGAAAGAGAACGAACTTGTACACGAAGATACATGTAATACGAGTAATTGCCCTTACTTGGGCAACAATTTTTCAAATTAATGAGCTACCGCATTTAAAGCAATCTCCCTACTTAAGTTCAATTTTGAAGAAAATATGATTTTTCTAATATTTATTTTTTTGCACAAAAATATTTCAAGCATAGAATTTTGCGTGCATTCATTTAATTTGTTTCCTTAGAATACCAATTGAATTAACTTAGATATATAAAGAACATGCCTGTAGGAAGCTTAAATATTTGACTTCTATTTGATCCACAGAAGCACTTAACTCATCTATTGATGCGTAGATTCTGCCACATCAAGGTGCGGTTCCTGCGGTTCTTTCTTTGGCTGTGCGGCCTGGTTAGTGTCCTTTTCCGGCGAGGCGTATTTGCGTACCCACTCGAGTGCGACCTTGTCGTGTTCGGCACGTTTAGTCTGGTACTGTTCCGCAATTGAGACCACTAGTGGATCATCTGAATTACACTCGCACAACAACAGCCATATAGAAAGCAGCACTTTGGAAATTGTAAGTACAGCAGACCACTTCTCGTTGAGAATATCTAGACAGATAATACCGCGGCTGTCAATGTTACAATGGTATATACGCGTTGAGAAGCGTATGCGTGGTGGTCGAAAAGGATAGAGCATTGGCAGGCGAATGTCGAGTTCGAAAATGCCGCTCTCATAGACGGTGCCTACAGGTCCTGCTATCGTAGCCGACCAGTGAAAGATATCATTACCGACAACCTGTGCTGTGCAGTTGGGCGGTGGATTACGCCTAATATCACGAAGCTCGCGTTGAATGCGTGGCAACGCTTCAAGCGGTGCCGGCGAGAGTTCTATTTTTTTTACTGTCTCTGGACGAAAGCCTCCAGATTCATTATCCGTCAAATCCAACTGACCGGTCGGTGTGTTGCTCTGGCTAGTTTCGTTCTCAGGCCGTCGACTGTTGTTGGTTAGACTTGCGATGCTGTCATTATCACTTGTGCTGTTGCTATTCGGCTCACTGCCGGCATCAACATGAGTCTCACGGTTTATGTCGTTCGTACCCGTTGGCTCTTGGACCGCAGATGACATTTTCTCAGTATCATCGGTAGTTTCCATTGGCTTCTCTAAGTTGCTGTTATACAAATCGACAGTGTTCGGGCACACAATGCCTGTACTAGTTCCAGTGCGATTGCCATTGCTGTCGGTGGGCAAAGTAGTATCTTTCTCCAGAACATTGGTTGGCTTGTAATTTTGGTCCGACATCGTAATACAAATAATAACTGAAGATTTGTAAACGAAATGAGAGCTATGGAAAATTTTGATACTTCATATTTGAAAAATGTAGCACAATTCCGATTGACAATTTTTGTGGAGTTATATCGATGTAATTACCCAACTTATAAAGGAGTGTTCTTTTTTTATTGTAGGCAAATGTACTTTGATCATAATATAATATTTAATGACGTCTAGGAAGTACCCGTAGAATAATGGTTGCCATACGAAGCCAAGTGTAATTAGAAATGTCCATTCTTGTTGACGCACCGTCTCATAGTTACTGACCACTGTGTAAGCCTTCTGTGAGGTGTGCTTTCATTAGTCGACCGCTCTCTTCCACTCCCGTTTTACACACTCTTTCTGCAGAAATAATTTAGTTTGGGTAGCACATAATATAGATGCACAGAAGGGTCTGCCAAACGCAGCACTAAATGTGAGTGCCGTATGCAAACAGAGCAGTGCACGCTACTCACTCACCTTGTTGATGATTGTGAAACTTGTAAATTGCCTGGATGAATGAACACGCTATTCAAAAATGCCATGCATCATTTCGGTATACATTTTTAGATATGTACATTGTACAATATATACAAGAATGTGTTTGAGATGAGCAGAAATGGGGTCGAGCAAAGGGTGCAATTAAATTAAATTAGCAGTGCCGGTAGCCACACACGATGGTCGGAATGATGCAAAATAGCTTCAATGGCAACACGTGTGCCAGCTAATTCTCCACCGACTGTTGCTTAGGGCGCGATAGAATGGAATGTTCTTGCAAAATTAATAATCACAAATGCAAATATGTTTCACCCTTGAAACTGTGCGGCGCTGATTTCAAATACAGCGTCCAACCGACAGAAACAAACAACGTACGAACAAACAAACAATCAACTCTCAAAGCACTGATGACCTTTATCTGGACACGAATGTGGTCCAGGGACTTTGTGTGTACTTTGGTGTTTTGAGCGTCTGCCAGGCTGGATAATTCAACGAATAAATGAATAAATGAATCAAGGAAGGAACGGAGCGAATGTTCAACAATTCATGCAACATCAAGTTGAACTTTTAAAAACGAAGAAAAAAGATTGATTGATAACTCATGTGTGAGCAAATATTAGATAAACTCGTTCGCGAGTGTGACTGATGTTGACCTGACAGCATAGAACTGAATCGAACAGGCTTGGGTAAGAGTGGTCTCAGCCGCATGTTCAGCTAATCATATGGAGTCTGTCATTTGACATCTAAAATATTATTTTATTAAGATTCGTGCAGGTGAGGCAGCATACATATTGACGACGCAATATTCAATTCAAATGAGCCGCATTTTAAACACTGACACTGACTGACGCCCAGTGCTGGATACGGCTTACGGGTATATGTTAGTAATAGACGCGAAATGTGGAATGCATACAAAATAACCCCAGCGAATGGCTAATATACCAGTGTTCAGCCAATTTCAATAAGGTAGCACAACACAAATTGCATGTAGTAAAAATATGGAAATGAATGCCATATTGAGGTAACCATAGGCTTACCGTAGGTTTTAAGGTTTAGGGTAAATTGGAACGTATTGTGTCTATGTTGTGCTTTTAACTTATAACGTAAGTGAAGAAAGAAGTATGAGTTATCATAAGTAGCATTGCTGTGTGGTCCTCTGGCGTATCCTTATGTAGTTTTGAAAACGTAGCAGAGAACAAATTCAGATCGCACAATCGCATAGAGGGCATTATTCTTTTATTAATGGGGCAAAATATTATGAGTTTAATCAAAACGTATTTTAAAGACTGTAATATACATTATAATAACCGCTAGTCTCACGTACAATACAAGGATTGTGTTTATCACAAACTCATTGGATTATCGGCATTGATTGAGAGCTTCTACTTTCAAGCCAGTATATACTATTGTATGCCGACAACAATTCTTTTGAAATCGAAAAAGTTCTGTGGTCCAAAAAAGACTGAATAATGCTCAGTGCCTGCAAAAGTGTTAAAGCTATATTATTAGCTATTAGGTGATAGTAATATCTAATGGTCAAAATTCGAAGTTTTAGTTTTCAACACTAAAATAGCAGCTTTCCCATTAGTGGTATTAAGTTATTTAATGTATATTGACGCCAATCATGTAACGCTCAAAATTTCATTTTCGACATTCACCTTCGTTTTTAGTTGATTTGAATAAATCTGCTGCTGAAGCTCATCAAACACTTTTTAGGTTTCTGTGGCATATGCGACCGGCGATGAAAAGTGGATCGACTATAACAATCCCAAGCGCTCAGAATTTCCTCAGTCGATTGGTTATATTATATTAAAGATGAGAAGTGCTGCCTGTTTGAATATAAGTAAGAGAGAGGATTCAATCACTTACTTTTTTCACGGATTTCCCTCCGTTAAAGACATCAAAATATATTTTGATGAAAAGATTTTGTTTGACAAGTCCATACTCTGGGTGCCCGCACCTTATGTACATACATAATTAGTCGTTCGACTAACCAACCCGTGTGATAAAAATTCTAACATCACCATTTACAAAAAAGGTTGACAACCATTCAAACATTATTCAAATGAGTATTGCACTTTTCCCCCCAAAAATGGTCCATTGCATTTTGTCGTTATGTCTCTTGACGCGATTTGAAGTCGAATGTTAATGAAGTCAAAAGAGATTAATGAAAAGCATTTGTTGGCATTTCGTGCACATAAAAACCGACAGACAGAAAGATTGCCAGAAGAAAGACAGACACCCTGCTTTTTTATACAGCCATAAGTCCAAGTCTTACGATTATAACCAGCTTCACAAACGCTTTCGGTTGAACGGTCAGAAAAAACAGACAGATAGACGGACAGGAATCTCTTCTAGTGCGGCACAAACAGGCAGCGTAATAAAAATATCACAGCTACTATAAAGACATGTTGGCGTGACGGGGGTTTGGAGCCTGGTAAACAGTAAGCGTCACTTGCGCAAAATTAACAAATTAAGGCAAAAACGGACAAGCACTGCGAATACGATGTCTCATCTCGGTCTCAACGCATGCTGCTCAACCTACATTTGTTGGTGTTAACTGCAACACTGCAAAACGCCCCATTGTGAGAGGGTGGCCAAATGGCCAAGAGGCCAAGAGGCCAAGAGGCCAAGAACCATTGATGGCACTGACAGCTTGCAACAAATGATTTTCTCACTCTCACTTTTGTTGCCGAAGGATTTCTGTTAACTTATTTCTACCCTTCAGAATGTGAAGTACACTAAGAATTGTGCGACGTTTGTAACATTTACATGAACTATATAGAGGGCTTTCCAATAGGGATGATACAATTTAAACATTAACAAAAAACACATAAGTTATTCAGTGAGACACAAAATCAATACACAGTGTTGCATCATAATACTTTGTTACTTTTAATACATACGAATTAGAGTATATCATAAATATAGGGGTCTCAACATTCACAAAGGATATCCATCTAGAGTAGAAGAAAAAAATGTATTAGGACTGTATACCCTGTATATATTTCAATAAGCGTCACTGTGATGTACTTAGGACCGACGCTACACAGGTGTTTCACCGGGCAACCTCATATTATGACCAAGAGAAGACAGTTGAGCCCAAAACTCAAAAGAATGTGTTGGCTCTTTCCGTCAAAGTCGAAACCCAACTTACAGTATATAGCTTTGGAGCACTGGGTTTGGAACAGTGGTATTTCCCGAACTCTGTCTTGCATCGAAACATACTCGTCTATTATAACGAGTACAAAGAATGACCACTAAGGCTATCTATGGGAATACTACTAGTTAAACTACTAGAGATAATTGCTATGGACACAACTCGGGTTACCACAACTGCACTAAGATTACTACAAAGCCTGGCTACAGTAATACCACTAAGCATTACAACCACAACTGCACGCTATTGATACCGATGTAGTAAGTTACAATAATACGCATAAACACACATAGTCTCTTAAATGGTACATAGTACTGGTACGCATATATAGTGTCTTAAGTTGTCGTCATGGTCAAAGATATTCCCCTACTGATTTTTGCGATTTTTTTTTCTCTTTACTCTCCTTTCGTCCTTATTGAGTTCCATGGAAAATTAGTTTGCTAGCTGCCGCTGCCAATCTGCGTCTAGCCACCGAACCCTTGGTCTATTCGCCAGATCTGTGCAGCTGTTAATATGTTGGGTAATTTGTTGAAAGGTTGACATCGCCACTGTTGATACAGTCAACTTAACAAACACAACCGAAGGACTTTGTAGCCATACGCATGAACAACGAAAAACGACTTGTGCGTTCGACTTTAAAATCAAATGGGTTATAAAAAGTAAACAGGCGTTGGGTCTATCCGGATATATGGTCATACTCGTATGTACTTTTCGATATTGGCTATAAGGTCAGAAATTCGAATTGTATTATATTTCAAAGAGTTTCCTGCCTAAAACACGCAGTAAAAAAAGCTATATAAGAAGAATCTTTATCCACATCTTAATTTGCTATATCACTTCACGCCTTCTTATCCACACCCTTTGTTTTAATCTTAGCCAACAGAAGATGTATTCTACGGATTGGACGAATGATTCATCGCCATTGGAGTACAATGGGTTTTACGGCAACAACGATCTTTGAGCATGATCCTCTTACGCTATTTGACCAAATTTTAGTTAAATCGGTCACATCAACGCTTTTGTCGTAAGCCTAGTTCATATCGTAATATTAAGGAACTTTTAGCTCACCTGTATAATGAAACGGCAAACACAATTCTAACGTGAATACAGTGGTGCGATACAGTTTGGTGTTGTAGCTACATATCTATCATTCACATCTAAAATTTAATTGCACCACTCGATAGCTAAAGGATCAAACAATTTATTAGCTTTGGTGCGAACTTCGTCGTTTTGCGGGAGGTGGAGGAAGACGGTTCGCCGTTTTTGTGATACATTTCCACTGTAAACCATTACATTGACTTTGATAAAAAAAAAAAAAGTACCATTTGAAAGCTATTCTTCCCTATATATCCACAATCAATCTTTTATCAAAATCGTGCCAGTGGTTTAGGTTACAAAATGTGTTAAATATAACTGCGTTACAAAAACAACAACAACACCCAGCCGTTGATGTGGTGGACGCAGTAGAATGGGAGAATGGAGAATGAATGTGCCTCTCTTTCCTATTGTAGCGGTTTTCTGAAGTCTGTTGTTGCTCTATTTTCATTTCGTACACAACGTGGGGAGAGATAAATTTTGTGTGTTTGTGCTCTCTTTGTTATCATTAATGTACTATTGTTGTGTTGCTCATGAACACAAAGAAGTGAACAATAAAGAGTTACTCACTAAACTGAGCAAATGGACATGTTCCTTCCCTATTGTTGTTCCTTTTATTTTTACAAAGACTATTATTTATAGAGAAGTTGTTAAAACATAAAAATGCTTTTTCTAGAATGCGATCGATTGTAACGGTCGTGTGTTACCCTAGTTCTTCTAAAATAATCACAAATTAAGCAGTCCCAGGTTACTTTACTCAATAAACGATATTCATAACCTGATTTTTATCGAATGAGTACTTATGAGTACTTTACAGCGCCTATCTAGTTTGTGCGAATATTCTGATGCTCCAGTTTCTTGTTTCTATATATGGTAGTCTATTTCTATTAAATAAATCAATTGTTGTGCAATGGAGGCTCCGAGTTAAACAACACCCAATATCATAAAAACCCATCTATAAAATTGAAGCTCTGGTTGGAAACAAAAACCTTGCCCATTACGATGACAATTTCGATTATGTTGCAGTTCTGATTATTAGTACGTATGGCTCTCATACTTTTCGTATTCTTTTATGGAACCATAGACACCAAATTTCTTTATTTTCGGAGTGCTTCGCCGTGAGCATTACAACACTCTTGTCTTCATCTATAAATAAGCTTACCTGCTAGATTGGAGAAGACTTAGCATTTGCCATTCCATGTTTTCCTTGGCCAATTTGGCTTTTCGCCTTGAATTTACTTCCATTCGCGGCACTTCGTAGCAAATAATGTATTTCATGTGCGCACTTACAAACTGCCAATATTAATTTCGAATAAAGCTCAAATTTATCAACTTATCAGGCTGAGCAGGTGTCAGCTGCCTGACTCGGCTTTGTGCCATGTTATACTTATGGCCATGTTAAATGACGCAGCCCACCAAACACCATCCCCAGCCCAATTGTGTAGACGACGTAGACGCGTATGCGAACACACGAGTCGACATTTGCCATTAGCAACGAGCAATATACGAGTATACAACATTAGTTTCAAATGTCGTCAAATGGCGTCAATGTCTATTGTCCTGCCTGCCAACTTGTCGCCTCTCTTGGACGCCAGGACTTGTGATGCCTTTTTGCTAGTTTATCAAAGTGCGGTCACATTAACCGCACCGGTTGCCAAACAAACGCAAACAATCGACAATATGGACGGCGGCGACAACATCGACGATGGCGACCATGGAAACGATGGCTTCAATAGCGATGACAGCATTGACTACGTTGACTACTAATGACGAGATTGCGTACGCATCGCCCTGGCTATCCATAGATGGCAAGTGGAGTTTTATGGGTGTGTCTATATGCGCGGCCTTTCAAATTGATAAAAGCGTTTTCATTAAAAACGCCACATGTCAGTCACTCAACAATCGACGCCTGCAATGCTTTAAATACCTTCGCACCTTTTGCGCATCCACAGCTCAACGCAGCACAACACAACACCACAGAACACAGTTTTGCGAAATTATGAGCTCGCTTATTTTCATCGCCGTTATAGGCGTCAACTTTCGTCGGGCTTTAACGCCCATTGTTGTTGACACATTGAAAACCGGCAAAGGCAGCTGACGTCAGCTAACAACCGGGAATCGTTTGAGTGTCACAGCGGCATGCAGGTGACCGCCTTTGTCATCAAAACTGCTTTACTAGCGCTGCAAAATAAAGGAACTTTTCTTGTTTATACTCGAAACCCGTTTAAGGTATTGCTAGTAGTTTGCTCTTTTATAGTAAGCTTCTACAATCACTTGCACATTCATCCAACCAACCAACCAGACAACTAACCAACGAAGATCGCTACTCACATTGTCCGCAAAATTGCCAGCGAAGCAATTTAAAAATCAATTAACTATGCTTTTTAAAAACGCACTGGAAATGGCCCTCTCGCTTAAACTGGCAACCAACCGGTTACAATGTCAATACTCGTACAATACAATATGTCCTTCTGCTCATAAACTGGCCAATGTTCGTTTAAGCAGCTTATTGGACGTGCAGAGCGCGGTAGGTGATGCGAGCGTACAGTCGGCTTTGCTCAATGCTTTTCTAAAAGAACGTCGGTCGTCGGGTCGTACCAATATCCTTGTGATCCATTCCCTTACCTCATATTTAACAAAACCCCGAAATACGAGTACATTTGTCAGTCTGATAAATAACGCCATGGAGTCGAACCTTCTCGATTTCCTTGCAATGAAGCTGTACTCGTATTCTTAGGAAATTATTTGCTAGTTGAATTTTAAAAGGCTTTGCTTATGTGGAGCAATGCATTTCACGGGTTTCGTATTTTAATTCAACTAGACAATAATTGTGTTGGAAAATTGAATCAATTTTGAGTATAAAATTGATTTCTTTACAATTTTCTTCAATTTATATTGTACTAGTTGAACCGCGTCCGCTTGGTCTTGTGTTCGCTATTTCGGACTGTACTTCACTTTCGTCTTCCCTGACAGCAGCTTGCGTCATTGCATTAAAAGATGATTTAACTAAGACCAAATCTTCTTGGCATGATTCTCAAATTAAACAATTATATTTTGACGTTGAAAAATTCCATTATTTAACTAAATGACAATCAATGATACTCAAAGCAAGTACTACTTTATAAACAGAAATATAATCAAACTAGCGGCCCGCCCCGAATGTTTCGCTTTATAATATTACGAGAGATATTGAGTCTTCCATATTGGAGACCCAGTTATAGACTCATCATATTATCAGAATTGTTGATAGACGATGAAAAATTCGATAAAAACTCTCCAGCAAATGCACAGCAAAACTGTGCAATTGTATTGTTTTTATTAAACAATCTTCCCTAAAATTTCGAGCAACAAATGTATGTTTGCAGATTTTATTTTTATCTACTATAGGGCTGGATAAGTATTGTTATATAAGAAACTAGCTGTTGTACCACGTGTTGCCCGGCTTATATTTACTTTCTGATAGTATCATAGTATGTTTGGTCTTGTATAAACTTTATCCAAAAAGAAAAAAAAAACATTTTTTCCTTTAAAAAATCAAAAAAGTAAGTATGCCAGTGTCCTTTATAGCGCAAATGTGTTGTTTAAATAAGAAAAAAAAAAATAAATAAATAAAATGTATTCAGTCTGTTTTGCACCAAAGCGTTACATACAATTCCCATATAATCAATTTTATATAATAGATAGATAGATAGATTTTGAATTTTTCCTTGCATATACATTTCGTACGGTAATTATGTACATTAAAAAAATAAAACCAACTAAATTGGCGGCAGAGGGAAATAAACTCTTTTTATCACTTTATTTCGTTTATAAAGAGATAACGCTAATCTTATAGAAGTCATTAGCGTCATTGGTCTTTCGAAATCCCGTGCTGTAATTTTAAGTAAATATTTTTAAATTCGAGCTCATCACCTTCAGCTGATTGGGTTGAAAAATATTTATGTGAAGATTACTGAGCTGTGTATTAAAACATTGTTTTTAATAAATTAATAAATACAATTTTTTCGTTAATTAATTATTTCTTTGTTTTGCTATATATAAACACGCGGGAAAACCAAGTCAACGTTGTTTCAAAATTTCCAAGAACTTGGTAAATAACATTCAGAGATATGCCATTTGAAACAAATGAACACAACATTTTGCATACGAGGTGAGTTCAACAATTAAAAAATTACACAAAGAAAAAAGGGAAATACTGTCAATCATTTTAAAACATAATAGACTAGAGTGGACCCTTCCCATATATGAATACAACCTGTTAAAAGCAAAACTTAAACTAATTAGGAAACTCATTCAAGGTAGTA
The DNA here is from genome assembly GCA_035041755.1 of Cacoxenus indagator. NCBI lineage: Eukaryota > Metazoa > Arthropoda > Insecta > Diptera > Drosophilidae > Cacoxenus > Cacoxenus indagator. The sequence goes on along the minus strand of JAWNKX010000244.1, from coordinate 134,328 downwards.
ACATTTCAATATCGATTAACAAACATATTCAAAATGGGTTATCTAATCTAACACCTACAAAATCAGCCAATATGTTCCAAGTCATTAAAAATTAATCGGCATTACAAAATCAAACGTTAGACCTAAACTTTATCAGAGTTCCAATGGATGACATTCAACATATAAGAGCTGATAATATAATCTCACTCACCGCTGAAAAAGATATAACAAATAATAGATACATAATTAGAAATAAACAACATATCCTATATACCATAGGGCTTCATTTGAATATGTGCATTCTTCAACAGAGAACGCACAGGTACATTCATTTCATAGCCATGTAGAGTTAGTCTTCAATCAATTTTTAGACATTTAATCCAGATTTGAATCAAACAAAACTCAATTCAGTAACAACAGATTGGCGAACAATGTTGATGACGAAAATGATAACTACTTCATAACTCAAGTAAAATTATTTACATATTTGCCAAGTTAGCAAACAAACTATCCACAGGTACTGATAACATACCAATCATTGTACTAAAAAAATTACCCACGGAAGTCATTTTAGAATATTGCACGCTTTTTAATAACATGCTTAACAATTCATATTTACCGAAATATTGGAATTATTATGATACCTAAGAAAAATTAACGATAATGATTTAAAAGAAATTGAGATCGCTTAGCTTACTTCCGAACATTAGCAAAGTGTTCGAAGTGTCCCTAAACATGAACTTGATTAACAACTGCAATGAGTGCAACTTGATTAGCGACAGGCAATTCGGTTTTCAAATCAAACACTCAACAACACACGCAACACACCTTTTATTATCAGAAATTTGTTGGAACCTAAACCAAAAAAAAAATGCAGAGGGGATTGATTAATTGACCTCCAAAAAGCATTCGATACTGTTTGGTTGAAAGGCTTAATGTTCAAACTGTTACAATATAAATTTCCTATTCATCTGATAATCTTAATCCACAACATGATCTCAAATAAAGAATTCATAGTCAGCAATAACAATATCAATAGTTTTCAGCGCTTCCTTATTACGAATGGTCTTCAACAAGGCACTGTCAATTTCCCTCTATTATTCAACTTATATATACTCAACTTACTAAAAAAATAGACAACATTATGCCTTTGCAGACGATCTAGTAATATACTAGGCCGACATGACAAAACAAAATATAAACTCTAAATTACAAACTAACTTCAACATAATCGAATAATACACAAAGGAATGGAAACTCCAAATTAATACTCAAAGATGTGAAACTATTTTATTTCGACCCCCTCAAAGCGCTGTAACTCTAGTACAAGAAAAACCTGGAACAAAATTTCAATTGAAATCCAATTTATCTAATGAAACAATTCCCAATAAATCAACAGTTAAATACTTAGGGCTAGACTTAGACAAGTTCTTATGTTTTAATGAACTAAGGCTAAAAATGAAATTTTTGCCTATAAAAAGCTGTTCTTGTCTAAGCATATTCAAGGTAACGTCATATTAATAATGTATATGTAAATCATTAACTAGGCCCATTATTACATATGGGTGTCCAATATGGTTTAACTTATCTCCATCATATATGGAAAAAATTAGGAATTTCGAAAGAAAATGTTTAAGATGCACTTCTCTATTCAGAACACCACGAAGCGAATTTAAAAACTATTACTCAAATAAAACACTAGACAATAGAGCAAAAATTAATAGAATTGATAATTTCATAATTAAATTAATACGTAAACATATAATTCAAGACACTAACTGTGTCAATAATAATATTATCTTAGCACCATACTATGCAAATGAACAATACGTACAGATGTGCTTAAGAAACGGTTTCACCCCACCTGAAGCATTCTTAGAGTTAAATTAATTAAGTTAATTTAAATAATGATAGCAGAAGATTATATCAGAGCAGAAGAAGATAATCTCAGTTAAGGATGAAAAGAAGTCATTAATTATCACCAATTAGTTCTGGTGAAAAACATCCCAAATAGATCAATCATGCTATTCCATCATCCAAATTCCTCTACCAATCCTATGCTTACTTTTAGTTTACTTTTATTTTTTTCTTCTTCTTTTCTTCATCATTAAGTTATGTTTTTCTAATTTTTTAGTTGTATTTAAGATAATCTATATATATATAAAAATTTTATGTATGTTTGTATGTCTGTCCCTTATAGACGCTGAAACCGCTAGACCGATTTTGATGAAAATTTCAGGGAATCTCTAGAATAGCTTTAAGAAGGTAACTGTGAAGTTTGGTACAAAAATATTCGAAAATATCGTTGAATTCGCTAAATATTAAGACCAACTAAATTTTCGAATGCTTCTCAAACTGTACAGATACAAATAAAACACAAAAATATGGTAGCATCTATGAAGTGAGTTTTTTCGGCAGTGCTGCTCAAACTGTACAAAGTCGAAATGTTTAAATATTCGAATGAAAACAAAAATCAAAAAAGGGAAATATACTAAAATAAAAGCAGTAAAAATTTCAACACGGAAAGAAGAAGACGGGACTATCAAATCTATCAATTAGAAGGCGTATTAATCGATCAATTAAATACAATAAACTGCAAAATAATGCCACCAAAAAAAGCATAATTTGGAAAAAAAACAGCCGAAGCAACGCGAAAAAGTAGAAATAGAGCACTTGAAACAGAAAACAACTACAATCTCGACTTGAACAAGACCGAAACTGAGCATCAATATCCTGAGCTGCAGGAACAGAAGAACAACGAGAATCTTGACAAAGTCAAACAGAGCTGACAGAGCGTAGAGCTGTCGAAACATCCGAAGAGGGTGACGCACGCGAAAGCAGCAACGCACCGGGTCCCTGCTAGTTTATAAATATTCCTAAATATTACTAAATACTCAATAATAATATTAAGGACTCGAGAGCTTATCCAGAGACTTTGTCCGAATGAAGCCATTCATTTATAAAATATATTTGTTTATTTAATGTAGTTTTTTTTAAGACTTTATTATTTAAAATAAATAATACAAAAAGAATAAAATAAAACCAAAAAATACGAGGTGTGTTCAAAAAATAAAACGACTTTTAGCTCCAGTAGTGATTTGAATGTCGACAAAACGACACTAAAAAGAGACAAACTACTCTGTGGGCGGTACTTCGTATCCTCTCAACACTCTGCCAAGCTCTGTATTCATACTACTACTGCATACTACTACTTACGCTCAGTAGTAAATACCGCTCTATTCAGACTTATATAGATTATGATAGCTGCACTGACACGAATCACATAGGCTTAACCAATTTTGACAATGCTTATCAATGTTAACCTTTGAATAATTATAGAAAGCAATGAAAGAGCCGAGAGTGCAAAGTAGATTGAAAGTGTTCGGAGCGTTGCGTTTGTGCGGCTCGTGGATTAACATTGTCATTGTCATTGTCAGATATTTCACATACTATTGAAAAAATGTCTCCAAAAATGTCGCTAAAAACACACCACATGCAGTAAGAGCACTGCATAAAGGCTATATGTCAAACAAATTATAAATGTCACTATATGTTGTCTATCGTTGCAACTAATTTATGAACTAAACTGGGACATATGTTACTATGTGAAATAAAGCTTGACCAAAAATCTTGCGTCAACCGCTGAGTACCCCGGTAGCGTAATTCTTGAGAAAAACTGATTATTTGAAAGGTTTACGGATTTTTCAAATACGAGCAATATGTTCAAATATCGTAAAACTTTCTGTATTGAGACTATGCTAATTTATAGATTGACTTGCAAAGTCTCACATTTCAAAGTCTGCTTAAACGTTTAAAATTTTGTATGCGCCCGAAGTAGTGGGTGTGTTTTTGTATATTCATTTTTAAGTGCCCAATAAAAAATAAAAATAAAAACAAAACAACAAAAATAAATAAACAAAAAAAGCAAGCAGAACTTTAACTTCGCCTACAAACTGGCAAAATGGCAGTTTGCTTTGTGAACGTGAGCGTAAAGGCGTCATCACAAGTTGCGCGGTGTTTGGTGGTGCGCCATGTGCTATGTGGTCGGTGAGAGAACTAGCGTAAAACGCAACACTTGCAATACTTTGTTTGCTTAAATCACTTTTTTTATTTATATATTTATTTTTTATTGTTGCCACCACGCGGTTTATAGTAACAACAGCGTTGTTTATATTGCAGCACATACTCGCATCCTTTTTCGCCGTTTACGTAGTCCCTTCAGATCTTTTGCTTATTTCTTTCCTTCTTTTTTTGCACCTTTGATTCTGCCTTTGTGTGTTTACCTTTGTTATTTCTCAGCAAATAAGTACAAAAGTTCAAGCCATGCATCAAAAAGCTTCAGCTCCCAAAAACCTGGAATGTTTCTAATGCTTTGATATGGTGCTTTCTAAATACAGTACGAATTCGGTAATCGCAACTAAAGACAACCAGGGTAGTTGCATCTAGCGAGGAAAAATTTATAACTTGAAAAATTATAAATGAAAACCTTTTTATGACGCGGTAAACTTAATTTTTATTGGAAAACTAATTTTTTGAAAATATCTGCTATTTTTGCCTGCACTTTTTTCTTATTAAGGCTTTTAATAACAACAGTCTCACAAAGCTCCTTAAGAAATATAATGTCTTTTATTGGGATATTATTTTCCTCAGCCCATTGAACGCAAGTTTCGAATGATTGTATAGCAACTGATCCTATTAGTTAAAGAGGTGTGTAAACAACCGCTTGGCTATCATCTGAACTTTCAATTTCGACAGCTGCATTATTCACTTCTTGATCAGCAACACTTTGTGCCTTCAATAATTAAGGTCTTCCTTTGTGAAGGAATTACTTTGTGCAAGTTCATCGAGCATGCATGCAAAGATTGCGCGTTCATTGTCAATTTCTCCTTTTATAATGCTGAGCGGAATATCGTCCTCTTCATGCCACTCAATCTTAGGTTTTATTAATTTATTCCAGCACTTGCTTATGGAGCTCGACGACACCTTATGCCATGCACTACCTAAAAGACAGGTAGCATGTCTTAAGTTTAATTCCATTATTTTTTCTTTCAGATGTGATGTTTTAATCCCTGTTAAATGCGCCAAAAGGCTTTTCTTATAATAAACTTTTGTTAAGTTAATAACAATAATTAGGTCCATTGGATGGAGAATGGCAGTACAGTTAGGTGAAAGACACTTAACGGTTATCAGCTCATAACCACTTCTTTAATCATTATCCTTAGGATGACACGGGGTGTTAGATTCAAGAAATTCTCGTACCTAAAACAATCCAAAAAATAAACAAATTTAAAAATACAAATTGAAATCATGTTTCTTTTTCTATTCCTACTTCAGGAATAAATGTGCAATGGAACCAGTCTTCAAAAAACAAAAAAGTCATTCACGAGTTATTGTTGGCCTTATAGTCAACGGAAATTTTTTTAAACTTTTGAACGCCCTAGGAGTTTTTGCTTTGCCAATGACACAGTGCGTACCAGATGCATTTTTGTAGGCGAGAAATGTTATTCTTTCCTTACTAATTTTCGGAACAGAAGCAGACAATTCCTTGAAGCGCACTAGTACCTGCCTGAAACTGAAAAACAATCCGGACTCGTCGGCATTATAAATTTGATCTTCTGAAAGATCCAGCTCCTTGATTTTATTTTTGAAGTGCACTAAAAATGGGTCTACAGACGCTGCCTTATTGGAAAGCTTCTCTCCACAAATGCCATTACTCGCATGGGAAGATCCCGGCTTTTCTCTTATTACCTCCTGCAACTCCCTCGCTTTTGTTTTGATTATTTCGATTGAAAAGTTGAAGGCTTTGTTTCAAAAACCATTGTTAGAGAGCCTCTTCCTTTTAAGGATAATCAGATAATAGCCAAGCTGTTCAAAATGTACTATAAAAAGCCTTATTGAATATAGCCGCGAGGATCTTCCGAACTCAGTGGACCATATAATATCCATTAAATGTGTTATGAAAAAAAAAATTTACTATTAAACTCAAATTTTCAAACATTAAAGATATCTTTAATTAAAACATAAGTACTCCTTCATATGTATACACTCATTATAATATAATATTAGACATTATTAATAAAAAAAAGTTTATGTTTATTGTTAGTCAGTCAAAAAATAATTTAAAAAAGCAACCAAAAGGCACCCCCTTCTATGCTGACAACCTTCATAAATTGACCAAAAATTCCGGAACTGAAGGCGGTTAACATAGACAGGTTTGACTGTACATAGAAATCATGGATCGTGATTGACTGACTAGTCAAATTGCTCTAAATCCGCCTTTGTGTTTCACTGAAAAAATTTGAAATGCAATCTCAGTTAATTTAATTTGTTCTTTTCCTTTAAATTTAATTGAAATTGATTTACAATAACAGTAAAATTAAAAGATAAGGTCTATACAATATAAACAAAACAACAAAAAACATGCTTTGCTTAGTGGTATCGCTTACCTGCAGCTGGCCAACGTTTTATATTCACACGCCAATTCTGAAAACATAATAAACAACAAAAGAAATAATTTGCGTGGCCTTTTTTCTATTAAAATCATTTAGATAATTGGGCCAAAGGTGGCACAAAATTGTGTCTCCTCGAAACAGACACAAAATATATATTTTCAGCGCAGTGCATCTGTCAACTGATCAGAGACTTGAGCTCTCTACTTGTTTTGCCAGTTTTTCCAGTTTCGCCAGCAATTTCTTTAGGTTGAGTTCCTTCCAACAAAACAAATTCAATAGAAGTAGGTCTCTAATTTGGATATACAAGTGCTTGGCGTTTTCTAAGCTCACAAAATTTAATTTTCATTAGCGGGTCACATTCAAATATGTATCTATACTAGAACCACGTATAAAATATATCACCAAATAAACATATCATCTAATTCAACAGTATCCGTTTGTCCGGACCCAATGGTTTGAGTTGAGAAATTCTTATTCGATTTGTCACCAAATGCTCACTACGGTGTTTGTCAGGTTCATGGACTCGACGATTATGTTCTTACTTTGCTGAGCTCGTATTCCGATATCTCACTGGTTTCATTTCATCATTTTGAATACACCGGAGATATGACAAAGACCAATAACGTGCTAAACTTTTTATTAATTTCCTTTATCAGAGGTGCGGTTTCGATTTTGGAATTGAGATTTAAATTTTTTTTCATATAATTTCATATAAAAATTGGTTGGACTTTTTCCAGACTTTCGTACACTACTTCACTCGATTACCCCCAGACTATTCTAGGGGTTCCCTAAAAATTTCATCAATATCGGTCTAGCAGTTTCGCGTCTATAGGTAACAAACATGCATATAGTTGTAGATTTCATGCCAGCTTGGAACTGCTTTTGCCTTTTATTTGTAAATATTTGATGCAGCAAGCGCAATCTGAGACAAGTTGTTGCAAAACTTTTTAATTAAAGTGTTAATGAGTACATGAGAGTCAAAGTCGAGTAGTAATAGAGGGGCTATGCTAAACGCAGATTATTAAATACAAAGTAATTAATATTCAAAATGTGAACAAACAGTTGAAGGTCCGACGTGGTAATGCATACGAGAAACTCATTCGCAACTAAGGCGCTCGAAGGCTCCACCCACAACTTCAGCGTCACCCAAAGAAGTGTAACAGCCAAATCTCGGCCTCACGAGTAAGAAGAAAGACACACGACAACCAGAAGTAGACGTTGTTTGTTTATTTGCCATTTTGGGAAGCATACAAACAAAGTGTGCCAGAAGTCGCAGTGCGGTTTAAAGTGCTACTTACTGGAGGTGGAGGTGTAGCCAATGCGTGCTGTGTCTTATTAGCAACGCTTACATATTATTATGAGTCCATGATTCGAGAGTCACTAAACGTTACTACTATGTTGCTGTCAAATGAATTACTCTGTTGCTAACCATCATGCGATGGTTATGCAAAACTCAATGGTTTGTAGGGCAGACTTTGACTAAGAGCATAAAATTGAACTAGTTGTGTACTACTAGGTATGTGCACTTAGTCAGTTTTATCTTCTTGTTTGATCTCGTTAGAGTGTAGCTATAGGGTGCATTACCTTCCTGTACAGGAAGTCAATTGAAGCTATCAACATGACCAACTCTACATGCTAAGTCAGACCGTTGCTTTGCACTGTGCACGTAGTAACTTTCCCAGTGAAAATAGTCAGAGTACTCGTCTATCAAGGCAGCCTATTCTGCTAGAGAGGTGTTGAAATTGGAGTCGCACAAATTTCTACTGACAGTGCAGCTCTTTAATATGTTATTCAAAATTGCGCTTATCAAATGTACTTCACTGTTGGTGTTCTTCATAAAGGTGAAGGAAAGAGCTGGGCTATATATTACCAATTATGTAAATTCTGGTCTCTACATGTCAACGTGACTACACAATATCATCATTAGAAGATACCCTTAAGTCCTTTCTTATAGTTCGCAAGCATAACCGTTTCAACCTACGCCTTTCCTATAGACTGGTCTTTTATGGGATTTACATAGTACAACCGCTGCGACACATTGAGTGCTGATTCCCTGAGATTCGACACGAATAATTATTGTGAAATGAAGTAAAACGTTAAAAAAAAGGATTCCGTATGGCCAAGACGGTCGGAGATCAAAAACTCGACAAACCGCTATGGCCACTAAGATGGTGGGGGCCGAAGGCAACAGTCGCTCGCCCATTGTTGATGAAGAGAACAACAAAAACATGGAGTGAAACCGAACTTAAGGCTGACGAAGGAATCTGACGTACGGAACTGATGTTCTTGTTTGGTTTAATGGCAATTGCGAAAGCAGGACTCAATGTACCGAAAATGAGTGGAGTTGCACATTATTATTGTTAGTATTATTATTTCACTGCAAGAGCCAAACAACGAATACAACCTAGCCCAGAAGTAAGCGATGCCGTCGTCGGCCCCTCCATGCATCACTTCACTCCACCACACTTAAGTTAAGTCCAACAAAGCCAAGTTGTTTGGTTGGGCACAAAATCGTCGCAATAGGTTCAATAGTGTGCTACCATTTGAAGTGCGGTTGATTTAACCGATTGAAAGGGAGTTTATTGCAGTAGGCATGAGGAGCGTATGGCTGTGGCAATCATTTACATCGATACGAAGCAAAATAACTGTGTAGTGGTGGTTAGAGCGCTCCTCATAGACGCCGTAGAGAAAGAAATGAGAGGAACTCAAGCGAAAAAACAATCATATTTTTATTGCCCGCTACTCTATATGGCACGGTGCTGGGCGAATGCTTGAATTGTTCGCTCCTCGAAGGCATTTTTCCTAATGGCAGCAGACGCAGTCACTATTGCTGTGGCCGGAAAAGCCCTGGATCACAGGACAACTGAAACGAATTGAAACGGAATCAAAACATCTGTACGAGTCCGATGATGAAGTTGCGCAGAATGGTCATGAAGGGCTTGGAAATGAAAATGATGAAGGCAACCGACCACACACAGGCAACGACAACGACAACGGTGATGATAATGAGTAAATAGAGGAAGTTAGTCTGGTCAGAGGACACAACACAAAACGATGCTGAAGACGGCAACGAGCCACTTTTAAAGTAACATAAAATTTCACATCACTGAACATCGCATTGGCTATGTTAACCACACTTCAATAGGGATATGTATGTGCTTGTGTGCACAAACATGTGGACGATGACAACATCGAAAATCCTTTTCCGAAGTACTGGCGATGAAAAAGAGCAACACCCTCGAAAAAAGCGTTATGGCAAAAATCTAAGAGTGAGCTATCAAATTCAATAAAACAAAAAGTGCAGAAGGTATGATAAGGACTTGGGCTGCGTAAAGTAAACCGGAAACTGCCTGAAACGCCCATATGTTTTGCAATTGAGCAGTGATTGCTTATATGTACCATAGAAGAAGATAATGGCTTGGTTGGAGTGTATAGGTAACAAGATTTAGAAAGAATACTAGTTGAAGGTTACCCCTGTGCTGTATAATAAAACAAATTAATGCATACGAAACCAAATGCACATATTATAGTAATAGGCCTACTAGGGAAATTGAGAAAAGTCTGTCATATAATGTCCATAATTTGTTGCATGTAGCAGACACAGTCTTCCATATGAGACACCCAGTACAGGCTCATCATATCATCAAAATTGTCGACAAACGATGAAAAAGTCCATTAAGAAACCAATAAAAAATTGGCAGCAAATACACAGCAAAACTGTGGAAGATTTGTCTATTCCTTTTTATGCTTGGTCTTGAAGTGGTTCTGCAAAAACTTTATTCTAAAAAAAACAACTAATTTTCCTTTAAAAAATCAAGAAAGTAAGTATGCCAGTGTCTTCTATAACGCAAATATGTTGTCTAAAATAGAAAAATATTAAAATAGGTTCAATCCATTTGGCGCCAAAGCGTTACATACAATTCCCATAAAATCAATTTTAAATAATAGTTTGGATAACAGTCCTATTCTGATTCAGTTGTTCGCAAAAGTCATGGCAGGTGCCATCATAAGTCGCCGATTTAGTAACATTCGTAGCTTTTACCAAAAACGGTTTGATTCAACTGCTTTCGGCATTTAACCACACACTATCGAAAGTTTTTTCAAAATCAATCAGACCAATTCCAGTTAATGTCGAAAACTAGGCAGGTGCAGCATGGAGAATGGAGTGTTGGTGTTTGAGACCGAATTGTTTAACAGACATTAAATTTTGTTTTTCACAGAAGTTATTAATATTGTTATTTACATAGATTTCAAAAACCTTGCTTATATTTGGGAGCAAGCTAATAGGCCGAAGGTTCTTAAGCATATTATGTTGTCTTTATTCTTTTAGGCAGCAGCACCGTCTTTGCTGTTTTTCATTGGTTTGGAAAATGGGCATTGCTTAGCATGTTATTGAAGGTCGTACAATATTCTGCTATTAGGACGTCTGGGATTTCTTTTAGGACAATGTCAGGCATATTGTCTAAGCCAGAGGAAGGCTTGTTTCGTAGTTTAAAGATTGTAGAATGTATTTTAGCTTCACTGCAATACACCTTCATAAGAAACGATTGCACAAATGGCGTTCGATTAAAAAAATAATTGAGTTGACAATAGACGAATTACAATAATTATTTTCTTTTTTTAATTTCTTAGAAATAATATTTTCTGAAAAAGTGCGAAATGACTTCTTATTTATTTCACCCACGTAGCGGCGGCACTTAATTTTTTTATTTATTTAAGACAATTACGATTTGTAATCTTTTCGCAAATAATTTACAACTGAATACATCACTTCATAAACATGTTAAATAATTGGGTTTGTTCCTTACGCTGCAACGAGCGATTCATCAGATATTAAAATTATTTAATTACTTTATTACTCACCAAGTCTTAAAGAAAAGTTCCAGTGCCTGATTATCATCGCGCTTCGACTTGTCATTAGCACTTTCCGATAACCTCAACACATTCTTGATTAAATTGTCTGATATATATGGTTTATTTAAGCAGTTGCAACCGGTATTCCGGATGATGTCCACAAACATATCTGTCAATATTTTCTCCAGAATTTCATCGTTGCTCTTCGGCCTGACAAAGGCTTTCGGACTAACGTAGCGCATTACGCGCTGCACTGTACGCTTATAGTGCTGCGGCAGCCCGGTAAGTGGGTCCACTCGGATGCTCTTCGCTAGATTGGTAGTCGGACATTTTGCTGCAAGTTTTGACGAGTTAACTGCAGCAGACCGCCCGCGCACCATTCCAGCTTTTGTCAATCCTTTAGCATTTCTATTAGTGGATTTCTCCTTTTTCTGTGCCGGTTTTGTTGTTGTCACCTTTTTTACAATTCGTTTAGTTGTACCTAGTTTAGTACCTTTACTCGCTGGCGGCAGGGGTTTTCTTTTGTTTTCTGTAAATTTTTTTGGCTGTGTTGATTTCATTTTTGTACTAAATAATTTTGTAAGATTATCAAATAATATTAATAAATTTATTTTTACGAAAACTTTTCTGAAACTATAAATTTGAAAGACTAATGACATGAACATACTGGCCAACTGCAGTAAAAACGAAACAGAACAATTAGTGACCATATGGTGTCCACGGTGGAATATGTATTATTATGTATAATTTTTAATTGATTATGATTATGGCTCTACAACTGGAAAAGTATACTTAGAAATTGCGACTGTCTAAGTCGAAATGGTTACAATTAAATCCTTCTTATTTCGAAATTCTTTTTAAGTTGAAAACTCGTTAACTCGAAATTTTTAGCATTTCCTTTGAGCTTCGAGTTATCGAAAATCCACTATATATGTATATACGAGTTATTTCTTGTGCGACTGGGTACTAACCAGGACATCTGCTCTCAACAACGTATCAAAAAGTTGAAAGCCAACAATAGTTATGTGTGGACTGACTGTGAAAAATCCATATTCCTTACTCGGACAACGTTATTTTTTTGTGAAGTAAGAACGCCCGCCTAATGAGATGAATATTATTTATTAGTTTATTTTTCTCCCTTTTAAACTCAATCACTCACCGTCATTGATAATAAACGTCTGACTATCGGGGTATGTATAATAAGGCGCTACAAATTGTTTTTCAGTTTTCACTTTACTATCAGACAGCTAGCTGTTATGCTCTCACTTTCCATATTTTTCTGTTTACGTCTACATATTATACTATTATATAGCATGTTGTCACAATTACCTTAACGCAAAATTAACTTACTCTCTTATTTCGAGCGTCTTTGCTACAAGTACACATGAATACAACGCTTGGTATAGAGTTGAAAGGATATAAAGCCCCTCACAAAGAGGAGACGTAATCTATCTCATTCTTTCGTAACCTAAAATCCTATACATAATTTGTCTCTTTTTAGTGTCGTTTCATCGAGTTTCAAATCAACACAGGCACTAAATATGTTTTCACTTCAAAAAAATTATAAAAAGAATTCATGGCCAATGTATTGTCGCATACAATATATTTTAATGGAGGTTACTCCGATTCCTTGCATCGGGCTAACGCCATATGGAGTGAAAAAATATTTATGTGCCTTTATCTTCAATATATACTGTTCGTTTGTTTGTTTATCCGTTATGTATGGCGAAACCGGTGTACCGATTTTGATGAAATTATCAGGGAATCTCTATAATAGCCTTTAGAAGGTTACTGTGAAGTTTGGTGCAAAAAATAGTCGAATTCTTTAAATATTAAAACCAACTCAATTTTCAGATGCTTCTCAAACTGTACAGATACAAATAAAACATAAAAAACAAAGCAGCAGAATGAAAAAAAAGTCAATCAACGAGGAAATCGCAGCAGTAGACAGAGCGCTGAGCTGCTAAAACATCCGAAGAGCGAGACGCACAACTTATGTCTGTGAAGTCTTAAGACGTTCAGACTTTAACAAAAACGAGCAACGATTTGTGTTTTAAATAACTTATTTTTATTATATAATTAGAATCTGATAGATCAGATAAATGTTACTAGTTACCTCTTTGGTGGCTAAGGGAAGAGTGAATCGTAATTATTAAAGGAGCGTGAGTGATATAGTGGGAGCGGTGAGTATGGACGTAACTCACGTGGAGGCAGCAACGCGCCGGGTCCCTGCTAGTTATATATAAAATTCTGGTGTACGGATGCTTTAGGACTATACTCCTCCTAAACGGCTGTATAGATTTTGTTGTAATTTGTTATGTGTGTTTGAGGGGGTCCCTAGATTGTTTAGATTCACGTTTGGATTCCGTAGGTAGCGTTGTTGTCGAGATACATGTAGTTCTTTGCCACTTCTTTTTAGTATTTTTTTTGGCTCATAATATAGCCAACCGATTTCAATGAAATATTGGGAATGTATATGCTTTGGTCGCCATTCCATAAAAGGCTAGTTTTGAACATAATAGGTCGCGATCGCTATTGTCGCGATCTACACGAATTGATCTTAAGGCTCTTTTTTAAGAGCATCCTTTGCGCTCCTGATCAATTTGACTATTTACTTTTATTTTGCTTTCGTTTTTCTATGTAATTGTGCTGTGTAAAATGTGAATTATAATTCCGCGAAGAAAGAAAATGTCCCACGGACAACTTTACTTTCTGAGGGACTGCTAGTTTATAATTTTCTCACTTTTTACTTTAGAGAGCAAGCAGTCGGGTCGTTGAATTCCCTGCCACTTTCCTGACATCTCTTTCGCGACAGTGTTGGTCTTTAAGTTAGTTGTTCTAAACGGATCAGTGGCGTCAGTAATCAAAGCAGAAGAAGCCAAGTATGTCCTCTCTATGACTAAATACGACAAACAATGTTTGCCAATAATTTGCATTCAGAATAGTTTTTGGCAATGGAGTAGTAGGCGGAGTATGTGAATTGCCAATGAATAAATTAACGAGCTGATAGGAGCTGGAGCTGGCTTAAGCCACACACTTCTGTGAGTTTGTTGCAGACCGACGCTTGGAAAAACTCACCTGCCTTACTCAAGCATTGATTAGGAAAGGAAATGTAAAGCAGACTCTACTATGCAAATACGATACATAGGTGCATATTCAGTCGACCGGCCAGAGATGTACTATGTAGTAGGAGTAAAGATAGCCACTAAAAAGGGTAAGATAAAGAAAGACAGAGAAAAGATAAGCCACCTGCTGCAAATGGCTGCAATAAATATTGTAAATTTTATTATTCTTCGACTTGACTTGACTTAACTCATATCCTCTGCCACATCCACGTCCTCGGCTCGGTTGACATCGTTGCATCGAAATCAAGATGTTGCCTTTACTAGTGCGGCCTTTTTCGTATTCATTAAATTTGCATATCTTTAGGCATGCTGGCGCAGGAATTAAAATATATACGCGCGCATACACACACTCACACACACTCACATACATACACTCACACACACACATACACATAAACGCAAAGAATTATACAGCCATACACAGATACAATTTTCCTTCGCCGATACAGATACTAAAGCCAGCAAGTGATCAAGCGCGCTTGTCGTCTGGCAACTGCCTTCCTTCGGTTCGTATGCTAACGAAATCCTTTAAGGTGTGAAATACAACTTCTTCTTTATCGTTATTGTTATCCTTTCGCCCCTTATTTGGATGCAGCGCTTCAACAACTGAATCTGACTGAGCCGCTCCCTTCAACGATATCTGCCATCGTTCACTGTTAATTCGCGCTGTGCTTCGTACCCTCGTTTGTCCGGAATAGACTCGACTCCTCTTGCCAAATTGAGCCTATGTTGCTTTTTGTTGCCAGCCTTCTCATATGAACAAGTAATGCGAAAATAGCCTGTTTTTCCTGATGCACTCAGTTTACCGCCTTCTCATCATCGGTTTCTCAGCTACGCTGGAGTCGGTATGTAGTGTACCAATACTTATTTGTATTGCCGCTGCAGTAAGCCCAGTTTGTTCATAAATAGTAACCAAGTCAGTCCCCCAATCCATTCGTCGGCTTTTTCAACAGCATTAAAATATTCAATGATTGCAAACATTTTCTATGGAAATTCAGAGTTTGTGAAATACTCGTCGAAAGAGGTTTATGTCACCCTGAATAACTTTACATACATACAACATACGTTGATGTTGTTGTCCTTTTTATGTTTATTTTTTGCTTTGTAGTTTTTACTAATTACTAATTTAAGTTATAGAAAAGCCCCTTGATCGGCGCTCATTGACAAGTCTCTTCCACATGTCATATGACTCTTATTGAGAAATCCTAAGAGCAGTGCATAGGAAAATTACCAGCAACTCTTTTTTAACAGATTTTGTTATCTGGCTTGGAATGCACTCTAAGCGAGTTCTTGTCAAAACAGTCTAGCCAAATGATTGATAGTGCGTACCATAAGACTACTCGGTGCAGTGTGATATCAGGCTGCATCTTGCATTAGTCTGTACTGGCTAAGCCCAACCGAGAGATGAGCGTTACATTTACCCAAAAAGTGATAATGAGTGATTTAGAATAATTTAGGATGTGCACGAATACTGACTCCACTGTACTTTTGCGCTGTTGCTGCCGACAGAGATAAAAACGTCCTGCCCATATCCGTTTTGGCATGAATATTTAAATATGGTTTTTTGCGCTCTATTTATTTGTAGTAACCCTTTGAGCAAGATTTTTGAGCACTAACCACTTTACTTGAATATTCCAAAAAAAAATATTAAAAAAAAATAAAAAAGTGAAGAAGCTTGTCGCCCTCTAGAGAAGTAAACAAGGAAATAAAAGAAAGTACTTTACTATGGTTATGGTTGAACGACTTCAAGTTGTGGAAGGCGAGCCTTGAGATTTCCAATACAGCCAGCAAAAGTTTGTTTCTTTTCTAGGATTGGGGCATACTATATTTCAGATTTATACACACGAACCCTGAAAAGTATAGGACCATGACATTGTTAGGTATTACAGCTCCACTATGAAAACATGTGCCATTTTTTTTCAGGTTCCAAGTGTTCGGATCCGGCTAGAATAGAACGAAACGTAAGAAAGCTTCGCGACAAATGCAGTTCCTTAATACAAAAAGGGTTGTCACGTACAGCCAGACAGATGAAAATTATATCGTCTCATCTAGTTGATCAATTGGTTATAGGGTATCGCCAACCATAGAGTTAGACCCAAGTGAAATTTCATACATGGCATACTCGTAGCTGAAAACTATCGACAGTGCACGACTCTGCACGCTTTCAAAGTTTTAAATCTGCAGCCGTCACGGCATCAACACCAGCCACAGCAACATGACCATGCAATAAACATTAAACTTTTGCTTAAAAAAGAAAGAAATTATTTAATGATATTACGGTAATAAAGCGCAATGAGCAGAAAAAAGAATTAACAAGCAAAAACGTGAATGCGAACAAAGGGAAAAAGTGTTACACACCATAAAAATTACCCGAACGTGTCAAATTTATGCCTTGGCAAGTACCAAACAAATTTATGCAAACTGCTACGACCCACTTGTGCACCCTTTTCGAGCGATGTACTTATTTGGCTGTTTCTACTATCGCCGTTGAAAATGGTTACGGGTTGTGTTGTGAACTAGCTGAGCTTGATATGAGCCAACTCTACAATGTGGTGTGGGAGCCTTGGAAGCGCACTGTCACGCCGGCCTAATGGCATGTTATTAAATCTACGTTATTAAAAACCATTTTTTAAAACTATTATTTATTTATACTTTCATTTGTTTTTGTGTTCAATGGGGTAAAATTTTACAAGCGTAACGCTCGCATACAGTCAAATATTGTAACGCTGGCATACAATAATAAAACAACATCACGCTTGCATACAATCAAAAATCGTCATTGGCGCACGCGCGAAGATATACGAAGTCGTTCGGGTCGCTTTACACACACAGCTAAATCTGTATGAATGTGTGCGTCGACTCGGTAGTCTATTGAAAGTATACTACGGCTGCCGTTCCAGAGGTCGAATTTCAATTCGGACGGCTGGCGGAAGAGAAGGACTTGCGTTTCACATGAGACGCTCGTGAGTGCTAAGCACATTTACATATTTTATACATACATATTTATTTATTTATATACTAGCAGGGACGCGGCGTGTTGCTGCTTTCGCGTGCGTCTCGCTCTTCAGCAGCTCTGCGCTCTGTCTACTGCTGTAATTTCCTCGTTGACCTTCAAGTGTTTGACTTTTTGGAATATTTGAAGATTTCTACTTTGTACAGTTTGAGCAGCACTACCGCCAAACCCAATTCTCATATGCTTTGTTGTTCTTGTGTTTTATTTGTATCTGTACAGTTTGAGAAGCATCTGAAAATTTAGTTGGTCTTAATATTTAGGGAATTCGACGATTTCTTTGCACCAAACTTCCCAGTAACCATCTAAAGACTATTATAGAGATTCCCTGAAAACTTCATTAAAATCGGTCTAGCGGTTTCCGCGTACATAACGGACGAACAATCATACTTCCAATTGTATATATAAAGAAGATTTTTTGTAAAATAGAAACTGTCTCTTATCCCAGTCCTGTTATGTTTTATCCTATCCTAGTCTTATTCCAACTTATTCGAACTTATCCTATCATATCCGATTTTATTATATCATGCGTGCAATCATATCCAAACAAATTTACCGCCCGATAAACCAGTATGAGCTGCTTACTCCCACTCTACGCACTCTAAGCAAAAATGATAAGATCGTTGATTGGTTAAGATTGGCGATTTGTTGTTATCTAAAGAATCTATAGAGGATTCGTGATTTTTTGGGCAGAAAAAACCCTTCAAAGGACGGAGGTTTTCCACAACTGATAAAATAAAGACCGCATCACTAGAGGACCTAAAGGACATACCAAAATGCGCATGTCATAAGTGCTTCGAGCATTGGAAATACCCGCTGGTACACGGGTATTATATCTAGGGCCGAATACTATGAAGGCATCAAAATAGACCTCGATGAATAAATAAATAAATGTTTGTTGAGAAAAATTAATTAAAATAAATTTTGAGCAATAACGAGGTACGTTGTCGCTGTCATCGCAATATTATCTGAAATGATCCCATGTCTGTTATGAGAAAATATATTTATATTATAAGCACATATGGCAGTCTCCAATGCCGTCAATACCTATGGTTGATTGCACTCTGTGTATTGCATGTGAAGCAACTGCGCTGCATACTCTGGGCCACAGCAGTGAGCGTTGTGGTGTCGCCGGTATTGATTTGGCAAGCATTTTCTAAATGGCGGTTTTATTTGGCATTTGTCGCCCAACTGCCAAGCGATCCATCTTGAACTTTGTCTCTGACACTTTCTGTCTTTCTCTTTTTGTCTTTCATCTTTTTTGCTTTGGCTTCTTCTCACCCAATTTTTTCACTTGTTTTCAATGCAATTATCCTGGATAAATATCTTCTTCCATTTTAACTGTAATTACAAAAGTTTAATTGAGTTTTCTCGGCTCGTTGTCGTTGTGTCGACGTCGGCGGTGTTTTGTACTCGACTTCTCGTCCGCTCATCGCGAACCGCGTTTGTCTGTCTCTTTCATGCGATAGCGCTTGAAGCGGCATCAACGGCATAAGAAAGGGAGCTTGAGAGTCGTCCTTTTTCTGTTGCTGCCACATTTAGCGTTTTTCTGTTATTGTTGACGCTGCAAAAAGAGTTGTTGGCAGTCAGCCTGCTACAATCACCACAACGCCACGCCCCGCTTGCAACGTTCCACAAGCGAAACGCCCTGTTGCCTTGGGGGCCGTCTGTTTACTTGCTCGCTTGCTGGCTTGTCGGGTAGCTTGGTTGACTGAATCGCAAACACTTTTGAATTTGTCGCTACAAGATTTTTATTTCTATTTGTTGCCGCCGACGTTGTTATTGTTGCCAAGGACAGCCTCGCAAAAAAGTGAAGAAAATAAAATGAAATAAAAAGAAAGAGAAACAACAACAAAACAAACGCCAAGCGGCGATAGAAGAAATGTTGATGAAACAACAATTAAACAAGAGTTGAATGTTGAATGCTGCCAAAGGATGGAGGCTAAAACTTGTCTGATTCGCAGCGTCGTTGGCAGCATCAAAAACCGCCGTTATTTGATTAAAACTGTTGTGCAATTTTTTGTCAAGTGCGACGAGCGCCAAAAGCAGAGCCAACGGCAACAAATTGCGACAAGCGACAACAGCGCCAAAAACAAGGAGAAGAGCTTAGTTTCGTCGAGAGACATTTGCATACTCGCGAAATGTCGTGAAGAGAAGTGCCTGAAAAAAAATCATGGACACTTTTGAATCTAACAGTTTTGTTGCTTTCATTTATGAATGCCTCGCCAAGTGCTTTCACTTTATCGCTAAGTTGAAATATAAACTTCCCCATTTGTATTTCCAATCCAGTCAAAAGTGCACATACACTACTCGTACGCTACGCTTAAGCCAAAAATATTTGGAAATAGTTCAGCAACATTGATTTCGAAACATTCAACTTCCATCTCTTCCTACTAACAAAGGTCTTGACATGATGAAAGCGCTTAAGAACACAAGAAGCTATAACAGATCATATCTTACCATATTGGAAAGGTTCTTGGAGAAGCACCAAAAACCAACCAAGTACTAAGGACTAAGTGTGCGTGTATTAGAATAATGCACAACACTAACACGGTTAACCCAGATTATAGAATAGAAGATATAGGTGCAGAAACTACACATCCTGTATCAATAAATACAATCAAAGAGGTGGAAATAGACACTGATAATGGTAACTAAGTCATTGAGGTCATCAGAGAAGATCAGAACGAATCAACTACTTTGGGCAAAATTTCAACAACTTCAGTAAATTTCAGCAATCAGCAGAAAACGCAGTAGATCTATTTTAAATGCTTCGGCTGTGATGAGATGCAAATGAAAAATCAGTGGAAGAACTAAGAACCGCTGAGGAATCTATGCTGGACAGAAAGTGCATTGAGAACCTAATACATGAGCCACGAGAAACAAAGAATAACGCATTTCCTTGTTGGGCAATATTTAAGAAGTAGCGAAGACTTGGCAACTGCAGGAGAGACTGAATGATCACTTGAAACACTCTGATCGTCCTTACACAAGTCGTTTAACACAAAACATAGAAGCAGTTCGGATGTGTTGTTATGACTTGGATCCTACGCAAAGAAACTGCATTCCTTGGTATCTAACAAACATCCATTGGCAAAACAACCATAGGCAAGGGTTTTTATTGTTCATTTGACAAGTTTAAGCCTAACATTGAATTAGTCATAAACACTAAAATCAAGGTGTAAAGTGGTAAATATTTTAATAAGATGAGGTTTTCGAATTTATAGTTCATCCATTCCAGGGTAAACCAAAACCTTTCATTTCACATAATTTTCTTTGAACGAAAGTTTCATTTAAATCACTGGGTTATAAGTAGACTTCGTTGAAGTGCGTTAACCGTGTCATTAGCGTATTTCCGGAAAAATTGAGTTTAATTTATAGAAAGAACCAATTAAAACTTATTCGATTTACGTTGCCTCTCAGGTGAACCAAACTCACAGTTCGATGAAAAGTGAGAAAAAAAGGGATAAAACCAATTATTGGCAAACAATTTGCATTTTAATTGAATTCCAATCAGTCAGACGAGAAAAATCGTTTCCAAGTGAAACTTTAGTCATATTTTTGCTTCGTTTTTTGCCTTGAAAAGTGGAGACAAATAAACGTTTCCTTGAGTTCGACACTCATCGACTAAGGAAAAGGGGAAAGGGGAATGTTGTTAAGCATAAACAAAATTTAAAAGTTTTAAAGCTCTGTATTTGCGACGAAATATGTAGTCGTAAACATATATATAAAACAAAGGTGTATCTTAGTAGAAACTTTTTTTTATACATTCCTTCTTTGTTCCTATGCTTGAGTATCACGCTTGACTGAGTTAATCAATCGGTATGACATTTGGAATATATATTCTTTCAAGATCGATGAAGGTTTTGGTGAAAGTTTAATTGAAATCCGTTAACTAGAAGTCGGGAAATTCCATCCATTTTTTGTATGAAATTAATATGGCTTTATCAGTTTGTTGTTGAATAGTACTATGTCAAATGTGAAATCGAAAGTCTGTCAAGAAAAATAATAAATGATAAATAATTCGGCGCTGAAGCCGAACGTTTGATTTTAATCGCGATTCGCCTATTTGTCATGCCAGTGTTCTTGGGAGCATGGACCTCAGCGATTTCCTCAGCTAGCAGTGTTTTCCTTTTCTCATTATTGAAAGCAGTGCAAAAATGGACAAGTTTCTATGTTTTTATATGTCTATTCAAATTATGTAGTTATTAAAATCAAATGAAAAAAACACATAACAAATAGGCATAATATAATAAATATAATAAGTCTTGTTCGCTCATATATAGATATTTAATTTTTTTTTCATATTGCTGACAAAGTTTGCCGTTTGTGCCGAATTATTTCATTCAATTAATAGTAATTTGATTTACGTTTCGGCGGTCTTTTGATTTCATCATTTGTGCAAAGAAATAATAGGGACCTCAATAGTCACACGAATTACAACTTGATGGCAGTCGAAGCTGTAACGGCGAGCTATATAGACGCAGTCGGTAGGAGTATTTGTTTTGAATACGTCAGTGCAGAAGACAGTAGGAGAATCGAAAGACCTAATCTAGATTGTACCATCTAGGTGGAGCCCTTCACCAAGAAAGACTTTTTGAAACATTGCTCAATCCTGAAGTAGTTATTCTTCTAGCTTGTGGTTGATCTTGCCTTCAATAGTATCTTTATTCATACTATTCTAATCTAACTGTTTCACTTTGGAAGGTGTAAAGTGCAATACTACACGTGATACAATGTTCAACAGATACAAAGTGGTTACCGTTGGCTTATTTGGCTTCATTCATCTTACATGTCATTCATCTTACATGAAATTAATTTGAATCCGAGAATTAATCTTCCAATTCGCAAACGCAGTGCGCGTTGTGCTTGAACTACCAGATTTCTAAATTAATAGTGCCCTTCAAGAAAGCCAGCGAGAGAAAAACCACCGAAAAAGAAGAGTCCAGAGCATCAGATGGCGAAGGAGAAGAGAAAACGCTTTATGAACTCACTTTAAAGTGGTAGATAAGCTGCTGAAAAAGAAGATTGCGTGAAGCTGGCGACTATGGCCATTACTCATAAACGTAAATTTAAATTAGAAAACAAATGAAACCGCAAAATGCCGTCATTTTACTAATACATGCACATACCAACAAGTAAACGCCCGCATAGGCATCTGCATCCCCGAAGATGGTTAGCAGTGATTTCGGTGCCTGGAGCTGAATTTGGGTCGCATTTGGCTGCAGTATTTCGCTTACCATACATTGTGGCTACCGAAAATCTTTTCGCTTTCGTAGCCGAAAAGATTTTGCGAATAATTGTAATTGAAAAAGCGACCACGAACACAAAAAGGACAACAAACATAAATACAGACGTACCATAAGGAGATCAGTGCTGCGGTCCTAATTCATTTTGCTTTGGGATTTGTCGTTTATTCGAGAAAGCGTAAACTTTCATTAGATACACTCAAAGAAAAAACGTATAGTAAAAATAAATGTGTTCATGGTTGATTTAACTATGCAACCATTTGGCTGATTTCGTACTTGTATTGACTACAATACACTTTGATTTAACTATGAAAATATTGGGTCTGGAGAGAAAACTGAAAAGATGTTGCTAGTTGTTAGTCGTAAAAACTAATAATGTCTAATAGTCAGAAACAAGAAAACGTTGTGGATACTGTACAACTTACTAACAGGGCATGCCAGATGAATCGGACGAAACTTTATTGAAAAATCTTTTGCGACAATTCGATCTGGAACAGGTATTCGATGCATTAAACTGTAAATTAATTTGTTAAACATTTTGTATTTGATGATAAAGATAAGCAATCAAAATAATAATTTTTATGTTTTACCATTTTTACATTCTGTTGTATATTGTTAATATACTAATATATTGCTAATATATATAACATAATATGGAGTGACTTATCGTTTATTTAAAAGCCATATCAAAATATGATATCAGGGACGCCATTCCCTGTATGTATGTATTATTTATTATATTATATTATATATACCACTTTTTTAGTTAAAAATAAAAACTTGAATCAACTATGAAATCATCTTGTTTTGACTGTGCCTCATATTGAAATTTAGTATTATTCAACCCTAATGCCAATATGGTTACTCTTAGAATCAAATACAAAAAATAGTCAAGTTGACTATGGACATATTAAATTGAAATTTAAAGTGCACGCACTTCAAATTGACTATTTTATCTCTTGCAGCAAAACCATTGGTAAAAATAGTTAAATCAAAGTGTAAATAGTTAGATATACTACGTTTTTTCTCTGAGTGCACGATATGTATAGGCGACAGACCGTAGAGTTGTCTTAACCTAGAACTCGGTATCCGCTCAAATATTTTCCGGTAATGTTACAATAACGTCTACTAGTATCGCCCAGTGGTCGAAATTCGACCGCCCGTATGAATACAGAATAGAAAAGGTACTACAAAAGTCGTGTCTCTGTATTAGTATATAGATACTGCCTGTACATATGATATGTGATGCATTCATAGATTCGGTTTCTAAGATTTCGGTTCTTGCCCACTACGTATTAGCGTTTGAGTCGGACGTGAACGCAAGCGATACAGAATGTGCCATTATCTGAATTCCCCAAGAACCCTATTAATGTCTTTGGCTCTGTCACAAATCGCTGATGATAATGATAACACAGTTCGCAGTAGAGCAAGCAGTTGTTCAATACATTTTGTTAACGTCAAAATTTTCTCACCTCTTTGTTCCCGCTTTAACATCAATGTATTGGCATAAAAATTATCCTAAGCACAGCTTTAGAACAAGACCGTTCCAACAATATAATTTTCATTAAAATATATTGACGTTAAGTAGGGTAAAATGGTACTACAAAAATCATGTCTATTAATATATAGAAGATAACGGGAGAAAATTAGTTGATGGCTCCCAGTCTATGTACCGACTTAATTCCTCTGTCATAGCTCTGCTTCATCAACGCTTTTGAGTACGCTGCAGTACGCTGCTTGTTTCGGCGAAGTCAAATGTGTTTATTGTGTGCTATTTTGGTGTTTCCAACCCTGTCACGAAAGTTTTGAGAAACAAAGTTGATGATTACGGTGATGCGTTTAGCTCACGCGGTACTCTTTGATGTACCAATTGTGGATTTAATCCACTGCGCGGCCGCTGCCTACATATAATGACAAAGCGGGAGAGTGCTTAGAAGTGATGGTTCGCTATTCGCAAAGGCGCTGTCAACAGTTTTAATTAAAACAAAATAGCAACCCGGCCAACACTCAAATGGCTTTGCAAGTGGATACTGCAAAATGAAGATGCCGAAAAACCAACAAAGATATGAGGAAAAAAGGCACCCAAAATAAATAATAATAAGCAAGACTAATACATTAAAGGACGAACCCAAACTCAGGCACAGCAAACGAAGAATGGCTCGCTAATGCATAGGCGAGTGGGTGAGCGGCGTGGCCCGCTCGACTAAATACAGTACTCAATGCTGTGCGAAATCAAAGACGGGCACCGGGCAACGGGCACCGCCCATGACGGAGGCAAGTGTGCGTTAAATGCGACGGCTAATAAATATCGAAGGAAAACAAAAGAAAAAAAAATAAGAAGAAGAAGAAGAAGGGCAATAAGCACTTTCTTGCGTCCAAACCAAAAATGAGGATAATTTTCAAGGAAATTTCATCCATGAAAAGGCCGAAAGCGAAAGGCACGAAGAACGTCGAGATATTTAAAATCACAACCGTCCTTCCTGAACTCAGTTTCTTTTGATCAGTGTTTCTGACGTAAGCCTTTGGTTTTTCCTTCCAAAAGTCGTTCATACCGAAGGAGGCGACAAAACTTTTAAGTAGTACACAATAACAAAAGAGTGCGTCCTATTAAAACGAATTTGTTTAACAAAAAAATGTGATCGTTTATGTCCATGTAGCTAGTGGTTTGGTTAGTCACAGCATTGGGTTAAAAGAAGCTATCCTTCTAAGCAACAATTGTGCCAATCTACTATCTACTACAACGACTGCTGCTGTTTTTAACATTGCTATCATACTGTGACTAGTAATAATGGGCTTGAAGATATATTCGTGCTTTTTCCAACATCGATGAATTATTTCTTGACTCCCAAAAGAATCATTTAGAACTTGCAGACTTGACTCAGCTCTAATGTCTAATAATGTTATAATAGTCTTTCGCCCAGTGTTCGAAATTCGACCACACAGAGCGCTAATTGCCGAACTTATTGCTGAGGTTATTGAGTTATGAAGATTTCTTTCTTAAAACACATTAGAATCGTCATCAGCATATTCCAAAAAGTAAGAAGGAGAAACAGAAAATAATGTTCACCCAGAACTGTTATATTATGAGCGCGAGCTTAGCAGATCTCTTTCGCGCTCACTCTCCTTTACTCGCACTCTCCATCACGATACTCTTCTGCACTCTAACTCTACATAACACTCATCTCAGTCACTCACAGTGTCTATTGCATTTCCAAGCTGTTATATTGCCACCGCATGTATGATATTGTTGCAATTTCATTGTTTTTTAAAAGTATTTTTAATGTGCTTAGACATAACTTTTTAACAATTAAACTATTTTGTGCTCATTTACACAACTATAGCATTCCATTGATGTATGTTTCATATTATTACGTTGTGTCTATAATAGCGTTAGCTTGATTTAAAAAAATGTGTTGACGTTTTTGTATATTGATTATGTAATGCCAGCTACATATTTGAAGTATTGCATCTTTATACTCGTATTAAAGTAGAGACAAGTCACGAAACACAAGTGGAGTAAATTGGATAATACTCAAACCTGAATGTATGGATCTATGTATGTTTCGAAGTAGCTGCTTTCATACTCTTGGAGAGGCTTAAAATTTCTATAAAAGTACTCAAATGGGATGTCAATTGTTTCAGTCACCAACTTCCACAGGTCTTCGCTGCATAAGATAAAGACATTTTCGTTGGTGCATTCAGTATGATGGTCAGAGAGATTTTTCGATCATTCATCGGCGTAAAGCTCCATAGCTTAACTAAATAATGTGAAAGTCGAGTTCTATAACCATCGTGTTGAGGTATCAACACTTAATATAGCTTAAACTTCATATTCTTCAGCATATGTTTAGGTTGGTATTTGTATAGACCGTTGTGATTCCTTATCAAAGCTTGACCAACTGACTGAACGCTGTAAGGCATGCTCTGCAATGATTATCATTCAGAGGAGGCATATCTAGAGGTACTAGACTCTTAAAATGGCATCCAAAATAGTCGGTTCAGTGTAAAAGAAATTATAAAATGGTGTTTTTTCTGTCAAGAGCTTTTTATGAGATTGGACAAGTAAGAGAGTAAAAAAATCTTGCAGGCTTCACGCACTCCTTGTGATCCAAAGCAAGAAATATTTTTCTCGTCTTTATTTGCTACTATAGTCAGAGGATATTGTTTAGGCCAATCTTTGTATGATTAGCAAATTTAAATTGAACGAAAGAAATTGAATTTATGTGTGCTTAACGGATAAGCTATAGATGTAAGCAAGTGTTGTAAATTTAACGAATTTAACATAAGGTCTAGACTTTAACATAACATTAGGTTCGCGGAATATCATGATTATATTAAACTCACTCTGTGTTAAGGAAAGTGAAATAAGTTGATACAAATATTTCGGGTCTCCATAACGAGTTAAACTGCTCCGGAACAACCCCACTTTGGGATCAACAGATATCGAGCGAATTATATCCAGATTGAAAATCACATGTCCAATAAATAGTTACATCACTCATCCGTGATGTGGACCCTCCACTGGCTTAAGGAGGCACTCAAAAAAGTAGTTACTAATAAATAAATAGGAATCATTGTACTAATCACTTTCAGATATGTGTTCATATAGAAATATATGTTACATAGCGTTTTACTATTCGCATTTTTGATATTATGTGAGAAGTGGGCTACCCAATTTCATAGTTTATTGAGGAATGTGTTGGGTTGATCTAGCAGGTTCAAGAGTAACAATGCAACCAGCGAAAGTTTTGAATTGGAAGCAGGTATTCGATGAGAAAATAAATTATCGTGTAAAAGAAGGATTGTCAGAATAATGTTTTAGAGAGCGAACATACTCTCTGAATAAAGTATGGCATGAAGCGAAATAAGTGATAGTCATGGTTGCTGAAAATTATAATAACAACAAAGACCATTTGATTTAAAGAGAATTGAACGCAACTATATTACCCGGTATATTACTTGAATTTAACATTTGTAAGCCGCTTTGAACAGTCTGAGCTATAAACAATTCTTAATATTAGTGTCAATATATTGACCTCAATACCCGTATATCGAATTAATATTTAATTATGTGCGGCTCCATTCTTCATCCTCTTGGAAACTGTATTTTCGGTCATAAAGCACATATGCCACGCACAAAAGTAGTGCAAAAACAAAACAAAAAAAAATAAAAATACCAAAGAAAAAAGTGAAGCAAAAAACACTGGGCCAGAGTAAGGCCAAGACTGACCGAAACGGCATTGAAGCAAAAATTAAGTTGAAACTTTATTGTGAGTGGTTGCCAACGAACCTGAAACTGAGCTGGGCAGTTAGAGGCAGCCCGACATTGACGCCGCAGCAGACAATGTAGTCTTAGCACAGCTGTTTTTAGCTTGGACAAGCATTGTCCAGTCTAGCATTCAGTGCTTACAAGCGTCCGGTGTATCGACGTTTTTGCCTGTGCTTTGGTCTTCGTCAGTAACGGCAACCCTAGCATTCTGGCGATTACAGCCCAACCCCCGCAGTCCAATTCAACGTTTACGTGCTGTGCTATTTTTTCGGCGGCGTTATTGTGGCCAACAGAAAGTGGTGTGTTTTTATTTCATAGTTGCCTTTTTTGTGGGACATCTTGTCGGGAAGGGAATGTTCATCCTTCAAGCAAGAGCACTTCTTGTGCCAATGTGTTGAGCTGAGCTGAGCGGAGCTGAGCTGAATTGTGTGCGTATGAATAAACGTGAAGTAGTCTTATGATCCAAACAAAAAAATGACCTCAGTGCAAAATTAAAGGCGAAAATTCTGTTGCTTGCGAAAGGGGCAAGAAAAGGTTGAAATCGGTGTTAGAGCGAGGCGATGTGGCAACTGTTTGTCGTTGGTTTGTTTGTGTTGTTTTTGTTGAAATTTAAACCTTTTTCGCCTTTGTTCTTGACATAATCGCAAAACTGTGGCATTGCACAGACATGTGCACGGACATTTACTCTGCTTATTGTGTGTCCTCAAAGAAAAGCATTTCCTTCTCTTGTTTTAACTTGTTAAACTTTCCTTGTTTTTCCTTTCAGTTTTAAGAAGGAAAGTGAAATATCATAAACATTGCAATTTGCTTTTTAAAAGTCATCTTAAAAAAAGTTTTTAAAACCCTTTTTGATAGACTTGGAAGACACAGATCTCTTCGGACTCGAACCTCAGGTGTATTTTTGATTTGCCAGTTGGTCTCGTGTTGGTGCTCTGGATATCGCCGAGCAATTGCCCCTTATGTCTATACCAATATTATAAAGAGGTAATGTTGTTTGGATGTTAGAGGTAACTTTCGAAACTACTCATCCGATTTTCAAAATTCTTTCACCAGTAGAGTGAAACGTTGTAACTGAGTGTCATGAGCTATAACCATATTTGACTTTTAAAGTAAAATATGTTTTTTCTTAGGATTAAGTTTTTGCAAGACCAATAATATAAAGTTTCGTAGGTTTTTTTTTTTCATTTTCATTGTTTCTGCTATGCTTCTTCTTAATTTTTGTGTTTGTGTTTGTAATTTGTTTTCAAAAAGAATGTGAACAAATGTTTTAGAAGAGAGAGTGTGTGCTCACTTATGAATGCAATGGGAGCGCACAAACAACAAACGTACAAATGCTTTTCTACTGTTTCTGATATGCTTCTTCCTTATTTGGTCACTTAATAGTGGAATGACAGTAGGTTATATACTAGGCTATTAGATTGTTATCACAAGATCCTTACAGCACAAACGGTTTGTCTAGAAGATGATTAAACTAGCACCCATTTACTTGTACACTGTGAGTGTTAGTGAGTGTGAGTAGCCAACCTACATTTGATATTCCGAAACAACATCAGCTAAAGTCTTGCATAGTTTTCCAAAGTTAGTTCTTCGCAATAAGAAAGAACCAAATACATCCAACTAACTCTAATAACAGCCCATGTACTCATTTCACCGAAGTATTCTCGGCTCTATACTTTACCTTCCGCCTGCTTTACAGAAGCGTAATGCCACATTCAATGTTCGACTCAAACGTTTTAGCTACGATATGGGAAATAATATACGCAAAGCCTCTGAAATATCATATAACGGCCCACTCGAACTATACTAAGAACTTGGAGATGACGCCGAATTGTAAATGAAAATGCATGCAACGAAATTATTATGAAAGTAACTGGCCTTTTTATAAATTAACTAAATATAATTATAGCATAACAATACCGATTCCCCAATATCTAATGTAATAAAGGGCTATGCTGACTGTAACTATTTTAAAGTTAATTCAAGTCGGAGGCAATGCTAAGACACCATGTTACTCGTAAATCAGACACCCCAACCTGATCCCAAGTGTAAGGGCTCTGACTAACTCACTCGTTACTTTTATGCACACTCCCCATAGTGAAACGCCCTGCAATAGCTAACATGCCTTTCCCAACAACTCGTGAAGGGTATCACACATACTCTTTAACCCAGAACCTGGCACTTTCTTCATCAAAAAATAATATATTTTAATGGCTAGGGTTTAACATTTTACTGAAGGATGACTTGAAAATTATGAGAATTCTGAAATCCGAATTAGTTAATCAATCTACCAGTAGTCCATTTGAAAGCAAATTTCAAAGAAAACACACATTAAACATCTGTCTAATAAAGTATATTCAAACCATTAAGCCTTCGCACTCCTACCTGATATATGAGCACCCTACGAGTCCCGACCCTATTCAAATACTAGAAAGAGTAACAGATTATATTCGTATTTTGAACAGCAGCCAATAGGCCAATAACATGCTGCATTTTGTTCCGGTTAAGAGTTCGCATCTAACAGTAAAGAGCGGCGTATAACAATTATACGAGAACAGTGCGCAGACGCGAGTCATCCTGTTGATTTGGTCTAAAATATTATGCTGTGGCTCATTTTAAGAGCAACAGATAGATAATTGTAAAAGGCATATTTGCTGCTAACTTTACATAGACTCTTTGTGCTTCACGTACTAGTTAGTCTCTGCCAACGGAACCAACAATTTATGCTACGGTAAATTTATAACAGAAACCAGTATAAGTTGAAAATTGTTATACAATCGGTTGACTAATTGAAATATGTTTATAAATTAAATTTTAAGAAAGTATTTATTACAAATTATTTGTAACTATTACTTAATACCATAACCATCAAGAATTATAAAAATGGTATTCTACAGTCTGGTAAGCGAAGTGGCAGAAGACCGCCAACACAACCAATTTATTAAAAAAGTCAATGGAGCAAATCCAATCGTTCTTTATCACACCAAACGTGATTTTCATTTAGCTGGACTTGATATGCCAAGTAAGGAGTAACTGCATATTATTTATGCATAAACGCATATAGCACTATAGTGCTATGAAGTAGGCCCAAAGCAACATACCACCAAAAAAAAAAAAAAAACATACATCACAATATTGAGTTTTATTTTCTTAAAGGCACGGCTACTATATATGCAACAGTTCCACACTGAGACTCACGGTTTGCCAAGCGGGATATATCATATATACGTATGCCATAAGGTACAATCAAAATTTCATCCAGAATAACCAACTTTTTTATAGAACAACCTCAAGCTCTAAGCTATTATGAATTTATATGAAAGCTATATGATCCAGTAGTACAGAGTAAGCCATATTAGATGGACACATTTATTTATAAAAAAATGTCCATGAAGAAAGAGCTTCAAGTTGGTTTAAGCAGATTTCATTACATTACATACACGACATTACATAACAGCGCGCAAATGGTTACCCTGAGATCGAAAGGCGCAATATGATCGCTTTTTAGAAATTATAATTTTATTTGCCAATGTTTCGGACGATATAGTGGCTATTTGTTGTTGTTGAAACCAGAAGTGCTCCATACCATTTTCATGAACAATGGACATAACCGCTGGACATCGGTTATAATAGCGACAACGCTGTGGGCGGTCAACTTTCAATACTGCCTTGTACGACCACGATATTTTTTCACGATTGTCCCGGTCGCTTTTTATTTGAACGCCTGTGATTACCGACAGTACCAGCAGATATTTTCTCTCTACGCACGTTATGTTTTCACAATTGAGAAGTTATTTTGAATGTACAGGTGACTAATTACAGCGCGTTCCATGGGTGTGTACTGCTCCTTGCAAAAATCTTCTAAGACGCTTGACGCTTCTAATACGTGCTGTCTTTAGTCGATCATCGATTAGTGTTGCCCGATGGCTCACCCTTAATTTTGATCTTATAATTTTAATGGTTTCATGGTTTCACTCCTACACTCAAACTCACTCGTACATATATTAATTTATACATATATATATTTGTTTGTACATATATTATTTAATTATATTACATATATTCTAATTAAGATAAAGGGCGTTGCTCAAACCGCAGCTATTGTTGAATTAGCTATTGCCGAAACAAGCACTAGGAATGCACTCCTTTGTACTTGTATATTTCAATAAGATATGCCAGAAATTCGAAAGATGAAATACTTATTCAAGCAAAACATATACCAAGTCCTTCACGAGTAAATCCAATCAAGCAAATGAAACCTTAACAATTTTTAAGTATTGACAATTCTAGACAAAGAGCAATATAACAGCTCGAACTTACGAACAGTGCACTGGTATGATAGCCCAGCACAGCACAGCACAGCACAGCACGCTCACTCACTGCCCACTATGCTGCCGAGGCCACAAGCACATGAAGGCGTGCACATTTCAATGGGATATCCACTTGAAATCTAATTGAATTCGAAAGCTTCTTATCTGATTTGAAAAACATCTATAATAATAAAATGCGAAAATAAAATAATTCAAAAATGAATTACCTCTGCGCAACGTATAATAATAGAGCGGCTTGTCCGCCGCCTTGTGCACAGCCGGCTGTGTCTGCAGCACTTATAAGTCGTCATTGTTTTCACGTCGGCGATATCGCCTACCACCTACACATCCGCCCCCAACAACTTGATCAAAAAGGATTGGTTATTATTTATTTTATATTTGACATTGGTATTTCATTTTATATTGTGCAAGTATATTGACGCGAAGTCGAGTGCCAGGTGATTTTGTGATTTTAACCACTCATCACCTGAGTTGGTCCGATGATTCACCATGAATTCACTTTGGATTGCGGGTTGGCATAGCTGAGAAGAGTCAAAAGCAATCGGAGAATTTTATTTCGAGTGCGTATATCTTTGTCCTTAATTGATGAAGTGGTGCTTGTACATAATAGAAATCATTGACGAATTATGCTCAATTGGCGGAATTGGCTTTGTGGAATTAAATTTGAAATGCTAAAGTAATTTGCACTGGCAAAAACTACAACAACTAATCGGAAATTGGATTTAGTTGTATACAAAAAAAATTATTGTTGATTGTGTTGAAATTGTAATACTCTTCGTGCTCGACATACAATTTAACCATAAATTTGTATGAAATCTGTATGAAGCACTAGTCTTGATACAAAAATTATCTGCGGTTTTATTAATACACTAGATTCCGCCCGCGACTTTGCTCGCCAGGTATGGACCAACATTGAAAATTATAGTACGGGATCCTTTTATCGTAATAAAAGTATGTTCTAACCTAACGAAGCTGCCTAGTGCGCTTGCCGCTTGCTTTATTTTATTATAGAGCGCAAAACAACTTTTGCAAACAACTCACAACATAAACACTATAGCATTATACTGGTGAAAGAATTTTTAAAATCGGATTAGTACTTTCGAAGATTAGCCCTAACACCCAAACAAACACTTCTTCTTCATAATATTAATATAAACTCGCCTTTCCTTGATTGACCGAATTTGACCGATTTTTAGCCGAATTTTCCTGTGACTGGCCGACCAGAGCGCGGTGCATCTATGGCATCGAAATATCGGGACGAGAATCGATTAAACCAGCCCTGGGTCCGGCATTCTCACCGTAAACCACAAATTTGTCGGCATGATTTCAGCGGTTTTACATTTTTATAGCTCAGGTATTTTACTCATCTTCTAATCATAAATGTGTACACTTCAAACTGTCCTCACAAAAAATGTAGCTTGAAATGTCATCTTTCAAACACGTGTTCGCTTTAGACAATCGGATCAGTGTTTCACAATATATGGTAATAAAAACGTGGCAATAATGGCAATAAAAAAATTCCATGCAATAATTTCCAATTCTCTAGAAAAATCTTAAAATGGTTGACATCTTTCAAACAAGATACTCATTCGATTTCTTCATCATTGTTGTTGAGAAATATGTATCAATTAATAGTTTACAAACAACTCTATTGTGTGCCACCCTAGCAAATGGGGGCAATTTGCCCCGGTATCGGTTGTCTATATTGTAGTGAGCGTACCCACACTATAATCGCCTTTGATTCTTTCGCACGACATAAGTGCACTTGAGTTAAGCTAGACAAACGTTTGCATAATCACGTTCCAATAGAAATTACACTATTTTACTTTTTCGTGAAAGACATTTGAGACCGCAGTGCGTGTCCTCTTACTCAATGTAGTGGCGGATGGCCTGGTCATATGGTAATTGCTTCAGTAGTTATACTTGGTGGTTGGGTAACTTCTCGTATAGGCGAACGCTGCCATAGTTTGTTTATTGACCACTTCACTAACTCAATACAACAGGAGTGGATTGCAATGTCCATATGATGGTAATAAGAACTTCTATAAAAAAAAAAAGAACGCAAACAAGAGAAAAATGTGAGATTGCTGTCACAAATTAAACGCCCGATGCCTGTCTGCACGGAGATTATTGAAATGTGTCTGATTCGTATTGATATGTTTGCTGCTGTCATGTAGCAAGGGTACGGTACACATTGCATCATCGGAAACTCTTCTAGTATATGCTTCCATGTCGCTTGACATTCTTTGCTTGTCATTACTTTACTCAGACTCTACATGACTACTCACAGTCTTGAAGAGTGCACATACTCGTATCTAACGGCACACTCTACTTTAGGTGTTCAGTAATCGGAGTATGGTGGTTACTTATACTGACACAAATTCACCCTGCTAACAATTCTAGTCCCCGTCGACAGCACTAGTTGCTCGAGACCGAAGTGCTCTACACGAGCGCGATAGGCGCATGTATGTGCAGCACACATACGCAAGACCTCCACGGAGATATGCAATAGAACGGCGTGCGTGGGGGCCTTACGGCTGCAGAAGACAAGATATAGACTTAATATTTCTACTTTTCCAATGACAATAGCTTGAGAAAACTACTTTCGGCATTTGTAAATGTCACGAATTAATTGTTAGGAGCTTGCATTAATTCTGGTCAGTGACATCTAATGGTCAAAATTCGAAGCACAAGTGTAAACAGTTTTGACATTTTTCAACACTATTTTAGTGTTAGCAGCTTTCCAATATTTCGCATAATACATATTGTACCAATTTTTCTCAATAAATGCCGTTTTGCATCAAAAAAAATTACCAGAACTAATGCAAGCTCCTAACAATTAATTCGCTTGCACTTCGGAGCTGATGACTGCTCCGAATATCATTGAATTTTGCGAGCATCACTGACTTATTGACATGCTGATAGGCAGAATGGATACAATCTAATTAATTTCTAGGCAGTTGATATGCGATTTATCCGCGGAATGCATCCGTAATTTCTAGTTTCGAAGCTCATTCTTCGGCGTTTGACAGAACTCGGTCCATGCCATTGTGTGCCGGAAAACCATATCAGCACCCTCAAACGTTCTATTTGAAACTGTTGAAGAATTTCTAAATTTGTGTTGAATGGCGTTCTGCAGTCCAGTACCGCAAGTCTATTGCAGTTTCCCTGCTTGTTTCTATGTGAGGTTGCCTGGTCAGACTGAGCCTCAGACCCAGGCTCTCCTGGTTATGATATTTCTTGAAGTAGCATTACCGCGGATAGAAGAAAATTAGTTGATCATTTCAGTGAGCGCTTTCTTCTACTTGATGACGTATTACTGAAAAAAGTGCACTCATTTCAGACATGGTAATACCAATTCATTACCATTAAACGTGATGATGTTGTTGCTGGTTTTGAAGCAGTTTTGTGATCCTATTGTAACGACCAAAGCCTATGCGAAGCATAAAATGCGCAAATAAGACTTGAGTTGACAGCAGAAGCTAAGCACATTTATATTAATTAAAAATGTGCTCAAGGTAGTTTTCCTCTCACTTAATCGGTAAGAAAGCGCTGATGTTGCTGCTTCAGTAGGCTGTCCTCCACTTCGTCTACTTTGGCATTTACTGCGTGCCAGTTGTAATTAGACAATTCACTCGTAGTCGCCAAGCGCAAATGGGACGGATGTGTGGCTAGTCATGGAATAAAGCGAAGCGGAAGTTCGCTGCCACCAGGGAGTATCTCACTCAATGCCAGCCAGGTCGGCTGCATTGCTTTCGAATCAAAACATTTGTTGGTGCCGCAATGTCGCCAAAGTTTCACGATGCCTTTCCAATCTTAGTCGCAGGCCCTTCTTCGGCTATTCGGTGTGTTTGTGTGCCTGTCTGTGAGTCGTTCAGTCGTTCGGTTGGTCGGCTAGTCCGTAAATTGGTCGTTGCTTCCTTAGATTGCTCCCTTGCATGAAAGTCTGCGTTCAACGGCAGCAAATTTGTCATTTGAAAAGCTGTGAAATGGGTCCCCCCACCGTCACACTTCTGCGGGCTCTTTGAGGAAGAAATGTTGAAGAGCGTGGTAAAAGTTAAATTAAGTTAACAATAAAATTGGCAAAAGAGGCGAACGGAAGCAACATTGAAATAAAGTCGGAATCGCAGAGTTGTCTTGTAGGCGTTAATGCAAACGCTTCTAATTGTTTGAGTTTCTTGGCACGTCACACTCGGCGTCTTCAAAGCGCCACAGTTGCGAGCAGACGCCGCTAATGGTTACGAATGGATGTACGAAGGCGGGGTGATAAGTACTCGGCCTTGCCAAGAAATGGCCCAGGCGCAATTAAGTGAATATTTCTCTTTGGTAATATATATTCTTCTAAGAGATTTCTGTCAAATTTTCAGGCACACTCGTATAGTTTTGGCAGCCGCTTAAGAAGAGGAATAATTTAAAGGAAATAGTGACTACTCCGAAAGGATTGCATTGAGATTTAAAGAAGAAACGACTTCCACAAAGGTAAGACCCAAAATTCTACTAATCAATCGGGTTTCATTCCACCAACGCAGTCAGGAGATACTGCTTACTCTGGAATTTCCATCTACCAGGAGAGTATCGGTACCACGCTATCTCATTCATACTTTACCACAACTATTGCATAATAACAGCATTCGCAATATTTAACTAACAATGCCTGTATTAAACTATCCGGCACAAATATATCTTTTTAAATTTGAATGAAA
Source organism: Cacoxenus indagator (assembly GCA_035041755.1). NCBI lineage: Eukaryota > Metazoa > Arthropoda > Insecta > Diptera > Drosophilidae > Cacoxenus > Cacoxenus indagator. The sequence continues at coordinate 97,359 of JAWNKX010000244.1, read as the reverse complement.
GTGAGCTATGGAAAGGCGGTTGGTTGGAATGAAGACATCATAGTTGAGACAAGTAGCTTTTGTTGTTTTCTTACCCACACCGTTTACTCATCATACCGTCCTCGTATTGTATTCTCGTAGCGGACAGTCTTGTCGCGTCGATGATTCTAATTAATATCGAAATGGATTTTTAAAGTGCATCTAGGCGATGGCAATTCTATCAAAGAAACATTTTACAACTGACACCAAAACAAGAGAAGTGTAGAGAATGAAAAGACAGAAACTCCATTTGATGTGATTGCATTAAGGGAAGTCATGAAATGAGAGGGATGCTGTTGCGAAGAAGACAAAGAGAAGCAGTTAATCAAGTAAAGTCTTCTATAGTTATCGCCATTTAGATTGAACATTGAAAAGATTTATCAATCGTATATAGAAGATACATAACATATACAGTGTGCCACTTAAGTGAGCATACATCTAGAATTTTCATGAATTTTTGTGTTATAAGCTTCATAACTTGGTTGATTTTTAATATTTTATTATAATTCAAACGCAGTAGTGTTAATTAAATATTTTTGAAGTATTTACAAAAAAATATTTTCGTTTGGCATAGTTGTATCCTTAATAATAAGTAAAAATCACGAAGACCTCGAAAATTAACCTCCACAAAAGTCATTGTACAGCAAACATGCACGTGCATGTTCGTTTATTTTGCACGCATTTTCTTATTTTTTTATCTTTGGTGGACAGTTTACGACTGTACCTCACTTGTTTTTGTTTGCGTAAGGGCTAATTGTGTAGTATTTGATTAAAAATGCCTTGCAAGGAACTAACTTTGGAAGAACGTAGAATTATTTTCAATTTACATGTTAAGGAGAAGAAATCCTATGCAGAAATCGCAAATTGGTGTAATCGAAGTCGATTGTCGAACATGTAATTTGTCGTTACAAGTATGAAGGTCGCGTTGAAAATAAGAAAAGATGTGGGCGTCCAGCCAGACTTACAGGCAGGGATAAATGCAAAATTAAACGAATAGTAGACAAAAATCCCTTTCAAAGCGCCGTTAAAATTAGTGCATAGATCGCAAATTAAACAATGATTTGCATCCTGAAACCATACGCAGACCAATTAAACAATTCGGCTACAAGTCCCACACACGCCGCAAAAAGCCAATGATTAGTAATGTAAACAGAAGGAAACGCCTGCAGTTTGCTGTACAGTACCCAAACCACATAGTGGAGTTCTGGCGGAAGGTGATATTTTGCAACGAGTCGAAGTACAATATTTGGCGGCCAGTTGGGCATTTTAAAGTTTGGCGAAAAGCTGGACAGGCGTTTAACCCGAAGAATACAGTTAAAACAGTTAAACATGGCGTAGGCTGTTTGATGATATGGGCCTGTATGGCTGTTATGGGTGGTGGAAAGATGGAAATTATTGATGATATTATGGACAAAAACGGAACTGAAGATGAGTTTACTGGAGAAGGTGGAGAAAACTGACCCCACTTACATTGAAAACTTAGTGGCATCAATGCCAAATAGGCTGAATGAGGTCATAAAAATGAAGGGTAATCCAACCCTGTACTAAAAAATGATTTTGAGTATTCAGAGCTCAAGAGATTAGCTCCTTATATCAGCTGTACGATGACTTTTGTGGAGGTGAATTTTCGAGGTCTTCGTGATTTTTACTTATTATTAAGGATACAACTATGCCAAATGAATTTTTTTTTATAAATACATTCAAAAATATTCAATTAACACTACTGCGTTTGAATTATAATAAAATATTAAAAATAAACTAAGTTATAAAGCTTAAAACACAAAAAAATTCATTAAAATTCTTGCTGTATGCTCACTTAAGTGGCACACTGTATATAAAAGTTGAGTGGTCCTTGGCCGATTGATTCGCGACATAGAACAGACTAGGTGCACATTTCCATTGCGATGGAAAATGGTGTTATCCAAAATTAGCCAGAACAACGGCGTTAACCGATTAACTGTCTATATACGAGGGTATGCCCATAAGTAGTTCGCCCAACATAGACGCATACTCTGTTTAGCTAATTTATCGAAAAATTATTATGACCATATGATTGTTACAGTCGCCAGGCATTCCTACAATTAATCCGAGCCTACATGCCTCGCAAGAACACTACATAGCTTTACCTGTAGTGACCCTAGCTTTACACAAAAAAATGTTGACAAATACTAGTCAAACAATTGAGTGTGGTGTGATAAACGAATAACTATGAGTGTTGACAATATTATTGTGAATTCTTATATTTATTGTGAATAGCAGACTGCTCAATCAAATGGTAATTGTGATAAAAGAAATGGCAGAGGTAAGTTGCAAAGCGCTAGTGTTACGAATTTAATTTAATTAACACTTGATGTACAGCACAAACAATTACTAAACAAATTACTAAAAATAAATATGTACATCGAGGCAAATAAATGGAAACAACATTTGTTTTCGGCATTTTCAAATTGTTTGTTTACATTTGTGTATAGGAAAACAGCTGATATGAACAGTTTACGACGTCAAACAATTAAATTGGTCGTTCACGAAATGTAGCTCGTAACTTTATAACTTTTATATATTTATGACGTTTCGTGAAAACCCTTACTGATTTTACCCTATTTAGTCTATAAGCACCTTATAAATAAATAAACAATTTAAAAAAATATATATATATATGTGCAATTCACACACGGTAGAAGAGAAACCTTCAACTACGAGCAGGTATTAGTTCGAATATACGAGAGGGAGGAGCGTAAGCGTAATGGAGAAAAATATATTGGTACCAAGTTTAATTATGATAAAAAATTGTTTTATACAATTTCATCAAGTGATACGAGAGATACTAAAATATGAAATAAATGCTTTTGTTTGAATATTATCAATATCACTATTTCCTTGAAATTCAGCGTCAATTACTGTTCCAGGGTTTGTTGACATTTGCTGTTTGTTGTTGTGTTTTCGTGTGCCATTTGTTTTCGTTTACTCTCCTACAGAAATTCGCTTGTCGCTTCTCGTTTCATAATAAAGACAACCAACCCACTTACATTTAATGGCACTGCAAAGGTTAGAGTCCACCTTCTAGTTGGGAGTAAAGTTTAGTTTTTTATAGTAAATTTAACGAAATATAAATGATAAATGATACTTGATTTAAAAAAAAAAGGTTTATTTTTGTTTCTCTATTCCTTCATCTTTTGTGTCAACTCGAAATAATGTTATATTAGCATCGCTACCAGAATATTCCATACGCGTAGCAGAGCAATTATCATACAATAAATTGGTTTACGCATACATAGTTCATTAGTTTAGTTTAATTTGTCAATTTCGTTAAACATAGCACGACCGACCGACCGTCCGACCGACGACGTGCACTCGAGCTTGCGGAATTTTGACCTCCAACTAATTTTTTTGTTTTTTTTTTTTTAAGTTTTAAATTTGCCGCATTTTTCGAAAGCATGCACAAGCGCACTTGTGCAAACAAAGGCCAACGCAGCATTGCACTCGCTATCGACAGACATGATTCGATAGTTTGGCGTGCGCTCCGCTCCAATCGCCCCAATTGCCACAGCTGCCCTGAACGGCATGGCATGCGTGCATTGAATTACGCAAATGCACGCGCTGTAAACAATAAGCGTAGATAGTCTCAATTTTTGATTTGGTTGCGCTGTAAAGTTAAAAAAAATAATAATAATAAATAAATAAAAACATTTCGTTGTGTTGGTTTGGTTTGGTTGCAGCGGCACCCACGCCATCGTTTTCGCCATATTTTGTTGTTTATTCACCGTTTTTCTTTTCGCTATTTCTGCATTAATTAAAACACAATCGGCGAAAATTGTTTACGCTTACATTAGTAGGTACCCACATAAAACAAACGCACATGCATATGAGCGCGCAGATGCACACTGCTGAACACGCACACGCCCACATACACAATACATCCACAGCAATATGTAATAAATATATGTATAACGCGTAAAACTGATAACGCGCCTAATTCAAATTGTGCGTAGATGCGCAATTTTAAACACGCGCCGGAGGAGGTTTTAATGATAATGAGCAATTGAATTAGATGGCGTGGGCGGTAGAGCTGGCTTGATTTGTAATTGCTTGTTTATTGTTCCACTTTAGTATTTGTTGCTTTTTATACTTTTCAAATAGTGAATAGTACTATAACTTACTCATCTGGTTTGTAACACAGTGAAGAAGGCTTCGAAGGTGGCAAAAACATTTCTCATTCCACGGAACATTACATTATTACAGGCATATTTTTTATTCTTTTATTTTGTTATTTATTTGACGTATCGAGTTGGACATACACCAAAACCTCACAAATTTAAAGATCCAAGTATTATAGGTACGTAAAGCTCCGAAATAAATTCATTGGTCAAGTCGGTCAGTATGGTATGAAATGTTTATTTTTTTCTATAGTCTATGGTATTTGCTACAATCGTCTAATGATATCCAGAAAATTGAATGGTGTTTTATAAATCACGTGTAAACGTAATGCGGCATGGCAGAACTTGGGGTGTAGCCTTTTCAGGCGTCGCATTTGCATGCTGTTGTCCAGCCGGTTGCCAGGTGGTCCTCCAACCTCGTGAGGAGGTTGTCTGTTGCTATGCTTGACGACTCTTTCTTTGATTGTTGGAATCTTGAAGTCCCGAAATAACAGAGTTCCGGATATAACACTGCGCCCCTACGACCCTCCGCTGTAGCTTGATTGAAGACTGAAAATTTGTCTACTTTGATTTAGTTGCGTTACATGAATGTTGGCTGACATTTTATTCGTGGTCTGTGTTAAATTAGAATACATCAGTTGAAATTTTTTCGGTGACTGTGTGAAAAACATTAAGTTAAGGAGCCTCTGAAAAAATGGTTATATACGACCAAGTTAACCCGGCGTATTCATATTTTCTGTGTATTCATTTTCCTGCAGTGATACTGCACGAAACAAGGAATTATTTGAAATAATGTTTCAATCTCTCTTAACCTCAGTATCTTCATTAGCAAAACAACAAAATAATAAATAAAAAATAAAAATATCGACGATCTCTAGAAAAGGGACTATGTGGGTTCATATAATTTCCTCGCACAAATGACGAAATATAGCCGATGCTAATTGAAAATTACTATTAATTAAATTACTTGTCAGATATTTAAAAATAAGACGGAAAAATATTCTTAGTAAGCAAAAAAAAAAATGTATTTCAAAATAATAAAAGATATAAATATATTAAAGTTAATGAGGCATTCCTACAATTAATCCGAGCCTACATGCCCCGCAAGAACAGTACATAGTTAAAAGATGCATGCCAGCAGACATTCACAGAACGTATGCTCAAAGCCTGCCTGGATATAGGTTGCAGTTACAGCTTGGAAGATGAACCACGCTATTCAAATAAGACCGCCGAAACGTAAAACAAATTACAATTATTAAATTAATTGTCATATGTCTAAAAATAAGACGGAAAAATATTCTCAGAAAAAAAAATATTTGAAATTAAAAGATATATATAAAAGTTAATTAGGCATTAAACAAACCACAAAGCTAAAGATTAAATTTTAATTTAAAACCATGTCTCAGTCGAATTTAAACTAAAAAAAAAAATTCAAATAATTTATTGATTAATTGAAAAATTAGGCACAAACGGTAAACGAGCTATTCGTTGTCAGCAATATAAAAAAATACATATCTATATATGAGCAAAAGACTGCTGCATGCCCGAAATAACAGGCCCTTATGGGAAAGTGATGAAAAAAAAAAATTATTATTTGGTAATCAGAGGAGTTCACGTGCTAGAATGAAAACTTCAATAAGTCTGCGTAAGATACATACAGCATTTCAATAATCATGGGGTACGAATGTAGTACAAAAATGTACTACAAAAATCTTGTCTTCATATTAATATATAGATACTGCCTGCACATATTATATGTAAAATAATACATTTTAATTAATAATTAATTAATATAATACATTTTATGTATAATAGATTCGGTTTCTAAGTCTTCGGTTCTTGCCGTCTACACATTAGAGTTTAAGTCGCACGTGAACGCTTTTTTGGGCTTACCCAAGAACCCGATTAAAGTGGCAGGCTCAATCAGAAATCGCAAGTGATAATGATAACGCAGTTCGCAGTACAGCAAGCAGTTCTTCAATACTTGTTGTTGTTAATGTCAAAATTTTCTCGCCTGGTTTTTCTCGCTTTAACATCAATATATTGTTATAAAAATCCTATGCACAGCTTTAGAACAATACCTTTCCAACAATATAATTTTCATTAAAATATCTTGACGTTAAGTAGGGTAAAATGGTACTACAAAATCATGTCTCTGTATTAATATTTAAAAGAAGATACGAAACAAAGTGGGTAATTATTCACACTTGTAATTTTTGTAACAAAGTTCACTGTCTAACGCACAATGTCGTCAGCTTCTTGATGGAGAGAAGCTGACGGCTGTTTTCTGTTTGTCTGTACTTAACATTTAGTCCACAAAAAATAATTTACTAATTTCAACTCTGTTAAGCAACAGTGAGTTTACTTAACTTACTTAACTACAAGAAATGACTTAACAGTTATGCTCACACTTATGTATGAAGAAACGTTTAATTATATTTCTGTGTATAAAGTAGTACTCGTTTTGAATGTCATTGATTGTCTTTAAATTATTGAATTTGTTAATTGTTGAAATATAATTATTTATTTTGAGAATCATGCCAAGAAAATCTTAATGAACTATCTAACAAGCTAAAAGTGAAGAACAACGCACACAGCGAAAAGTAGATGCTTGAGAACGCACTCTGTTTGTACGTATATTTCATTCAAATAAACAGACGTTACTGGCAGATATAAGCAGTGGTAAATGACAGGGTGTACTAAAGTGTACTCAAAGTGCGCTATAGCCTATAGTTGGCGTTTTTCAAATTTTTTTTTGTTTTCATGTTTTTTGTTACGTTCATTGTAAATTAAGTAAGTTGACAGAATTGCGTGCAAATTAGTGATATGCGTAATTTAATTCATAATTTTGATTTTGTTTTTGACCACGTGCACAGAGCAATAAATTCGTTGGTAATGAAACGACTGAATTTGCAATTTTCAATTCAATTGAGGCGTTGTTGAGGTAAACACAGACATCCCTTCGTCGATTACACTCACGTACGAGTATGTATAGAGTAATTGGCCAAAGATATCAGACCTTCTTTTAAATCGGCATACAAAATTAAATGTATATAGGAAAAATATGTTTTATATTATATGTAAAAATTTGGTAAATGAAGGTGAGAGTACTGCAGGCCAAGACATTGCGTATGCTTACTGCTGCCCCTTGGTTCATGCGAAAGGCGGACGTTGAAAATGACTTAAAAATACCGAAAATTGGCGATGGGATAAATAGTCAGGCCAAAAAATATATAGAGAGGTTAAAACATCATCCAAATAAACTAGTTAGGCGCCTTCTAAAACGACGCAGAATGGGAGGAGTTAGGGTGGCGAGACGGCTGAGAAGATCGCACCCTGCTGACCTCCGTAATAGATCCTTTTAATACACAATACTATATCCCCACTTATTATTTAAGTTGTTTTGTTAATTTTTGTATATACAATTTAATTGAAGTTGTTCTAATAATAACAGAAAAATTAAATATAAAGGAAAAAAGAAAAAAAAAACAGAAGATTCAGAAGTCAGAAGATTATGAAGGGGAAAAAGAGACTAAATTGAATTGTGTGACTTGATGTAAATGTAAAAATGGACTGCGGCAAATAAATATCTATGGCCACCAGAGTGCTGCAGTGAGTGGCTCAGCTTGAGAATCTACTTAACCAATTACGAAATACTCACCACTCAAATTATGCTCGCGCTCTCAACAAAAACGAAAAAATAAATAAAAAATTAATTCCATTTACACTAACGAGTTGCACCCATGAATTGCTGCAGCTCGACTTGTGACTCTTTGTTGTATGCGAATGTCAAGCTGTTTAGCGAGTCGATGTTATCTATTTGCGAATGTACAAGAATAAGTGACAAGTAGCTCGTGAGACAACACATATGCTACTTCATTTACTGTCTCTGTCCTTTTTTCTTTCTATTTTTCTCTTTCTCTAAAAACAAAAAAAAAAATTGAAAAAGCGTTGTACCATATATACTCGAGAGTGGCTCGCGACTCAGTGAGCCGTTTCGTTAATTCACGAGTTATTGTGAGTGGAAGAGACACACACTTGCTGAATCTTCCTTTTCACTCGCCTTGCTTCACACTCAATTATGATGAGTGTGTTTCTGATGCATTGCAGGTCTCTGATATCTAGCGTCTTATAGGAGCCCTTGAAGATACCCTTGATAGTCAGATTTGCCATTAATAATGAGGCACTTTGTAGTATGCAAAGTCCAATAGCTCATTTTGCGCTCTAAAAGTATAGAAATCAAAGCTATCTAGTGGAACTTTTTGTAGTAGTGTTTTAAGATCCCATCTACATCGGTTACGTTTTAGAGACCTGATGAGGGCTGAACTAAATCAAGTGATGAGTCTCTGTGTAAAAACGTGGAAATAGCACACTGATTGCATTATTTAATCAATCAGTTTCAGTTAGTTTAGATTAGGACGGTAGATGGTAGTGCTACTTAGGCCAAGTAAAGGTACCATAAGGTAATTTGTATGCCACTCCGAAAATTAATTTGTCACACTTGTAGGTTTCACCATGGGTGAAACCGTTATGGGTGCACGAGAAATATTGAAGAAGCCACTAGAATGTGTTATGGCGAGTTATTGAAATCTACCCCCGATGATGCAGCATATGTACATGATATAATTTATATATGAATAGTTAACTTTTTCCCTACTTCATCTCCACAGCTCCTAACATTAACACATGGCTAAATCAGTACAGAAAACGTTGCAAACATTAACCTGGGAAGTCTTACCCCAACCCTCGTATTCACCAGACTTAGCACGTTCAGATTACCATATGTTTCGTTCGATGCAGTACGTACTGTTGGAACAGCAATTCCATTGAATGCCTCAAAGTCATGGCGTATTCATTCGCCATTAGCCTCATTAGCCTGCGAATTCGAATAGAATAGACTACAAAAATAATTTTTGAACTACCCCACTAACAATGATTTCGAAGAACTGATTTAGCAATTGTTTTTGAAGTGAAACTTCCAAGGGCGCATTGGCAGTGAAAATTTATAATATTTCGGCGCCGTGACGGCTACTTCTACGACAGAGATGGAAGAAAAATATGTAAGAGAAACAGAGAAGGAATGCGTGCAGACGTATACATTTTCTTTTGTGCGCGTGCTGCTCAGCGATAGAAAGAAAGAAAAGGAGGAAAGAAAACGAAAACAGAGTTAAGCTGCACTGTACTCGCAGTTGTTGGCATGTTGGCTCGCTCGTGAGTCATGACACACGAGGTTCGGTCTACTCGAGTATGCACAAAATTTGCGACTGTTGCGTGTCGACTTACAATTATATTATCGCCTACGCAAAAAGACGAACCAGGATATAAGGATTATGTGAACCAATACAAAATTGTTAGGCAGAATCTCGAAAATACTGACTGCACTAACATTAATCATTTTTACACTCAAACCCGTATCTTTTCCGATGACCATTGCCATTAAATTCTAGGGGCAGGAATTAACAGGCCGCGTGTTTTCTTAAAACGTCAACCCCATGAAAAATAGCACAACCCGTTCAGCCCATTCGTGTTTAATATAATAAAACCGAACATGAACATTCAATTTATTACCGAAGAAATTCTTGGGCTGTCTACGTTGCTGAGTATGTGAACAAAACATACCGAGGGGTAAGCCATCTGACACGTGGAATTATCAAAACAATGAATGAACATCCTGAATTCGACATAGTGGAAGTCACTCGAAAAATAGGTGTCACAATGCTGAATAGTGCCGAGATGACAAGTTAAGAGTCTGCTTGGTATATTTTACGAGAGCCAGTGCCGAAATGTTCCAAAATTGTTGTCAGTATCTCAACTGTATGGCCTCAAGATCGGCAACGAATTCGGAAGACACAAAAAGAATTGGATGAAATGGGCATTGGAGGAGACTCGTCTGTTATTTGGAAGCATAATTGGTTCCACAAATGAGGACTTAAACGACATTATACTCGCGCAATTTGTGAGCCATTAGTCTATTCGTACGGATGGAACATATACGAAGAGAAGAAAATCTCGTATTATTCCTTATCGAAATTATGACATGGGCAATGATCTTAACGAATATAAACGAGAAATTATCTCGTTACACATACTATTCCGAAACGAAGATGCAGACATACCCGCTGAATTTAGGTTCATTCAAATATATGACGAGAACGTGGATCTTATCCTAAATCGTGGATTCGAAGCTAACTTGGACATAGAAAAGACAATTGAGATCTGTCGTATTTTGTGTCGCGAAGATGAATATGAAGCTGAAACACGCGATACAGCGACCGTACGTCCTTAAGCTGAACCCTTCCAACGTCTATTTGACAACCCAAGTAACGATATGAATGCGGACATTCGATTGGCTGTATTGAATAAACTTGGGCCTATAGCGAAGGAAAGAGAAAATATACTTCCAAATGATGAGTTTTGTAAATTGATGATAATGGGAAACGAAAAACAAAGCGAGCTTCTGCTACATGTAATATCCCATTTATTTTCTTCAAATAACTCATCACTTCAAATATTCTTCATTGGCTCAGCTGGTTGTGGAAGAACTTGTGTTATCAGACTCATCATTGAGATTTACAATCGGTTCACAAGTACGGCCATTGTAATGCATACACAACATGCGCCTCCAGGGGTAAAGCATCTGTGGCTGTTGATGGTACCACTGTGCATACGGCGTTAAAAATAACGCTATCAAAATTCATACCATTGAGCATGGAGGGAGTTCATCAATATCGAGCCCAATTCAAGTATGTCAAAGTATTAATAATTGACGAAGTAAGCACGTTAGGTGCTGAGTTGCTTACAAGTATCTATAAACGTTTAAAACAGACAACTGGTAAATGCAACGAAAATTTTGAAATAGCTAAGTATGTATATATTGGTTGTACTTCGACAAAGCAACAGGCCTTTGTACGCCAAAAATTGCACAAGATGTCGGTAATTGACACCGGAAGACTACCATATAAAACAGTGTTTGTTATTGGTATTCCTTACATGATAACAACTATTGATGTGGCGGATGGTCTAGTGCATCTAGATGTAGATGATCAAGGAGAGATTACTTTTCCGTAGCTTGAGTTCTCGGGTTCAACTAATACTGGGGTTAAAGTTAGAGAACAGGTTGCAGGCTACGTAATAGCAAATAATCTAAGCAGAACGGCTGTACCAATCGACAGAACAACATCAACAGTAGTCCTCAATAACAATAAAACTATTAATGCAAAGCGATCACATTTGCCATTAGTTTGTGCTTGCGCGACAACCAACCACAATTCTCAGGGAAGTACGTATTCTGAAGTTGTTTACGAATATGACAAAAAACATTTGCAAGCATTGGATTATGTTGCTTTGTCACGGGTCACCAGTGTTGAAGGGTTGTGGATTACAATAAACGCAAATTATTTCACCTTTTATCAGGGCCGAAGAACTTCAGCAAGTACGTCACATTTACTTGACGAGTTCCGAAGACTGTCATTAAATGCACTCATTCGGCAGATTTGACAGACGCTGTTGTACGGAACTCGGACATCATGCTTTTATGCGGAACATGGTTGGACAACGACGAGAAAGTAAGCATAGCTACATTCAATTGCATTTTGCAACATAAAAGACCGAATGTGCGAGCAGGAGGAGTTGCCATATACCAAAACCAAAAGGATACGGTGAATATTATTACGACCAACATAGAAAACTCTGCCAGGAAAAGTGATGCAAATTCATCAACAGTGACACCAGTTGGTAATATTTGTATTGCAGACTGTCAGACTGCCAATGGGAAACAGATCGTTATTGTGGCTATCTGCTTATCATCAAATCAGACCTTTGATGCTATTATTACTTCATACATAAGTCACTACTGGCTTACACTCCTGGAGGTGATTTTTATTTTTTTTTCAAAAGTTAGTCGGGGAGAACAAAAATGTTTCGTGAGAGGCTTGCCTAGTTTATTGAGATACGTTCATTCACACTAGGCAAATAGTTCCTCCCTTTACATAGCTTTACATTTCTTAGTCTATACTAGTCTACATTTCATAGTACATATTTGATCGTAATTGTAAAACACATTTTTTTAAAATCAACTTAACGCCATTATAGACATAATGTATCAATATGAAACATACATCAATAACACGCTTTAGTGGTGTAGATGTGCACAAAATAGTTGTCACGTGAAAAAACGTGAAATTGTAACAGCAAAATACTTGCAAAGGCAATATGACAGCGGGAAAATGGAAGAGAGAGGTTGCTTTCGGAGTTGTCTCTCTCTCTCTCTCTCTGTCTCTCAACATTTAATTCGACTTAACACCAGTAATCAAATAGATCTGCAGCTCTACTCCAAATGAGAATTATCCTTGAGCTCTGTCAAAGTGTGATAAATGTTAAACCAGCGCACCGCCGTTTTTGCAAGAGTTCGAAAAGTTTTTTCTTTTCCATATATGGACGGTTAAAAGTTGTATCTATTCGACAAATTCTGTAATCCAACACAGATTCAAAATAGAAATAAGCGTCAGCGTTAACGTTAACGTCAGCGCCAACGCCAACGCCGACGCCAACGTTTACGAGTACAGGGAAGGAACGAGTAGAGAGGAGGCACAGAACAATTCATCATCCACACGACAGGCTCTCGAAAGCAGTCGTTTTGTCGTGTGTTACTTAATTGAATATGCTTCGTGTAGGTTGGCACACGTTGCTCTACTACCTCCCAACGCCCACTAGCCAACGCCACACTGACTTTTCCGACCGGATTGACGCTGAGATTGGCCGCCAGTATTCTTTGTCAGTTGCGCTGGCTGCTGATGCTGCTTTCTAAATGTGGAGAAGGAAGGACAAAAGAATGGCGTATTTCCGCCAGCAACGGATACGTAGAATGAATGAATGGCTGAATTAGTAAATAAATGATTGAAGCACCCGGCGAATGCACATATGAATAAATATATTGCATTCCGAAACAAATATCAACACACACCTATGTACGAGTGAGTACGAGCCCTAGTACATATGTACATGTATGAGTGTTGTCGAATTGTGACACGTACCCGACATGCGATTACAAACAGGAAGGATACTAGACGGTTATTAAGAGCCCCTGTCGACGGCGGTGCTATTGTAGCAGCGTTGTGGTTACCAGTGCTGGTAGCCAAATGCGACACGGCAAAAAAAGCCCACACAGCGCACGCATACAAAGTAGGCCTGTTGCATAGCCAACGATATTAAGCGCTTCAGCTGAGCGTGAGTTAGTCATTATTATACGAGTACATACGAATGTCGCCACTCAGTGCATCAAACAAAGCTACCAAATTATTCGTACGTTATGTGGGATCGGGGACCTATCTATTCTCTTTGTCGCGGACAACATAAGGCCAACGAATATTTGTATATTTATTTATTTATTCGCATTTTCATGAATTTCGTATACGTGGTCCGCACGTTTGCGATTTCATACTATTGCAGCGGCTCGCATCGTTGCGAGGTTTGTTCAAAGACAAGGGCACCTTTGTATTACGACATTGCAGCTTATATGGTATTAATCCTGTTTGAGACATTCTTAGTTAGATCGAAGACATATGAATTAATTGATTAATGATTCGTGATTTGAACACTCAAGCTAGATTGTTGGAAGAATGCGATGTCAACTGGAATTATTATACTTTAACATAACTCTTGAAACATTTCATATCCACGTGATGTGCACGTTATTATATATAATCTACACTAATATAAAGAGTTAATGTTTGTTTGGTTGTTAGAGGTTATCTTCGAAGCTACTCATCCAATTTTAAAAATTCTTTCACCAGTAGAATGCTACGTTGTCACTGAGTCTTCTGGGCTATATCTATATTTGATATTCCTTAAAGGAAAATATGTTTTTTCTCAGGATTAAGTGTTTGCAAAACCACTGCAAGATCAAAGCGAATTAAATTTATAGCGTTTACATATCTCCCTTTGAAAAATGGCCGTGGAGAGAAAGTAGAAACTGACAGCTTATCCAGAGTAAGTAAGATCCTATTTAAATTAAACTAAATGCTTTAAATGCGGAAAACTATTTCGTTAGCTCCTTAGTTATTACTAAGTGTTATGTGTAAAGCAGCAGATAGTATTTCGTATATGACTATAAATGTAAAAAACTACCGAATAGAGCGTGACCTGTGTAGGACCTGTGTGTTTTCATTCCGATAAAATGATCCCGTGAGATAAGCGGGTGGAATGGTAAATAAGTATAAGTATAGTATATGTTATACAACACGACAATTCAGTTAACTTTTTGAGCACACGTCGTAGAAGTGTTCTTATGGTCTGCGCCGCCTGAGACTAAGACTGCTTATAATTCCCTTTCAAGTGTTTGCTTGCTTCACCAGCATCAACGTACTACCGGTGACGGCTTCCGATGGTCAGTTAATCTTGAGCTGCGTGCTGCTTGACATGGAGCAGCATCTATTTGACTCTTGAGCTTTGGTAGAGCCCGCTTATTCGTGCTGTGAGACCAGCCGCCAGCCAGTCGTTGATGTCTTTGTGTTTGTTGTTTTCCGTGTAGTCATACGCAAACTTCAACAGATTTTTATCATGCCAAAGTTAGTCAGTGAGCCACGGGCCTTATACGCATCCACGAAAACCAGCAGTTGTGAAAGGTGCTTCGTTCGCCGTGGGGAACGTAGAATAACAAGAAGGAGAACAAATGTGAAGCCAAAGCCGCATTAGTCCCTTGGGTACCAAACGAGGATACGTTATGCTTGCTTGCGTGCAGAATTGTGTGACTATAGATTGTTCTTTAAACCCCTACTACTAGTTCTCCTTCTACGGCGCCTCAGTCAATGGCGCATCACATACCCGTACATCATACGGCCTGAAAACGCAGCAATCATCGAAAAGAGATACCAAAAATCAACGACAAGTGTCGAGACCGAAGCGAATGTGGAAGCAGCGTTGTTTACTTAAAGCATGATATATCTTTAGTTAGAAATTGTGAAACAGCTCAGCCTGGAGATATATCTTCGTTGCCTGACCTGAGCTGGCACTGGTTTGCTGGCTGGTTTACTGATCATTGATACTTTTCGATACGAAAATCGAAAGTTTCATCATTATTTCAATGCATAAATCGATGTGCAGCCATGCAAGGAACAGCACGAAACGCTAGGAAGCAAGGATTAGGCTCGTTCGAAGACTTGCTGTAGTCACATTGGTTGTGCTCGAATTTTCCTTCGCTGAAATTTGACATTTCGGCTATATTTCACTCATTTTGTGACAACTGGCAACTCGGCATTCAAATGAAGAGCAGGCAAGGAGACATTCGCATGGTTGGCCAGATAGATTGTTAGACATATAGGCAAACAGACAGACATAGAGAAAGACTGATAGATATACAGAGAGACAGACAGAGAGATAGCTAGGCAGGCGGATAGACAGTGACAATGACAGCAAAGTACACAATCGGTCCAGTAGGCGTGGGGTAAGCCAAACGGACAAAGCTGCATAACACGACATGGTGGAAGCAACATATTTGTATATGAACGGCCGGGAAGGCAGACAGTGAGACAGTCAGACAGTCAGACAGTCAGAGAGGCAGCACCAGCCCCAGCACTAGCACCCGCACTAGAAACAACCAGATAGCCGAGCAGCCAGTAAACCAGGAAAACAAGTAGACAGCACGAGTACGTACGGTATTTTCGTCGCCACCATCAGAGCCGTCATCGTCGTCTTTAGCTTTATACACGCAATTCTTGTCATCGTCTGCAAATGAAACATACGAACAACGCTCTGTTATAATCGCCTCCGCTCTCATCGTCATAACTGGCTGCATTAGCGGCGTAGTAGATATTCACATGTCGCTGAGACATACTCGTACTCGTTCGCCTGCCACAGAACTACACAATTGCCACTGTAGAGCCGGTGCCTGGACCCCGCTGTTGCAGTTGCTGTTGCTGCTGCTACTGCTGCCGCTACCATTATAGGAACAACATGCGGGTAAATTATCTTTTCATTTCCGCAATACGAGTACGTCCGTCTGCATAACTGTCCCTCTATTTTCCTGCCTCACCCGGTTCTGTCTATCTTTCAACACAAAAAGCTTCTTTATCGTGTGTGCCTGCGTTAGACTGATTGCCTCGATCTATCAGTCGGTGTGTCGACCCGGGCGACCCGGTCCGGCCCGTTTACCCTTTCCGTTCTGTCTGCGATAGCGTTCGTTCCCTTAGCGTTCATGCAACTTCTCCGCAATTTTAAGTTAGGCCAAAACTGTCCACTTAAGCTCTGCACTTACAATAAGTCGCGTCGCAATTGATGCATTTTAAGGCTTTTTGGTGTAAGTTCATCACTACAACTCAACTAAAGAAATATTCGAATGCATTATCATCAGTCGAATAAAGCATTATCAATGAAACGCTTTCAAACGTTAGCCGGACGGTGTTACTCAAACATCTCTTAACAAGAGCAATTTTACTCAGGATTTTCCTTTAAAAACTTGCGAATGATACTCGTATACTACAGGAATAATTACGGCGCAGGATTTCTGCTCTAGTAGTCAAGTCGTCCAGAAACAAGAATCCTTAAGAATCCTTAGAGAATCTACTAAGACACCCACAAGCAAAGAAGTATCTCTCTCTACTAGAGTACAGTTTAGTGAAATAACGTGTCTGAATACAATGGAATGAATACAATGGGGTAAGGGTACAAATGTTTAGAGCATAATGAGCCATGCTCTGTTATGCTCTATGCATGTTACACATGAGAGTAGCACATTATATGAGATCGACATGAACTACAACTATGTTAACAGTATTTATATTCAAGTATTGAACACGTTTCAACAGTATTTGTCTCAATAGTGTTTACATACTTTTTTTCGAATCCTAATCAAATCGAACTACTCAAAGTTTAGGCGCCCCTCAAACTGTTAATTAATAATCAGATTCCTTTTGAAAAGACGAAATCGTAAATATTTAAATTAATGATGAAGTTTCTCGGCATGGATTTTTAGTCTATAATTGTTGTTGTTTGCTGCTGTTGGCATTAATCCGGACTGGTGTACTCGTGTTTGGTGAGGTCATGAGGCCCTTATTGTGTCCCGTTTTGCTGTCAACTTCAATTTTCGATTCTTTTACGTACCCACGAAATCGCTTTCAGCCACACAGCCTGAAGAGTGACTGCGACCGCCGAGACAATATGAAGTCTCGTCAATGTCTACGACAACACTAGGGAGAAGGACTCACTGCGATATCAACTTAATCTCTCCGCCTCCAACAAAAGCATCGCGGTGCCCTCACACGCGTAATCACCTTTCACAGCAGACTTTGCAAAGTTTTTAACTTTAAAATGCCGACGTAAGTTGAACATCACGATTCATTAAAAATGTAATACAACGATGTCAACGAAAGTCGAGGAAATTGTGGCAAAAGCAGACAATGTCCGTAACCATGGGCCTGCTCCCACACCAATTAACAATACAGAATTGGTCGCCCTTCATTCCGGATGCGTGTTGGAAACGTCGATGTCTCTGTTATAGACAACACCCTCGCATTGAATCCACTGTGTCTGCACCTGTGTGTCGTTAACGGTTGGAGCTCAAATTGAGTTTCGCTTCACTAATTGTTTGATTAACATATATTTAATCATTATACGCTTCAACACAGTGGAAACTGTAAATGTGGAACTTTGTGAATGCTACATACATACTATACATACACCTGTGTGTACGACGTCAACACCACAACAGCTTTAGGAATCGATCAGCGCCATCTATAACTTTGCACGGATGCGATTATCAAAGCATGTTGCATGCAGTTTTTCAAGTGGTTGTTGAATGGAATCACTGCGACCGATACGAGTGCCTGAGGTCGCTTTTACTATAGCAAAGTGTTCTTTTAAAGCATGCCCTTTTAAAGGGACAGTAAACTGCCAGCCAGAATAAGCTCGCTTTAGTTCAATCGACAAAGGGCTAAGATGTTTCGAAAAGCTGGATTCTAGAGAAGAACGCAACAGAAAGGTGGACAACTCTTTGACCAAATAGTCGAATTTACAGATTTTATGTAGCCTTTCGCGTCAAAATAAAGATGTCACTATATTATCAGATAGCATTGACACTCCACTCTAAAAACTGCGATTACAAAAACGTAGTCAGAATTATTGTTGCCACGACATTTTTTAATAATTTCCATTCATTATTTAGCTGAATTTTACTCGAAGTTACGGATTTGATGGAGACAACACGCGATGAGGATTATCTAAGTTGTCTGTTAAAATGTTAAGTTTTCCGTTAAGTTGTCAGTTAATATTTAGCAGCGGAAAATTCAGGCTTGAAGTTTGCAGATGCATAATTGGAGGCTTTACAGAAGGAAAAGCCAGCTCAAGCGTTGAGAGACCTTGCTAAGGCATTGGACGTTCACGAAAGAACAGTTTACCGTCGCTTACACACTATGGGACGAATTCAAAAGGTAGGGAAATGGCTGCCACATGAATTGAGCGAAATTACCAGTACTGCAGTTTCGTTGCTGACAAATCGTAATTCGTGATGAAAAATTCATATTTTTTGATAATCCGAAGCGCGAAAAATTTGTGATTGAAACCAGGCCAGCCTTCCCAATCCATGCCAAAGCGCAACATTTGGTGGGATCAGCATGGTGGCATCAGCAAGTAGTTGTCTTCCAAGAGTTATTTAAACATAATGAAACTGTGACTGCTGAGAGGTATAAGCAAGTAATACTTGAAGCAGAGTTTGTGATTGTGTATCTGGTGCAGAAATGACCAGAAATTATTTTAAATCGCCTAAAGGTGATTTTGCTTCACGACAACATTCGGCCTCATGTAGCCAAAGTGGTAAAAGAAACACTATCGAATTTGGCATGAGAAGTTCTCCCGCGCCCAGCGGACTATCCAAGAATGGCACCGTATGACTATCACTTGTTTAGTTCAATGCAACCAACACGCACAGAAAATGGTTCAATGGGTGAATAGCCTCGAAACCGCAGTCATTATTTCGAGATGGTTTATGCAAATTACCAGAGATGGGAAAATGCCATCAAATGACAGCCATTAAGCATTTGATGGAAATGCCTAAAAATTCTTTATAAATGCCGCGTTTCACTGGAAGTATCTAAGAACCTGTGCTGTTGTCCATTATTGGGTCGATTTTGTTTTTTAAATAGTTGAGTTTTACGGTTTCGTAGTCAGTTTAATGGTCGGTGGTTCGATGCCGCTGTTGTGTTTTGCTCAGTTTATAACAGTTTAGTGCTCTGCAGATTTTTCTCTGTCAGATTTTTCTGCGTCTTTAAGTATTGTGATCGATGTGTTGAGGTGAGTGTTTACATCTATTGCTTTGTCCATCATTTCTATTGTATTATTTGGTGGTTGTTTCCATGAAGATGATGATGATGATGATTTTGAAAAAGTTCTAAGATTCCTTGCCTATCGTTGTCATCAATTAAGCCGACTAGTCCACGTTTTCTTCGATTTTATTGTTCACTTAATTGCTTCTCTTTCTGTCAAAAGGGGTCTGGTTTTGTCGTCGGTTAGTGCTTTTGTATTGTACTCTATATTGTTTAGTATTGCGGTTAATTCCTGCGGATTTAAAAGGTGGAGAACTATTCTACTATTTTGGGTTGTCGCTGCTTCTGTTAGTCTTAACTTAATAAATCCATGCTTTTTGTTAGTTGGTATTATTTTCACTATCATTACCAAACGCTCATATAAACTGGTATGTCTAACCACATAATAATGGTGTGACCTAAAGCTTATGTACTTAGCTCTGCTGCAAAGGTTTTCATTCGCAATTCGTGAAACAATTATGCCTCTAATTGTAGAATCCTGTAAATATTTTTGTTTTTATAAGCAGATCTAAAATTTATCCGTTTCAAACATCCTCATATATATCAGTAAACAGTGGCCCTATAATTAACTTAATGACACCAATTTCAATTGAAATATGATATGTTCATACAAACTAAGGCTACAGACTGAGTGAGTGTATGTGAGTGTGTCTGTCTCTGAGGTGTGTGTTGCAAAATTCACAAAATTACATTCATTATAACAAGAGAAACAAGAGAAACAAACTTGTGATTGTCAGAATCTCGTACACGTGAGGAGATGGACATCGTTTTGTTGTTGCTGCTGCTCTTGATATTGCTTATGTTGAGGTTGCTGGTTATGATGCTGATGATGCTGATGATGATAATGGTGACTGCAGTCGTTGGTATTGGCATTGCGGGCAATAAATTTGTTGTAACTTGGCCGCGCTTGCATCAAAAGCTGCACACAAACCGCTGTTATGAGCAGATTTGCATAATAAATGAGACAAAAGGCAACAAATGCACACTTATATAGCACACACACACATGCACGCATATACATTTATAACAAGTGCATGTAGCTGGACATGAAACTAGGGAAAGAGGCACACACATTACTCGTACATAGATACAAATGAGCAACAGTCAGAGCCGCCGCTACTGGCTATACATGCCGGAAGCTATTTGAGACAGATGGCATTCGGGTTGGCCAGACGGCGCGGCAATTGGCATTTCGAATTGTCCTCAGGAGTTTTTTCTCATCGCACTTGATTATATTACATAAGTTGTAGATTGTTCATTTTTTATATGAGCATAAGTGTGTACGCGTGGGGAATCGTGTGAGCGAATGTCTTTCTTTAATACAGAAAATTTAAACCAGGGACGCATAAACTAGTTCCAAATCAGAACCTCTTCAACAGAGTCGGCGCAGATAATTGTTATATATTAGCTGTGCTCGAGCACGCGTTGCTGTGGCTCAGTCTGGCTCGAGTACTCAACACTTAAAATTTTATCGAAACAGAAAAAAATATTATTAACTAAATATTATTTTATATTTATTTTATATTTATATTATTTTAAATATTATTATTAAATTAAATTAATATGCACTAATGATATAGAAGTGATTCCGAGCTGATTTGCTTGGCAAGAACTATCGCTGAGATTATTACTAAAGTTACTTTCGGAGAGTTGCCATTTCGAGCGAATCTGTAATCTATACTATTACATAAAATTGATTATATGGGAATTGTATGTAATGCTTTGGCGCAAACTATATCAAACCTATTTTAATCAAGTATTTTTTAAATAACAACTTTGCGCTATAGAAGACACTGACATACTTACTTTTTTGGTTTTTTAAAGGAAAATATGTTTTTCTTTTCGGACTTCGGACAACGCCGGGTCAAACAGCTAGTATTTATATACAAGAGATCACTACAGTGCTCATTGTTTCGAGGTCGACCGATATATCTGAGGCGTAATTACCGTTGGATCATGTATTAGCGCCAAACGCAACGAACTCAACTCTATCCGTTGTTCCGGAGTCATAATGGAGCTCGCTTGAGATATTCTTATTCGATATGAAGTGGTTATTAAAAAAAACTTATATTGTATATGTATATGTACATATATATTCTTTTTGTATGAAAAATGGCAACAAACGCTAATGGCAGTTATAACGCAACTCAAAAAATAAAATTAATCAGTTCCTGGTTGCAATGTGCATAACCAATGATATTGACACACATCCAAACAGCCATGCACATATACGCATACTCAATGCTGGTGTCACAATTCACTATGGGAAATTTGACCGATTTTGATACCGAGAGCCCATTTTGAGAAATTGTTCAAAATAATATATCTCCACAGTCATTCTATTAGAAATACATTCAAGCATAATGTGGCATACCATAAATGCTGATTAAATGCAGCCCTGTCCAAATAGCCTCCAAACACAGCTGTTGTTGACAGAGGAGTGCCTTTTTATGAGTGATTTGCAAATGATTAAAACTTACGAAAAAAAGTCATTTAATGATCTTTTTGTAATGGAATTTAATTTTAATTATGGTTCGTATTATGTGTTGGTACACTTCAACTGTGTAAAATCCAAATGCTCTCTTTGCAATGGTGTGTTAATATGAGGCATTTTTAAAAAACAGCTTTGTAAATTAAACTCATTTTTGTAAAGAGCTAAAATGCAACAGTTTCCCTATCAATACAGAAGTGGCTAAAACTTATTCTTTCAACGAGCTTATAAGCAAAAATATGTTCTTGTTTTCACGGCATCAATCTAATTTTTCATACAAAAGCTTGATTAAATTTCAAGTATATTGTAATAAATTAAATAACTCGCTTAAAATTGTATTCAACACTCTTGCTTTGATAATATTGGCTCCAAATGAAAACCATTGCTAAACTATTGCAATATGAAAAATGTTATCCATGAGCGGTATGCATTACTTTTTTATTGAGATATCTTCCACTTCATACAAAATAACGAACTGCTTTAAGTAACCAAGCTTTCCTTGAATATCCAGCCAGAAGACTTTCCTGACAGTGTCCTCTCTTAACATTTTTTTTTAAGTTAAAATGTAAATTTAAATGCATAACCGTAACACTTTAATTGACTACTTTTGTATAGTCAATAGTTTTTTGGGTTTTTACAGCTGCCAATAAAATATATTAGCCGTTTAAGAAAAATTTGTAAAAATTTTAAAAAATAAATAATATTTACAAAAAAAAACATTCCTTGATATTGGGATTTTCAATCAAAAAAAAAAAATTTATAGAATTTTTGGACCTGCGTTTTCTAAGGCCGGGGTTGGGTGCCACTCCCACTTTTTGCCTTGTGGTATGTAGAAGGTAACGCAAAAAACCGTATCCAAAAATCTTACTTTGTCTTTGAGTTATTAATTTATTACACAAAATGCGGTCGAATTATCCATAGTGCAATGCCAAACAATATGCAAATTTCATTGCATACTTTTAAGCATGCCGATTCGAGTGGATTCGAGTCGAGTTGAGTCAACAACGTCAGCTAAGGCGGCGTCAACAAAGGTGACAGAAGAGGCTGGCGCCAGACACATATACGCAAACACACAGGCATACAAACACAGGCAGACGGAGCGACAGATAACCAGAGTCACAGAGAAAATCAGCTAAGCATAGACATTTGGACAAACACTGTTGCCGTGGCAATGACAATGACGATGACGATGGCAGCAAACGGGAGCATAATGCCGTTTCCGGCACCCAATAAACCGGTTGCATTCGGACAACTCGGATTTCCGCTTGAAACTTTGATGAGATATTAAAGTCATTTCTATTTTGCCCTCTGCTCTTATTTCATTGCAGCTTGTTGTGTCGTTCTGTTCGGCGGCTTTGTGTAAGCGCCCAGCTCTGAGTGTCTCCTCTCACATGCAACAACGCATTGAACACATTGTCATTATCAGCTTTTGTCATGTTAATATTTTGATATAAACGTGACTCGATGCCAAAAGGTTTACAAATTTTACGAGTATAACAAATTTTCGTTTCATTTGCTGGATATTTTGCTTTTATTTCAACTCGAACCGACTCGAATCGAGTGAGAGTCGATTTGAGCTATAATCGTAGTTAGAGTGAGAGTCGGTGTCGGTGTCGGTGTTGCTATTAGGGTCGTGGTCGTATTTGTCTGCATTTGAGTGCGGCCAGCAATGCGAACTATGAAATCAAATGAAACCTAAAATGCAGTTCAAAGCCTAGCAATGCATCAATGATGACGATAGCAATGGAGTTGATAAGGATTTTCAATTTTTGCACAAACTTTTGTATGCGTGACATGCCGTTTATCTGTTATGAGTCGCCGATTTAAATTTTTGTTTTTAGACAATAAAAATACAAAAACTCCCAATGGAATGCCTTCCGGCGCGCTACTTTTCAGTAAGCTGAATTGTTATATACTCGTATATACTTACATAAGGATATCGACGCGCAACCAGGTAAAATAATATCTCATGGATAATAGGCTGAGTACCATATAATATTTTTAGAGAAGTTGTCTATATAAATTGTAAAGAGGGGGCGCAACTACGACATAAAAAGTTTCGATTATATGGTATTTGAAACTGAAACTTCTGAGATGAGAAACGAAGCAAATTATCCACTAAGCAATCGAAACTTTCAATTATCTTTTTGGAAGTTATTATGATGGTACTAAAATAATTCTCGAATTTGTTAATCATATTGGCCGAATTCTACCAATATCTCATACATAAGTTCCAAATTCATATTCAAGTTTACATTCGAAAAAGTTATTGGTTTTTTGGCACAACACACTAACTTTCGGACAGATTTGACGATACACATATGTTCTGTATATTTCAGGATCGCATAGTTTAATTTATTTGTTAATTGTAAGAAGAGTGAGCGTAATGGAGAAAAAAATATTGGTACCCAGTTTAAAATTTATTTTACATTTTATTATTGAATTTGAACTAATGATAAGAGGCGCTTATGGTCACTAAAATATATAAAGCATGCTTTGGTTAGGACTCTATCAATATTTCTTTGAAATACAGCGTCAATAACTCTACCCGATATTGTTTACAGTTGCTGGTAGATGTTTTTGTTGTTTTCTGTGCCATAGTTGTTGTATGTATCTCACAGACTAACCGCCCTATTCTTAGCACTCTATCAACGAATTAAAAGTCTGTAAGTGTCTAACAGAGGCTGTTGTGGTATTTAAATAAAAAACTTTCACCGAAAGTTCTTTCTCTATTTATTCTCTATTTGTTGCCACTTTTTAAATGACTTCCCATCAGGTGATGTCAAAAATTCTACTACAATAAATCGCATACTGTTAACACACTGCTGAAATGGACAACAACGTAATTTGCTCGTTTACCCATAGAATTTATGGAAAATAGCGATCATTATCAAATAGAAGTGTGTTGAAGTCTTTGCGTGGCAAAAATGATCCATTTTCAATATCGGACAATGTTTTTGGCAGAAATTATTGATTCTCAAAAATATTGTGCCACCAATTGATAAGCAATGGAAGCCGCTTGACAATGGAAACGAGAATTTCTATTTGAATTTCGTTTCATGGCGACTTTATATTTCTATGCACATGGGTCATACCAAAATTGCGTAAGAAACAACCATGTTGGTGCTATGAGCCAGTTGGTGCAGCTGATCCTGCGTTTTGCGTTCTCTGTATTTTTTCCTAGAAAAAAAAAAAATATAATAAGTTGGACACCATTTTTAAATAATAATTATTACGAATACTTCAACGTGTTATTTGTTTTCATTTTTCCACAGTAAAGAAGAAGCATTTGTAATTTCCATAGGTTAAACTGTACTTAACAGACTAGCAACATGGACTGACTTTACAGACTTTGAAACAAACAGCTTTTTTAATGATGCAGCTTTAAAATGTCGCAGCTTTAAGGGTCGGTTATTCGTTTCAAAAAACTTCAAATCACAGCCGGTTTAGATCCGAGCAGAAGAGATCTAGGATGGCTGGTCTTATATAAAATGATTTAATTTTGTAATATTATGACATTTTGAGCATATTTGTTTTTTGGGTGTCATATATTTACAACTGACGAAAGTTTGCTTTAGGATCCTTAAAGTTTGTGTTACCAATTTCTCAACCCGACTTGGCGCCAATCAAGTACAAAGCTTCGTCTATGATTAACGACTTGAGTGCTCAATCAAACGAGACACTAATACAACAACAAAAACGAAAACATGACAACAACAACAACAAAAATTAATTTCGCCGCTTTCGTTTGAGCATTTCGCCCTGATTTGTCATTTTGTCGAGTTGTCATAATTTGTTATGCGCCAATTCTCACTTTGAAGCCATCTGCAGCGACTATCCGGCAGCAAACATGACAATAATGCCAAACGAACGACGTCAAAGGTCAGATGAGACGACCGCACCCACCCAAATTGAACGAATTCGAAAGAAACACTAAATGAAATCGTTTGTATAAGAAATGTCGCACTTTCAACCACACCCGACACTTCGAACATTGACAAAAGTTGGCTGCGTGGATTCAAAGCGTACTATTTTTAAATCCATATTAAATAACATCGAACTCCGCCAACGATTTGTAACACAATCGAATCGAGTATGATTTTAGGTATTCCTTTGCACAAACCGCATATTGGCAGCTATTCAAAGAGCCTGCAATATGCAATGCATCCTTATCGTTCCATATATAGCTGGTCATAGCTCAGTGAAGTGATCCAAATTACGACTATTTACGATTTGTTAAAAATCCGATGTTTAATGGCACAGTATAGGAAGAGCTAATGGGCGGAATAGCTGTGATAAGTTATGGTAAGAAAAAAATTTTGTTTCATAGGTGAATCATCTAAAAGAGTTTGTAAACTCTTACTTGGTAATGCAGCAGGTGCAGAGCAGACTCTTTGAGAGGAAAAGCCAGTGTTTTAGTGGTGCTGAAATCTAACATAGGGCAAAGAAGTCAGTGGCTTAATGATTCGCAGTTTTCAAAAAGGACCAATGTCTTCACAGGTGTAATGAAGGGGCCCTAAGAATTATATAGTTAGAAATTACCATAAATTAGTCTTCTGCGCCTTTTTATGAGGTTGTCTATTGTAAAAATGTTAGAATCTCAACCGGCGCGATTTGTAGGCTACCCTTGAAGTGTGGGATCACTGACTTATTGGTGTTAGCGTGAAGTTATCACATAAGCAGTCCACCCCTGACTGAAATGGTTTGATTTGGCGATATTCTGGAAGTTAAAGTTGCTTCGCATAGGGAATATCTTTCGGTCTATTATTCAAAATAATGAGGAACTATAACAGAATGTGTATTTCGATTATTATTAAAAATACTAGTAATATAGGATCAAAGAAGCGAAAGTAAATCGAATGAAATCCTCGAATGAAATGAATTATCCGCATAAACGGTTAACGCACATTCACTGATGACTGACTGACTGATTATTGACTCATTGACTGATTGACTGACTGAGTGACTGAGTGATTTCATTTTGCCTACCAAGCTACCAAGCTACCAAGCTGGGTGTCTACACAAATAAATTATAGCACGAGTATATACGTATCACTGTGGAAATTGCTTGTATCCAACCCTTATACTGAACCACTTTTCAACTTCTAACAACTAGACTTTGCTGAGAATGATGTCTGTGTATGTGTCTGTGTCTGTGTGCCTTTAAATGAAGCGCTTTGTCGTCCTTTGTCGTACTTTGTCTGAGCCTTTTGAGTGCCGTACGCGTCAATTTTTCTAGTTGTCTGCCGTTTGTTGTTGTTGTTGTTGTGCTTATTGTCTCCATTCTCATTTCTCTACTTTTTTTTCTACTACTCTTTCTCTTGCTTTGTCAGGCAGTTATTTGGCATATTGGAATGCCTCGTATTCATAGTCATAAATCATGAAATTGCTGCAGGATATTTTATCATAATCATATCAGGAAGCAAGCGAGCGTTCTCCTATCGTCTGCTCGTTTTTCCGTAGCAGCAAATTCGATTTGCTGGTCAAAAAAAGAAAACGCCTCGGTCATGTGGCACTAGAAATGTCCTTCTGTGTCATTGTGAATTTTTTATTTATTTTTTTCGATTGCAGGCCAGAGTGAACAAAAATCGTTTTATTTGTGAGTCCCGATATACAATATATGTGTCATCTAGAAATTGCTGAAAAAAGAATTAGGCGTAGCTCAGCCTCTCTATACTCCATAGGTATGTCAACGTATTTTTCTTGGATCAAAGCTGATTCTAACGGCTGGGCACTCTCTTGTCTGAGACAAGGTTTGAATTAATATGATTTACGAATTCTACGAAGCTGCTATCAAGTACCTATCAAATTTAATTGTGCATTCTGTGAAGTGTATTAAAAATGCAAGTAATGTTTCAGAAGCGGTCTGGTCGTTGGAAGTATTCACTTATGTTAGCATTAGGCGTTTGACCTTTAATTTGCCATTTTGCCTCGAACGAAACTATTCAATTGGGGTGAATAAATTACTAGGAAATCCCAAACAACAAAGCACAAGTAAGAATGGGCCTGAGTCCCTTTGAGCACTCTTGAAGCAACCGCTTTTTGCACGCATCAAAAACTGTCAAATTACTTGTGAAAGTCAATATATAATAATGTAAGCATTAGCGATACACATACATGCACAGACTCGCATAAGTAGAGATTTACCCATATTTTGCACATCACCTTTTTTTACATTCAGGCTTACTCTTAATTTAAATCGCCATCACTACCAACGCCGGTCGCATATCCCACTCCGTCTGAAGGCATTCATTCAATTAGCGGCAACACGAGTAATGAACACTACTCGCCTGTGCCTATGTCGGTTCCAGCTAGGCGAACTTACTAATATCGCTCTCTATTGTATTTGGTCGGTCGTGAGTGTGTGTTGCTCTGCTGTCTAACATGGGATATATGCGAGTATAAAGCTGCGATTGTGAGATATCATTAAATTCGTTGGAGCAGCATTTCATATGTGCCCAGCCTCAGAGATTGCATAAAGTCCATTTGACACTTTCAAAACTGACAAACGACATGATATTGCAAAGGCGACGCTATCTACGAGGAAGTCGTTGCTGTGTATTTGGTGCTACCACCCAAATCATGGTCCGAACATCCCAGTTCTTTATTCATCCGTTAGCTGGCACGGTCGTTTTATTTGTACGAGTATGCTTCATACGAAAGGAAACAAAATATAAGGAGTACATTCGTACGGCAATTATCAGGATTTCGTGAAGTTCATGGTTTGTTTGCGCTTACAAAACAACTTTCCGACATTTTCCAAATCTATTTCCAGAATCATGCTGAAACTTGAATCCATTTCCGGGACTGGCCAAAAAAAAAATCAGGGTCGACACCAATTAATATGCGCTCCACAACTGAGAGAATGTACGGCGAACACTCGATTGAGAGCTTGAAGTATACTCCAGAGGTTTCTGTCGCGGCGATGACAGTCTCTGTCAGCATCATGACCAAAGAGGAGCGCTTATATCCCTGGTGACGGCAATGCGCCTAGCCATACGCCGTAGAGGTCAAAGTAACCTATTAGAGCTTTGTCGTCTTCTTGTATACGAACGTTTTTGTTGGGAAAGAGCTATGCGTGCAGAAGTTGAGCACGACGAAGCAGGATTCAGAAATACAAAAGTTATTAACGCAGCATTAAAAGACGAAAAAATGTCACTATATAAAAGACAATATAGATGCGTCCTTTCTACGTATCTGCACCCGCTTATAGACGGTCTCCAGAAAATTCAGAATAAATCCGTTTAGCGAAGCTGTACCCGGCCGAAACGGGTCCACGTAACACTGGCGTTGCATGGCCAGCAGACAGTCACAGAAAGTCTGCCGAAAGCCTGCCTGGATATATGTGCGCTGTTACAGCTTCGAAGGCCACAAAGTTGTAATTCGTGAAACTATTTGAGTTCATATTTCTTGCCTTGTGCACTTCGCTCCGGAACCGATGGAGAAGAATATCATTATGCACATTGTAGAAGAACACAGAAACTTCGCGTATGCTTTTATAATGCCATACATTGATAAAGGCTTGAATCTTTTCGAGTTGCGTGGGGTCTAAATCACAAAGGTGTGCCTCTATTGGGTCCATATATTATAACTCAGTATCTTTTGTAACGCTACATTATATTCGTAATAACGTGTGCATACACGTATAATTAGTTTACTTAACGAGTTACTATTAAGTAGACACATTTATGGCATCAACTACTCATAACTGAATACTCGTATTTCTACATTATACTCGTATCCTTCTCTTAAATGTAAAACATAAAAATATGAACAGGTCGACAACCCACTAAGAAGTCAGTGGTAATGGTACACAGTGCTCCCTCCACACACAGATATGTATTTCTTCCTTACATTTGGCTGTGTTTTAAGAGGGTTTGAGTTTGAGACAAGCTTAGTTCCATAACTTTTGAATGTGTTGGGGCGATGAATTTCAAGTCCTGGAAATTATTTTAAAGAGATTCTCTCAAAGAAAGCTCGACACAACAGTAATGAAAGCCATCTTGACCGCCTGGAGGCAATTCGTCTGTGTGTTTCCACTAAAGTTAATCCTAATGAGAAAAGCGGTAAAAGTGTGAATGCGTCTTTGCAACGCCATTCAAAGAAGTCAAAGAGAAAGTAACGCCGGAAATTTAGCAGTAGAATGCTAGCCAAGGAATACAAGGGGAAAGAGATAAAGGGCAAAGTCGAATGTACACACTGACACTCGCATGCGAGGACGCTTGCTAACACAAAAGCGACAAACAATGAAGGAGGTCCCTGCTTCTTCAGGACTTTTCGTATCTACGTGTTTGTTGCTGTGATCTGGTCGATTATCTACGAGTACGTCTTATGTTTGAGGGAAAAACAAGTCTGCGGTAAAGTCTTTGTTACAAAATATGCCGAGAGGGGATAAACGGGAGACCTAGAAAAATAAATGCAAGCGGAGCCACTCCGAACGAAAACGATTGTTGTTGCTAATGCTTGTCGCCAGCATATGTCTTGCGAAAATGTTGTCATAAATTTAACAAAAACACAAAGCATTACGGTAAATTTCAGTTCCACGACTGCCGAGCAACAATTGTGCTGCAAGTTCTTTAGCAAAAATTTGTGTATCTGAGCAAAATCTGAGGCAACATGCGGTTGTCATGCGGCATTTTGACGCTAAGATGCTCCAGGCCGTCGAGCGAAAAATCCGAGTGCAGAGCAGAGTATCGAACAAAAGACATAAAACCGGCATATAAAGGGTGCCGGTTAAAGTACATTTTTCTCAACAGAGGATGCTGGCGGTGTTTGTGTGGACCTTGCCTCTGAGTCGTCTGCTTTCAAAGGATAAAACTGCAAAGTGGATAGAAGGTTCGCCAACCAACAGTTGAGCCTAATACGCTTAAGTTTAAAGGAACAAGTTTAAAGAAGTCATTTCGTAAATATTTAATTTCACCCTCGAAGTCAGTTAATAACCACATAAGCGCGTTAATGATTCTCGTTGAGTGGTTTGTGTGTCCTGAGGATCATTAACATAGAGATTTTCCGCTTAATGTCGACCCCGAAAAAACTTAGAGAGACGTGGTATAATAAAAATATACTCAATGCTAACACTGGCAGTACTAAACAATGCAAGCAATTGATTTTTCCCTTTTTCCGACCATCTAAGGTCTTCTTTATGTGCTTACGTACACAGCTAGAGGTAAGGTAAGGTTACCGCTCAAAGACTAGATGAAGTATCTACCTGCGTAAGCCCAGTCAACCATATAGAATGTTAGAGCAAATTGAAGAGTTTATCAGATTCGAAAATACATCAACCCGAAGTAGTAGTGTAGTCATCTTCACATTCGAGTCTTTGTTGTCGATCCACGAATATACAATACTCCAATAGAGGTTTTTTTGGACATTCTTTGTAGGATTACGAAATTGAAATTGGAAAGAAGAAATTGAATTTATTTGTGGTTAGCGGATAAACTATAGTTGTAAGCAAATATTGTAAATGTATGCCTTCCGTTAAATTAGACATTTCAATTTCAATTTATTTCGCCTATAATAATATAATATCATATATAATGTACAGAGTTTGACCCTTAATTTAAGGCCTTCTACTGAGAGGGAAAGAGATATTATAAATAAATTTTCCTTAAAGTTAATGTAAATATAATCAAGGATAAAGAGGAAAATAAAACCTTAAAATAGTGTTAGGAGTAAATCTTATAACTGTCTTAACACTAGGCAACCAATACCGATAGACTAAGTGCGAACTTAGTTTTGGTGATGGTCGTTTGCGCAGGCTTGCGATATAATGGTTTTATTTAATTTATTTTATAAACATGCACTTAAGCATAAAAGTGCTAAAGTGGGCTTGCTGGAGCTTTGGTGACAATTTATGTGAGGTGATTTACAGGATGGAAGTTATTATTTAGTAATTGTATTTTGTCTTTAATCGTTGAGATTCTATCTTTTTGATGAAGGCGGGTGGTTGAATAAAAAAAGGGCAGATTTAGGATCATTTTTAGGATGTTGTTTTGAATTCTTTGAATTTTGTTTATGTGGGTTTGTGCACAGTCTCCCCATACAACAGAACCGTATACGATTAATGGTACAAATATTGATTTATATATAAGTAGTTTGTTTGGAATGGACAAGCCTGATATACGATTTATTAGTGGATACAGAATGAATACCATCTTGTTTACTTTGTCATTAATTTTATTGATATGTAAGTTAAATAACAGTTTTGTATCTAAAAACAATCCGAGGTAACGGACACAATTTTCCCAGCATATGTCCTGGTTAACCAGACGTAAATTTGAGGAGGGCAAAGAGCACGCCTTACGCTTTCTAGTAAAAAAGATACACTTTGCTTTATGACAGTTTAACTTGATTTTCCACTTGTGATGATAAGTAGCTAAGGTATTAAGAGCAGTTTGCAGATTAATTTTAATAGAGTTAAAACTTTCACTTGAACAGTAGACTGCATTAACATCAGCAAACATTGAGATGACGCAGTTGTCGAAATGCGGAATATCAAACATGTAGATGTTATAAAGTAATGGCCCAAGCACTGAACCCTGAGGCTCTCCAGCCATGATAGGCGAGGGTTTTGATGACACGACATTAACAACAGTAATGAAGGATCTGTCATCAAGAAAACTTTGAATAATTTTAGTCATATAACCTGGTGTGTTGGTGATATGCAACTTGTGTAGTATACCGTCATGCCAAACGGTATCGAAGGCGGCTTGAATGTCTAACGTAAGCAAGCCGACAGATTTTTTGTTTAAGCTTGACAAAACTTTTAAGCTTTAGAAGTGGATGGGTGCGACTGAGTTTTGCTCTAAACCCAAATTGCTCAGCCGGAAGTATGGAGTTTGCTTCAAGATGAAAGTATAGCCTTTTCTTAAGAATCTTTTCAAAAATATTTGAGAAGCAACATAGCAGACTGATTGGCCTATAGTTTTCAGGAGAATCAGGTGGTTTGCCTTGTTTATGAATAGCTATGAATTTGGCCAACTTAAAAATAGTTGGGAAATAAGCTAGCTTAAGGCATGCATTGTATAACTTAGCTAGATAAGCGATAACCGTTTTTGGTAGGTTTTTTATACACATATTTTGAATACAATCAGG
Organism: Cacoxenus indagator; assembly: GCA_035041755.1. Lineage (NCBI taxonomy): Eukaryota > Metazoa > Arthropoda > Insecta > Diptera > Drosophilidae > Cacoxenus > Cacoxenus indagator. The sequence goes on along the minus strand of JAWNKX010000244.1, from coordinate 64,291 downwards.
GCCAGCAGCCTTTTTTGTTTTGAGCGAACTTATTATTGTATTTATCTCAGAGATTGTGATCTCCGTAAAACTGAAGGTCACAGGAATTAGCGCATTAATTTGAAGTAAAGAATGTTCGACAGCGGTTTTGTCAGAAAGTGACTCAGTTAACTTGTGTTTGTCTTCAAAGATTTTGTTTAGTAGATTTGCTTTTTGTTCATTCGTGGCAAATCTCTCATTTTTGTGACTTAAGCATGGTATAAACTGAGTTTTATTTTTAATGGCTTTGGTTACCTTCCGGAAAGGCTTCAAGTGGTTATCAAGTTTCTTGAGTTTTGCATTCCAACTGATATTGTTGAAGTTAAAGGTTTCAAACTTTACAAGACGATTAAAATGGGTAGACGAGTTCTGCACCACTGTCTTTGAACGATTTCCGGATGTGATTAGAAAAATTTATTTTAATGTACTTGATAGGTACCCTAGGTATGCTTTTTTCGGTGGCCTCCTCAATTTTTTAATTTAAAGCGTTGATCATGTTGTCAATTTGATCTTTATCAGGTGGTGAGTCAAGACTGGCTCCGGAGAGCAACATTTGAAAGTCACTAGTTAGCAGGCGTCTAAGGCGCTTCCAGTTTGCTTTAGAAAACTTTAAGTAGGTTTTATGTTTCAATGCAATACTGGTAGATACCGTTACCATTACAGGAAGATGGTGAGATGAAAGATCGTAGTGTGCTAGGCGTACTCAAAATATTCGGTACATTCGTAAGAAAGAAGTCTAAAGCAGAGGGCTTCAAATTGTGCTTAGGTGGTATATAGGTAGTCTCACTTGGAAAGAGCAATGTGAAATTACATAGTACAGACAGGTTGTGCAAAACATTACCCCAACAATAAGGTTTAACACTACTTCCACACATACATTTTCTATTATATGAGTGTCAATATTGGGAATTTGCCGATGTTTGATTTTATTATTAATATTTACCAGATTTTTTATTGCCTATGGTTATTTGTGGAAAACCTTGGATCGACGGCTCAACCTGTGGTGGGCAGTATTTTTCCTGATATTTCAATAAATTTTGGTAACCAACAAAGCCGGCTCAAAGTATACTTTGGAAAATTCGAATTTATTACGAGCGACGTAAAATCTTTAATTGACAACTTCATTTGAACGGCAACGTGTGACCGCTTACCCCGTACTTACTTTGCAGCTGTCAAATATGTAGATGTAAAGTGAAACTGGGTCTGAGTTCTGTGGGCCCATTTTCGCTGTAGTGTATGCTGTTATCTTTTTTCGTTAGCAAACAAGCCTCGCACTAATGCTCATTTAATGCGATTCCACACTTTTTTGAAACATATCAGACCCAACAACAAATTTACATAGGTTTTGCAAATACATTCAAACGTCAGGTTGGTGTTTTGTGTGTCCACATTCATACGCATGCAAGCATGCGTATTTATGTGTATTTATCTAAGCTTCAGGTTGTATCTGGGCTGTATGACATAACCGCATTGTTGAAACCACCAATGAAGCTCAAAATGCATGAAAATAAAAGTAAATCGCACAAAAAAAAAAAATTTTAAATTCGGCTATGACTACAATAAAGTACTTTTCTAATTGATTTGAAGAGAATCAAATTTCAGATAATGTGACAGACGATTAACTGAGCGATAACACAATAAAATTGATGCTTGGGGGCTATTAAGACGTTTTCGTATTGCTCACGTTGATATTTTATACATTTATTGATACCAAATTCTGGGAAACTTCTCTTCTTATTTCGGTTGAGGTCTTTGACTGAAACCCTAGCTGAAACTTACTATCGACTTCCGCGCTTGAGAACACTGTTTGACATTCTCTTTGCTCCCGTTGTGTACTATCTTTATACAACAGAATAATTCAGCATATTGGAAATGTCTCACAATGTGCTGATATTTGCTGAATAGCCTTCCATTGAGTGACTGTGTACCATTTTCATTTCGCCATAATTACATAATTACATATATATATATTTTTTTTTTTTGATGTGAAACATTTTTGGTTTCAGTAGAGTGAGATTTTACATGCGCATCATCGCGTCATCGCATCATCGTCCTTCGTGTAGCATTCGAGCGTTGAGCCGAAGTTGTGAAACGAAAACGAAGTCGTTAGCTGTGAAAACAACAACAAGTACTTTTTGCTGAGAGCGTACTCGTTTGATTGAAGCAAAGAAACGAAAACAAAAATGTTATTCTGTCAAAATAACAACAACAAGGGCATGTGTTTTTACTAAGAGAGCAGTCGTTTGAGTGAAGCATAGAAACTGAATCAACCGTTGTAAAAACAATAATAACGTAGGCATACTGGTAGATACTGGTAAAATAATCGTTTGATCGAAAACAACAGTAAGAGGAAGGGCACGCATTGTTGTTGTAGCTTTTTGTTTATATATTTATATATATGTTTATTCATTCAATTACTTACTGAATATATTTTACATCAAAAGCTCGTGAGTGCTAAGCACACTCACACGTGGTTTTTATTTTTATAAATTCTTGTTCGCTGCTATTAAGAGCTTAGAGCCTTCACAAGCAATTTCAATTTTCTTTTCTTTTTTGCACAGTAAACTTAGATCGGCTCATACAAAAAAACTCGACCAATTTTAGAATTGTGCTAAATTCGTGTCCAGCCAATTTGCGCACTATTGCGCCTTATATGCCTGTATATTAATATTATTTCAATATCAAACTGTTCATATGTTATTATCAAACTAAATTCACTCCATACGTACACAACAATAAATGTGAGGCCCGCTGAATGGCACACTTCACCTCCCGAACGATTGGATTGAATCTTTTGCGCTATTAAAAATATAATACCATGTTCCGAGACCTTTGACAAAGTTAATAAGCATTTTCGAAATCTGAAGTGTACTGAAAATACCAATTCGCATTAAATCAACAGGTTCGTGCGTGAGTGTGTACGTGCGTGATTAAATGTGTGCATCAAAATGTAAACATAATTTGCAGCGTTGATAATATAGGAAGAAAACAACTTAGGCTTTGGCTTAGTAAGACCTTAATACTCTTCATTCTGTTAATGTTTATTTGTTTGTTTGTCCATTATAGACGCCGAAACCGCTGTACCGATTTTAATGGAACTTTTAGAGAATCTCTATCATAGCCTTTAGATAGTTACTCTGAAGTTTGGTGAGTAAGAGTCGTCGAATTCTCTAAATATTACTATTACTAAATATCTACTCGTAAAATAAAACAAAAATTCCTCAAAGTCTCTAATTCCAGTTTATTCTCTAACTCAGTTTATTTTATGCATGGTGTGATGAATAACTATGATATTGACTACAGTAGAAGTCCAATTATCCGACGAATCGCTGATAATCCTAATCGTTTTCAGACAAACAATTTCAGATGATTTTTAAAATCATACCCCTTTTTCGGGGAAATACAATTATCCAAATTTTTGACTATCCTAACTGATTCAGATAATTGCAGATCTACTGAACTATTAGAGAAATCCAAGCCTAAATTAATTTGCATGGATCCAGAGATGTGGCGATAACTTTGCCCACCCACAGATAAGCTAAAATTGGTCCAATAAGCTAAACGAGCATTTTGTTACAGGTGGCATGCTACAATCGTTGTACTCGACGTGTCGTGTGGTGTATAAAGAAAAAAAAAATTGCAAATTTGCAGCGCCGAAACAAGAAAAAAATATATTAATTAAATTAAAACCACAAAACCGAAACCCGTAAATACGATTATCCACACAAAATGTTGTAATCACGATTTATGCTGAATCGGTTATTTACACTTTTCACTTAACGCATACATTTGCACATATGCATGCAAGCAAACACACACATGCACACATCCGTGCACCCACAATTGTGTGTTACTGTGTTGTTGGTGTGCTTTTGGCATTCGGAGAGTTCAACAGAAAATAATATGAAAATTATGCAATTATTTTAGTCCTTTCTCTGTGTGTGAGTGGCTGTGTACATATGTGTGTTCATGTGTACATTGCATACATACTCGACCGAGGTGTGGGTGAAATATAAACGGCCTATGTTAGAAAACAACTTCCTTTTTCAGCAAAGTCATGTCTCGACTGACCCACTTCAACAAGTGAGTCTTCAAAATTGTCCTTTGGCTCAGCCATGGTGAAAAACAGACCCTGATGGTCTACAAACTCGAATTGAGGATTAGCTCGAAACGTTTCTAAATTGGTTTTTCAAAGGCTTATTTTACCACGCTTCATTGCACTTTACTCATATTTTTTTTCAGTTTAATTTGTGATTACTTAAGTCCTACAAAAATCGAGGATCAAACATTAATTCGGTTTGACACTGCATCGCTAGAGCAGTTGATCAACCAAGCCAAGGACAGCTACGTGCCAGAGTGACACGCTGAAAAGGCTTAGTTAGCGCACTCCATGTTGCTAACTCATACTCGTATATCATTGTGCATATATGTGATATATATGATAAATAAAGTACCAAGGGCATCGGCGCTGCTTGGGATTCGGAACACACTGAATCGTTTTAAATACACCAAAGATATGATTACCACCAGTAACGCACTAAACTTTCGATTCGAGTTAAACTTTTCTTATAATTTTTCTTTGACAGAAGTTCGATTTCGAATTTGACATGCATATATATCAATGCAAACTAATGAAGCAATATTTAGACTTTAATACTCTGATTATACATATATACAAGAATATTGTGTGAACTCTCCCGAATTTCGCGTTAGCCTATCACATCAAAATTGACACACAAATATTATCCATGAATATATCCATATATGCACCAAGCTTCATGGTGTTCCTTCCGTTTGTTAAATTTTAATGCCGAAATGAAGCAAGCCTACTGGAGACAACGCTGTAGAACTAATTCATTACCAGGCAAACAGAAAAACCAACAAGCAACTGCAAGTGTCCCATGTAAAAGCGAAATCAAAAAATTTGCGCTACTGCAAATATGCGGAAAGACAACAAAACATGTAATATTGGTTCCTTATTTGCCCAACTTAAGGAAATACAAGGAAAGAAGACAGCAAAGACAGCCGCCTGGTGTTTTCATTTCATTCATATTAAGGAATATAGGCGAAATACAAGTCATGATGGGCTCGCTCGATTTTGTTTCTAGTGAAAAATTAAAGAATTTAGACAGTGTCTCTGATTTTTGTTTTCATTATGTATTTCTTGTGTTTTTATAATTTATTATTATCATTGAATATTTTTCCCTTTCACTGCAATTTTACGACCGAACATTTTTTTATGCAAACCCACCACAATGGGTTACGCTACATAAGTTGAATGCAACTCTGTTGTACAGAATCAGTTTCAGGTTCTAATCGTTACTGAAAAGTCTCTAGGCCCATCTTCTTAAGGCAGAAATATATACTACGAGGTGTGGCTAATGAATAACGAGACTGACGCTGTAAAACGTTTTATTCTGATTCCATACATATTTACGTATTATTACCTTTAATGTGAACCCTTTTCTCCTGCCCTACAACACTCCATGAGAATCTTCCATTATTCGAAACAGTGTTGAAAGTCTTCTTCTGTCAGCTTCTTCAGGACGCGTGCTGCTGTTGGTTGCTGGCGTTTAGCGCGTGCACACTTATTATTTAGCTGCGTCGATCTTGTTATTTAATAGCCAATCCAGGAATATAGAACAAAAAAGAAAGAAAAGTTGGTATGAAAACCTGCTAGTTTCCGTATGTGGAAAAATTCCAATATACATGGGTGTTCAAGGGCTCTCACTAAATGCGGTTTAAAAATAAAATCTACAAAAGACAAAATATTCTTCTTCTTCTTCTTCGTCTTCTTATTCTTCAGTGTGATTTAGATTCCCTATCCAGTTGGTGTTTCACTAACCAACTTATTCTTATGTCGTTCCTTAGTGGAAAACTCACTCAATTTGTTACCACGTCAATGCAAATTATTTGCAACGTGTTTCTCAATTTAGCTACCTCAAGGCTAGCATTTTGCTCGGATAAATCAAACGCTGCCCAAAGAAGAATTCAATGTTTCTCACACACCTCAAACTTCATATACCATATGTCCTCAAGAAAGTCCAACAATACGGAATATAGGTAAATTAACTTCATTGAATATGTTCAAAGAACGTTCTTGTTCTTTGAAATTTTCACAGGAAGCATAACTTTCGATTCCTGTCACTGCAACAGCACGTTCGACATTATATCCCTATCAATCTCAGCTTTGTAGAGCCTTTACCATAGTTCACTTAATGTACAAGTATTTTTTAATATAAGTCTTTCAATTGTTGCCTCGCCACCCATGCCGTTCAAATACATTTTTAAAGTCCACGTAAATACCTTCCCCGAACTTGTGGTACCAAATGAAACCAATTATGCCTTATTTATATATAAATACATATATGCTAGTTTCTGTTATTTAGTCAAAACAACTGGCGATATACACAGGTATTGCATCTGTATTTCGTAAGTGCACTTCAACCAAGGTAGCCGTTTAAAGAATTTGAAGTTCGAGTGTTTTCGAAAAAAGATTAGTAGCAATTTTCAATTATGGCGTCAACGCATAATAATTGCTGTTTCAGAAATTAATCAAAACCAAAGAGGCAGCAAAATTATTCTGTAAGCTGAGCTAATTTTTGATCCCTCACATTACTCACTAAACTTGCCTTAAGCCAAATGACGCTTCAAAGCACATAAGCCTACTGTTGCTGGTAGCGATTTTCCAACAAATTTTCTCGTAACGACGCCTAGAGCATCAACAAGTGTCGAGTGTTTCATCTTATTGGTGCGTGTGGCAAGCAGTGCGCATATTTAAAGAGAACGCAGAGTGCTTCCATCTATAAATTAATTTAAAGTTTAATTAAAAAATTGTTCCTTATTTTCAATTTGCAGCAACATACAACGACCATTTGAAGTACTAATTGATGGCACTTGCCTCAGCTCATGACGACCGTCGCCCAATAACAGCCCCCCAGCAATGTTAGCTACGTTAGCTACGAACCAGCGAACTACGACTCAGATTCCAATACCACTGGACGCAGCCCACGCCAATTCACAAGGCTACCGACCACCCCCTCGTTCAATGTGGAACGAGACTCACCGCATTTTGTTACGTTGCCACTTTTCCTAATTAACAAAATTAAATTTATGTGTAAAAGGCCAAGAAAATTACGCCATAATTACGAGTACACTCGACTGACGGACTTTAAAAATTTACTAGAAAGTGTTGGTAGCTGCGACTTGGACTCTATGCTAATATTTGATGATACAAAAAGTATCCGCGATATGTTGGTCGCCAAGGAACAACGCCACTTAAAGGAGGTTCGAATTACGGAGACCATGGCCATGACCAAGACCATGAAAATCTCGACTTTATTGGGGTTCGAACCCTGACCTCTGGAGTCGGCAGCCGTACTGCACATCCACTAGGCTACCAAAGCACCAATCTATAACATCTGATGTGCAAAAAAAAAAATATTGTTTTCTTTTTCAATATACATGGTAGAGTTGTTAGGTATACCGCCCATTCCGACGGGTAAAGTACTTGGCAAAGTACTCAGGCTTGCTGTACACCGATAAGTTAATTTCGCACATTCTCAAAAATATTTCTAAAAAGTACCATTCGAAATCAAGCAGGCTAGTCATCGGTAACAAGTTGATTGAATGGTGTAGTCAAAGAGCATTAAATACATAGAGTCACGCCGTAGAGCTTTCCGAAGTAACACTTTTCTCCTGACTACTGAGCGCGTTCAGTACCTGTTTTATATTACCTGGCTTGACTACTCCTGTGAAATGATCCTTATTTGAATATACCTTTATATGAATTATAATGTCGAAATGAACTATCGACTGATTTTAATCACAGATACTTGTATGTATGCTCAATAACCATGTGTTAAGCAGAAGGAACTAAGAAAGATATTTGGGTGATGCGTCTCAAAGCTTATAAACTTATATTACATAAGAAGCTTGCTTTGTGTCACTGAATGAGGCAATGAGAAGGAACTGTCTAATAGTGAGACGCATTGGAGTACGTAGTGGGTAGGTGCAGTCAATATGTAATCGTCGTAACATCAACGCGCACCATCATCTTTGGTGACGGCCCTCTAACGTCGTTTTTGTCGTTTCGTTGGTTCGTCGTTTCCTGTGCCGCAGCAGAGTAAGCAATCATCATATTCAGCCGCACAACCGCATAGGTATACCCTCTGCTCCACTCTCTATTGTCAGATGAAAGTCATAGTGGCATGCAAAGTGTGCGCAGCTCTTCCTTTCTCTGCCATTGCTTTACACATAGAGTGTTGAATGCGAGAGCTCTCGGAGGTTGCTGCTGGCACGCGCGTTGCTACTCAGGTTAACTTGAAATTTATTTCGTGCCGTTTGGTAGTACTAACGCCTAACAAGTTCAGGTCCAGCCCATTTGTACTCAAATCAGGTGTCCGGGTTTGTTTGTGTATGCTGCATAAACGGCGACGTGCTGCTGAACTTTTGCTCTTTTGTGTCCATTAAGGCGTCTTAGGTAACTCTGACGAAGACTGCCACAATACTGGCTACCTGGCGCCAGGCGCCAGGCGCCTGATGCCTGATACCCGACGCCCGACGCCCGATGCCCGATGCCCGATGCGCCATGCCCAAAGCCCACAACTCGCACTCGTGCGCTACAACTTAATTTCCGCTAAGATTTCAATGAGTGAATAAGCAGAGCTGGTGATGCTAATGGCGATGACTACGATGACTATGACGACTACGATGACGACGGCGACGTGGAGTAGAATGTAGTCGCAGTCTGGTGTGAGTAGAAGCAATAGCAACAATGAATTTTTAAATATTAATAGACCCTCCTTACCATGCAACGTGAACTACTTGTACTCGTTCATTCGAACCGTAGGTCGTATTCGGTTCAGACTTTGTGGGACTAATTGCTGCTCAGTTTCTACTGTCTTGCACTCGAAATATGAAACACGCTTTGGGTTATTTCAACACTGCAGACTGCAGCAAAGTTTTACGTCTCGCATTGATATTAGTTTCGACATAAGTTTTAATCAGTCCCTCAATGCACGTACCCGTGTACTGGTTGTAGTAACGATACTATAATATTTTATCACTAACTAAGCATCATTTATCTAACTTATTTGCACGTAATTATGTTAATGGCCTTTCAAACAACTCAGAACAGTCGACGCCGCCTACACTCCCGCACTGGCGTTATTGATATACTCGGGCACCTACGTAGGCAGACAGATAAACAGGTGACTTATTGCCTGGCTTAACGGTTGGCTGTCATTCAGAGAAACGGCAAAAATCAGTTACCGATTGGACTGTGAGTCTGGTGTTCAAAATTAAAATTAAATTGCAAATTAAACTTCAAAGGCGTTCATGAAATGAGTTCATAATCGGATTTGACGACTTGTGAAACGATTTCTGACGAGTACGCGTGGAGTCCTTTTGCGCATCGACTCACCCCGCCTCTAACAAAGCGCGTCATAACGAATCGTTTAACCGCGAAAAATTCTACAGGACGGGAAATTTGGTATTGATGTTTGATAACTCGAAAGGAGGATAGGTAGCCAAATGGACAGTATTAAAGACATTTGGCGTTTGAAGTACGCTTGGTTCACTTATCTGTAACTCTGCGAATGCACTGAAGTGTGACAAATTATTGCACCACTTTGAACTAGAATCCTGCCGAACTCTCCCACTATCCGAGCAGCTTATTACGTTATTAAGAATTTGGGGTCGAGACACCTAAATCAAATCGCCAGTTAACAATCCGTTAAGAGCGTAAAGCCACTGCTCACTGAAATTAGCACATCTGTTAGGAAAGAGTTGGAGTTGGTAGTAGTTGGAGTTAATAAAACTAAGTACACGAATTTAAAAAGTAGAAATTGCTGTTCCTATGATGATCGTTCCTTGTTAAATAACTAACGGTGTCACGGCTGAAAGTACGAGTAGGAGCAACTATGAAGAGACTGATGGAACGCTGCGACTACACTGATCTATAGAGCAGATGGCTTCCCTGCACAAAAGTCCCCTGTATCTGTGGGTTGAGAAAGCGGTAAACATTTCAAAAAGTCTTCAACTAATTCCCTTTCTTTATTCTTTATGCTTTCAGATCATCTGTTTTCTGTTTACAAAATGGAAGACTCCGACACATCTAACGCGTGTTATGGCGGTTGTGCCGTTGAAATGAGTAGAAGGCATAGCATGCATGAGTGTAATGAAGTTTCGCCTTAAGACTATCTATCCAGTAATGCAAGCAGTATTCGTCACGTCATAATGATGAATCTGGTAACACTGAGTACGATGACGCACTGTGGCTCAGAAGAAGGTTAAAGCGGCATAAAAAAAGACTAAAGTATAGGTTATAGTTGTTAAGTTATTCTCTAAAACGTCACATTTTAGGTGAATTTCTCTTCTTTATCTAAATATATACGGTCATTGTCCGTACGCTTCGGATGTCTTTTAAGGAGTAAACGGAGCAAAATAAAATTTCGCAAAAAAAAGTTAAGTAAGGTTAAAAGCGGTACGAAAAATCATGTGTCCGTATTAATATATAGATGCATCTACTTAACGGATAATATTTTCTTTAATCATTTTTTATATATATACACTAGCTGTGTTACCCTGCGTTTTCCGGCTTTCATTAATATTGTCATATTATCACTGTATGTTTGGTCTTGCAGTAGTTTTGTAGAAAGTTAATCATAAAAAAAACATATAATCCTTTAAAAAAGTAGTAAGTATGCCAGTGTCTTGTATAGCTCAGATGTGTTGTTTAAAAACAAATACAAATTCAAAATAGATTCAGTATATTTTACGCCAAAGCGTTACATACAATATTCATATAAACAATTTTATATAATACTATAGATATATCATAATCTTTTTTTAATTTATATGATGTTTTATGGTTTGCCACTTGAGAAGCCCTTTCCAACCGTGTACGAACTCTATGTTTTGCAACTGCTTTTTGACTACTATATGATTATTTATTTATTTTAATTATTTTGATTTATTTTAATTGTTTAAATGAAATTTCTTACACAGCGATTCAATAATAGAAAAAGAACGGAGAAACAGAAGCGACAACAATGGCACGCAACACAAAAAACAACAACAGCAGTTGTCTCATTGAAAGTTATTGAAAAATGAAATCAAAATGGCGATGCTCCAAAACCCGTACTTAATCTAACAAATTTTTGTATCCATTACCTAACGAGTGATGTAATTATATTTTGGCCCACTTTCGTAACCCATTTCCTCTGACAAAAAAAGAAATAAATAAAAAAATTAATAAATAAATAAATTACTGATCCGATTGCACTTCCATTTGGCTGGGAAGGCCAAACAATTGAGGTGAATGCAGATATTGGATTCAAACAAACAAATAAATAATCAAATAAAAAAAATTATCATTTTTTACAAGCTGTGCAAGAATATTAAGCAAATTTTCGATAAAATGAACTCTACTCACTGTTAAGGTTATCCAACCTATCCCTAGTAAGCATTTTTTAATGTTTGATTGGAATTTTTAAAATTATTAAACTAAAAGAGAAAATGAAGGATAATATTTTTTTTAAAGACATAAAAATAATAATATGAAATAATGATATTAGCCAAAACAATCTTTAATATACACCAATATGATATATGAAGTGAAGTTAAAAGTTACCAGTTTTGTTTTGGTTTATTATTTATTATCCAATTTGGATAATATGCTAATAACGAGAACGTGAGGATATCTTTCCATTGAGCTCGTTAGTTGTTGCCAATGCTCACGTAGCGCAGCCTACTTTTTGGAGAGGGGTAGTTCTGCGGCCTTTTCGGCTGTGGTCCCCCGATAATAAATACACCTACTGGTGTAGGTTGGTTGCGTATGAAGGAAGGGGACTGAAAGATCAGGCTTTTATACCGGAATTTGAGTGTCAGAGCAAGGCTCTGATAAGATTTACGGGCACCCCTTTCTTGGTACGTCCGTTACACCGTCCGTTACATCGTTATGGTGGCGATTAACTCTCACAGCTGGCGCTATCACTCAAGACTTTTGTCGCAGCCTAATCCGCTGGCGTCTTCCCTCACTTCAGGGATAGACTGAAGAGGCTACACCCGCATGATCTACCCCTAAGAAGGAATCAATAGCCTTCTTAGTTATTGCCTTTACAGCGCAATTAGCATCATAAGCACCTTAGTCTAAGCCTAATTTGTTTTGTGCTATTCGGGGGAGAGACGAATCCAACAAATCAGAGATCATTGAAATCGGTGGAGCCGTTCTTTAGTTATAAGTGGCGTAACTAACCCGACTTTGTTTTATGTATATATATATTTTCGTACTCCATCTTACTCCTCTACCCCTACTGCTTACTATGAATACTACTATTATTACACTACTATTCCTTCTGATATTGCCACTAATAAGTACGTTATTTATTTATTTATTTATTTATTTGCTTAAAAAGAAAACTATATTTTAGTTGACGAGAAGAAGATTTACTTCGCGGTAAACAAATAAATTTTGCAAATGGAAACAAACAAGTGCAATTGTAATTCTGCTGCCTTTTTTTGAGAGCGACTGTAGGTCTGACGCGTTGTACTCGTAGTCAGTCCTGCAGTGACATTCGCTGAAATTGCAGTGGATACTTTAGTTGCCGCTGGTAACGCCGCTGTAGCCAGTTATTGTGGGTGGAGCACTCCACTTTCAGCGGAGGTATTATGCGATATGAAGCTGTCACGAATAAAAATCCACTGTCGCAGTACGAATATATGATGCGAAGCGCGTACATATTTTGTTGTGAGGTCTTGCATTAATCTAAATATTTGCATGTATACTTTTGGATACAGAAGAAAAAAAAAATAAATTGAGAAAAAAGAGCGAATAGAATCCTGTAAACTGTCAACAAGAACGACGACAGCGACGACAGCGACGACAGCGACGACAGCGACGACAATGAAGCCGACAGCGACGGCTATGTTATTCGAGCCGCGTTTCACAAGCAACATTTTCGGCTCAAATTCAAATTTAGAATGCATTTCGCATGCAAAATCATTTCAACTGCAAATGCATACGTTAAGAGTGGCGGGGCACATTGGCTGAAAATGAAGATGATACTGTTTATGAGTCTGGAAACAATAATAATAATAATAAGTTCGACAAAAAGTTGCTGTATCGCAATACTCTTCGAGCGATTTGTGCTCGATGGGCAGCAGTACATATGCAATCCAATTGAATTGGTTGCTGGTGGCAGTGCCGCAGCAGTGTCACTGAAAAGCAGTGACTAGTGATTCGGTTGAAATGGTTGAAGATGGCTTCAATTTGTGGCGCTTTAATTACGTCAAGTGACGAACTCATTACTTTCTCCAGCTATACTCGTATGCGAGTCGAACGTATCGATGACCATGCAATAACAAACTGTGCACAACCACGTTGCGGCAGAACTAGAGGTAGGCTTGGTTGGTTGCACACCGTCGCACGCCGTCGCCTACGTTTTCGCCATCACCATCGTCTTTGCCATCCTTACGTCGGCTGGTCTGCTGCATGTCCAATTAATTGATGACCAATTTGCGTTTTCAATTAAAAGCATTCACGACAACATCGCTTTTTCTACCATTTTCGCACACAGCATTTGAAACGTTTTGCCAATCGACAGCGGTCCTTGAATGGATGCAATGTTCGACGTTCGACGTCGTCGGCTAGTCAGAGCGAAAGGGTGCATCGTGGACAATGAATGGCATCGGATCTGCTGAATGCAGTACTTAGTCGCGGCGCTCACAGTTAGCCTTCATTTCAATTCATTTCGCTTCGTTTGGTTCATCGCCAAACCTTATAACCTCACAGCCTCATACCCTGACTTTCCTCCCCATTCATGGGCATAGACGCTGCATAGCGTCCCTCCACCCACTAAAAGAAAAGAAAAAAAATACTTACGACACAAAACTTTCGTCACCATAGCACGTCGCATGTCACACTGTGACGTTCGCCACGCCAACTGAGATGCTCTTTTCCACATAAATATAATGCGATGGTATGGCAACACTGACCTGGCTCGCTTCGTAGCTTCGCCGTTTGCACGTTCGATCACTCCTCTGGTCGGTTGAATAGTCGATTGCAACGTTGTGGCAACGTTTCTCTAATTAAGTTCACAATTTGTAGCAGTTGTCGAAATAATTTAGTTTCATTTTCTCCTTGACAACAGCGACAGGCCACTTCGCTTCACTACACTCGGACACATCTCACCTGGGTACTCAATAATTGTATGTTCGAGTATACGAATGTGTATCACTTGTAATAAAGATAGTCCTTGCCGCCTGCTCTTCAATCATGCAATGAGTTCTTTGACTAGCACTTAATTAAGTGCTCATAAATGGGATACACACCCCCAACAGCTTGCCCGACCATTCTTACGGTGTGCTTTTGTTTTAAAGTAAAATACAGACATTGTTTTGCAGCAACAACAAGAACCCTTGACTGGAGCATACTACGCACTATGTCATTCAATTAAACAACATGAAAATGAAGTAATTTTCTAGTCGCCTAGACAATGTGGAATTAATGGAAGTGGGCGTTTCAATGGCGTTACGAAACAATCCAAGCTCGAAGTCATTTAACTAAAGGCACCAGGCTATAGCGTAGCCAATGTTTGTATGTAGTTTGTACAGACTTTTACTATATCTGTATATAATTAGGCCAAGACATTTTCTTTACCAACCTTTCACGCCTAAACCATACACCGATTTTCATACAAATTTACCATTCGACAGATTTTCATTTGCAGATTCTTACAATTTGCTTTTTAATACACTTAGTTAGGTAGTGCGGGCGTAAAGATAATTAAAAGTTGTCGCACACACACACAAGTGCAATAAAATCACACACACACAGGCTTCGCATGACACACGCTTGCATTTCGTTAAATTACCTTAACGCATGTGGCTACTAAGTGACATAGTTCAATTCAATATTCTTGCCAAAAAAAAAAAAAACAAATTGTTAAAAGAGTAGCCTCACTTCACTATCTGATTTCTGATTGCAGAGCATTGCATTAAAAAAAACTCTCAGCGCCGTCGTCGTGTTGTCTTCCTCCATGACGCAGTGATGAGGCCGAAAACGCATGCATTGAGTTAGCCAGTCTGATTCAACGATCGACGTGTGTCTGACTGGGTATTGAGGTGAGAGTTGCGCTTCAGCTTGCGCTCCATATTGAGAAATCGACGATGGGCTTAAAAATAGGACTCGCCCAGCATCTCAAAACTAAGCTCAGCTGGTACTCTCACAATACTTTAAAGTGCTCCTCACACTCCAGCTCTTCCTTTGTGAAATTAATGACTGAATGGCCACAGCTTTCGAGCTTCCAGAATTGACGAACAAACTCCACGATCCGAGTATTTGACTCGAAAGCTGGATGATGCTGAGTTTGTGCATGCAATCTGCCTTTGGCGCTTTCTAGGCAAATTAAAACATAAAGCAAGACGATTAGTCTTCTTTTGGCGAAGTGATTGCGATAATGTTATGGTCGGGTTAGTGGTATTTTGTTCTGTCCTAACTGCGATTTTTCATATTTTTCACACATTTTTGTCGAGCCATAACAGATGAGCGCATAGATCAACTTAAAAATGATGTTAATTAAAATCCCTGAGACTACATTTAAATAAACAATAAATAGTCGACGACTAGTGGAGTGTATTATTCTAAATTTACTTAGGCAATCATCGGAACTATGTTACTTCAAGACGAACGCCTCGTAAGGGCTATGTGATATGTGAGTTATACTCATGTGACATTCTTCGATGTTATGTTATTTAGGACTGACTGCCCTCGACCTATCATTGTCTGTTTCGGGAACTCGCCTAAAGTTACATTTATTTGTGACATGATCTCAACTCCGTAAACACCGTACAATATACATTACGTTAAGCGAGAGACCCCATTTAAAGATGTTAACATTGAAGTGTTCATAGCGGAATACATAAGAGCATTAAAGCGTAACTCGGATGTGTCTTTTAATGATGCGTTTGCCCATATGTCCTAGTCACGATCTTTAGTGAGCTGCATCGGAGGTGATCTGAACTTTCTGAATTGCCCTTCATCTGTTTTCAGATATTGCCCAGTCTTCATATACATAAAGTAACTACAAGTAATATTATGATGAGTAATTATTGCTACTACTAGGTTTTGTTCATAAAGCAATGTATGAATTAGCTTTGAACAAAAAGCAATATTAATAACATTACATTACTGTATGTAAATGCTTACAATCATTTCTTTGACTTAAGTCAAGACTTAAAGTCAGAAACTATTATCCGATGTTGTGTGCGTCGCTGTTGGCGGCTGCGTGCCAATTAGGTCGTGGGCATATTTTATGGACTCTCATTTTGTACATGGTAAACATGTATTTTCGGCGACCTGTCGTGATATCTTCTTCATTGGCTAAAGAATTTTGAAGTTTATTCTTGTGCCCCTAACTGCGTTTCTGTTTATGTGCCGAAGCCGGAGATAGATAAATGAAAGAACTTTGAAATGACAAAACCAGGAGACGCTGTTATCCTTCTTGTGTGCGTGCCAGCGCTCTTCCACTCTCCCACTCAACATTTCGCTCGTGCTGTCACGCACTTCAAAATGCTT
Organism: Cacoxenus indagator; assembly: GCA_035041755.1. Lineage (NCBI taxonomy): Eukaryota > Metazoa > Arthropoda > Insecta > Diptera > Drosophilidae > Cacoxenus > Cacoxenus indagator. The sequence continues at coordinate 47,694 of JAWNKX010000244.1, read as the reverse complement.
GCGTTGCGTCGCACTAAGCGTCCCTATTCTTGGACACTTTTCTCTGTTGCTGCCAGTTTTTTATTTTTTTATTTTTTCTTTTTATTATTATTATTATTGTTTTCCTTTTATTTTTGTGGCTGAACGCAAATATCTTTTCGTTTTGTCCGTGCAGTTGCCTAAGTCGCTTAACGAACGGAAAACACACAATGCCTCCCCCTACTACGAACTTGACGCATGGCCCGGCCCGGCACGGCCCTGCCCTGCCCGACATTGCGAAAAACGATTACGCACTAAGCCTATAACTTATGTAGATGTTTTCTTTCCGTCTTAACATTTGCAAAATTTGTCATATTTTTGTTGTCTTCCGTTCGGTTCCGTGTCGTTCAGATGTGCACTGTTCTGTTCAGTTCAGTTTTGAGACGTGCAGAATCGACGCGCTTCTTTCTCTGCCTTCGATACTTCACCGTTGACTTGCGCTGCTCATCTTTCATCACCCATCGCTCATCGCCGGCCAAGTACTGCGCCTTCTTTGCTGATTTTTGTTTTCTCAATGTTTTGAAGCTTTGTACTTGTGGCGTTTTCTTGTTTGTTGTTCGCTGCTTATTTTCTCGCACTTTTCGCCTTCCTTCTGTCGTTTTTAAGTACTATTTGCTTATTCCGACACCGTTATCTTTTTATCACATTAAACTAATCCTAAATGGTTCCTTTACGCTACATTTAACGGTATTGGTAGACCAGTACTTGACATGGGTTTGAATGGCTCTGTGTATGTGTGTGTGTATGTTGGGTTGGCTGCCCGCCTTACTCTCGACCGCCGTCAATCCAACCATTTATACATCTACTCATTCCTTCCACTTCATATTTCATTTTCAACATTACAACCTCCTAAATCCTCATAAAAAAGCCGCCAAAAACTAGAAAGTTTTCAAGTTTGATATAAAATGAATTCGACGACACAACGCAAAAGCTTCTATAGGGGCTTATCTACGTCAATTTGATGGACATCAGGCTGACGTTTTCAATGATGATCAGCTACTTATCCCACTTTTCTATTTACATTTATTACGAAACCGCACAAACAAAAATGACTGATTTTGAATATTTATTACTAGTCTCATTGGATGGGTGATTAGGCTGCCGCTTCTGTCCCAACATAGACCTACTCAAATCGTAGAAGCAGTGCAAAATAAAAATGTATCCACATATCTCGGTTGCGTTGGTAGTTCATTCCGCTAAATCACTTCTTATTATTCTGGTTCAGTGTAAAGAAAATGTTCTGTTAAATTTCAATTTCTGTTAGGTTAAGGTTGTTTGATTCGCCTAATTTGGTTTAGGTAGAGTTCTACGATCCACACGTTCCAAATGCAAATTACGTCTACATTTAAATTGAGTAATTCAAATTGCGTCACACAATCGTTAACAAACTACTATTACCATCAAATACACTGACAAAGATATAAGACTTCTCGCGACCTGGTGACTAGTCTCTGAGTTCTTTCTTTTTTCTCTATATTGGCTACTACACTCGAACTTCTCTATAACGAACTTCCATACAATAAAGCACTCCCTATTATGAATTGATTTCAAGTACACAGCTTTATTAAATACACATCATTTCAACAGAAATAAAAAAATTTTTCATCTCTAAAATGATAACCGTTTTACCTGAAATTGCTTTTCTATTCTGCAATTTTACAAAAACATCGAAAACATCGATGGCCGCAAGTATTGCACAGCGCAGCTTATCTGTTTTTTGATTTTCGTTTTTCGTTTTTCATTGTCTTTCCTTTTTTTCTCTGTTTCCACCACTGAGCAGCGCGAACACAACAACAAAAATGTACGTCTGCGGTGTATTCCTTCTCTGTTTCTTTTACATATTTTTCTTCCATCTCTGTCATAGAATGTGCCATCACGGCGCCGAAATATTGAAAATTTTTACTGCCAAGGTGCCCTTAGAAGTTCCACTTCAAAAAAAAAAGAAATTAATTTAAAGATTCAAATGAAGTAATGGCACACTAGTAAAAGAGTGTAAAGTCATTCTGACTTCGTGTGATTTAGGCGAATTCGATATCCATACGCTGATGCGGTATTCAAATGGATTATGAGGGAGAATTGTTGCTGTTACACGTAGTCGTTTCTAAAAAAACAAACGTGCTAGGAACAACAATACTACGTAGGCCATCGTTCTAGACCGCGTAGCGCTGTCAGGTCAGGTTGCCTATCCATGACAGTGGGTTGTTATTTCGTGACGCTGCGCGCTACGTGCGGAGCTGATGACAACGCTGGCAACTCTGATTGGCGTTTCGCGTTTGGAAGTGATGTTGAAACAACTATAATGGCTAAATTTCTGCTTAAATTTGAAAAATTACCATTTTTTGACGCTTGTGGGCGACGGAAGCGATGACGATACCAACGACTGCAGTGCACATTTCTATTCTAAGCGCGTTACCGGGTGTGTTTGGGGATGTTTCTCTGGTTATGTGCGTCTATGTGAAGTCCTTCATGTTTGTATTGCAGCCACAATTTTTAATTTAAATGCAAATTTTGAAAATCATTTTCGAAACATTATGTGCCCATATTGATACGCAAATTGCTGACAGCCTCGGCTCTCTATGAGGCAGTATGCCTTTGCACGCAACTGAAAATGTGTGCATAAAAACATACACACAAATGTACGCATATGAAGTCACATAGATATACAAATATGTATATACATATAAACATACATAAATATAGATACTTAATAACACATATGCGTCAGATAAGCGCCAGGACATGATATCGGTCGGTTGGACCAGAACGTTGGTTTGGCCAACGAACTTTTGGCCGCGGCGTCACAACCGCAGTCTGTCAGCTCTGGTCTGTCACTGTGTCAGCGGTCATCACAGTTAACTGCAACGCGTTGACAGCGGCAACCGCATCGATACAAATTTCGAGCCAAGTCGCCAGTGGCACACAGCAATTTCATGCACCGAACTTTGTGGCAAAAGCACGAATAGCGTCATTGTCAGCGTGAAGGACTCCATAAACAACTTGATCTGCTCTGCTGCATTACTTAATGATTTCGCACTTCATCTACGCAATTTGAACGTTGCGTGTGCTGACACCCACTTTCAGGACGCACATTTACTGAGTTGTGTTCATCACAAATTCATCAAAAACAACTGTATACAGCCAAAGCAGTTGACACTCCAGACAGTTGAAAACCAAGCAGATAAATAGAAATCCAATTACATGATGAAATATTTTTATATTTATTTAAAATTTTAAATATAAAAGTTATGCGAACTTGTCTGAAAATGTCCCCGGCGGCAAAATCCTGTTCTTCTGCATATCTAACACACGTTAGACACATATGTAGCACTATGAATAAATCTACCCATGCACTGTACTGTACTGTAATGTACTGTCGTTATTCAACCACTCATCAATCTCATCGTAACCATGCACGGTGCGTTTTCGACAAAAATATCTATTTGTTCATCGCTGTATATTTTGTTCCCTTCAAAGTATTCCCCTCAGATATAATGTACTTGTGCCAGCGCTTTTTCCAATCATCAAAGCACTTCTGATATGCGTTTTTAGTTATGGCCTTTCGGTCTTCAAGATTCTTTCTAATAGTGGGAAAATAGGCCAATTCCGATTAATACGGTGACTGAGGCATGATTACGGCTTTGTTTCTGCTCAAAACGTGCGCCAAGTTGTAGACAATGACGTCGAACACAGCTGCCTAAATAACGAATACCCTATTGGTAGTGCCAATGCTGTTCATTCAATGCCGAGAAGATAGCGATATTTGGCAACCGATACGGATCTAGATCTAGCGCTTCCATTGGACGAGTTTTGAAAATTAACCATAATAACTGTCAACTCTTTATTGCATTTCCAATTATGAAAGAGCTTCATCTCTGCATTTCTTACGCAGTCGGACTTGTACTCGCTTAGATCTATCACGAGTTTCATTTATGTGCACGACTCGGTGCAGAGCGCGTTGTCAATTTATGTGGCGCTTTTCGAGAGCAGGACAAAGGCAAACTTTTAATTGAAATTATATTGCAGCACATCAAAAAGTGTGGATGACAATCATGAATTGAAATGCTGCTGATTTAAAAAATAATAATAATAGTAATAATAATAATAATGGATATTCAACGTTGGTGGGGTTATTAGTATGCCAGGTGCAAGGCCTGCATATACCATATACATATGTACATGCATGAGTGTGGGTACGTGCAAATTTCGTAAAGAAAACACAACGTGACTCTCCAATCTCACCCCAGTTGCCGTAGTTAACAAAATTCCACTCACAGTTTTCCCTCCTGCCTTGAGGCTCAACTAGTCGCTCTGCCACTGCCTCTGCCACTTCCATTAATGGACACAAACTTTTCTTAAACGCTTTTGCAGAAAACTTTTTATTAAAGCCCAAGAAGAAGCGCTCATTTTTATCCTGCTTTAACTAACTTTAGCTAAAGTAGACAAGACAGCACAACGACATACAACAGAATTGTAAAGGCGTAACATGAATCTTGATATGTGAGTGAATTGCCTTAAAACTTGAAACGCGCAAACTGTGGTCTTAGTTAATTTTGAATTGTGTCCAAAAAATAGCACAAAAATGGTGTATTAGCAAGAAATTCGCTTTATTGAAGCTATGAAAATGAGAGCCTAGCCACCTTTGAATTTTACTTTGAGCATCGTCGCCTGAACCACATTGATCATCAGTTTTCTTGACACCAAACTCGTTCGGTTACATTGAAGACAAAAAAAAATTTATAGAAAACGACGAAAATTGCGCATAATATCGATTTCGAATTTCACATACTTTTCAACGCAAACTGATGTAGCAATATTGATTTCATACAAATTATCCAATTTATTTTTTTCCCGGCTTTCGCGGTATACTAACACACCACAAGAATACTCGACAGGCTATTCTTGAGTTTCCCTGAAAATTTCATCAAAATCAGTCGAACGGTTTCGGCGTCTATAGCGGACAAACAAACAGACAGGAATACTTCCAATTTTATAGATAGATAAGTATGCCACTTTCATTACCATCATTTTACTTCTAAATTATATAACCGATTTCGATTAAAAAAATACCTTTCAACAGGTTTTCATTTTCAAATGTGCACAATATACTCTTTAATAGAATTAGTTAAGTTTTGTGGACGTACAAACAGTTAGAAATTGTCAGTAATATTAGAAAAACTCACAGTGATGATTTGAGGGTGTAAAATATTAAGTTTAATTAAAGCTTATTTTATATAATGCATGTGCGTTATATATATGCTTCTTTCTATCTTTCTCTTAACAAAAAAAAAAAAAAAAAAAAAAATCAAAAACTATGACTATAACTATGTCAACTATAACTATGACATTGAGTCTATTCGTTTATACACGGGTTATTGAATATTTTGGCGAAGGAGAAAAATGAAGGCTTTGAATTGCAAATCAAATCAATCAGATCGGGAACTCCATATTTACAGCGAATTTTCCACTTGTAAGGAAGGAAAACGTACTCATTGCCACAGCATGATATTGCATTCATAGCGACATTATTTCAGTATTTATCTCATCATATTGGTACCAGGTCTAAAAAGTGGGGCATGGCGATATCGAATATACAACAATGGAACCTCTATGGTCAGACAGCAAATCTATTTACCCTTAGCTGTAAGGTCATAACTGCAGAACTCTTCAATAAGTTTGCTAAGAGTAGTCATTTGGTAGAAGGTTGAATTGGCCGGCAGAAGAGAAGAGAGTTAAACAGCAAGTGCATGAGTGAACTCTAAATAGTGAGGTATAAGTGGTACAGCCAGCGTAATACTTAAATTGCAATCACTCGGCACCCAGGCTGGACTTATGGCATTCAGCCATGACGCTTTATAATAAGTACGAACCATAGTATTGAAACTTAATATAGAAATAGCTCCGAAGTAGTCAATTCAATAACCAGATAATGTCAGCCATCAGCATAGGGCATAGGAATGGCATAAATGAAGTTCTCTACTTGTGTTACTCCGCTGCTCAAGATAGCTTCTGCATAGAGCCGTGAGTAAAGCACTCAACTAGTGGTCAATATGACCGTATATATATATATAGGATATCATTGCGTATATACAAAAGTTGGCAATACTATATATACAAGCTGTCACTGTGCTATTAGCTAGTACCAAATGTATGGAAAATATTCTAATGTTCATGTTGTGTCACCCACCTATCGAGACCTGTAGATCCCAACGCTTAGTAAAGATATTGTTTGGTTCGCAATTATTATTATTATTACGTTTCTATTGAAGAACGTAATGCCTAATCTTCAAAATTTTAATGAGAATCCACTGCTCAAAGCATACGCTGGTTCTTAAAAACAAGGAGCACATACAAACAATCTAATCAACGATGAGTTGTTCTTTGTCCACCAGTATAATCAATATAAATGGTATTTACTTTTTTTTTGTCAGTAGGGTCGGCTTTAAAAGTTTTCAGATTTTTGGTTATAGTGGATTGTTAATATTTTCGGCACATACTAAATATCTTTATATATATAATTCTGGTGTAGTATACTCCTCCTAAACGGCTGGATCAATTTTGATTAAATTTGTTGTGTGTGTTCGAGATACATGCAGTTTTACCACTTTCGTTTTAATTTTTTCATAGAAGTTTTGATTGTTAAACAAAATTACTTTAAAACCAACAATTTATTGCACAAATTTGAGGCAATATTCAGTTAGAATTGATATAAACTAATATACAGTGCTGTGCCGTTTCATGCAAAGTGAGAAAACCGATAATACAATTTTCACCATTTGACAAATTTATTCTAAGCGTCCACTATAAAAAATATTACACAGTACAACTTGCTATAAAACTCATACCCAACTCTTCTGGTGTTTGTCCCTACTATTATACAATTTTAGTTTCATAATTGTTTATAACAGTTATAACCGTTTTGCACCAATTTATACTCTATAATATTGTAACAAAATGGCAGAGAATATACTCGTATGCCGCCTTTCTTCAAACGTTTTAATATTTTGACTTGCAGCGACAGCAAATGGAATATTTAAATGCTTATTGAATAAAACGACCAGTGCGGCATATTTCATATCCTAATATACATATAAAAATCACTTGTGGCTCCTCCGTTGGCAACGACTGTACCCCATCATCTATATAACCTTTAACTTATTTGTCTAATATGTCAAGAAGCGAAAGCAATGAAACATAGCAAGTTTTCCAATGCCGAAAGTCATCATAAAAAGAGAATATAAATCATGGCGTGTTGCATTCAATAAGATTAGTGGATTCATGGTAATTTGCGAGATTAAGAAAATATAACCAGCACATTCGTACGGCAATTACCATAATTTCTTGCAGTTCACGATTTGTTTGCTCTTCGGAATTCACGTCCACAATCATGCTGAAATTTGAACCCATTTCCGGGGCTGGCCAACAAAAAATTCATAGAGGACACCAATGAGTAAGCCCTTTACAACTGAGAGAATGTAGGGCGAAACCCTCGATCGAGGGCTTGAAGTGTACTCCAGCGGTTTCTGTCACATAATGCTCCGCCATAAACTTTTGACCGTAAATGAACATCGTGCCGCTTTTGCAGTGCGCGTAGCCACACGCCGTAAAGGTCCATGTCTCCTACCAGCGATTTGTCGTCCTCTTGTATACATATATTTTTGTTACGGAAGAGCTGTGCGTGCAGACGTTGGAGTTGTAGTCAGCAGTATACAGAAAGGCACAAATTATTAAAGCACCATCATTATGCGCAATATAGATGCGCTCTTGATGCGTATCTGCACCCGCTTATCGATAGTCTCCAGAAAATGCAGATTAAAGCCGTTTAGCGAAGCTGTACCCGGCCGAAACGGGTCCATGTTGCACTGACGTTGCATGGACAGCAGACATCCACAGAAAGTCTGTCCAAAGCCTGCTTGGATATATGTGCGCTGTTACAGCTTCGAGGGCCACGATTTTGTAATTCGTGAAACTATTTGGGTTCATATTTCTTGCCTTATGCACTTCGCTCCAGAACATCATGCAGATTGCAGGAGAACTCAGAAGCTTCGCGTATCCTTTTGTAGTTCCATACATTAATAAATAATAGAATCTTCTCGAGTCGCCGGGGGTAATTTCCAAAGGTGTGCGGGTCCATATATTCAATCACCCGATTGCCAGTTTTGTCGTGGATTGAAAAAATTATATATTAATGTTTTTATACTGGAAAAATTGTTCGCTGCTTACTTACTCATTACCATAACAGTTTGCCAACGACTTTGGTCACCAGTCCCTTTCAAGTGTGAATAAAGTACAGGCACACGTACTCGAATTGCCATATACATTAAAGGACCTAATATTGTTATTAGATACCTTTAGTAACACTGATGATGGAGAGACCAGCTGAGGCTTTCGAGTCTTCATCATATTTAATGTTATGTAAGTTTATATAAAAAGTCTCCGCGGTTTGTTGCCACTAGGTGGTGTTGGTGTGCATAAATCTGGCAACACTAATCTGATTCTGTCAAACGGTTTCGGTCACTGTAAAACTCTCTTTATAGAATCAAATTGGCCGACCGAAAAGCCGCTGAAAATCACTTGGCAAAGTTTTTCGCTGATCTGAACCACAGAAGTTCTACACCGATGGAATTATGAAGCTACCCGGAAAATAGCAAAAGGTCATAGATAATAATGGCCAATATGTATTTGAATGAAACCATAATGAAAATTTTTGTTCAAAAATGTACCACAAAACCGCGGAGCCTTTTTATATGGCCCAATATTATAAGGTAGACACGGCCACGACGTGAGCCCGTGACTTTGTACATTCGAGGCTAGTGCTTTTCCACTGCACTGCGTAGCCAACTTTTGTAAAATATAAAGAGTAAAAGATGTATGAAATTACGGGATGAATGTAAAAACACTGAAGCCCATTGGAAGTTGGAAATTTATTAGGCCATTCAACTGGAAAAAGTCGTATGAAGTGAAGCACTCTCAGCGGTAAAAGTCATTTGTTAAATGTGGCTGCTAAAAAATGAAATGTTGCAAAGAAAGTTTTATATGTATAAAATAAATAAATTATAATATAATAAATACAATAAGAAACAGAAACAAAATTTTAAAAAACAGCATTTGACAGTATCTTTTTTAATTTATTTCACATTTATGACACTGCCGCTGTGCGCACCAATGCAATCCAATCGCACCAATCGAAACCGAGTTCATGTCCTGTAGCGATATTTATTTATTTATTTACTTATTTGCGAAGTAAGCGAAGCGAATGATTAATTTTAAAATGTGAACAATTTCGTTTTTGCGGGTCTTTGTTCATTTTTCGATTTTAAAATTCAACGCGAACATTTCCACAGGTAAAAATTTGTGAATAATTGACCAGGCGACCAACAGTTGTTGTTTGAGGCGTGAGAGCGGGACAACAGTGCTTAAGATAAAAGATGTCATGTGAATTCTGACTTAACTGAATATAATACAGTGTAGATAGAGAAAATTATTTTGAACGAACGCTGAGTGCATGTCAAGCAGAAATAGCTGCCACTTCAGATGCGAAGAACTACTTATAATAAGGCTTGAAGACGAAGGTCTATATGCACTGAAAATACTTAAATCCATCACAAGGCGATTGCCTTGTATAGTAATTAATACTTAGCTAAGACTAAGTAGTTCGGCTTTCTTGCTGCCTGTGTCCCAAACAACAACAACAACAACAACAAAAATAGAAGCAACTATATTTCTCTATATGTGCTCTTCCAGAACATAAATCGCCAGGGATTTAAGCACTAAGCAGGCGGAACTCTCGGTAGCAATGAGCATACTCATAAGGTACGTACTCGTGCAGCCGACAATGAAACAGAGAAAGTAAAAACGTACTTCTACTCTAAAAATATTTTAAAGTTTAAGTTATAGATCGCTGTGCTTGATAATGGTTATTCTAATGCGAAGTCCAGGTGTCGTTAGGTTATATTAGATGACTTTGGTCGCGGTGAATTCCCGCCGGCCAAGTTTCACTGGTACCAAAACGTGTAATCGTCAGAATAATAATCCAACCGACCAAGCGATGAAATGAAGATAGTTAGCGAATTTTAATCGTAATACATCCATCGGTGACTTTAGCGGTTGTCTGACTGTACTAATTAACCAAAGTCTTTGCCATTGGCACGTATTACATAGGCCGTCCCACTATAAGCACCTGTACTTACCACGAAATCTGGAGTCTAAAGCGCTAAGTATGGTATTTACATTATACTTTGTGAATAGAATAGAGACATGTGGAATAGAGACTTCTACCTTTTTTAAACGTAACCTAAAACGTCTGTCTATTTTCCGAATTAAATTGTTGAGCATCCAAAGACGATGTCGTTAGCAAAAAAACCCATTGTCCTGTGACTGAAAAGCAACACCAAAATCAAACAGGACTATAACCAATTTGGAACCGTGATTTATTATTAATGGATGCTGCTGATGATGATGAAGAAGATGGCACGACACAGCCTCAGGGTCGTAAAACCTTCTTAAGAAATGATTGCCATATTGCCCGGTCCCTCGTTGCGGCTCTACAGTTTCGGATCAACTTATCGGCATCTATAGTACCTCGACATCGTGTACCCCGCCTTCGATTGCTATGGTGAAGTACAGTGTTGTAGAGTTTATTCGCCGGAGCATCGTTGTCCATGCGCTCACATGGCCAAGGCAGTGAAGTGACGCAACCTCACACTTCCGACGATATCCTTATCTATATCTTCGTACAGCGAATATGCATAGCTCCTGATTATAGCGTCGCCTCCATACTGCTTCACAACATACCGGACTGAAATGTATTATTATTAGTTACAATATTTAAATTGTAATGAAAACTTCTCAGATGTTGTGGTTGTGAGAAGTTGTAAAGTCAGTAATACCAAAATACCAAACAAAATAAAATAATAAAAAAAATATGAATAAAATAAAATGGATGAAATGAATTCCATAAAAAAGAAATTAAAATAAGCAAAGACATAAAATGCAGTGGTGCGAAATGCGAACGCATGTAAAATTAAAGCTGCTCGAAGTGGATCGAATTCGAATGGATTAAAAACGATTCGGTCGCGTTGAGTGTGCTCAGGGCGGCAAGTCAATACGCTGATTCGAATGAGATGTCAAAATATGTTTCCAATTTAATATGAACTTTTCGAATTCATTTTTATTTCCGGACGACGCAAATCGTCTGCAATCTTATTTAACCAAGCATAGCAGTGTACACGTATGTGTACATCTACATACCACACACGTAAATGTGTGATGGTGTGTGTGCTCGTGTATCTGGCTGTTTGTGTGTGTATCCTCCACATTCAATTCGCTTCATTTCTCGCTTTCTTATAGGAAATTACAGCGTGTAATTTGCATTCAGTTGTAAAGTAAAATGGAATAATTTCCCGATTGGCTCCCACGCAATTTAATTTATTTTTTTTTTTCGCCTGCATCCTTCGTCATTTTTTCCAGTTTGCATAGCATGAGTCATATATATATGCCCATATCGACCATGCACACACACACACGCAATTGCAAATGGCTGCATGCATAGAGACGAACATTCATCAACATCTGTGCATGTGCATGTATTAATTTCTCAATCATTCAATCATGCATTCAATCGTCAGCTAAAGTGCCTTTTTCTCACTCGTAGTCGTATTGCTGCTATGCTCTCCCATTTTTATTTTTTTTCTTCTTCTTAGTTTATTTTATTTTTTTTAAATTGTTCCTCCTCGTTCTATTTCGCATGGATTGTGCAACAATTTGATGCATGTAAGTCTCGCTCTGTGTGTGTGTGTGTTTGTGTGTGGGTGTGTGTGTGTGTGTGTGTGTGTATGAATGTGTGTATATTAATTTGAAACTCGGAAGTTGGCAATTTCAACAATTCAATGTAGGTCGTCATATCGCAACAGCAGCGTTGAAATGTTGTCGGAATCTGATTTCAGTATTCGTCGCCTTTAAGCAACATGCGTCTTTTCAAATTTCTCTTTTTAAAGAAACGTCAAATCTGTTACATTTTTTCACTCAGTTGACTAAGAGAAGTTGTAGTATTTTCTACATTATATTTTACTAAGGGTTTCTATGGAGTTGGTGTAGTCTGTGTATGATCTTTAAATTAAAACCAGAATCTTTAATTTTACAGGTGTTATCTCTTTACTGATCCAACAACACTTTTGTTCAAACTTCAACTCAAGTGGCGCGATACAATGCAATAATCTGAGAACCTTGAAATGTTAGGCAACTTTATCTGTAGTCCTCAAGAAGGTCAAAGTAAGTTGCTCACATAACAGTTTATCATTGAATCATGAATTTATATATATATTAAATACTTAGGTCTTATATAAATAAAGCTGAAATATAAATCAAAAAGAAAAAGAACTCGACCCACGTGTTTCTGCTAGTATCACCTGTAACTATATTTCAATAGACCAATATCAGTGAAATATAACGCCGAAGATTTGCCCTAACAAGCCATAGCGTTGAGAGGTCATAGTGACCCGAATAGCAAATTTTCTTTGCAAACAGCCCCAAATCGCATCTAATCTAAATGACTTTTGTTTAATCAAATCTAATTTTTGCGCAAGATAAAAGCAGAAATATCATTATAATTTCAATAGAAAAAACTCTATGAAAAAGAAAAGAGTTCAAGTGGTCTGTCATGTCGCTCACTTAAGGCACAGAAATTAATCTTCACTTAAGTAACAACAAAAATCGACCTGAATATTTTGGTATTTAATTTCATCCAATAACCAAAGCAGCCCAACTGAATGTTGACGCAAATAAACAAACACAGACATACACTGCAACACGTTCAGATAATAGCATATTTCAATGAAATAGATATATTTCAATTACGCCTGGATATTTATAACATGAAATTAATGTGTATTCGTGTTTTTATGTGCCATTATTATTGTATTTTTGGCAGTAGACACACCAACCTCTCAAAGCCAAATTTAAAGATAACTAAATACACTAATAATTTTGACAATAAGAAAGATTTTCAGATATTTCACCATATTGGCTTTAAAGTAGGAGCTTCTGTATTTGTATCCTAGCAACCGAGAGTGAGATATTTCACCATACTGGCTTTAAAGTAGGAGCTGTATTTGTATCCTAGCAACCGAGAGTGAGAGAGAGACAAACAAACAGCCCACACTCTCAGCTTTGTCGAAAATATTAATTACAATGCACAATTTCAATTAATAATGGAAATGCTCAAATGATTCATTTGAAATGGTGCAAAGGTGAATGCATTCAGCAACTACTTAAGCCGCAACATATTCAAATATTATACGTAAGTACGTTGCATTCGAATGGACTTGCATTTAAATGCAAAGCAATGCACAATTTGCTCTCAGAGGTTGCGTCCCTTCCTCAAGACCAAAAAATTAAGCATTCGCAGTAATACCATAGACTTATAATTTTGTATTTCATCCATTAAGTCTGTACTAATAATATACAGAGGTAGTGTTTGTTTCGATGTTAGAGGTAATCTTCAAAAGTACTCTGAATATCCTGGGCTATATCTATATATGCTTTTTTTTAAAGGCAAATATGTTTTTTCTTAGGATTAATTTTTTTCAAAATCACTACAAGACCAAGTATAGAACGTTTGGTACGTTTTTTTGTTGTTTCTGCTATGCTTCTTATTCATTTTTGTGATTGGTTTCATATTTTTCTTTCTCAGCTTCATTTTGTATTTTATTTCCTAGGTAGCTTCGGTAGGTTACAACAAATACTATTCTTTCGCTTCTTATTATTATTACTAGCTGTGGCAGTCGCTTCTTCAGGAATCGCTGATACTCTATTAAGGACCTTAGAAGCCCTACTGCCATTATGGGTGGAGTTACTTTTGCGTTTGGTGTGGGTTTTCGGCAGACACTCTCTGTAGTTACAAAAGGGACACCTGCAGATATTATCAAAGCATGTCTTAAATCATCTCTCTTGTGTAGATCTCTGCAACACCTAAATTTGCGAACGAATATGGGAACCTATTTTGGTAATAAAGATTTCTCACAAAAATTGCTAAATTTTGGAGAAGTTTTTCCTCCTCTAAATTTGGGCACTAATTCTGCAGAAATAATTTTAAATGAGACACTAGGTCAAATAGTCCAGGGTCTGCAACATCTTATAGAAGCAGTAGATCCGGGCCTCGAAAAATTACTTGGAAGAGACTTTCACTGGTTGTGTTCCAGGGTAATAGTATTGCCTAGAAACGAAACTGTCAATAAAATCAACAATCTCATTACACAAAGAGTCCACAACGAAGTCAAACCCTATAAGTCGATAATATTCTAAGAGGTAATGTTTGCGAGATTGGATGTCGCAGGTGATAAGAATAATTATATATAATTTTTGTATACCTAAGACCGTTTTAACAACGTCTGCCAGGCCCACTAGTGTTATATAAATGCATAGCGCTAAAGTTTGTGCATTAGCGCTAATATTGTGCATTAAAAACTGAGTACTTAATCGAAGAGAGATTGAAAAGCCTGTGGATAAATGCATAAAACACGATATCTTTTCATTATATTTATTTTTCTGTTATTGCCAAATACGCTAAAGCCTTTCATCGCCCAGGAGATTCTCTTATAACCATGACATTCCTCAAGAATGATACCGATTTCAAAGTGAAACACTCAAAGAATATTTAATCCTTAAACACCGAATTGGTATTCTCGTGGGAGTTCACTATGGCTGCCGTCCCAGAGATCAATGTTGGAACCCCACTGGAGTTAGAATTTTCATGGCCTTGGTCATGGCCATTGTCTCAATACCTCGAACCTGCGTACCTAGGTGGCGTTATTCCTTAGCGACGCTAGATATAATAAACTTTAATAAAAGTCACTTTTTACTTTGCGCAATGACTTGATTGTGCACATCTGCAAATGAAAATCTGTCGAATGGTATATTACCGACCAATGCACTCAAAACATAATTATTCGTTGGTCAAACTTAATGTCGGCAACTGACGAATGTCACATAGCGTATCGGTAATGTAAGCAAATCTGTGTGTGCGAGCTGCGAGCTCAGTTTCACCGAGCTCCAGCGATATTCAACCGCGCCAAACCGAAGCAAACCAAACCAAATCGAAACTGAGCCAAATCGAGCCAAAGTAAGGCAAACCAAATCCACTTCCAAACAAAGTTGTTTGTATGCAATACGAGTATGAACGCCCGAATGTATGCATCAAATATTCACCGGGCTACCAAGCGGCCTGCCAATCGGGCTACCAACCTGCCAGCCAGCCTGCCTGCCTGCCTACTCGAGGGCGTGCGCGTGTGCGTGCATCCGTGCGTGCGTGCTTGCGTGAGTGCGTATATGCTCACTTATGTAATTAAGTGTCTTGTTAAAATGGAAATGGAATTCGGCTTTGCTTTTAATTTACATTAATTGCAGATGCATTTATAGCATAGCGCCAGCAGAGCACTTCAAAACGACGTGGCGCCTCCGCACAGCACCGGATCGTTGAATTCGGTTTGGAACGTTGTGTTGCGGTGAGATCCAGAACGACCACTCAGGGACACGCGCCATAGACAAAAGCGCCTATGAAGCCATTTGTCCGGTTGCCTGTGTGGATGTTTATTTTTGCATATGCTGTATTTGTTTATTAGATATTTATGTTGCGTATATACTATGAGAGTATCTACGAGTATGTGTCTATATTAATATGTGAATGGGTGAATATATCGATGTCTACATCTGAATCGGCATCTGCATCAGTGCCTGTGGTTTTACCTACTGCATCTCTGTCGTCCGTTGTGCTCGTGATTTTATTAAAATATGTATGTAGCCTACAAAAGTATATCATATTTATATTCACTTATTGGCATCTTAATATACAATGCATACAAAGGGCTTAACAAAAGAAATGAATGCACTTTTGAATGAACTCATGAATGAACCATATTAGTAGATCAAATTTTCGAACTATCATAAATAAATGGTTCTGTACTAATAGCATAAATAATATTACTGAAGCCTTGTTCAAACTTATTCGAATCACTAGTCCACTGTGGAAGGGAAGTTGTGGAAACGTTCTCAGCAAGGGCGGGAGTGGTACAGACATGGAATTACGCTTGTTTTCATGGAGACTAATTGAGAAAAACAAAGATAGATAAGTAGATCGACAGACTAATAGATAGATATATAAATAGACTAGTAATTGGAAAAACGTTTACAGCGCCTTGTAGGGCAATGAAAAACACTGTGTAATACATAAAATTATTTGGCACTTAGTAAATAGGACTAGTCTCATGCTCGATAACATATTGGTATACGAGTATGTGTTGCATTGTTTCAAGGTAGCCGCAGTTGTCTGAGTTGGGTAGGCGCAAAGGTGCTGAACGTTATAGTGGTAGTTGTGCTAGCTGTTCTAATATCGAAAAATCTCTGCTAAGGTTAAGAGAGTAAAGAATTGATATATGTTGCTCAGCCCTTTAGCAGACATACAGTTCTGACAAATTCTGTGAACATTTTCGGGTCAGTTCATCAGCTACAAGTGTCGGTCTCTGAGTGCGTTATTTCCATGAACTCTAACCAGGCTAACCCTTTCATTGATGCCACCAGCATCAGGTTATTTTCCATTCACTTTGTGTAGCAGAATGTCTTTTGTGGTGGAAGCTATGCATTTAATACTGTGACAACACAATACATACGCTAATTAGATAGATCCCATGAAGCATTCGAGTCGGAAATATTTCTTATTCGATTATGCTCCACATTTAAAGTTATGTTACAGCAGGTGTACTTAAAGTATGCTTCATGTCCCGTTTAAGCGTATTTGCGCAGTGATGGCGAATCGAATGTTGGGCACTTTGGACGTGTTGCAATGCATTAAATTGGCATTTTGAGTTACGATTGACACACACGGCTCATCCACAGTCGCATACGCTTTAATGCACAATTTTCAATATGCCGGTTGCAGAACTGGACCGGCTGTCAAGCTAACGGGACAATGGTCCCTTACACCGCTGTTAAAGATGGACCATAGTGCGAACGCGACTTCTTCGCTATTGTGGCGTTGGTGTTGTTGCTATATCTGGAGATGGAGCTGGAGCTGGAGCTGGAGCTGCTCATAAGCGCTGGCTAAGGAAACCTCAACGCATGCAATCGACACATGCCGCGCTCTATGTGAATACAAATACACACAACACAGATCACTTGTAAGCTTTTGAGCGCATCGAAGCATGCAAACGAACGAAAGGACGAATGAACGAATGAACGAATGAGTGATTGAATAAGTGAGCGAGTTTCCAAGCGAATGGCTGAATGAGTGAGTATGAAGCTGATGCGCGCTACGCCTTGCTATTCTCGCTGTAGATGTCATTGATTAAATCATTACAGACAGACGGGCAGAGAAGATACGCGCTTTCACTGGCACACACACACAGACACACACATTCGAATGCTGACATACATCAATTTTCAATTTCAATTAAAAATTTAAACTGTAAAAAGCGCAAAAGTATTAAATTCCATTGCTGCCGCCATTTAGGGACGACGCGGTTCTCTGAGCACGCGCTGAGTCGCTCGGTCGGTCGGTTGATTCTGATTCCATTGCCCGTTTGGGTGGCCAGTGGCCAAATGTCCTGACAGAGCGAGAACTCTTTCGCTGTCCTTGTAAAGTTGGCGATTTGTTAAGCATTTTTTACGTTTGTCCATCCATAATTCGATTCGATACTTCAGTTCACCCGTTCGCTCGCTCACCCTCTTTGGCAGTCAGCCATTCGTTAGCATCACAGCCTGCAATAAAGTGCTAAAAGTAACTCGAATTCGGTTTCGGACCCGGGCTCTGGTGCGAAATAAGACTCGTCTTCATTTGCTCGAATAGCGCAATGATGTGCGTGTAATTTAATTTTTGCGAAGACTTTTCTTGCTTTTTGTAATTCATAAAATATTTTTATTTCTCCTTACTCCTATTTATATTATATATACGAGATGTACATGTTTCCTCTCTTTTTCTGTTGAAAAATTACTTAGCAATGAGCCAAAATTGCTCTCGAAAGAAAAGCAAAGCTGTTGGAGTCTCACTCCACTCCTTTTGCTCGATGCTGTTTCGGCTTGGCAATTAAATACTGCTGCCAGGACTCATACAATAATTGCAAGTTCATGTAGCCGATTCATATTCATATAGACATTAACGGCATCAATATCCATGTCAAGGTAGATCAACGTATGGCCTACCATATAAGACATAAAACCTCAACTGGTTAAATACACGGATCATTCTAACTGAATGCGTTAGATTCTTTCACCACAGAGAACAGCGTAGAGGAATGGAACCTGGTAAACGAGATAATTGTGGCAATGAAAATATAGAGACTAAATAGACCTGCTTGGCGAAGTAATGCTCCATACCGCCTCGGGGTGAATGCACTTGACTGCTATCCCAGAGGTCGTGGGTTCGATTCCCACCTCGGGCATGGTCTCCGCACTTTTCACATTTTTCCTCTTCACTCCATCATCTAAAAATTATTTTCTACTCCCAATTTATCAATTAATTAACTTAATTAATAACTAACAATTATTAATTGAAAAAAAAAAAAAAAAAATTTGTAGTTCCACCAAGTTGCCAGGAACAGTTTAGTAGAAGGGTAGTCGGTCGTTCTAATAATTGAAAAAACAAATTAATAAAATACAAAAATAAAAACATATCCGTGGTAATGGTTATCATGGTGGTTATCATCCATAGATCGTCTTTACAATGTTTTGAACTGGAGATCTTTTGTCTAGTGGATCGTAAGGACTTGCCTGTATGGACTAGAAATTATCTATCAGCTCGATAAGCATAAAATACGTATACAATATTTCAGTCAACCTTTAAGTGCAGTAATTCCAATGCCTTGGAATTGTCAGGGTTTTTGTAAATACGTACAGTCTTGTAAGGACCACTACAAGGACCACAAGCAATGTAACAATCTTCAAAGGACGTGCACCATATTTATAATAGCAAATAGCAATGAGAAAGTTGGAGTTCTAATGTTCTAACGTAAGGTCCGCGTTCCAAAAGCGTTGAAAAATGACAGCAGCAAGCATGTAGTCTCTACCGTGGCCACCAGAGTCGATTGAAACATTAGCATAATTATCCATCCAGTACAGTTCCGTACCATTAATAGGATCAAAACTAATAGAAAAAAACAATTATTATAAGTAGTGACCATGTCTATATATTCCAAAAAACTAAACTACCTAGCAATAAGCATGTACACATTGAATGATGGATTGCTTTTCACATATTTGAAATCCATATTCCATGCAATAGTCTCTATATACCTATGTACCTATCTGAGTTCCCTTCATGGATATCTTCCAATTGAATACGACGATTCGTATACTCCACTTTCGGCCACAAAATCGGCCCAAAAGCCTTGTGATTAGAGAATGCGTATCGCAGAAAAGGATCATAGTGTCTACTAGGTTAAAGCACTACAGCATTATTGACTAACTTCTAAAAGCACTTTATATATATATAAGCACTTTATATATATAGATATTCTAAGACAATCATACAGCGTGCAAGTAACAATACTCCCATACCATTCGCTACTAGAAATGTAGCAGTAGCTCAGTTGGTTTAATAGGAACACGTAAAATGCAATTATTTTCCTATAAAAGCGTCACTTATGTCATGACTGTCCTACCATTAGTCCGTCTAGCATTGCGTCCATGCGTCTGTACTTGTACGTACGTTTGTGCCCCAATGTGTGACGGGCAGTCTCGCAGAGGTTCGCTTCGCTTGTGATTCTTGCACAAATTTCAGCTTGCAACTTGCCCAACTCGCGCACGCTCACAGCATGAAAACTTTAAATAGTCCTGTGAGTCCTGTGAATTACAACAACACGATTTCGACCGCCTCCGTCTGCCTACTCGTATTGGTGCTGGTTCATTCTTTCCACTCTCTCAGCGTCTGTCAACTTGTCTAACTATATATATTGTGTTTGTGTGTGTGTGCGCGCGCGTGTGTGTGTGTAAGTTGTTTGGCCCCGGGTAGTTTTCTTGTATAATTATAATTGCATAATTTATTTATAAAATGAATTTCATATTGTTTCACACACACTCGCAGAGACAACATGCAGGACAACAAGTACTCACAACAGCTCGAAAACAAGAAGCAAAATAGGAAGTTTTTTAGCCGAGTCAGTTTAAGTTGGTGATGCAAGTGTAGCCAGTAATGTCGACTCAGACGACAACGACAACGACAACGACGACGACGAAAACGACGACAACGACGACAGTTGAATATGCCTAAAGGACTTTCCAACATTTAGCTGTAGATATTATATAGCATTAGTGAACAAGTATACCGGGGCGTTCGGGCTACGACACAACTTTTCACGTTACAACAATTACAGTTGCTCCTTCGGTTACTCAACAACTGAGTGCTGACGAAGGCGGGGATGAAGTCGAACACTGAGACGTATGCATCTCAAATTCGGTGCCGTGCACGGTAGCAGTGCAATTGACTTCACTCAATGGTTTGGTGGTTTGGCCGCTCGGTGGGGCTGTGAGCCTGTGCGCCTGTGGGCCATTGGTCGGGTATGTCGTATGTGCAAATGCATTAAGTTCATTAGGTCTGGGTATATAATATAAATTTCACTTGGCCACAAACCGAAATCGGTGTCAAATGGCTCCGGCGGCATTTCGGTATATGGCTACATGACTGCGAATACTACGAAACACACGTAGCACACACACACCCAGACACATGCACTCGAAGAATAACATATATCTGTGTGCCTGACTGTCTAGCTGCTGCGCCTGTAATCTAGAACGCTTTACGGCCGTTGACAATGTTAACAAAGATGGCACTACCAACCTAGCCACCCCGTCAGAGGCATACTAATTTTTGTTATTGTTTCATCACAGTTCACTTGAGAACTTCAGCTTGATTCATGTGAGAATGCATGCCTACTTGTATATTAATTATGCATAAAATGTTTAGTTTAGTGTTGTGTACAATCAACATTTTCATAAGCTTCCCAACAGCGGCAAATAGGCGGCAAGTCGATGCGCCCACGTAATAATAATACTCATATCGTGAACATTGAATAATGATAGCTAGGAGCCTACATCCCTTCTGCACTTTTTGTCGTTGGTTTTTACTCCTTGAACCATAGGTTAGGTTTCGTCCGTTTGGGACGGCTAACGGCAGTATCCGGCCGTTGCACTTAGACCATCCATATGTCCTTTGGGTTACCAAAGGGTATAAAGTGCGTGGACCCTGCCTTAAGTGAGGTTTGAATTAGAGCCCTGCATGAGTTCCCACTAAATCAAGTCAATCAAGTTTGCAAACAAACTGTGAACACGTTCAAAACAAATCATGTGTGATATTGAAAAGAGTTATTCAATTCCTTATGTCTCGTCGTGCGACTCTTATCATTTCGTATGTCTCGTCTCACACTGATATGTAAATATATATGATTCTGTCACTTACAGAGCCGATGTGTAATTGCGTAATTACTTTGAGCGTGTGCAATTATTGTGATTTGATGCATCATTCGAGTTAACGTATGTGTCGTTCGCACCGTCCTATACTCCTTTGTATGAATGAAATGAAAATACCAGGAGCGCAGAAACAAATATCAGATCTGATCTGGTTTTGCTTTCCCAGATCAGAAAGCAAAACCATACAAAATCATTTCTGACAAGCGAGCCGAGCCAGGCCAATTCTCAATTGTAACTTTTTGCTCTTTTCTATTTGCCTGGTAATTAATTAGTTTTACAACTGAACAGCAAACAGTGTTGCTAGTATGCACATTGTTAAAAGAGTTCAGTTGGATGAGAGTACAGTGTATGCTCTCTGATTTTGATATTTTATACATATTCTATAACTTACTTTCACTCGCACTCACACTGATTTATTTAACGACATCAACTAACGCATTAAGACTCAACAGCATGCGAGTTATTTGGGAAATGAGTCGTACACGAAGTGTGCCTTATTGATAGTGTGCGTGTATCACACGATTCGTTTGAACGAGAGAGGATTTGTTTTGATTTACTGTGAACTCGTGCAGGACTCAAGTTTGAACCCACAACCTCTGGTTCGGCAGACTTAGTGCACTTACGCAAAGCTAAGACAGTTCTCTAATTCATCGCTCGTGTAAAAATGTACATATTTTTTTATTATAAAAATATTTTTAATTTTGCTGTTATTGTATAACAACTTCAATTAAATTTAAAGGAAAAGCACAAATACATACATGTGATTGAAAAAAAAATTATATTGATTTGAAAATCATAATACGGCCGAAAAGCGAATAAAAACAAACGTTAGTGAATTTTCATCAAAATATATAGAAACAATTAAACAAGAAATATTTTTTCTTGGCTCCACCATTTCACAAAAGTCAAAACGGCTCAGCAGACAGCAGCCGGTGAACCTCGACCAAAGCAGCAAAAAGCGCATCAGACTGCTCGTTTTAAGATGCGCACGGTATCTTGTCTGCCGACTACCTTGAAGAAGGCCGAAATGGATCTTTGGAAAAAGGAAATTTCAAAGAAACAGCCCCAAATACAAAAAAAGACGGTGATTTCTCACCAAGCCAATGCACCGTGGCATATGTATTTGGTTACGATGGCCAAATTGCACGAATTCGCGTTGCTTCGGCAACCACCCTATCCACCAGATTTGGCCCACAGCGACTTTTACCCGTTCGTAGACCTGAAAAACATGCTCTCCGGAAAGACATTTGGCTCGAATGAGAGAGAGAAATCGTTCTCTAAAGGTATGGAAATGTTAGAGAAGCGCTGGCAAGCTTGCAAAGCTCAATGTTCCATCAAAACTAATTTTGACCGAAAAAATTGGGTTTCTTCATTCGACCGAGAACTTATCAGTCGATGTGTTATGTATTCCTGTTGTACAACATATTTTTCATAATATATTTATTCAACAGGATTAAACCTAATATGCAATGCTAATTTCAATAGTTAGGTAATGCGTGACTAGAAGTTGGTGCCCTTGACTTTTGAGGCTAGTAAAGAGTCAGAATGTAAAATTACTTAATCAACACATTGCCCATTGCCTATCTATGTACTGGCCTAAATGCCTTTGTGAGAATGCTTCTGCAATATAATAAAATAGGTGGTCTGTCATTTGTCGAACGTAAACATATTGGAGAGATGTCGGAAGAATCAGTGTGAAAGCAAGAATAATACGCAACACCAATGATTAAAGTGAAACTTGGGCGGCATTAAATGGATTTTGAAGTTTGTAGAAGTAGATGAGGAAACTTTTACTGAATTATGCAAATGTACCTCGAGTGGGGTGTGTGGGTAAAGTTGGGAACGAATTGCTTGATATAAGAGTACATTGAAATGCTCAATTTACACAATGACTGCGGTTGTGTAAGAGAGTCGGATATAGAAAATGGTACCGAAATGATGTGGTTTTTCAATTTGCCAAAATAATCAAAGCAAATACACACACACACCCACACACACACACTCAGCCACACACCCACACTCAGCGACATGCATACACATAGTACACAAACGATAAGCTGTTGTAATTAACTTGTTCGAAGGCATTAATAATATGCCAGTTTGACTTACTTGCTATGCTAAACGCCATCAGGTGTGTCACAAAAAGTGCAGCCTCAGCAACAGCAGTTGCAGTAGCGGTGGCTATGGCTGTGGCTGTGGTTTTGGGTAGTGGCGTTGGAAATGGTAGCGGCATCAGTTTACCGCAGCGGAAATAATGTGCGAGGCATTTATCAGCATTGTGTTTGCTCTGGTTTTCCACGTACGTTCAAACATATACGAACACAATCGCAAACATGCACACGTCGCAAACATACACAAGCACAGACGAAGACGAGAAGAAATTGATGGAAAAGTAATTTTCGCGGTTTATTGGAAAAGTTGACAACGTCGGAAAACTTTCTCTATGCCACATTCGATGACTTTAGAAAGGGCAAAGCACCAACCCAACAACCCAACAACCCAACAACACACCCATCCATCCAACGACACAAGAAGTAGGAGTTCAATACACTACCATTCTAAGAAGGAAATGCCAACCAAAATAGCAAGGCAGACCAATCGCAGACTTTGCCTTTTTGGCCAGAAAATGTTTGGTTTTTACTGAGTTTCAATGGTGACAATGGCGAAACAAGGTTGCCAGGTTGCGTTTGTTACTGTCGGTTGGGCTAGCTGTTGGGCTAGTTGTTTGTCACTAGAAGTCATGCACTGTGCCAATACTATTGGGCAACAAGTGACATGGTCAGTAGACATTCCTTGTGAATTATCTATCTAACTATCTATCTATCTATCTATTTATCAATCAACTAAAGCAACAGCACAAGCACGCGATGCCTGAAGAGGCTAAACCTACTAGATATCACGTCCGAATCTCGGATGGTTGTTCCACTATTGTCAATCCAAACACTATATGAAACCTTATTTCGAAACACTGAAGACACTAAAAGCTTAAGTCACGTAAATCTCCTGGATGGGTAAAATTAAAGTCCCTATAAAGAAGTTTATTTTTACTGCACAAATATCGATTCCAAAAATCAAACTGCTCGTTGCAGTTTCCAGCCAGGTGGCAATAACATGCATATGAGTCACTATTATTATTTCTAGAAAATTCATTTAAAAAATGCTGTTTGCGAAATGTTACTGAAACGGACTGACTTGGAACCTATTTTGTCCAAATTGGTAACGGCAATGAAAAGTGGATAACATAAGGCAATAATGTGTCACGGTCTAAACAAGATGACCCTGCCCAAACCATTGAAAGGCCGACGCTGTCTACGAAGAAGTTGTTGTTGTACATTTGTTGAGATTACAAGGTCTTCTCCCACCAGGGCAAGCGTACAAATGTATTATCAACAACTAACAAGACTAAATGAAGCGCTGAAGGTAACGACCACAATTAGTCCACAGAAATGACGTAGTCTTTCACCACGACAACCCTAGGTCACATACTTCTGTTAACACTTGGCAAAAAATGAACGAAATCGTCTGGAATGTATTAATGCACTCAGTCTATATTCCCTAGATCCGGAATCCATCTGATTACAATTTATTTCGCTCCAAGCAGAACTATCTTGGTGGTATGACAATGAACTCCTTAGCTGACAAAGTGCTTTCGTGTCAGTTTTTTGGTCAAAAATCCCAGAATATATACGAAGACGTGATTATGGTTTAACCCGAAAGATGGCAAGACGATATCACAATTGAAAATATTTGATGAAATAAATTTGCTGTTATACAAAAACAAAAATTTTTTTTAAATTTGATTCTCACTTTCGGAAGCTAAGTATCCATCAACCGAAGACTTAATTGGTCGGTATTTGCCGCATTAAGGTTATCGGCGTCATACCAAATTTACTTATATTTTTACGCCGGGAATGAGAATCGCTGTCAGCATCATGATCAAAGAGCACGATTCCTGTTGACTGGCATAGGCAGTGCGCCTAGTAGAGATCAAAGTGAGGTATTAGCGATATGTCATAGTCTCGTATATAAAAGATTTTGTTAAGAAAGCGCTGTGAGTGCAGAAAAAAATATTCTCAGTCAGCAAAAAAAATTTTTTTGAAAATAATAAAAGATATATATATATTAAAGTTAATGGGCATTCCTACAATTAATCCGAGCCTACATGCCTCGCAAGAACAGTACATAGTTAAAAGATGCATTCCAGCAGACATTCACAGAACGTATGCTCAAAGCCTGCCTGGATATAGGTTGCTTTTACGGCTTGGAAGATGAACCATGCTATTGAAATAAGACCGCCGAAACGTAAATAAAATTACAATTATTAAATTTCTTGTCATATATTCAAAAATAAGAACGGAATAAATATTCTCAGTAAGCGAAAAAGAAAGTATTTGAAAATAATAAAAGATATATATATTAAAGTTAATGGACATTCCTACAATTAATCCGAGCGTACATGCCTCGCAAGAACAGTACATAGTTAAAAGATGCATTCCAGCAGACATTCACAGAACGTATGCTCAAAGCCTGCCTGGATATAGGTTGCTTTTACGGCTTGGAAGATGAACCATGCTATTGAAATAAGACCGCCGAAACGTAAATAAAATTACAATTATTAAATTTCTTGTCATATATTCAAAAATAAGAACGAATAAATATTCTCAGTAAGCGAAAAAAAAGTATTTGAAAATAATAAAAGATATATATATTAAAGTTAATGGACATTCCTACAATTAATCCGAGCCTACATGCCTCGCAAGAACAGTACATAGTTAAAAGATGCATTCCAGCAGACATTCACAGAACGTATGCTCAAAGCCTGCCTGGATATAGGTTGCTTTTACGGCTTGGAAGATGAACCATGCTATTGAAATAAGACCGCCGAAACGTAAATAAAATTACAATTATTAAATTTCTTGTCATATATTCAAAAATAAGAACGGAATAAATATTCTCAGTAAGCGAAAAAAAAAGTATTTGAAAATAATAAAAGATATATATATTAAAGTTAATGGACATTCCTACAATTAATCCGAGCGTACATGCCTCGCAAGAACAGTACATAGTTAAAAGATGCATTCCAGCAGACATTCACAGAACGTATGCTCAAAGCCTGCCTGGATATAGGTTGCTTTTACGGCTTGGAAGATGAACCATGCTATTGAAATAAGACCGCCGAAACGTAAATAAAATTACAATTATTAAATTTCTTGTCATATATTCAAAAATAAGACGGAAAAAATATTCTCAGTAAGCGAAAAAAAAGTATTTGAAAATAATAAAAGATATATATATTAAAGTTAATGGACATTCCTACAATTAATCCGAGCGTACATGCCTCGCAAGAACAGTACATAGTTAAAAGATGCATTCCAGCAGACATTCACAGAACGTATGCTCAAAGCCTGCCTGGATATAGGTTGCTTTTACGGCTTGGAAGATGAACCATGCTATTGAAATAAGACCGCCGAAACGTAAATAAAATTACAATTATTAAATTTGTTGTCATATATTCAAAAATAAGACGGAAAAAATATTCTCAGTAAGCGAAAAAAAAAGTATTTGAAAATAATAAAAGATATATATATTAAAGTTAATGGACATTCCTACAATTAATCCGAGCGTACATGCCTCGCAAGAACAGTACATAGTTAAAAGATGCATTCCAGCAGACATTCACAGAACGTATGCTCAAAGCCTGCCTGGATATAGGTTGCTTTTACGGCTTGGAAGATGAACCATGCTATTGAAATAAGACCGCCGAAACGTAAATAAAATTACAATTATTAAATTTCTTGTCATATATTCAAAAATAAGAACGAATAAATATTCTCAGTAAGCGAAAAAAAAAGTATTTGAAAATAATAAAAGATATATATATTAAAGTTAATGGACATTCCTACAATTAATCCGAGCCTACATGCCTCGCAAGAACAGTACATAGTTAAAAGATGCATTCCAGCAGACATTCACAGAACGTATGCTCAAAGCCTGCCTGGATATAGGTTGCTTTTACGGCTTGGAAGATGAACCATGCTATTGAAATAAGACCGCCGAAACGTAAATAAAATTACAATTATTAAATTTCTTGTCATATATTCAAAAATAAGACGGAAAAAATATTCTCAGTAAGCGAAAAAAAAAGTATTTGAAAATAATAAAAGATATATATATTAAAGTTAATGGACATTCCTACAATTAATCCGAGCGTACATGCCTCGCAAGAACAGTACATAGTTAAAAGATGCATTCCAGCAGACATTCACAGAACGTATGCTCAAAGCCTGCCTGGATATAGGTTGCTTTTACGGCTTGGAAGATGAACCATGCTATTGAAATAAGACCGCCGAAACGTAAATAAAATTACAATTATTAAATTTCTTGTCATATATTCAAAAATAAGAACGGAAAAAATATTCTCAGTAAGCGAAAAAAAAAGTATTTGAAAATAATAAAAGATATATATATTAAAGTTAATGGACATTCCTACAATTAATCCGAGCGTACATGCCTCGCAAGAACAGTACATAGTTAAAAGATGCATTCCAGCAGACATTCACAGAACGTATGCTCAAAGCCTGCCTGGATATAGGTTGCTTTTACGGCTTGGAAGATGAACCATGCTATTGAAATAAGACCGCCGAAACGTAAATAAAATTACAATTATTAAATTTCTTGTCATATATTCAAAAATAAGACGGAAAAAATATTCTCAGTAAGCGAAAAAAAAAGTATTTGAAAATAATAAAAGATATATATATTAAAGTTAATGGACATTCCTACAATTAATCCGAGCGTACATGCCTCGCAAGAACAGTACATAGTTAAAAGATGCATTCCAGCAGACATTCACAGAACGTATGCTCAAAGCCTGCCTGGATATAGGTTGCTTTTACGGCTTGGAAGATGAACCATGCGATTGAAATAAGACCGCCGAAACGTAAATAAAATTACAATTATTAAATTTCTTGTCATATATTCAAAAATAAGACGGAAAAAATATTCTCAGTAAGCGAAAAAAAAGTATTTGAAAATAATAAAAGATATATATATTAAAGTTAATGGACATTCCTACAATTAATCCGAGCGTACATGCCTCGCAAGAACAGTACATAGTTAAAAGATGCATTCCAGCAGACATTCACAGAACGTATGCTCAAAGCCTGCCTGGATATAGGTTGCTTTTACGGCTTGGAAGATGAACCATGCTATTGAAATAAGACCGCCGAAACGTAAATAAAATTACAATTATTAAATTTCTTGTCATATATTCAAAAATAAGACGGAATAAATATTCTCAGTAAGCGAAAAAAAAGTATTTGAAAATAATAAAAGATATATATATTAAAGTTAATGGACATTCCTACAATTAATCCGAGCCTACATGCCTCGCAAGAACAGTACATAGTTAAAAGATGCATTCCAGCAGACATTCACAGAACGTATGCTCAAAGCCTGCCTGGATATAGGTTGCTTTTACGGCTTGGAAGATGAACCATGCTATTGAAATAAGACCGCCGAAACGTAAATAAAATTACAATTATTAAATTTCTTGTCATATATTCAAAAATAAGAACGGAATAAATATTCTCAGTAAGCGAAAAAAAAAGTATTTGAAAATAATAAAAGATATATATATTAAAGTTAATGGACATTCCTACAATTAATCCGAGCCTACATGCCTCGCAAGAACAGTACATAGTTAAAAGATGCATTCCAGCAGACATTCACAGAACGTATGCTCAAAGCCTGCCTGGATATAGGTTGCTTTTACGGCTTGGAAGATGAACCATGCGATTGAAATAAGACCGCCGAAACGTAAAGAAAATTACAATTATTAAATTTCTTGTCATATATTCAAAAATAAGACGGAATAAATATTCTCAGTAAGCGAAAAAAAAAGTATTTGAAAATAATAAAAGATATATATATTAAAGTTAATGGACATTCCTACAATTAATCCGAGCGTACATGCCTCGCAAGAACAGTACATAGTTAAAAGATGCATTCCAGCAGACATTCACAGAACGTATGCTCAAAGCCTGCCTGGATATAGGTTGCTTTTACGGCTTGGAAGATGAACCATGCTATTGAAATAAGACCGCCGAAACGTAAATAAAATTACAATTATTAAATTTCTTGTCATATATTCAAAAATAAGACGGAAAAAATATTCTCAGTAAGCGAAAAAAAAAGTATTTGAAAATAATAAAAGATATATATATTAAAGTTAATGGACATTCCTACAATTAATCCGAGCCTACATGCCTCGCAAGAACAGTACATAGTTAAAAGATGCATTCCAGCAGACATTCACAGAACGTATGCTCAAAGCCTGCCTGGATATAGGTTGCTTTTACGGCTTGGAAGATGAACCATGCTATTGAAATAAGACCGCCGAAACGTAAATAAAATTACAATTATTAAATTTCTTGTCATATATTCAAAAATAAGACGGAAAAAATATTCTCAGTAAGCGAAAAAAAAGTATTTGAAAATAATAAAAGATATATATATTAAAGTTAATGGACATTCCTACAATTAATCCGAGCCTACATGCCTCGCAAGAACAGTACATAGTTAAAAGATGCATTCCAGCAGACATTCACAGAACGTATGCTCAAAGCCTGCCTGGATATAGGTTGCTTTTACGGCTTGGAAGATGAACCATGCGATTGAAATAAGACCGCCGAAACGTAAATAAAATTACAATTATTAAATTTCTTGTCATATATTCAAAAATAAGACGGAAAAAATATTCTCAGTAAGCGAAAAAAAAAGTATTTGAAAATAATAAAAGATATATATATTAAAGTTAATGGACATTCCTACAATTAATCCGAGCGTACATGCCTCGCAAGAACAGTACATAGTTAAAAGATGCATTCCAGCAGACATTCACAGAACGTATGCTCAAAGCCTGCCTGGATATAGGTTGCTTTTACGGCTTGGAAGATGAACCATGCTATTGAAATAAGACCGCCGAAACGTAAATAAAATTACAATTATTAAATTTCTTGTCATATATTCAAAAATAAGACGGAAAAAATATTCTCAGTAAGCGAAAAAAAAAGTATTTGAAAATAATAAAAGATATATATATTAAAGTTAATGGACATTCCTACAATTAATCCGAGCCTACATGCCTCGCAAGAACAGTACATAGTTAAAAGATGCATTCCAGCAGACATTCACAGAACGTATGCTCAAAGCCTGCCTGGATATAGGTTGCTTTTACGGCTTGGAAGATGAACCATGCTATTGAAATAAGACCGCCGAAACGTAAATAAAATTACAATTATTAAATTTCTTGTCATATGTTCAAAAATAAGAACGAATAAATATTCTCAGTAAGCGAAAAAAAAAGTATTTGAAAATAATAAAAGATATATATATTAAAGTTAATGGACATTCCTACAATTAATCCGAGCCTACATGCCTCGCAAGAACAGTACATAGTTAAAAGATGCATTCCAGCAGACATTCACAGAACGTATGCTCAAAGCCTGCCTGGATATAGGTTGCTTTTACGGCTTGGAAGATGAACCATGCTATTGAAATAAGACCGCCGAAACGTAAATAAAATTACAATTATTAAATTTCTTGTCATATATTCAAAAATAAGACGGAAAAAATATTCTCAGTAAGCGAAAAAAAAAGTATTTGAAAATAATAAAAGATATATATATTAAAGTTAATGGACATTCCTACAATTAATCCGAGCGTACATGCCTCGCAAGAACAGTACATAGTTAAAAGATGCATTCCAGCAGACATTCACAGAACGTATGCTCAAAGCCTGCCTGGATATAGGTTGCTTTTACGGCTTGGAAGATGAACCATGCTATTGAAATAAGACCGCCGAAACGTAAATAAAATTACAATTATTAAATTTCTTGTCATATATTCAAAAATAAGACGGAATAAATATTCTCAGTAAGCGAAAAAAAAAGTATTTGAAAATAATAAAAGATATATATATTAAAGTTAATGGACATTCCTACAATTAATCCGAGCGTACATGCCTCGCAAGAACAGTACATAGTTAAAAGATGCATTCCAGCAGACATTCACAGAACGTATGCTCAAAGCCTGCCTGGATATAGGTTGCTTTTACGGCTTGGAAGATGAACCATGCTATTGAAATAAGACCGCCGAAACGTAAATAAAATTACAATTATTAAATTTCTTGTCATATATTCAAAAATAAGACGGAAAAAATATTCTCAGTAAGCGAAAAAAAAAGTATTTGAAAATAATAAAAGATATATATATTAAAGTTAATGGACATTCCTACAATTAATCCGAGCGTACATGCCTCGCAAGAACAGTACATAGTTAAAAGATGCATTCCAGCAGACATTCACAGAACGTATGCTCAAAGCCTGCCCTGGATATAGGTTGCTTTTACGGCTTGGAAGATGAACCATGCTATTGAAATAAGACCGCCGAAACGTAAATAAAATTACAATTATTAAATTTCTTGTCATATATTCAAAAATAAGACGGAATAAATATTCTCAGTAAGCGAAAAAAAAAGTATTTGAAAATAATAAAAGATATATATATTAAAGTTAATGGACATTCCTACAATTAATCCGAGCCTACATGCCTCGCAAGAACAGTACATAGTTAAAAGATGCATTCCAGCAGACATTCACAGAACGTATGCTCAAAGCCTGCCTGGATATAGGTTGCTTTTACGGCTTGGAAGATGAACCATGCGATTGAAATAAGACCGCCGAAACGTAAATAAAATTACAATTATTAAATTTCTTGTCATATATTCAAAAATAAGACGGAATAAATATTCTCAGTAAGCGAAAAAAAAAGTATTTGAAAATAATAAAAGATATATATATTAAAGTTAATGGACATTCCTACAATTAATCCGAGCGTACATGCCTCGCAAGAACAGTACATAGTTAAAAGATGCATTCCAGCAGACATTCACAGAACGTATGCTCAAAGCCTGCCTGGATATAGGTTGCTTTTACGGCTTGGAAGATGAACCATGCTATTGAAATAAGACCGCCGAAACGTAAATAAAATTACAATTATTAAATTTCTTGTCATATATTCAAAAATAAGAACGAATAAATATTCTCAGTAAGCGAAAAAAAAGTATTTGAAAATAATAAAAGATATATATATTAAAGTTAATGGACATTCCTACAATTAATCCGAGCGTACATGCCTCGCAAGAACAGTACATAGTTAAAAGATGCATTCCAGCAGACATTCACAGAACGTATGCTCAAAGCCTGCCTGGATATAGGTTGCTTTTACGGCTTGGAAGATGAACCATGCTATTGAAATAAGACCGCCGAAACGTAAATAAAATTACAATTATTAAATTTCTTGTCATATATTCAAAAATAAGACGGAATAAATATTCTCAGTAAGCGAAAAAAAAAGTATTTGAAAATAATAAAAGATATATATATTAAAGTTAATGGACATTCCTACAATTAATCCGAGCCTACATGCCTCGCAAGAACAGTACATAGTTAAAAGATGCATTCCAGCAGACATTCACAGAACGTATGCTCAAAGCCTGCCTGGATATAGGTTGCTTTTACGGCTTGGAAGATGAACCATGCTATTGAAATAAGACCGCCGAAACGTAAATAAAATTACAATTATTAAATTTCTTGTCATATATTCAAAAATAAGACGGAAAAAATATTCTCAGTAAGCGAAAAAAAAAGTATTTGAAAATAATAAAAGATATATATATTAAAGTTAATGGACATTCCTACAATTAATCCGAGCGTACATGCCTCGCAAGAACAGTACATAGTTAAAAGATGCATTCCAGCAGACATTCACAGAACGTATGCTCAAAGCCTGCCTGGATATAGGTTGCTTTTACGGCTTGGAAGATGAACCAATGCTATTGAAATAAGACCGCCGAAACGTAAATAAAATTACAATTATTAAATTTCTTGTCATATATTCAAAAATAAGACGGAAAAAATATTCTCAGTAAGCGAAAAAAAAAGTATTTGAAAATAATAAAAGATATATATATTAAAGTTAATGGACATTCCTACAATTAATCCGAGCCTACATGCCTCGCAAGAACAGTACATAGTTAAAAGATGCATTCCAGCAGACATTCACAGAACGTATGCTCAAAGCCTGCCTGGATATAGGTTGCTTTTACGGCTTGGAAGATGAACCATGCTATTGAAATAAGACCGCCGAAACGTAAATAAAATTACAATTATTAAATTTCTTGTCATATATTCAAAAATAAGAACGGAATAAATATTCTCAGTAAGCGAAAAAAAAAGTATTTGAAAATAATAAAAGATATATATATTAAAGTTAATGGACATTCCTACAATTAATCCGAGCGTACATGCCTCGCAAGAACAGTACATAGTTAAAAGATGCATTCCAGCAGACATTCACAGAACGTATGCTCAAAGCCTGCCTGGATATAGGTTGCTTTTACGGCTTGGAAGATGAACCATGCTATTGAAATAAGACCGCCGAAACGTAAATAAAATTACAATTATTAAATTTCTTGTCATATATTCAAAAATAAGAACGAATAAATATTCTCAGTAAGCGAAAAAAAAAGTATTTGAAAATAATAAAAGATATATATATTAAAGTTAATGGACATTCCTACAATTAATCCGAGCGTACATGCCTCGCAAGAACAGTACATAGTTAAAAGATGCATTCCAGCAGACATTCACAGAACGTATGCTCAAAGCCTGCCTGGATATAGGTTGCTTTTACGGCTTGGAAGATGAACCATGCTATTGAAATAAGACCGCCGAAACGTAAATAAAATTACAATTATTAAATTTCTTGTCATATATTCAAAAATAAGACGGAAAAAATATTCTCAGTAAGCGAAAAAAAAAGTATTTGAAAATAAATAAAAGATATATATATTAAAGTTAATGGACATTCCTACAATTAATCCGAGCGTACATGCCTCGCAAGAACAGTACATAGTTAAAAGATGCATTCCAGCAGACATTCACAGAACGTATGCTCAAAGCCTGCCTGGATATAGGTTGCTTTTACGGCTTGGAAGATGAACCATGCTATTGAAATAAGACCGCCGAAACGTAAATAAAATTACAATTATTAAATTTCTTGTCATATATTCAAAAATAAGACGGAATAAATATTCTCAGTAAGCGAAAAAAAAGTATTTGAAAATAATAAAAGATATATATATTAAAGTTAATGGACATTCCTACAATTAATCCGAGCCTACATGCCTCGCAAGAACAGTACATAGTTAAAAGATGCATTCCAGCAGACATTCACAGAACGTATGCTCAAAGCCTGCCTGGATATAGGTTGCTTTTACGGCTTGGAAGATGAACCATGCTATTGAAATAAGACCGCCGAAACGTAAATAAAATTACAATTATTAAATTTCTTGTCATATATTCAAAAATAAGACGGAAAAAATATTCTCAGTAAGCGAAAAAAAAAGTATTTGAAAATAATAAAAGATATATATATTAAAGTTAATGGACATTCCTACAATTAATCCGAGCGTACATGCCTCGCAAGAACAGTACATAGTTAAAAGATGCATTCCAGCAGACATTCACAGAACGTATGCTCAAAGCCTGCCTGGATATAGGTTGCTTTTACGGCTTGGAAGATGAACCATGCTATTGAAATAAGACCGCCGAAACGTAAATAAAATTACAATTATTAAATTTCTTGTCATATATTCAAAAATAAGACGGAAAAAATATTCTCAGTAAGCGAAAAAAAAAGTATTTGAAAATAATAAAAGATATATATATTAAAGTTAATGGACATTCCTACAATTAATCCGAGCCTACATGCCTCGCAAGAACAGTACATAGTTAAAAGATGCATTCCAGCAGACATTCACAGAACGTATGCTCAAAGCCTGCCTGGATATAGGTTGCTTTTACGGCTTGGAAGATGAACCATGCTATTGAAATAAGACCGCCGAAACGTAAATAAAATTACAATTATTAAATTTCTTGTCATATATTCAAAAATAAGACGGAAAAAATATTCTCAGTAAGCGAAAAAAAAAGTATTTGAAAATAATAAAAGATATATATATTAAAGTTAATGGACATTCCTACAATTAATCCGAGCGTACATGCCTCGCAAGAACAGTACATAGTTAAAAGATGCATTCCAGCAGACATTCACAGAACGTATGCTCAAAGCCTGCCTGGATATAGGTTGCTTTTACGGCTTGGAAGATGAACCATGCTATTGAAATAAGACCGCCGAAACGTAAATAAAATTACAATTATTAAATTTCTTGTCATATATTCAAAAATAAGACGGAAAAAATATTCTCAGTAAGCGAAAAAAAAAGTATTTGAAAATAATAAAAGATATATATATTAAAGTTAATGGACATTCCTAACAATTAATCCGAGCGTACATGCCTCGCAAGAACAGTACATAGTTAAAAGATGCATTCCAGCAGACATTCACAGAACGTATGCTCAAAGCCTGCCTGGATATAGGTTGCTTTTACGGCTTGGAAGATGAACCATGCTATTGAAATAAGACCGCCGAAACGTAAATAAAATTACAATTATTAAATTTCTTGTCATATATTCAAAAATAAGACGGAAAAAATATTCTCAGTAAGCGAAAAAAAAAGTATTTGAAAATAATAAAAGATATATATATTAAAGTTAATGGACATTCCTACAATTAATCCGAGCCTACATGCCTCGCAAGAACAGTACATAGTTAAAAGATGCATTCCAGCAGACATTCACAGAACGTATGCTCAAAGCCTGCCTGGATATAGGTTGCTTTTACGGCTTGGAAGATGAACCATGCTATTGAAATAAGACCGCCGAAACGTAAATAAAATTACAATTATTAAATTTCTTGTCATATATTCAAAAATAAGACGGAAAAAATATTCTCAGTAAGCGAAAAAAAAAGTATTTGAAAATAATAAAAGATATATATATTAAAGTTAATGGACATTCCTACAATTAATCCGAGCCTACATGCCTCGCAAGAACAGTACATAGTTAAAAGATGCATTCCAGCAGACATTCACAGAACGTATGCTCAAAGCCTGCCTGGATATAGGTTGCTTTTACGGCTTGGAAGATGAACCATGCTATTGAAATAAGACCGCCGAAACGTAAATAAAATTACAATTATTAAATTTCTTGTCATATATTCAAAAATAAGACGGAAAAAATATTCTCAGTAAGCGAAAAAAAAAGTATTTGAAAATAATAAAAGATATATATATTAAAGTTAATGGACATTCCTACAATTAATCCGAGCCTACATGCCTCGCAAGAACAGTACATAGTTAAAAGATGCATTCCAGCAGACATTCACAGAACGTATGCTCAAAGCCTGCCTGGATATAGGTTGCTTTTACGGCTTGGAAGATGAACCATGCTATTGAAATAAGACCGCCGAAACGTAAATAAAATTACAATTATTAAATTTCTTGTCATATATTCAAAAATAAGACGGAAAAAATATTCTCAGTAAGCGAAAAAAAAAGTATTTGAAAATAATAAAAGATATATATATTAAAGTTAATGGACATTCCTACAATTAATCCGAGCCTACATGCCTCGCAAGAACAGTACATAGTTAAAAGATGCATTCCAGCAGACATTCACAGAACGTATGCTCAAAGCCTGCCTGGATATAGGTTGCTTTTACGGCTTGGAAGATGAACCATGCTATTGAAATAAGACCGCCGAAACGTAAATAAAATTACAATTATTAAATTTGTTGTCATATATTCAAAAATAAGACGGAAAAAATATTCTCAGTAAGCGAAAAAAAAAGTATTTGAAAATAATAAAAGATATATATATTAAAGTTAATGGACATTCCTACAATTAATCCGAGCCTACATGCCTCGCAAGAACAGTACATAGTTAAAAGATGCATTCCAGCAGACATTCACAGAACGTATGCTCAAAGCCTGCCTGGATATAGGTTGCTTTTACGGCTTGGAAGATGAACCATGCTATTGAAATAAGACCGCCGAAACGTAAATAAAATTACAATTATTAAATTTCTTGTCATATATTCAAAAATAAGACGGAAAAAATATTCTCAGTAAGCGAAAAAAAAAGTATTTGAAAATAATAAAAGATATATATATTAAAGTTAATGGACATTCCTACAATTAATCCGAGCGTACATGCCTCGCAAGAACAGTACATAGTTAAAAGATGCATTCCAGCAGACATTCACAGAACGTATGCTCAAAGCCTGCCTGGATATAGGTTGCTTTTACGGCTTGGAAGATGAACCATGCTATTGAAATAAGACCGCCGAAACGTAAATAAAATTACAATTATTAAATTTCTTGTCATATATTCAAAAATAAGACGGAAAAAATATTCTCAGTAAGCGAAAAAAAAAGTATTTGAAAATAATAAAAGATATATATATTAAAGTTAATGGACATTCCTACAATTAATCCGAGCGTACATGCCTCGCAAGAACAGTACATAGTTAAAAGATGCATTCCAGCAGACATTCACAGAACGTATGCTCAAAGCCTGCCTGGATATAGGTTGCTTTTACGGCTTGGAAGATGAACCATGCTATTGAAATAAGACCGCCGAAACGTAAATAAAATTACAATTATTAAATTTCTTGTCATATATTCAAAAATAAGACGGAAAAAATATTCTCAGTAAGCGAAAAAAAAAGTATTTGAAAATAATAAAAGATATATATATTAAAGTTAATGGACATTCCTACAATTAATCCGAGCCTACATGCCTCGCAAGAACAGTACATAGTTAAAAGATGCATTCCAGCAGACATTCACAGAACGTATGCTCAAAGCCTGCCTGGATATAGGTTGCTTTTACGGCTTGGAAGATGAACCATGCTATTGAAATAAGACCGCCGAAACGTAAATAAAATTACAATTATTAAATTTCTTGTCATATATTCAAAAATAAGACGGAAAAAATATTCTCAGTAAGCGAAAAAAAAAGTATTTGAAAATAATAAAAGATATATATATTAAAGTTAATGGACATTCCTACAATTAATCCGAGCGTACATGCCTCGCAAGAACAGTACATAGTTAAAAGATGCATTCCAGCAGACATTCACAGAACGTATGCTCAAAGCCTGCCTGGATATAGGTTGCTTTTACGGCTTGGAAGATGAACCATGCTATTGAAATAAGACCGCCGAAACGTAAATAAAATTACAATTATTAAATTTCTTGTCATATATTCAAAAATAAGACGGAAAAAATATTCTCAGTAAGCGAAAAAAAAAGTATTTGAAAATAATAAAAGATATATATATTAAAGTTAATGGACATTCCTACAATTAATCCGAGCGTACATGCCTCGCAAGAACAGTACATAGTTAAAAGATGCATTCCAGCAGACATTCACAGAACGTATGCTCAAAGCCTGCCTGGATATAGGTTGCTTTTACGGCTTGGAAGATGAACCATGCTATTGAAATAAGACCGCCGAAACGTAAATAAAATTACAATTATTAAATTTCTTGTCATATGTTCAAAAATAAGAACGAATAAATATTCTCAGTAAGCGAAAAAAAAAGTATTTGAAAATAATAAAAGATATATATATTAAAGTTAATGGACATTCCTACAATTAATCCGAGCCTACATGCCTCGCAAGAACAGTACATAGTTAAAAGATGCATTCCAGCAGACATTCACAGAACGTATGCTCAAAGCCTGCCTGGATATAGGTTGCTTTTACGGCTTGGAAGATGAACCATGCTATTGAAATAAGACCGCCGAAACGTAAATAAAATTACAATTATTAAATTTCTTGTCATATATTCAAAAATAAGACGGAAAAAATATTCTCAGTAAGCGAAAAAAAAGTATTTGAAAATAATAAAAGATATATATATTAAAGTTAATGGACATTCCTACAATTAATCCGAGCCTACATGCCTCGCAAGAACAGTACATAGTTAAAAGATGCATTCCAGCAGACATTCACAGAACGTATGCTCAAAGCCTGCCTGGATATAGGTTGCTTTTACGGCTTGGAAGATGAACCATGCTATTGAAATAAGACCGCCGAAACGTAAATAAAATTACAATTATTAAATTTCTTGTCATATATTCAAAAATAAGACGGAAAAAATATTCTCAGTAAGCGAAAAAAAAAGTATTTGAAAATAATAAAAGATATATATATTAAAGTTAATGGACATTCCTACAATTAATCCGAGCCTACATGCCTCGCAAGAACAGTACATAGTTAAAAGATGCATTCCAGCAGACATTCACAGAACGTATGCTCAAAGCCTGCCTGGATATAGGTTGCTTTTACGGCTTGGAAGATGAACCATGCTATTGAAATAAGACCGCCGAAACGTAAATAAAATTACAATTATTAAATTTGTTGTCATATATTCAAAAATAAGACGGAAAAAATATTCTCAGTAAGCGAAAAAAAAAGTATTTGAAAATAATAAAAGATATATATATTAAAGTTAATGGACATTCCTACAATTAATCCGAGCCTACATGCCTCGCAAGAACAGTACATAGTTAAAAGATGCATTCCAGCAGACATTCACAGAACGTATGCTCAAAGCCTGCCTGGATATAGGTTGCTTTTACGGCTTGGAAGATGAACCATGCTATTGAAATAAGACCGCCGAAACGTAAATAAAATTACAATTATTAAATTTCTTGTCATATATTCAAAAATAAGACGGAAAAAATATTCTCAGTAAGCGAAAAAAAAGTATTTGAAAATAATAAAAGATATATATATTAAAGTTAATGGACATTCCTACAATTAATCCGAGCCTACATGCCTCGCAAGAACAGTACATAGTTAAAAGATGCATTCCAGCAGACATTCACAGAACGTATGCTCAAAGCCTGCCTGGATATAGGTTGCTTTTACGGCTTGGAAGATGAACCATGCTATTGAAATAAGACCGCCGAAACGTAAATAAAATTACAATTATTAAATTTCTTGTCATATATTCAAAAATAAGAACGAATAAATATTCTCAGTAAGCGAAAAAAAAGTATTTGAAAATAATAAAAGATATATATATTAAAGTTAATGGACATTCCTACAATTAATCCGAGCCTACATGCCTCGCAAGAACAGTACATAGTTAAAAGATGCATTCCAGCAGACATTCACAGAACGTATGCTCAAAGCCTGCCTGGATATAGGTTGCTTTTACGGCTTGGAAGATGAACCATGCTATTGAAATAAGACCGCCGAAACGTAAATAAAATTACAATTATTAAATTTCTTGTCATATATTCAAAAATAAGACGGAAAAAATATTCTCAGTAAGCGAAAAAAAAGTATTTGAAAATAATAAAAGATATATATATTAAAGTTAATGGACATTCCTACAATTAATCCGAGCGTACATGCCTCGCAAGAACAGTACATAGTTAAAAGATGCATTCCAGCAGACATTCACAGAACGTATGCTCAAAGCCTGCCTGGATATAGGTTGCTTTTACGGCTTGGAAGATGAACCATGCTATTGAAATAAGACCGCCGAAACGTAAATAAAATTACAATTATTAAATTTCTTGTCATATATTCAAAAATAAGAACGAATAAATATTCTCAGTAAGCGAAAAAAAAAGTATTTGAAAATAATAAAAGATATATATATTAAAGTTAATGGACATTCCTACAATTAATCCGAGCCTACATGCCTCGCAAGAACAGTACATAGTTAAAAGATGCATTCCAGCAGACATTCACAGAACGTATGCTCAAAGCCTGCCTGGATATAGGTTGCTTTTACGGCTTGGAAGATGAACCATGCTATTGAAATAAGACCGCCGAAACGTAAATAAAATTACAATTATTAAATTTCTTGTCATATATTCAAAAATAAGAACGGAATAAATATTCTCAGTAAGCGAAAAAAAAGTATTTGAAAATAATAAAAGATATATATATTAAAGTTAATGGACATTCCTACAATTAATCCGAGCCTACATGCCTCGCAAGAACAGTACATAGTTAAAAGATGCATTCCAGCAGACATTCACAGAACGTATGCTCAAAGCCTGCCTGGATATAGGTTGCTTTTACGGCTTGGAAGATGAACCATGCTATTGAAATAAGACCGCCGAAACGTAAATAAAATTACAATTATTAAATTTCTTGTCATATATTCAAAAATAAGACGGAAAAAATATTCTCAGTAAGCGAAAAAAAAAGTATTTGAAAATAATAAAAGATATATATATTAAAGTTAATGGACATTCCTACAATTAATCCGAGCGTACATGCCTCGCAAGAACAGTACATAGTTAAAAGATGCATTCCAGCAGACATTCACAGAACGTATGCTCAAAGCCTGCCTGGATATAGGTTGCTTTTACGGCTTGGAAGATGAACCATGCTATTGAAATAAGACCGCCCGAAACGTAAATAAAATTACAATTATTAAATTTCTTGTCATATATTCAAAAATAAGACGGAAAAAATATTCTCAGTAAGCGAAAAAAAAGTATTTGAAAATAATAAAAGATATATATATTAAAGTTAATGGACATTCCTACAATTAATCCGAGCGTACATGCCTCGCAAGAACAGTACATAGTTAAAAGATGCATTCCAGCAGACATTCACAGAACGTATGCTCAAAGCCTGCCTGGATATAGGTTGCTTTTACGGCTTGGAAGATGAACCATGCTATTGAAATAAGACCGCCGAAACGTAAATAAAATTACAATTATTAAATTTCTTGTCATATATTCAAAAATAAGAACGGAATAAATATTCTCAGTAAGCGAAAAAAAAAGTATTTGAAAATAATAAAAGATATATATATTAAAGTTAATGGACATTCCTACAATTAATCCGAGCGTACATGCCTCGCAAGAACAGTACATAGTTAAAAGATGCATTCCAGCAGACATTCACAGAACGTATGCTCAAAGCCTGCCTGGATATAGGTTGCTTTTACGGCTTGGAAGATGAACCATGCTATTGAAATAAGACCGCCGAAACGTAAATAAAATTACAATTATTAAATTTCTTGTCATATATTCAAAAAT
This sequence comes from Cacoxenus indagator, assembly GCA_035041755.1. Classification (NCBI taxonomy): domain Eukaryota; kingdom Metazoa; phylum Arthropoda; class Insecta; order Diptera; family Drosophilidae; genus Cacoxenus; species Cacoxenus indagator. The sequence goes on along the minus strand of JAWNKX010000244.1, from coordinate 5,180 downwards.
AAGACGGAATAAATATTCTCAGTAAGCGAAAAAAAAGTATTTGAAAATAATAAAAGATATATATATTAAAGTTAATGGACATTCCTACAATTAATCCGAGCCTACATGCCTCGCAAGAACAGTACATAGTTAAAAGATGCATTCCAGCAGACATTCACAGAACGTATGCTCAAAGCCTGCCTGGATATAGGTTGCTTTTACGGCTTGGAAGATGAACCATGCTATTGAAATAAGACCGCCGAAACGTAAATAAAATTACAATTATTAAATTTCTTGTCATATGTTCAAAAATAAGAACGAATAAATATTCTCAGTAAGCGAAAAAAAAAGTATTTGAAAATAATAAAAGATATATATATTAAAGTTAATGGACATTCCTACAATTAATCCGAGCCTACATGCCTCGCAAGAACAGTACATAGTTAAAAGATGCATTCCAGCAGACATTCACAGAACGTATGCTCAAAGCCTGCCTGGATATAGGTTGCTTTTACGGCTTGGAAGATGAACCATGCGATTGAAATAAGACCGCCGAAACGTAAATAAAATTACAATTATTAAATTTCTTGTCATATATTCAAAAATAAGACGGAAAAAATATTCTCAGTAAGCGAAAAAAAAAGTATTTGAAAATAATAAAAGATATATATATTAAAGTTAATGGACATTCCTACAATTAATCCGAGCGTACATGCCTCGCAAGAACAGTACATAGTTAAAAGATGCATTCCAGCAGACATTCACAGAACGTATGCTCAAAGCCTGCCTGGATATAGGTTGCTTTTACGGCTTGGAAGATGAACCATGCTATTGAAATAAGACCGCCGAAACGTAAATAAAATTACAATTATTAAATTTCTTGTCATATATTCAAAAATAAGACGGAAAAAATATTCTCAGTAAGCGAAAAAAAAAGTATTTGAAAATAATAAAAGATATATATATTAAAGTTAATGGACATTCCTACAATTAATCCGAGCGTACATGCCTCGCAAGAACAGTACATAGTTAAAAGATGCATTCCAGCAGACATTCACAGAACGTATGCTCAAAGCCTGCCTGGATATAGGTTGCTTTTACGGCTTGGAAGATGAACCATGCTATTGAAATAAGACCGCCGAAACGTAAATAAAATTACAATTATTAAATTTCTTGTCATATATTCAAAAATAAGACGGAAAAAATATTCTCAGTAAGCGAAAAAAAAAGTATTTGAAAATAATAAAAGATATATATATTAAAGTTAATGGACATTCCTACAATTAATCCGAGCGTACATGCCTCGCAAGAACAGTACATAGTTAAAAGATGCATTCCAGCAGACATTCACAGAACGTATGCTCAAAGCCTGCCTGGATATAGGTTGCTTTTACGGCTTGGAAGATGAACCATGCTATTGAAATAAGACCGCCGAAACGTAAAGAAAATTACAATTATTAAATTTCTTGTCATATATTCAAAAATAAGACGGAAAAAATATTCTCAGTAAGCGAAAAAAAAGTATTTGAAAATAATAAAAGATATATATATTAAAGTTAATGGACATTCCTACAATTAATCCGAGCGTACATGCCTCGCAAGAACAGTACATAGTTAAAAGATGCATTCCAGCAGACATTCACAGAACGTATGCTCAAAGCCTGCCTGGATATAGGTTGCTTTTACGGCTTGGAAGATGAACCATGCTATTGAAATAAGACCGCCGAAACGTAAATAAAATTACAATTATTAAATTTCTTGTCATATATTCAAAAATAAGACGGAAAAAATATTCTCAGTAAGCGAAAAAAAAAGTATTTGAAAATAATAAAAGATATATATATTAAAGTTAATGGACATTCCTACAATTAATCCGAGCGTACATGCCTCGCAAGAACAGTACATAGTTAAAAGATGCATTCCAGCAGACATTCACAGAACGTATGCTCAAAGCCTGCCTGGATATAGGTTGCTTTTACGGCTTGGAAGATGAACCATGCTATTGAAATAAGACCGCCGAAACGTAAATAAAATTACAATTATTAAATTTCTTGTCATATATTCAAAAATAAGACGGAAAAAATATTCTCAGTAAGCGAAAAAAAAGTATTTGAAAATAATAAAAGATATATATATTAAAGTTAATGGACATTCCTACAATTAATCCGAGCGTACATGCCTCGCAAGAACAGTACATAGTTAAAAGATGCATTCCAGCAGACATTCACAGAACGTATGCTCAAAGCCTGCCTGGATATAGGTTGCTTTTACGGCTTGGAAGATGAACCATGCTATTGAAATAAGACCGCCGAAACGTAAATAAAATTACAATTATTAAATTTCTTGTCATATATTCAAAAATAAGAACGGAAAAAATATTCTCAGTAAGCGAAAAAAAAAGTATTTGAAAATAATAAAAGATATATATATTAAAGTTAATGGACATTCCTACAATTAATCCGAGCGTACATGCCTCGCAAGAACAGTACATAGTTAAAAGATGCATTCCAGCAGACATTCACAGAACGTATGCTCAAAGCCTGCCTGGATATAGGTTGCTTTTACGGCTTGGAAGATGAACCATGCTATTGAAATAAGACCGCCGAAACGTAAATAAAATTACAATTATTAAATTTGTTGTCATATATTCAAAAATAAGACGGAAAAAATATTCTCAGTAAGCGAAAAAAAAAGTATTTGAAAATAATAAAAGATATATATATTAAAGTTAATGGACATTCCTACAATTAATCCGAGCGTACATGCCTCGCAAGAACAGTACATAGTTAAAAGATGCATTCCAGCAGACATTCACAGAACGTATGCTCAAAGCCTGCCTGGATATAGGTTGCTTTTACGGCTTGGAAGATGAACCATGCTATTGAAATAAGACCGCCGAAACGTAAATAAAATTACAATTATTAAATTTCTTGTCATATGTTCAAAAATAAGAACGAATAAATATTCTCAGTAAGAGAAAAAGAAAGTATTTGAAAATAATAAAAGATATATATATTAAAGTTAATGGACATTCCTACAATTAATCCGAGCCTACATGCCTCGCAAGAACAGTACATAGTTAAAAGATGCATTCCAGCAGACATTCACAGAACGTATGCTCAAAGCCTGCCTGGATATAGGTTGCTTTTACGGCTTGGAAGATGAACCATGCTATTGAAATAAGACCGCCGAAACGTAAATAAAATTACAATTATTAAATTTCTTGTCATATATTCAAAAATAAGACGGAAAAAATATTCTCAGTAAGCGAAAAAAAAAGTATTTGAAAATAATAAAAGATATATATATTAAAGTTAATGGACATTCCTACAATTAATCCGAGCCTACATGCCTCGCAAGAACAGTACATAGTTAAAAGATGCATTCCAGCAGACATTCACAGAACGTATGCTCAAAGCCTGCCTGGATATAGGTTGCTTTTACGGCTTGGAAGATGAACCATGCTATTGAAATAAGACCGCCGAAACGTAAATAAAATTACAATTATTAAATTTCTTGTCATATGTTCAAAAATAAGAACGAATAAATATTCTCAGTAAGCGAAAAAGAAAGTATTTGAAAATAATAAAAGATATATATATTAAAGTTAATGGACATTCCTACAATTAATCCGAGCCTACATGCCTCGCAAGAACAGTACATAGTTAAAAGATGCATTCCAGCAGACATTCACAGAACGTATGCTCAAAGCCTGCCTGGATATAGGTTGCTTTTACGGCTTGGAAGATGAACCATGCTATTGAAATAAGACCGCCGAAACGTAAATAAAATTACAATTATTAAATTTCTTGTCATATATTCAAAAATAAGACGGAAAAAATATTCTCAGTAAGCGAAAAAAAAGTATTTGAAAATAATAAAAGATATATATATTAAAGTTAATGGACATTCCTACAATTAATCCGAGCCTACATGCCTCGCAAGAACAGTACATAGTTAAAAGATGCATTCCAGCAGACATTCACAGAACGTATGCTCAAAGCCTGCCTGGATATAGGTTGCTTTTACGGCTTGGAAGATGAACCATGCTATTGAAATAAGACCGCCGAAACGTAAATAAAATTACAATTATTAAATTTCTTGTCATATATTCAAAAATAAGACGGAAAAAATATTCTCAGTAAGCGAAAAAAAAGTATTTGAAAATAATAAAAGATATATATATTAAAGTTAATGGACATTCCTACAATTAATCCGAGCCTACATGCCTCGCAAGAACAGTACATAGTTAAAAGATGCATTCCAGCAGACATTCACAGAACGTATGCTCAAAGCCTGCCTGGATATAGGTTGCTTTTACGGCTTGGAAGATGAACCATGCGATTGAAATAAGACCGCCGAAACGTAAATAAAATTACAATTATTAAATTTCTTGTCATATATTCAAAAATAAGAACGGAATAAATATTCTCAGTAAGCGAAAAAAAAGTATTTGAAAATAATAAAAGATATATATATTAAAGTTAATGGACATTCCTACAATTAATCCGAGCCTACATGCCTCGCAAGAACAGTACATAGTTAAAAGATGCATTCCAGCAGACATTCACAGAACGTATGCTCAAAGCCTGCCTGGATATAGGTTGCTTTTACGGCTTGGAAGATGAACCATGCGATTGAAATAAGACCGCCGAAACGTAAATAAAATTACAATTATTAAATTTCTTGTCATATATTCAAAAATAAGACGGAAAAAATATTCTCAGTAAGCGAAAAAAAAGTATTTGAAAATAATAAAAGATATATATATTAAAGTTAATGGACATTCCTACAATTAATCCGAGCGTACATGCCTCGCAAGAACAGTACATAGTTAAAAGATGCATTCCAGCAGACATTCACAGAACGTATGCTCAAAGCCTGCCTGGATATAGGTTGCTTTTACGGCTTGGAAGATGAACCATGCTATTGAAATAAGACCGCCGAAACGTAAATAAAATTACAATTATTAAATTTCTTGTCATATATTCAAAAATAAGACGGAAAAAATATTCTCAGTAAGCGAAAAAAAAAGTATTTGAAAATAATAAAAGATATATATATTAAAGTTAATGGACATTCCTACAATTAATCCGAGCCTACATGCCTCGCAAGAACAGTACATAGTTAAAAGATGCATTCCAGCAGACATTCACAGAACGTATGCTCAAAGCCTGCCTGGATATAGGTTGCTTTTACGG